>OU342458.1:13010494-14395494 GCA_910589355.1 Parapoynx stratiotata
GTAAAAGTTCAACTCTTCGCAGCCAAGACGAACGCTATAAACACAAGAGAAAACAAGAGAAAACATCTGTCATGAATCTTACTACTGTCTGCTCACATCTGCAACATCAATACTCAATACTTCATTTTAGCCACCAATATATAAAAAAATGTCATATCGGTGTTTGTAGGCCTGTTTAACACTGAGAACTGTCAAAGTATGCGAAGGAAAAAATTTAAGGCATTGTCCAAGGTATTTTTCATAGCTCTTATTGACAAAACGGTTTTTCATTATCATGTATCGTTGGCTATGCTACATTATTGTTTTTGCATATATGGACCTTCAGTAATAGCCTTAACACAAAATTATTGGTGTTTATGTAATTATAAAAACACGCATCACGAGACCAAAAATAACAATTTTTGTCAGTATGTTTGTACTTCATGGTATTGAATACACTGTCTTTCGCTTTATATCTAGGTGCTTATAACGTCTTACTGTATGTTTCTAAGTTCCATAAACAAAGCCACAGCACAAGCTAACACAGGGAATGTTATATAATTGAAATAATGAAAAGGTAGCATTAATAATTGAAAAGTATTGAATTTTCATGGATAATGCACATCTGTATTTATAAGTACGTGAAACAGGACAAGATCGCTATGAGTTATGATAGAACTATTAAAAGCATTTATAGATGTTATCTCTATACATCCATCATCTTCCCATCCTGTACCCATCTCTTCCCTTGGGTGTCGTAAAAGGCGACTAATGGACCTAGAACTGCACAACCATCCAACAGCTTATAGTGGCGACGGGCTCACCACCTGTCACGCTGACCACGTGTTTCGCGACTGCTTTCGCGGTGCTTTTGCCTGATCTCTGACTGACCCTTGAAGGATGATGGGCGTAATTATATTTATGTGTGTATGTTTATACATAACCAAAAACACAAATATTTTTAAACCTTACAAATGTAATGAATAAGCCGTTTATAAATAAGTAGCGCCGTTTCACTACGCAAATGCAGAAAATATGTCAATCCCAAATATTAAAAAGCTTTTAAATAACAATATAACTAGGTTCGAGACGAATGCACGTGTTATTATTGTTTTATCCCTACGTTTGTATTGAATTAGGTATTACGTGAACAGGATAATCCATTTTAAAGTCACTCACTTCACTGTAATAAATTTAAAAATCCACAAAAAACACTTTTAATCACGTGTTTATCAAATATTGTTAAGTAATGAAATCCGCGCAAGCGAATAAGAAGGTTATATTTAGGATTAATTCGAAGGCTGTATCCGTACCTTCATGTCGCAATCTCGGGATCAAGTTCAGTATAACACACGCGAGACTTGATCGACTCTTTTATACCGAGAGGCACTCCGCCCACAGCCACAGAAAGAAAGTCACTAGATGTGACTGCGTACAATTTGTATGCAAACTTGCAACTGTAAGTTGTTTCCGCAATTATTCTTTTGTAATCGAGAACAAATCGAGAGCAGTGGCATGCATTTAGGAAATCTGTAACAGTGGACGACGGTTGTTGATATAATGATCAATGATCATTGCGATAAAGCTGACCGCAGTCAGCACGCAAGGATTTACTTTGTTTGACGCCTAGCCCTTCTCAGTAGAGTTTGTTCACTTATTCTCTAGTGATGAATGCTTACTACCTAGTTTTCTAATATTTAAATAGTAATTAAATAAATTTATTTATACCTATATATTAATTATCGTTTAGTATTAATATTTAGGGGAGACCTAGGAGAGTTGTGACAGAGCTGTTGTGACAAGAAAGATTTCTTCCTAACTATTATAGTGAGCGAGCTGGTAATAACGTTCATTTGTTTAGTGGGATCCAGGTGGGATCTATCGAGAAACTCACGTACGTTATTACCAGTTCGCTCGTCATAATAGTTTGGGAGAAACCGTTATTGTCACAACTCTCCTAGGTGTCCCCTACTGATGTAATTGGGAACGGGACAGGAAAAAGACAATACTGTTACTAGACTACAACTCGGTGTTATATACTAATATATCACCGAGTTGTAAATATTTTGTTTGTACTTTAAATGGCGATCTGTTACTAAGTTATCATCTTATTATTATTAATTTATTAGCCTACTAAATTATACATAAATATTTATGATAGTATAAAGTACGCGGCTGGAGTAAATCTACAGTGATTCCTTTTCATTTTATCAAAATGGGGACTACAAAATTAAAAATCACTTACGATTTTTCCTTGGCGCTAACTCTAACTACAAAGTTTACAACTTTTGTAAATGTACGGAACCATTTAACCCTGTTTCTATGTTGCATACTATTAATGTAATACCTAGTATAATGTATGATAGGTTTGTTAAAAAAAAGCAAATTGTATTGTTTATTCTTTATTCACTTTAGTTGGCAAAAAAATATACTCGTGCATTAAAATTTCAATGCTATCAAACAAGAATCTGTCAATATTCTCACCATATACGGCTATTTAAATTTATTTACCATACACTGTTTAAAAAAAACAACTTATGATTCAGTAATAAGACTACTTACACATTCAAGCATTCAATATACACACATTTACATAAAAAAATTGTAAAAACAAACAATTATTTAATTTGGCTAAATAAATAATAAAATACTTCATAAAGAGAAATGAGCGAGATAAAGATATCGAAGTGATATAAAAATGTATCATAAAATTCAACACTTCTAGTGAGATACTATATCTTGAGTCTATTGATCTTTTAAAGTTGATCTATTGATTAATAAGAATTTTGTACTTTTTATTTCCATTTTAAAACCAATTGCTGACTTACATTATCAAGTATGAAAAACAATTCTTTTGTAAATTAATTATTCTCTTCTGATTATAATGATTTTCATGTAGAAAACGTATAAGAATATTTTAATAAATGTAAAATAATAAGAACAGTTTATGTTTGCGCAGCTGCATTCTCGTCTTCCTCCTTGGGGGGGAAGAGGAAATTACTAATTTTGTCCTTGTAGGCTTTGACTGCGGGCTTGGGGACTTCGTGGTGGAAAGGGTGGCCTCCGCCCACGTAGCTGGTGCTCCACATATTCCTGAAGGTCTGCAGGAACACACGGAGCAGTTTCATCTGAGACATTTTCGCAGCATCGCTGTATTTTCCTTTAAACATATATAAGTTAAGTCAATAGGTATTTGGTTTTGTATCACAGAATAATAAGAAGTATCGCAGACTTATAGTAGTGTTTTTATACTTTGATTTACTGTGAGTGACTATTTCACCGGTGACTATGTATCTGTTAAAACCTCAATTGTGACGTATATTTCTAGAAAATATTTTAAACTGTTAAATTCTGATTAAAACAAGTTTCAATGACCGGGACGAAAACTTAAGAAAAGAATCAATACCCTTGGTTTCTGACTGACACGATCGTCCTTAGAAGGTGCATTCCATAAATTAAAAAATAACTGTCTTATTATTTACTTTTATATTCGGCAGTGGACGACTACTTGGTTATTGTTGATGGTGATAATATTTCAGCTACATGTGTACTTGTAAGTTCACAGTTTATTAATAGATCGAATAACGAATTGTTCTTTCAGAATCAAAATAAGGCGTGTGCTTATAAATATAAGTAGTATTATGGCATGTAAATACCAAAAAGTTTCTAAATTCACTAAAAACCGAATCTTTATAAGATTTAATTAAAAAACTCTAGCCTAATGCCGATTGATGAGAAGAAGCCGTTGCTTCCGCATCAGCCCTCAAACAACCATGGGGACCAACCTTTACGTATTAATGAGTTTTTTAAGCACGGAAAAACTCATCATCACCATGTTTTGGTCCCATCCAAGGTCTAACCAAATCAAAAGTTGCTTTCTTCTCAAATGCCATCAAAATAATCTTAAAGTAGTATTAGGTAAATATTTATTTATCTCAGGATATTGTTGCTAAAGTTGGGCTAGTTTGTGCGAATGTGTGAAGATATTTATTTATGTATTTTTCTTTTCTTTATCGTAGCGCACAGCAAATTACTTCTTCTTTATATTTCCTGTAAGAGAACATTCAATATTCAAGTACTTGCCTCCAGTTTGTCGTTTTGGGCGTGAATATACAACTTCAACTGTTTCGTTGATATCTTGGGAATTTGTCTTCTCAGCTGGTGGTATAAAGTTCTGAGGGGCAAAATAATCAACACATTTATAAAAAAAATGTATTAGCTTTCTCTAGAGGTACAATTAATGTATGTATTTTCTATTATATTACCATATCATCACGCCTTTTTCCCCGAAATAATATGCAAGGATATTATTTAGACTGATATGTAATCCCCGTGTAACAGGGGCGAGCCTTATTATTAAAATTCAGTGGTACAGTCAACTTCAAAAATATGTAAGCACTTTTGACAGTAATTATTAGAAGGAAATAAAGATTGTCAACTCTGAAAT
Source organism: Parapoynx stratiotata (assembly GCA_910589355.1). Lineage (NCBI taxonomy): Eukaryota > Metazoa > Arthropoda > Insecta > Lepidoptera > Crambidae > Parapoynx > Parapoynx stratiotata. The sequence goes on from OU342458.1 coordinate 13,014,921, forward strand.
GTGTATACATATTTTTGTACTCGACTGTACAAGCAATAGGACAATCCTACGACCTCGTGCACGAGCAGTGCCGTCTATTTCCTACTATAATAATTGTGAAAATTATTTTCATTAACTTAAACAACACACTAACCTTTAAATTATTATTTAAAATCCGTCCCGACGACACCATAGATATAAGCATTACAAAACTGAACACAAACAAAATCGAAACGAATATACATAACTTGGTTTTTGTATCAACCATTGTTTATCGAATTGCGACTGCTCTAACAAAAATCTTGAATAGAGAATGGCTGAAGATATAACACTATTATCTATTTATAATTTAAAATGTTAATAAACAAAGCTATGTTTGTTTATGATGACATTTTTATTTAATAAAGATGTATAGTAGAATGAATACCGGCAGTAATAACAACATACTTTCGCAATTAATAATTTTGAGATTTATCTTTCAATGGCTTTGATGTTAGTAGCTACATTGCGAGACATTGCGAGGTAAAAACTTAATTAAATATTTCATGTTTGCTAATTATCATTTGAAATTACTTTTTACGCACTCAATTCATCATTAATTTTCCATTCTTTGTGCCTAATATAACAAATATAGTGAAAGACAAGCGGCATTTAGTATGTGAGTACAACAGTTTCCAACTCAATGGTATTACTTAACTACAAGATTGTGATTAAACTGTGATTAAACCGTCTCGATCCAACAGATATACACTAACACAGATAACGCAAGTTTAAAGATTTGTATTGAAACCAAGCATGCGTGTTAACTTTTTAACGTCTACTGTGACGTCACAGTCGTAATTTTTAAGACTGAATGTCCTATTCAAACTGATTGAATACAAAAAATCGTAAATATTTATTAGTTTTAGTTAGTTTTTAGTAGTCATTATAATAATAATAGTAATTTTGAAACGTGTAATCTAAAGGCAAATCGTGAAGGAACGAGGATGATTTTTTTATTATTTTAGCTTTAAGATTTTTTTTTACATATGACGGGTAAGCTCTTGGCCTTCATCTCACCTGATGGTGAGTGACGATAAGGCCGAAGAAGGTGGAAGCGAGCTTCATCTGTAATCCTCAACAACTGAGGAACTGGCTATCTTACCCCTGATTGCCGGAACACAACAATGCTTCTAATATTATTATTATGGCGACAATTTTAGGTTAGACGGATATGTATAAAATATCTGCTAACACAGCTTCCTGAAAAGTTTTAGTAGGGGAGCCGCCGTATGTTGACACCCGTGGTTGTCACACAACCGACTTTTCTTTCTCCTTTTTTTTGTTTATGCATCATAATTAAACTATAGCACCGCGAACTTCCTCACCTGTGAAGGCGATAATTGAACCAGTGATGAAGAGTTTACAAACAATACTTTTATCCCATAACTGCATCAACAAAGCTCATGAATTAATAAATATATCAACTTTTGAAAGTTGTGCCCGAATTGTGAACGGGTGAGTCTGCAAGGCTGCTCCACATCTGCCGCGACGATCTGCTGACATTTAGATATCTGTTGTTGACATTTCTATTCAACCAGTGCAATTGCGTAGGCAATATAACTGTCCGGGTTGAATCTTATTGATCAATCAAAGTGGGCACATCATCATTATTTTTTTTTCCACTGCTGGACATAGGAAATAAGATTTACTTAACTTTGCTTCAGATTAAAAATACCTTCTTACAGGTTGTGGGATGGATGATAGGTAAGGTTAAGTCAATGAAACAGCCTTGTAAAGGATGTTTTTACCATATTATTTAATTTTGTAATATGAGTTGATTTGCATTTCTTTGCGCATATTATTTCATAATTTGTTGATGTACCGTCGAAACGTAGATTAATTTTATTATTTAATTAAACGTATTCTTCTTTTTTTATTCTCGGGTTTTTACCTTTTTTCTGTTTACTCTGAGCCTTTTTTAACCGTTAACGCCACTCGCAAAGAGGTTGCGATTCACGGATAGAAAAATAAAATAAAAACCGATCGTTTTTTGTTTTTTTCACGCGTTCTCATGTATTGGCTCCGTTCGCGCGCAATCTACTTTTTGTGTTTTTTGTACAGTTTTTCAAGTTCATTATTTGTAATAATAATTTATATTTCGTGTATTTAATATAAATATCAAAATATTATAATATTGCGCTGCGCGTATTCGATTCCCAACTACAGCTACAGTTGGTATATTATTTTGTGGGCCGTCCTAAAGATCACTGGAAGAAATACCTCGTAGTGGTAAGACCGACCATTATTGAACATTGCATAAATTTTTCACATATTTTTTTTTATTTATGAATAGTAAAAGATTAGCAAACTCCTCAATAGGAATGAGACGCACTACAAAATATAATGTAGGTTACATTACATTCTGAAATTCAAACAACTTATCATAACACTAAAATAGACCCATTAGGCTGCCTTTCCACCAGAGATGTGCGATGGAAATGTGTCGTGCGAGGATGTCTAGCTGTGCTTTGAAAATGTGTGGGGGTTCCACCAAAGCTGTGCGATGAAAATGTGCCTACGAGAATGTGTAGCGGAGCTGCGGAAATGCGCATTAATGTGTGGTACGAGGATGCGTTGCAACGCTGTGAAGCTGTGAGTGATGTGTCGACGGGGCTGCGGTGTAGTGGGAGCGGAGTAACGCGAACGCCTGCCGCCTTGCAACACGTACACATCCCTCGTATACATCCCTCGTACACATCCCTCGTACACATCCCTCGTACACATCCCTCGCACACATCCCTCGTACACATCTCTCGTACACATCCCTCGTACACATCCCTCGTACACATCCCTCGTACACATCCCTCGTACACATCCCTCGTGCACATTCCTCGTACACATCCCTCGCACACATCCCTCGTACACATCCCTCGTATATATCCCTCATACACATCCCTCGTACACATCCCTCGTATACATCCCTCGTACACATCCCTCGTATACATCCCTCGTACACATCACTCGTACACATCACTCGTACACATCCCTCGTACACATCCCTCGTACACATCCCTCGTACACATCCCTCGTACACATCCCTCGCCACGCAATCCCTCCCTTACAAACATCCCTCGCCACGCATTCACGCACATCTCTGGTGGAAACGCAACCTTAACGCCTAGTGTAATTTTCATCAGGTCACGTCACGTGTTAAATAAGTGTTTCCACCTTTGACGGGTCTATAACTCACGTCCCTTAAATCAGAGGCAACATCGAGCCAACATCGGGGCCGTGATGGGGAAACTTAATCTCATCCTAGATCGCCTCGTGTGTAGGCAAATCATTACGATTTTAATGTGTAGAGTAGCAGCCAATTTTAGGACGTGAGTAACCCTTCATTTTATCAAATTAAAATTCATCAAAATCAATGCCGAAACCTCATTTGCAACATTCATGTCACTTAAACTCTTTTAATAAATACTGTCAGGTCTTGGGTAATCAAAATGGCAACAAATAAATTATTTGACATTCATGTATATAAAACTGTCAAAAACCTTCATCCTGTCTCGGGTTCCTACCGTATAAACTATTTATTCTTGTATTTTAAATAATAATGCAATGCTTTTTCCTTATGCAAAAGCTTCATGTATCATAAATAAACCAAGATTTTTATATTTAACGTATAAGAAATGTCAGGTGAGCCTCCTATAGGTAAGTCAATTTGTGCTCGTGAAATTGAACTGTAGCTGTAAGTAATTATCTTGTGGATAAACTAGTCTACTTATGTTAATTTTTTTTATGCTTTTACAGCTACTAATTCATCGGTACAAACACAAGAAATCTTGAAAACAAAAAGAAAAAGTGAGTACTTAGGATTTTTTTTATAATTTTTTATCAATTATTTTACAGCACTGCCACATAATATTAATGTATTGGTTGTATATCCCGTGTTTGGATACAAAATCTTTAGGAGTAAAGTTATAGAAATATAGAAACACCGTAATATCAAATTTTTACTTAATCTTAATTCTTGTGCTATTATTTCTTCTCTCTCTCTCTCTCTCTCTCTCTCTCTCTCTCTCTCTCTCTCTCTCACTCTCTCTGTAGTCAGTCCCTTATATCTGAGGATCATAGTCAGTAAAGTTGCATCTGGATCGGATATTTTTCCTCCACCGGTTTCTGTCCAGCACGTCTCTTACAACCATGGAGTTTGGCGGACGAAGAGTCTTTCACTTGATCGCTCCATCTCGTTGGTGAACGACCGCTTGATCTTTTGCCTTCGGTGTTCTTACAATCAGTTTTTCCAAACTATCTTCGCCTTTGCGTATGGTGTGACCGAAATATGAAAGAGTGTGCTGCTGATATATAGTGGACAAGCGAGTCTTTACTTGTAGCTGAGTTAGGTGCGTAAAGTCTGGTAAATCGAACTTAACATGCAATGAAAGGTAGACTGTTACATTGCATGTTACGTTTCACCAGTCTGTACCCACCTTAACCAATGCTAGGCGAAAAATACCCAACATTGTATAGGAACTATAGAATGATTATATTCTTTTCATTGTAATTGAAACGTAAATAACATATAAATAAATCAAACTCGTCGGTCTTCTTCTTTCTTAAGGGATATCTTAATTAATGGACATTTTCTTCGAAACACGGGAATAACCTCACCAGATGTTCATTTTGTTCGCGTCTCGTGCAGCTTGGTGGGAATAAATTGCAAAGCTTTAATGTCACAAAAACAAACATTATTAAGTTACTTTTAGACACTAAACAATTTATACTATTGAAATGAAAATATTCTTTACTGTACATACAACGATTTAGTTTACATGTAAAATTTTACACAGACAAGAGGCATAGTACAAAATTTGTGACTAGGTTTTTCTTACAAAAAGAAAAGCCCACTCCATTTTAACAATATATGGAATACTGGTACTTATAATGGGTATTTTAGTTGCATACATAGCATTTTTGTTATCTTATTTTTATACCGTCAATTTCGAATCCGAACCGTAGCTGATATGGAACATCTGCTACGTGTTTTTAATGATCGTAAATTATTCAGTTCTTTATTTAACTTTCTTATTTTTTGGATATGAGAGATTACTGTGAGTTATTTTACAAATATTTACGTAAGAATCCCTACATTTTATAAATGCTGTGACTGTAACTGGTTGTTTTGTATCAATTTTTTTACGAATTATTAAACTTATCTTATAGCCACCATTTACATAGTCTACGATAATTATTTCTTTTAGCAACTATTTTTATAATAGGATAGGGTTTATTAATTACAGCACTGACAATGCTACTACTAGACAGTATATAATGTTTGATCGTGATTTTGGTGGAATGCAAACAGTTTCTCGTTTATTTGTATAGATAGATCCCGTTTATTTGTATGTTTGTAACATTGTGAGCTGTAATTTAGGTTTGATCCTAAAACCATAATGTAAGCGAAATGCAAATGTTACCGATTTAATTGTACTCTGCTTATTATTGAAAACTATTAGCAACGTTGCATTTTCATCTTCCTTTTTAAATGTGCTGTAGCAACATAAGATATATTTTACAAAGGGGTATGGTGTCACGTCATATAAATACTCACTCCGCGAAATGTTCCATCAATTTTATCTTCATGTCTCTGTATAACCTTCCACTCTCATATTCATTACTTTTTTCTGTTTTCCAGTCACTTGTCCATTCTCTCTTCTCATTACATCTTCTCATCTTTTCTCTCAATTTTAAGGTATGGGTGGCTGATGCTGTACATACTAGCACCAGCGACCTTTGCATTTGAACGGCACTTAACATCAAGTTAGATGGTATCATTTGTCCTATCCTTAAAAAAAACTTAAGTCATACTTATTGATATTTATTTAATCTACGTGGTGTGGATTTATAATACTGCTAGTAATGTACTATGTAGAATATTTCCCGACGCGCGCCGCCCCCGCACGCTTCGCTTTTCCTTTCAGCCGGGGAGCGGTTAGTCGGCCGCCGGCCGCCGCGTGGCGCTCAGCTCCTGAGCCCGCTCACTACTCGCTCACAACTCGCTCACATCTCGCTCATACCTATTGTTTACTCACATTTGACAGCCCGCATCATATATACGTACGTCTCAATACCTTTATTTACACACACACTCGCCGGCTTAACATCAATGCGTTATCATGTTTCAGCATGTATTCTACAATGCAGTTGTCGTTTCACAGCGATGCGCTTGTGTTAATGTTAAATTACAACATATCGATAACATAGCATAGACTTTATTTTAGGATTATTGTAGACTTCATATGATCGATTTTCGATTATTAATATAGAGAAGAAACTAAATGAAAAACAGAAATAAAAGTCTACAAAGTTTGTTATTCATATCATTTAAGGCAAACTAATAACCTACAAACATTATCGCTTTTAATATCAATAAACATTTTCAATTTAGTCTAAGTATCAAAATCAGCGAGATACGTTATCTAAAAACTTCATGCAAGTGGAAAATTGATTAGTTCATTTTGCATGCAGCATTTCGCATGGCGGACGAGACTGCCACGGACTGCTTGTTCGAGCGGCTGCGCCTGCTGCAGCAGCGAGCGCCCGACTCCACGGAAGTGGCGCGGGCGATCACCGCGCGGATCAACTCGCGACTCTCCTCGCACGGTAAGAGATCCGTTTATTATACTCTTACTATACACTTTTTCACATGTGTTCGGTAATAAGGGGGCAAAATATGCTTTTGACAACAGTTAGTATAGATATTCTTGACATTTAATAAAGGACGATGAGCAAAAATGTATGGAGTTTGGTATAAGAAACAATGACGATGAGTGATATGTAAATTGAAAGGGCTCATTGAGGATATTATAGATATTAAGGGTGCTTGTCCCAATGAAACTAGTTGTCCGATCGAAGTTACATTGATCTTAAGATTGCATTTTCGTGCAACTAATTCATGCAAATATCATGCATAAGTGATGTAAGACATGAAAAAGAAATATGTATGTCACTATGGACAATATGGATATATGGATGTATGTCAATATGTATGTATGTGTGTGTGTGTATGTGTATGTGTGTATATGTGTGTGTATGTGTGTAATATGTATGTATGTGAAATATGTATGTGTATGTATGTATGTGTGTATATGTGTGTATGTACTTCCTATCAGTGAAAAAACCTTCAAATGAGATGAGAGAAATGAAAAAATATAGTAGATAGCTACTTATATCTTTTATTTTAGAATTTGACACCTTTTGTTTTATGAGGGTGTATACCTACTTACCTACTTTCGGGGATGCATATTAATTGTTTAAACATAGATCAATTTATCACCACACTTGTGTGCCGAGGCAGACCTAGGCGAACGTTTCTCAACCAAATTAAAGACGTTCTTGAGAAGGACCAGGTCAAAAGTACCCGAAATCGCCGAGCATGCATGAGGACTGTAATGAGAGTTGATAAAGCGAAAGAAATATGCAGGGATCGTAGCGAGTGAAAGGATGTAATCTCTGCCTACCCCTGTGGGAAAAAGGCGTGACCTATGTATGTGTGTATTACTTTTTAATCAATAAAAATATAATTTAACACCCATTTTTATTTATGTAATCCTACACTAATAAAGTTATATAAACTTCATTCATCAATTACTTAATTCCTAAACAGTAAAATAATTATAGATAATTTTATCTTGTATTTTTGTTCTTTCACTTCTTGTCAAACGTAATTTAAATGATCTAGTATGTATATTACGGAACCGAGACGCACGTATTCATATTACAAACTATACACTAGTAGAACGCATAATTCGTGTATACTTTGTATTGACAAATTTAAAAAACTACATTACAAAATAAACTCGACCAGTTTACTGTGACTACCCTCTGGCCTTATGTAGAACGGAAAGACGCATCGCTTACTTCGCATGGTGCGCAATGCATGACAACAGTCCCCCTGTTTCACTTACGGACGTAAACAAATCAGGAAAAACGTGGGGTGTGTTACCTACTATAATTATTAAGTGTAAAAAAACGGCAGTGTCACCACGTCTTTCAAATAACTTCCCAACTACGCTCACAAAGCTGACATTAACATTGCATGCCAAATTCACTGCACGTACATGTATTGCGGCTCACTTGAGAAATAGTTCGGTTCATTGTTATGTTACACACTATTATAATCTCGTATAATGTGCTATTTATTTAATGATTTTTAATTTAATCGTGACCTCAATCTGTGTAATGAGCAATCGCCTCCATTAATAAATGCCATCTCTATTTCAAATGCTTTAATTTGGAAAATTACAATACTGAAATGAAATGAGAACAGCAGGCAGGCAGTATGCTTGTCTGACATCCAAATATCATAACATTAAAAACTAACATGAACCAGACGCTTTTGTCCTTCAAAAAATAATCTGTACAATGGAATTCATCTCAAATAATGATATGATCGTTTCTGTAAATTATTTTAATAAAATACCAAAATAAATCAATAATACACAAATCGCAAGGACAGTGCTCTATTTAAAGCTAAGTAACTGTTTGTTTACAGTGACAATTCCATGTTTGCATTTATATTGGAAATTAGAAAGTGGTGGGTCTTCAAGGACAATCCAGTAATTTGAACACAATACCTTCTATAGTGTTATGCTTATTTTATCGACATATAACTTTTGCCCTCAAATTCATGCAGGTTCAGGGTCTATGCTAGAATCGCAATAAATCGGTATTTCAAAAAAAATGTTGTTTACTATATATACTTAGCGACAGTACTTACCTATCAAAGTCGTATCGTTCTACAAAGAATATCAGCTATATTTATTACACCGTATTTTTCTGGAGCTTTTCAGGCTCGTGTTAATTTCACCCACGTGCACTATAACAATATTAAAGATTACATAAAATTTATGATACTGTTAATGACACAAAAAACATCAAGAACGTCTCAATTTATTTGTAAACCAGCTTATGTTTTATAGAAATTGTAGGACATTTTTAAAACATGAAAAGCATACTAACATTAATTTTGTCACATTCTTTGAGACAAATAATTACAACAACAAACAAAAAGGGATCTTACAAATAACAATATTACATTTATTTGACATTTAGAACTATTACCTCAATTTCAATATCAAAGATGATAAACACTATCTCGTCTAGACAACATAATATTGTGGAATAGTTATAGAGGTAGGTTTTGGCAAGATTCCCAGCGTGAACTCTGTGCCATCTCTCACTAACAAACGAGGAATACGAGGAAGCGATAATTGATGCAACTTGTTCTTTAGACTTACGACATCCCGCTCCAGTCAATTCCTGCGTTTACGCAACAGAACTAATTAGTTTGCCAATATTTCTATTTTCTCTGTAAAAAGTTAAAAAGGTTCCTCCACATTTTGTTCTATTAAAAACACATCAAATTACTCAGCACCGCCAGTTGTTAAGCTGTATATTATTAGGTCCTTACCTATGAAATTGGTGTTTTGTATGGAGATTTTGAGGAATTCTGCATTTTCCATACTAACATTTTATCAGTTTTCTTCACAACGACAAATCCAGAGATAATAATATTTGGCATGTATCATTAGACAAGCTTTAGTAATATGTGAAATATCACACTTCATAAAAATTATTTATCGTTTTTAAGTGAATGCAAATAAAATGATGTATTCGGGAGGCACTTAAAAAGAGTTGTCTCCGTGTCCAATTTAAACGCAATTAAACTTACAACAAATTATCAAAACAAATCAAAAGAGCTCAAAAATGGTCTATTTTTAGACGAGGTAATTATTTTTTAGGAATACTCTGAATCTTAATAGTTACAGACAAAATACTAAGAGGGAATAAAAACACCAATTTCATAGGTAAGGACCCAATATTATTATATACCTAGGTCATTAGTTGCCTTTTCATGTCCCTTTCGAGCATCCCTTTCTGTAACACGGAGGGAATCCTTCTGTCGGAAGGGAATGCCCTAAATTCGATGTGCGAAATATATTATCAATCTTATGAATAAAATTTATGACTACCTATCATAACAGTTTATCATAACTATTCAAAGTCCTCGTATCATTTTAAAAGTTTTTAATATGGCTGTTACAAAAATTATACTCCACCAGTAAAAACAACTTTTTGCGTGACTGCTGAAAATTAATAACTAACCAAGGCTCTTAGAAAGTTTGCTCTATATAGCAAATAGCTTTATTAGTGTCTAGCTTTCCTGTTACTGTGGGGTTCGCTTAAAGCTGTCTTTCCTCTGAAACTTAACAACGACGTCGCGGAACAATAAATGCTTCGTTTATGCTTTTTACTTTAAAGTTTTTAACACCCTATATTAACACACTTCTATAATACTACTGACTACATTGTCTCCGTTAGACCCAAAGCAGCAGTTGGAAGTTTGACCCAAATTTTGTATCATTATTGTTGGACCACATTAACGTAACTGCCAGCTATTATGGTACCAGGCTCTTCGTTCTATATTTAAATGACATATTTTCACATCGAACTTCTCAATATAATATGAAACTATGCACATACCTATTACACCAAAGCTTCATCAAGCCAAATAGCTTGCCATTAAGCCAAAGGCTAGATGTGAGGTTTAACACCTCTTCCTGCACCTTCAGGAATTAATCTCCTATCAGCTTTATGGGCACATTTGTAATACAACTAATACTGTGTATAAAGTATGTCTAAAAATACGTAGGTGCATTCGTTCGTCACACCACGAATAGCCTAGTAGCTTAAAATGAATAAAAAGACGTTTACCATTCAAGTAATATATCGTTCATATTCCAACGCTCTCTCGAGCCTGATAGGCGCGGCTTGTTGAATAAAAATTGTTTTCACACACTAGTTTTATTATAAAACTGTTTTTAAGTATGTTTATCAATATTGAGTGTATAACATAATTTATTATTACGTATCTATAAAATTACTACAACAATCTAGCATAGAAAGTTGAATGAACAGTCATATCGACGTAGATTTCAAAAGTCTGAACATTTTACAGTTTAGGCTGTAGAGTAAGCTCAAATACTTAAACTATACAATACTCGTTTATATATTCAACGAATGAAATTATGATTGCGCTCCAAAAAGTAAGTAAATGCGGAACTCTTGCTACGTATCATGCTACGACAAACGTAGTGTTGCTACACGAGACTGAATTATGCCAGTAAGATTCTCTACATACATTTGTTTCATATAACAAATTAAAATTTATTTCTCATTCCAAAACCATATTTATGATTATTGTGAATGTTTATATATGTTACTGTAAAAGTTCGAACTACTGTAAATCCAAAGATTTACCAATCCTTAATGGCAAATGTCCAAAAAGGTTTGCGATTCGAACTTTTACCACCATTCAGTTGGTAAATTTTAGGACTTACATTAAAAGCACGGCTTTTTTTTTAAATCATGTCATAACTTGTAAGTGGATTCTGTTATGGGTTTTTTTATGACCCTTAAAAACAATATTTAATCAATAATCACTGTGTCTAAATTAAGTAGACATTATAAATATTATTTTTAAGGGTCATAAAAAAATCTTTATCTAATATATATCAGAAAAATATATATCGGACACATATATTACACTATAATATTATATTTTATTACCCGTTTAAATAAGACCATTACTCATTGTTTTATTCCGAAAACCAACATCGACCAGCTGACAGCGGTAAAACCTAGCATAAACTGAATTCAAATGGTAAAGGCCCGCAAAAATCGTCGTCTATCGTCCTATTTTCAGAAATACTTACATTTACCACCTTATATCGGTAAATCCTAAGACCTACTCATAAATCTTAAGATTTACCGTATTTCGAGATACATGAACATATACATACACTATACAATTATTAACAATTCCTTGATTTGCGTCAGTATATTATTATTGATACGCGACAGTGTTCTTTGCCATGAATATTAAATGAGCCAATAGAGAGAGGATATTAAATATTTGGATCAAATACATAATAAATATCTACGATCTTGTTTTACCGTTTGGCAATTACGTAAAACGTTGGTATGTTGACCTCCAATAACTTTATCAGAACTGTCTAGTAAATTCTAATAACTAATTTACCTAAGCCTCTTAAGTACTATTAACATCTCAGAATTAAGTTATTGACAATTTGTATAACTTGGAACATAGTAACGATAATAAGTAACGATAATTAAAATGTAAGAGTACATCATGTTGGATAAAACATGAAAGAGTATAATTACTATCAAACATATTCCAGACATATTCACACACATGCAAGGGACAGGCAGAGAAGCACTACACACACCCACATTTCTAAAAATAAAATTCCAACAGCCAGGACTGATATTACCACCAAATAGAATATCTGCTCTCCGAGCACATAATAACAAATTACTAACGAAATAAGGTTTAAAAAGATTTGAAATAAAGAAACCAAGCGACCAAGGCTTAACCAAGCAAATGCCTGAAGCGCTGCAAGTGGGTCTAGTAGACTTAAATAACTCTTAGAGGTCGTATCCATGATGGGTATTTTCACCGGTCGACGACTTACACTAAGGACTATGTATATTCTTTATGTTTTTCCAAACGTGTACTTAAATCTTATGTTGTGAATGTTAATTGGGTGATGTCAATGGACAAAATATTTGTGTAATGAACATTTAAATTTTTAATGAATGCAAATCCCATAAAAAATGATCAAGAGTTCAAATAATTACGCCGTGGTAATAAAAAAATATGATATTTTCTAGTATAAGTTCGTCAGATCTAGCACATAAGAAGTATAATGCAATCATTAGATTGGTCTGGCCTTGTTTGCTTATTTCGCATTTTATGACTTTGAGATCCTTTGGGATCAAAAACCCGAGGTGTTGGCCGCATATCGCGGTATTTTATGAAGGTCCTCGCAAGTGGACAGACAATGTGGCAAAGATCGATGTAACCAACCAGTGTTGAACTCCTATATTACTTGTATATTTCTTGTCATAGTTAATTTAAATATCATATACTCAAATCCAGCGAATTGTCTTTGGTAAACATTGTTTCAAATACACGACGGCACATAAATATTTAAGTCAATAACCTTTTGAAAGCCCGTATAATAGCAGTAATACCACAAGATTCGCTTAACACATTAAATCATACAGTGAGGTGTCTACTGCGGTAAGTTCGCGTGTCTCGCTATTATATCGTTCTGGTTTGGTGCATTGGGCCCTTGGCCAAAAGACACTCCCGTGCCGCCTTCCGAAGTGTTACCATTAATTTGCATGGGGGGAGTGATTGGCTCTTCCCTGATTTACCAAGGGTGATTCTTTCACCCTTTATAATTCGTATGGCGCCGATATGTAAACACTCCGCCCATTGACACAGCCGTGCCAACGAGAGACTAGCACGATGTGCTCGAATAAGGAAGCCGAACTATTTAGCCTTACTTTGTAAATGAAATTACAGTAAAGTTCTGAATGTACGAAGGTGCTGAAAAGGTAACCCCTGATACAAGCTGTTGCTAACAAGAAAGCCAATATTTATGTTTCTCTGTTTTCCCTAAGTATTTCTAAAACAGTAAAGGCTCTTCATAATTTAACCAGAACTTTTTTCATTATTACATACTTACATAAAATCACGACTATTATCCCCTAAGAGTTAGTCTGAGACTAGGTAAAAGCACTGCAAATGCAATTCACTGCCATAGTCCGCGCTTCACCCAGCAGTGACTGCACATGTGCTCAGCGTGACAGGTGGTGAGCCCGTCGCCGCCATAAGCTATTGGATGGTTTTGCAGTTCCAAATCCATGGCTGTGATTATATATATTTTACAATCTTAGTACTATCTATCGATATGCCTGCAACATCATTACTTTACCCGACGACTAAAGTTGACCTACTTATCAAATGTTCAAAGCGTCGCAGTTCAATGTCAACAAAACTATAAACTAAAGAGTTACGACCTATCAACTTATTTATAAAATTTAATTTAGATCTACATCTGAACGACGCGACGTTGACAGTTGATAGAGTCCAAACCCTTAAATATGAAAATACACAGCTAACATAAAAAGTGGTTTTGGTAATTAATTTTAAAATAAACTAATCTACTTTCTTACAGAGCAGAGATCATACACTTGGCGTGATCTATTTTTGTGGCGGTATAACTCAAGATCTGCCTTGACATTGGTCCGGCTGCCGACATAGTACTGCGGATATTCTAACTGCTCACTTGTCACTCTTAATTACATTATCGATTTTGCCAATTTGATATATTTATAACATATCAAATTAATCGATAAGCTATGTCGATGAATTAGGATGAATTAGCTGTAGCGAACGATGAAGCTTAACTTTTAAACGTAAATGTCAAATCTCATAAATTTTTCATTTAGCGACCCCTTTTTTTATAATCAGCCCAGGAAATTACTCAACTCCACCTGATGGTAAGTAGGTCCATTTGCGAAGGATGCTAGGGCAGCACCAAAGGATGGAGGCCTAGCGACCTTAACCTTGCTGGCTCATAAGATATCTTTTCATGCCTCTTTTGAAGGAACCCATGCCATAGGAAGGAGGGAACACGTGTGGCGGTAGAGAATTCCATGCATTATAAACCGGGTCTTTAAAATTTTTAATACAATTCTAATCACAGCAACGCTCCATCACTTTTTGTGACTGAACTTCTGTATGTAACCTATTCTGAACGAAAAAGAATATATCCCATATGAGCCTAAAAATAACGAAGGCGCCATAATGTTATGGTTAATAAATCAATGACACTTAATCAATGCGGTAGAGACAATCCATCGAAGCAGTTAGGAGAATACTTTGGCAATTCCCTCCGATTCTATTTTGAATTATCAATTAAAGCGTAATCAATTCCACTACTTGCTCCCGTGCATACAAAATTACCAGCGATATTTTTTGAAAGCAAGCCAAAATCCGACACGTTCGATTATGTTACGTCGACGTTGTTCCGCTGAGTGTTGTCATGTCCGTATTTATCCTTTCTAATTGTAAATAACCGATAATATGTTTTAAAAATACCATACCAGTCTTATTTTGAAATGGCAGTTAATAGAATAATGTGATGGCTTATTATAATAAAACGTGCAAACATTTTTGTGAGTGAGAAAAAAAAAATTTTTGTGTTTTTTTCTTTCTACGTAAATTAATTTTGATTATCATACCAATCTTATAGCCTACCGTTTTTATTTGGCATTGATAGCGGGGACATCTTTACAGTTTTGTCTTTGGCAATGTGTCCCAATGTTAAAATGTCTGCGAGCGTTCGCTTGAAATGAGCAGTTGTAGCAATTTATCATGTTATTTCTACCTAATTTCATGTTTAATCTATTATTATATTTTGTACTAAAACCGTGTCCGGACTAATCAAACACTATCGTACGAAAGATTCAGAATTAACGAGTACAATAATAAACCTTGTCTTCAAATTTCCCACGCAAAACACTGAGTTTTAATCTTCTATATTTTCATTTATGTGTTGCTAACTCTTGCATACATTTGTAAGATACACACCTATAATCACGACTATTATCCCCTAAGGGTTAGGTAAAAGGACAGCAAAAGCAGTCCATTTCCATAGTTCACGCTTCACAAAGCAGTGACTGCACATGTGCCCAGCGTGACAGGTGGTAAGCCCGTCGTCGCTATAAGCTATTGCATGGATGTGTAGTTCTAAGTACATTAGTCGCATTTACGACACCCAAGGGAAGAGAAGGGTTGGTAGTATTCTTTTAATGAGCCGCTACCACACGGCTCAACAAACACCACAGCCAGTACTAAAAGTATCTAATTGTTGATGGGAAATCAAATAAAAACAACGAACAACCTCGCCTGTACATCCCAAAGATGGTGTAGATCTAATTAAATGAGATGACGGTTGCCAAATGGACAGGATTTGTCTGGATTGTCCAGACATTTTTGTTGGAAACTAGAATCACACAAATATTATAATCATTTAGAAAAAAAATTGCTTCTTGTCCAAAAAACAACAAAAATATAAAAAAATTCATTACCGAAACTTTACTCCCGCTTGGCACCCGTATCGTAATCAATTCGTGGATCATGGTAGCGTGGAACATTTTAGTTTTATGTTCTTATTTGCCCCGAAAAAGCAATAAATTCTACATATTTTTAGATATATAGATATCTGACCCATTCTTAATGTATACTTACGAGGTTGTTGTGCTTAACGTATAGGTGATCTACATATCAATTCTATTTCTTCATTTATTCTTTCATTTGGTCTCACTAATACTCTTATTGTGAGATATTAAAATAGGTATATAAATTTCCTTAGTACATCCATGACTAGATGACAAATGTTTGTATTCATCACACAAACATCGGGACTCAAACACGGCACCCCTTAATTAACAGTCAGTTACTAAACACGCAACTAAGGGGACCGCATTGATAGCGTAGTGTAATGTGAATGATAATGGTTTTGTCACCTTGCCAAGGATAAAACCATGGTGAAATAGATTCTTTTCATTTCAATGTTGAAACCAATCGTTGAATATTGTGTCTTGTATAAATGTGGGTATGTCGTAAAATTGACAATTGCAATTCATGTCCTTAGTTGCCTCATCTATTGTCTCCTCGAATATCTGGTCTTAAGATGACCAGCGCCAACATGCTACTGTTACTATGGCATCAGAAATCCTCGCACGTTATTTTGGCGTCATAAACATGGCTGATATAACAATAGAAAGAAGTAATCCAAATATTATCGGGACCATCTTTATCTCAGTGACTCCGCTGTATTAACACATTTGTTTCGTTCTTTTATTAGGATGGTTGCAAGCGAATGTGTTTTTATGTATAAGAATTCTAAAAGATTTCAGAGAAAACTATTTGTTTTGTATTTTTTTTTCCTCTTCTTGTCTATTCCCATTCACTTACGGCTTAATGGTAAAGCGTTGTATTATTTCCTTTGTGGTTAAACATGTCAACAAGCTGCGTTCATAAATTCGTGTGAACTGACGAAATGCCCTCGTATGACGCAGGGACGCGTGTGCCCGCTTGGCCAGACGCCAATAGCAAAACGACCAAGACTGTACGGCATTACAATTACGACATTATGATACTCAGTTAAACTTTTAATAATTGATTATTGTTTACATACCTACTAATTGCCAAATTAATATCCAAAACAACAACACCAACGAGTAAACAAACTGTTAAACATAATTGAAGAGTTTTTATTCGTTTTATCAACCAGTCGCCAACCCTACGGTTTGCCAAATAGGCCATTCTTACTACGATCCAACGATACATAAACAAGTATGTACTTGAACTGATTTATACACGCTTCCGTAATGGCGCTATGTGACACTAATATGTCACTTGTACCATGTCTCGTGTAGAAGAAACCACAGATATTTGGCACAGGACATTATTACATAGTATGTAGGTATTTAGTAGGTACCACTATATGTTTATACTTTCAAATTAAAATTGATATATATTATTATGCGAAAATTAAGCAGAGCATCACAATGAAAACACATAATATTTGAATATTTTTATTACTAGGGCAGACAGAGAAATAATCGGGACTCAATCAAAACTTTAATACATTAAGGCCCGATTTTCCAATCCTCAGATAAATCTATCTGTCAGTCAAATGTTAGCTCTGTCCCTTTTCTTTTTATGACTTTAGAAAGTGACAGTGATAGTTTTGAATAGCGGATAATTTTATCTGAGGATTGAAAAATCGGGCCTTAAAAAAGTAACTGTATTTTAACTAGTTATATTTTACATACAACCATTTTGAGAACTGTTAGAAATTTTACATAAGAGAACATTTCGAAACAAAACATGTCACACATCTTGTATTCTAGTTATACATAATGGATGTCATAACAATAAGAAATATAATGATATTGACAACATCACTCATCGCTAAACTCGAAGCCAAAATCGTTCCTAAGATTGCTGGGTATGTTAAACATCTCAAAATCGTAATTGGTTTTGGCAAGCTTGATTAATTTTTGGACTAGTCAATTAAATCAGCACAAATGGAACACGATAGCTTTGTGGAACAATTAAGTGGGAATGTCGTTACTTGTGAAGATTATATTTTAGATGGTTGGAAAGAACACTAGATGACCTCCGCGCGTGCGTCGGTCTACAACAAAACATCACACGGAAGCCTGCGCCTGCGCCGACGCCCGCGGTCATGAGCCCTCAGGGTCTTTGACGTGTGACATTTATCCGAACACGATCTGGTTTCAGCACATAACGAAACATATCATGATGCCTCTATTCGCGAAGGGGTAGACTACTATGTCTGTTCTTAAGTTTTATCAAATTGAGTGTCGTCAGAATCGATCTGGTGACCTCTTGCACGAGTAGTTCCGTCCGACCCAATACGGCTAGGTCATCTTGTTTCATCTATATTTTTTTTCTAGTCGTGTTGGTGACCTGTAACTAAAAAATTACAATGCCAAAGCTTTTTTCTGCATTTTTGTACTCCCCTTTGAAAACGTGCCTGGTCACACATTTGGAATGCGCATACACATTTAATATTATTTGGATTTGTCATGTAATGATAATAAATTGAATGCTTTACTGGACATGACAAGTGCTTAATAGACACTTGAAATGTTCCGTTACTTTTTTTTTCAAAATGTCTATGTGAAAAAAAACGGAATATGTAGATCAGTTGTAGAGGAGTGTACTTATATGTAACAAAAAATCACTAGGCTTATGATAGTAATAAAACCAGTTTAATTGTCATTCCAGATAAGCATGTACGCCAAAACACGTTGGACAAGCTTTGGGACAAGCAAACAGGAGCGATACAAATGCTGCTCTCCTTATTGGATGTAAGTATCTTGTATTGCAAATCAATGTAACATTTATCTACATTCATGTTTCGTCATTCGCACTAAAGTACTTTAGTTGTATTCTAATGTAGACTTATTATTTACAGAACACTAAAGATACAGTGACAGCGAACTATATATCTTCAATATTAAGAGAAGCTCTATGCTTAAAACAGGGTAAAGGAAAAAAATGTTCCGGTAAGTTAGAGACTGTTTTCTTAACTAAAATATTTCAAATTTTTACGGGATTACATAAATCATTTAATGATTAGTACCTAGTGAAGTACCACCAACTAAGAAGAGAGACAACAAAAAGACCGGGAAAGAAAATAAAGTGCCACTAGTAAAGAAGGGTATGTCAATCGTGTGGCGCTTCAATACAATATAAATATTCACTGCACCTTCTCCTCTTCACTTCTTAATAACGAAGCTTTGCATGAAATCAGACTTCCAATGCTCTTAATTTTCTACAAAACGTGATTGATTTTGAGCACTTCAAAAATATATTCAAATTTTTTTGCTTAATTGGCCTCTCTGTTATTGACAACCCATGTAGGCTACTGACATTTAAAACGGGCTTACAAATGTACTCCCGCCAGTGAATAATGCGATATAACGACCTTGTGATTCGTTGTTCTGTAAATATTTTAATCCAATTGTAATTTTCCCGCACCACCAGAATAACTCAAATAACTATTTTATGCTTTATCTAGTAATTACTTAAAAATAGCAGGCATGATTAATACACAGGCGACCCCTAGCCAATTAATTTACCGAATTGCGTTTCTTTAACGAATAACCTACTTAAAAATAAAGATTTTTGTTAGATTTCAGATGATTTCTATGCTTATACCTTGGAATACACAATGTTGCTTCAACAATTCCGTCGTGAATTGGGTTTTAAGTTATTTCCCTCTGAATTTTCCAAAATCTAAATTGCATGTATCGTTCACTTTCATAAAAAGAGATGATAAAAACGTTAGTAATGGATTTCAGCAAACAACCTAGAGCGGCAACAATGTGCTCAGCACTTTATATCGCTAAACGGGACGCAGGCAGTGATTCGGTCTTTAATCTTGACGCACAGCAAGCGCGACTGCGGCGTCGGCACAGAGCTGATGCTGATTGACCTCGTCTGGATCCTCGCCTCGCTCGCTCCCAGAGGTACGGGCCTCAAGCTACTGTTTCGTTCCAGCCAACAACACGACTCGCCAGCTGTGCGCCCAGAGCTTCATCGAGATGAAGGGCACGCAGGGCATCCTGAGGAAACTCATCGGCACCATGCATGACAAGCGTGACCGCCACGCTAGTGCCGATATGATCTTGCAAGATCTCGTCTGGATCTTGGCACCCCTTAGTTCTCGAGGTTACGTGATCATTACGTTAGTCGTAATTTTCGATGCGTATGCGTATTAATTTTTATAATAGTTTAGTGCTTTTGTTTATGAAGTTAGATTCCAATTTGAGTATTGTCTGATTTTTCGTGTCAAAATAATAACACGGAATAGACTAGAGATATTATGTTGTGGAACATTCAGGTATTCTAACTCATAAGTCAACTCATAGCTCGAAGAATATCCCTTCCACCTTATATGACAGTTTTGGTACAGCTCAACAGGAGAGGTTGATTGAAATTTTGCATATCGCCTGCTGTTTAACATCAGACGGTGTATTTTGTAGTCTTATCAGTAAAAAAATAAGCAGTTGTATTCTATTATTCTAAAAAAAATATTTATTATTCTTTTCAGATCCCAAGTTCGCAATGAAAGTGAGAATGCTAGGCTGTGTAAGAACAATACATTTGATATTAAAAGGCCACTTCACAGATAATAAGTTAATTTTTCCCCTATTAGTCATTATGAAGCAGTTGGGAAAAAATAGTAAGTATAGAAGAAATTGGTATTGTAAATTTATTTAATGATCATCGTAATAATAATGTATTTAAATTTCAGCGGTTACGACGTCAATTTTGATCCGGGACGGAGTGATATCAACGTACGAGAGGGTACTTGTAAGCCTGGGCTGCATACCGACCGCAAGGCTGCGGCTCTGCCTTGACGCTATAGACTACTTTAGTAAAAACAGTTAAGTGATGAAAAGTACCTCTTTTTATACAATGGTACTGTCATTGACGTGATTAATTATTTCCAAGTTACATCATTTGAACACAATAGAACATGCACATGGAACGTTCACTAGATAAGTCGAGATCTGTCAGACAATAATGAATATCACCGAAACATTTGTCCGCCTACACAGATAATGAATCAGTTGCTTAACTTTACGACCTTACCCTTTGTTGACATTATGTTCTTAATATATGTTGCATGTATAATGTGCCAACGCTCTTGAGTCACACGTGCGTAACTCACACAGAGGTGTGCTGCATGCAGATCGTGAAGACAGGCCTGTGTAGCATCCTCCTCAGGGTGTTCGACCGCTGGGACCGCTACGAGGGACGCATGCGACTCAAGATATGCGCACACATTCTACAGACTCTGCAGCACCTTTGCAATATAAGTATGTATGAACAACTCGGAATAAACCACACTAGTTTAAATTTGAACTGATGTTTAGTGTATGTAAAGCATGTCACTTTTCCACACGTTTCATTCACAATTGCATTTCAGATACAATTGTCAATAATTCAATAGCCCTTAAAGTTAAGTTCTGAATTAGTTCTTAGTTCAGAAAAATAATAAAGCTATTGTATTTTTCAGAGGCTGGTCGTAGAGCTTTATGTACAAAGAAACACGTACAGACCCTCCATCGGTTTTGCTCGCAATGCCCAGATGAACCGGAATTTGATGGTCTTCTGGCTAGAGTTTGCTCTGTCATCACGTTATGTCTGAAACACCAAGCTCTACCAGTACCATCATCAAGTCCTGCTGCATTCAATCTCAATCCTATTTTGAAAGGTAAAAATTTTCAAACATTTTTCTATGCTGTTTTCGCCTATAAGGATAATATATTTATAAAAACATCTTTTCAGGGACCAACACTCTATGGCCTTGCCATGAAGATGATGAAGATATGGCCAATTCAGATTCAAAAACAAATAATTCAGATCTTGATGATGATGGTGCTGATACTGATATAGATGCAATAGACGAATTTCCAGATATTGATTATGATGAAAATGACATTAAAGCAGAAAATCTTGATGATGACAAACTTTTTATTAAAAGTGGCGACAGCTTACAAAGCGCCATATGGATTAATCCAAATGAAAGAGATATTGAAGACTTGAAAAAGTTTGTAGCTACATAATACTATATTCACACCATTACTTTTACACTTACCCCATTTTTACATGATTTATCTCTTTCTTTACAGATATTTTATATATTTTAAAGAATTTGGTTCCTATAACAAGCAAATAAGGCTTGTCAAAAGTCGATCAAATTCGCGAGGTTCAATTTTGGAAGAATTCCTTGGCTCTCAATCCGGAGGTAACAAGAATCCAACTTCAACTCTAAACTTGTCTCTCTCAGCTGTGTTAGGGAACACTGATTACGATAATATTCACAGTGGTTCCCCATCGGCGTCATTTTTTCAAGGCTATCATAAAATTCATGAAAGTACTTGTAAGTAGCTCAAATATAATATAAACTTTTTAAAATTGCTTAAATTCCAGCTATTCCAGTCTCATTCTCTGTAAACGATATTTCAGCCACAACTTCGTCTTCTTCTCTGAAGATACACAAAGATATATCAAAATACAGTCCGTTCGCCTCTGTTTACTGCACCATAGCATCAAGAGTAAAAAGTGTAATTCCTTTTGTAAAAGTCGCGTATCCCGATATGATGAGGGGACAAGGGTCTAATCAGCCTGAACCATTAAATAAAATGGAAAGAGCGGCATGCAGGTATAATTTTGACGATCATTCAAGCTTTTATAGCTTAAATGCATCTACTTGTTTATAAATTAAGAAAAAAAAAGAAACAAATTGTTAATAAATTGTTTTTATTATGATTTCCAGAACAAAACTTTTATCATGTGTAGACCGAGCAATAAACCCAGAAACATACATGAATGAAGTGGTTTATGACTTAGACCAAATGGCCAGCACCGGCTGCTCAACAGACGTTGGGGCACAAAAGAGGTAGCATGCTTCGCAAAATGAAGAGCATTCTTATTTGTTTCCAATTTTATATATTACTAAACCGCAATTTATTTACGTTTCAGTTCTGATAGTTTCTTACTCACAAATAACGATGAACAGGAAATAACAAGAGTGAACAGTTTTTCTTCTCGATTATGTTTTGAATCAAGATTTGAATCCGGAAATCTTAGAAAAGTAATTCAGGTAATTACTCTCTTTCCAATTATTTTTTCTGCTTTTTTAGTTTTTCTCTATCCCTAGCATGAATTTCTGTTATCCATGAAATCTTTTCAGGTAGGTCCGAGAGAATACGAGCTGATTCTGATGCCTGACGTGAACTCTACTAAGAGACACCAGTGGTTCTACTTCGAGGTGCGCAACATGCAGCAAGGACGGCCTTATGTCTTCAATATCGTTAACTGTGAAAAATCGGATAGCCAGTTTAACTTTGGCATGAAACCAGTCATGTATTCCGTGAAGGAGGCAGTGCTGGGGCGGTCAGGTAAGCAGCTTTTTGCGAATACCTTAAATTCTTCCGCTTGCTCAGTGAACAGGAAATAAAATATATTAATTCTTACCGTATAGGTGTTTGTATTGTTACCTACTTTGCTGGTAATATTTTTTTTGTGCTTTTTTTTCTGTCCTCTTGTATAGCAGCAAATTTTTCGAATTGTGTAATTTTTTGGGGTTAGACATATACATTTAGGCTAATAATGATGATAATATATTTATTTCTATCTTTTGAGGCGTGAAATGGCACCTTATGGGCCAGTAGGGTGGAGGTGGCTAGGGCCGTTGTTCTCTGCGGTCCTAACTATCTCCGCCAATGGACTCTCCTACTTTCAACGCTTAGGTGGTATTAAGTCACTTCCTGTCCTTTTTATTAAAAAAAAATCATTCGTAATAATTATTCTTAAAAATTATCTCGTATGTTTTCAGGCTGGGTGAGAGCCGGCTCAGACATCTGTTACTACCGTAACAGCTACCACTACGCGAACCAGAAGAACAGCAACAAATGCTACTTGACCGTCACTTTCAACATCGAGTTCCCACATACCAACGACGTCTGCTACCTAGCTTACCACTTTCCATTCACATATTCTATGTTGATGGTAATTCATGAAAAATTAATGTACCTCACAATCTTTGTAACATAACATTTCATCGCGACTCTATCCCCGAAGGGAGTGGTGTCAATACAACAACATGTAGCAGGAGTCGAGTTTGTTGCTTTGCACCGGCCCCAATTTTTTGAGACAAGCGAAGTCTTCGTATCACCTATTAATAAACAAGTGATGATATCCAGTTATGTACAAAGACTTGCAAGTGAAAATCAAAATCTCCTACATATTTTTTTTGATTTCAACATTATAGTGCAGGCGCTAATGGAAGTTGAGTGTGCAAAATATGAGGACCGCATTCTGTAAATTATTTTGAACTCAGAAAAGCTGACTCAGAAATTTAATTTTTTTTTTTTTTTACCAAAGTCAATTTGACTGAGGGCTCTTTTAAGGAGACGCGGCGCGTCAAGCGGCGCGGCACGCGATGCGGGCCGCCAGAAAAACAAACATACGGCGAGGTATTGGTGCGTTCAAGGAGGCGCGTTTTCGCAAGCTCTTTGTTTGAGTTGTAGCGTCACATGCGGCGAGCGGCGGCTGAAGCGGCGGGTGATGCCGCGGCAAGCAAGAAGGATTGATTGCTTTTGTGATAGTGACAGTGTTACGAATAAAACGCTACGTACTATGCGGCGGATGCAATGCCGCTTGACGCGCCGCCTCGCCATAAACGATAAAAACGCACGCCGCGCCGCGGGAAGCGCATCCAACCGCGTCGCCTGACGCCCCGCGTCTCCTTAAGCGCCCTTAGACTTTGACTATGTATGTTATTACATCGTGAATGTAATTTTGAGCTAAATAAAAGATACTTTGTCTAGTTCTCTATTAAACACAGATGTTATACGCGTTGTGTAGATCCTGCTGGTGCCACCTTTCAATGACTGTTACATCGTTGAAGAGGTATTTTTGAACTGAATATGTTACTATAGGGCTATAAGTTCCAAAACGGTTTACTGCCAATTCGTTCAATATCCCGAAGAGATCGATAAAAAAATGGACCAAGAAATCTCTTAACAGCATTCAGAATCAATCATTGCATTGCATTGCTTGCATTTATCTGCAAGCTTTTTTGAGTTCAAAACAATTAAAAAAATGCGCTTCTCATATTTTGCACACTCAACTTCCTTTGGCGCCTGCTTCTAAGACAAAGTAATCACTTGGTGGACTTCTTCTTACAGACTCGCATCTGGCAGTGGAGTTTGCAGTTGCCCCCTTCTGCGTATCTGCGCGTGGAGCCGCTCTGCTACTCCCTCAACAGCAACGAGGTGCCACTGTTGACCATCACCGCTGAAGACACACCCACTAATTCTATTGTGGTACGTTTATCACGTATTTGTAAGCACACAATGATATTTATAGGTATATGTAGGTATTATACATCGTATTACACATAAACTTTGCCATGATATTCTAACCATTAAATTGGATATTATTTTACTATAGTCACTTTTATTCATACAAACTAAATGCTTCGATGTATTTTTACCTAATATGAAAAGTATTTTATGTAGAGCTGGCAACGTCGCTTAAGAATTTATATGTCTTATGACAATTACTTACCCCTTAGACACACCCTTTATTTTATATGTAATATCGTTGGCGCACATAAACTAGAAATAATGTTTTTGTAATTGACAAGCCAATGAAAAGAATGACATCAAGGGCGAATTCGAACCAATTCCGTGTTACTACACGAGGTTCGGACACTAATGAATTCTTAAATTCCATTCGAATCCGCTGTAATGACGAAGTCCTGCGTACGCACACGGTCTATTTTTGGCCGTATATGCATTTGACAGCTAAAGCATTTATGGTGTTACTACACCAGTGTCGTTAGTATAAATTTGGTCGAATTCGCACTTAATAAATCTTGGCAACTATAACAACAACCAGTACTAATCAAGAAAATTATCTTATTTTGGTGAAGGGTAACATGCATGCAAACATGAAAGAAGCATTCACACTATAGGAATTCTGTTACATTATATGGTAAATTCATTCATTGCGTGTTATATTTCATGATACGTTTCGTCAGTCTGTAGGTACACACCATTAGATAATGGAAATGGCCATCGCTATTTACCATTGAACTTTGTCATTGAGCACTTGTAAGCTATTGGGCGTTTCTTCAGCAGTGATGCGTTTTCGTCCACACGCAAATTGAGTTTAACGAATAGTTCTCTAATAGTTCAAAAAATATATTGTATTGTATTGCGTTTTGGACAGCTGGTTATAATAAAATTCATTTGCAGTAAATACAGTGTTGGTCAGAGGTAAATTAAGCAGTAGTTAAGTAAGAATTTAAGGAACTTTTCATTCATAAATTTTCTCCTATCCTTCATAGGATAGAGAAATAGTGTTCCTGACGGCCCGTGTTCACCCGGGTGAAAGCAACGCGTCGTGGGTGATGGATGGCACGCTTGACTGCTTGCTCGGCGACACGTCGGCCGCCGCCGGCCTGCGTGCCAAGTACGTCTTCAAGATCGTGCCGATGCTCAACGTGGAAGGAGTTATTAACGGATGGTAAGTATTAGGAAATAAATTACTTTCGACTTATACAATTACTAGCCCACTAAAACTCCATTTTACTCAAGAAAAGTTCGCTGGCAACAGACAGATTCGTTTTACGTAAATTAGAAAGAGAGAGAGACTCTAAATTTATATGAATTTGATAGCTGCCACCGGAATCATTTTCGTGAAACGACCTATAGTTAACTAGCCTTACAGCTTCCGCGTTTTTGTTATGGTCTCATAAATTTCTTTTAAGTACTAAAATTAAACATCAGTTCTTAAAAAGTTTAAAGTTTATTTTCTTCGCTACATCACTATTCTTTAAATTCTTGAGATTCAACTTAATACACTTAACTAGGTACGTCACATATATAAACACTATCTTATAGTTATTTCAAATGATATGTCCTGGAAATTATATCCGTTTAATTTTCTTAAATTAAATTAATACATTACGGTTTAAACGGAAACACCAGAGATCTAAAACTCAGCTTAACTACCTTAGCGAAGTTTAGGTACCTATATTTCGTGGAATCCTCATTTTGTGATATTCACTCCTGAAGACGTAGGCAAGTCACGTGCTGTGAGTCGCCAGCACCTTCATATTTATTATTTCCCCAAACAGAATATTAAAATCATCATAATCTTTCGGTTATAATCTCAAAACACTATTATGATTTCATGACATGAATCAGTTTAACCAAGGCATAGGCATGCACCCTTCACACCCAAGCTTACGCACCCTCTGAGGCCGAGGAAGAAGAAAAATAATACTTTTGGTAGACGCAATTCCTAAATGTTAACAGGAGTAAACTTTAAACGGGACAGTCGAGTCGGACGCTAGAATTTGGGGGGTGCCAGCATGCCGCTAGCGTGGACGGAATGTTCGGTGGCGTCCGGCTCGGCGGTGGACGGCGCGTCCTCAGCGACGTGCAGCCCGCGCGCCTCGTGCGACAGGTACGCGGCGGCGTCGTCCCCGACCATGCCCTCATCGTCCTCGTACGGGCCCTGGGTGGGCTCCTCTTTTTCCTGCTCGTGCTCCCGAGCGTGCGCGTCAGATGCTCGCGAGTAATGAGAGTCTATCTGTGGCGGCGACTTCAGCAGCGCGGTAGTCTTCAAATGCGCTGACTCCAGGCCATCCAGCGATGATGGTCGCACATTCCCGATGAGTTCGTTGAGGGTGAAGTGGGTAGGCAGGTGCTCCTTGATTGGCGGAGGCGGTGACGATGAGGTGAGTGGGTGCGCGGTGGTCGTAGTCGTCAGCGATAACGGCTTTCTGTCAAGAAGAAGAGGAGGCTCATCCGTGCACTCTTACTATTAGCTGATCGTTCAGCATGGAGAGTCGCATATTTTAAACAATAGTAAATGCACTGCGCACAACACTACATATTCTATTAAATTTGGCAACTTATTGTTAGGCCTCCATTCACGCAAAACTAAAATGTTATCACTTAATTTATATCTAAATAATGACAAATATTAGAGATACCAAGCAAAGCCCCCTTCACCCACCCACCAAATTCGTGAATTTTGAAAATAATATATAGCATTAATAGCAGATAAAATCATAAAGCCAAACATTGCTGGGTGTAGGGCTCTTGTTTGGTGGTTGGGTTGGCGCAGAGGCCGAATCCCGCGGGCCCGCGCGCTTCATTGCGTGACACACAACTAGCTACAGTTAGCACACCAACTACTTGAAAACCCTATATGAGTGAAATGAGGAGTGTGACGCTTGATGAGCGTGTAAGTGGTATGTGTATGGGAGAGCGCGCGGTTAGACGGGGAGCGGGCCTCCGGAGACGGCTGGCATCTCACCTGGCATTACCCCTGCGCCGAGGAGACGGGGATGGAGCCGTAGTTGTAGTAGTAGCAGCGGGTCTGCTCGCAGATGAAGTCCTTGATCTCGCCGCAGTGCTGCGGCTCCCAGTGGAAGGTGGGCGCCTTGAGGGCCACGCAGCCGTTAGTCATCACATGCTCCGTTCTGGAATACCGACTAGTTTTTATGCAATAAAAATTTTCATAAATGAATTATTATAGATAATAGGCTAGTTGACTCATATCATACTCAAAAGTAATGAAAATAATGTTTAATTCGCATAGTATATAGTACAAGGGTCCGAAATATACCAGGTTCAATAAATTTTATTAAGGGATTGCTGTAGAAATTCAATTTAATCATGTTTTATTTTATTATTTTTTATGGTGATGGCTAACAGTAATGAATCATTTGGGGCCCAATAAAAAAATGTGTCAACTAGCCAAAGGAAACATGTAAAATATTTAATTCATCAATTGTTATACAAAAGAAATATCGAAAACTCTTAAGAGTTACTTTTTTATCCATAGTCAGGTTGACTAGTAGGTAAAATATGGACCAATGGCGAAAACGAATGATGTGATATGACAGCTCACTAGTCGAAGTTTCAAATATTACTAAATTTAACCACAACACGATGCTGGGATTAGGAAGATGGCGGCTGGCGGCACAGCTGAAGTATATTGCAGTGGCCCGCAATTTCCATAAATCGGAATTTTTCTATGGAGCGATCAGGTTCGTGATGCCAACATGAAGTTTTGATAATAATGATACCACACGAAATAATTTGGTAGAAATCTGATAAAAGATTTCTTTCCTTTTTTTGCAAAAAAAAACCGAATTTATAATATACGACCTATACGATACAATAAATTTGACGACACTATTATAATGCCAACAGCAGAAGCAAAATTTACATTTAAATTGCTCTCCAGATAATATATTTTCAAATCCCTGTATTTCTATTTGCAGAATATGGCTTCTAGTTATTTATGGTTAATTCCTGTTGACACTTAATGAATTTTAATGAAGTATTTCTATTGCATGTCTCACCTACAAGCATTAATAGAAGCGATGATAAATAGTACCTATATGATGCATCCGGGCTCAACGTGGGAATTCTTCCAACTTACAATATCCCAAGAAAAAAGCTATTAAATGCATATAACCTGTTTCTAATATGGGAATGCGAAGATGAACATTGCGAAATGTATATTAATTTATCACACAAGGGTTCTTTACACTTCAGAAATAAATACTATCTGTTCACGCCGTTATTTTACCAGAAACATAAAATTGTTAATGCGGACTAACAGAGCTTTTCATTAATTTATAATTTCGATGAATACATATAAAATGAGATTTTTTTTGTACACGATACTACAAATGTAACTGACGAAGCTAACTACTACAGTAGGTAAAAAACCAATGTAATAATTTGTAAATTACAACATGTATCCTGTTATAAAATAGATTCTGCTGCACTTGAAAGGGATAATTAAGTCGAAGTTATAAATAAATTGAAATTGAGATTATCACGTAATTTCGAAACATACCAGATTACTAAAGGAACAAATCCAAGCTCTTATATTTTCTATCATTTATTGCATTTAAATGCTTTATATCACGTTATTCTCAGATAAGTTGAATCGGTAATGTTTGTGATTTAACGTCAATGTCTACTTTCATAAATAAATAATCTTAGTGTCTAGTCCTCAAAAAATGTGAAGCTTCGTACCCGTGCCTGGCAGTTCGCTGGGGCGCAGTGCTGCCCTGCGGGACATCCAACGGGTCGATGCTGTCGTCGGCCGGCATGGGCGCATCCATCGCCACACGCCGCATGTAGTTGAACGTCGCGTTGAAAGGCAGGCCCGTGCTCATCCACAGGTACATATCAGTGCCCAGGTTGTTGCCAGACGTCCAGAAATCATATTTGTTGTAACCTGGAAGAGGGAAAAGACGAACTTTTCATTTTCCGTTAGGTATTTTCTTTATCTTGAAATATTTTCCGCAGAAGCTACATATGTTATTTTTATTGCAATAATCAAAATTTCCGAGAAAGTTATTAAAGTTATCTTATTTTCTTGTATTTGATATTATATATTAGATTGTAGATTTCATAGTTCTAAATTATTTTGTCCAATAATGACGCCCAAAAATTATTTATATTATTACCTTTATGCGATAATGCATACTTATTATTAAACAGACTTACATATGTATTAAAAAGCTAACCTGCGTTTGTTAGGTACGTTGTTATAGAGTCTGCTTTTTCCTTAGTCTCGAACGAAGCCAGTTGGAGGCCTAATGATCTGGAAGGAAATTAGATACACATGAAACAAGATCGATCAAAAAATATGGACTAACATGTTATTTAATATATCCTATTTCATAAAACAAAGACAGAATTCACGGGAAAATGGCATAGCTGTTCTTAATAATTTTGACGGCACCTCGCATATTTATCTCCACCGGAGTCCACTGGTTTAGCTAAATAAATATCCTGGCTAATAGTATTCTGCTATTAGCAACGTAGGGATCTATACGTTAAATCCTGTTCAGTGTACGCAATTTATTCGCTCAAGAAAGGCTGCGGCCTTGTAGCGACCGGGCTGCATTCCAGGCAGGGTCAGAAAACTCCTTAAGATTAAGAACCTCTGCTAAATGCCATAACCGTCATGTAATAACAATGACGATATCTATTATGAATTTTACGAAAACGGTGTCTCATATAATTTACATATCATAAATTTTCCTTTCACTTTGCATAAAGTTCAAATAACATCTTAGTAATTTTACCAAATAACGATTACCGAGTATATTGTTTATCATATTTCCCTCATACAGTTAACATAAAACATCTTGGTCGTTGGTTTTAATTTTCCTGGAGCAGTGCTTCCGATACATCAAAACAACATCATTTTGTATATAAGTAACACTAATGTTTATGTGAGAGATATTACAATTAGTTAACGTTAATAAATATAAATAATGCGTCATCGTATTTTGCTTATCTTTTATTGTGTGTAAATTTGCATTGGAAAAAGAGTCCAAGTATACGATACGACCCACAGAATCTGAAAATCAGTTTGATTATTATACATCAAAATCATAAACATAAAATCAAAATATGCTTCCATATTTTACTGTATATATTATTTATCTTTACTGTTCAAAGTCAACGACTAATATAATCCTTCTTACAGAAAATTGCAAGACAAAAGTGGTTCTAACTTTTTGGTTAGCATATCACGTATGGCCGCGGCTTTTGTGTTGTGTTAAAACACCATAAATAATAACACACGCCATGAAATTTTACAAAGTATCTGCTGCGGTCGCTCCGAGGCGCCATAACTGATTTAATTTTAAGCCTTATATGCACTCATATTTTACTGCCAAAGTATTACGAGTACTTTCCCCATAAGTTTGTTAAGTAATTTTATGTTTAAATCCAGTAATTTCGAGCAGCATAAATTAATTAATGATATCAAAATAAAATGCATAAGTTTTTATTTACTAGCGTAATAAAACATTCGTCACGGGCTTATACTCCAAGGATTTTTGAAGACGCAGGGACAGTCATGCATCGTCATGAACCGATCCCATTCTGTCGTGGTTGTCAAACAACATTTGCCTCATTTTTTATATCGTGTCAAGTGACATGGTAATTCCCGACCTTAATCGATTTCAAATGTGCTATAATGTACGCTCTACCATGGAACGTAGCGTGACGGTGACGGCGCAACGGCTCGTTGACGCGTATAGTCTAATCAAAGACTCTTTTCAAACAAATTAAGTTATATGTTCCTAATAATGTGATTAAAATTCTAAATTGTAATACGGAATAAAAATTGAAAATTACTATAAAATATATAAGTTTAAGAATAAACTGAAATTTTGGTCCAGTACCCATGGCTGACGACTGGAACTGTAGGTCGTGATAATCAGGAAGGCCGTCGTGCCGAGTAACCGTCCATTGGGCAATTGATCTGTCAGCTGAATATCAAACCGCTAGGCAGACTTGACAATAGACTTCAAAAACAGAAAAAAATACGATACGAATAAAAAAAAGACGTATCAGATATACTTATTCATTTAATATTCTCCTCATACCATTATTTATTATGAGTCTGGAAAGAATATCCTACTACTAATGATCTAATGTTCTACACCACACAATGGTTAAAGTATGCAATTGCCAATCAAGCCGCTCTGTGGAATTGCAATAAAGTTGAAACAAAGTTTAACGTCTTCAACTGGAACCACATTAGCCACAAGGTAAATGTTCTCATGGGAACTTTCCAACAATAAATCATTGCTCTCCTACTCTCAATTGCATTTTGTCAGAAGACTCCTTTGTGGCTGCGTTTAGAGGGCGAGTGTTGCGGAAGTAGCTCACCGATATTGTTCTGCATGTTTTCCCAGAAACCTTAACGGTAATGCAAATGTCCCTGTTGAGCACACTTCCTGGTTGTAAGGCGTCGGAACGAACCTATACACGCTTGTTAACGCCGCGCCCGCGCCGCCGACTGCCCGCGCCAGGACTCGCGCCGGAATAGAAACACGACACCACAGATAAGGATATTGCGAGTCACGATGCCAAGTTTATCTGTTGCACGAAACTAGCGTGTTGTATAACGGATTTTTTTACATGTACCCTGTGGAAAATGCACGTACCTGCAATACTGATAAGCCAGGAAGTAGTTGAGCTCGGGGCTGTACGGGTTCATCCGTGAGATAAAGTATTGCACGCCATCTAACTGGATGGTCGTTATCCTCTGAGCTGCAACAAAGGAATGTTATCTTGTATTTATTGCACAGTTAAATAAAATATCTCAAGAACATTAAATCTTCACATTGTAATCTTAAATAACAGTAAAGATGAATAACAATGCTGCAAGTATTATTAAACATTTATCATGCATCGTTTTGTATTGAGTCGTCGTTCATTTCGGAATGTGTACGCGAGATCTGTCTCTCAGCGGGGGAAGTGACAATAAAGCTGTCTTAAATTAATATTAATATGACCCCGTCGTGGAGCGACAACAATTCAAATTACTTTGTGTCACCGCCTCAATGGAGTCGTCCTATTTCTTTCCTTTCATCGAAATCATTTTCATCAACCGCTATACGTGTCATTAAGCATTTTGCGAATTCAGTCGCGTACACAGTACCATGGTGAATGTGTAATCTAATTTCAATCTGGCCTACTAATTTTGGTGTTTAGCATGCAAGGTTGCCCGCGGCCTCCCATAAAATCGCACTTTTTCAAAGCATCACTTCAGCATAAACGTATGGACGTGTAATAAATACGAGGCGCTGCGTTCGCGGTCAGACCTCCGCCCAGTTATAGCATGCTTAATTAAATTCAATGTCCACGTCTTGTTGTGGCCGACCACAAGCTTTATTGCTCCCTAATTTGGTAATGCAACGAAAGCGATACAGTGGCATCTACTCCAACTCTCACATTATGTCTTAATTGAACAATATAATCAATTATGTAACTTCAAACATGACCAACTTCAAACATAATTTGTGAATTAAGCTTTACCTCCATAAAGTCATGGCATAACACCGCATCAAATGTTTAAATCATTGTAATATTGTATAGAAATGAATAGCTTGCTTAGACATAAAGTATCATAAAGATATGTCTACGAATATAAAGCAACGGTGAATAACACCGAGACAAAGTATAAGTGCAATGTCATCCACAGTAAAAAGCACATCGCGGCAAAGTCGTTGCGCTTGAGTACTCGCGCGCATGTCATTTGCACCACTCAGCTCAATGAATACCTGCAAGACTGCGTGAAAAAGCAATGTGTGTTTTTACTTTGTTAAAGTTTTTTAAAATTATTTATGCTGTGAAGTTAGTTCCCATGTTAGCAATCTTGAATGCATTAAAGCAAGATTTATATGGCTAACTCTCAGAGGAAATGAAAATTAATAACCTGTATATGCACGAGAACAGGCTTTATAGCCATCACGTCGACGATTAATAATTGTAATTAAACGTATCCTGCTACGTACATTAAAGTTACCGTTCACACAGAGAGCACGGCAAATATGATGAGATTTCTACACTTACTGTATGTACCTTTACTAGGCGCTATTGATTGTTTGATGAACTTTACCACAATGATCAAGAAATCGCGGATATATATCTACCTTCACGAAGAATACCGAACCAGACCTCTTATAAGGATAGAAAGGGTATTATCAAAGGACAATGGGCAAAACCGTATAGAGCATGTCACCCACTCCAATAGTCATAACCAATATTTATTTGAAAAGACAATTAGATGTAGGAACAGGTCTGCCATGGGGCCAGTTCCAATGCACGTTTTGAAATTAGTAGAGATGATACCAGTTTTTCTAGGAAATATGGTTTCCCATTCCAATAGCCATGTTTGTTACATCGTTGGACAGGTATTTTTGAGCTGAATAAAAGTTACTTTGGCACCCAGTTTTAAATCTTAGTTCGTTCAGAGTTATTCTTTATTATAAAAGGTAGTTATATACGCGTTGTAATAATATAATAATAATATCGAGAGAGTAATGGAACAATGAATTGCTTCCATTTACTACTTGTAAACTTATGCTAACATTGTACCTAGTGATCATATCGCAAGATTATATTGCAAATTGAGAAAATGTTCAATATTGGAGAACATTTCACGAGAGTCGATTTACTAAAATAAACAGACTGTGCAGGAACATGTCCTTTTAAAGACGATATTGCCTACGATGAACTCACCGAGTCAATTGTATAAGATACGGCGAACGTCGTTAAGAGGCGTGGGCCCACAACTGGGCTTTACTCGGCTATTAGACGCTCAGAGTCCGCGATTGGAATCCATGCATAATGTCGCTTCATGCATAAGCGATGTCGCGCATTACTCGCGTACTTCTCTTTTGCCTTTTATACAATCTTTTCACCGATGAATGCTGTACCTATTCTAAAGTCTGTTTAATACCATTGGCAATTTATCATGGCTAGTTTGCTAGCTCTAGACAGAGTTCCAACAATTATTTATAATGCTGCTTTGATATGTACACAAAGACTGGTTTAAACATTGAATAGCAGTTCGGTGTAAAAAGAATTTTATCGTTCATCGTGTTATACAAACGATAAATCAGTATTTTTTTCTGTTCCCGTCTATCTCAGCGGTAGCAAAAAATCCTGACCAGGATATTAAATGTAATATGATGCGAACCAATGATGTATTGGCAGTAAAAAGGATCGTTGGTTGCTTAGAAAGTGGTGGTAGGCTGTAAGACGAGCGCACGCGCAAGGCGGCAACAATGAGCGTGGAGCTCGGGAGGCGAGTCACGTCGCGTGAGTCATGCGCGCGCGCTGCATGCAGATGCGGCACCCGTGCCGGCTCCGCCGTCCACCACGAGGACCGGGTTTCCGAGCGACATAACACTTGCACGTACTCGTACTCACTTCACTGAACTGTTTCTCGATCTTATCCTGATCGAGAAAACTTTTTATCACATATTTTGGTAATCGAAATTGTCCTTAGTAGGATAATATTTGGTAGTCTGCCAAAACTCAGTCTTAATACGCTATTTCGAATTTCGAATCACATTCTTGTATATCTATAAATTTTATGCAAATGAAGACAAATAGAGAAAATCTTTAAAGTAATTGAAGAATAGTTTACATGAATTGTTTAGGGTGAGTGCACTTGCAACCGGCGCAGGCATCGTAGATATCCGGTCGCTGATCCACCGGACGCTAATAACGGCACCAACACCAAAAGTTACGAACGCACCCCGCCTGTTTGGACCAGCATGAGACCTATTTAGGCCAATGACTGGCCCAATTTGGAACACAAGACATATTTGACTTTTGGACTGGAAATGTGTTAGATAAAAGAAAAGCCTTTATTACGAGAAAAAGTTTGTTATCAAACTGAAAAACAATCAAAGCAGTAGTTTATTTTTGTTGAAAAAAACAAGTTTCTTAATTGATATACATTATCCTAATCTTGTATATAAAATAAAGTGGAAAAACATGATAATGAAAAATAATTTACGCACGAAAGACAGGACATTGATTAATTTGTAAATTAATGTATTATTCGCCATCTTTCATCAGTAAGTGCCATCGCCGGCGCTCGGAAATGGCGTGTATCTGTATCTTACTTTTTATTATAGCTCTTAAAACTTGATTTTTTCGTATTTTTATACCTAAGCTATCCTTTAATTAGGTTTTATCACTCAGTGAGTAGTAAAAATAAAAATAGATTTATGATGCGCTGCCTATCTCGAGGCGCTTGACTCTACGATATCGATTAAGTTATAGTGACTATCATGCTGAGCCTAATTTAAATGATCTTAGTGTTCGCATAATGTTCCTTTTTCATACTCATTAGTCAGCAAGAATAATAATTTTGTTTTATCTCAGTCATCACAGTATTTCCCTGTTATTATATTATTAGTGACAAAGTTATTAGTTAGTTTGAGTTTATATTTGATATTAATACCATACCATTAATTTTATCCTATACTATCTTACTGAACAGTAATAAAAAAAGAATCGTGCCTTACATTATTCTGATTTATTCAAATGAGGATATTGTTTGTAATTTTCATTCGTTTACTAGATATCGCTCGTTACAATCACACGTCTAAAAAACATCAAACAACTTCCTTCCGTTCATTCAAATTTTCCAAATCTTTAATAAACGGTCGATGATTATTTATAAATTCTTGCTTTTGAAAATGTCAACGTGTCTTTTTCTAAAATGTAAAAAATATGGAATAAATTTGACAATTATTTCCAATTCAATACACTTATAAACGAGCAACTTGCCTAAATTTCCTTTGAAATGTTTGAATAATTCCCAAACTTTATATCCTAAAATATCATCGTCACTATAGTCATCTTCATGCAAAAATATGTCCGTCTATTTATAGAAGTGAAGCATTTAAATATCAAACAAGAGCCTTAATCCATTGGTATATTCAGCAAGCGCCTAACGGGATCCTGCTGGCGC
This sequence comes from Parapoynx stratiotata, assembly GCA_910589355.1. Classification (NCBI taxonomy): domain Eukaryota; kingdom Metazoa; phylum Arthropoda; class Insecta; order Lepidoptera; family Crambidae; genus Parapoynx; species Parapoynx stratiotata. Next base: position 13,052,284 of record OU342458.1, read on the forward strand.
CAACTCATTGTCGAACAAAGGCTAGACAAAGTTCAAATAACTCTTGATTCCTTTCTAAAGGTTTATAAAGTTAACGACCATTGCCATTTGCGGAATCAAATCTTCATTAAAATAGTTTATGAAATGGGACCAAAGATAAAGCGGGTGATGATGATGACTGTAATCATTACCTACCAAATTATTTTTGCATATATCAAAGTCGTAACGTTGCTAAGCTTTCAGTAAGAACTAAAGTTGTTAATAGGAAGCATTATAGCCAAGATTATTTTAATTTGGTGATAAATTATAGTAAAAAATCAGACACCTTTATTCAAATTCATCCCAAGACATATAATATAAACTATATAGTAACTAGTCTAGTACTCGTAGTATGGTATTAATATAGACATATATAGTAACCAGTCAGAAAACAGGGTTAAAAATATTACCATAGACCAAAAAATGTGTGAGAAATGTTGCAATTAACTATTATGTATTACATACTAAAATATAATAAAATGGGCACTATTGTTACTAATGCTTCGAAATAGGCATTGTTCTATTACGCCCGAGCTGCTGCGCTAGCCTTAAAGTAATTACTGCAATTAACATTCCTACCAGCGAACGGGGACGGGACTATTGCAATTTAAAGAATGCACATAGAAAAAGGTCTGTAAGGGTCACTCAACTCTTATGCTTAGTAAAAAAACTAGACAAAGTGGAGGGATTGCGTGTTCTAAGACAACCTTTGCAACAAGCATACGTAAACAGTTCGCAGCTGTTTTTATAATGCATGTTCCTCTTCAATAAAACTGTAGAGAACAAATTTCTACGTAATTGAGCGCAATTAACTCGGGGATAATATAGTCGTAGATTATTCCCCGCTGGTCCAGTTTTGCTTTCTGCGTCCAGAATAAATGGAAGTGTCAAATAATAACCATTAATATAATTATACTTTACGTTGATAGTAATTTCGAGTACATTTTTCATGCAAATTGTATGTGCCATTTAATTGATTATAGATTTTTATGTATTCAAATGTTGCGTTTAACATGAAATAACATGTCATCGTATGTATATTCTCGAAGGGGTGGGTAGAGGTGTTATATACCTTTTCGCATGATACTGATACAGAAATTGTAGGAGTAATCTATTTTTGAACCCCTAAACGAATTAATCGATTATTGATGCAAATCAATTTGAGGGAGTTCTTAGAAAATCTGTTTTATCAGTTCGTAATTTATAAAGATCTCTTCGTGCTTTTCAAAGATTATCAGCTCAATCTACGTGTAATTAAAAATGGAAAAAAGTTTCTTCTGTTAAGATATTTATGAGAACATTAAACAGTAATTTTATAACTTTTATGCCGTGTATCTCGTGTATGGATTTTCTTATTTGTGGCAATGCATCTGTGCTTAACTCAAATAGAGTGAATGAACCGGCTGACAAGTTACTGCATCCCAACTGTAGCGGACCCTAAAAATAGAACCCGGAATCGCAACGTCATGAGATATTTCAAAAACATATTTCGTAGAAGTTATTCGTTTAACACAATATTTTTCTATTCTCCTTCTTTCTCTTGCCTCATTACGTATTAAAATTCTTTATCGTGAGTAGATTTCTATGAGATTATTTCTAAGAAACTCTTTTGCTAGTCAATGCTTTTACTTTCTCTCTTATTAGGTACTTATTCACAGAGTCTGTCCAACTTTTCTTCGGTCTTCCTCTGCATAGACACCCATCCACTTCCATGTCCATGGGTGGTATTATATCACCATATCATGGATGACATTCTTCTCTCCTTTTTACATCTCCATAATAAAAACTCAATCTTTATCTATTTCGACAAATATAATATTCTCAAATACTATTTTCTATTATCCCTTTTATGATATAAAATCATCGTGATCCATTTTGTTAATATCGTGCTCAAAACTGCTCGTTTTATAATTTTTAGTACAATTTCTACATTACAAATCTATTAAAACTTTATTAAAATGCCTGTTGAGTAAAGCATGTCACGCTATTTTAAAACTATGTTCTCTGTTGAAACACGCTTAAAATAATGCTGGAGTATACTCAGTCACGTTTTTCTTATGTTTTTGCACGTTTTATGTGTAAAACTAAGAATCAGAGCTTTAAGCTTAAAACGCGTTTAGAGTAGAGCTGTTGTTTTATTTTTATTCTTAAGTAGATATTTAACAAAAACCAATATACAACAACAACTTATTAGACTCATAACCCAATGCAGGATCAAATTTATCGCAAGTAGGTAAATATAGAAAATCCACAAGAAATATCCATATTATGCTATTTATGCCAACACTGACTTCAGCCGATTCTAAATCCCATGCTTAAAAAGTTGTTGGCAAAATAAAAAGTTATCAATAAACATTTATTCGTCTTTATTTAAATCGAACCACGTTTTGCATCGTACTGCGTCGGCGCTCTGACTTGCACGTGATTCCGTGTGTTACATAACGTAAAGTGTAAACAATTGAACAAGTAAAGCCCGCCCCGGCACTGGCAGGCCGGCGCACGCGCCGGTCTAGCCTTCGCCGTGTCCGCGGAACCATCGACACACGATACCCACGGCCGCTCTCGTTACAAGCCGACCCACGACGCTTTTCAGCCAAATAACAATAACTCGTAAGCCGATAATATACCTTTACTTACGCGCCCGTGACTCTGTAATCAACGAGTCGTTGAACCATCGCCAACGCGGCTTAGTCAAATACCAATCGTATTTCAAAGTAATCTGATGATTCACTGGAATCTCCCGAGGCGCAGGATACTAGCCAGATTCTAACTTAATGTACCATGAAAAATGTGCAATTTGAACGTCTATCGAATCTTCTTGATTGCCCTCGTCCGTGAGAACAACGATCGGATTGTTCGCGGTCGGATAACTATCGAAACGCAAAAAAGGGATCGAAAGATAATAACGAACGAAGCGCGGCCAAGGACGGAACAGCCGCGCCCGCGCCCCGCGGAATGCACCTACCGAACTATTTTTAGTAATCAAACCCGATGCCGACTATTGCCGACGCGATCCTGGACAAGCTGTCCAACGGGCTAAATAACTGACTGCGAATTCTTAAGACTTTAATCTATACAATAGTGTACCTTCCACCATCCATCACTTATTTTATTAATATCGATTTTTACAATAACACAAAAACATAGATACGATTTGTGGCAATATTACATGCAAATGCTAATCTCCTGAACACAATCTACTTCATAATGATATCGGATACCGATTTTATGGTAAAAAACGAGCGCTCAGTAATTTAATACTACCACACGAACCTACCACCTGTTGCTCTAACAGTATTACATTGAATTATGGATGTAAAAAAGGCTAAGCTCGAAAACCTTCCATAAAAACGATAGCTCCCGATACCTGCGAGACTTAATGACTAGCGCAATGTCCTTTGATCGAATTCTTATCCTATGTTCATGACGTTAAGCTTAACTTAATATAGATGCGGTGTAAGCTTAAAAAAGGGGATGTTTTAATCCAGAATTATTAATATAAGCAGATAATGTTTATAACATAATTTAGGAAATATGCTGAACCAGTGGTTTTCAAGAGTAATTTTCAGTTTAGGAATAGGAATCCTAATTTAAAGTCCTAATAATTTTAAATACTATGTGAACATTGACCAAAGAATTGGAATCCTTTGCACAATGATCACATAGTATTATGAATGTTAGTTCTATCTACACTTCTCAAAACGATAATAGACTTATGGATCTTTGTATAAATATCGCTGAAACCAAGTTCACGGATAATAGGGCAATGACTCACGTTATGTCATCCATACATTGCGTATAGTTATGCATACTGTGATCGTACTAGGCCATAACATTGATTGAATATATTTGCAAATAAAGTTACTCGTTTACCAGAATGTTTTGTTTGAATCCTGTGGTGATTTAAATGACATCATAGTTATTTTCGTAATAATAGAGCCCCTAATTTATTTTTTCTTCGTTGCTCAAATTTCAGATTCGACAGACTTAAAAATGATTTGGACATATCTTTACTGTCGGCTCTTCTGCTACTATTATGCACATTACCTCTACTAATAGGTATACAGATTTTTAGTATCTTTACAGTTATAATGTATAAGTATTTTATCAATCGATCCAACATATACCATGCAATCATACCGGACGTATTGCGATTTGCCGTGTTTGAAGTGACTCCATATTAGCTTACAAATACACCATGATAGCGCCGTATGCAGCAGGCGTCGCCGGCGCGGGCGCAGGCCGGCGCGCGGCCGATGAACCCCGCACCTGTTCCTCCCTCCTCACCCCCTCACTATTTTTTCCCAACGTCAACTTCCGTTGTAGTGTTTTTGCCGACCTGTCGATAACCTGTCAGATAACCGCGGACACGGCTCATTAGCGAACTCGCTACCTGTCACGTTGATTGGAATAAATAGGCAACAGACGCTGCACCTCATAAATGAGGTAATTCGCATTCTAATAGTCTAGCTAAGTAGACACTCAGTGTAATGTCCATTTGCGATTCGTGATATTATAATGATCAAATTTTAAATCTCTCTTGTTGTTTCGTTTCGCATTTTAAGACCGTAAAATGTTTCATTATTAGTTTGAAATTGCTGAAAGCCAAGCTTGTTACAAACAAATGTATTAGGCTGTCAGTGGTGCAGCAGGGTGACCAACAAGAGTACCGCATTGTTCTGTCGGCTAGCCACATACCTCGCCGCCACTTGAGTCAACAGGCGAAACAGAGTCAACTTCTCCGGCACGGATACTTTATGGCTTGGCTTTCGATGTCACGCCCTCCGTTTTGTTGATATTACTTGTGGCTTACAAGGAGATGAAATTTATTGGGTGGAACGCAAGTTACACGAGTGCTTCGGCAAAATAAACCATAACAAATGAATTTCTATGATTGCATGGTTCTGCTCTTGATATTTAACGAGCAATCAATAAGGAATAATAATAACTACAGAATTCAAATTGTTTCTGATTCTAACTGTTGTAAATTAATATTATGATTGAAATAATGAAACGCGATTTGCTGTAACAGAATATTGATTAACTTTGAATTATTCTTTTTAGTTTTATGAAATAATGTGTGAGAATGAGTGAATTACAGTTTCACTCTCATGGCCGCACTTTACGTGGCGCGTCGTGTTCGCGTATTTGCTATATTTGTCCGATAACGGCCATGTGTGGACGGTCTATTTGAGTATTTGCACGAATGGAGCATACAAACCAACTAGCGAACATGCGTTTCCGCCAATTATAGGTTTTTGATCACACATCAAAGGATTGTTAGAGTTGTTTGCCCGAGAACAGTCCCTGTGGATGGGTTATTTGAAATGGTTTTATGATTTGGGCAAAGTCGGGCAAACACAACGATAACGCTACGCGAATACGCTAAGCCAAGTGAAGTGCCGCCAACACATTGGAGGGAACGATTACATTATTTTGCTTCTTATAAAAAAGCTTGCAAATTCGTGTCATTGTTATGACAAAAAGATAGCAATTTTGCAAAAATCTTTCTAAAATAATTTTATTATGGAGAGCATGCGTTTCTTTTTACATTTTTTACAGATTACTTTATTTCCAAATGATAAATCTGTTATTGATAAATGATAAATATCAAATGATAAAAGTATCACAACGATTTGGACTTGAGCTTTCGTCGAGAATTTTTGTGTTCTCAAGATCTACGTTATTAGTGATTATTCGTTATTAGTGTTCTTCATATGTCCCCCTAATGCTGAGGATTGCGAACACTAGGTGATTATTGTAATTATTATAATTAGTATTTATGTCTCCATCTAGAACTTTGTTTGTTTCTGTAAAGTAATATTTATTTTGATAATCTATATAGAGTTTGAGAAACTTTAATCTTCACGAATTTATGTTATTCCAGCCCTTGTGTTAAAAAATTTACATTAGTAAGAGTCATTGTTGCAGTCAACGAACTGGATGTTGAACAATGCAGGCCGTGATCTTGGCACACTCCACGCATTTCCTATTTCTAAGCATGGGGCTTAGTTAGCGGAATAACGTTCTCTGTAAGTTCTAATTTAAAACATTCTAAAAGACTAGCTAGAAACGATATCTTCTACATCTACACATTCAAAAACGCTTTAATTTGAAAATTGTACATTTAAGAAAACCGTATTTTGAATTCGGAAAATTTGAATTTTTATAAATTGTATTCAGAAAAAGTTACCCAAATAAGTCTAACCCAAATATCACCTTTTTGTACATTATTGACTCACCTTATCACAAAGTATTTTTGGACGTTATATAAGACATACAAACCGACGTTAAATCAATTTAAATCTTTGTTCATGTTAGAATTCTAAAATACCATTAAAAAGTAATAAAATTTTAAAAGTACTCAATTTGTAAAAAAAAATAATTAATCCGCAAAGTTGTTGTACTCTAGCCATGCAAGTTTACTTACCTTCTTTATTTCTTAGTGTTAGACGTTATTTTTTTGCTTAACGAGATATTTCAAAAACAAGATGAAATCATTATGAGTTTTTTGCTCTACAAAGATTTAATATGGAACCTAGACATATCTGCTGCGTAATTAGAATCATGATCATGATCTTTAATTTACTTTATTGTATAATGTGCAATGCCTTTTGAAACATTTCCATATTATGCAATGAAGGCTAAAATAAAAACCGGTGCTAACAATGATCCCATGCATAATGTCAAATTTTATCTTATCGATGAACTCTTCGACATACAAATAGCTCTATATATAAGCTCTGTGATAGGGTTAAATAAACATAAGGCGTAGTGTACGGTCTTTAAAAATCTAAAATGGTGTGAATTTTGGTATATACCGGGTAGTATGATCATGACAGATGAAATTTAAAGATCATAAAAAATACTGTTTTATAGTTTATAATTTATAGTTTTAACGTTGAAACATTAATCATTAATCTGAAATCGCGAAAAAAACTACACTCGCTTACAGAGTATTTTTTTATAGAGCAGTAAATTTTATTTCGCGATTTAAGACTGATTAATGAAGACTTAAATTTGAAACATAGGTAACCCCTAAACTTCATCATACAATGTCAATATAATTGTAGTCTAAAAAGATACTACAGAATAAGTAAAAAAGGGTTAAAGTGGGTAAATTCTGCCAACATTAACTGCTGTTGTTGATGAAAAAATTTCAATACAAGAATCTTATTTAATGTTATCAATCACTATCTTGTCACAGAATGACAACACATCGCATATTGATGTATTTTTCGTAGCGTCAGAAGTAATAAACACTGATGATCATCATGTGCTATTCTTATCACAACTGTAAACCAAAGATCCTTGAAATCTTATCAACTGCTACATACCTGCTGAGGGACCAATTGTGGCTGCGAACAGCAGGAAGCAAGTAGCCAAAACAAGCTGCATGGTAGATGAGTTTGGCGGGTATCTGCGGACTGTGATACACTCGGGAGTGCGCACACGCAACACGGGACACTCGGGCACACTGAGCGCGCGCTGCTCTGGAGTCCCCCTTATAACTGACTAGCATCCCGCTCGCACCACCGCATAAACACAACGGTGGTCAAAGCTTAGGTCGTCGCCCGTTGCGTCACATACATCGCGGCGTCTAATCTGCGGGTGTTGAGCCCATCCGAAGTAAAGCGCCGATGAAGAGGTCAAGGTAGAGACGCGCCGTCCGCGTGTGAGCCGTGGTATGGAGCTGTCAGTCGCGGACGTCCGGCGGCGGGCGGACGCTCGGCGCCCGCGCACCTCGACACAGGAGTTATCTCGGCAAATCGTACTGCACAATAGTTCGCGCTCAATTTGTTCTTGTTGCGGTCGACGCGAATTCTTCGCTTGTCCAAAAGGATTGTCGTAGTTTTTTCTCAACTCACGACGCGATGCGGAGCGCTCAAGGGTTTGCCTTTGTTATATCTCCCATTGAAGATCGGACACGCAACCCGTCTGCAATTATTGCAAGCGTACTAATTTATACTTACAACTTCACATGCGTGAATAAAAATAAGATAGGAATGTTTATAGCCTCATAAATTGGACCCAATCGAGAAACATCTATTATGTTACTCTATTATGTTACATTTTAGTCATATGAATTGAATACTTTTACCTGGAAACATTATTTTGTTCGTTTTGAAGCATGTTATTAATCAAACTCCATGATATTTCCTAGTCAATCGTTATGTTACTCATAAACCATCACCTTTAATTCCGCAATCAAATCAGAGACTGATAAAATAATCTATTTCTAAAACCTCAATTGAATATTATCTATTATCTCTGTCAGGTATAGAATCTGTTCGTAGCGTGAGAGCCTATGTATTTTGTTTAATAAAACTGAACCCTAAATCCTTGCTCGTAAAATGTTAACAATCTTGACCTTTACATTACGCAAGTCGTCTCCTATTAATCTACTTGGAATAAGATCAGAGTTAAATGAGGAGTCAAAGCTTCCCGCCCATTGCCCACACATTTATTTATGAGGCTTTTGGACGCCACGGTAATTGCTGGCCAATATCAGTAATTTTGAAACGTTCTACTTTTTTCCCTTTTTCTCAACAGATTTGCATGTTTATCACTCATACGTGAGAAGTATTTAAATTTTATTTGTTATTTAAAGGAAGCATAATAAGTAGTTTATAGGTTTCTAATTATATAACATATACATATACCGGATAATAACTGGGATTCGATCCCAGGAGTCACTGACACTAAACCGAGAAATTATGATTTATGTTTTTATTCAGTTAAACTCTAAAGAGTTTTATTTGAATACTTTTCTAAATATCTGCAATTACATATAAAAAGACTGTAATAGACATTTTACTGCGCCATTTAACTTTGAATACAACACACTGCACTTAAAATGGCCTACATAATCTACACTTTACCTCAGCTCTGAATGGCACTCAATCCTCGAACGAATTTAAAAATTTCTTTAATCGCGATGCCTATCAGTATTGTTTTACATCCGATGAGTTACGTTCTTCGGCAATGCAGACCGATAAAATAAAATTAACGGTTTTATTTCCATAAAACAACCAAAGTATTACTTTAATAGCTGTAAAAGGAGCAAAAGCTGCAAGATTCGAACGATAATTTTTTTCTGAAGATGTTCTGCCGCTCGGGGGAGCGTTTAATTGAACGGGTGCATGAATCGATATTTTGAATATAATAGCAATAATAGGACGCACAGGCCACCCAAACAACAAGTATTGGCGCGCACTCACAATGCCTCGCGACCATGTTTATAAATACCTTGCATCTAGTCTAAAGACGTGGAATAAATTGCAGTCGTTTTGTTATTACACGGCCTATCTCCCATATCGCGTAAACTAAGCTGTTGAACATATACTACTCTATTTGATAGCATCAATCTTTTTACGTCCATTACACTGCGTTCATGTAATGACGTACTTTTGCAAAGGACATTATATACGTTTTAGACGACAGGTCTATAGCCTAAACATGAATCAAAATAATGAGTTAATATATTTATCACTCTTTTACTGTCGGCGTGTTGTTGATTCTAGTGTTGCGAGAGGTGGTGATATTGGTCGTAGTCGGTGGTCCCCACGCGTACTCTGATTACCACGATTACGATAAAAATGCACCCATCGTTTTAATGCCGCTTTAAAAATAACCGCGTAATAGTCAACCGCAATAGCAATGAACAATAAAAATAAATAATATGATGTAGACAGCGCCTTAGTCCGCCATCCCAGAACAACATTCGGAATATTGCCCGGTCATTACGATGCGAAGCGCTTTGGCATCTCCATAGAACCAACTATTAAATCGACCAACGACTACCCGATTTACATTTGTTTCTAAATTGAACCTACCGACCGACCGCCGGGATATTGATGGCTGAATACCCTATGTGCCTTTACAAAAACATGCGACAGATTTAATTTTGATCAGAACATTTCTAGCCTTACAAACCATGTCCAACAAAAACAACAAAAAGTAAGTTAATTTTTACAAATACTGCAGTCTCCACTCGAATACTGCATCCACCGCAGAAAACTAGCACGTATGCTCCTCCGGACAACCGCTCACGTCCTCATAATTTTTATACGTAAGTAGATAATACTATAATTGTTATCGCATTAAAAGTATACTGAACGATCTGCATTGCGAGATGCTCTGGCAAATTGAACAGAGCAATTGCACCAGCAAATCGAGCGGTTAATAATTACAACTCTTCCCCGGATTAAATAAATTATTGCCGGGCGCATCTCGGCCCGGCAGAGCTGTAACGGGCCCCATCCGGTCGTTCTCACGATAAATATCTCAAAGTAATTGAGAATATCGTAAAATTCACCCTGGATTACCTACCTAACATAGGGCATGACGTTTCTAATGCAATCGATGTTAACAGCCGAGAAACTGATGTAGTTAGTTCCACCGATCACAAATAGACTAACGATATTGAAATAATAAAGATAATTTGATGAATCTTCACCCATCATTGATTATCCCTCCGCACATTTAAATCCATTCCGTCGTGTACAATTTGTCACCTACTCATTGACCTTTTTCCCGAACAATGTTATTATAATTCCATCGATCACAAAAAGACGAACGATATTGAAATAATAAAGATAATTTGATGAATCTTCACCCATCATTGATTTTCCCTCCGCACATTTAAATCCATTCCGTCGTGTACAATTTGTCGGTTTTATTTTCTATAAAGCCATTTGTCTCCAAATCCTGTGTTCAGCATTCGCCTCTCCGTATAATTTAAAATGGGTTGTTGTAAAAGGAACAGGCCAATGTAGTGCTAAGAATAATATCTTCATTCTTTTCAATCTTTTCATTGCCAATCTCTTTTCAATATACGACGACAGCGATGTTATTTATTTCACGTCCACATATATTTCAAATACTAGCAATTAACATTCAGATTACTGATGTTATTTTAACGATTTGCTGTGAATTGCTGTGAAATTGTTTTGAATCTGAGTAAACTAAATCGCTGATTTTATGTCTTCTATTACGTTGCTGTCAAAATCGTATTTTAATATACTTGCGCTACACTGTTTTCAGCGTATTCACGTACTATTGCCGTATTTGCATTATTACATAAAATTCCAACATTTCTCATGCTATCACCCCTATATTTAAAATACAAATAGGTTTTCCTTTAACCACGATTGTTGTAAGTAATTTTATGTATTGGTATTTTCTTACATTCATTTTATCAATGTAAATTGTAGAAACTCAAACTCAAACTCAAAGTCATTAAATCAAATTGGTATCATCAAATACACTTTTGACAAGTCAAAACAAACAAAATAAATTATAAGTATCCTTAAATTGACAATACCGCTACTTTTTTTTCGGCCTGTTCACTACCGGGAGGCCTTGTCTAGAGAAGATACAGGCAAGAAACTCTGCAAGGGTTCCGTCCTCCCTTTACATCAATATGTTCTACAACCTAATAAAATTTACGTGTATTATATAATACTTTAAGTCACAAATAGAAAGCAGTTAAACCTTTCAAATTACTTAAATAACAACAATCGAAACAATCTTGTTCAAATATTAGGGTATTTTAAGACTAAAATATCGAATAAGTAGGTACGTACACCATGAAAGTTCCGTGCAAAACCGTGCACTCACGACTAAGCCTCGTCTTTTAAATTTATATCTTGGTTTAAATATAATTGTTTCGCATGAATAAGGCGTGTATACTCGTAGTGGTCCTAATAAAACTCTAAATTTTTCGGGCTATTCGCCAGACGCCATGTCATTTAGCGTTGCGAACAGCCGGATATAAGGTAATTAAATTTGCTTTTTATTTCTTTCTTAATTTGAAGATTAGGAACTGGTTACTTTACTTTGTACGTAACGGTACAAAGATATGAAGTATTAATCTTTCCCAGATTTGAATCTACTTCCAACATTCTTGATAACACGGAGTTCCCAAAACTCACGACTTTACCATGAAATTTACCAGAATTGCATTTTTTAATATGTTATATCACTTCTTTTAAGACTTGTCACAAATTTCGCTTACTGTATTTTTCTCTGAAAATAAAAAAAGTGTTTACTTTGCAGTATTACCATATCTAACGTGTTTGTTTGTATTGATAACTGTAAGTGTTTCACGCATATTAAAATGTCACGAATTCGAACCGTCCGGTAGTGAACCGTTGTATATTATTTTCAAAAGGAAATTGATTTCCCTGTGGCAAAGATCGTGACTATCAACTATGGAAATTTTTGTAACAAAACTTTGGCGAACTTCTGAACCAAGATATTTTCTTCCTAACAATTAAAAAAATATATTTGTTGATGCTAAAATTTTTTGTATATAACGTGTGTATACTAACCTCATGGGTAAGATGCCTATAAATTATCATGTCGAAAATAAGATGGTCTTTAAACTTAGTTGCTAACACCTATGTTTTATGTTTACGCAAAGCTTCATTTGCAAGACGTAAGGAAACAGTCCGCGGCGCTATCATCCATCAAAGTCATTGTAGAGCTGAACACAGCAGCTAATAGTTTCGATCGTCGCCGATACGGGAATGTTATTGATTCTCCTCGGTGCGCGAGACGCCGGTGGTTATGTGCTTATGCAATTACGATTAGTCGTCATCGGTGAGAGCCACCCCCGACCACGGGTCCCGTTATAATCGTCGCCGGGCACGCCGCGCAAGAGGTGTCGAGCCTCGGCCGCGCTCGGCCAAACACGACCTTACCCTGTAATTTCCCTCATGTCCATCCCGACAACCACTCATCACGAATGTGTTTAGCGAAATCAGTATTCCCGAGACTAGCCAGTAATCGGCCTTAATCCATGCGATAACACTCCCGGAATCAATTACCGATTTACGAAATCAACGTAATAATAATGATCAAGTCACTACGATCACACCTATGCAATTTTGTGTGTAATGGTATGACTGTTAAATTTTAATAAAACAAACGGTGCACTAAAAAAATATATTCATTTTTCAACAAAATTGTCTGACACATACCACGCGCATTTTCAACCCGCATTTTCAATCAGAAAAAATCTGCAAACTATTTTTACTCATACAAATAAATGTGGTTTTATAATGAAACAATTAAGTTCCATCCCAGAAAATTATCCTCATTAAAATAATAGTTACCTGCGAAAGTGTACGTGTATTCGTCCAGCCACATCATTCGTATAGATCGCTACATAATGTACACGCATGCTCATTAAAATTACATTTATTTATTAATAACCAATTATATTGATATACCTTAGCTTTAAAATATAAAGAATCTTCCTTAGTTTTGATTGTTTAAATCCATTAATTCTAAATGTTATCACGAGGTGTGATTCCTTCCCATAGGTTCAAGGTTATGAACGTGATTTTGAAATATCGTAAAACCAATCTGAATGGCTCATCGACGGAGCGATCACAGCTTTCTCACGAGCGGACGTCGCCCTTGCCACACCATTTCCACTTTTATACCTCAAACATAGAGGACGCACTCCCTTTTTATCTCGAAGGTCCCAGTAAAAAATCTTCTTCTTTATTTTATATAAGTGCTTTGTTTGAGAGCCGTGTTTAGCAACCATATGTGCGGTTCTTTGTTATCGCTGTTGACTCTAACAATATTGACACTGGCTCGAGCTATGTTTATTTGACACGGAATAACAGACTTTGAGGACCCTATATTGGTTTTCATTCATAAATAGTTGTTCGATAAGAAACAACTACAAATCATTATATTTATATTTATATTCATAAATAGTTGTTCGATAAGAAACAACTACAAATCATTATATTAATATTTATTTTAATAAATTTACCACATATTAATTGAGACTTTTTCTGATAAAAGAGTATTAGACCGCCTCAGGCGATTACAAAACTCACAAAAAATAGGTCTGGGGATCCAAAGAAAGCATTAGTTCTCAGAGGGCTGTGCAGCGGATTGCGGCGACGTAGCTGAAGCTCGATTGTGCAATTAGTTGCACTCATTGTGTTTCCGGATTCCCTTGGGATTATGTTCGTGCAATCACCTACACTTTCCGCGTCGTCTCCACAATTTCATTTTGTAAAATACAGTTAGGGTAGAACTGTTCTTTTATGGAAAAATTACTTATTTATTGCTCGTGGTGACATTTAACATTTGAACGGAACGTCTCTAACGGTTGTGTTTTCTGCAAATGATGCGAGCTCACGTTCCTAAAGTTGAGTGCCGCTGGAATTATGACCCGAGGATATGGACTGCGACGCCCAGCAATTAAATCTAACACAGAACCTTCCGGGAAATCACGTGATAGGCTCCAGCGCTGACGCGCCGATCATCAATCCTTCGCTCGCGAAATAACAGCGTGCGAACTCTAAATGTGCCTCATTTAAACGCAAAGCAACATCCACAACCAGCTCTTTCAGTTTGTCAGATTTTATGACTGATAATAAATCAAAAATCTTATTTTATTTAAATACGAAACAGAAACAAAGTCAAGTCTTTGTTGCTCCTATTAGTTTTATCATCAGGCGAAATACTTTTTGGCTTGATTTATTTCTGTGCTTTTTGGCAATACAGATCTTAATCATTTCTAATCCCTTCTCACATTAGTTTATAATTAACGAAGGGTTAGTATAATATTAACTACTTAAACTACTATTAAATACCTAATTCGTGATTACAGTAATATTATATTTGTTAATTAACTAAAGATCTAACGCTTAACAGGCACAAATTAGACGTCGAGTTGCGGAAACCGCCCGTATTGTTGAAGAAGATGATGATAATGAACTAAAGATCTAGTAAAAGGGAGGGATTTCTTTTTTATTTATATATTATGCAAGGATTGTATTTACTTGTTACATAAAATCCATGTGCAAAACAAGTTTGTCCAAGAAATTATTATAGCAAGACGTAACTGATCACAGGAATGTTAAACATTCTTGTCTTGGCTATCCTTTTTATAGCAGCCCAGGCTGCCACGTAAATAGCATTATAATTACCACGCCCTTAAATTAAAAATAAAAGCTTGCTAGTACTCCTTGAACACTCGATTTACTTTGTTAAATTCAACGAACAAATCAATTCACAATAACCGATCTTTAAGGTAGGTAATGGTAGAAAGCTTTGTGTCAGAAACCTTGACCTTTCTCGTCCTATTCAAGTGAGCATCCTTAATATTCCGCTCCATACTCGTGTGACCATTATGTGCAGCTGCAACTTTGAAAGCACAAACGAGAGTGCTCTCGGACAAAACCTAAGCCTCCATAAATATATATAATGGGAGTCAGACTCAACTAATGAATTACGACGGCACCGCGCAAGCTTCATAATAGCAGGCCGCGTGCGCCTACGCCTTTGTGCTTCAGCTGGCCAGGTCAATGGAAGCTGACATCGCTGACGCTAATTACGTTTAATGCTGAGATATACACAATATAATATCAACATTGTTTAAAAATATCTTCGTCGTATGCCAACATTTAAGTGACATCGTTAGGTAAAAGCTCAGAAATCGTTAGTTATAGCTATAAAATATTGCGGTTTAAATTAAAATCAGTTTAGTAAATATTTTAAATTTTATATTTCCAAAATATTTCAGTACATTAGAGTATCATGGACAATAACATCAAGGTTTTTTATCTAACTCTAGAAAAACTATTTTTATGTTGTTGAAAACATTTTGTTTATTTATATGGATTCAAGTACTCATTGCCATGTTTATATACGCCTGAGCAGGAGTTTGCACTCCTGCTTTTTTGTTTCTACTTGTTCCGGTCATAACTTCATGAGCATCCCAAGATATCAAGAAAATTATAAAAAAAAATTGTATTTATGTATGAATCTTCACATGATTACTTTTATTTTCTTGATACAAATTTCAATACTTATCTTTTCCTCAGAAGACAAGGCCTTATAAAATCTAAAGTAGTATTAATATTAATTCCGTATTATCAAGTAAGTAAAATAGTAAGTTCTTCAAGAGCAAGGTAAAATTGGCGCCCTTCACCGATAAAGCCGGCTCAGTGCGCGGCGGTCATTGCGTCGCGCGAAGTTACGCTCCAGCTCTTGCATCACTGCAATAGACGAATGCCCCCGAGTCAACGACATTCTGCAACACCGCCAGTATCCGCACCAATCAACTTGAACCTGACCGCTGAACGAGCTAACAAAAACAACGCTTAATGGATTAATTGTTTGAAAGTAATAGCACAATATCGCTACACAGCTGTGTAAAATGAGCATAGGCACGCAAGCATAGGTACCCACCATACCCATCCACCCAAGGTCGCCCAGTGTCGGTGATTATGTAAATGTTGCACTCGAGAGCCAAATATAGGCAACCCGCGATTCAAACTATTTATTTAACAATTTTTTGTACACAAAATACTGAACAGGAGGACATTTAAATACAAAAGTACAAAAGGTAGTGCTTATTTCTAATAGAAATATCTAACAACCCATCTGCTATAGAAGAAATGCTGACAAAAAAAAGACTGAGTCGCGTGTACAAAATAAATATATACGTATATATAACTTAAATATATTTTAATACATACTATTATGTAAATACACACAAATATATACATAAACTACATAGACCGATACTTATCTATCTGATTACTTTATTTTTTATATTAATAAATAAGTGTCGTGCAGCATATTTCGCTTTATAACCTATGCAAGAACATGTGAAGCTTTCGAACTGAGAAAACAAATGAATCACGAAGGTCGTGCACCACGGCACAGATGAAGGATTCGATAGGTAAATCAATAGAAGTGAAGCGACACGGAAGTGTCTGTCGCGGTTGGGCAGCAGCGGCTGTCGGATTATCGCAATCACTGTCGCGCGGCCTGCACGACTGACTCACACCATGAAATTAACTTTTAATTCCACTTCAGTTAACTTTGTTCGTAAATGGTTAAAAATATGCATGTTCTGAAAACAGCCGCAGGCCAAGTTGCACTAACATAAAATCACACATTATAATTGTATGCGCATAACTAAGAAATAAGCTGCTTAAAAACAGGAAATCTAACGCGGTGCAGACTCCATGCAGGATTACTACATTTTCATAATAACTGTCGTTAAATTACAAAGTTGCATTTAGCAAGTCTAACCTAGTCCTAGGCAAAATTTATTTACAATCAAAAACAGATACTTTCTTAGCTCATAAAGAATTTCAGATTCCGTGTAGTTGGATCTTATAATATGCTCTGCCAATTCAAAACTGTGTTCTATTAAACTCAATAAAGCAATTAATAAACGCGCTTATGTAATCAGTGCAGAATTAAAATTTTAATGCTGTAATATGTGGACTCATTTATGCGAAAGGGTTCCGTCGTAAGCAGTTTGCATTCCTCCCTCTAAGACTACTTGTCGTAGACAAGATTCGTGTCATTGAACCGCCGTACGCGAAGTACTGCATCTGCATGCACCCAGATAACAATTAATAGTTCTACTCTCTTAGATCACCAATAGTAATGTAAATCTCAATCAAGAAATAGTTACTTGACTCCTTTGACATGATGTTCACATTGCAGCAGTGCAATTGCCATTCCAAGAACATGATTCAGCGAGACTATAAATACGATCTAGACACGTGTGTTAATTCTAAAGGACGTTATTTAATAAAGACAGCCACGTCATGTTATTGTCGCGGTGGCACCGGATAAGCCTGGCGACCAACCGATTGTCTAGCGACTATCGTAAATAACCCGCATCGTGTCCGGTGTGCCAGCCGAGCATACAGAGTTACCAGTGACGGTTAGCGAATCCTGGCGTTGTCTAACAACGATACCCAACCCGGCTCTCGCCTCTCGATGTTGGCCATCTATTCTAACTAACGCAATGATAAAGATGCATGTGGACACGTGCGATTGAATACGAACCATAGAGAGTGTTGAATATGCTCTCCGGGTGCGGCTAACAGGAAACAGCCTCCGCGCGCAGAATACGGATTAGCGTGACGTGTGCCCGGGAGCCCTCCCTCCCTCTCCCCTGCGAAAATTAACAATTCTCTACATCGGAACATTATTTACTGGTTCTATTCACTTCGACTTTATAAAATATTTTAAACATTCAATTTGATCAAAGCAAGTGGGATCTGGAACGAAGACTCGATTTGCCGTCGGCTATGAATTCCAAGCTAGGTTGGAACAATGGACATATATTATAAATAGGTGGAATAGATATAAAATGGTCGTTTCTTTGGTTTTTATAGGCTGAACGTTATGCGAAGGGTGCATAGAGGGCGGGTAAAGATCGAACGAGGCCGTGGCACGGCCGAAGCCTGATAGCATCGGTGCGCGGGGCTATAAATAGACGCTGGTGGACCCTTGAACCAGCCGCGCTCTGCGCTCGTCACTGCAGCCCTCCCAGGGCTACTACTCTCTGCTTTTTGTATAATTCGCAATTTACATAATTAACTTACTATGTGTGTCTTATAACAACCTATACAACCCTTACAACATAGTGGTGCTCATTAAACCTGAACAGTTTTTACATGAAACACTTCATCGTCCCTGATAATAGCCGATACAGTAATTACATTTAATTACAATTTTATATAATTAGTAGATAAAGAACCAATAAAAAATGAAAACATATTTTTGCATGTTAATATATTAACATAAGACGTATAGAGATTTCGTATAAAGATATGCTGTGTGTGATGTAGGTATAGATGTACAATATAGTAATGTAAAGTCTACATTAAGTAATCAAATAGCAGCCCTGTTGTTACTTGGGTACCGCAACAATCCACCATAAAACACCGCGGACAGTGTGCAGCTTCTCGCTTGTTCGCTTTCGTTCGCGCATGCGGCCGACGCTTATTTTTTTCCCTGATTAGAGTAAAAGATGCGCAACCGGTCGGCGAGCGAAGGCCGCGCCAGGGCCGGGCGCGCGACTGCGGAGTCGAGGACCTGCGCCTGCGCCGGAGCACTCCGCCCGCTAATGATGTGTCTCCGCTGAACCACTCCTAATTGGACGAACGGCTGACTACTCCAGGAAAAAATACACACCAGGACCACTTCGTAGAACTGCGAATAGTCTGAGACACAACACGCGACTTTGAATCATATAAATTATTAAATTCCTCTCAAATTGCTGACCGTATCAAAAAATCCCACAAAAAAATCCTTATCTCGAAAATAATTTGTCGATACACCGCCTCGTTTTCCGTTATCAAGATCTGTGAGGTGTGAATTTAAAACGAATCATTTCTCGGGAACTCGGGAAGTCGTTTGGGCAGTCATTTTTGTTTTTTTTTATGTTATGATCCTTTTACATTATTGCATGGACATGAGCGTGGAGACCACTCTGAAATAATCGCGTTGTAGGTATTTACAGTTATCTGGAATGCTTTCTTTGTCCGCTACGTATCTGCTGAATGCGATTATGTCGGAAGCACGTACACTATAAGAATTGCCCTTTAATAACGGGAGAACTGCAGTGAATTGTCGTAGATTGCAGACGCACTCAAGTTTACCTAGCTGTAAATAATCACAGAACGTTGTTCTTTCTCGATCGACACGGCTACCTAATCTGCAAGAACAGCAATTGATGATCTATATTGTCCAGTTTAGTCATAAATCACTACAGGCGGTTCGTAGTATAATTTTATTGATGTATTGACATAAACCGAACACAAATGCAAAATTTGCGTGGAGGCGCGTGCTACAGTTGCCTCTCACGCACTCGTGAAATTCCTACGTGGCCAGCCATTAATTTCATTTAATAGCTTGTCATATTAAATTGTCCCTGCGAAGCTTTCTGTCGAGCAGTGAGCCTTATAAGCGTATGAATCAATTATCATTAAATAAAGGTACCAAAATAGCATTGGAGCGGTCGTGTCGCGCATCTAATGAAACAACCGCTACGGAGCCCGACGTATTAAGCTGTAAATAAGCACATTCGACGTGGTCCTTACTAGGTATTAAAGCGGCGATAACCGACTCCCAACCTGCGCACTGCCACTTCGATGGATATGTCCCGTGAAGTTATCGGCGACAGACAGCGTCGCCCTATAACTTCCTGGTTATCATGACCTGTAAAATGTTATTTCTTGTTGCAGCCATCGATGCGGCTTGACTAATGAAGACTTAAATAGACGATGGTGTAAGCCGAGTCCCGTTTTACATCCGTCCATTTACCATACGAAGGTAATAATGAATACATATTTTTACATGTTCTTCGATATGAAAATCATTTTCCAGTTTTATAAAAATCTTGTTTAGCACCACGAATGAATCTGGAATGAAATCTTTCAAGATATTTTTACTACTTATAATACAAGGAAATTTTTATTTTCACAAATAAATTCTTTTGAAATTTTAAATCACATTTTGTTGTTATGAAAAATCAGAATATTTAACGCTTGGGCGCACATTGAACTTAAATCATTTTCAAAACTTGTATATTTTCAAACCTCAAGGCTAGGGTTTTCTTTTGTATTTTTTAGTTTAATGAATCTTTTTACAGGTTATTATTGGATGTTTCAGGGCTTGATAGAATATCTAGTGCGAGTGTGGAAAAAGCCACCTCTGGTGTACTGCGACTACCACGGGCACTCGCGTAAGAAGAACGTGTTCTTCTACGGGTGCGCGGCCGCCGAGAGCTGGTGCAGCAACGACCGGCTCGTGCACGACGAGCCAGTCAAATACCTGGTCAGATCAATGTATACGGATTCAACCATTGAACGAGAACGTGTTCTTCTATAGGTGCCCGGCCGCCGAGAGCTGGTGCAGCAACGAACGACTCATGTACGACGAGTCTGTCAAATACTCAGTTCAATTTATATTGATTCATCCATTGACCGAGAAAGTTTTCTTCTATGCGCACTAATTTCACTGCCTGCCTTGCTCTTCAAGCCGGAATACAATGCAAATAGAAATAGGCAAGACCTACCCATTCTTACCTACCCACTCAAGCAACGACTTAACATCGAGTCTTCCTGTTGTAAACATTACTAAGAATCTAAGATATTATCACTTTTTTTTACTCGGAGTAGACTTTTGCAACATATTATTATTGTGCGTGTTAAATAAGATTTCGATATATTAAAAATGACCTCGAATTAAGATGATCTTGCGGTCAGACATTACGTTTAATATTTTATAACAACAATAATAGACATTACACAAGCCTGCTCTAACAATGTTATTTTTAAAGTTGAACACATTCAAGGTAGTTCGCTCAATCGAATTCAACCAAAAAATACATACACACGCCAAATTATAATATGTATTTCGACTACATAACAATTTTTTTCAAAGGATATGAAATCATTTTCCTGTGTTGATGTGTAACGTATCTAGAATGAATACCCGCCTTGCATTAAGTAGGAGGTGGTCGAGTGTATGTTAAAACATGTTAAAATTAAACAATGGCAGCATTATCCATTCAAAACACTTTTGCTCTTACTTTGTCGAAATTTAATAACATGACGAGCTGAATTGCTCAACTATTTGATTCACTCATATGGATTGTTATTCGAAGTATTATAATGTTATCTAAGATTTTAACAAGTCTGTATTTTATAACGCACAGAGCGTTTAACACGAGATTAAACTGAGGCAAAAAAAATAAGTTTATAATTTACACAGCCACTTCATTATAACCATCATTAGAGTTTGCAGAAGAAGTAAAATAGATTCATAGATAGAATAATGATCAAGACCTTTATAACGTATGCATGTGTGCATTTGAAAGATTTTAAATGTTAAATAAAACATTAGCGGCGTAAATAATAAACATGTAATCAATTAAAACTCCCTTCATGGGGGAAATAGCAGTCATTTGAGTGCATTAAAGCCAAGAGGAATTGCAAAAACAAACATCCAAGTTCTCTGAAAGCATTAATAGATACTGGACTAATGGTCCTTCGAACCGGAATTCGCAAAATTGACATATACGTGTTTGCGTAGACTTTCAGTTAAAAAGAAAGCTTTTCTGTATAAAGGCGAGTATCCACTGTGGTCACAAAATATTCGCACTCTACAATCGTTCTTAATGAATTCGTCGTTACTCTACGATTGTCTCTGCTGCTATTGGTGATCTGATATATATGGTGGTTAACGACAATGAATGTTTTATGAAGTGATTGGAAAGAAATAAGGAAGGCACACATAATAAAACTTAAAGAGACAGTCAGTTACACATACAATTTATAATAAGAGAAACAAAATAAATACAAATATTGTGTGCCAAAAATTTGATTCTAATCATCAACGGCCTACAAACAAATACGGTATGACAGAAACCATAATGAGTTGGGGAGACTCGAAGTTGAGTCATTTGCATTAGTAGATAGTTACTTCTGTCTTACGTTTTTCAGTCGCAGAGCAGCAGGGTAATACAAATATTCTAGTTTCCTGTATTATATTTCCGCTTTTATTACGGTTACAGTTGAAAATGTTGGAATTTTCACAGTCATGTATATGAGGTGCCGCTGTTAATTGCCGACGAAATCGCTATTTCTTCACTACTGGAATACCCTTCTTATGTGTTTTTTCTTACAGATCTTTGTTTGTGACATGTGTTGTGTATGACTCTTCGCAATCTGAACCAATGTCATTATCTCCAGATGTTGCCAGCTCTGATGCATCGCATCTCACCCGCGTTCGCGCTGGGCTCGTGCTCGTTCCGCGTGGAGCGCGAGCGCGAAAGTACGGCGCGCGTCACCGTCTGGCGGCACCTGGGCGTCACCAGGTCCTACACCATGGAGGCCTCCTTCTGCGGCTTCGACCGGGGACCTTTCAAGGTCAGTACTTTTATCCCATGCTCGTACTCGTTCCGCGTGGAGTGAGAGCGCGACAGCACGATGCGTGTCACCGTATGGCGTCACCAGGTCCTGAGTCCTCCTTCTGCGGGTTCCTTTTAAGATTAAAACACAATTGAGACACATTGAGACACAATAGAAACATATTGTTCGCGTACGCCGGCGTTCACTTTGCCCTCAACGAGTTAAGAACTATTTTAAACATTAAATTTTTTTAATGAAATATAATATAATATAATATAATCATGACGAACCCCTATCCCCGAAGGGGTAAGCAGATGTGCTTAACACCCGCATTTCGCCTGAGATGTTAAGTCCCCATGTAACAGGCAACGGCGGATCCAGGGGGGGGGTCATGGGGGTCATGACCCCCCCCTGAGCTGGTTCCAGGACTAAGGTGGACCACTAATTGTACATAATGATTTAATCATATATTTTCTCATACAGATTTTATGTAACTACATACCTTCAATATTTCAATCAATCAATCAGCCTATTGTCGTCCACTGCTGGATATAGGCCTTCCCCAATGATCTCCACAACTCGTGGTCCTGCGCCGCCTGCATCCAGCGACTTCCTGCGACCTTCGCCAGATCGTCGGTTCACCTTGTTGGGCGCCTCCCAGTACGCGGTCGCCACTCGAGAATATTTCCGCCCCAACCGTCGTCAGTTCTATGAGAAATGTGCCCTGCCCACTCGCTCGCTTAAGGTTCGCAATTCTGTGGGCTATGTCGGTGACCATGGTTCTCCTGCGAATCTCCTCGTTTCTGATTCGAAGACGCAGAAAAACTCCAAGCATAGTCCTCTCCATTGCCCTTTGAGTGACCTTGAGCCTTTTTATGAGGCCCATTGTACGCCCATTCACGTCTCAGTACCGTTAGGCATTACTGGCAACACGCACGAGTTGAAGACTTTTGTCTTAAGACACTGCGGTAGTTGAGCCGAGAAAAAGCTGCGTAGCTTCCCGAACGCTGCCAAGCCGAGTTAGATTCGTCGATTGACCTCTTTCTAGAAATTGGACCTACCTAGTTAGACTACTTGTCCCAGATATACATACTCGTCAACAATTTCCAGTGTTGAGCTTCCAACCTTCACAGGAGAAGGACCTCCAGGTCTTCCAGGGTCTCAGCCATGACCACGATATCATCAGCAAAACGAAGGTGAGTCATGTACTCACCGTTTATGTTGATGCCATGTCCTTCCCAATCCAGAAGCTTAAACACGTCCTCCAACGCAGTTATGAACAGTTTCGGCGATATGACGTCGCCCTGTCTCACACCTCGCTGGAGTGGAATTGGTTTTGAGTTCTAGTCCTGAAGACGAACAGACAAAGTGGCGTTTTCGTACAATGACTGCGCAACACTTGGATGTATCGATAGTCTATTCGGCACCTCTGGAGCGACTGTAGCACGGCCCAGGGTTCGACAGAATCGAAGGCTTTCTCATAGTCCACAAAAGCTAAGCACAATGGCAGGTTGTACTCTTCGGTCTTCTGTATGACCTGCCGCAGCGTATGGATGTGGTCTATGGTACTTAAGCCTTTTCGGAATCCAGCTTGTTCGGGAGGGTGGAAGTCGTCAAGCCTGCGCGCGAGACGATTCGTTAGGACTCTCGAAAACAGCTTGTAAACATGGCTTAGGAGCGTAATTGGTCTGTAGTTCTTCAATTGGGCCCCATTACCGTTCTTAAAGAACAGTGACCACATGCCATGCTTTTGGCGTTTTTCCTTAGCGTATGATGGAGTTAAATAGCTCAAACTCCAAAGTCATTTAATCAAATTTAATTAACCTAAAATTGATCGTCAGAAATTTAGCCTCTCAAGAGCTTTCAGGATCGCTCTTCCACCGGCTTTTAAAAGCTCTGCTGTAATTCCATCATCACCCGGTGCCTTGTTGTTCTTAAGCTGTTTGTGAACCAAACTGATCTCTTACAGGCTGACGTCCGGGATGTCTTCGGTGTAGTGTCGGGTTAATTTGGCTCTAGGTTCTGTAGGCCGAGTGATACGAATGGTTGATTTCGCTTAAAGCTGTCCATAGAAATTTTCAATCTCCGCCATAAGCTCAGGTCGGGATGCAATAGTTCTGCCGTCCTCTGTCTTCAACTTTCACAGCAGACTCTGTCCAAGTGACAGATCTCTTGCGAACACTTTGGAGCCTTTTTCCCGCTCGATGGCTTCTTTAATACGCTCAGTATTAAATCGGAGTATGTCGCGAGTCAGTGACTTTGAGTTCTGTTTGTTGAGCTGCTGACATAGAAAAGTATCATCTGATGACCGCAGAACTATCTCGCGCCTTTCCGCCATCAGCTTTAGTGTTGGCTCGAAAATGTATTTCCTCATTTGGTACGACTTTGAACTTTCCACATACCGTTTGGACAGTTTTCACGAACCTGTCATTATATATGTCCACATCTGTGCAGTCCTCCAGGCAATCGAAGCGATTTGGCAGTTCGAGTTGAAAGTGTTCGGGGTTCTGAATTTGGATGGCTTCAGGACGGAGCGTGGACTTCAACAGTCGATACCTCTCAGATTTCAAGTTCAGGTTTAATGTACCTCTTACCATTCGGTGATCGCTCCCCGTGTTTAACGAATTGATCACTGGAACATCATTAAATATCTGAGTCATAGTCGACAACATGAAGTCAATCTCGTTTCTTGTACTACCATCCGGACTTTTACAGGACGACTAAACGTCAACATATCATAACATAGTTCAAAGCTAAAAAAACTAAAATTTCTCTCTGGATGTTTATAATGTACACTTGAAAAACTTAACAAATGTAAAGTTTTTCAAGTGTAAAATAAAGAATAAATATTTTTAAGTACAGTACTTACGTACATTAAAAGAAATACCTACTTTTTACTTGTATCTACTTATCAAAATTAAATTATAATTTTTTGACTTGACCACGACTATGTGACCCCCTCCTGGCGCCAAAGCTGGATCCGCCCTTGGTAACAGGTTGTTGCCAAGCACCGGGCACAATGTGATGCAAGCAAATTCTAAACAAATTCACAAAGCAAATTCACAAACTGATTCTACGGTTTTTATTCAATCTCAGTGGTACAGGCGAGGGGATCGAGCCCGCGACCTCTTGAGCGAGTAGTGCGTCTTTCCCAACTCGGCTACCGCTCCTGAAACGGTGCTGAATATAAGCACTGTTTGAAAACAAAAGTAAAAGCAAAAAAATCTAACGTTTAATTCATTTCTGCAAAATAAACAGTAAAATGTAAAAATAACATCATGTAGGTACCTAATGTATTTAACCAATTCTCTTTTTCATTTATATATATTGAAGCATACAATTGATCACACAATACCCCATTTTAAAATTATAACTTTACGTCATTGAAATGGTGTTTGTTACTTACCTATTTACTCATCGATAGGTAAGTTTCCTCAATGCCTATAAATTTTAGTTAGGTTTTAAAGTTTACTTACAAAAACAAAGAAAAAATTGATTACTAACATTGAACTAGCACCCCGCAATTACGCTAGGACTTGAGATTTGAATTATGATACGTAATTACATAGATACTTAAGAATACTATATTCTATGAGAGTTATTATATTACTAGTGTTGTAGGTACAGTCTTATCTTGGCATCAGGCTATATCTAAACCGGTTTCATTTGTAGCCATGCAAAACAACGAACCCTTCTTTTGAAGGACTTAAAATAAAGAGCCCTAAAACGTGTCTACAAAAATAATACCTATTGTTGTTTTGGCTCTATCTAAGTCAGATTTAGGATGTACAAGAAAGGTATAGGTGGTTTGGAGACATGACCAAAATATTTTAGTGTGTGTGTTAATATATGTCAAATTTGTTAATCTCGAGGAGCAAACGGGGACGCTATGGCCTCTTACTACTCGTGAAAACCTGGTATATCTGTTATTCAGTCGCTTTTTCATTTTCGCTCGGGCTATTTGAACTTGATTAGGATTTTTCGCTCCCACACTTCAGGTATTTTTTTGACGTAGCAGAAAAACCTAAATCTATGGTCTAAATATTGTACAATCGCGGAATGAAAAGCTTGATCACCCTAAGGTCTTTTTTTGCTTCCTCAATATATATTATTATCAATATCTGCTTTGCCTATCGAGTAGACATTATGTGACATATTCTATCAAAATGTTAACAACGGCTGCTCTTTCTTGAATATTTAAATTGCTTAAAAAAAGAATATTTGAACTTAACTGTCAAATATTTAATTTTAGTTATAATCTTCAATTAAAGAAAAAGAAAAAATCTTTCTTCTTTTTCGTTTATATCCAAAAAAACAATTGTAAAACATAAACTAGGTAACATGAATAGGTACATATAAACAATAATTTTGAAGTCCCACAACTGCTTTGGAATGGGAGGCCAGTTCAGCGTTATGCCAGATTCGAAGTGAACGACGCTGATTTTCGACTGGCACCTGTTTGGTCTGACAATGCTCAGCAGTCTCTTCCGTTACACGGTTTTAAAAAGTAACATGTGCTTGGAACGCATAAAATTATGTATTTGAAAACTGATCAACCTTTTCATTCTGTTTATGTAATCATTTAGTTATTAGGAATCATTACTGTCACAATAATGATTCATAATTACTAATCGTTAGTGCCCATAAATTCTAATCGATTAATAAAAACGATACCCATCTGGTATCACTTAGGTTCCAATTAGAAATGACAGCGTCGTACGTTCAGATTATTGATAACTCGGACTCGGATAGTTCCCGACGTCTGAACTAATATATCTGGAAGTGTACACGGCATACAAGGTTTTAGATTGAACCTGATAAATCCTGGCCGTTCATAAATTTTCCATCAGTATAGTATAACTTGCGCGAAGCCTTTATTTATAATTAATTGGTCAATGTCCAGCTTTGCTATCACGTTACGAAAAAAATGCTGCCAATACTTAACTAAAAACTTCTCCAGCACGAACGAGTAACGGTGCGCGTCTCATACGCAATGGCAAAAACCTCGTATAAATGCTGTATAAGTTCCAGTAAAAGGACATATCGATACCATTAATTAGATACTTTAATGAAGATTGATTAAACGCGTTTTGCCTGCAATAGTATGATACGGTTGTAAAATTGGTTAGACGTTTTTTTTATCAACAGACTAAGGAACAGACATGTAAAATGTAAGCATATCACACATTAAAATATCACTCTATTTAAGTACATCGCAGTATCGTGATTACCATTCTTGATCAAGATAAACGGTTCCCTATAAATTTCCCTTCGCATAACACTACGCACAACAAATCTTACGTCCGTCCTAAGAGAATTATATACGTGCATAATATGTAAATGTATTTAACATTTACTTAGCTCGATTAGGGAAGCCAAATCTTTTCTCTGTTGTTATATTGATTTGCTTAAATGCAGACACGAGCTAAAATAAATTATTAGATAAAGATATTTCTGACACTGCTATCTAAGACTTCATAGCCGTAAAATAAACTGCGTTTTAAAGTTTTAAAATATACGTAAAATTTATGTAGGTAAATCTAGTTGTTAGGTGTTTACGCAAATTGTTGTTTTATTAACTTTGTATGTAAGTGAGGGCTAAAAATAATATAAAAGTGTTATTTTAGAACCCAAAAATGGTTCACAGTTTACGGAGAAATATAACATGCATAAAAAATACATACAGTGAAACCATTTACTAACAATGAATAGTGAAACATACCTCCTCCTTCTTTTAAGTCAGTTAAAAATAGAACCTATCGCATCACGTACACTATAAACGATTAAGCTCTCCGTTACAATAGAAAAATTTATCTGGGCATGTACATTTGAATATTTATTTCTCAATAAGGGCAGAATTAACTATGGGAACTTATTAAGATTGTGTTTTTTTTTCAGGGTTTCCACCTAAACACTCTCCACTTACAGAACGTAGGCAGCGATTTCTGCGAGGCTCTCAACGGTCTCAACGACAACACGTCCAACGTCGACTTACAACTCGCCAAGGACCTTAATGGGTAAGCTCAAAAAAGCTCAAAACATACATGTATCTAAAATGAATACCTATTCAAATATTAGGTCCTTACCTATGTAATTGGTGTTTTGTATGGAGATTCTGGGGAATTCTGCATTTTCCATACTAAAATTTTTTCAGTTTTCTTCACAACGACAAATCCAAAGGTAATAATATTTGGCATCTATCATTAGACAAGCTTTAGTAATATGTGTAATATCACACTTCATAAAAAATATTTATCGTTTTTAACAGAATGCAAATAAAATGATGTATTCGGTAGGAACTTAAAAAGAGTTGTCTCCGTGTCCAATTTTAACACAATTAAACTTACAACAAATTATCAAAACAAATCAAAGGAGCTCAAAAATATAGTCTATTTTTAGACGAGGTAATTATTTTTTAGGAATATTCTGAATCTTAATAGTTACAGACAAAATACTAAGAGAGAAAAATAACACCAATTTCATAGGTAAGGACCCAATATAACAGACAGTCAATATTGTAGTCTATTCGAAAAATTGAGATGTAAGACTTTACTCAGACGGAAGTTATGAGATTGCCGAGAATAACGAATAGGCATACCTATATGAATATTAAAAAGAAAAGTTTAAACTTATTGTTTTAAAAGCTGCAAATTCATTGATAACCAATTATAATGTTAGTAAAATAAGCGGCTTTGCTGATTTTGTCAAGATCCAGGATGTTCTAAAGATAAACTTTTACTCAATATCTATATAATATTTAAAACTATAAGTATTTTATTTCACTTTTTGGATTTGAATACTAACCAACTCAGTGGTATTAAAATTGTGATGTATTAATCTATGATTACAATAATATCATTGTAGCCACTCTCTTACAAAGGATTTCAACGCGTGCGTCACTACAATCAGTTTTTTAATGACTACATCTTTGTTTCTTTTCCAACAGAAATATTATTGAAATTAATTTGAAAGGCGTGGAGAATTGCAGGCAAGTTACGAGCGTGCAGTGTCTGCCTTCAGAAAATAAAATACCATTGCTCAGATCACGTTTCAACTACGATATAAAATGTTTTAAATCCTCACCATTCACGGCATTGCTCATCTGAGTTATCTCATGTCTCTAAACAAGGTTTCTTCGAAGTATTTGACTATACTTTAATGTTGTAGCTTTTCTAACAGTATTCTTATTCCACATGATTTTAATACCTCATGTGATCACAGCATAGATACCTACCCGGTATTTACACAGCATTTATTAACTGATTTATAATTATACTCTGTATTGCCATCACTAACATCATTATTTAAATTAAACTATTTGTTGGCAAAAACTAAATATATCGCTCACTTATGTAAGAACATAAGTTAATCGACGCAATCTGGCTAAAGAATTTGTGTTTGTGTGTTGAATGTGTATAAGCAAAGCTATAAAATCATAAAAAATAAAAAGAACTACTAAAATTGGATTTTTATTAAATTGGAATTGGTTATTGCCCTGCCTACACAAAATAATGATTTACATCCTCAGCTTAACAATTTACGAGCTTTTTTAGAGAAAACAATTTTTATAGATTTTTTTTAATAACAAAGCTATTTAATAGGTAAGATTATTCTTATGAAACCCTTTGAATCGTTCCGTAAGGTCATTCTGGTCAAAATTTCATTCATATGATATGATGGAAGCAAATCTCTTTATTTAACTTAGACAGTAGTATCGGTGGTCCTGTGTTTATTTTTCCTAATCCAGCCTAATATTATTGTAGTAAATATATAAATGATATTAATATTTCTTTGCAGTAAAATGGTTGACGAAAGCGAGCCTGGTTCTGGGTCAGACAGCGTGCTGAAGACAGACTCTGATGAAGACTTCGACTAACGCTTGGCTTCGTAAGGGATAACATTGGGTCTCCAGTCAAAGACTATATAAAACCCACCATCAACTCAGATGTCAAAATAAAGAAATTAATTAACATATAAATACTTAGCCCTAAAAAGATCAAAATCTGTAATTTAAATATTTTTTATTTAAACTTTATAAGTTTTTTTATTTTATTATTAATTTACACGAGGTGTGTCACTGTTATCAGTTTGTCCTGTACAAATTTGCGTATGTCAGACAACCGCCAGTGAAATGTGATAAAATAAAATTTTATGTTGTATGTGATCTCAATTCAAATATATTAATAAATTTCTCAAATGTGTTTTATTTATCTAGCCCGGGAAATATGAACACGACCTTTACGTAAACATTATTCAATGCACAAGGTATGTTGTAAAGAGCAACTTCTAATACACTTGCAACTTCTAAATACTGACTTGAAAACAGGCAACAAAAGACATACTGGGAACATGTGGAAGACAAAATGAAATTGTGAAATAACTTGGAAATAACATTTGAACAAAAAACAAATGAGTTTGGTTACAAATGGCTTGTGCTAACAGGACGGTAATATTAAACCCCAGTCACGACGACCTGTGAATTACTAAACATGTATTATACTTTCCTCGTGAACCAATGGCGAAAGAGCTATAGCCTATAACTTAATTTTAGCGCCAGTAAAAAAGAAAAAAATTAGTAAACCTCGATGTTCGAACATTGTATGAGTCATCGCCACCGTTTACTTTAGCGGTGACCCACGACTCAATAACACTGCTCAGATGCATGGCAAGGTAATAAATAATATAAAACTTTATATAACAATGTAATGTTAGCTCCCGTGTTTTTGGAAGTAGGTGGGAACCAAGGTAGGCATAAAATTCCAATCTCCATCAAGGTATGATTCGACCATTCAAAACAAAGTACTAACTCTACAAATTATTTTTGGCTAAATAGTTTATCACTGCTTAAACATACTACATACATCACGCACTCTTACCCATTTCTCCAAAGGGTTCGCTAGAGATGTTGACACCACCACGAACGGCAGGACAGAATGTACACAAATTCAATTCAATTCACTTTATTTACAATATTGGGTACATTCGAATTAAAGTCTGCAATCATGATGATTATGAACCTATACAGACTAACTCGAGAAGGTTGAAAAGTATGGTTGAAAAGAAAAATTATTACTAAAAAGATGCTTTAGCGAGTGTGAACGCCCCGCTATACCAAAATGCCAATGTTTCTTTTAAATCTGGTCCCTATTCCAATATCTTGTGTGTACATCGTTGGATAGCTCAGAGTAAACAGAACTGGAGTAGCCTTTGTCTAACATTCCCCTCTGCCAAATGCACAAGCATCGGATGCTTGCACGTTTAATAAAACTAGTTGAGCCGCCATTTTGACAGCCATAACATTGTAAACGTTGCGGCGAACAGAGCTCCCGCAAAAATGCCTGCCTGTGCTGTTTTTTGTTATAAAAATAAAAAGAAAACATCGAGTATGCTAAAAGATGGTGTCACCTTTTATTTGTAATTATAATTTTTAAGATTTCATGATTATTTACTTCATTATTTCATGTTTTAGAATTCTACGATTTCAAATTTCGAACGCTAGTCTCGTGGGGAGTGCGGCTGTGACGTTGTCAAAACGCACACCCCACGTGACTATTATAAGCGTGTGTGTGCGTGAAATTTTAATTTGTGTGTCGAATTATGCATGTGTGCTTTTGTAAAAACGGCTGGCTTTGAGTGTAGTGGTAACCTCACCCCCCGCAAGAAATGGCAGAAAAAAATGTTTGAGAAATTGACTAATGGCTACTCCAGTTCTGTTTACTCTGAGTTGGATAGGTATTTTTGAGCTGAATAATAGTTCATATGACCGCTAGTTTCAAATCTTAGTCCGTTCAGTAAATAATTTTTATGAAGTGGGATATTACACATATTACTAAAGCTTGTCTAATGATAGATGCCAAATATTATTATCTTTGGATTTGTCGTTGTGAAGAAAACTGAAAAAAATTTAGTATATAATGCAGAATTCCCCAAAATCTCCATACAAAACACCAATTTCATAGGTAAGGACCTAATAATAGTGTTTCAGTAAAATTTTGTGTTTTCATGTAATTTTGGTGAAGCAATATCCCTATACTTCAAATAGTCCTTCGAGCCGGATCTCCTGGCAACATTCAGAATCATAATCTGCACGCGGAGATTTTTTGGCGCCATACAACTATGGCGCGCTATTTTTATTTCAGTGATTGTAATATTATTTCGGGCTGGATCTTGTTGCGTAAAATCAGTGTTGTTTTGTGTAATAAGTGTCCGTGTTGACGAACAAATGGAGGATCATTGAAATAGCTGACCAAGTGATGCCAAAAACAATGTGATTTTTATCGTGGTAATCCACCTCATCGAAGTAACACTACAGCCATCGATCGTTGACGCCAAACTCTCTGAAATACATTACACTAGCATTTCAGTGTAAATAATTGAATACATTAATTACGAAAGACATGGCTGTTATGGGCTCAGTTCCCTTTGCCATCCAATTTCAGTGAGAATTTTACAAAAAAAATTCTGCAAGCTTATATTTTGCACACTCAACTCAACTTCCTTTGGCACCTGCTCTACAATCAAATTTTAATCTAAAAGTGACCTTAAAAAATCTAAGAATGAGTATGCAAAAAAAATCAGGTTTAGAAAAAAAATATATATATTATCTCAAAACTCAATATATTGTCATTATCAACAATGAATCACATTTTACACGTAGTTAATTAAATAATATAAATAATAATTTTGCACTAATTACACCTTAACAGAGATATCGTCCAGATAATAGAAAATTATAACAATCTATTGATGTTAAAAATATTTTTGTTGAATAACATAATGGTTGAAAATGCTTCGCATGACCTCGTCAATACTTTTATGAATATCACAAATAATTGTTGTGGGGGTGAGCTACATTAACGTGATGTAAAATATTTTCCTATTTACTATTAAACAGTTTCATAAAATTAATCTATAATATTAAATCTCGTATTCTACTTACTGATGTATTCTTCGCTGAATGAACAGTGATGTTTCTGTATAAAAAGAGAAACGTCAGTTATACAATATTTTTAGTATTATATTTTTGGATTGTGTGAATCCCAGATGCAGTCGGGAGAAAGGTAACATTTTCACAACTTAAAAAAAGTAAGAACAGTCTTACATCACTCAAGCCAGTAAAAGGCATAGTTTAGTTGAAAATTAATACCCTTATTCATAACCTTACTTAATTTTAAGCAAGCAAACAAATACCGTTTATGAATAAGGGTTTAAGTTTTCAGCGAAACCTTATTCAGCAAATGGTATTTCGTTACACCTTATTTCATTTCAGTGGTTTAGTTTGATAGTTATATGTCAACTTAATTACTTTGTGGTAAAATAAATGTCCTACTCCAAATCTTGTTAGGCATTTGTAGTTTATCCATGGAGACCATTTTAATCAAATGATAAAAATAATTATAACTACACGATTACGTTGTGTGCATTTGTTCTAATTAAAATACTCTTTTACAATAAAATAAATATATCGTTTTAACGATATCGCTAAGCAAATCATTGATATTGAACTTAATTGAGCATTATTTAAAGCGAATTTAATGAAAACCAATAATTTTGTAAAATACCAGTGTAAATATTTAAAATTTTAAAAAGCAGAAGAGCGAAAAGCGTAAGTTTTTTTCAAAAAGAGGCCTTTATAGTCGACTACTCATAAAAAGGCTCTTAAGGCTCTAGTACATAAGGTCGATAATCTACACAGCGATACATGTTTTGTATATGAATGTTAAAACTGACTGTAACCATTGTGGCCCGTACTAGGACCTAAAGATTTTAGTACAACAATATGTACTGAAAGACGATGAGAATATAATGATTATGGTGTATGAACGACAATTATTTTATTTATAATCTACTATGTGAAAGCAATAGTAAACATTTTGTTCTAGTTTAGGATCACAGTACGGATAATTATACACATTAAAACGAATACGTCTTAGGCGACAAAGGCAATGATTGCGAGACACAAGTTAGCAATATGGGATCTCAACCTTAAGGCTATAATAAATCTGTAATTGGTTCATTACAAAGCATACATTTGTATGCTAATAAAATGTTTATTTACAATTTATATATTTTTGTTAGAAAGACACTTTTTAATTTTGCACAGATTATCAAGCTCTTATGATTGTAAATTCTTCTCAGGTCAGGTTTTGTTAATATTATTTCCAGGAGACAAG
Organism: Parapoynx stratiotata; assembly: GCA_910589355.1. Taxonomy (NCBI): domain Eukaryota; kingdom Metazoa; phylum Arthropoda; class Insecta; order Lepidoptera; family Crambidae; genus Parapoynx; species Parapoynx stratiotata. Next base: position 13,087,181 of record OU342458.1, read on the forward strand.
TTTAGGTGCACTACAGTAAATACCTATTATCAACATGTACAATCAACAGCACGCAAGACTGAACAAAACTGACAAAATTCCTCAATCGATTTTCTACCTTAATTCCATAACCACTAAGTGTAACAATTATTGCGGAAATTTGACGTTTTTGATAGATTGACGAGCTGTTATGTGAACAAGAACCAAAGTCCAAGCAATAGAGGTAATTATAGAATGGATCCACTGTTTATGATATTTCATCTTTATAGCCGTTTGTGGCAGGATTAGAGCTTATATGAAAATATCTTTTACTGATCGCAAAAATGATCGCTGATCTTTTACTGAAACGAATTGAAAAAATGCCAATTACGCCTCGTACAGAACTCAACAGCTCAACTAACGTTGGTCAATAGGCTAGTTGACCCTTTCTTTTTTGGGTCCCAAATGATTCATTACTGTTAGCCATCACTATAAAAAATAATAAAAAAAAATTGAGGCTTCCATGACAATTAATTTTAAATTACGTTTCTGCTTCACCGTCAGAAATGCCTTCGGCCATGACGGTCTATGATTTATCTGTGCTTACGGCACAGATAAATCATGATTTTGGTAATTAATTCAATACGAATGTGACACAGGCTGACACAGCCGACAGACATGCGTAGTAATTGTTTACAAGACGCGATTGGCAGATGAAAAAAAAGTAAATATAAAACATGTTTAAATTTAATTTCTACAGCAATACCTTATTTATATTTATTAAACTTTTGATGAGTCAACTAGCCTAATATAGCTCTTTTCACTTATGATGATTACTGACAGCTGTCAAACTCTTAAAAAAATTGAGTCTCTTTCTAATTTTCGTGTAGTATCTACTGCCAGAGAACACTCAGGTGAAATATATTAAGACCCCAGACGTTTAAACAACAAGTCAACGCACACAATATTTTGTTATCGGTAAGTCTTTGCGTCCATCACTCGGTCAGTATATGAGTGCGGTCGCCGCAGTAACGCACGCGCATCCGCGGGCGTCAAGCTTTCTGGTGTCATTGGGCGGAGGCGGGTGCGGGGGAGGGCGAGGGTGTGGCGGGGGGCGGGGGGGCCCGGGGGCGGGGCGGCTGGCGGCGCTGGCGCGCCAGGAACGAGTGTCCGGCCGACAAGAGCGCGAAGCGCGTCTCGACGGCGTCCCTGTGGCAGCGCGCGCCCAGCTGGTACCACGCCGACGCCAGCAGCCTCTGCTCGCTGTTGCCGGCTCGAGCGCCTTCTGAACTGCCGCTGCTGCCGCTCCACCTGAAGGTGATCACAATTATTACTGCTTATTTTCATAGGCATACCGCAATAGGCTTGCCTCCTATTTCTACGGACCAACGATACTGAGCAGCCCGACGCGAAGTCCTGTGACTGTGTCGCTGTCACGCCCCAGAAGGGGAAGAGGTGGCAACAATAGGGATGGAAATAGAATTTGTAGAGAGCATAGAACAAGCGCGGTGTTGGAAAGAGCATTCGCAAGTACCCCGCGCTCTCCCGTGCTTCGGTCTGTATGCCGTAAGGCAGGTAAGACCATGGGTTGGTGGTGGGACCAACGATACTACTGGCAAAGTTTGGGTGTATAATACAATTCTACCTGCCCCTTCTAGAAAATATGCGTAATTATATGTAAAAAGGCAGCGGTAGCCAAGTTGGTACGGACGGGGCACTACTCGTTCGAGGCCGCGGGAAACGCGGGTTCGCTCCCACTGCTTGTACCACTGAGTTAGAATAAAACTTATGTACAGTTCATTGTAAATATCGCTTCCTTCACATCGTGCCTGATGCATGGCATCAGGCTCGCCACCTGTTACATCGGGACTTAACATCAGGCGAAAGGTGGGTTTTTAACACCTCTGATTACCCCTTCGGGGAATGAGGCGTGATGATATGTTATGCTATATGTATGAATGTAATTCTAATAATACTAGGTAATAAAAAGCTAACTCAGATTGCAATTTTAACAATTTCAAAAGACATCGAAAGGCCTCGGAAGTGAATTCTTTGACAGTACGAATATTATTAAGCATACTGACTCGTGTCTATTGTTGTTCGCCGGCGTGGCTTCTGCTCTTGAGGCGTTGGCGCTATTACTGCCTCCGCCGCGAGAATATCCCAAAGTGATGTCAGACAGTGAAGGTTGGCCTGTAAGAACATAAGATTAATTAATACAACTAATTAATAAAGAACTCAAATTAATAGTGTGCCCAGTTAACTGCAATAGGCTAGCAAATCTGCCTACCCCCTTCGAGTATCACGCCTGTAATCCCCGGAGGAGTAGGCAGAGTCCAAGGAGCACTGTGTTCCTTAAGACCACATTTAGCCATACAAAAATTGATTTTGTCAGATGAAAAATCGTGAAAGAATAGAAACAAGTGGCTAGCTCATCGCCTACACTATCAGACATGATAGGCAAGAAAAGCAGTTGGTACATTCTTTTTGTGTCCCGAACCAACACGGAAACATTAGCATGATATAATGTTTTGTAATGGTTGCATGGGCTTTTTTCCACTGCCTGCGTTTTATAGCGGTTTTGAATATATTTTGAATCGTCCTCAGCCTATACTATATACGTTCTACTGCTGGGCTACGGCCTTCCTCATGGAAAATCACATGAGTATGGGCCGTAACACCTCCACGCTGGCCCAATACGGGTTGGTCCCAATGCGGGTTGGTTAAATATATTGAATGCAACATAATTAAAAACAAACCTGTAGCTCGTGGGTCTAGAGACTTGATAACTTCCTTAGCCTTCTCCACACATTTCTTATACTTGTCTTCAAGCGCCAGCAACTCGGACTCTCTCGTCGAGAGCGTTTCTTGTAACTTGCTCGTACGGCGCCGCTCTTCTGCAAGGCTTGCTTGTAATTCTTCCACTTGTAATGCTGTTAAAGGATTGAATAATTCTTTTATACACTTTAATTATTACGATTTGTTTTAGGACGTGTGAACAGCGATACCTGAAATTGAAAAAAGGCAGCACTCACAATGAAAACTCACAATAAATTCCTGCCACCAGCCTATAATTTGCGTCCTGCTGCTGGGTTTTTTTTATCAGGGTGTTTTACGGCTAACATTAACATATTCGACGAAGAGGAGGAATCCAGGCCTACCTACATGGACAAATACACGACGAGTGTGTTAATATCACTACCCTGCCCTAATCAGTACCTATTGTTGGTTAGAAATGTTTCCATTGGCGACCGGGACCAACTGGAGACCACTAAGTTGTTTTGCGGGTCTGAATTTATGCAACACTTGCTACGATCCTGACACACGCCATTCAGTTCCTACGCTCTAAATCTTTTATGCATGCCCTTCGGTTGGAGATGAGTCGACTTGACCCTTCATTACAACGCGGTAACGTATTCGATCAGAAGGCCAATTCTGCTATTTTATTTGGATCTGAAACGCATGAGGAACGCTTATTTTCGAACGTTATTGGTATTCTACTGGCAAAACGCAACCGTGCGTTTCGGTTGCCTTCGGTTACATTCGGTTCCATTCGGTTTGCTATTTTACATGAATCAAAAACGTAAAGCAAAAGCTTAAGTTTCAATCATCAATGTTTATTCTGCTAAGCATTCTTTCTTCAAACGCATTGGTTACGTAATTATAACAATTCGAACGTCCGATTAAATTTATAGTAGAATTGGGGTGCTGATCAAAGTCATACTAATCCAACTTTCCCATTTACTTTTACCTTATATACCTGTCACATGAGTCTACATTCACCTATACCACACTATTCCGCAAAAGCATGTACTTACCTACATTGGTTTTCACTTTGATACCAGAATCTCCGCAAAGTCCGAACCTGTACCGCCCTGCGACATTGGGCAAATTGTCGGTCAAACTTTGCGTCTCCCAATACGTTTATCTATGGTGTGATAATAGTTGGACTACCCGCCCAACTATTGGCTTTACGGCCAATATGACTGGGCCGTGCACTGGGAAGGTTATAAAGAAAAATAAATCACGCGAACCCGAATGCCTAACCTCCCCTCGCCTTCTTACTCCTCCGGTAATGGAGTAAGCCGTGGCCCGCTCGCGTGTCGCTCACTGGGCTTCCTTGAACGGGGTCTAGGAAACATAACCTAGGAGTTGAGCCAAAGGGGAAAGTGCTGTGACTCTCGGAACACTTGGAGCAGGTGGCTAAAATAATATACCCTGCCTCAGGACCAAAGCCCTCAAAATGGATCGTTTCAAAACTTTAAAATTGGTGACGTAGTCCTTATTGCGTAGTCCTTAGTGAATGGACAAGATCAGGAATGAATATATTAGAGGAAGTTTGAAAGTAGCGCCAGTGACAGAAAAGATTAGGAGCAATAGGTTAGCGTGGTATGCACATGTGATGAGGAGGAATGAATGTCACATTACAAGAAGGATGCCGAGCATGGATGTGGACGGACCTAGAGTTAGAAGAAGACCAAAGAAGCGATGGATTGAATGCGTGAAGAATGATATGAGGATAAAAGAAGTGGATGCTGAGCTGACGAGTGACAGAGGAGAATGGAAGAAGAAGAGTAGTCCTTATTGTGGATCCAGATGTTCCAAAGGGAGTTTGGCCAATGGGCCGTGTAACTAAGCTGTATACCGGCACCGATGGAGTCACGCGAGTGGTAGACGTTCATAACAAGGGAGGAGTTTTGAAGGCTGGCCTCTTACCTCCTTTAGGTTAGGATACAATTGTGTAGCCTAGGATACAATTGTGTAGCCTAGGCTACACGGGTGGGACGATGTTGGACACTTTTATGTCTATTTTTATTACTCCCTTACGTCATGTTTTTGATGCGTCAGATTGCAATAAAAAGTGATTAGTAACTTGCTTGCGCTCTGATTTCATAGTCTAGTTATCGATTTTGCACAGCAGTTGTTCAACATAGTACTGACACTTGCGCTGGTTGTCCTCGATGGCGGAGGCGAGGCGCGGGTGCGGCGCCTCGAGCGTGGCCTCCAGCTGCATGATGCGTTGGTTCGCCTCGCGATTTAACGCCCTCTGTTTCTCCAGTCGGGCTGCGTAATCTTCTAACAGAGCCTATAAAATTAACGTAATATATATTTATACAGGCATAGATTTTTTTTCCCTCAGACATTCACACCTATCAACTAGTCCCATTTTAAGCAACTACGTGCTTGTGTTACGGATACTAGATGACGGACAAATATATTTAATAGATAAATACATATAATTATTGAGAATATACATAATATAATACATATATAATGAACATCCAAGACTGGAGAACAAATTTCTGAAAATTCATCAACCAAACACTTGCCTCCACTGGGGATCGAACCCAAGATCTCTCGAGATGGCTATGCCTTGAGACCGGCGTACACACCACTCGGCCACGGAGGTCGTCAAACCGCCCACCGCGCACTAGGCCTTATAAATTCTACAAAAATAATATTAGCGTGCTATTGCACGGGAATAAACCTCAGTGTTTTTAGTAGCTATTAAACAATTAATGTTTTGATATGTTTTTTTGTATGATAAATAATTAAAAAAAAAACATTCTAATAGCCTTAATATTAGAATGATTATATTCGCACCTGCACGGACGCTTGGTCGGCCTGCGCGCCTTGGTTCTGCCTGAGCAGTTTGTTCTCGTGCTCCAGCCGTATCAGCTGCTCCTTCAGGTCGTTCGGGATCAACTCACGGGACATGTTCTCTTCACCCGCACCTGAATAGGTTGTTTAGAAATCAATTAGAACAGAATTCAGTGATACCTTAAATACGTTATAGCAACTCCGACAAAAAAAAAATTACAAGCGGCTACACATTTGTGTCATCTTTTTTTATAAAAAGCTCAGCAAATGAATCCACACACTAGAGGAGTCCATATGTGAAGATAGCTAGTGCAGCATGCTGACATACTGCCCTAGCCACCCTCACCTTGCCAGAACAAAAACGCCACTTTTGAAGGAACCCATATTGTAAGAAGGAGGGAATACGTGTGCCGGCAAGGAATTCCACGCTCTAGCTGCGCGACAGAGACCTGGAGTCACGAAATTTCTTAGTGCGCAAAGTAAACGTAGCGACAGGGAAGGGTGACTCCGTAGTGTGACCAGCACGCGTACTCTTGTGTAAGAAAGGAGACCTTCCGTTGGCGTGCTGACATAGACCTTTCGGAATCTTGTTCTTGACATAATGAGGGCTGCTTAACATAAACACTTCTACATTCTCCTCTACCACATGTCAGCACAGCATCAACTTCTTTTCTTTCACATATTGAAACCGTCGCTAATGCTAACAAAGTTTCCTAAGTTACCTGCTGTAATAGTAGAGCACCTCAGTTCGTCCACCGTCTCCCGCAGTGTGTCTCGCTCCTGCAGTAACGTGTCTCGCTCTCGCTGGAACGACGCCACGCGACTGCTCAACTTCTTGTTCTCAATCTCCAGCTTGTCGGCCTTCGTTATTTCTGCGTCTAATTTTTCGTTTAGATCTGTCACCTGTATATTATTTTTTTTGTTATATTTACACGTTAGCTGGTAGATAGGTATAAACCTAATATGAATCTGAATATGAATCATCAAAGTAATAGAATCGCTTTTTACGACTTGTTGAAAATTTTGCTCGGAAATTGTTCCAATGGTGAAATATTGAGGAGCCTTTGGTGGGCCTTCCTGGACGAGGCCTGAATCTGGGTTACCTTTGTCAGTTATCTCAGTGAAGAGACACCTGCTACCTATAGGTAGGTCTTCCCCAAACATATTCGAACCGATCATATTTTACCCAAGCATATTTTAACCGCCTCTCTGGTCTAGTGATTCACACTACCGGGTGTTGATCGGGAGGTCCGGGTTCGATTCCCCATGGGAGCAGAAGTTTTTCTGCTCGGTTTGGTTGGTGGTAGGGCTTTAAGCCCGCCTGGCTAGGTACCACCGTATAAACTAAATTTGTCGCCATAATAACAATGTTTTAAGCATTGTTGTGTTCCGGCAATCAGAGGTAAGATAGCCAGTTCCTCAGTTGTTGAGGATTACAGGTGAAGCTCGCTTCCACCTTCGGCCTTTAAGAGCTTACCCGTCATATGTAAAAAAAAAGATCAATCCCTCTCATAAAAAGGTTAACGATTGCTGCTTTACACATTTATTTATTTATTTATTTAAGCTTTTGTGCTTTACAGAAAATGCACACATGGCGGACTTAACGACTAATGTCGCTCTCTAACAGTTAACCATCAGGCAAACCAGAGATCTGGTGGCGGCTTAATTAACATTAACACATACTTTTTAATAAAATCAAAGCAAACTGTACATGATGGTAAGCAGTGGATAAGTCCATACGCGAAGGCCTAAACGGCATCAGAAACAAGCAGACCTAACCGCCTCCGCCTTGCCTCGTCTTATAGCTCATTAGAGCTCATTAGTTTTCACTCGTTCACCGTGGACGCCACGTTGTCAACTAGCAAGCGTCACGTGATCAACAAGTGGACAAGGTGTTATCCACAAATAAAGGAGTAAAAACAACGTACGATCTACTTGGAATTTGCGCGTAGTTAACGCAAGTTAAGACTGGTTAACTACGCGCAAATTCCACCGTGGTGGTCACCGATTGGTCATGAAAATTATACTGCCTAATAACTGCCGATTTACGTATTCGGTTCGCTCTGATTCGCCACTATAAAAAAAACGGGTTTGGATATTCCTAATGAGCGTATATCCATAGTATTGCATACATCGAAAAATAACTGCTCGAGGCGAGGCGGTACTGGTCGGGTGCCGGGTGGCTCTAATGAACCTTAAGGGCGTTTTTACACGCCTCTTTTGAACGAATCCATAGGTCGGGTGTGTGAATTATGAATATCTTGGTCTTGATGTGCTCTGAATATGCACACTAACAATCCCATGAACACTGGTTGAAGCATGGTTACGTTAAAAAACGCAATACTAACCTGTTTCTTATAAATATCTAGTTGCGTGCGCACGGCGTTCGCGCGCGCCGCCGCTTGTTCGTGTTCGATCGCTCGCTGCACATGCTCGGTGTTCGCGCGCTCTAGAAGCTTCACCTATGAAAACACAGCCTCTTTATTACAGATGGCATTCCGGCATACTCACTCAAGAGTTGAGAGGTTAAGGCTTATTATAAAAATATAACTCAAAATATTTGATAGTGTATAACACGTCAAAATAAATAAGAGGCTTTTCAGAATATCAACGCTGCCTGCATATTTTGAAGCTGCAGCATGCTAGCAGAGTGTAGTCAATTTTACCACGTTTTTTTTTTGACTTTATTTATTCAAAACCACAAAAATTTTACGTTTAAATAAATTTGTTTTCTTCTTCTTTTTCTAAATAAAAGAAACGTAGAAAATATAATACTGTGTACCTATCTTCTTAGGTCTTTATAATATTTTTGTATTATAGTAGTCAGTCAACTAGCGTGATACTTGGCGTAGCAACGAAAGAGGCGAGCGGCAGCGATGACACCCACAATATCAGTTAGCTTGCGGTCGGTAGTGTAAACAAACCTCTTCTCAAACCGCAACACGCGTTTGAACACAAAGGAGTTAAACTACTGAGTTTATAATATTAATGTATCTACTCTTTGGAGAACTCCCTATAAAATTCCGAAACCATAGAAATATTTTTGGTATGATCTTATAACTGCCATTGCTCTCCTTTGTTTTTGTTGGTCTATGGCACAATTCATTTGATACCCAATCTCTGACAATGAATTATGTTAATTATCCAAAAGGGCGTCCAAAATTTCGGTTACTATCCTACTCATTTTCACCTAAAAGGACTCACTTAAGCTACAAAGTCTAATACAAACCTGTCTCCGTAAGTCCACGTGTTCCTCCATCCGTTTCTTGTAGGACGCCACAGCCGCCTCCAGCGCCGCGGCCTTGGCTGCTGTCTCCCGAAGAGCGTCAACCTCGTCTTTTAATGTTACATTTTCCGATGCCGCACTCTATAAAGTAAAAAAATAATAGTCAACATAATTATTAGTGATTTCCAAACTGTAAATTGTAATTTTTTACTAGCCAATTGGCTCTGGCTCATTAAAAGAACACTACCAACCCATCTCTTGGGTGTCGTAAAAGGCGACTAATGGACTTAGAACTGCACAACATCCAATAGCTTTTAGCGGCGACGGGCTCATCACGTCACGCTGAGAGCAGTCACTGCTTGGTGAAGCGCGGACTATGACAGTGGACTGCTTTTGCGGTGCTTTTTCTTAGTCTCTGACTAACCCTTAGGGGATATGGGTCGTGATTATATGTATGTATGTATGCAAAATTAGAGTGTTTTACTATCCGTTTAAATAACACCCTAAGTTTATAGACAACAGAGTAGCTGTAATTGCGTCGACTCTGCCAAAAAAAGAAGACTAACCTGCAACTCTTCATTCCTGAGTTTCAGCAGAGCAACTTCTCGTTCGAGCACTTCGGCTCTGGCCCGCTGGTCGTCCCGCTGCAGCTCCAGCTTGTCCAGCTCGTCCTTGAGCGCGTCGAGGCGCGCGCGCATGTCGCTGTAGCGTAGCGTGCCCGCGTGCGCGGGGCCCATGGACCCGCCCGCGTCGTCCAACTCGTGGTCGACTACACCCGCCTCTTGCGCCGCGGTGAGACGGGCCACCTCGCTTAGCAAAGTCATTTTTTCCTCTTGGAGGACTTTCACCTAACGATAAATATGATTTATTTCTTGGGTTTCACCACCTTCAAATAAGATCCTGGTAAATTGATTGACGGGTAATTATAGATACGAAATCTGTTTAATATTAAACTTATTATAATAGATAGTGACTATCCGGAGGTAGCGATACCTAGTGACACTAAATGTCTTTCATTTGAAATCTTTGCATCTAATGAAATCGAAACCAAACCTTGCAACTCATAAGCATAATATTTGCATGAATTTATAATCCTGCCATTGTTATTGTCAACTAGCGAATAGTAGATAGTAGGTACCTTTGATTCTTTCATATCTATACATATAATACAACTGTAAATAACTTGTGTCTGTACCTAAATTAAAACATTTTGTAGGGGTGTAAAAAGTATCGACATAGATATCAAAACATGAATTTTTGAACATTTTGCCTGTCTGTATGTTTGTGTACGCATCACGCAATATCTACGAGACGCATTTGATTAAATTTGGTATGGTTATAGCTGAATATCCTGGTCAACATTTATGGTAACTTTTACAGCAGGAAAATGTCATTAAATCTATAGGTACGCCACGCGAACGTCTTCGTAGGAACAGCTATTTATTAACATAGCGATATTTATTATGATACTTTTGTGTCAGTCTTGACTTGAGAAACATAAATTTTATATATGTGTGTAAGAATGCACCTTAATATTGGGTCCTTACCTATGAAATTGGTGTTTTTTTTCTCTTAGTATTTTGTCTGTAACTAGTAAGATTCAGAGTATTCCTAAAAAATAATTACCTCGTCTAAAAATATACTATATTTTTGAGCTCTTTTGATTTGTTTTGATAATTTGTTGTAAGTTTAATTGTGTTAAAATTGGACACGGAGAACTCTTTTTAAGTGCCTCCCGAATACATCATTTTATTTGCATTCACTTAAAAACGATAAATAATTTTTATGAAGTGGGATATTACCCATATTACTAAAGCTTGTCTTATGATAGATGCCAAATATTATTATCATTGGATTTGTCGTTGTGAAGAAAACTGAAAAAAATTTTGTATGGAAAATGCAGAATTCCCCAAAATCTCCATACAAAACACCAATTTCATAGGTAAGGACCTAATATATGATCATATAGTTACCATTGATACAGTAAAAAAAGAACAATTATATTATTAAACGCTGAAGTATTTATAGAAAATAAAAATTAACCAATAACTTACAAAATCTATAAGCATAGTAAAATATATACCAACCTGAGTATCAAGCTCATGGCATTTCTGAGCAAGCACCTCTTTCATGTCAACGTCGGCGATTTGCGCAGGCGCCGCCTCTAGGTGCATGCTGCCGCGGTTCACGCTCAGCGTGAGCGTCTCCAGCTCCTACACATTTGCGTACACCTCTCACTTACACATCTCAAATTTAACTGACACATATCAACGCTTTCGTGGTACAAGGACACTCAAAATGCGTAACAAAAAGTACTAAAACATTCAGTTTCTTTAAGATTAGCGAATAATGAGCGCGCCACCTCGAAAGTGCTGTTAGGCAAGAATGCATGCTTTATATTACTTTGCAACGATGATTGTAATGACCGCTCATATACACAGTAATACCGCATGAAAATGTCTTGGTTCAAATAATTTATAAATTACGTAAGATTAGATATAAACTAATTAGCCACGCATGGGTGCCGGCGCGAGCGCTCTGTTCGTGACGCTTTCCGACAAAAACATTGTTTCTTAAATGAAATTACTATGTATGTTTCACAAATGTGCTTATACATAATGAAAAAAAACTATGAATATATCAGTAATTGATTATTTGTCATGGTAGTGTTCATTGACACTCTTGATCCAGATTAGAGTCTCTAGATTTACATAAAAAATATCATAAATATTATCACATTATTTAGTACCACATAGTTTAATTATCTTCTATAAACTATATTTCCAATATATTTTGCTTTGAAGTAAAACTTTAAAAGAACTTTAAATAAATCAAAGTTACATTTTTTTTTAAACTGTTTCATTGCATTAAAGTACTGTAAAAAGCTTAGATATACTGCTGGGACACACAAATAAGACAACACCTTGTGGAAATGACTATGTCATACTTATTAATTTGTAAGATTTCTGTTATAAAAAATGTCAAATAAAAGTTAATAATACAGAATATCATCACTAACCTGTATTGCCTGCATAATTGATCTCTGACATGATAACTCCATTTCCATTATCCGAGTAATGTACTCTTCTTTTTTTATACAATTAACAGCACAGCCTATATGAAGATAAAGGTTTAGAATAAAAAATAAAATAATACAAACTAATTATCTAATAAAAACTTTAACAAAACTTAGATACTTAAATAAATTTTAATATATCAAGCAGGTAGACTGGTTCTGTAATGGCGACTTGTAGATAAATAAATATTCTTAGCCCCTTGACAGATTTATTAATAATACAATATAAACTATAGCATTTAAAGTAACAGGAACACACAGTGCAGAAAGATCAAATTTTAAACATCAATGACTAAGAAAAATGCATTGATGCCATAAATATTTGCAAAAAAATCTCTAGATTCTTACTTGTTTCAGTGACATGGTCACATCACAAAATCAAGCCTGCCTTCAATAATTATACTGCCATAATTGTTTTAAAATCACTTACTAAGAACAAGTTGTAATAATCTGCCCAGATCCAACTGGTCTGCAGTCTCTGCAATATTTACAACATCTGGCCTTGAAAATTCTTGCAGACTCAAATTCAAAATGTCTTGATGATAATCTAAAAAAAAAAATTAAACACATGTATAAAACGTTAGGAACTGGAATAATAAAAATGGATGCAAATCATTCGCTCCAGATGCAACTTTACTGATGATGAGGATCTTCAGGTATGAGGGACCAACTACAGAGAGTCTATCCCCTTACCACAAGGTGAGCATTATGCTTGTTTAACAACTAACCTAATAATAAAATTTTAATAAATCTCACTTACCAACAACGCACTCGAGAATTTTCTTAAGATTGCTCACTTTTAGCCTCCAATTGTTGCCCACATCTGTTTTAATTTTGGAATTCCAAGACGGTGTAAAGTATTCTGGGGCAATTTGAGTGAGCGCCTCAGCAATTGCCACCCCATCTGATAGATCTATAATCACATTTTACTTAATTTAAGAACTGGTGACAAAATATACTTAAAACATCTTAATAGCCATTTGTATCTATTACATGCTCTAAACTATAGTATATTTTGAAAATATTTTATGTAATTGTCTTCAAATCTATAGCACCTATGAGATTCAATATTCTAGAAATAAACACAAATAAAATTAACTCTATGCATGTTGCTGTATTAAAATGTAATTCTATTGTAAGAATGATTGCAAATTGAGTAACAAAGCTAGTGAAAGAATTGTGATGGACCAATCTAATCTAGAGAGCGAGAACAAAGTGTCGAAATTATCCACCAAGTGATTGCTGCACAACGAACATATCACAATAATCGATGGTTAATGGCAAACACATTATTGATAGACTATGGACAAAGTAAATTGAATAAATGTACCTGAAGGATTTCCATGTTTAGCAGTAAGATTTAAAGTCTGTAACCATTTGATAAGATTGTCGCACAAAACAACACCATTTAAATTCTCTTCCATTGTTGATTTATTTGTTTGCGTATTTTACTTATATAATATTTTATTATATATTCTTTACTTATCAAATAACATTATAAAATCATCAATTTACTGATAAAATAGAAACAAAATACATAATTGGACAAGTATCCCCGTCTATCGGAATATGACGTGCATGACGTTGGCGATGCGTTTATAAAGATAATTTGTGCGAGTACTTTTTAGCGTTCGTTATGTCTTTTAAACGGCATTATTTATGGATGGCAGTTTTTTTAATAATGTGATATCAAAAGACATACCAAAATTATTAGTTATCTTAATATTATTAGTAATATAAATACAGTTTGATTTTTTATTTATTTAAAAACAAATATTATATCGCACGTAAAACGCCAGAACCACAGAACTACCACAAACTGTCAAAATGTCTCAATAAATTTTGAACTTAATATCTCAGGTTTAAGGTCGAGGATCAGTTACAGAAAATTATGAAAAGCACCCACTGAAGGATTTACAAAGATGGTTATTTTTACAAAATAAATATACCTTTATTATTGTTATTAAAAAATCTTAACATCTAGTTTGTAAAATGCAAGAGCTAATTAAATAGCTAAAACATGTCTCATGGGCGTACCCAGGTTCTGGACTAGGGGGGCCAAATCCAGCTTCTACCGCGAAAATTCAGCTGCCCCCGTGGCGATGTGCAAAGAGAATTATAATCACTACATGTGTCTCATCATGTAGTACATCTTTTTTATAGTGGACATAAAACTATACTTACCCACCGTATTTTCTCATGTCATTTTACTCAATGTTGTACAAATGAACCCAGCCACGCGTTAAGCAGCAGCTCCGCTAGCACGTCGAATGAAAAATATGTTAGGTTTTGATGAACTTTAGGAAATGTCTCATTAATTAGTTGAGAAAAATTTCGATTATTAGAAAATTTATTCATTCTATGAAGATAAGAGCTTTTATTTCCCCTTCAGCAAAAATTTATATCAAAATTTTAGGTACCCATCTTAGAAAGTAGATATGGTTTATAGGCACCAGATTTTTAGGCCCGTGTTACAGAACCAAGCGTGGGTTTTTGCACAGTACAGAGTAGAACTGGTGCTTGGCTTTTCATATTTCCATATGGCGCCATCTCTTTCCGCCAAGCGTTACCTTTGCTTGAGTAAAGTTAGAAAGAGGTATAGTTCTATTAATGACACTAACGCCATCACTCTCCAATTATGCTTAAGGAGATATCTACACTTAAAGATAATGTAATAAGGGCAAGATTAATAACAAAAATGTTGGAAAAGTAGGTTAAAATAAATAACATCATAACTTATTTTATTCTGGTTTATTTTCTGTGTTTATGTCATTACAATTAAACTGAGAGGGCAAATCACAGCCCATGTATTTCTCTTCATTAACAGAATAGCTTATAACTTGCTTCCACAAAGCATCTTGGCACAGTAAATGGGGATCACCAAACACTACAGTTGCCACTTGAGCCCTCGACAAGGCAACATTTAACCTTTTGGGGTTTCCTACAAAACCTAAACAGTTTCTTTGGTCTTCCAATAGATAAGATTCTGTAGATCTCACGGTACTTATTATTATTATAGGTCTCTCCTGCCCTTGGAAATCTTCAACTGATCCAATTTTGGGCTGAGGCAGTCCCATAGCTTCAAATACAAGCTTTAAATACTTGACCTGAAACAGACAATTCTTATAAATACCATGCTTATATATTACTAACATTATATCTTTCTAGCCTAATCAGAAAAGAATTAACTGAGAACTGAGTAATTCATTGTGTACTATTCTGTAACCACAGCGATTAAATAGACAAAAGCAAAAAAGTGAAAATTTTTGCTTTGCTTTGCCAAATCTTTCTTCAACGTCACAACCACAACTTTAAATGTACACTTTTAAGAAGTAAATTTGAAAATCTACTTAACATATCATCACACCCTATCCCCGAAAGGGTACGCAGAGGTAAAGCTCTCACTCTGTTCTGAAAATTATTATAAGGTGCATGGCAACAGGCTCGCTACCTGTTACATGGGGACCTAACATATCTGGCCAAATGTGGGTGTTTAAAACCTCTGCCTACCCCTTCGGGGAAAGAGGCGTGATGATAATGTTATGTTCTGTTATGCTGTTCTGAAAATCGATAACGTGATTCCATCAACGTAAATAAAATATCTCACCTGCGCTATGTAAGGAGTTATAATGCCTATATCACCCGCTGCAATATTCTGCTTAAAAAGTTTACATGTTGTCAATGCTATCATTGATGCTTCTTGAGGATTGAACCAGGATGGACTATCGAAAGCTTTTGTATTACAACCCCTAATACCATAGAAATAAATACCACCCAAAGTATTGTTTTTAATGTAAAACATATTATTTATAACTTCTAACTTATTTAATATCCACGACTGATTTCTGTTGATCTTCTCCACAAGTGTAGCGTCATAAAAAAGTTTACTTGACATAAAGAGGACTTCAGACAACGAACGGTAATTATCAGTTAATTTAGTTATTAATCTTTGATCATATCCATTTTTAAATGCAGCATAATCTTTCTGATATGGAAATGTATTTAAGATTCTCTCGAGATACGACTCATCCATTCCAAACTCCTTGCAATACCTTGAGAACACTACAGGCCCTAGTTGCATAGGATCCCCAGCTAATATAATTTGTCCATTATCTTTGTCTATGAACGTCAATGGTATCATTATTTCTGGTTCAGTTGCTTGCCCCGCTTCATCCACAATAACGTGAGTAAAATGACCTTTGGGGAGCCCCATTACAGCTAAGGTTCCAAGACATAAACAAGTGCCGATAGTAACACGATGTCTACCGATAAAAGTTGTTTGACAATTTAAATTAATACCATTCCTAACAACACGGTTAGATTTGTTCGTAAATTCTTTAGTTATGTCCATAGTAGCACAAAAAGGTTTAATTATTTCAGGTATATTATCTGAATCAACCAAATAATGAGCAATTAATCGAATAATGGAATCAGAGAACAAACTTCGATACTGCAACAACCTCTCCGTAATTAAATTGGCAGCACTGTTAGATGGTGTAGCAACTAAAATTCTACTGTCTGGGAAAACCTTCAATATTTGTAAAATCGTTTCTATTACAGTAATGGTTTTCCCAGTTCCTGGTGGTCCAAATATGCAATATGGCAAGGGCCGACATTCGGCAGATAATATGTTGGACACGGCAAACTTTTGGCCCGAATTCAATGACTGGTTGAACCATTGAATATTTTGCAATGCTTCGGTTGGGATTTGACTCGGCCGCGGAGAAACGCGACGAGGAAATAAAACATTTGGACCTAGATTAGATAGAGATAAATTAATAGCATGGTGGCATCTTTTATAAATGGTGCGAGAACCATGAAATTCAACTGAAACATCACTTCCCGTATAAGTTTCGTGAAACCTTTGATTAAATTTTATTAAGATCAAGTCTCCTTTTATGACATGAATAAAACCTTCATACACAGGCATGTTAGGGTTCCATATATCTTTGACTAAAACTTTGTCTCCTTTAATCAAAGAAGGTCTTTGTTCAGCTAAACCTTTAACTTCAAGACCTAAATACTCTTGACAATTAACCAAAAATACCTTATTCATGTCATATCTTCTCATGCTAATATTTATTTGAACTTCTTCCATGTATTGTAATGTGTGCCATTTATCAATATAGTTATTTATGTTTAATTCTTGTGACAGACAAGGTAAAGATTCTTCTATTCTCTCTATAATTAAGTTAAAGTCTGAACTATACACTGCTTGATTTGAATCACCCAAAACAGCTGACCAAATTTTCTCTGGTATAGGAAACTGGCTTAATCTTGTACAAACAAAATTTGGAGGTTTGTACACTCTTTCACCAGGAACGCATGATTGGTTTTTATTTAATCTAATTTTTCTTAAAGATTCAATCTTATCATACTCTGATTTACCAAAATTATGAATTTCATTGGGCAAGTCCTTCACTAAAGAAGTATTTTCATTTACAATAGTTATATCAATAAATCTTTTAGCTTGAAAGCCTTTGAACATTATTATAAAACATTCTTTAGTATTGCCTAAAAATTTTGGTTGGCATGTAATATTGAGAGTAAATGTTGTTTTAGGATAAAGTTTCTTAGGTCGAGTCAAAAAAGGTTCAACATTCACTTGCGAATCCTTCTTTTTGCTAAGTATTATCCATTTATTAATAAATTGAACATCATCGCTATTATTAACTATAACCAATTTTATTTGTGCTGTGCTACGGACATCAATGTTTTCAAACTTAATAGGATGTGTTATTTCTATCTTATGATCTCTCTCTACAATTAAACTCTTTTGTTCTTCATCTGACTCATAAGAAACATTTTTGTCTTCAGCTGCAATTTCTGATATAATCAGCTTAATAGCTCTCCATGTGCAAATGCCTTGATTGCTCTCAATCATTTCTACTACTACCTGTACACAAAAATAAAACATTATTGGGGTGCCCTTCAATTTGCCTAACATTAATTGTTATAATTAGCTTAGCATAACATTAAACAGGATTAATAATATATTTTAGTATAGCCCAACCAGGAAAATAAAAACCCTCATCATATTGAAGAAAATTTATTGAAATAATTTTTAATGGCAACAGGGATCTTATCCATCAATAAAATTTTGAAATTTCACTCATTATGTCATGTAATCATCATAAAATCCATTTTAGTTGTTTTTGTGCATTAGAATACCTAAGAAGTTAACATTAACTAATAATAATAACATGGAAAATACGAATGAATGACTATAAAAAAAAGTATTCTTAGTGTTGCAATAATAAGGAAATTTCTGGTGCCCTCAGAGCAGGTTTTTAATTTTCTTGGTCAGGCTATACTTTATTTATCAACATTACTTGTCATAAAATAAAAAAGCAAAGCTACGTGATTCCATGCTAAATGTGAATATTTCTATGGTTAAAATGAGATATTTATGGAGGGTCTCTGTAAGGTATAACAATGCACGAAGCAAGGAGGTGTTAGTTAGAATTCTGACGCTACAGCGCACGAGCAGAGCGAGCGAAGCGAGCGTGCCGCGGCTGCGCCTGGCGAAGCGCGAGAACCGAATATAATATTAATTAATTTTCCATATGGCTTCCAATTTGATTAGCCAGTGTCAGGGTTTGTAGGTTCGTGCTGTTCGGAATATAATATTAAGTAGCCTTAAAATTTTATCATGTCTATAAATATATTTTATAACAATGTTACATGTTGATTACTTTGTTTTGTTACAGGTAATGAAAAAATATAGAAATAGGAAGCCTAGAGCAAAAAAAGCCAAAATAAGTTTTTAATTTACATCTGTCTATATTAAGGAACACAGTGCTCCTTGGACTCTGCCTACCCCTTCGGGGATTACAGGCGTGATTTTATGTATGTATGTCTATATTCAAGAGTAAAAAAAAATATTCATTTAAAATATTACTATTAATAGATCCTAAATAACAAGTAGCAAAAAAGCTATTACTTAATATGTGATGTATTATATTTGTGTACCTTAGATCCAACTTGGGGTTCAATGCATTTGTCTAAAGAGTCTTTATGGAAATAAACAACTCTATCAATAGTCCCAGCCTCACCAAACCATTCAGTTATTATTCCTTTTTTAACCTTTGTTCGTAGGGGTCTGATTGAGTCAACTTGAAGAACCTAAAATTTGATTTGAAATGTTATACAAAAATAGCAAATGTCAAAAAAATTTCTTACTGCCTTAGGTGGACACTTATTAGTATTATCAAAATTAATATTATTATTTTAATATTTCTTAAATTTTCTTTATTATTTCTCTTTTTTTCTCTTATTTTAAGTAAATTTGATTTTAAATTTATTTTCAAAATACTATAATTAAAGTAATCTTCACCCAACGAGAGATAATAAGTTGCTAATTAAATCATAAAACATAAAATATCAAGAAAATTAGAATTACGTAATCGTCATCAGCCTATATACTAAAGTCACTATATAAAGTCACTGCTGGGAGAGGCCTTCCTCATGGAGAAACACATGAGGAGTATGGGCCGTAACACATAATATTAATTACATAATATTGCCAATAAACTTAAAATATTGTTAACCTGTGCTGATGAGATATCACATGGTTTATTTTCATCCCATTGAACTTTACAGTTTAACTCAAGCCAATCTCCTTGTATTGGCACAAATGTGGATTCCACTTCATCAAGGCTAAATTTAAGGTCACTTTCCTTGACATAAACATAGCGGTTTTGCCGTTGTTCAACTTCTCCCACTATAATATGACTTATCACACTAAAATCATTGACTTCAAAAGTCTCCTCTTCACCCCAGCTTACACCCAGGTTCTCGAGAATTCTGACCACTACTATTCTATCATTTGCATCTCTATATGCAAGATAGAGGACTTTATCATTTACTTGAACATTTATTAAGCATGTTGTTAAATCAAAATAAATCATGCCATCAATTAACACATAATGACACTCATCCATGTATGTAATAACACCTGTAAAAGGACAAAAAAATTAAATCCTCAATATGAAACCATATAACTGTTTTCATATAATATTATCGGTAATTACCTGTGCCTTGAAAGCATTTTGCATCACGTGGTATATTATTAACATCTTTATTGTCATTATCATCATATTGATCACTTGTAACTTCCAATCCGACAAGTTGTTCTGCTAAAAATTCTTCCTTGTTCAAATCATCTTCATCTTCCTCAGTTTTGTAAAAATAACTAAACAGTGTTTTAATAAAAGAAAGCATTGTATTATAATAATATTAACATTACTGCACAAAACCTTTATCAAATTCAAATTCCCAATCAGTTGATTTTATGTAGTCAAGTTCTTTTCTTAATGATTGTATTCTCTTTTGATGCATCTCTTTTTGAGCATTTTTCATTGACTGCTCAATACTATGACCAAGATCCACATGGTTAAAAGATTGGTCGAAATTCTTTAATCTATTTTGTGTTGTACCCTGAAAAAATTGTTGATAGAATTACATTTTATGCAGACTTATGAAATACCTATATTTATTTTATATGTAATACAAACCTAAAATTAAAGAATTAAATTGTACCTGTGGTGTTTCAGGCTCAGAGGGAGAGTATGCAGACTGTGATATGTTACTTGATGTAGACATAACGTGGAAGAAGCTTATTATAAAAATTATTAAGCACCACATGTATTAATCACCATTACCATCAGAAATTTCAACTTATTCAAAGAGGGTGTCTTCTCACGTTTATTGTTTTTATATTACACTACACGAATAATTCAATGACACAGAATAAAGAGAAAATATAATTTAACTGACTTGCTTGTGCTTGGAAAGTGAATTCACAACAAAACTCACCAAAACTACAATATAACCAAAACCAATTTAAAATCAAAGCAAAAGCAGCCGCGGCTGTGACAGTTATTTACAGCTGACAAATGTCACAGATTAGAGAGATATGTCTAAAGACAAATGTATGAGTGGGCGAGTTTTGTTTACCAACATTGACATTTTTTTAGGTTGGTATTGGTACAATATATTTTTTGATAGTTCTAGTGGTGTCAAAGAATCGATGATACGATGAATTTATATCCATATGTTGATCGTTGATCGGACGTCTTCCGATTAAAACTTCGATATTTATGATTATACCTCTGTCAAGGACAGACCTCCTTATATTACTTTAATATTCTGTCCACGACAACCTCCTCTATTATAGGAAAAAAATAAACGGCAAATATAATTTAATAACTATTTATTCAGTTTAAGCCATATCCCTAGACAATTTTGGTTTGTTTTGAAACCAAGGATCAAAACATTCAAATATTGAATTTTTTGTGAGTTCTTGGTGTTTCATCATTAGCGAGTCAGTCATCTTTTTCTTAGTGACATTTCTGTAAGGAATATAAATATCCTTATAACTACTTAGTTCAAAACTAACAGAAGCATTGGTTTGAGCTTAATAGAGTTAGATTTATCTTCCAGTTTTCTTTTTTTACATTGCAGGTTTTTGTTTGAGATAGAACATGAGGGAGAAACATTTTCAACAGTTCTGTTGATGATTTGAAAACGACGAAGTCATTTGTAATCACATAACATAATTATCATGACGCCTCTATCATTATCCTTGCCCGAAGGGGTAGGCAGTAGTTTTAACACCCATATTTCGCCAGATATGTTAAGGCTCCATGCATCAGGTGGTGAACCTGTTGCCATGCACCTATAACTAGGAAGTAATATAAATTTCGTCTGAACTACGTTTCATATTTCCCCACATCTTAATATCTGCGCCCATGTTACGAAGCACTACATTATGGTTCTAAAGGTAAATATTCAATGTATGCCTACCATTTTCTTGCTGTTTCTTCATAGAAGTCACAATTATTAAAGACTTCCAAACTGGGATGGCAGCGCACTGACGACACTCTCTGCCCTACCTAGGGTACATTTACCATATACACATCCACCATAGCATTCGCATTTCAGCCTCAAGCAATCTAGTTCCTTGTATAGCTCAACCTCCATAACGAAGTCAGGGTTGTTTGATTCCTTTACACAGGGTGATTAATCGAAATGGGTCAGTAGGTCAAAAAAATTTTTGTTTCTCTGTCTTTTTATACGGGCTAATCTCCGATATGGCTGGTCCGATTTAAATGAATTTTTGATGAATGTGATACCTTATATCCCTGGTCAAAATCTTAGATACTTTTTATTCCAGCAAATTAAAGAGTTTGGGATAGTAAAAAACCAGTAACCGCGGACGAAGTCGCGGGCAACAGCTAGTTTTATCTAAAATTGATAAAATTTTAGATTGGTAATGCATTTTTGAGCTGTCAGGTGATACGTCAGTATATTCTATTTCTATGTAGAGGAGGTAAAATCATTAATATTGATATTTATAGTAACTATGTGGTTAGTAGTATCGACATTTTCACACGACTAGAACTACTAAAAAACATACTGTACCAACCTAAAGATGAAAAAAAGTGTCATTGTTGGTAAGCAAAACTCACCCACTCATACTTGATTAAAATATAGATAGGTACTCTTTGTTTGGTATGTGATTGTGATCTCATGATCTGTGGTTTTTGATTTGATTGACGATCATATCGGACTTTTTGGCGGGAAGTCAAATAGGGCGGGCGAAAAGTTTTTTCTCTTTCGAATTTTACTGAGATAATCTTAATTTTAACTGTTTTATTGTAAAGTTTTCCGACTTGAGAAGCAAAGAAAGTTTTTGCGGGCAAAGATGGGTCCTCACAGTGATGGTGAGGACCCGGCAGATGTAAAGAAAAAAAGAAAATATAATGACCTTAGTCACCGTAAAAGCCAGTCTAATAGTGATAAATATAAGGTGTACACAAAGCCAAATTATAAAAGGCTTTTTCTTGAAAACAGTACCGGAGAGTATATAGTTTATGTTGAGTCGACGGAGCAAGAAAAGATTGGTAATAAAAACCCAATTACTCTGACTAACTTATTCACAGAAAATGTAAAGGGAATCGTTGGAGTTCATAGAGTTAACGCATATAAAATAGGTGTAACTTTTAAAAAACCAACTTCTGCTAATTATTTTCTGAAAATGGAAGATTTCTTTATGAAAAACAAGATGAAGGCGTTTATTCCGTCTTATTTAACGGAAAAAATTGGGGTGCTAAAATTTGTCCCCAAGGATTTAAGTAATGAAGAAATTTACAAAAATATATCTTGTGACGCAGAAGTAATTACTGTAAAGAGATTTATGAAGAAAATTGACAATGAATTAGTACCCTTAACTACAGTAGCAGTCACTTTTGCCACTAACACTCTACCAAACTATGCTTACATCCAACTATTCCGTTACAGAGTCCACCAGTACATACCTCCACTTTTACAGTGCTTTAAATGCATGAAGTTTAACCATTCAGCAAAGGTTTGCAGGGGAGTACAAACATGCTCATCATGCTCCGGTCATCACTCATACAAAGAGTGCGATGTAGAAGAGATTACTTGTGTAAACTGCAGCGGCAACCACTTGGCCATATCCAGAGAATGTCCCGTGAGAAAACAGAAATATGAAGAACAGAAAAAAAGGTATGTTAAGCAACCATATGCCACTGTGACTGGTAGTCCACCACCAATTAACAATACTTCTTTTCCTCAATTAGGAAAATATAGGAAAGATGATTATTTTGATGTAAAAAATATAACAAATAATGAAATAATAATGAATGCAATAGTTAAGTCACTCATAGCTCTAAGTAATAATAAGGACAATTCTCCAATGACATCTAAGAAAATAAGAGACGTTTTCATATCACAGTTAGTTTAATGGACTCATTTTTACATATAGTTCAGTATAATATACAAAGTTTACAGAGCAAGAAAGTATTACTACAAAATTTATTACTAGAAAAACACATTGACATTTGTTTATTAAATGAAACATGGTTACATGATAACTCAAGCATTCCAAATATCCCTAATTATAATTTTTTATTCAAAAATTCAACAAATAAACATAATGGGGTTGGAATATACATAAAGCATGGTTTAAGTTATAATATTATTCCCACAGCATTTCATGAATCATTTCAGAATATTGCCATCTCTATTCAATTTCAATCTGGTAATATATCAATCCTTTGTATTTACTGTCCACCTAACAATATTTTCGAAACTAGTAAATTAAAATCTTTAATAAGAACCATACCAAAACCGTGTATCATAATGGGAGACTTTAATGCTCATCATGTTGTGTTTGGATGCCATAGTAATAATAATAGGGGAAATAATTTATATAATATAATTGATGAATTTGATCTATGCATATTAAATAATGGTACTCCAACTACATGTCCTCCTCCAAATAGGCAAGCTTCTGCAATAGATTTGGCTTTAGTTAGTTCTTCTTTGGCTCATCTGTGTGAATGGCATGTCCATGACGATCCTATGGGTAGTTATCATTTTCCTACTTTTCTCTATTTGAATGTTCAGCCTTCATTGTACGAAATTAGATCTGTAAAAGAAAAATATATATACAGTAAAGCAAACTGGGATGAATTTAACTCTTTATCTGCAACAGAATTCTCTGAAATTGATATCAATGAGGGTGCATTAGAATTCTATGATAAATTTGTGTCCAATTTGAACAAAATT
Source organism: Parapoynx stratiotata (assembly GCA_910589355.1). Classification (NCBI taxonomy): domain Eukaryota; kingdom Metazoa; phylum Arthropoda; class Insecta; order Lepidoptera; family Crambidae; genus Parapoynx; species Parapoynx stratiotata. Next base: position 13,111,639 of record OU342458.1, read on the forward strand.
AGAGATCAAACAATTCCAAAAATAAAACCTAGTCCTAACTTTACAATTCATAGAAAACCAGCTCCTTGGTGGAACAAAAAATGTGAGGATGCAGTTGCTACGTCGAAAAAAGCATTGAAAGACTACAGATTAAACCCAACAATAGGTAATTTTATTAACTACAAAAAATTGGATGCACATAAGAAGAAAATAATCAGAGAAGAACGAATTGCTTCATGGCATGATTTGTGCAACAGTTTCAATAGATTAACACCTGTTTCTAGAATATGGAATCATATAAAAAGATTTAAAAGAATAGGGAAACTCAACAATAAATTTTTTGATGACGACTGGGTACCAGATTTTTTAAATAATCTAGCTGACAATACTGAAATAGATTATAGTAGATTATCATTATTGTTTCAAAGCTCAGAGGAAAATAACATCAATAGGTTTCTTAATCAAGATTTTACTTTAGATGAGTTGCTTACAGCTTTACAAAGTAGAAAAGATACTACACCAGGGTTGGATAATATTCCATACATCTTAATTAAAAAGCTACATATTAATGCGCTGAACATATTACTCCTCATATATAATAGATTATGGAGAGATCTCATTATACCAGAGTCTTGGAAAACACAGTGTGTAGTTCCTGTTTTGAAACCTAATAAGCCTATCAATATAGCTACTTCATACAGACCAATTTCTTTATCGTCTTGCTTGGGAAAATTATTTGAAAACATGCTTAAGTTACGTCTAGATTATTTTGCTGAAACTAATCATTTAATCCCATCAATACAGTTTGGGTTTAGAAAGGGAAGAAGTTGCTCTGAAAGCTTTGTATCATTCATAGATGATATCAGAAATGTGAAAAACAGCCATTCAAACATGATCTGTGTTTTCTTAGATATTAAGGGAGCTTTTGATAATGTTAATATAGAAGAATTAATCCAGGTGCTTCATGAATGTGGGATACCTGGGCAAACTTTGCAGTGGATCTTAAAATTTTTAAACAATAGGACAATTTATGTAAAATATAATAATAAGTTGCATGGTCCAAAATCTGTTAATAAAGGTACAATGCAAGGTGCCACATTATCCCCCTTATTATATAATTTATACACTTCTCAAATATTGAAATATGTAAATATAGAAGATATTAACCTATTACAATTTGCTGATGACTTGCTTTTGTATAGCATAAATCAAAATATAGAAGTTGCTGTAAATAAGATTAATAATGCTTTACAACAATTACATTCTTATTATTATGGAAAGCTTAAGTTGGATGTTAGCCCTGGGAAAAGTTCTGTATTGATATTTAGTAAAAACTCAAATAATATCTCAATTAAGTACAATAATTCTGTGATTCCAGTTGTAAATGAGCATAAATTTTTAGGTGTTATCATAGATAATAAATTAAAATTTGATAAACACATCAATTATATCTGTAAAAATGCCATGGGAGGCATTAATATACTTAAGCATTTGGTTGGTACATTTTGGGGATCTGACCCTAAAATTGTAAGTATGCTATACAAAAGCATAGTGAGAAGCCACTTTGATTACAGTGCTTTGGCATATTTAAATGCACATAGCACCCTTTTAAGAAAACTAGATGTGATACAAAACATTGGTTTAAGGTTAATTTGTGGGGCAATGAGATCCTCACCTATTAACTCTTTAGAAATAGAAAATTGTATACCTCCATTGTCCCTCAGACGGATACAGCTAGCAGAAAGATTTTCACTTAAAATTTTGTCATTTGGCAGCTTCCTCCATGACAGGTTTGAAAGAGCATCACATATTTATCAGCCTATTGCATCTATTGACTCTTCAGTACAAACTTTATCTGCTCCTCCTGAAATAGGTGGAATTTATGCACGTATGAAATTTAATTCTAAGAATATATGTTATTCTCTAAGCTTACCTATGTACAGTTGTAAATATAGTAGTTTAATAAATTGGCATTTAAAGTTGCATGTAGATACAATTTCTAACAAATATGACTTTTTAGAATTCAAGAGTAAGATGTCTCATTATTATTTCATTTATACAGATGGTTCCAAGGATGTTTGTTCTGTTAAATCTGCATTTTATGATTCTCATTCAAATTACACAAAATGTATAAAATTAAGTTCTTTTTGCAGCATATATACAGCAGAGTGTTATGCATTATATCAAGCATTATCTTATGTAAATAGCAATTGTGTAAATAATATAAATATAATGTTAGTTTCTGATTCTAAAAGTGTATTAATGGCTTTGAGTAAAGGTGCATTGCTAGCATTTAAAAACAATTATATATTATATAATATTAAGGAGATATTAGAGGAACTAAACATGAAATGTGTAAATGTAGAGTTTGTGTGGGTTCCCTCACACAGTGGCATATTAGGGAACGAAATTGCTGATTCAGTGGCACGGGCAGAACACGATGAAGACCATACCGATTGTTTCAAAGTTCCTTTCACCGATTTCTATAGTCACTTTAGAGAAAAAGCAAATAATTTATGGAAGGACTACTGGAAATTAACCTTAGAAACAAAGGGCAAGTGGTTTGCTAGCATTCAAAAGGATTTACCAAGCAAACCTTGGTATCACAAACGTAAGCAGTACCTTGGGAGAAGTTTTTATACTATTATCTCACGAATGCGAATTGGTCATTGTTTGGTTCCAGCTCATCTCCACAGGATCCATATACTCCCCGATTCTAATTGTCCCCATTGTCATCAAGAGAATGCCGATCTTCAACATCTTATAGAAAATTGTGTAGCCTTTAGCATGCAACGTTTAATTTTAGCCTCAGACATCAGTGACATTGACAGTTCTAACGATATTCAAAGTGTTCCCCGCCGCCTACAAGACCTACTTTCCAACTCCGATTATTTTCTTCCTCTATTTAAATATATTATAAATACTGTGCAAAAACTTTAAGTTTATTGTATAATTTGTTATTTGATTCTATGTGTGCATAAATTATTGTTTAGCTTAAACTTAATGTAATGATGTCTAATAATTAGCCTATTATTGTCAATTACATTTACATAAATTATCACTTAAATAGGTAGGTAGCCTAAACTTAATGATATGTCTTTATTTAGCCAGATTTAGTATAAGAAAACTATGTATGCGACTGAAGGACTTGTATCCATGGTCATGAATAAAAATTATTAAAAAAAAAAAAAATTGACGATCATATCATTAGTACCTAATACCTCTATAAAAAAATCGGAAAATTTATATGTAAACTTTAATTTTTATTTAATTTTGAGGCTTGGAAATGGTTTGCACTTAGTTTATTTGTATGTTAAAAATATTGCAATTATAACTTTTCAACGTAATGTCCGCAAAGAAGTGTATTTATAAGTCGCAAGAAGATGATAACGAGGAGTTGTCTTCAGTTTGTTTCCAAATTGGCTCAGATGTCCAATTAAAAGAGGTGCCAACCACAGGAGAAGAATATTTATTAAAAGTTATTAAGGAGCGTCAAAATTGTTCTATAGTTACAAAGTGTACAAAGGATTATACAAAATTTGCGAAAAATCAGTCCTATTTTTTGGAAGAAGTGAGTAAAATTATTATTTTAGTATATACCATTTTAAAGTTTGTTGCACATATAATGCCCTAATTGCCTTAATGGTTTATACTTTCAGGTCCCCCATGCTAAAGCCCCTGATAAATTCCGACCCACCATAGAATGGCAAAACATACAAGTTGCAGATTTTTCTGATGTTCGTATGTACATATCTAGGATTCAGGCTAAGAAATCTGCATGGCCAAGTGAAATAAAGCAAGTTGAGATTGAAAATACAGTTAGGGGATGGAAAACATTTCTCTGGTCAAATGAGCCAACTCTGACTTGTGTGCTTGGTCTACCACCTAGTATTCTGGAAAAAGGACTAGAAACATTAACTAGTATAATAGGAGAAGTTAAAAAAGGAGAGTCTATAGATCATAAAATCGGTTAGTATAGATAAATAGAAATAAACATCATTCACCGTATAAATTGTCTTTTGAGCACAATACATACATACAATCTCACCTGTAATCAGAGTCAAGTAGGCAGAGTCCAAGGAGCACTGTGTTCCTTAAGACCACATTTACCATACAAAAATAGGGTTTGGTCAGATAAAAAATCGTGAAAGAGAGTAACAAGTGGCTAGCTCATCGCCTACACAATCACAGACCCAGCACCCAATACTCCCTTAGTCACCTTTAAAGACATGCCAGGCAGGAAGAGCAGTTGGTACATTCTTTTTGAGCACAATAGAATAACAGACATTACAATAAAAATAAAAAATAAATGGTATGCGCTTCATCTGCGATTCAACAAAAGCACTAATTCTGCTACTTATCATAAAACTTTCATTTGTAGTAAATACCTAATATTGCTCATAAATATTAAAACATATAAGCTCTGGATTAGCAGGCTCCTTGCTCATTACAAAAATCATTGTGTTTTAAATAAATGATAACAACATAACACATCACCACTCATGTTTCTCTAAAGAAGGTAGAGTTCACCAGAATTCATCAGATATTTTACATCTGAGGGCAGGGCACAATCTGAGGGTAGCAAAATACTTTATTCTTATTATGTAATAAATAGTTTATTAGGCAGGTATTTGGATTTTTTTCCCACTTTATGTAAATATAAACAATTATTATTAATTTCAGGACAATGGATATATGCCTTTTTGGCCTGCACACCACAGCCACTTCTTTCCGAAACCACTAGTATTTTAAGAGATTTAGCCAGAAAATGCGCTGAAGTGAGGTGAGTTGTCCATTTTTTTAGGGTTCCGTAGTAAACTAGGAACCCTTATAGTTTCGCCATGTCTGTTTGTCCGTCCGTCCGCAGATAACCTCAGTGACCGTTAGCACTAGAGAGCTGAAATTTTGAATAAATATGTATATTAATAACGCCTTCAAAGTGCACAAATCAGAAGTGGAATAAAATATTAAATTAGGGGGGGTGCCCATACACATAATGTAGAGACTGATTTTTTTTCCTCTGGACCCTAACGTGTGATATATCGTTAGATAGCTATTCAAAAATTAAAAGAGGTTTTCTAATATCATTTTACGATAAAATTTAGATTTTCTGAAATAATCGCTCCGAAAGTTAAAAAAAATGTGTGTCCCCCCTTTTACTTTTGAACCATAAGTTCAAAAAATATGAGAAAATTCTCAAAAGTAGAACTTTACAAGTACTTTCTAAGAAAATTATTTTTAACTTGATGGGTTGAACAGTTTTTGATAAATTTTACAAAATGGAAAACTACGGAATCCTATACTGAGCGTGGAGCGACACGCTCTTGGCCGGTTTTTTAATCGTAGGAAACTAAACCCTTTCCGAAAATACAAATATGGATCATACTCTAATTACATAATAAACTTTTAGGGATAAGTCCGCCTTTGTAAATAATAATACTAATTATATGTTTTGTATATTTTTTCAAATGCAATTAAGAGTATAGTAATAATGACTATAAACAAATTGAATTTCTAAACTATAAATTTAGGTGCATTTATTTTATCTTATACAATAATAATTCTTATTTACATAATATCACTAAAATGAGGCACCATTCTTTACATAATGAATCTATTTCAGGTCACATATTAATCCCGAGAATGAATCTTCAAATGCCTTAGTTGCTCCATTGAATATTTTTATATGCATAGTTGGAAGATATTTTAGACAATTTGATTTGGCAGATTGACTCAACTGATAGTATGTTTAACATAATATATGTAATATTTTTTTTATAAATAAATGACGATTTTGATAATAATTGTGTTGCAATAATTTAATATTATTTACATGTTTTTCCGCTCATAATAACTAGGAAATAAATATCAGTGACTTATATTATGGTATATTTGTTATTTCTTTTTTGTTAGTTCATATTAGTCAAACTCTTGATCATCTACACCAAAGTGCACACCCAATTGTTTCCTGACAGTATCTTCAAGTTTTGCTAAAAGTAGACTTTCCTTGTGTGGCATGCGTGGTGATTCCAATAAACCTGAAAAAGTAAAGATAACCCAACATACATTATCATTATATGTATAACGATGTGTCTTTTGCTTGAATTTGGAGTTCCTAATCAAGTAGTAAAATTAATGCATTTTATGATGCTAGTAGCTTTGCTCTTAACGCCTTAAGATAAAGTCTCAGGTCAAATGATTTCGACGCCTTAACTACATCACATCATTATTACACCTGAATAAGTGATATTAGTTCAATATACACCTACGCTCGAACATGATCAGTAAAGAAAATCTATTTAGTAACAATGATTAGTTTTTAATTCACAATAGGATATTAATTTATTAGATGCAATTTGTTTTTTTTTTACAACTACAGTGAAGTCCTTACCCTCGCGAATACATCTTGTGACTTCCAATGATTGGTACACTAATCCTGCGCTGTTTTCAAAGCAATACGGTATAACTGATGAGTGAAGAGGAATGTTCACCTTAGTACCGTCCGCGTCAGTCATCGAAGTAGGGAAGTGGAAGGGCTGCTCTATCTAATAAAGGAAGAAAAATCTAGGTAAATAGTAGTGAAATTTATTCATTTGATAGTTTACAAGAATGAATATACCATAATTAAGTCTGATTAACTTCTGAAATATTAGGTCCTTACATATGAATTTGGCGTTTTGTATGGAGATTTTGGGGAACTCTGCATTTTCCATACTAACATTTTTTCAGTTTTCTTCACAACGACAAATCCAAAGATAATAATATTTGGCATGTATCATTAGACAGGCTTTAGCAATATGTGTGATATCACACTTCTGAAAAATTATTTATCTTTTTTATGTGAATGCAAATTAAATTATGTATTCGGAAGGCACTGAAAAGGAGTTTGTCTCCGTGTCCAATTTTAACACAATAAAACTTACAACGAATTATCAAAACAAATCAAAAGAGTTCGAAAATATGGTCTATTTTTAGAGGAGGTAATTATTTTTTAAGAATACTCTGAAACTCAATAGTTACGAACCAAATACTAAGAGAGAAGGAAAACACCAATTCCATAGGTAAGGACCCAATATTAGTATTTTTCGCCCTATATCTTTGTATGCTTCACTTACCATAACTGCACCCTTTGTACCAACTACAGTAGCGTTATTCAATAACTTCACTCTTGCGTCGACGTTGAGCACTGCTCGCCTGTCGTCGTCGTATTCTAGTATTACTGTCTCGGCTATGTCCACACCATCCTCGTTCAGATTTCCTGCTACCGTGACTTTATTCGGTTCATCTTTAAACACGAATTGCGCAAACTGTAGCACGTAGATCCCAAGGTCTAGTATAGCACTTCCACCAAGTTCTTTCTTACTGAAAAATTTAGAATTGCCCACTGACTTTTATGGTATAACAACGACCAAACGTCATAAAGAACGCCATTTTAAAAATACTTTTATAGGTAATTTATAAGGTTGTTAAAAATTTCGGTTGCTAAAATGAGAATGTGTAATTTACCTAACTCTTGCTACTTTGGCAACTGGAACGCCGAAATTGACGCCAACATGCTTCAAGTCGCCTAATTTCCCAGATTTAATCTCCTCCTCCAAAGCTAAGTAAATAGGAGCAAACCGTGACCAAACGGCTTCCATCAAAAACTTTTTCTTGGCCTTTGCAATGTTTATCAAACTCTGGGCTTGCTTGTAATTTAGACATAGTGGCTTTTCACATAATACGTGTTTGCCATTTTCAAGAAAAAGTTTGGTGACATTGTAATGATCCGGGTTTAAAACTCCAATGTAAGCCACATCTGAAAAAAGAAAAACATTATTAATGACGCTGCCCATACCAGACAAAGTAACAAATGCAATTCATAACTTCTGTTTTCCTTTTTTTTCTGACATTTTTAATCTTTTCCCTTTTTTCACATACATACATACGCCTATGTCCCCAAAGGGGTAGGCACCCATCACCCATATTTTTCCAGCAATATCGTTCATCCCTGCACAGTCCCAACTGCCACATAGGTAATAGGGGCAAGCGTATAGTTACCTAAATAACTAAATTAAATCCATAAACACTGTTATTCAAACCTGAATAATAACCTGGCCCTTCTTTTTTTCCTGCCCTGTTCCCAATTCTATTTGGAGTCGGCGCAACATGTCTTCCTCTTCCACTCTCCTCTATTACTCGTCAAGTCAACACTCACGCCCATCCTCCATCAAATCATCATTCACACAATCCATCCATCTTTTCTTTGGTCGTCCTCTCCCCACACGCCCATCCACTTTCAAGTCCATAACTTTCCTGGTGACATGATCATTCTCCCTTCTCATTACATGTCCGTACCAAGAAAGTCGTTTTTCTCTCAGTTTATCAGCAATCGGTAATATATTCATTCCTCACTCTATCCTGGCCCTGAGTCTGCTAATTTACAAATGGCACAATAGGATGGCAATAAGATCGCAATGGTCAAAATTTTGACATTTCGTAGTCTGATTATCAAATTTCAGCATAACTAAAGCAACATAATGGAAATAGTGTCTCAATGGTACCGGGACCTGTCTCAGCTGTTATATAGGTACAATAAATACAATCTCTTCAGTCCGTCCTTTTTTTCTGGATGTAGTTAGTTTCTTGCCAAGACCTCTTAAGCATGTAAGTAGTGTGTATAGTAGACAGTGTACACTGTCTGTATGGTATTCATAGGTATGCAAAAATTTGCAATATTGGAACAGTATTCTCAGTAACATTAGTAAATTATTAAAAAATAATTTTCTTACCGATGTCATTACTTTCGGCCAACGCTTGATAACTATCAAAGACTTTGTCAATGTGATGCAGCTTCGCAAACTCGGCTGCCCGATTTTTGTCCCTAGCAGCCACAGCCACAATAACTTGATCCCCCTTATCTGGATACGAATTCACCGCGTTTACAAAATCATTGCTTATTTTGCCCGCGCTTACGATACCCCAGCGAATGGTCATTGCTCTGAAAAATACAATGTACTTATGCAAGATATTTCCCTTCCCTGTGGGTGTGGAGTCCCTACAATATCGTCACTGGCCTATTTGCGTCCCACACGTGGGCTATATGAAGAAACACATATGGAGCACGAGCCGTAACACCAAGCTGCTGGCCCAATTTGGATTGGTAGTTAGAAACGGTTGCAACTGCGACCGGAACCAAACTACCGGCTTAAAGTGCCTTCCGCTTCCGAGGCACGGAGAAGTTCAAGATCTGATCACACATCCAATAGGATTATTGGACTGACCGTGACTAAATTATGGGACTAGAACAGGGTGAAACAGTTTTATTTTGAGTTGCGAGTCTCAGAAATTCTGTTGGGCTGTCAGAAATCTATTCACTTTGTTACAGATGTCACCTACCTATGATGGACAAAATTCCGCGATTCACCACTCACAAAATAAAAAAATACGCTGGTTTCTACATCTGGCCAAGCGATTGTAATTTTTTGAATTGTTCGCGTAAATTCTGCTGTCTTTAGTTTTAGAAAAGTACTGTTTGATTCATTCACACAGTATGCGGCAATTCAAATGATTTGTCCCGACTCTCACGCAATAATGACTAAAGTAGGGGGGTGGGTAGAGTTGGTAGGCGACTAGGTATGATGTAGGAAATAAATATCACATTTGACCGATTTTGACCTCACATAAAACTGACAAAATGTTATGCTGCAAATATTTTTAAATTTCAAATCGGATAAACTTAAGTTTTGACAGCCTCACAGCACATCTTTGTATTAAATAACGTGCTGTTGGCAGTAGATTCATAAATAAACAAGTTTTACTGTCTAACCGGTTGTCTTTCATTCACTGAGTTCTCGCAAGTGTTTGCGATTCGCGAAAACTTTATAATGACAGTTACGACTAAGTAGGTATTTAGCGAACAATGGAAGCAGAAGCGTGTTCTATAAATAAGTATCATAACCCGTAGGTATGTAAAACATAATAAACTTTAAAATATCAATCAAGCAATGTAGATATTATAATCTATATACTTAGACCGCTTTGATTAAAAGCAATTCCTCAGAAGAGGTTAGTTTGGTTAAAAATCAACATCTAAAACCAATACGAAATACCTCGAAAATCTTAGCAACAAAAACAATAGAAAGTAAAACTTGACTAGATAAACTTACCCAATTACTTACATTTCATCAATGAATTACAATTCTAAATCAAGAATTTTGGTTAAAAAAGTGGATACAGTGTTTATATTAAAGAAATTTATACTCACGTTGTGTTTAATTAAACAAAATGCTTCAATTTGTAGGTGTTACAGATACGAACACAAATGGCGCACTCTCCTGTCGCGTCAGTACTAACTACATACTGTCAACTCAAGTCCTTACGTAACAACGATAATATATCTACTTACAATTATGCTCGCGAACTTTTATCAATAGCTTATCTATCAATTGCACTTTAAAACTCAAGCATATTTAGATTAATAAAAACCGCTGTTGTTTTATCTTTTTGTATAAATATGTTTATGTTGTGTACTTAAACCTACTTATGGATTGATGAAATCAACCTAAAATATTTTTTTTTTAAATCTTAAAATAAGAACATAAATGTTCATAAAAAAAACAAAATAAAAAAAATATACGAAAAATTGCAAAACTCAACGCAGACCATATATTAGGCTTAGATTAATTGTATTAATCTAAGATAATAGGTACCTACTAAGGAAAACCAACAAACAACAACGGATAACAGTATAATTATGTTCCGCGTAATCTCATAGTTTTCGAGTTAATTGGATTTTTGCAAAAAAATTACATCAATTGAAATTTTTTGCTATTGCAATATGAAATGTTACAATAAAAAGAAAATTCTGCTCTGACTATAATTTAACACCTGGCATTTCATAACTAGGGACGAAAACTACTTCGAAATATGAGTGATGAAAAATAGTAGGACAGTAAATTGTTTACTTATTACCGACTCATGTTGTATAAAAATTGACAATTGAAAAAACAGAAATATTTATTTTGAAATTTCTATATTTTTTTAAAATTATTATTATCACATTTACATGATTATACATTTACCGACGAAAAGTAACTTTTTTTGACATTTTCAGCTTGTAGATAATTTTGTCCTCTTTCTTTCTAAATGTGGGTGTTAAACCTTTGCCTACCCCTTCGGGCAAGAGGAGTGATGGCATGTGTTATGCGTTCTCTTTCGAGGTATTGATTTTATTTTGCGTACATATTTCTTTTTCTTCCTTTACAATTTTCCGGTCTCGCTCTCGGTATTAGGCTCTGCTTTCCTGGCTCGGAGATTTGCTCCGGCAGACCCCGGATTGTTCCCACGGAAGGGCGGGAACGGGTATATCGGGGAGTTTTGTGGGTAGTGCCAATATGTCAGGTGAGTCCCACACACACCTACCGGCTAGCCACCGGTAGGTACGGTCCGCAAATGGATTACTCCTCGTCAAAAAAAAGGGTCCGATTTCCTGCTACACCTTCTCCACTTTTCCCGGTCTTCAGTAGGGCCTAGATCTCGGTCCCCCACGAGATCTAGGGCCCTACATAATTTTTATTATTATGTTAAAATATAACCTGTGCAACTAAGTTTGTAGAATTTAATAGTCAGTAAAAACGAAATATTGAATGAATAGTTATTCTTTAATAAGACCTTTAGTACTTTTGGATGGATATTATATAAGAGTTCCGTGCTGAAATCTACTCGTGTCACACTCACAGTGAGATTACCTACAAGTAAATTAAATTAGTTTTGTATATTATAAGTATTTATTTATTTTATAAGTATAATTTATTCATCGAATGAGGCATCAAAAGCTTGTCTCAAGTCTTCAATTAGGTCTTCCGGGTCCTCTAGGCCTACAGAAATTCTAATTAACGAGTCCGTTATGCCCAAACCATCCCTTTCTTCCCTCGAAAGTGAGGCATGAGTCATCACACACCTGTAAAAATTTAAGTCTGTGTGTTATATAAGTTCCAGAAATAATTACAGAAAAGTACGTATCGTGAAAGTATGGACATAGCAAACATAAGTTATGTTATGGCACAAACGAGAAGATGAAAGTAAAAGATCGTGAAAAAGACTAAGCGCTACGGTTGGCGCGGCGCTACACGGGGAAGCAGAGATCTGCGCTGAGTTTGGTTCTGTAATACGGGAGTAAAGACCTAAAAAAGGATTTCTGACTGATATCATTACACTGATTATCGGTGACAACAACACGCCGCCGGTGCCCACGGTATGGAAAAGTGCGCGGGAAGGGGCCACACATCGAGACGGGCCTCGGCCGCGCGTTTGACACTTGCACAGATTAGAGAGAATACGTCTAAAGTCACTTGCGCCCAATATATTACGCAGAACGCACGTTCGTTTGTCGGGATAAATTTGTATATATGTTCCCTGAATAAGTACCAGCTTTTATACAGTCTACTCTTTTTTTTACGCTATACATCCAACGCAATCTGCTGAGGGTCTAGCTCCACTATATGGTCCTGTCTAGCTCCACTACTGATTCATAGATAAAATGAATCATGTGGAGAAATCCTAAGAAAATCATGATGATAATGTATGGTGTTTTGTAAGAAATACAGAAGTTACTAACGGTAAACCCGCCAAACTTTCATGGCCTCCCAGACTTTCAGCCAGGCTGAACACTTTCAATGAACTCAAGAACATTCGTGTGTTTTGCATGTCGCCGCAGTGGTAAAAGCTGAACACGCCTGAATGTCCGCTTGATTGTTTCTTAGTTATTTCAATCTGTGGATGTGACGGAAGACCTGGATATAGATAAAGTAGGTACTTAATAAAATCCCGGTCGTAATTTTTTTATAAAAAGGTAATGCCTATATCTCCCATAATATTCATTTACCTGGATGCATAACTTTGGTAACTTTAGGGTGACTCTCCAACCAAGAAGCTAAAGTCAGAGAGGATCGCATGTGACGTTCCATCCGCAAAGCTAGCGTCTTAAGACTTCTGTTCACCAAATAACAGTCAAATGGAGAAGGCACCGCTCCAATTGCTGAAAAAATAAAAAACTACTAAATAGAGAATTAGAGACCTAACTAGTGATTCTGATCATTTTTGAAATCGGAAGAGTAACTTCACTTCGGACACAACACATATTTTTTAAAGTAACATAAAACATTAATTCTCTAATCTAATAAATCGTCAAGACTTACACTTTTGTAAAAATTTCAAGTTGTCCCCCAACTCTTTGTCGTTAACCACCGCTGCTCCCATTATAACATCAGAATGGCCGTTCATATATTTAGTAAGCGAATACATGACAATGTCTACTCCGAAGTCCAGAGGCCTTTGAAGGTAAGGTGTCAGGAAGGTGTTATCGACCACTACCAGGATGTTACTACGGCTTCTAGCCACTTGAACTACAGCAGCAATATCGACGACTTTGAGCAATGGATTTGTTGGAGTTTCCAGCCATATCATCTGGAATCGAATAAATAATTTATTCCAGTCTAGAGAAGAGTAGGTAAATACGAATCATACACGGACGGAGACAATGTTACAGACTTTGGTGTTGTCTTTGATTGCTGCTTTCAGCAACTCCATATCGGAAAAATCACAAAATGTTATTTCAACGCCGTTACTTCTTTCAACAGTGGATCTGAAATGAAAATGAAATAAATGTACAGGTTACACATAAAATTTATTATTGGTAGTTCAAACAGGACCGAAATAGAAAAGGCAGTTCAAAAGCGCCTGAAAACCACAGACTTTATGAGTGAAAATATTAGCATCCATAATAGTGTCGATAACTTGACCAACAGCGATAATTACCTGAATAATCGGGTTGAACCTCCATAAATATTGTTACTAGATAGAAGATGATCACCACAACTGAGCAAACTCGTTATAGTTGTAGTGGCAGCGAGGCCAGATGCAAAAGTAATGGCTTCTTTACCACCTTCTAACGCCGCAAGACATTCTTCTAAACAAGTCCTGGTCGGGTTACCCGAACGACCATAGTAGTAACCCTGAAACAAATAATTGTAAAGTTTTACCTTTGTTAGTTATCTAAAAAGTGGTAAACATTGCTTGAAACTTAATCGGGACAGTAGCGAGCAGTGTACACTAAGCTAAAAATAAGGTTTTATTTTCACAACGCTACAAAGTCAGAAATTATGTAATTATAAAACAACCTCTATTTCTGAAGCAATAAAGACTGATTTTGTAGTTCAAATTATATCTAGACGTGGTTACATTAGGTAGGTAGATCTTACTAAATACTAACATTGTGTGTAGCCAGTGCCGACTGCTTGTACGTGGTGGCAGTGGTAATGGGTGGAACCACAGCTGCAGATCTCCATTTTTCTGGGTCTTGACCCGCCCGTATGGCTGTTGTTGCAAATCTACGTTTTAGGGGTAGAAATCCTTGGCCCTCCATCTGAAGTCTTAGGCAGGTAGGTATCAATCATTCATAAAAGAAAAATGCTAAAAAAGCAGAATATTATAATTTTATAGAATTAGAAAGATTTTTGTTAACTTGTACCACGTGATTTTGATTCTGGTATTAGAGCTGGCGCTGAAGGATGTTGAGTGTGGAAAATATGAGGACCGCGTTCTGGAAATGGTTTTGAGGTGGCTCCGTTATTTTAAGCATAACGTTTATTGTCATATTATGAAGATCCATAATATTGAAAGGCATAATCATCAAAACGCATAAAATTGCGACGCATAATTTTGAGAGTCCTAATATTGTATAGGCTAAAATTGTTTGTCATAAGTATTAAAAGGCATAAATTTGAAACGCACAACTAATGAAAAGCATAATGATCACAACGCATAATATTTTTCTCTGCCCCAAATTGTTTACTAAATATATTTTGATGACACAAATATAGTTTTTAAGGGTCATAAAAAAATAACCTTAACCTAATATTTATCAGAACACATTTCCTTGGGATTGGTTCTTTCGAATCTGGGTGATTATTCGATTCATTTTAGGACTACCTAATGTTGTGCTAAATGAAATTAGGAATTTCTTTAGTTATGCTTTATAATAATATGCCTTTAGAGAGTTATGCCACCTAAATGTTATGAGTAAGAAGGAATATGTGACATGATTGTTATGCTATTTGATGATTATGCCATTCGATGTATGACAAACGATGTTATGACAATCGACGTTATGCGAAAACATGCGCTCCCTTTTGAGGTCAGAAAAGTTTGCAGATTATGATTCTGAATGTTGCCAGGAGTTTTTTGGTACATTTTTTTTTACTCGGACCCCTTGGGATATCGAATAAATTGGCAGTAGGTAAATCGATATAAAACTTAGCGCTATAGTCACTTTTAATCATTTAAAAAACACTTATTCAATTATTTAACTCACAGCTCTACACAACGCGTATAATTTTTATGTTCAATAAAGAATTACTCTGGACGGACTAAAATTTCGAACTAGGCGCCATAGTAACTTTTATTCAACTCAGAAATACCTTTCCAACAATGTACACACACACATAGCCAAAGTCGAAGTCAAATTTTCAGTCACAGAGTAGGTAGGTACAATGCAATAAATAATTTGACTTTGGAAAATAAAGCGACATTCGCCATGGTTCGTCCAAGGACAATCCAAGAGGATAGGTGACTAAAACAACGTTATGATCCTAAGTTTCTCCGTGCTTTGAGAGATAGATACATAAGTCGTATAGGTATTTCCGGTGTTAGTACAATAAAAGATTCGCAGTATTTGACAATAGAACCTTTTCTAGCAATTCTCCATGAACATTATTTTTAATATTACCTACTGTACCTACACTAACCCCATTTAAAATTATTTAATAAGTAGCAGCCTATTGAAAAGAAGCTGTGAAAATTATTCACCCAACTTTCGTATGGTGGATTTTATATTTATTACAAGACAATAAAAAATTATAAAAGTAATCCTAAATAACATAAAAAGTACACTCACGTGTTACGTTTATTGTGCCTTCACTTGTATTGAAAATATATATTAGAGACAATTATGAAATTAATAAAATAATAACACGAAACAACAGTCGTCACTGTCACAAAAAAATAATACCTAGTCTTATATAATGATAAGATAAGACTATATATAAGCTTTGAACACATTCACATATAAATGTAGCACTTCAACCAAAATTTATGCTTGTCCGTAAAAACAATAGGCATTATTTCATGATGACTAAACGTGTACACGTAAATAGATGTGATAATCTGGCGTAACTGGTGATTAGTTACATATCCTTCAAACTGTGGTGAACCGGTTTTATTTGATTAGGTAGGTAATATGTGCCTACCTTATCTACCTAGGTACCTATAGTAAATTTATTGGCAATACTTAAAAACTTACTTTGCAGGCAATAAATTGGCAGACCAGTTTTTGCTTTTTCATCTCAGGACATAAAGCTCTAAATAGATATCACCATTTTTGCGTTCATTGTTAGGTAAAATTTTATAATTGAGGAGTTGTTTAAGGGCACGCGCACGCGACGTGTAACGTCCTGCGTTTCCTTAAACGATGCTCTACATTTCTATGGTGCAGCGCAGGCGCAGACGACATACTTTTTGTGCGATCGAATCTGCGGCACACATAATGTCTGTATAGCGCGCTATAGTTACAGATTTCAAAGGATTTTTTGCCACGGATAGTCCGTCGTCAGTCGTCTGCGCTGCACCTATATGTTTAAGTTTGCGCGCGCCGCTTCACTATAAGCGGTAAAATCGCCTAACGCAATGCTTGACGCCACGCGTGTACTTAAACGAGCCCTAAGGGTTGGGTTGACTGAAGAAGCCCGGAGGCACAAAGCATGAAGACGTCTATAGAGCCCTATGATTGACCTCGCTTGCTATTTCCTTAGGTTATTTATAGTTAATTCAATTACTTGAACATAGAGTATCCGTTTGACTCACGGCTGATATGCTTTGCATTAAGAACCATCATATCAACCGGGAGACTTTGACAGCTGAACATAAACTTATCCCCAAGGATTTCCACCAATAAATAATAAATATTTTAGATGTACTTTGTCATTTCATATCACTAGAATCTAAAGCCGCAAATACAAATAAATACTATAAATCATTGAATGACAAAGTACTTAAATTATAATAGTCATATTTTTTGCTCGTGACTTTACTAAAGTTTTTTCATTTTTTTAACCTCTCAACGGCTTTGCTACAGTACTAAAACTTTTCTGAAAGAAAAAATCCATAACCAAAATAAACTAAAGTTATCGTCTAAGTAAAATTTTACTACTAAATTCTTTGTTTCTATAAAAAAAACACAGGGATAATATTAATAATACACATAGATCCTTAGAAAAGTATCAGAATATTTATTTTTTCAATCGAATTATAAAATATATAAAGTTTAAAACTGTATACAATATAAAAGTAAATAAACATTTAATAACAATCCTGATTGGCAGTTATGCGACGTTTTTAAGGTCTTAAATTTATGCATGTAAAGGGAATAAACAGACAGACACTATATAAAAATTATACTGCTACAATGTACTCATTATGGGTTAAACACTATTGATCTATGCTAATAGCCGTATTGTGTATTAATTTAGGAAATAGTACATTTCCAATTCAAATACGCTACACGTTAGTTAGATTGAATGATTACAGTCTATTGAGCTTGTTAACCGCCTCCACTGTACTAGACGCTTTACTAAATAACACAGAAACGTCTCATCATATGAGATATTCATTAAATGTAAAGTTATTCTTATCACAATATTACAGATGGTTGTCTTTTTGTCACTTTGAACTTATCTGAACTAAATAAACACAATTAAAATATTTTTAATTTAAACAAAAATATACAGCATGATAACAAACCTTTTTAAATATTTATTTTTAATACATTAAATAATAAAGGGAGTACTTTTGTAGATGGGGTATTTGTACTAAAGTTATTTACAAAAGTCAATTATATTTCGTGGCATAAATCACAGGATGAAAAAACAGAATATAAATAAAATTTTCCATTACTCTTAACTATTTTTTCTATTACTTTCCTAAGAATATTTTGATGTACGACTTTTTGATGTTTGCGGCTTTCTCGGAAGGTGAAGTGATGGAAAGTTTTTTTTTTAAATAGAACTAAAAACAAAGTTTCAAGTTCTATTTGATGTAAAAAACAAATAGACTTCATTCTGAATTTGTGTACCTAACCATATTCTGTACTGTGAACAAGCATTTTGAATATAAAACCATGAATAACCGACCAAATTTAAAATGCAGCCTCAAATGCTTGAGTGAGATCACTAATAAGGTCTTCTGTGTCCTCTAGACCGACTGAGAGCCTTATCAAGGAGTCTGTGATGCCGAGTAGGACTCGCTGTTCCTCTGGCACCGACGCATGTGTCATTACGGATCTGAAATTAAAACATTATTGAATTAACAGGCTACTAATATTATTGACGCAGTAGCCACTTTAATTTGAGTCTTATTAACCTGTAGTATAGTTTAAAACAAGAAGGTATTATTGTTATTCTATTTATGCGTCTAAAATTGTTTGTAAATTTTACGCTGTTCAACACGGCGGCGTTGTTCAAATGGAAAATACTTCCGTAATGACGAAATGAGATCTAAATCAAAGATTTGTAATTTTCCATTTGATTTAAGTAGGGACATATTCTTCAACATAAATCTCAAAAGAGGGATTGGTCTTCTAAAGAAGTGGCTTGATATTACTAAATACTTACGGTAATTCAGCTAAGCTCTCGTACCCTCCTAAGCTCTCGGCCAATGTGAATACTTTTAAAGAGCTCAAGAACTTTCTAGACTCTTTCAGATCTCCAGTATGTCTAAAACTGAATACGCCAGAATGGCCGCTGGTTTGCCTCTTTGCTAGTTCGTGTCCAGCATGTGAGGGTAGTCCTGAAAAGAACGTAAAAATATAAAAAAAAAAGAAATCACAGACATACCGGAAACTTTTTAGTATTAGATTTAGGTAAATAAGTAATATAAGCTTGAATATGAGCATACATAGTCCTATTATTGTTTTACCTTATGACTGGAAAATTTGGAATGACTACCTCGAAAGGAATTGTTTTGAAATTCTATGGAATTGTACAGAAATTCTACAATCAAATTTTCCTCTTCACTTAAAGTTTTTTAGTTGCTTAATATTTAAATGAAATTTTACCTGGATGTAAAACTTCTGTGACTTTAGGGTGATTCTCC
Source organism: Parapoynx stratiotata (assembly GCA_910589355.1). Lineage (NCBI taxonomy): Eukaryota > Metazoa > Arthropoda > Insecta > Lepidoptera > Crambidae > Parapoynx > Parapoynx stratiotata. The sequence goes on from OU342458.1 coordinate 13,130,803, forward strand.
AACCACTTTGCCAAGACCAAAGAGGACTCCCTGTGGCGTTCCATACGCAGCGCTAACGTCTTCAAACTTCTGTTCACTAAATAGCAGTCAAATGGAGATGGCACCGCTCCCATAGCTGAAATTTATGGTAAAAGATTATATACCTACACTCATCCTTCATTAGTTTAGTATTAGGATACCGGTACGGTAAATGGCTTCTGATTCTGAAACTAAACTCGCAGGGCACTATTAAGACAATCGTCATAACAAACCATATTTTCCTTAAAAAATCCGTTTATAAATACGTATGTATGCGTCTAGTTTTAAGTATTTTCATTGTAATTTTTCTTTCTGGTGTATATAAAGAGTTTTATTAGTAATAATAAGCATAAGAATTGATATATTTCGTTTTAAATTTTATTTTATCACGGTTAGTACGTTTTGGCTTTCGATATCGAAAACAATGCTATCGAAAGCCATGGTAAGGCCGTGGATGGGTGAAGAAAACTTTGTGATCTCGAACTCCTTGCAACCATTTCTACCCACCAACCCGCATTGGGCGTTACAGCCCCTACTCCTCATGTATTTGTTTCCATGAGGAAGGCCTATGCCCAGCAGTGGGGCGTATACTTATAGGCAGAGGACGATTAGCTATCCTATTATACATTATAATTATAGATTTGTACAAATACGCACAGGAAAGAAGAATTCTATTGCGTATAAATACTTAATTCATAGAGGCTGAATCAATGTTACGAATATGACGGAATTAACTTATAATTGCATACGTAGGTTGTTTGCAGGGAATGCGTCTGAATTACTAGACCAAGCGTATATTAAAATGAAGTACAGTTCAGTACAGTTACAGTACAGTAGTTCATAATAAACTGTGCGTTATTTTGTTTTGAGTCCATCATACCCACTTCATTTACTCAATTGAAAAAACCATTCGAATTTATTTGTTTTTTATTCCCTTTTCGTCCTATTGTGACTGCACAACAGTCAAACGGGTTAAAATTAAAATGTTAAACCTAAAAATAAGCGCGAGTTTCATCCGGTAAAAATAGATGTGTCTCAGAATAACATTAGGATTTAAATTCAATGCGTTATTTTGTTTTGAGTCCATCATACCCACTTCATTTACTCAATTGAAAAAACCATTCGAATTTATTTGTTTTTTATTCCCTTTTCGTCCTATTGTGACTGCACAACAGTCAAACGGGTTAAAATTAAAATGTTAAACCTAAAAATAAGCGCGAGTTTCACCCGGTAAAAATAGATGTGTCTCAGAATAACATTAGGATTTAAATTCAATTTAATCCCAAAAGCACAGGACATTATTGTACCGTGCAGTAGATTGGTATAAAAAAAATATTGCAAGGTAGTTGTAGTAATATTGCCAGCTGATGAGCGAAGTGCTGTGGTACGAGTAAATTAACTGATTCAATTTAATTGTTATGACGTGTTTTGAACATGAAAAACCCTTACCGCCGTGGGGAATCGAACCGCGGACTTCCCGATCAACACCCGTTGGTGTTAATCACAAGACCAGAGAGGCGGAATCTGAATAGATTAATTTTTTTGTCTAATTCGATTCAATTCTTCCTTTATTGATATAGTCTGGAAATGGTTCCCTCCTTATATCAGATAGATCCATTGTTTAAAAAAAACAGGCTTTAATTGTACTTAGTTATGTACATTAAAGGATATCTACACGTGTATACGTAATTAATATCGAAGACGTGGATTAAAAGCGAATAAAATTACTAATTAATCTTATACGTTTAATAACATTATTTTTCTTGCGACCGAAATAACAAGATGAATAGGTAATTTATTCATTTCTAAATATTATTATCTTATAGTTGTTGTGTTAGTGTAACATGTTGTTGTATCGAAAACATGCGGAAAATTATTGCAAATCTTGAGGATAAAATTTACCAAAACATTTAGAAGTGGCCCGATAAGAAATAAAGATGAATATTGAGTTGGGTTTTGCCAAGGGATAATTTACCGGTTATACAGTTAGTTTTACCCAATACGCGTAGTTGCCTGACATCTTATAAAACTTTCCCGTCTGCAAAACTTGAGGTAAAGAGTTACCTGTGCGTCGTTATATGAGGAAAACAGCTTGGGAATTTACTTCTCTTAGGTATATGACACAGCAAATTATTTATACGCCATAATTAATAAGGAAGGAAATCGAGTGCATATTTATGCAGAAATGAATAATATGATTATTTAGTTTACCTTTCAGCTTTGTTTACGTTTAAGAAGACAAAGCTAGTTTATTATTTCATTAACTACGTAATAAACATTGTATTATATAACTTTAACTAACCACTGTCTTTACAATTTACTAATCATTCGTCATCGTCAAAGAAGCCTTAAAGGTTTCTTATGGAGAGAAGAAAAAAAAAGGTGGTAAAAATTACTTACAGTTCTGTAAAAACCGGAGTCTGTTATTTAGGTCTTCGTCGTTGACCACCGCGCCGCCCATAATGACATCGGAGTGCCCGTTCATGTACTTGGTCATGGAGTACATGACCATGTCGGCGCCGAAGTCCAGCGGCCTCTGCAGGTACGACGTCAGGAATGTGTTGTCTACCACTACGATGATGTTGCCCTTACTCTTCGCCACTTTGACCACGGCAGCAATGTCCACGACTTTGAGGAGCGGGTTCGTTGGAGTTTCCATCCAAATCATCTGTTAATAAGTACTAGGCTTTAAAATATCTTGCATTTATACCAATACATATACGAAGTTGGGTGTAAAAATTAGCTATACCTACCTACTAGATAAGACCCTACATAACCTATTATATTACACGACATTTTAAAATATTGCGAATACAATTCTTATCAACTTAAGATATTGTAATATGACGTAATTGAAGACACGAGGTCTTTATATCTCACTTGATGGATTTTCAAAGAGCACATAATAACGGTATTCAATTAGTTTGCTTTATGTCCAATGAATAAAACTTAACATAGCTTTCTGAGAAACTGTTGAATTTAATTTAATACACTCAGACATTTGAGACACATGTTACACATGTCTTATACATAGAGCAACTGCATATCTTTGCCATCTACCTACTTGTCCACTGAAAATGAAGTAATTACCATCCATTTTATAGTTAATCCATAAAAAAAATTGATAAACATCCCATCAATTAAATAATTACAAATCTAAAGTTAGTATCAATTTGCTAAAAATATTGTATCTTATTTACCAAAGTGATTACTAAGGAAGTCTCTGTGCTTATTTCCATTATATTGTTATTACTAGCAAATTACGTAGTGTTATTAAAATGGCGCGTTAAGTCTTATCATAAGTACATCAGTAAATGAACATACTGTAATATATTATTATTACTTCTGGTAATCAATTATTATGCTTTAAATCTGACTTTAAACTTGAAACAGTTAAAACATTTTACTGTATAAATACACTCATTGATAGGAATATGTAATCAGAAAATTAAAAGAATTAACTGAATACAACTGAATTACCAAAAGGTGCTGTGATGAAGAATTTAAAGTTGTTATTTGTTACAAGCATTCAATAAAAGTAGAGAACCACCATAAATTAAATTTTCTATTATACAATAAATAGAAACTTTTTGTGCTTTTATGATTAGAAATGGTAATCCATTAGTTGTGTTGTTTCATACCTTAGTATTTTTCTGGATGGCTGCCTCTACTTTTTTCATATCTGTAAAGTCTACAAAAGTTGTTTGAACACCTTGTCTTGCTGAAACTTGTCTGAAAATAAAAGAGTTTATGTAGTCAAAGTGGTAAATCTTTAACAGATAACAGATTAATATATTTAAATATTATTTTTTACCTGAATAATCTATTAGTACCCCCATAGACATCATCACTGGATAATATATGGTCTCCACTGTTCAGTAATGCTACAATAGTTGTTGTAGTTGCTAGTCCAGATGCAAAAGCAAAACCATATTTTCCTCCATCTAATGCTGCTAGACACTCTTCCAGAGTATTCCTGGTTGGATTGCCTGATCTTCCATACTCATAACCCTAGATGAAATAATGCCTATTAAGTAAGCTACACCATTTTTTTAATAACAAATTTGCATTCATACACTTAATGCATATTTGATAAGTAACATATCAGAACGTCTCTCCCTGAAGGGGTTGGCAGAGGTGTTAATACCCACATTTCGACAGATATGTTTAGGCCCCATGTCACAGGTGGGGAACCTGTTGCCATGCACCAGGCACAATGTGAGGCAAAATATATTTACAATCAAGTGTACATAAGCTTTATTCAATTTGGCTACCACTGCCTTTAAATAACAGACAGAGAATAAAATAAAAACATTTAATATGAAAAAACCTTGTTTTTAAAAAACTTAGCTCTTAATTTACTTACAGTGTGTTCAGCAGGCGCTGGCTGTTTGAATGTTGTTGATGTCACAATAGGGGGGACCACTGCAGCAGAAGTCCATTTTTCAGGTTCTTGACCAACATGAATAGCAGTAGTGGCAAAGCCAGCTTTTGGTTTCAAAAATCCTTGATTTTCCATCTGGCCACAAAAATAAAACATCCGGATTGTAAACTAATAATTATAATTATATCGGTATACCACATAATTTTTAATAGTTATTTCATACTTATTAGTGTTTAATACCCACAGTTACATTAAAAATTATTTTATAGATAAAATAAAAAATAAAAAAACTTTTACATATACATTACACACTTATTAAATAAAATGAAATGGTTACCGAGCCAACACACTATGATTTCCGCATGTGCTAAAATTACATCATTTCGCAAACGATAGTTTTAATTATGCTGATTTGATTTTAGTACATTTACTTTATTATATTTTAAAAAGTTTCTCCCAAGTCTAATTAATATGTTAAAAACATAGTTTACCTTTTAACGGGAGTAAGTACGTTGTCTAATTTTATTTTATTCTGTAGATATAAGCCGACCTTTAACAGCCGACAGACGAACTGGCACTAGCTGTCACCGGCTGCCGGCTGCCTAATATACCGACAGGTTGACATTTCGCGGTCCGATTTGCAAAAATAGTAGTTGACTCATATCAAAAGTTATGAAAATAATGTTTGATTCACATAGAATTTATTAGAAGGGTCCTAAATATACCAAAATTAATTTAAACATGTTTTATTATTATTTACTTTTTGTTTTATGTGCCAAACATTTTTTGGCAGATGAAACCTTAAAAATTAGTGAAGTAACGGCGTCCTGTAAACAATTACTACGCATCAAGAATTTTGTACTGTATGATGGATGCCAAACTCCGATACAATAGCATGAGGCAATTTTCTATCTTGATCAGTAGGTGTTACCTCTCATTCTAACACTTTAATGAATGAGTTTGTCATTTCGTAGTAAAGCTTTCTATTACTACTAATGACGTCACACAAAAATACACAAATTTCTCAAACAAATACTCTCATTTAATATGTGATTATTGACTCACCTGTGAAATGATAAGGTACATCCAGGATATCACTCACTTACACAACATAAAACAACGCACGTCATCACCAGTTATTTTTATTTAAAATATTGAATTACAAAAATTTGTAACAATTTTCAGTCTAGGTGTCAAAATAGCGTAAATATGACAGATGAGGCAGAAACTATGGATAGAAAGAGAAGAAGAGGATATCCCACGGTTAGCCTTCATTCATAAATAGTGATTGAATGAGAGGGAACACCTACTGATCGAGACAGAACATTGCCTCATGCTATTGTATGGGAGTTTGGCATCCATTTAGAGTATGAGATTCTTGCTACGCATGGTCAACATCCGTCAAGTCGCCACCACTCAAGCATTCTATTCTAAGATTCTATTGCATTCTATCTGCTGTGTCACGCATGCGTATTGAAACCATAAATTGTTTACCAAAATAATGAACAAAGGCGTTTTCACAGTTAAGCAAAAACGTAATTTTAAATTTATTTCTTTAAAAGGCCAAAAAAATAAATAATTTTTTAAAGTGATGGCTATTCTAACAGTAATGAATCATTTTGGGTGCAATAAAAAAGGGTCAACTAGCCTATTACACAAACATTAGGACAAGTTTAAATGGTATCCGAATCAAATACTTCACACAATAAAAGATTCGCTAAAATTAAGGACACTTATTAACTATTATTAGGTACAACAGCACATCAGACTCATTGCATTACGGACCGCATTAATTGACAGCTGTCAAAATATTTCAGTTTTAAATATTACTCCTTCTGAGAAAACGGTAAAGGCCCATACAGCCCTTAATGTACAACACTGCCACTATATCGCAGGCACATAAATATTTTCTTTTCTTTAATGCCATTATATTATATTTGCTTATCAACATCTGTTCATCTTTTCTTTTAAAGTTAAACATAAGTTTTTGGTTATAAAATGGATATAACACTGTGCCATATTCCTTGATTACCCGTGCTTCACATGCTTACTATTTATTATTGCTCGTTCTTTTAATTTTATAGCTTTCTTGCTATAACATTAATAATAATCACCCATGTCAATAGATGGTTGTATGGCCTAGATCCCTTTGCTTTCCATTCTTAAAAACTACTACATGTGTCAACAATTCCTTCCCGCCAATTTAATGCAATGAAAAATGTCAATAAATAACCTACAATTAAATAAGCTTTTCAAGTTATAAGTTTAAGTTTTAAATTGATAAAGACATAAAAATCAAAAAATGAAGGTCGTAAGTAAACCACTTAGATATGCCCATGCCGAAGGCCACACCGATGTTTGTTACACAGAAGATGGAAAGTAAGTGTACTTAACTTGCGAATTTTTTGTTTATTCTTTACTTTACTTCATTGTTATTTTTTGTTTACTTTAATGTAACTTTTTTTATTGTTTTTCTGTCGACTTAAATTAAATGTGTCGAAAATTAATAGATAACTTAAAGGTAAAGAATAATAATCACTTACATTAATTGTGCTGTAAATAAATTGTCTTGTCTTGAAGAAATGTTAAATTAAAATACTCTTTATTGCAATTAAATTTTTTTACAAATTCATGGTAAAAACAATGTTTGCAAGGGAGGACTTATTCACTAATAGGAATGTCTTCCAGTCGACCCATTAACGACAGTAATAGCAGTTATAAGTAGGCGACGAAAATGCAACAAGAATACGTGCAAATTTTAAATGAACTACATATACTAAATATAATACATAAAAATATTGTAAAAATGTTTATTGTATTTTATTATTTTCAGACACATAATCACGTGCGGTCATGATGGCGATGTAAGAATATGGGTTGATATTGAAGATGATGATCCAAACTCTCATTGTGTGGGGGAGAGTGCCCTTGCTATTTGTTATAAAGACAAAAGACTCTATGTAGCAACAGACAATCATGTTGTGCAGGCATACACATTCCCTGCTTTTGACAAGGACGGTATTGTCACTAGGTTTACTGCACCCATTACCCAAATCAAAACTACAAATAAAATTGAAGTGAGTATGCAATATTTTTATCTTTTTCTGACAGTACAAGTATGATGATCCTTGTGATCAGGAAAAAGTTCAAAGCAATGCCAATAATTCAGGGATGTTTATAATATTTTAAAGTAATAAAAATATATGTATTTAATATTCAGCTTTAAATATTAAGTATTCTTTGTGTTTCTTGCATTTAAGGCTTTGGGGTGCTCTTCAGAAAACATGGAAGCAAGAATAAGTAGTTTAGAGGGTGGTGCTCCTTTATTTGTTATGGATTCTCATAAAGGTCCAGTGCTGAGCATAGCTGTGAGTCCGCAGATGAAGTATGCAAGTACTGCCAGCGGTGATGGCGTCCTAAGGATATGGGACATTGATGCACAGAAAATAATAAAAGAGATTACTTGTGTTCCTAAGATAAACACTTTCTATTCTGCAAAAGTATTGTGTAAGTATTTTTTATTTATTTATTAGACACACAGCAGAGTACAGTTATAAGGTACAGATATTAGAGTAAATTAGGTACTAAGGGTACAGACTGTTCAACAATATGCATTCTAAAATGAATAATTGTTTTGTGAAATAATACATTGTAGATGTAATAACTTATATAAATAAATGACAAATTAAATTTTCTCTTGCTTTGGAGACACAATTAAATTATACTAATGGTGAAAAAAAAATATGTTTTTATAGGTCGGATGGATTTTGAACCTTCTGAAGGAAAGTACCTTGCATACCCTAATAACAGGGAAATAATCCTGTTAGATTGTGATTCCTGGGGACAGCGGCTGACATTCACACATAGCTCAGTAAGTATTTAAGTTTATGAACATTATTAAGTTCTAAACATACATCTAAGCTACCTTTCTAATGATATGTCATATTTCTTTTTGATAATTTATTTTAATTTGTTCTGAAAAATTAAATCATCATTGGTATTATATTCTACTGTATAGGAAACAAATATTTCATTTATAAAAAATCACCTGAAATCAAAATCCTTGTTAAAAAACTTACTATAGTTCTAAATAGATAAAATAAACATTTTAATCCTTGTTATTGTATTGCTTTTTTATGGATCCACTTAACACTATTTTAAATAATATTTTCATTATAGATAAAATGTGCTATATCACAGTGCTTATTCTCACCATGTGGACAGTATTTAGCGGGAAGCACTGTTGCTGGACAAATTGCTGTGTGGGATGTTCAGTCTGGTACATGTATAGGCTTAATTGAGCACCCTACATCACATAATGTGTCTGCAATGGCATGGAATCCTAAAGGTAAGTTGTTTTTTTAAGTATTTATACAGGCCTTTTTTAAATTAAAAGGAGTGAAAAGGACATAATATTTCACCTGTATTTATGGTCTGTTTTATTTTCCTATAAAAATATATATAAATAAAAAAACTAAAAGCTCCTCTGTTAAAAAAAATTGTGACTGCTATTGGTTTTCATAGGGAGATCTGAGTGATGGATGTACAATCTACAGCACACCAAAAATTCCACAAAAGATTTTCCAATCTAATGTGTTACACATAAAGTGCAAAATGGAGGTAGTTTGACAGCTTGATAGTAAAAGCACGCCATTAAACTTAAAATATTTTTTGTTTCTTACTATAGATTATTTTAAGTCACTTTATATTTTATTTGCTTAATAAATTTGTTTTATTGGTTTATTACTAATCTTAATGAGTTTTTCATATTTTCAGGCAATGGAGTTTTAGCATACTGCGATGTTGCTGGGCAACTGGGTTCCCTGGTAAATTGTTATGGTGTAAACAGTGCTGAAACACGTGAGATTGAACTAGTAGAAAGGATAGATGGTATGTTGGAATATAATTTTTATATAATAGAGAATGGTATGCTGGATTGTTTGAGCATGTTGAATCAGTACATTTTTGGGAAAAAAGCTCTTTCGGGAGAAATCCAAAGAGCTCCCATGGTTGAATAAGCATTGTGGAGACTCTCTGGTAGGCAGACATCCAATTTTCTAGCTATCAATTACTAGAACACTTATCGTCTTTCAGATGACGATGTATTAGACAATATCATTCAAGATAATGAAAGTGATGATGAAAATGCGATCTCGCTGGAGAAGCTAAAGAACGAGACCCTTGGCTTACACGTGGAACAGGAAGATTCCCGACCTCCTTCAAGGCATATAGCGGCCCCAGCCAACGCGCCCGCGCAACCGCCCTTCCAACCTTCCGCCACTCCTGGGCATCTTGAACACAGGTATTAATCTTTTGAATAAAGAACACACGAAGTATCATATTTACGTAGACTGAAAAACCAAAATCACTTCGCCGGCAATGTTTTATGAAACGGTGTGCTCTTTGAATTTAGAACTCTTTCATCTATCGTACACATTGCGTTCTCTTTTTTTTTGTTTATTGTTCATGACCATGGATACAGAGTCCTTCAGTCGTATACATTGTGTGTGATCTAGTCTTTAGTAGTATTAAGTCTTCATTTGCATTGAAATGCAAGTGTAATACTTTTCAATGCGTCTTGGGAGAGTTTGGCGTTAAACAGTCTATGGCAGATACTGTGGTGCTACTTGGATGAGGTGGATTACCACGATAAAAAACTCATCTTTTTTCACACCACTTGACGCTTATTTCGATAATCCTCCACATTGCACATCATCACAGACTCAGTAAGTATTTAAGACTCTTATTACACAAAACTACACTGATTTTACGTAACAATATCCACTCCGAAACAATATTACAATCATCGAAATAAAAATCACGTCCGCCCTAGTTGAATGCCGCCAAAAACTCCCATTGCGTTCTCGTGGCTGTATAGCCACAGATGTCTTTCGGCACAAACTGTAAAATAAAAATAAAATGGCGGCAAAGCGGAGTTCGTTGTTTTTTTTGTTAATAAAATTAAATTTATTATATAAAAGGCCCTTTTTTATGTCCTTGCATTTTTTTAAGAAAAGCACTATATATGCCTTGGCCGAAATGGCAATTGCCTGTCTCGTATCATTATAGTCCTCGCCTGCGGCTCGGCCTACTCGACCTGCAGTAGCCTATTTCGCTGCCTTTGCAATAATGTACTATTAAACTCTGCTGCTGTCTTTATGAAAAAAGCATATTACCTAGCATATAATATTTTTTTAAAGTCCTTCATAGAGAATTTAAGAAGTGAAACATTTCAGCACAAAGTTATTCCCTAAAAATTTTATAGTAGGGTTTAATGTATTTTAGATATATGTGTTGGAACGACATTGGAATTGTGCGCTGCCACACATCAGAAAATGGCGAATCCAGTATAGAGGTGGAGTTCCATGATACTAACCTTCACCATGGAATAAACTTGAACAACTACCTCAATCATACAATGGCCAGTTTATCTTCCAGTGTACTTGCTCTAGCATGCGAGACTCCCAGGTAAGTTCTTCCTATTTACGCCCACTGGTATGCACAGGCCTTCCTACATGTAAGAAAAGCATAAGCATTTGCAATAAATCCATCGTGGTGGCCCATTATGGATTGGTGCGTGTAAATAGTCTAAACGAATCCAAATCACATATCATTACACCTTTTATCATCTGTATGAAGTAGGCGCTAGAAAGAATAATGTAGATAAGCCAATTTCTGTAAAATCATTGCGGTATCTCGGAGCTCATTCAAAGATTTCAATAATACATACATATAATCACAACTATAATCCCCTAAGGGTTAATCAGAGACTAGGCAAAAGCACCGCAAAGCAGTTCATTGCCATAGTCCGCGCCACAGGTGATGAGCCCGTCGCCGCTACAAACTGTTCGATGGTTGTGCAGTACCAAGTCCTTTAGTCGCCTTTTACAACACCCAAGGGAAGAGATGGATTGGTAGTATTTTTTTAATAAGCCGCTATCACACGGCTGATTATTTGCATAATGAAAGAATGATTTGAAAAATAATTCATTTTGCTCTAAATATAGTAAAAAATGTGCAAAGTCAGGAGTTCCATACTGTATACGTTTCGGATTGTTGGTCTTATTTCAACCTTCTACTCTGCTCACTGGTCAATCTGGTCATTCATTCATCATCATCATTATCCTGCCCTTTTCCCAATTTCATTTGGGGTCGGCGCAACGAGTCAATCTGGTCATTCATTATTATAGTTAAAATATGGTTTCCAGCAAACTGGTGTGCATATCCCTAGTTGGCAGCAGTAAAGAGTGGAGCGCGTCGATGCCCGACACGGAAGAGATCTTGTGTGTGATGGCGGCGAGCGGCGTCGTCGCCTGCGCTACCAATGCAAGGCTTCTGAGGTTGTTCACGCCTATGGGGACCCAACGACAGGTAATTAAAATAATATATGTACCATGGTGCTGTGTTATATCCCTGATGGGGTAGGCTAAGGTTGTGACGTGGTGGATCCCAGAGGTAATAAAGCGCAGGTCGTCACTTATATATATATTCAAAAACTTAAGGCACACTGGATCAATTTATAAAAGGTAAATAACACACAAAACACATACAATAAAAACTAAGAGATAATTATAAAAGGCAGGGTTACTTACAATAGTGCCTTGGAAAAAGTATTAAAGTTCTTTGAAAATTCACCTTTTTTAAATATTGATAATTCTATTACGTAAGTATAACAAATTTATAAATATAATATATTAATTATTATGTAATACTATTTATGAATAAAAATTGGAGACCAAAAACAATGAGAAAGGCACAAATGGTTCGTTATAATAAAGAAACAGAGAGGGAAATGGCCAGAGAAGAGCGCAAGAACAGCAAAGAGTCGCTAATATTGATATAGCGCCTCGTAACAAGGTTATAATGTTCACATATATTGGTCGATAAAGTCAACTTCCCAACACGAGTATAGCCTGTACTGTAATAAAAATCATGCTGACGACCTTCGTGGTCGAGTGGTCTGTATGCCGGTCTCAAGGCGTCGCCATCTCGAGAGGTTCTGGGTTCGATCCCCGGGGCAAATGTTTGGGTGATGAATTCAGGCATTTGTTCTCCAGTTGGATGTTATATATTTATATATATTCTGAATATTTATATGTATTTATCAATTCAATATATTTATCCGTCATCTAGTGTCCGTAACACAAGTAGCATTAGTTGCATAAAATGGTGCTAGTTGATAGGTGTCTCAGAGTAAACAGAACTGGAGTAGCCTTTGTCTAACATTCCCCTCTGCCAAATGCACAAGCATCGGATGCTTGCACGTTTAATAAAACTAGTTGAGCCGCCATTTTGACAGCCATAACATTGTAAACGTTGCGGCGAACAGAGCTCCCGCAAAAATGCCTGCCTGTGCTGTTTTTTGTTGTAATAATAAATAGAAAACATCGAGTATGCTAAAAGATGGTGTCACCTTTTATTTGTCATTATAATTTTTAAGATTTCATGATTATTTACTTCATTATTTCATGTTTTAGAATTCTACGATTTCAAATTTCGAACGCTAGTCTCGTGGGGAGTGCGGCTGTGACGTTGTCAAAACGCACACCCCACGTGACTATTTTAAGCGTGTGTGTGCGTGAAATTTAAATTTGTGTGTCGAATTATGCATGTGTGCATTTGTAAAAACGGTAAAAGTTATTGTTTATGTGTGCTGGCTTTGAGTGTAGTGGTAACCTCCCCCCCCGCAAGAAATGGCAGAAAAAAATGTTTGAGAAATTGACTAATGGCTACTCCAGTTCTGTTTACTCTGAGATAGGTGTTAATGTCTGAAGATATCTGTTTATTTAATTACGCTCAAACAACCTTAAATTCAGTGTTTACATGTTTGTTTGTTCAACTAACATGTAAACATGTGTTATGAAATTTGACGATTGGGCGTGATAAATATCATATAACGCTGCTCATGTTACTTAAGCTGGAATTATGTTATTCTCCTAACATCCAACCTTCGCGTAATGTTGCTGTTGGTTTCGAAACGATCATAACTCTATGCTCTCGCGATTAGGTTCATTTTAGCGTGTAGCTGTTCCTAACGTGTAAGAGTATTTTGTATGGGGTTGCTCATCAGGTGTAACCTATAGTCTTTAGTAAACTGTTCATTTGTTTCCAGGTGATATCGTTACCAGGCCCTGTGGTGTGCCTGGGCGGCTACAACACAACCGTGCTGGCGGTGTACCACAGCACAGAACCTGGACCCTCCGACCAACATCTAACTATGGACATTATTGCACTCAATGGTAAAATTCTAACCATTTAATTTTTTAAAGTTATATTTTACGAGTACATTTAAATATTCGCAATGTTTATCCTTATAGAATATAGATAACACTCATGAGTTATCAATAATTGAGAAGGAATATTGCTGACGTATTAGTTATTGTTATCTACATAGATAGTGCCAGTAAATGATGCGATTGCGTAATGTTGTTGTGTTATAATAATATTAAGAGATTGTCTCGTTTATAATGACACGATAACGTTAGTTAACGCAATAAATTGGTAACCATTATGATTTCAAGGGGTCTGTTACTCGGTATTTCATACGGTGCCACTATCTGAATGAAACAATGATAATCAGAATCACCTAACTTCAAATTTTATTAGAACCTTAAGTAATTACAGCTGACAGTTAATACTAATAAAATCGTGTTTATGTTAACTCTCAATACAACAAACAAATGGCGCCGAAATTACAATTATACTTATTATTATATCATAGATAAATTAAGTATAGTACGTCTCAATCCAAGTTGCGAAAAAGGTAAACAAAACAAAGGCAATGTATGAAACATTGCCGTTGTTCATTGCCTCTACAATGTTTTGATGACTGTAGGTAATTGTAATCAATTGAAACGGATAAGAATTGTTACAGTTAATTATATTTACGTGCCAATGTCCATGTAAAAAGTGTGATTTTTAAATAACAAATTCGGTAAATCAGCTTTTTTGTTTACCTTTTTCGCAACTTGGATTGAGACGTACTATAGTATAGATCGCTATTCCCATACATGGGTTTTTAGTTCGTCTAGAACTTATTATTTTTGCTTGTACCTTGTACCATACAAGCGGAATCATAGATAAATTCAGTAATTCCGCTAGTATAGTAGCGCCACCTAACGTAATAATTCGAACGAAGGGGTACAAGCAACAATAATAAGTTTTTGACGAACTAAAAACCCATGTATGGGAAAAGCGATCTACACTATTTAATTTATCTATGCTACTATCATTATTAGGTTATCAATTCGACGAAAACTTTTGTTCTTTTTTTTATTGTGTTTTTGTTGCTTTAGGTCGCCAAGTTCGAAGCAAAACAGTTCATATGCCGTTGACTCCAAGCTCCAAATTGGCGTGGCTCGGCTGCACGGACTTGGGGTCTCCTTGTGCCTACGACAACACGGGGATGCTGCGGTTGTATGACGTCACCAGCGGCATTTGGATGCCAATCTGCGATACGAGCATTCACTCCAGGGGGGTTTCCGATACTTGGTTTATTGTTTCGGTTAGTATTTCACATAAAGCTGAACATACATTATCTGATGGTATAATACTAAAAGCCGACCTCGGAGACGTCATTTAACCTAATGTTCATTATCGAATTTAAAAATCGTCTTTATGGGTATTGAAATAAGTGTTTAATTTATTATTTTTATTATTGATTTAATAATTTATTGTACACAATAACTAACAATGAAGAGAAAAAATTACAATAGGTAGGGCTTATATCTATAAGATATCTCTTCCAACCCACCTACTTAAAATTATTATAAGCAAAATAAATTTTATTATAATAAATAGCCTACTTATATTAAATTCCAGACATAATCTCTGTAATTCTATTAAACTGCACAGATATTAAAAGGATTTCCATGATTATTTCAATTAAATTTTATTAGAAATAAAATAAAACCTTTCGGATATTATGTATATACAAAAGATTACATTGATCACCTCATTTTAAGTTTAGTGCATGTTTATTATTTATGAGATTAAACGGATGAACAACGCATTACGTTATTACACTTATTACCGTCATTAAAAATAATATTTTTTCCTTGTTTGATACTAAGAATGATGACTATTGATTTATTGACGTAAACATTCGCGTTCACATTTGCAAAGGCAATGAATTACAATTGGTTCTATTCTACTCCTCAACCTTTTTCCAGATTAGTGAACCGTCACAAAAAGTTCGAGCCATTTTATGCAGAGGCACTTCATTCCCTGTTACAGCGCCGAAGCCTATCATTTCCGAACTAAATATACAGGTAAATATGAATTTATGTGAGCAGGATGGAACATCAATATTGTAATTATAAGAAAGTGGAGTTTATTAATATTTGCAACTTGTATTATAAATAGCGTAGTCCACGGAAAGAATAGCGTGGATGCGCCATTTTTTTGGAAAGTGATTCCGGAATTCAATATCTAAAACAATAAATCGAATCGTTATTATAGACAGCAACTTTTTAAATCTACTTCTTTTTAAACTTTTTCTAATCAACATCGGGTGATTTTATATCCTAATTCCAATAAAAATTAGTGCTAAGATAGCTTACCAAATAGGAAAAGTTAGGATGAACAGGATGTAGAATTTTGTGAACATTGAGAGGTTTTGGTGAAATAACTGTATTCATATTGACATTTCAGATTAATATCTATTCCGTTCACTTTTCATCAATCATCGTAGACCTTTTATAGAGATTTGTTTCTGTGTTAGATCCCGTTGTGCGAACCGGAGTCTGAGCGGTCGCAATTAGAAGAGCGTTTGGTGCGCTGGGCGCACACCACGCCCGACCAAGATGTCAAGGATGCAAGAGAGACTGCGCTCAAGCTGTTCGCTGTAAGTTGCTTTACCAACATACATACAATCACGCCTGCAATCCCCGTAGGGGTAGGCAGAGTCCAAGGAACACTGTGTTCCTTAAGACCACATTAAGCCATGCAAAAATTGGGTTTGGTCAGATGAAAAATCGTGAAAGAGTAGTGACAAGTGGCTAGCTTATCGCCTGCACAATCACAGACCCAGTACCCAATACACACAAGTACTAGTATGTACTTTACCAACATACACACAAGAATAATAGTACCCTTTACTTGGACTAATTTATAAATATGAACTTCAGCCATACTTGCCTCAGGGATAATATTTTTTAGCTATTTTTCTTTTTATGTAAACTTTAACTATGACTTTCATAACCATTCCTTACAATGTAAAGTTCAAGTGTCCCGAAGCGCAGAATTTTTAAGATCTTATTTGATTTCATCTAAAACCTTTCGAATTTTGAATTGAAAACACGGACGCCTATGTCTGGCAGTGGACTAATATAGGCTGATGATGATAACTCGTAAAAGTAAAGAAACAAACTATTTTACAATTATAAACGGAGGCTTTGGCTCCCGTTTAATATTTTAAAGGACCAAGTACATTTGTATAAGTTTGCGATGTTAATACTAAATTCCTATTGTAATATCCTTTCTCTTAAACCAATAGTTATAATTATTATAAAAAACCAATCCCTGAAGAAGCTGACCTTATAAGTAATGAATGACCTATTTGAATGAATAGAAAATAGTAGATACATTCTTTTTGTCATAAATTTTTATTCATTTATTTTGCAGCTTGCTTGCCGAAGCGAGATAGAACAAAGGGCTTTTGAACTAATGGAGCTACTAAAGGACGATCGTCTTCTACCTTTAGCTGCTAAATACGCGTCTCGGCTCGGCCGCATGCACTTAGCTGAGAAACTGACCAACTTAGCCGATAGTTGGGAGAGAGAAGCAGACAGACTGAACGTGGCACAGAACTCGCACTTCCAAGAGTTGGACACTCAGGAGACTTATGACGTCACTAGCACGGAGCAAGACCTGAATGCAAGTCTGATTATACCACAGAAAGCAAAGGAGAAGAAGATGGAAACTATCACACCTATAAAGCCGGTGGTAGGTTTAAACAATACTTAGGGTCGGTTTTTGGATCCGTGGTCAGGCTTACCAGTAGGTTTAAATAATCAATGGCGAAAACGTATAAATTCGTGATATGACTTGTCCAATAGTCGAATTTTCAAATAAAACTAAAGTTAAATAGTCATAGACAATTGAACCACATCACGATGCTGGGATTAGCAAAATGGCGGCTGGCCGCACAGCTGATGTATATTGCTTCGAATTTTCATCGCAAATTTAAGATTTTGTCAAGCTGACGTCACACATTTTGTGCGTCTCCATTGACGCTATTGGTCTAGATTTTAACTATTGAGGTAACAATTACTATGGATCAAAAAACTCACCTTTAGTTTATTAAGAATAAAACTAGTATTTCTTTAGTTTATAAAAAAAGAACCGATATATTTTTAACTTTAAAAGGTAGTTCTCAGTTTGACCTGCACGTGTGTTTTTAGCCAATAAAATCATCACCTGGTGGTGCAAGGAATCCCTTTAGGAAACAACAGGAATCTACAAAGAATGCGCAGAGTCCACTAAGTTTGACTGAGAGAACTCTAGTCGAGGTGCATTCATCTGGAGACCACGCTGAAAATGAAGATGTAAGTATACTTTGAATCTTGTAATACATAGGTTAATTAACATACTTTCGTTTTGTTTTGTTTTTTAAGTTAGTTTTACTATAACATATGTTTAGAAATTTTTCTTCGAGAATTTCAATTCGTTTAAATTCTTTGATAAACTCTTTGATATTTAGCTTTGAAACGGTTCAGGACTGGATCAGGATTGGCCATGGCCATTAGAAATTGCTTTAGTTACTTATGAAATTATATTTCTATATACATAGTTTTTAATTTACTTTAATTGATTTTCGTGTTCCTCACAAGGATATGAACTATTTTGATCTCTGCATAAAAATATTATTTTTCAATTAAATTAAACTTATTTTTATTGCAGCCATTAAAACCTCAAGAAGGAGAAACATTCGTTGACTGGTTTTCACGCAACAAACAAGCATTGGAGCAGCAGAACCCTGAGCTAACACCTTCGGAGCTAACTCGGCATGGCGTCAGGACATTCAAGAACATCCAGAATAAAGATAGCAGCCAATCAAACATTAAACGAAAGCTTGAAGATGATGTCAATGGAACAGACCCCCCTGTCACCAATGCGCCGAAACAATCTAAACTTAGTGCCTTCGCGTTCCAAAAGAAGACATAATATTGTCTATGACAGCTCGCCAGGTTACCACAAAATTTCTCAAATGTGTACTTTATGTCTAACGGGTCAAGGTTGACAATATTGAAGAATTTTCAATTTTGTATAGTCCAAAGTGGTCGGCAATTCTTAACATCTATAAACCAAAACCAAAACAGCTTAAACAAATGAAAATAGCTGTCAAAATATTAATTTAAAAATCATCTTAGTTTCTTTATGATGATTGTGTCATATCAAGACTACTTTTTAGGCCAAGCATAAATCCTAAGTGCACTTATGATAAAGAAATAAATCATGTTTGGTTATTGATAGTGACCCATGGGCATACATGATTACAGTTTAATGTCCTTGTTCCTGCGTTGTTTCTTGTAAAAGCGTTGCACTGATATTTAAATCTATTATAATTTATTACCAGTTTTTTAATTACTGAGACAAAGTGTAGCTTTACAATTCTATGAACATTGTTATTCTATTTGCGAAGGAACTAAGTCTTGTGTCAAGTTATTTAATTTAATTTTTGTAAATAATAGGTAGTTAATAATCATCAGTACAATAAAATATTGGAATAAAAATGTTTAAGGTTTTATTTTAGTAATAATATACTTGGTACGAATTATACCAGTTCAGCTTCGTCAGGGGGTGGAAATATTCCCTGTTTAAACATTCGCTGCCATTCAGTCCCATTAGGGTATGTGAATTTTTCCAATGCTTCAGGCAGGAATTGTGTGCTGTACCCAGGCAACTGTAGGCAAATAAAATTCATAATTAAATTTTTCTTATGCAAAGGAAACTAAGTAGTCGCCACACGCGCCTACTGCCCCCGGGAATAACAAATCGTGTGATTTCTCGAACAAACATCGTGCCTTCTTAGGTGTATTCCCGAAGTTGAGTCAAGTCAGCTACTGCTACATAAAGGTCCTCCCATAAAAAAATGAAAATGTTAACATTATTACCATTGTTTTGTTCTCCACGTCCCCCACTGACTGGTAGAACACTAAGATAAAGTATTGTCGCACGTCTACTGTGGGGGAAGTTATGAGGGGTTAACCGGTTGTGTTGACAGAGAGGAATCTTTTTATGGACCGATGGTTGGGTGGCAGGCGTGTGTGGGACCCGGAAATGTCGGCACAAATTTTTGGCAACCTTTTTTCCATATCACGCCTCTTTCCCCGAAGGGGTAGGCAGAAGTGTTAAACACCCACATATCGTCAGATATATTAGGTCCCAATGTAACAGGTGGCGAGTCTGTTGCCATGCACCGGGCACAATGTGAGGCAAGCGATATTCACAATAATTCACATTGAACTGATAGTAAGTCATCAGCCTATATACGTCCCACTGCTGGGACAGGCCTTCCTCATGGAGAAACACATGAGGAGTATGGGCCGTAACACCACCACGCTGGCCCAATGCTTAACGTGCCTTCCGAAGCACGGAGGAGCTCGAGATCACAAAGTCCTGGTCACCCATCAACGGCCTGACCATGGCGAAGGTAGCTTTGTTTTCGATCGAAGCCAATCAATGTGGAGGAGCTCGGTGGCGTAGTGACCACTACGCCACCGAGCTCCTCCACATTGAACTGTACTTAAGTTTTATTCAAACCAACAGTGTACCACTGTACAGGCGGTGGATTCAAACCCGCGATTTCCGTGGTCTCTCGAACCAATAGTGCCTCGTCCGTCCTAACTCGGCTACCGCTGCCTATAAAGACTACACAAGACAACTTTTATTATTTTTAACTTTGAGGCAAGCGATATTCATACAGCGATGAGATTTCCATTAGCGATTTTCCATATTATTCTCAATTTACCTTAGGCGCTACATATCTAGCATTTTGGACGACGCAAGGGTCGTAGAAATGCTCGTGCTGTTGGTCGACGTACTCCACGAGCCGGCCCCGCATGCTGGCGGACACGCTGCCGAAGTCCCACAGCTGCAGGTGCTGCACCATCTCACAGAGCCCTACGCCACCCGCGTGCGGACACACATTCACTGCAATACAAAACAAGTAACAACCTTTTCAATGTAATTGAACGAGAGTAAGAACAATGACCTGTTTAAGTTCATTTTTAGCCTTTCAATAAACGGACAGCCGATTATTCTCTACATATCGCTCATCCAAAAGAATAATGACATAATTACCAAAAATTCAAAAATGAGTTTTTGATGCCATAACTTTATGTTTTACACGTTTTATCCATGGTAAAAACGACAGAATTGTTGTTCCATTAGTTTCCGACAGAAAGAGTCACTGCCGTCATGGTTTTGGCCTATACTTCGTAAGGATACGCGGAAACATCGACAAAGTTTATGAAATGTTGACAGATTTATAAAAATAAAACTAAAATTGAGTATAATGTTGATTAAATTCATGATTTATTCCCATATCCAAACCTAGTTTAATGTCATAATTGTATTATTTAATATATAAAATGTCATAAATGTACGTCTGGTTTGTTTTATTTGTTTTTTTTTTTAATAGTTATCTTGAGTTTTCTCGCAAACTTTTTATATAATATTATTGGTAGTAAAGTAACACAACATAACTATTAAAATATATCAATAGAATGATTGGAAATACACAATATTTACGATGTCAAACTTTTAAATCGCTCTCCTGAAAAATCGCAAAAACGTAATTACGTCAATATTCTTTTGGATGAGCGATATTATATTTTAATTTGATAAAACTGCGAAAAAAACAGATATAATGTTGAGATGGATGTGTAATACTTCCATTATTACATCATCTGATTCTTTGTCCATATATTTATAATCATGTTGCTCGGCATATTTTCTCGTAACTCGCTACTTTCAAAGTTGACATAGATACCTACAATTAATGGTTTGTTATCAATTTTAAATGTAATCCAGTTTGCTTTACATAATCTTTATCTGGCAATAATTTACTACAAATGCTATGTAATTCAATAATAATTATTAAATTG
Source organism: Parapoynx stratiotata (assembly GCA_910589355.1). NCBI lineage: Eukaryota > Metazoa > Arthropoda > Insecta > Lepidoptera > Crambidae > Parapoynx > Parapoynx stratiotata. The sequence continues at coordinate 13,152,316 of OU342458.1, forward strand.
AATTATCAATATTGCTTGCGAAAAAATATTTTTGGATAATCACAACGATAAGGAGGTTAACTAAGTAATAAACATAATTTACACCAGTGAATGTAATAAAAAGTATTGAATTGGCGATAGCAAAAATGACACGAGTTGGGAAAGCAGACGTGTGACAGCGTGTCGTGCAGAAGACTATATACAGGTTCAATCCTCTTTCTCCTCATGGTCCATAGTTTCAATATCACTTGTAGATGCAATCGCCTGCAATAACAATTATACTCATATGTTTTTACAGGGATGCAGTAAGGTTCATATTTGGTTGAGATTGTATACATTGTCCTTACCTATGAAATTGGTGTTTTGTATGGAGATTTTGGGGATGTCTGCATTTTGCATACTAACATTTTATCAGTTTTCTTCACAAGGACAAATCCAGAGATAATAATATTTGGCATGTATCATTCATTATACAAGATTTAGCAATATGTGTGTGAACACGCTTGATAAAAATTATTTATCGTTTTTATGTTAATGCAAATCAAATGATGTATTCGGGAGACAGTTAAAAATAATCGTCTTTGTGTCTAATTTTAACACAATTAAACTTACAAAAAATTATCAAATTAAATAATACGAGCTCAAATATATGGTCTATTTTTAGAAGAGGCAATTATTTTATAAGAATGTTCTGAAACTTAATAGTTACGGACAAATTGCTAAGACAGAATAAAAACACAAATTTCATAGGTAAGGATCCAATATTAGTGCACGTAACTAATAGTGAATACCATGTTCGTACATAACCGTACCGTACAGCACTAACATGTATAATCTCATTCAAATATGAACTTTATTGCATCAATGTAAGAACACAAGCGTATATTTGTTTCTCTGTCTGTTTATGTTTGTTCGCGCTAATCTCCGAAATGGCTGGACCGAATTCAATTAAATTTTGCATGGTGATACCTTATATCCCTAGTCAACATCTTAAATAAAGGGTTTCCGTGGGATATTTAAAAAACGATAGTAACCGCGGACGAAACAGGCAACAGCTAGTCATCAATTATATTAGGTCCTTACCAATGAAATTGGTGTTTTGTCTGGAGAATTTGATTTGGATTTTGATTTCGATTTTGGGAAAAAAAATTCAGTTTTCTTCACAACGACAAATCCAAAGATAATAATATTTGGCATCTATCATTAGACAAGCTTTAGTAATATGTGTAATATCATATCACACTTCATAAAAAATATTTATCGTTTTTAAGTGAATGCAAATAAAATGATGTATTCGGGAGGCACTTAAAAAGAGTTGTCTCCGTGTCCAATTTTAACACAATTAAACTTACAACAAATTATCAAAATAAATCAAAAGAGCTCAAAAATATAGTCTATTTTTAGACGAGGTAATTATTTTTAGGAATACTCTGAATCTTAATAGTTACAGACAAAATACTAAGAGAGAAAAAAACATCAATTTCATAGGTAAGGACCCAATATTTGAATCTGATATGACGAACCTTGTAGCTTCTCTGCCATGAGGTAGACCGCGAGTATCTCGTTGACGCCGCCGACGCGCGCGGCGTCGATCTGGCAGTACTGCATGCCGCCGCTCTGCAGGAACTGCTTGAACATGACGCGGTTGGCGCACATCTCGCCGGTGGCCACGCCGATGCCGTGTGGCCTGGTCCACAGGTTAAATAAGTTCAGCAATGCCTATATTGTGGCCATGTCGAAGAAGTGATCAGATCGTTATGTAGGTACTGAACATAAAAAATGACGGTAGGTATAATAATAGGTAAGATAAACTAAAAGATTCAATAGTGGGTTCAAAGGTTTTCTTCTTACGACTATTGACATATATACCTACCTACCTATGCTAAAGGAATATTATGGTACGTACCTAAGTACAGTCACGAGCATGATCAAGTATACAATTTACGCAGTAAATGACCTCTATTACAAGGGAATAAAGATGTTTATTGTTCCAAGAGCATGTTCATGCTCGTGACTGTACATGGCTGGCGGGCTGGGGACATTATGAAATTATAATTCTATGCTTAATATAAATAATGAAAGTTGAATTTTTTATTTTGCCATAAAATATATAAAAAGATATTGTGGAATGACCATATTAATATTTACGTTTCGGATCGTTGACCTCATTCCAATTTACCTACTACGATGACCGTATACCTATTATAATATACTTAGGTCAAGGTAGAAGCACTTCAATCTATACAGTACTACGAAAACACCTTAACGTTAAATAATAGAGGGGTCTCAAGGCCAACGTGTATAGCCCTGTGTAAAACATATAAAATTGTAATTGTGTAATTTAATATCTAAGATACTGTAGCCATGACGCATGCGTGCGGCTAGACGTTACTCACCCTTAATTGACTTAAAATTGAACCTACAAAATTATTATAACAAGGTAAAGTCCCCATTTTGAGAGTGACGATGTTCGCATTAATTTCCAGTACCTACCTATTACCTACAGATCCGATTTTGAAAATACATTAACTCAAAGGTATATTTTATCTGATTTAAAAAATCCAACGACAGTTCTACGGCTAATGTGAGCCTCTTTTTTTTACGAGGAGAAATCCATTTACGGACCGTTGGGCCCTAGATCTCGTGGAGGAACCCAAGAAGGCTGGACGTTGTCAAAGCGGACATGAGGGATGATCTTACACCAGTGCATGCCGAAGACCGGGAAAAGTGGAGAAGGTGTAGCAGGAAATCGGACCCCTTTTTTTGACGAGGAGTAATCTATTTACGGACCGTACCTACCGGTGGCTAGCCGGTAGGCCTGTGTGGGAAAACTCCCCGATATACCCGTTCCTGCCCTTCTGTGGGAGCGACCCGGGGTCGCTCCGAGTCGCTCCGAGCCGTTCCCAGGGCTTCCCGACCTAGAAAGACACTAGGTCGGGGTTTGCGCCAGTGGGAGATTTTCCGGACATATTCGGAAAATCCCCAGACGTAGCAGCCGGTGATACGATGGCTAATGTGAGCCTATTGCCAGTGCATTTTGACCCTTCTTGAGGTTAAAACAAAACGTCATTTTGGAATAGATGCTTACATCAAAGCTTTAGAAATGGTGGCATGTCCTAATACGTCGTCTGGCGAGGTGGGCTCCTCTATCCACATGGGCTTGAATGGCGCCAGCTTTATCATCCAATCTATCGCCTCGTTCACGCCCCATGCCTGGTTGGCGTCTACCATCTAAAAATATAAGTTATCGGTTGACAATAATACCAGAGGGAACGAGGGCGCAGCAACGATATTCATGCGCTCCGGAGCGCTCGCACATAAACTTGTAGTTCACCTACATTTCACTCAGAAAACTTTGCGGGGAATATAGCTAAAGGTCTGTTCATCACATTTCACAATTTAGTTCCCAGAACCAAAAATAATGGCATAAGTCTAAAAACGCAAATTAATAGGAGACGAGAAAAACTATTGATGAGGCCAAATTTCCTGTCCTTTAAATGATAGACACAGAATTAACTTTAAATGCATTTTGAAGGAAGGATGTAATCTCTGCCTACCCCTGTGGGAAAAAGGCGTGACTTATGTAGTATATGTATGTATGCATTTTGAGTACAAAAAATACGATCTTTTAAGTGGTATTATTGTATTTTTACCTAGACTCAATATTTTGAAGGATGACTACTTTAGTTGTCTGACGGTTAAATATATGTATTTATCCGACATCTAGTGCCCGTAACACAAGCAGCATTTATTAGTTACTTAAAATGGGACCAGTTGATAGGTGAATGTCTGAAAATATTTATATTTAAAAAAAATCCTCACATTTAACATTTTTTTTGAACTAATTTTTCCATGTCGTGCATAACGATAGTATATATGAGTTCGAATATTATAATTACCATCAACAAGCATTATGTATATTGTATATACTTACCATATTCTATGAAATAAATAATTATCTTATCTTTTTTTTGGATACCTAGATTAAAAAGTGCTCACCAAAACATTGTCATCTCCAATACATTTACGGACGACGGTACACCGGCGAATGTCATCTTCAACACTCACACCAACCTTCACTTTAAAATGTGTAAAGCCGAGAGCCAAATACTTATCACACAGCTGTTTCACTGTCTCGTCGCTGTAACCCATCCAGCCTGGAAAATTACAGTTTATTTGGGGCCAACATTCGTGAACCGACATTTTAGAATAGAGGGCAGGAGGCCCTGCAAGTTTTTAGGTGAAGTGAAGTTTCATCGGCTATGCAATCGCAGCAAAAATGTTTGTTTTCTACATGAAAATCTTATTACAACGTACATAACTTATATGTTTCTATTATCAGGCATAATGAGCATAATTGATATAAGCATTTTCATTTAGTGACTTGAGTGTATTGATATAGATATAACATAACTTATCATAACGCCTCTTTCCCCAAAGGGGCAGGCAGAGTGTTAAACACCCACATTTCGCCAGATATGTTAGGTTCCCGTGTAACTGGTGGCAATCCTGTTGCCATGCACCGGGCACAATGTGAGGCAAGCGATATTTACAATGAACTGTAGGTACATAAGTTTTGTTCAAAACTCAGTGGTTCATGCGGTAGGATCGAACCCGCGTTTCCGGCGGCCTCTCGAACGAGCAGTGCCCTGTCCGACCCAACTCGGCTACCGCTGCCTTATACAAATAATTAAGTATAAAGATATACAAGGATATAAGATAAGATAAGAGATGAGCTAAGATATCCCGTGTTGGTCCGGGACACAAAAAGAATGTACCAACTGCTTTTCTTGCGTAGCATGTCGTAAAAGGCGACTAAGGCCATATTGGGTACTGGGTCTGTGATTGTGTAGGCCAATGGTGTAGGCGATGAGATAGCCACTTGTTACTACTCTTTCACGATTTTTCATCTGACCAAACCCAATTTTTTGGAAAAAATAAAAAAAATAAATGATAATAAAAATAAAAATTAAATGTGGTCTTAAGGAACACAGTGCTCCTTGGACTCTGCCTACCGGGGATTGCAGGCGTGATTGTATGTATGTGTATGTATTATATGTATTTACAAAGAATTTTTTTGCCATGGTGGGTAGGTAATTTGGATCGATTTCAAAGCTCTATGATAAAAATTCAAGTAAAAGAAAGAAGAAGAAGATATTTAGTTATCAAAACGAAAGGGTAATGGTCTGATTCATTTCTTACCAACTTGTGTTGTATACGCTGGATATCCATTCTCCAGCAAATACTTGACTCGTTCTTCTTTCCCAGCTTCCTTTTTTCGCAGAAGTTGAACGGCCTCTTCTTTCGTAATGACGTCAGTTATGTATCGGAAGTCTATTGTGGACACTAATTCCTAATTTATAATTCATTTTACATATAAAAAATTAAGATATGGATAAGCTTAGATATTCTTAAGTTTATAAACCTTGAATTAAAAACCTACATTAAAATATCAAGGCCGCTTTTGGGAAATTTATCTTGTTGCTTGGTAATAAATGTGTAACTCGTATGGTCTTCAATTAAGTTGTATCATTTAACCAAAATAAATACCTTTAACTTTTACAAAAAATGATAAATAAACGAAGATACAATGATAAAAACCTGGTTCAAAGCCAAAAGCTTATCATATCTTTTTAGGTCAAGGTGGTTCACAGGATTCCATAGATAGTTAAGAACTTTTTTACAGTTAAATACCTACCTCATGTTCAATAAGTAGGTATGTTAATATCTATGTCCATAAAATCTATTCTACAGAATCGAAAGCAACACGTACCTGAGTACTTATAACATAAGGTCATGTGAAGAAAAAACAGGCAAATTTCGGCAAAATACCTTACCACAAAAGAGGAGCTCGATGGTTAACCACTACGGTTAGTACGTTTTGGCTTTCGATATCGAAAACAAAGCTACCTTCGCCAGGGTCAGGCCGTGGATGGGTGACCAAAACTTCGTGATCTCGAACTCCTCCGTGCTTCAGCTGGTCCCTATTGATATAGCAACCGTTTCTACCCACCAACACCAGCATGGTGGTGTTACGGCCAATACTCCTCATGTGTTTGGTTCCATGAGGAAGACCTGTGCCCAGCAGTGGGATGTACATGGGCTAAGGACGGACCTTATAAAAACAAGGGTCAAAATATAAATAAAATATTTTACCTCCGGTTCCATGTCGACGAGTAACCTCCAGAGTGGTTTATTCTCTATTCTCGCCCACAGGTCCCATAAGGAGTTCACTACAGCTGCTACAGCTAAATGGATGACTCCTTTTTCTGGTCCAATCTGTAAATTTCTTTGAGGTTGTGTACTTATTTGACGGTTTGAAGTTACAAAACCCATACGTGGATTGGTAGGTAATGTTTATGTTTAGGTAGGACTGGGTAGGACCGATAACCCGCTTCAATCTCAGTAGATCCATTGTATATGTTTCAGTCAAAAACCTTTATCCAGTCAAAAGTACTTTTGACTAGAACAGATTGGTCAAAAGTGGTTTTAACTGAAAATTTCAGTCAAAACCACTTTTGGTTAGAAACGCAGTCACGCACGCGTTATGCATAAATAAAGTTATTTGTTTATGACCCTTAAAAACAATATTTTTAAGAGTCATAAAAAAAATAACAACATTTTCAGTCAAAAGTAGTTTTGACTGGTTTAAGAGTTTTTACTGCAACATATACCTACATCAGAATAGAGATTTTGACGGCCTCTCTGGTCTAGTGGTTGACACCACCGGGTGTTGATCGGAAGGTTCGGGGTTCATTCCCTACGGGGGGTAGGAGGTTTTCTGCTCGGTTAAGTTGGTGGTAGGGCTTCTGAGCCCGCCTTGCTAGCTACCACCGTCTTACCTAAATCTATCGCCATAATAACAATATTATAGCATAGTTATTATGGCAATCAGAGGCAAGATAGCCAGTTCCTCAGTTGTTGAGGAATACCGGTAAAGCTCGCTTCCACCTTCGGCCTTATCGTCACTTACCATCAGGTGGGATGATGGTCCAGAGCTTGCCTGTCACATGCAAAAAAAAATATTTCTACTGCCGGATATTTGTAGACCGTACCTCACGTCTAATTTAAGCGCCTTGGAGATACCTCCCGGCGTGGAAACCCAATAGGACACTACCCACGGGCTGATAATGATGAATTTATACAGTATTTAATATTGTTACCCATCTCATTTGCGAGTCATTGGTGATTGCTCGCCAGAACGTAGCAAAGTCACTGAAGATGTCTGCAGCATTCTTGCCGAGTACGAATTTCTTGAGGCTTCTTATGGTGACCACCACTACTTCCGTCCCTCTCCCGCAGGTGAATGTCAGCCCGTACCCTTTTCGGCCATCTTTTGTCTCTATTGTCACGTATGCGCAGGAGTAGTCCGGATCTGTATGCTGTAATAGATGCCTACTGTGATATTTTCGTAAGTTCGTTCACATAGAAAACAAGATAACGCCGAAATATGACGTCTGCGTCGACCTATACAGCTGTTATCATTGACTATTAAGATTTTATTATCGAAATAAAATAATTATGTAAACACAGTTGTGTAGCAACTGTGCATGAAGCACCGATTCCTTCCATTGGTGTAGGATTGAGTTCTAAATAGTCAATTCAATTCTCCTTTACCTACCTACAATTTTAGTTTCGTGCAGTCTGCAACCAAATAAGAGAACTCCACAAAAACACACCAGTCTGAGACTATACAAACTTTATAAATTGCCGAGTACATTTTTAACCCTAACTTAATAGACATGTAATATAAAATTGGTTGAGAAAATGTGCTACTTTGAAGTTTCCTGGCTAGCTGTTGCTGTACATTGTCCCTGTAAAGTCAGTGTAATGTACTGTCGAGTTCAAAAATATGTATGCACGTTTGACAGTAAATGACTCTTATTGGTGGGGGATAAAGACTATCACCTGTCAAATGTGCATATATATTTTTGACGACTGTACTAGTAAAAAATAAAATTTCATTTCATCGTTTGCCGAAATATTTGATGATTTTGGAATCGGTATTCATATCATATTGCAAGCATATCCTAGCTAAGCTACCTATCAAGGTTTTTATTTTTACAGTTCTCTATCTAAGCAAAAAGTTCCGTCATTACTGAAAAGTTAAAATTGTACCAAATATATAAGTATATTATAATTATTAAAAACCATTACTAGGTCCCTACTTTATTTTAAGAACGAATTACATTTCAGTAAACATACTAGGTATACACCTTTTTAAATTGATCTATGTACCTATATTGGTAAATGTCAAATGTGCAATGAATTAATAATAAATTATTATAAATACTTACCAAAGCATCTGACCCGTGTCCGCCAAGCGAAGTGGGGAACCGGACGTCTTTCACGTCAATGCTGATTATTTCCAAACCCTCTTTGTTATGAAGAGGCATAATTATTATGTATGGTCTTAAGGAGAGTCGAGCGGCGACTAAACTGATATTACATATACATTTAATATAAACCAAACTGCATCACTACACAGTATAGTTTATAAGATAGTCGCTTCCCAATGTCTGTTTTATGTATTCTTGGATCTTTAAAAAGTGCGCAACGAATCTTGATGCGGATTTTTTAATGGATAGAGAGGTTCAAGAGGAAGGTTTGTCTCAGTAAGATAGAAAAAGCCGTAAAACAGTTATATCCCTAGGAATATAAATATAAACCAGAATATAGTTATACGAAAGCGATTTCATAACAATCTTACTAGTGGTTCTAACTATATTACTAGATTAGGAGTGTTGTAGGAATGTAATGCGGGTCACAATCTACATTGAACTACAATGAAAAAGGGGTGGTTAGCAAATCTTCAATATTTTCAAAAGTAGTTGACACTTAATAACTATGTTCCGGCATATAATTATATTCATAGGGATAGAACTATATAATGCCTTATTCTATCTTACTACGACATATGTATAATAAAAAATGCAGCATTACATCCGTGCCAAGCTAGGACGGGTTGCTAGTCTTCTATAAACATTCAATGCAGTTGTATCAGTTTGTTTACTTTCATACGTTATTTATGTTTCACGTTATCTTACTCTTGATAGTAACGGGGTTGAACGAAATGGAATTAAACTATGTTACTTTTTTTATAAAACTATATTGTCAAATTGTGATGTTATGTATAGTGTTAATACATTTAAAAAATATATTTTTGTTAAAAATATGTTTTCTTAACCTCTAAATGTTTTTCTTCAACAACATATACAAGCTAGAGACAGCTTACAGACTTGCATACTTATTGGTATGCGGTTACTGTCGCCCATACATTTGATGCCTGCTTGTAAGAATTGCATTTGTTTGTTACAACCTCTACAGACATCATACTGTATGTTACTAACGTGTGACATAAAATATTACATCACAACACCCAGTATTTTTATTTTTAAAACTATTTACGAAACAATTGTACTTTTTAACATTTATATAATTACGTATTATTATGGCATAATTGTAAAGTTTTATATACATCTATAGAGTCGGTAAATAACCACAGTACGTCACGTTATAAGAATTGCAAAATTCGCCAGTTGATTTTCGTTATTATTACATTAGAATAAATGTTATGTTTAAATTATATGAAAAACATTGATAGCAAAAATTAACATATCCGAATATGTTAGGATATGTTATGTTAGGTATGTAACAGATGGCGAGCCTGTTGCCATGCACCGGGCGATTTTGACAGACTGTAACGTAACGAAGCTATCTGCTTTAGATTCTTGGGTTACCTACCGACTCATACTATTTATTCCAAACTTAAAACTTAAACAAGAAATATTTAAGCTAAAATATACAATTAATTAAGCACATTAAAAAGAATAATTACAAGATGAGCACCATTGGAAAAAGGCTTATTATTGCAATTATCATAAGTATTTTTATACAGTAAGTGAAAAAAAATTCAATGAAGAAGTGCAATAACATTGTTTGACTGAAAAATTGGCTCAATAAGACCATAAAATGCAAATATTTAGAATAAGTTTGTGAATTTTAAAATCATGTAGTATACATATACAGTATATACTCTTTAAATGCAACATGGAAAAAATTCTATACTGAGCAAAATTCTTTTTGAATTATACCTATTAAAATTATAAATAAATTGTGTATAATCTTAGTAAAAATAATATGCAATTCAGTTAATATAAAATATAATATAAAAGTAGGTATTACTTTACATTTCCATTGAACTAATTATTTCACTATTATAGTATATTTTGATTCGGGAATTTGGGATAAATTAATTGCAGGAAGTACATACATTAGTACAAGTATACATAAAAAATAATATTGTGTTGAATAATAAATGCCTTCAAAATTTTTTCTTTTTATTAAAAAAAAATATGTCATGGCCAGATCATTGAATTGGTCAGATCAGTATATGCAGCATAGTAATCGTAAGATTAAAATAATAATAATAATAATCTTTATTGAAAAAATTATGTTATACACTATATTTATAAACAACAATATGTATATTATTTTCAGGTAAATACAGAATGCACAAAAATGTTAAAAAGTTGTAGGTAGAACCAAAAATATTTAGTAAGCAGTATGAAACCATTCTATTTACAAAGTTCGACCATTTGAACTGCGAACTAATACTAATACTTTGGTACATTTTTGTTTTATTTGTATATAAAATAGAATGTACAATGTAAAAATATCAAAAAACACAGCACCCATGTTCCTTAAAACTGCACCATTGATTCCATGATCTGGCTAAAGCATAATTATGTAAATAAATACAACTCTAATGGAACCATAACAGATAATGTACCAACATTGAAATTTAGATAAAATTATATGTATGTTATTATTTTTTAATGAATTGTAATTACAAGACATTATACTACTTGTAAGAGATCTTAATAAATATAGAATATTATTTTCATTCAATAAAAATATTATGCTTTACTTGGATTACAATGTATTGTTCAATAACTTATGAAAATTATATCCTTTTTTCCATTAAGTAATTTTCAACCACTTGACCAATTCAATAGAAATACATAAAGATAAAACAAACAACTAAACTAAACATTACAAACATAGCTAACTATCAGTATCATATAGATTTATATTAATATACACAAAATAATCTGTATGTACATACAGGTGAGTAACAAACATTTGTAAAGATATTATAATTTAATAAGCATTTGTCATTTCTCAATATAAGATAAGCTCTTAAGTCAGAACATAGAATCAGAAATACTTACGATAAGATAGTACTACTTTTTATTTTCTTTGTAAATCTGTGAGAGTCTTTGAACAATTTGTCTTTCATCTGCATCCCATAATAGGCAGGCCAATCGCCCGAGGGTGGCATCATATGCATTATGAACCCAATCTTGAAGCAATTGAAAACGAGCCTGTGTACAAAATTAAACAGTATTACACCTACTCAATAAGTTTTTAAAATAGTTCAATTTTGTAAGTAGTATAAGTAAATTTGTAAATTATTATGATTATTATGATGATTGATAAATTATCTTAGGAATATATTATGATATACATTTTACCAACTTTTTAAAAATGGAAAGAAATTCTGAAAAAATATTTATCTTAGCGGCATTTTTAAATAAAAATTCAGAGACTAAATATCAATTCTTACCTCAGTGATTCCTTTTTCAGCAGCTAATGTTTCAATTTGACCTTTTAAATAACCCAAGTTTATGAAGAAAGACATCCAATTCAAGCCCAAACTCTTGGATACGAAATTCAAATACTTGGGTGAAGGCTGAAAATAGAAAAATTGTTAACAAAGACTGACTGACAGACTGTTAATTGAGAAAAAATATTGAAATGGCTGAATCAATTTTAATAAAATTTTGCATGGTCAGATACTTTTTATTCCGGAAAATGAAAGGGCTCCCGTGGGATAATTAAAAAACAAGTAACTACAGACGAAGTCGCAGGCAAGAGCTGGTGATATATATATCAGGTTTTTATCACATTCAACTGTCAAAGTAATATGAAATTCGACTATTGGGCATGATGTAAACGTAATAAACATAACAAAAACCTCCTCTAGACTGACACAACAATGATATTTAGATCAGTAAGCACTGTAGACAAATTAAACCATGGGTATAGTTGCTACTGAAATAATTTCTACACACTAATAAGTATTAGGTCAATAACCATAATATAACCACATGGAAGAATTATATAACCATAATTCTTCCATGTAGGATGGTGTGGATCCAGCAATGGGACATATAGACTAGATGTGATGTATTTTATATGAATTGTTTGTTAAAATAATAATATAATAGTAGTTACCTCTTCAGAAGATTCCATTAATGAAATGATTAAATCATCCTTTTCAATGTGATCATGGTGTTCATCAACATCTCTCTGGACTTTCTTTCCAGAAGACATGTAGTAAATATGATTACTACCAAATTGTATACCTGAAGAATTCATTATGTTGAACACTGAACCAGTGGCTGTAATAGAAGTTATTATCAATATCATAATTAACCGAAAAGTAAAAACCATTTAATGCACAAATTAATACTGCTCATACTAGGTAAATCTTATAGACTGAGGACTAGAATCTGTTAGACTGGCAACAGGAAAATTTATTTGTTTCACATAAAAATCAACTCAAGAGGATTAACTTTTATATAGCATATATTGCTCTGAAATCATCCTCTGCAGAGCTGCAGGGTAAAAACTAAAGCTTATTATAAAGGTGACTGGAATTCAAAAAGGCGAACAGATAGGGGGAGGAGCAAAGTGATGAGCGGGTTAGGTTGACATACACCCAGCGACTTCAGGGCATTTACAAAGGTCAGTTCAAAGGTTACTGAGGTTATGGTAAGGTATCAGGGTCCATTTAGGTTCCCCCACCCATCAACTCCACTTCCTACGGGGTCCTGAAGATGTGTATAGACAATTTCTTTTTGCCATTTTTAGTGCACACACCCTTTGTGACACTGTCCAATTTTTCGTTATGTATTATCTAACTATAATATCCATTAAAGCAGTACCTAACCTGATACCATAAAAATTTAAATAAAAGATTTAAAATCTGAATCTGCTGAATACTTTCATATTCAGCAGCTTTTAAATCTTGTCAGGTCTTATTTAGTTAGTGTTAAATTTTAACATTATATGTATGACTGGTGTAAGTCGCACCATCTGTGTTGGAGTGATCTTTTCATTAATTTTTTTAACATAATATTTTCATTCATATTTTCTTGTACATGATTAATATAACAATATTATTGGTGACTCATAAAATGTTTTCTTGTTTAACATACCTTGTGTATTAACAGAAGTATAACTCCCACTGTCTTTTTTAGTCTTAGTTTTGGGATCTTTAGGGTTTTTTGGGCCGTCACCCTTGTTTTTCTTTGGTTTAAAAGGATTGCCAGAATGTTTCTTTTTCTCCTCATTTACAAAATCATCTTCAGTAAACACAACCTCTTCGAGGTCATCGTCATCGTCACTTTCAACTTTTTTTTTCGATCCATTTGTGTTAGACTGTGGTGATGGCGACGGCTGTGATGGTGGTGAAACTGGTGAAGGTCCCGTTTCTGTATTTGACGACTCTTCGTTGGCTTGGCGTGGTGGATTCGGAACTGCGTCTGATTTGAGACTTCGAAACAGCTCAATCAGTCTATTAGTTACTGTTGCCATGATTAAGGCGAGAAATTTTGCAACTATAAATAACAAAGAAATTTCACCTTGAAAATAATAAACTCGCCTAATTGCGGGGTTCAATAAATAAATTATGTTACAAATACTTACGAAAAGGAACCGTATTATAGCTTACAGCAATATTTTTACGTGTCATAAATATAACAATTAATAATTAAAATTAAAAAACACTACAAATTCAATGAAAAGTCCCGATCTTGGGGTGCTTTTGACAGTTACAATGACAGTTACACATTTTTTTGTTGTTGTAAAATTCTCCCATGTAGGGAAGGCAAAGGGAACGGAGCCCATAGAGCCAAGTCTTCAGTATATATTTCTTCATTAGTTTGCATTGAAATGCTGGTGTAATGCATTTCAATGCATCTTGGGAGAGTTTGGCGTCAAACGATCGATGGCAGACACTGTGGTGCTACTTGGATGAGGTGGATTACCACGATAAAAAACTCATCACTTTTCACACCACTTGACGTTTATTTCGATAATCCTCCATATTGCACATCATCACAGACACTTATTACACAAAACTACACTGATTTTACGTAACAATATCCACTCCGTACAATATTACAATCATCGAAATAAAAATCACGTCCGACATTAGCCAAATGCCGCCAAACTCGCCACATTTTTTTTCCACATCCACCTCATCGAAGTAACAGCACAGTCTCTGCCATCGATCGTTTAACGCCGAACTCTCCCAAGGTGCATTCAAATGCATTAAACTGAAGACAAATACCGAAGACATGGCCGTATGGGCTTCGTTCCCTTTGCCTTCCCTACATGGGAGAATTTTACAGGAGTTTTTGGCGGCGTCCAACTATGGCGGACGTGATTTTTATTTCAGTGATTGTAATATTGTTTCGGAGTTGATCTTGTTGCGTAAAAACAAAAATGAATAATTAAAAAAAAGAAGAGAATTTAACAACAAAACATATAATTAAATAATACGTTTACTATGAAGGACTTATCCCTAAAAGAGATGTCTTCCAGTCAATCCATGAATTATCATTTTAGTATTGTTGAGAATTTTAGCAAAAAAAATGAACTGTTTATTTAGACTAAATAAACATAGTATGAGTAATAATAATATATAGGCGACTGGCTCACTATCTGTCACGCTGAGCACATGTGCAGTCACTGCTTGGTGAAGCGCGGACTATGGCAGGTGACTGCTTTTGCCTAGTCTCCTGACTGGCCCTTAGGGGATAATAGTCGTGATTCTCTCGTGATAATAATCTCGTGGTAAGTATGAATAATTTATACTTACTAATGTTTAAAATGCGAATGTACTCTGTCTGTTTGTCTGTCGGTGTCGCTTGCACGTTAAAACTACTGAACCGATTCAATCGAAATTTGGTACACAGATAGTCTAAAGCCTGAGAAAGGGCAGGCTACTTTTTATCCATATTATATTCCCGTGAGTACGGGAACCCCGGGAAGCCACTAGTGTGCATTTTAAAGACATTAAGTTCTAAGAGAAATTACAATAACTTTATAGGAAAAGGTACCTATTTATTATTTTCTTATCATAGCTTTAAGTACGCATTTGGTTAACTAAACCCTCAAGAACAATTTTTGGTGGTTAATTAATTATATAAAAAGCTGAAACCTTAGTAAATATTTTACAAAAAGTGGTAAAGCTTATTTACTACATAAACAAACAAACATATCGCTCATCCAAAAGAATAATGACATAATTACCAAAAAGTCGAAAATGAGTTTTTGATGCCATAACTTCATGTTTTTCACGTTTTATCTACGGTAAAAACGACAGAATTGTTGTTCCATTAGTTTCCGAAAGAGAGTCTTTGCCGTCATGGTGTTGGCCTATACTACGAAAGGATACGCGGAAACATCGACAAAGTTTATAAAATGTAGATAGGTTTATAAAAATAAAACTAAAATTGAATATAATGTTGTTTAAATTCATGATTTATTCCCATATCCAAACCTAGTTTAATGTCATAATTGTATTATTTGATGTATAAAATGTCATAAATGTACGTCTGGTTTGTTTTATTTCGTTTTTTCAAATAGTTATCTTAAGTTATCTCGCAAACTGTTTATGTTATATTATTGGTAGTAAAGTAACACAACATAACTATTAAAATATATCAATAGAATGATTGGAAATACACAATATTTTCGATGTCAAACTTTTAAAACGCTCTCCTGAAAAATCGCAAAAACGTAATTACGTCAATATTCTTTTGGATGATCGATATCATCAGGCCTCTATCTCGGAAAGGGTAATAAAACAGGCAGAGGTGTAAAAAAACATAAAGACCAAACAATTCCAGCCCTCTTAGCATGAACACCGCATTATGATTAAGGTATATCGGGTTTTTATCACGTCCAAGTGTCAAAGTAAGTACTATGGAATTAGGCGTGATAGAAACGTGATAAATATCATATCGTGCTGCTCGTGCTACTTCGGCAGTTTCAATTTCAATAAAATCAAATGAAAATTTGTTGGCCAATTGGAGCTGGTTATGGAGCTCGTTGGCGTAGAGTTTCGTAAGCTTTGGCTTTCAATATTGAATACAAAACTACTTTCGCCATGGTCAGTAATGGGATGGGTGACCAAAATATTGTTCTTCAAGGCTTTTCAAGTCATATAAGGCCAATCCGCACTTGGTTAGTTGTTGTGGTGTTACGGCCCGTAAGTACTCCCTGAGTTTTTCCATATAGAAAAGCCTGTGCCTGGCTTTGGGACCTATCGTCCTCAGCATATAGCTTCAGTATGGGCCGTAACACACCACGCTGGCCCAATGCGGGTTGGTGGGCGGAAACGATTGCATTAGCGACCGGAACCAACGGCTTATCGTGCCTTCCGAAGCACGGAGAAGTTCGAGATCAAAAAGTTTTCAAAGATTACTGACCTAACTAGATTTCCATTTACTTTGTTTTCAATACCTATCGAAAGCCAAAGCGTGCTACACACTGCGCCACCGAGGACCTCAATTTAATTATTTTATTTATTTATTTATATGGGCCACAAGATACCAACCAATATAATAATATCACTAAAACTATAGATTAACGCTCAGTTGCACAAAGAATTTTTAAGGGCGACATTTGTTAATGAGACATTAAAACTTAAAAGTACATTAAAGTTAAGGTTGTCACACAAAACAGTTCAAGCTAATGTCTCTTTAGCATTGACAGGGTGCCAATGTCGCTTTGTGCAAAGTAAAACTACGCTAAGGTGTTTTTTTGACACTTTAATAAATAAATTTAATGGAACATTAGAGATAATGCTGACATTAAAATTTAAAGTTCGTTTCTGCAACTGGGTGTTAGATATGTACTAGATTAAAATCCTACATGTAGACACATCAGTCTTATGGAAAGAGGTAAAAACTCACATGCAACCAAAAATAATTACAACTATTAAAAGTATTACTTAAATGGATTTAACTACGATTAAGAAAAAAACATTCTTTGCTAAAACAACCAGGAAACACGGTAAATTTACATTATCGGTCAAATTAACAATTTTTATTTATAAAATTAGGACGTAAATGTGTTGGCTAATAATAAAAAATAAAAATTATTTTAATTAATTACCATTTTTTATCTTCCCTCCGTCAGTTTTAATTACGTGAATTTTTTGAGTAGGTATCCCGTGGCAAAGATTAGTGTAATGCCATGGGAACCATATTATACAATATGCTATTTTTTTGTTTGTGGTCCGCCATGGGTATGCTTTCCATACTAAGGTGCCCATGACGTTTGGTGATCATTAACTACTTTTTGTTAAATTAAGCAACGATATTACATAAAAAAAGGTTATAAAAGTATCTTAATAATAATGAGCTTTTTAATCCCTATACAGCGAAACAAATCCTCTTTGATTATAATTCTTTTTTTGAAAATAGCACATAATGATTATTTGACATCATTATGATTGTCATACTTACATCAAAATATGTCTTGTTTAATTTCATTGTAATCAATAAAAAGTTATTAGTCGTATTTAAATTATTGAAATGAATAAGCAGGAGAATACTACTAAGAGTATGTTTTTGTCGAATTTCTTCAAGCTAGGCCTTTTTGAGACGCTTTATGCGAAAACCAATTCAAATCCTGATACTAGTTGTGATTCGCCTAGGCACGAGGAGTTGGTTGACGGAAAGTCATGTGGCGATGCGCC
Source organism: Parapoynx stratiotata (assembly GCA_910589355.1). Classification (NCBI taxonomy): domain Eukaryota; kingdom Metazoa; phylum Arthropoda; class Insecta; order Lepidoptera; family Crambidae; genus Parapoynx; species Parapoynx stratiotata. Next base: position 13,170,137 of record OU342458.1, read on the forward strand.
ATCACGGAAGTGTGCGTGTAGTATTCCGGATAACGATAAATGTAAAGCCGGAGACCGCGGCAAGACCGGCGCGGGTGTGACCGGGTCCCGCACCGGGCGCGTGTGCGAGGAACCAGAGGACCTGCCCGCAGGCGCCGTCAACCCGGGCCTGCTTAGGTACATACACAACGCGGCCCGGTACCGACTACCTCAGTGCTTCGAAGGAGGTTCCGTCTCCGTGAAACAAAGTCAGAAAAACAATTGGGTCTTAGGACATTCTCTATCATTTAGTTCAGTGTCGCCCGGAGGTTACAAGCTGTTATTATCATACGTGGATAAGGATAGACCTACAGGAATTCCGTATTTTGTGATGGAAGCAGCGCCCGGAGGGCAGATGAGCTGTGAAGTGCGCGTGGGTCCTACCCGGAGCACCCGCGCGACTGTGGTGGCGCAACTGGCCGACGCTGAGTTCTACAGCTTCGAGAGCATTTTTGATGCGTATTTCAACAGTGTTACAGCTTCAGTTATCGCCGTCAACAGAGAATTTATAGCTCTACATTATTTACAGGTAAATTATGTACATAATTCATATACAAAATACACAGTAGACCGGTCTCTCCGTATCTTGCCCGATTTGACTGTGTCGATTATAACCACAGTCAATTTGATACAAGCGCTCTCGGTAGTGAAGCGGTAGCCGAGATGAGAAAGACAGGCACTTCTCGTTCAAGATGTCGAGGCTTCGTTTCCCCGCCTGTATCACTGAGTTTGACTAAAGCATGTAAGTTCAGTTGATTGTGAAAATTTGGGTACTTGGTAAAAAGAGCCGCGGATTGACTCCCACTTAGCCTGTAGCTGGATACACTTAATCATACCCATGACGTTTAAGTATGCTTGCCGTTAATCGCGTGATGAAAAGCGATTTAGCAGCCTAAGTCCAACGACACGCTTGCCTTGCATAAAAGAAACCGGTTTTTATTATTTATTATATTATGTAGGTATTAAGTGAGATACATAAACAGTTGACTATTTTAAGTGCCTAAGTTTAGGCCACGAAATAAAGAAAATATTCGTTTGGTTATGTCAGGCGGTGACAGAGCAGATATCGCTGGGCGCGGAGGTGGTGGCGCGCGGGCACGCGGTGGAGCTGAGCTCGGCCTCCGGCGCGGGCCGCTGGGCCTCCGCCAAGCACTCCGTCAGCGCCACGCTCGGCACGCGTGGCCTCGACCTCTGCTACGCGCGCGCCATCAAACCGTACCTCACCGTCGCCGCCATGCTTGAGGTTTCTTTTTGCTGATGTTTGTTGATTAAAAAATTTCATAAGAATCAGGAGAACCCGCTGCCTTATAAGTGCCTTTATTTTCGACGACCTCCGTGGTCGAGTGGTCTGTATGCCGGTCTCAAGGCATCGCCATCTCGAGAGGTTCTGGGTTCGATCCCCAGTGGGGGCAAATGTTTGGGTGATGAATTTTCAGGCATTTGTTCTCCAGTCTTGGATGTTTATATATAAATATATATTATAAATATATATATTTAAAGCAACTAATGATATTCTGAATATATATAAATATATATATTCAGAATATCATTAGTTGCTGTTGGAATTTTTGTTGGTGGAATTTTTGAGTAAGAATCACATAGGAACATTTTACAAAATTTTATGTGTTAAGATTGCCCATGTCTAAATAAACCCCATCACCGCAAGTGTTCTGTGCACTAAACAGTTGGTAACTATCAGGTTGGGTTCGCGATCCGTCGTGCGGTGGCCACGCTTGCGTACGAGTGGCGCAACGAGGTGTGGACGGTGCGCGGGTCCGCGGACTCGGACGGGCTCGTCGGCGCCACGCTGCAGCGCGCGCTCGGCGGCAAGCGCGCTCAGCTCGCCTGCGCGCTCTCCGCGCTGCTCAACCATCCCAACGACAAGTTCAGGCTAGGCTTTGGAGTCACCGCTGCTATCAATTAGCGATTTCTGATCAGGACTTTAGTAAGCCGTCAATCCCTACACATTTTCTAACTAGAAGACTGCGATATGTTATCGGAAAATTTTTATTTCTCCATATATTTTCTAATTTGAAGATGATAGTTTGCCACTAGCTTATGTATGTTTAAACGGCATTTGTATTTATTATACTTGATTATTGTACGCTACAAAGTTATTTAAATTAGACCGACATAATTTTAAACTTACAAACATACTTTTTTGTAATAATGACCTACTGCAAATGGCAACAGCAGAGTAGAGCCTTTTTCTGCTTTTCTTGATTAAGAAAACCAATTAAGTCAAAACAATGGTGAGGTTTGTATTGTTATTGTTATAATTTAATTTTCTGTATTGTAACCATAAATTGTTTAATTTATTTAATGCAATTGCTATTTATTATACTAAAACATAGTTAGTTATTATATAATTTATATTTAGATATACCTATTATACATAAAATGAATAATAAATTCAGAAAAATACTGCTCACCCTCTTATTTCGCGTCACCACAGTCCATGGCAATGACCAGTGAATCACGATAACACTTATTGAGCCCACAAAACGGTCTACACTCATGTCCCATCCTCACGCGGCGGTCATCAGAGAGGACTATATTAAATATTCATTCTTGATGTAACGATAATGTAGGCGTGTATTAGGCGCCGGCGGCCGCAGCAGTGGCCCGGGCGGCGACGCTGCAGGGCGGGCGCGTGCGCGAATTATGGGCGGGGTCTCAAATACCGCCTATAAATTGACGCAAGGGGAAAACAGCTTTAACATCTTAGAGTTAAGGAAGTATTCTATATGTGTAAGTATAAATGTGACGGTGTGGGCGTTCGGCTGAGTTTCGGTCGGTAGTCCGTAGTCCGTAGAGCGTGGCGAGCGATGGGCGCGCGCGGCGACGCGTGCACCCGACAGTAATGGTGATGGAGCGGCTGGCGGACTTTGTGAGCAAGTCGCTGGAGGGGGGCGAAGCGCCCGCACCGCCGCCGGAGCCCGGGGAGCCCGAGGACGCCGACGAAGACGTAGACATCACGGCCCTCGAGGACAAGTCACCACCTCCCAAGAAACCCAGGAACTGGCTCGTCTCGCCGGTGCCAGCACACTGCAAAAGAGAACTCTCTATTGATGACGATGACGACAACAAGCACGGTGAGTTTGTTACAATTCACTGTTACTCGTTAACTACTTACTATACGTACAAAACTTTTTATTAATTGACATAAATATCATTGAAGATATGAGTACTAATCATCAAAATATTGTAATGTCATCCATATTACTATTTTATAACAGATACAAACTGATGATTTTATGGTATTCCTTTTAAATTCTATGATATAAATTGAAAAACTCATACAACATACTCATTAAGTATATCCCTTTTATAAAATAATGATAATACTTACCTATCGAAATCATGTGTAATTGTAAGCATAGATGAAATATCGGGAGCATCTCTCCTACCTATCCATGACATTCCACGAAATCATGGCTTTTGCAAAAGATACATCTTCACTCGTAGGGATGTTTTTAAAGGAACAGTGTGGCGCAGGGGCGAGCTGTGAGTGGCACAGGGGCGAGCTGACCATAGTGTTAGGCAAATTATTTTTTAATTTACTCATTAGTACAGGCCAGAATTGAATCGGTGACGTGACAAGATAGCTTCTAATATTGTTTTTTTTTGCAACGAGACCGATTTTTGCACTGATAAGCACACAAACACACATTCTACATGTTCTATTTCTATGTCAGTCATCATCATTGCCTCACCCATAACCTGCAGTATATTAATATAAATTCTGATAAATAAATAATTACATATAATATAGCACGCACTGATTGTAGAGCTCTGTCGATTAGTAGGATAACTCTTAAAATATTATAGGCTAAAAATATTTTTAACCGCCTCTCTGGTTTAGTGGTTCACACCACCGGGTGTTGATCGGGAGGTCCGGGTTCGATATCCCATGGGGGCAGAAGTTTTTCTGCTCGGTTTGGTTGGTGGTAGGGCTTCTAAGCCCGCCTGGCTAGCTACTACCGTCTTACCTAAATTTGTCGCCATAATCACAATGTTTTAAGCATTGTTGTGTTCCGGCAATCAGAGGTAAGATAGCCAGTTCCTCAGTTGTTGAGGATTACAGATGAAGTTCGCTTCCACCTTCGGCCTTATCGTCACTTACCATCAGGTGAGATGAAGGTCAAGAGTTTACCTGTCGTATGTAAAAAAAAAGATGCCTATAATATTCATAGTACAACTAAAGCTGTATTCGTTCAGGATCATTAAACCGACCTGATAAATATCCTATCCTATGTTTTTCTGTTTTGGATTCCGATACAAAAAGTTGCACATTTTAGTTTATAGTTGTTGAATTTTATGATGGCGAGTAGCTTCGCTCTTAACACCCTAAGATAGCGTCTAAAGTCGAATGACTTAGTCGCCTTCGTGAATTGCAATATCTATAAATGTGAAAGTGAAATGTTCATAAAAGTATCGATTTTCTGCAATGAGTATTTATGGAAGTGGCTTCCCGCGGTTTCACCCGCTCGGTATCCAAGCCGGTATTCCCATGGGTATATCGGGATAAGGAGCCTATTTCCTTTCTCAGGTTCTAGAGAGTCTACACCAGAGGTTCCTACACTTATTTTTTTCATAGACCAGTTTAAAAATTTATCTGGTTCCGGTACATTTCTAACATATTTCCAAAACTCGTCAAAAATGTGAAGACAACAAGACCCCCGTCGAGTCTCCCGTGGACCCCTAGGCGTCCACCTGGACCACTTTTGGAACTAATGGTCTAGACTATCTCTTTGTGGATTCTATGTGGATAAATTGTAAATATTTGTTATAAGCCACTAACAATTTCGAAATTAACTAGCACGAGCCGTTCCAAAGTTATTACGATTTATATGAACCACTAATTATGCATGCTAGTCAGATGAACGATCATCAAAATCTAAACATTAAACAGCATAAATACCATTTTTCTTGTTCTGCAATATGAATAAACATACGAAGAGATTTGCAAAAGAAAGAGATTGACAAAACTCACAAACTAAAAAAATATTATAACCATTTTAATATGCCATCTGAGAGAATTAAATTTCGACCTCTATCTACTTAAATACGCATCGTAGGCGCACAGAAATGGTATTCAAAACTGTTAAAAATAATATACAAATTTTTTGCATAGCTTTTGAATTCAAAAAAATATTTTAAATGTTTTTTAAAAAAATATCATGTTTTGTGAATTTCCAATAAAAAAGGTTCAGTAGAGCAGACATGATTTTTTTATTTTGTGAGACATTTTTTGGAATTATGAAATTACTTGTCGGCAAGATTAACTGAATTTTTTATAAGTCAAAATGCTTACTAAGTCATACTTATTTCAGGATTTATGCCATAACAATAGATGCCATTACAAAGAATTAATGATGCACCATTAAATGAAACAAGGAAACTAGAAGCCCACATCCACGCTTCCCATGGTATGCGCCTCCTCGACAACCGTTGCACTCACCCTTCCAACCAACAGGAATTCCCTTGAATTTCTACCTACCTCGTACTGATTAACAATACCTAATCAATCAATAATTAACATCCAACATAATTATCACAGTTGGATTTCTAACCTAGAATACTTTCCAACTTGATTGTCTGAAATCCGCGCTCTCAATCTGACAATTAAAGTAAAAGCCATAGATGGCCGTAGACCTTTTACTTAGAAGCACAGGAGCTACCAGACATAACTGCCACCATGCACTGTTGCGTGCGTTCGACATTAGATTAGTAATTTATAACTTTTTTTAGAGAAAAATTTAGTAACATAATTGTCATCACGTCTATCCCCGAATGAGTAGGCAGAAGTCTAAAGCAACTACTTTTCGCTTATGATTTATCTAAGTCTTCATGCAACAGATGATGAGTCTGTTGCCAAGCAGCGGGCACAATGTGAGACAAGCGATATTCACACTCAACTGAACTCAATTTTTATTCAAACTCAGTGGTATAAGTGGTGGCATCGAGCCCTCGGCCTCTTGAAAGAGTAGTGCCTTCTTTTCCAACTCAACTAACACTGCCTTGTCACCTGTATGTATGTGTTCCTTGTAGTTCTAACATTCCAGCAGGCGCACCGTTTGCGCCAAACACTTATTAAGAAAACGAATAAGCACTACCAAGTCCAATTTGAAAAAAGTCTTAAACGTGTAAGTCATATGTCGATGGTCTGAACCTAGCTACAATTATGTATTACTAGCTGTTGCCCGCGACTTCGTTCGCGGTTTTCTGGTTTTTTAACTATCCAGGGGAATTTTCCATAATAAAATGTATCTAAGATGTTGACCAGGGATTTCTTTTTCTCTTTATTGGGGTAAATAAACAGCAACTATACATATTTTGAATGACAAAAAATAATTTTAAGTATTGGTAGTATAGCCACCAACTACATTTACCACATATTACTAGACACACATTTTTCTAGCTTGCATTGATACAGTACATACTAACCCCCCTACTAATAAACGAGTTATAAGGAAGGAATAGTTATTCAGTGTTTTGTCACTTTCTGACAACTACTGTCTTCTGAATGTCTGACGAAGACAAAACACTGAATAACTATTTCAACCTCATACCTCGTTCTTTAGTAAGGATGTGTATGTAAATAGATGTAAAAAAATGTAGATTTTAACATAACCAAAAAAAGTTTTACTTAAACAGATCCTCTATGAAGAATCTGAAAATCTCGATTTTTTAACTGTACAGGAGTCAAAGCAATGATATCAATGGAATAAAAATATGAATTAAACTATAGTTTAATTCATACTTCATTACATTATCTTCATTTCTATCAACGTCGAATTGTGTCCTCTTGGGAATGATTTCCTGCTTGTACGTCCTCATCAGTTTCGCATATCAAAGCCTCATAAAACTCATGGTAGGAGCGTGTAATATCGTGATTCTTACAAACACTTAACAAGGGTTTTAGGCACAGGTAATGGTTGACTTTATACTCTTTGCAGCTCGGTAACAATTGAAATTTCATGAAAAACATTTGAAATCTTCTGCCTTCATAGAGAATCGAGCTAAGAACAAAACGAATCCTTCCCCTAAACTAGAAAGTCACTTAGCTTTACCCTTTCGCTGCGGATGGCGAGTTAACTCGTTCAGAAAATTGTGTTCTTAGACACGGTGGACGAGAATACTCGTTTACATTTATCCACCAGTACATACGGAGCACTGAATGCGAAAACTACCCCTACAAACTTGCTTAGTGTACTCAGTACTTCCAGGCCAGAAGTTATAGTTATAGACATGATTAGTATTGCTAGGTAAAAAAAATAATAATGTCGTTTGCTTTCGCTGCGGAAGGCGAGTAATCTCGTCTTGATTGGAGATGATTATATACGGTAGGCGAGTTAATACGTACACTAAATAATAAAATGTAACTAATTTGATTGGCCAAAAATTTAAAATGAGTAGAGATGAATCCGTGTAAATATTTGTACGGTTGAAAAAATGTGTCTATAATTAGCGATTGCCCATGTCCTGCGTGAAAACGGGAAATATGGGGAATTAGTTCTACATTTGTTCCATCGAAACATAGGTATGACGTAATTTGTTCCGTTTTTATTTTCTTAAAAAATTGCATCAATTGTAGCCGTAACCCAGCGATGTACTTTTTTGTTATGTGCTGTAGGAAAACCAAATTGGTCTCGCCGATTAGTTCTATATCAGATCTAACCATGTATGTACAATAAACTCATTAAAATGATAAGAATACTAATCTATAAGTTCGAAAACAAAAGTATCCTCAGCGATGTATTCCTTGAGTAAGATGGTAGGTGATTTGAGTATTAAGAAAATGCTACAATTTGAGAGTAGTATTGAATTATTTTCATATTGCGATGACAAATTACAAGTACATGTTTTATTATTAGTTATTATTAAGCAAAATTCTATAATAGCTATTAATAAATTTAAATATATTTACACATTAAAAGGGAATATTACATCGTTTGTTAATTCGCAAAAATAATAAGTATGAAATTGATAGACGTTTGGAGAGAGAGAACAAAAAAAAATGGCACATTTATTTTTCTAAGACCGTCTACAGTGAAGTTTTGGTGTACGATGAACCCGCAGCTAAAGGGAAAAAGTGAAAGAATTAGCTTTCAACGCAATCCTTAACATTATAGATGAATACTAGACATCTTTCAGACGTAAAAATTTAAGTTTGGCCGAAAAATAACACTGTGGACACTGTAAAGCAAGGAAGCAGAATTAAAATAATATCTGCTAATAAACAGTCTCACAAAATAAAAAGTCATGTCCACTCTACATAACCTTTTCTATTAAAATTTCACGAAACATTATCTTTTTTAAAATATGGTCCTTAGGAATTCAAAAGCTATGCAAAAATTTTGTTAATTACTTTTAACCGTTTTGAATACCAACTCTGTGCACCTACAATGCGTATTTAAGTAGATCGAGGTCGAAATATGCATCTCTCAAATGGCATATTAAAATGGTAAATATATTTTTACTTTGTGAGTTTTATCATTCGCTTTCTTTTGCAAATTCCCTCGCATGTTTATTCATATTGCAGAACAAAAAATGGTATTTATACTGTTTAAAGTTAAGATTCTGAAGATCGTTCATCTGACTAGCATGCATAATAAGTGGTCGATATAAATCGTAATAACTTTGGAACGGCTCGTGCTAGTAAATTGCAAAATTGATAGTGGCTTATAACAAATATTTACAATTTATCCACATAGAAATTATAATTGTAAACGCTGTAGATTCCGAGAGATACACATGACGTTTTCTTAAAGCTTGCGGTATGAGTGATCCACTTTATTGGCCATATCTTTTTTATTTCTGGTTTAACAAATTTCTTACTACACCGTAATGCTCTGGCAATTATTTATAAAAAATCTGTTGTGCTGTTGTTAAGGTTTGGAGTATCTAACCATGGAATAAGTGGTCGAGTGATTTGAAGCAAGATCACTCATACCACATGCTAATGAATAATGAGGGTTTTTTATGATACTGACCTCTGAAATCATTTTTGCTTTGGCTGTCACGATGTAAAAATTTTTATAGAGATTATAATTAAAATGAAAAAGAGCGAGTTATGTGAGACGATTCACGTTTTGGTAAATTATGAACATTAAACATCGCACGGTCATCTTATTAGATGACCGTGCTAGGTTCAATTTTCTTTTTCCATATTGATATGACAACAACATTAGAGGAATCTGCCCCGTGTCGTATCATATACCAAAAACTAAAAAAACACAAAAGCCTTCAACATTGTCGAGGAAGAGAAAGCTAGAATATTTACAGTGTATTGCATTTGTATTGTCAATATATGTGATAATTACCTATATTACCTTAAGAAAAAACTAACAGTATAATTTAAGCTAGGAGAGCGAGAGTGGAAGTGGATGCGGAACAGATAAGGAATCCTTTTTGCATCTCCAAACATCAACAAAAATATCTGTACTGATTTACTGATTGAAAATATTAACTTAGATTAATGAACTATAAGGGTATCATTGACGAATTTATTGATTTTTCCTTTTATTTTTTAACTTGCTGTGCCCGCGACGTCGTTGTTCGCGTGGGTGTTGATTTAACGCCGATAAAAGTTTACAAAAAGTTTTTGTGTTTGTTAACAAAATGACAAAAAGTTTAAAAGTGGGTTGCTGAATTTAAACGTGGTCTAGAGAGCATCAAAGTTGACTTTTGCTCCGGTCGGTCGTCGACGACTGCGGCGGGAAAAATCACCGGCAAATTGTGTGATGTCGTATTGGAACAGCACAGATTGGCTGTCAGGGATATTGTTGAGACTTGGGCATTTCATAGAACGAACACAAAACATCCCTTCCGGATGTTTAGGTCTGAGCTTTGTAACAACGAATGAACCCTTTTCACCACTATACTCCAGAGTCGTAGCATCGATCCAAACAATGAAAAAAAAATGGTGAACCGACCCCAAATAATGGCGTCAGTTTTCCGGGACGCGAAGGGCGTTATCATGGTCGACTATTTCTCCGTAAGAAATTACATACTCTTTGACTACCTCCAGAAAGGGGTTAATGCGAAGAAAATTGAAAACAGCTCAAGTTCACTGAGAAAAGAAGTGTGGCACAAATACGCCTTTGTGGTTTTGTATTGTTGCCTCACCCGGCTCATTCACCTGGTTTGGCTACCTCGGGCTTTCACCTGTTTCCAAACCAGAAATTTCAAAAGCAGAGGTCGAAGCTGCATAACCTCGATATTTAGGGGCGCATTAGCTTTAGAAACAGGTGGAACTACTCAATGCATTTCTCATAGAGTAAGATGGAGACTACACCCAAAAAGACAATTGTATGGATTGTACTTTATTTTGTTGAAAAGGCCGAGAACTTTTCAATCCATCATCATAGATATAACGTATAACACATACACGCAGACGAGCGCGGTAACTGTACACAACGCAGCGTGGGTACAGTATTAATAAAAATTTCGAGATGTTTTCCCCTTTTCACCTCTCTTATAAAAAGTCTATGTTGAAGAAATGAAAAATGCAATGTAATAATAATATTATAGGTAAGATATAAATCACTACCAACATCATGTCTACAACGGAGTGATACCTCCTGCTGTCGGTACGGAGGGCTTTCTAAGTTCCCTACGCCGTTCGGTACTCCGCTGTAACAACGGTTCCTAGAGATCATAGTTCACCTTGTCGGCACTAACAAAATGCGGCCGGTACAATTCCCTTTCGCCTGATTCTTCGAGCAATGCTTTTTCGTTTGTCCTTTGGGTAACGATGATACTTTTTATGAGGTAAATTTTTCATTATCGGCAATCATCACTGGTCAACAAATAAAATAATTGTCAATTAATCACATACAAAGACTTTAAGTACTTAGAGAGTATAGAAATATCATGCATCCCGGGGTACAGAGAGTTGCTATCTATAAAAGAATTATTGACGTAATTCTTTTGGCTATTGAAGCGACCCAAAAATATAAAATGATTTATCATTTACAAACAACAAGTCATTACTTAATCTACCACGTATGTGATACCTACGACTGTGTGTTAAACTTTGTCTAATGGGGTCGGTGCATTATTTATTTCTTTTTTATTTTGGTACCCTTTTCATTTTGTCATCTCGTCGTACTCTTCTTTTGCAGTCTGATGGTTTTTGAATGATATGATTCTATCTCTTCCCACCGCAAGACTAGAATCAGTCATAATTTCCTTACTATATAATCGTATTTTCTGTTATGATTACATTTCAAGCAAAAGTAATATTAACGTATATAATAATATACATGCAAGGCATACGCAAGTATAATTGAATAGGAAAGTAGTAAAGTACTTTTAGATATGTTTAAACTGTGTATTTACAGGCTTGCGAGACTTATGCTGCGTTTTCCCCAGACGTGGTGAAGATGCGTAGCAAGGGATGTACGATTGTATGTGTTTGTTGAGAACTAATAAAATCACTCAGCGCAGCTCTGATGTAAGCGACTTAGCTGAACGAGGTTTTTATACGTGCAAAACAAGCGAGAGAGTCACTAGACAGAGTGAGTGCCACACATCACTAACACATCTCTGGTGGAAACACTCACACATGTACATCTACATTGCACATCATTGGAAGAAACGTAGCATTACATTATATCGATTATGTTCTGTTTTAATAAAGGTGGCCTTAGCGATCTGTAAATCTGCAGAAACAAAAATTTATATTGCAGATTATAGTGACAAATAAAACCTAAGACAAATTGTCTGCTAATACTGTTAAACAAATATCGCTCCGGATTAGCACTTCGAGAGAGGAACAAACGAAATGAATAAGCCTTTAATGGATATCCGGAAAAGACTTTTCAATCAAATAAATCACCAGAGGAGAGTTTAACGGGGGTATTCTGCGTCGTTCGGCAATTAATCACTGTTCTCAGGTCGTTAGGCGTCTAAGGAAGCCCTCGAGACGAAAGGGGAGCCGGGTGTGGCCCACAGCGCCGCCCACATTCGGATAATCCCTCCATTTACATAATTGCTGTATAAAAAGGAAAGCTTCCCAATTTGCTAAATTGCTTTAAACGACAGTCTGCGCTCGGTCGTCAACGGCCTTCAGCCGTACAGACGCTTGCGTCGCACATGATTGTTCCCAACTGCAACACTTGGAACAATCATGTGCGACGCATACCCTTTTTTTCTTAACAAATGTCAGTTCTACTAAATAAAAATATTATACAATTTAATTTGATTATAACATAGTATTGGCCGCAAATACTAAATACTGATAATCAAATTAAATTGTAGACGAAGACAGTCGTGTGTTAGACTTCTGGTGACAAAATAGAAACTAAATACTTCATATTTAGATTCTATTTTGTTTAAGCATCCCAGCGTGTAAAACATACAGAAAGATAAAATTAACAAATCTTAAAATATGTGCTTAAATTAAGACCCGATTGTCAAAAAAATATTTTGAGCCTACTATTAATAATACTTCAAAAAAGTTTCCTGACAAATAACATGCAATTTTACATATTAGGTCCTTACCTATGAAATTGGTGTTTTGTATGGAGATTTTGGGGAATTCTGCATTTTCCATACTAAATTTTTTTCAGTTTTCTTCACAACGACAAATCCAAAGATAATAAATAATATTTGGCATCTATCATTAGACAAGCTTTAGTAATATGTGTAATATCACACTTCATCAAAATTATTTATCGCTTTTAAGTGAATGCAAATAAAATGATGTATTCGGGAGGCACTTAAAAAGAGTTGTCTCCGTGTCCAATTTTAACACAATTAAACTTACAACAAATTATCAAAACAAATCAAACGAGCTCAAAAATATAGTCTATTTTTAGACGAGGTAATTATTTTTTAGGAATACTCTGAATCTTAATAGTTACAGACAAAATACTAAGAGAGAAAAAAAACACCAATTTCATAGGTAAGGACCCAATACTTTATACTTCGCGCTATTACTTAACATCATGAGGATGGAAGGAGCAGTTTAAATATATTTTTTTATTTTTTTTGCACAAAACAATATTATTCAAAATGGTAATTATAATCAATATTCATTTTGAATTCGAATTTTTAGGGCATAATGAATGTATTTGTTATCTTAAAAGCTTTTTTGAACTTGAGAAAATACATTTAAAATCGCTTCTTTTTTAACAGACACCTCTTAATTAATCGCCCTATAAAATTTTTGTAAACACAAGTAATTATTTTCACTTGTTTGTAGTTCTAAAATACTCGTATCTTGATTGATTGAAAATTAGTAAAAATGTTTATAAGAACACTCAAAATAAGTTATTTTGTTCCACTTGTCTATATCATTGTTATTTCTGTGCCAGTGACCTATAGAGAGTATCAATTCAATACAATGCCCCAGGGATGAGGGGACTTGGGGAAACCATCTAATAAAATAATAATATGAGTCAAGGTGGTTGTGGTGTAACGGCCCATACTCCTCATGTGTTTCTCCATGAGGAAGGCCTGTGCACAGCAGTATATAGGATGAGGATAGAAGGACGATGAGTAAAGGAATTAGTTTTCCTGGTATTACATACATACATACAATCACGCCTGCAATCCCCGTAGGGGTAAGCAGAGTCCAAGGAACACTGTGTTCCTTAAGACCACATTTAGCCATACAACTTGGGTTTGGTCAGATGAAAAATCATGAAATAGTAGTAACAAGTGGCTAGCTCATCGCCTGCACAATCACAGACCCAGTACCCAATATGCCCTTAGTCGCCTTTTACGACATGCTAGGCAAGAAAGGCAGTTGGTACATTCTTTTTGTGTCCCGGACCAACACGGGACTGGTATTGAGTTATTGTAACTAGGTATTAAAAATCTAGTATTTAGAAGCATACTAGATATTTAATATCTAGAATTTAGAAGCGGCAAGAACTTTGTCTGAATACTGTAAGAAAACTATAGTTAGTAAATATTGAAATGTTTTTTCATAGCCTGTGGAGAGAATACGCAGTCTAAAGTGCAACATGTCCAGTCTATATACGTCCCACTGCTGAGCACAGACCTTCCTCAAGGAAACATACACATGAGGAGTATGGGCCTTAACACCACAACGCTGGCCCAATGCTGGTTGGTGGGTACTTAACGTGCCTTCCGAAGCGTGGTGGCCATATCACAGATCACAAAGTTATGGCCACCCATCCACGGCCTGACCAATGCGAAGGTAGCTTTGATTTCCATCGCAAGCCAAAGCGTACTAACCACTACGCCTGCGAGCTCTTATGTTCAAAATGCAACATAATTTTACTAAAAATATTGCAAAGTGGAACCAATTTCAATAGCTGTAACTTCAAGGAAAGGGATAATCAAGAAGTTTTGTGAATATCGTTCACCACAAGGTATAGAATCAATTAATGATGGCGCCCATTCTGGCGATGTTTTTTATAGTTTTTTTTTGTTTAAAATCCCTACCCTTTCGGTTTTAAAGGAGTAATGATGTTTGCATTTGTTTCATTTTACATTACACACAATAATTCCATCGTTTCTTTGTTCTTCCTTTCTTTTTAGGTAGCCAACAAAGGTACTTCTGGCCTGCTACGGTTAGCAGTTGGCGCTCATACACGCTTTTTTAACTTTACGCACTATACGCGCGATATCCACTCAATATAAAATAAGAAAGCGTTATGTTCACCGCATATGAAACGTGCTCCCTATATAATACTCACTGGCGACCTCGCTTAACCCTTAATTACTCGCGCGGGGTCCGCTTGGACCCCAGAGCAAATTGCAACGTCTTTTATTTCTCGAAATTTTTTGTTTTACCCATCACGCGCCTAGTACCTTCCTAAAACACTAATCGCTTCTTAAAACAGTTGTAGTCGTGATCCGGTGCTGAGTAGTTAAGTCTGTATAGTGTATCTGGGGTCCATACGAACCCCACGTGAGAACTTACGTGATTTTTTTTGCTGGGGTAAGTAGTTAATTATATTTTTTTTTTATTAAAGAAGAAAACAAGTATTTGTTATTTTGCTATTGGTTATAATATTATTCAAAATGAGTTTCCTTCCGCTAAATGCCAAACCAATTGAGGTTGTTTGGAGGAGGAGGAAGTATTTGATAGCCCTTCTGAGAATGGACTTGACGAGGTGATCTCAAGTCGAAGTCAGTCAGTGGAGTAGTGATGAATAAAATGCCACTGAAAATGCTGATGAGTCAAAATATACAATATTACCAAATGGTCTAAAATTCCATCAACCGTTACTGTACTTACGTACTGTACGAACTCGAAGTCTTAACTCATAGTCGTAGAAGATTATTTTTAAACCAATTAGCAGTGGAATTAGTAAAAACAGTCGGGCTGTACGAGAATTTTTTGTTATTTACTGTAAGGTTATTTGTTGATTTTCAAGATCTATAATAAAAAGTATTTTATATCGTTAAAGAAAATGTTTTATTTTAGTTATTTTATTTTAACCCCACGCTAGTGATAGCTTAAGTTTTTTGACGCGAGTAATTAAGGGTTAATATAAGATCACAACACCACCCTATTCTGCCATTTAAGATTTACGTACCACAGACCATATTTATATAAAATTCACAATATGTTTAGATATAACGGACAAATCCCCCAACGGCGTAGCGGGAGGCGGCGGCAAGCAGCGCAGATCTCGGACCAACTTCACGCTGGAGCAGCTGGGCGAGCTCGAGCGGCTGTTCGACGAGACGCACTACCCCGACGCCTTCATGCGCGAGGAGCTCAGCCAGCGCCTTGGGCTCAGCGAGGCCAGGGTCCAGGTACATCACAACACTACGCACACATGTACTGCAAACAGACGCACTACCCCGACGCCTTCATGCGTGAGGAGCTCAGCCAGCGCCTTGGGCTCAGCGAGGCCAGGGTCCAGGTACATCACAACACTACGCACACATATACTGCAAACAGACGCACTACCCCGATGCCTTCATGCGTGAGGAGTACAGCCAGCGCCTTAGACTTAGCGAGGCCAGGGTCCAGGTACATCACAACACTACACACACATACACTGCAGACCGAATGGGCGCTCTGTGACAAGATGGAATGACAATTTTTGTAGGCTGGCCTAGGCTTGAAGTGGGCTGGATGAGAACGACCTAAAATCAAAAGCGATGGCGTGCATTAGGGGAGGCCTATGTTGAGCAGTGGACAGGAGTGGGCTGCTGATTATGATAACACATCATGAACGTCTCCATGTATTAACTGGAACCAAATGATTCGTTGGTTAATATTAAAATGGAAAGCCCTATACTTTACAACAAAGGATACGTAATATTTTGAAATACAAAGTAGGAAAATTACACTACAGACAATTTTATTCTTATTTCCTTGATCTGTAGCACAATCGTAGCAAGGTCGTAGCACACTTTTTTGACTCAACTGTAGTCATCTACAATTTTAGCTTTATCGTAGAAATTTCGTAGCAGTAGCATGCTACACAGTAGCATAATTCTGTTACATAATATTCCAGTGTTTGTAATGAACATTAAGTTCGAGCTATAAGGCATTTACCAGACTGACGCGGCCTGCGGTAGCGGCCATTGTCTAATATGAACGTCTGGGTATCGTTTCTCACACACGCGGCCATCGGTGGCGGTGAAATCCGTCTATCACAATATATTGTTACTTACTACTTTTCGTTCTTACGCTCGGCGACCGACCTAGGGTTACCAATTTTTACCCAGGCATAAAAACTATCCTTTAGAATGAAACAGCAAGAACGTTAATTGAAAACATGAATAGATAATTAAATGTTTCAATACTATTAGATAAAAAGTGATGATCTTTCTTCCGATAATTCGAAATTTATGCATCACCTTTGCGATTTGGGAATTCGGCAGCTAAAAATGTAATATTTTTATTCTGTCTTTATACTTAACATCTCGTACAAATGTATACGATAATTTGGTTAATCTTTAATTTCGAACACAAACTGAAAATCTGGTATTTGTACCAGATCCTCGTATGTTTGGCAGCCCTGCAGCCGCTAGGCCGCGCGGCCTTGCCGCGCTTGTGTGAAATAAGTGGCGGCCCGAGCCTCGGCCTGTGGTAAGATGCACTGGCCGCCACCGCACGCGTCTGTTTGGTATTATAAACCTTGGCCTTAATAAACTTTAACTAAAATAAATTATAAACAAGCGAGTGTAAATATTATTTGTAAATTACCAGAACGTAGGAGGAGCTCGGTGGCATATCGGTAAGTAGCTAATTTGCTTTAGTTTTCGATATCGAAAACAAAACTACCTTCGCCATAATCAGGATGGGTGACCAAAACATTGTTATCTCGAACTCCTCCATGCTGCGGAATGCACGTTAAGCCGTTTGTCCCGGTCGCAATTGCAACTAAAAACAGTTGCAATAGCGACCCACCAATTCGCATTAAGCCAGCGTGGTGGTGGTGTTACGGCCCATACGCCTTGAGTGTTTCTCTATGAGCAAGGCCCGTGCCCAGTAGTGGGACGTATATAGACTGAGGACCAGAACGTTAAAAATCACACCGGAATGTTAAATCATCTTAAATTCAAAATACTTCATTCAAAGAGTTACGCGTAGAATGTTATAAACATAACACATCATCACGCCTCTTTCCCCGAAGGGGTAGGTCGAGGTGTTAAACACCCACATTTCACCAGATATGTTAGGTCCCTATGTAACAGGTGGCGAGCCAGTTGCCATGCACCGGGCGCAATGTGAGGCAAGCGACATTCACAATGAACTGTAATAGGTTTTATTCAAATTCTATGGTATAGGCGGTGAGATCGAACCCGCGTTTCCCGCGGCCTTTCGAACGAGTAGTGCCCCGTCCGTCCCAACTCGGCTACCGCCGCCTATATAATAGGTCTTTAACTATGAAATTACCGTTTTTTTCTCTCTTGGTATTTTGTCTGCACCTATTAAGTTTCAGAGTATTCTTAAAAAATAATGACCTCCTCTAAAAATAGACCATATTTTTGATTGGTTTTGATAATTTGTTGTAAGTTAATTGTGTTAAAATTGGACACGAGGACAACTTTTTTTAAGTGCCTCCCGAATACATCATTTTATTTGCATTCACTTAAAAACGATAAATAATTTTTATGAAGTGTGTTATCACACATATTGCTAAAGCTTGTCTAATGATACATGCCAAATATTATCTTTGGATTTGTCTATGTGAAGAAAACTGAAAAAATTTTAGTATGGAAAATCCAGAGTTCCCCAAAATCTCCACACAAAACGGCAATCTCATAGTTAAAGACCTATTACTTAGACAAAATCTTAATTAACGTGGGCAGGGACATATACAGGCTAGTAGTGATACAAAATTATTGTTGACAGTGAACACACAAGACACTGAGTCGTTTCATCTGTCTTACCTGTATCTGACGCAAAACAGCATTGATTTCATTTTTATTTCTCACCTTGAAAAATTATGCGGTTACAAAGAATTCAGCCACATTATACACTTACATACAATCATGCCTGTAATTCCCGAAGGGGTACGCAGAGTCCAAGGAGCACTGTGTCCCTAAAGACCACATTTAGCCATACGAAAATTGGGTGAAAAATCGTGAAAGAGTAGTAACAAGTGGCTAGCTCATCGCCTACACAATCACAGACCCAGTACCCTGATACAATGCAGGTTCGTGGGTAGAAATGGTTGCAAGCGGGCGGGACCAACGGCTCAATGTGCTTTCCGAAGCACGGAGGATTTCAAGATCGCAAAGTTTTGGTCAGCCATCCAAGGATTGACTGTGGTAAAGATAGCTTTGTTTTCGATATCGAAAGCCATAGCGTACTGACCAATACGCCACCGTGTGATTTATTATATACAAATTACATTATGGTACTGTAGGTGACGTTGGGCAGGCTACGTATGACAGGTATTATTCAGGGGATTGCAGCTATTAGGTGGACTAGACCTGCTGAGAATAAAAAAAAGCAACGGTACTTACTAAATCATTGTTACTATTAAACATAGGTACTCATGACAGTACAACGGCAGCGCAATATTAAACAGTAATCCCATCTACCCCTGTAACTCGAGCCCATTTACCGCGACCCCTACTCATTACTAATGCAAGTAATTAGCTGTGAGCATCCAACAAGTGAGTTTATAGGCCATACATTGCGATTAGCGACCGATCGGCGTTAAGTGCCATGGTAGGGGCTACTCGGGTGTATTGATGCCTTGACCCTACGTCTTCACTAGTGTCAAGTAATGCACTAATAGATGAGTTCAATTGACGAGATTTATTTATTGGCTTTTACTAAATGAAAGTCATTGCAAAAAAGATACCAAATCCCTCCTTATTTTTTGGGATTTAACTTCTATGATCGAAGTTTTGATTAATATTATATAGTATTTATTTTTACTAATTATAACTACCTATAGTTTTATTACGCAGGTCAGGAAAAGTGTCACTTTCCATTTTTCATGATACACCTCACCCACGTGATAGCATGTGGCAAAGATCTTGATTACAGCCGAGGCAGCCATAGGTTATTGAATAAACACAGTCTATTGGAAGACTTGAATTAAACAAATATAATATTTGCTAAACGAATTATCCCATTCTTATGTCATGTGAAAGGCGGCGGTAGCCGAGTTGGGACGGACGGGGCATTACTCGTTCGAGAGGCCGCGGGAATCGCAGGTTCGATACAGTTCATTGAGAATATCGCTTGCCTCACATTGCGCCCGGTGCATGGCAACAGGCTCGCCACCTGTTACATGAGGACCTAACATATCTGGCGAAATGTGGGTGTTTAACACCTCTGCCTACCCCTTCGGGGAAAGAGGCGTGATGATATATTATGTTATGTGAAAGTTGTTGGTGTTGTGTTTCTATTGTATTTTTATGTTCATTATTTTATATAGCACGCTTTGAAGATCAGCTTACTCCTATTATTTATACTTTACTGTTATTTTACTTAGTTCTGATATATTTACATTTAGGTGCTATGAAAGCATAATAACGATTCTGGTTTAAAAATAACATTCCAGTCTTTTTTATTCATTCTTTATTCCATTCAGAGAAGCAACATAAGCAAGGGGGTTGTCTGTTTGCTTGTTATTTAGCCGTGCTGTCAAATCTAATCAGAGCTAATGAATTCGTCCCCAGTTAGTTATTGATTGTTGTTGAGTTTAACACAAGTTTACGTGTGGTGACATATTGTGTGAATAGCTCGTACAACTTCCTAGAGAATTTACAAAAAAAAAATATTGACAAAGTACATAGGTTTTAATAGATAAATTTAATATGACGGGGTATGATTTTTGAGCGTTATTTTTTACATTAAGCGTGTTTAAAAACATTGTGTGAAAACAGGGTTACCTCCTAAATAAGTGCCATAATAACTAATCTTTTAAAGAGTTTCCAAGCTAAGAAAATGTCGCTTTTACACTATCTACTTTTTAATATGACTATTCAGTGTCAATCTAGCCGCAACGTGACGTCAACAACGATGCAATCAGCGCATAGCACCCTCGCACTAATGCGGTTACCCGTGTTTGGCCGACCGAGCATGCTCTACATACACGTGTTTGTTATACATTTTCTACTGTGTATAATTGTGTATTATATTATACCAGACGATCGAATAGCTCTTATGACGATGCAGTAAAGCTCAATATGAAGCTGCAATGTGTCGAACATGGTAACACGATTACTATCTCGCTCGACGGAGATTGCGAGCCCTTGCTTACACTCTCAATTATCGAACTGTTAAATGATTATTTACTTGATAATTCTAATCTTGTATTATAAGATCTCTTTTTTTATTATTAAGCAATGTTTTATTGACTTAGGATAGAGGTCCAAAGATGTTATTATATTAATGATTATTGAGCATATACTACTTATGCACACTAATAATAAAAGATTATATTCCTGTATTTTTTTGTATACGCAAAAAGGTGTATATTGGCCTAGACCCTCGCGATGAACCCCATAGAAGTACGTAGCTTTTGTAGATTATGCTTGGTAGACAGAGCTTGGAAAAGGTGTTTTATATTATTTTCAAGAACACAGTTATGAAATATTTAAAACGCACCTTTATATAATCAAACATGGTATTTGTTTCAGGTTTGGTTTCAAAATCGGCGAGCAAAGTGTCGGAAACATGAAAGCCAAATGCATAAAGGTACGTTTCTCAATTTTATACTGAAGAATCAACCAAACATTACCCAGTTTAATAAACTGGGTAATATATTAAAATATTATTATAATATTAAATAGATAATCAAATCAAGTGCTTTAAAACTCATTTGCAATAATAAAAACGATTCTTTGTCATGCATCAACAAATAAATTATTCAAAATGTATCCCCAGCTTAATGTAGTCGAAAGCTACAAATTGCAAATGATTCTGGCAAACCAGGCGCGGACATTTGGCTCGTGTGCGATCGTAATGAGTGCGTTCGTGCGAAAATTGTCTATATGCAATGGTTGCATGCTGTTGCTATAGTGCGCTAATAGAATTAAAACTATTCTGCACATTGACATAGATATCATTGAAAGGAAAGTTCCACAAATGTAGCGTAAATTCATGAAAGAAAGAAAGAAAGAAATAAAGTTTAGTTTTAAAGAAAGAAAGAAAGTTTAAAGAAAGAAAAAGAGTTAAAGAATAGAAAAGTTTAGTTTCGTTTTTAAAAAAAAAATCGTAATTAGAAAACATTTATTTTTATGGCCCCTACAATTCATGAAGATTTGGTAAAAACATTTCATTATTAATGAATGATTTGCGACTGGTTTCACTACCTCCAGATAGCCACTGATAAAATGAACTAGTAGATTTCACTAGAAAAAAAGAAGTTTAATTAAAAAGTTAAGTCAATTTGTACCTACACTTGTTTGTTTAGCTTCTTTTCAGTTACATTTAGAATACTAGTTTCTCTTCCGAATGCAGTAATCAATCGCACCTTACGACCAGTTCGGAACCGGATGGTACGATCTTGACCGCCGAGGGAGTCCGCTAAGTGCGTTGTGCAATTTCCCCAATTTATCGTTCCGCGCGACCATGTTTTTTACCGCGCTACGATTCCTGGACCCGCCATTTTAATTATTCATCCGCGTGAGTTATGGTCGAATTAAAAAACTGTTAGAGTCGGACCGGCGCCGGCGGGAACTCTAATCTTGTTAGACAGAATCATGGAGAATACATAATGCTTTAGTGTCCTGCAACAAATTCTCCTGCTGGGGAAGCATTTTTAAAGTCATTATGCGCAAATTGGTCATGGAATTCGTTAATTATAAGTCCTAGGCACCTATTGTATTGTCAATTTGAATATTGGACTTAAATTATTTCGATATCAAAAAGACACAGATATCTAACTTTATATACTACCTTATATTAAATTTAGCAATATCCTGTTATTTCTATGAATTGTTTACAATTTAGTGTAATGTAAAATCTCGATATACGAGTATTAGGTTACGGATTTACGGTCTATGAGCGCTCGTTTGCTCATTCAAGGTGTCCACGGAAGACCAGCGCCGTAGTGTTCTACGCCCGACACATGCTGAGTGTGACTCCTATTCAGTACCTTAACCTGTATTGTTTAATATGTCATTATGTATTGTCTTTGTCTATGTTTGATTATTTTCTATGTAATTTCTTACTATGCGTGTACTGAATAAAATTTTATTATATTCTATTCTATTCTATATACCTGCCTTTCATAATTACGCAAATTATTCAAATAATGAAGATAATTTTCAGATTTTTTTCCAATAAACGATATCAAATTGTTACCACAATGTTTACTCTCATAAACCTAAATGCCCTTCGTAGACAATTATGAGATTGTGCGGTATGTCGCGTCCCCGGCAACAACATCATATCATCTAACGAGAGGTGACCGGTAGCGATTACACTATCCGTGATTGTGCGCACAACTCTCGCTAGCGCTAAACGGAGCGTAAAGCGGAAAAAAGCCGCTCTCTGGAATCAAATAAAATGATTCCCCGTGGGAGCCATTCGGACGCAATCCCGCCGTCCCTTGCTAAATGTCTTATTAACTTATGTGCCCCCGCGCCCCCGGCTAACGCGAGCACAATCATGTAAAGTGAAATGAAACGGTTATTTGTTACGGCCCTTTGACGGAGACTTTGTTGTTATTGAATACAGCCGTTTGTGGTTTCGTTATGCGCAACTTGATGACTTCCTTGTCACTCATGTCATGTATAATTATGTTGACCCATTTGTGTCATGGTAATAAATACCATAGCTGTAGTGGCTAACAAAAAATGAAATTTAGACCAAATTTTCTCAGCAGTGTAAAAATCTATAATAATACCTTAAACAAATCCATGCATCCCTCGTTGGATGCTGAAGCAACAAATCATAAAAAGGAGGTGCTGGATCTTCATAAAATTAAGAATTCATTTTTAACGAAGAAATGAATCTCCACCGGGCGCGGGGCCGCCATAAAAACAATCACAACGCCGTGAAACTAGAGAATAAAAAGAATACACCGACGCCTAATTGTTCCCCTGTTCATAAAATTGTAAAGTTATTCGCGTACAGAGGGTGGCGATATTTTATTGCGCAGAAACCGCTGTAAAGATGTTTGGAGCGTTTTAAAATAAGCGAGACGGCACGGCCCCGCGCGAGCTGCTTTCTAATTCGATTAAATTAAACAACTCAGAGTTAATCAAATAAATGCACAGCGGTCGGGGTGAGTAGGGGAAAGGAGAGGGGGGGCGCCGGACGCACACCCGCTCCTATTTATGTCTGCACTTCTCGAAAGTAATTCGGTGTCAAATATGGAAATAACTCATACGCGGAGGAGCATCCATTTTGATAATGCCGACGGCGACCGGAGCGCGCCTGATTTACAGGCTGCGCCCGCCCTCGCAACCTATACGTTATGTCGAATTACACTCCTCTCGCACTTGCTGGACTTGCTAGCTGTATAAAAATAATCCCTAAATCATTTTCGTACAAACACTTATTAACAATAGGGAAACATATCAGATGATGCATGTATGGTCCATTGAAAATATCACTGATAGTTCTGAAACGTCTAGATTATTAACATACTGCATCTGAATACTTCATTTCGATTCCCACTTGGATCCAATACTTCCGCAAAGCAACCGGGCTGAAGGCGTGAGTAATTAAATTAATGAATCTTTTAGATGAGAGCTACCGAACACCTTAAGTCGGTTAGATCCGCGTTAATTTATTAATTGCTCAGTTCGCCCGGCAGGCGGCTATAAACAATGGATCTCGCTTAATTTACGACCAAATTATGCTTTACTTAAATATCAATTTAATTAAGTGGCGTTTGGGAACGGATCTCGGCGGATTTGCACTGAGGCGGCCGCGATCAATGGGAATTAACCGGCCGGCTGACACCTTACAAATCGTTTCGACGCTCGAATAAAGTTGCTACATCGACTTGCAAGTGCATGTTCAATCAATTTAATGTTAAGCAAATAGGAATAGGGAATGTGCTTCATCCAGATTAATGAAAACAGAGTCAATAAAATTTTATAAATAATAATATATCATAAAACATTATCATGTAATCCTCGAAGAGCAAGGCAGTGCTGTTAACTATCACATTTCTTTTGGGAAGTAATTAATTGGGCAGCCATTTAATTATTTGGTCAGCAACAAAAAGTTCAGCCGAAAAATCATGTGCGCAGCAAACAAATATATTGTCATCAATATAATCATTTGGGCAGCAAAATAATTATTTGGTCAGCAGAATAATTACTATACTCGGTACTCGGTACTATACTCGGTTTTACTTGAAATGCTTGAAATGAATTCAGTGACAACACGAACGCTAAAGCTTATAGAGGTAATATACGTTTCTCGAAATTTGTATGAATTTAACATGTCTCAAAAAGAAACTGCAAAAATCATCTTATTTGAAAGAACTTACCTGTACCTGCTTAATGTTACCCAGGTTTGCTGGTGAGCGGCGGCGGCACGCCCTTAGAACCGTGTCGCGTGGCGCCGTACGTTTCGGTGCCGCGGCTGTCGGCGGGCCCCCGCGCGCCGCCGCCGCCTCCGCTACCACTTGCACCACACACTTCGCCGCCGGCTGCTTTCGCTCCCTTCGACTCCGCACTACTGTCCGCTGCTGCACACCAGGTAAAGGCCTAGTTCTACCTGCTTGATGATACCCAGGCTTGTGTCGGTGCCGCGGCCGTCGGCAGGCAAACACCCTTCGCCGCAGCCTTCGCATTCTTTTACTCGGCTGTGCTGTCCGCTTCTGTTCATCAGGTAAAAGAAAAATAGATATCTTCTATAAAATTTATTATTTATTATTATTTTTGCGTGGTACATACCACCGAAAGGAGAAATGACCTGCTGGAGCCTTGGTCCAAGCTCGAGATGCTTGTTTAGCAACGAACTATCGGCGGGCCCGCTTCTTGAGATGGCGTAATGATAAAATTCTCTCTTCAATTGTATTCGCGGATGACACGACGCATTTGTAGATTTTTATAAAGACTCAATATCTGATTTAGGTGGTTGCGGGTTATTAATTTGAATTATTTTATAAAAGCGAGCAAAGTAATTTTCACCTTGCGTGAGGCGGGAATTTTTTCTTCTTTTTTTATGGCAATGCGTACAAAAAGTGAAAAAAGTATGTACCAGATTTAATTTTGAAAATTCAATTAATTGGCATAACTACCTATCAACTAGCGCGTCGCAGAAAGTCGCTGGATGCGGGCGGGGCGTTGGACAAGTCATTGTTTGGGAGAAGCCTGTGTCCAGCAGTGGGCGTCTTAGGGCTGATGGATGGATGGATGGATGGAACAAGGGCATAGCCAAGTAGCCCAAAATAATTTATATAAACTGAAGTGTCTTCTTCTAATCGAGCATTACGTCCATAAAGAGTTAATTTTTCCTGTCCTAGCGTTTTACACTTAAGAGTTATTTATTGCAAGTGTTTACAAAGGAGCTTAGTCTAGTCTATGATACATACATAAGGCAAAAAAATTATATCCTAATAAAATCATAATTCGTTATTGTTAGTAAGACTACGATTTTACTACGATACTACGTACTGTAGCAGCTCCACAAAAAATTTTATTCGTAGGGTCTACGGTGTAGTAATGCTACGGTGCCGTAGCCGCGTAGGCTACTCCAAAGAAAAAAACAAAATAAAAATAAATAGTAAACATCTTTATGGAAACCATGAATATAATTTTCTAAACACTTGTAAGGTTAATGACCACATTGGTCGAAACTGTGTCGCAGTCATTAACGCCCGCCTCAGAGACAGACCTTTCAGACTTAATAAAATATAACAATAACATTGTATTTAGGTATTATTATCTTAACTATTTTACCTTATTATTAATGTGCATGTTTGTGTTTAACTATTTAATAAACTATATTGTTAACCACAAATATCATTTAATTATGGTATTTTTATAGGCTACGTTTACACGTAGCAACGGTTGGCAAAGTTGTCAATGTTTACAAGTGGATAAAATACCTAGACTGAATAAATAACTTGGACTTGGAATTACATTTCATTATTACAGTATATTGAAGAGCTCACTTGCGTAGTGTTTCGTACGCTTTTTTTCGATGACGCCATGGTTAGTCCTTAGATAGGTAACTAACAAAAACTTTGTGATTTCGAATTTCTCCGTGCGTCGAAAGGCACGCCGTTTGGTCCCGCTCGCTATTTCGTTTACCATAAAATTCATCACTGATTCATGAGATTCTAGCTTATTGTTGAAAATTTAAGTAGTTAATATTAACTCAAGAAATGTTCCAACGAAATAGACTTTTAAAAGAAACAGCGTGTGTTTGAACAGTATGCGAGTGCAGCGGCGGCGGCGGCGGCGGCGCTGTGTCCGCCGTACGCGGGGCTGGCGGCGCTGGCGGCGCGCTGCCGCTCCTCGTCCATCGCCGACCTGCGGCTGAAGGCGCGCCGCCACGCCGCCGCCATCGCCGCCGCGCGCGCCACGCCGCCGCCCGCCCCCGCGCCCGCCTCCGCCGACACATAGCGGACCAGCCCACCGACTCTAGCATTGGACAGTACGCGGGCATGGCGGCGCTGCCGTTCGTCGTCCATCGCAGCTTAAGACGCGCCACCACCCGCACTCGTGCTCGCACCCGCGCCCGCCTCCCGCCGTCATGGCTCGGCCGACAGTTTC
The DNA here is from genome assembly GCA_910589355.1 of Parapoynx stratiotata. NCBI lineage: Eukaryota > Metazoa > Arthropoda > Insecta > Lepidoptera > Crambidae > Parapoynx > Parapoynx stratiotata. The sequence continues at coordinate 13,197,260 of OU342458.1, forward strand.
GTCGGGTCAGGTTGTAAGCCTGCACACAAGCTGACTAAAGGGTTGGTTGTGAGTGAAACGTCTCGTGAAACCCATCCAACTTTTTAGTCAGCCGATACCAAATGGGTATAATATGCGCGCACTTTCATACACGTTCATAATGATTGCAAGTCCGACTTAACGATCGGCCGATAGAAAGTCGGTAGTCTGCGCGAGGTTGTCATTCCATTTCAAGCGCATCTTATCAACCCATTGGAAATATTTGAGGACCTAGTGTCAACGTTCAACCAACCTTTAGATCCCATCTCAAACGTATTCTAAAGGTATATCCTATTGGAAATACCTACCAACTTTAATAAACCAAGCTGGACAATCTGCAAAACATATAATTAATTACCCTCTTCATACGCGATTGAGCGAACCGGATGCGTGACAATTTTGTGTCTAGATTGTCGACGCTGAAAGTCGTAGGAGAGACACGTCATTGACTCAAGTCCAGATGTATATCAAATTACTCCTAGTAACAGCCGACTGGGTATTCTAAAAATATTACTACCGTTAACATTTATACTATCTATGTTGTCAATAAAAAATCTAGGGTGTCCATTATTTAGGAAATAAAACCTGTACAGTTATAAATAAGTTAATCACTAGATTGTTGTATACGTGTTTGTGCAAACAATATTCTTCGCTTTAAACAAATTCCAAGTATGTTTGTTTAAGATGATTGGAAAAGATGTGGAATTTTGACCAAATGGAGTAATTGAACTGTGAAGTATTTGTAAATTATTAAACTGTGATAAGTGTAAAAGTACGAAAATTAGGACGATCTCTCTAAGTACCTATAGGTAAATAAGTAAGCTTCTTAGATATAATTTTTACTCTTTCATAATGTAAGAAAATTTTCAATTACTGATCAATGTAAATAATTATTTATTAACATTAAAATAGCAGTGTTTATAGATACATACTCTGTTCATAGCTGTGTAATAATTTAATAATAAATATTAGATCATTAAATTTAAGTGGCTCTTAATTATTACAACCTCATTTTCTATTTATTTGAAATTCACAAAAATCTTTTATAAGCGATCTACTTAATAAGGGTCCATATTGGCTCACATAAAATTCATGAACATGTTTTTTGTCTTACTACCGATTTGTGTTCATAATAATCACTCTCATTGTTCATACTTTTTTATTCATAAATTTTATTTCTAACAACGGAGCTCATAACAGTTAGCTATCAATTTTTTTTATTCATAATGTTACTACCAATAACCTATTTAAATTCATAATTTTTTCTCAGAACTTTTTCTTCGTAACATTAAATGATCATAATGTAGTAACTCATAATGTTTAAACTTCAACTCATAATAGCTTTCTTCATAACAGACAATTATCATAACTTTTACTGTGCTTCACGTATCTTGTCAGCATTCAGACATACAGCATACATGGCTTCTCTCACGGCTCCGGCGCTGCGAGGCTGTGGCGGCGGTTCCACGGGAGCTTTTGTCGCAGGTGGTTTGAAAGCTCGCCGTCACGTCGTAGCCAACCAGCAAGCCGAAGCTGCGGTGGTGAGCTCCTCAGCTCTCGTGGGACCGCCAGAGCTGCGTAGGATTTGAACTGCACTCTAGGGGTAGGGCAGACAAAACTACGTGGAGTCGGTTTTGCAGCGATTCGTTTCTGTCACATCAGTTTTGTATCACAAAATATTGTAATTAGGTAAGCCCAGCAAAGCATAATATTACTTCTATGGGTAAGCCTTTGGTTATTCAGATATGAAGTGAAGATTATAAATCTAGTAATCAGTATAATTGACAGATAACAGTCATGACAAATAACACGCGACCTATCCCGTTTCATTTAAAAAACTAAAACAAATAATACAAAAACAAAGTGTATGATTAGTGATATTTTGAATTTCAATAATTATAATACTTAATTTTTGGATTTTTATGAAGAATGATCATTGTGATTTCAAATGGTATGAGAAATATTTTCGGACTTCCGATGTTATGAGTTGAAAAGTTATGAAATACAATACGCAGCCACTACTTATTATTGATAATCTTATGGGTATCATTATCATAAATATCTCTTACTTTAATCAGTAGTTCTTCAAAACGTCGACGCCGAAGATGAGTGATACAGATTAAGCCGCGATTTGCTACGAACCCCATAAATATGTTATGAGGGTGCTCGAATTCAACCGATATTGTTTCTACATTTGTAAGTGTCTGATTGATGATCGCCGGCCCTAAGGCGCTGCCCACATTGTCAGCGGCAAGCGAGCGTGGAGGACAAACGACCATCCTTTAACCCGGCGGTCACCGCGAACACCGGTATTCGCAAACAATATATGTTTCTATTGGCTCGTTTTGTGCCCCTTGACTAGTTAATTTCTTTTAGTACTTTGGTTCACACCGCGAATTATAGCTATTTAAACTATGATAGCGATGCAAACAGTGAGAACGAAACATTGAAGATCCCAAAGAACTTTTTCACCTTGTTCGCTAAATGTTCGCGAAGTTGGGGGGCGAAGAATACTCGTAGCGATAGAAACTACGACAAACTAAGCGAAGCTATGGTTAACAAGATGAAAAAGTAGCTTCGCTGGAATCCTTGGATATCTTCGTTCGCATCACTGACGTAATTAGTTCAGTAGCCCCTAGTGTAAGTTTCCACACTAAAAAAACTAAACTTTTTTAGTTGAACCTCTTTTAGTGAAAGTCGCCCTAGCAGAAAGTATCAACAATCACGTTTTATAATGGAACTTTACGTATGTTGCGTTTTACAATAAATAATAACACTGGGGCCTCTTGCAGGAAATTTAAATCGAGATTTAAAACTAGATTGTGATTTTTTGACATTTTAGCCATAGTGAATTGTCAAAAACTGACAAAATCGAGTTTTAAACTAGGTTTAAAATTTCCTGCAAGGGCCCTAGGGGTACTGTTATGTAGTTCGCGGTTTGAACCAAAATACGAAAAAAGGTGAAACGATAGTCGCTTGGTTCGCTGATGTTCGCAATGTGACCTGCGCTTAACTCGCTCGCTATTAATAATGGACGAGTGCGCGATAACGCTCACTTGATGCCCGATTGGGGTGCAAATTCGTTTGACGCCCTTTACAAATTTATACATACTATTTCCATACTTTTATTGAGAATTCGTAACAGGAAACTCATGTGAGATAAACGAGGAATTGGATTTGTTATTCAAAAAATGGTTTATTGTAAGAAGATATTTTTATGTTAATAATGATATGTACAAAAAGCTTTGTTCTTCCGCTTAAACACCACGAAGCAAGAAAATTAGCCAAGTGATTGAGTTGAAATAATTTAATAAGCAAAATAGAAACAATTCTAGTTTTTCTAAGGTTCCCGTGTTTTAAAACATATCCTACCATCTTATTTTTAATTACTTCCTTGACGACTTATTAAATATTTAATTTTTATTAAGTTATTTATTGAATTGCTTCTACATAATATTCAAATACACAACTGAATCAATACGCCAGTGGATTACCGGAGACGCCGTATGCAGCCTGCTGCCCGGCGCATGTTTGCGCAACTTGCTTAAAAAAGCGCCCGCCCTCGCCTGACAGCACCCAATTAGGGACCGCCTTCCCTGATTGGGCATAATCGGGTTACCGCCCGCCCTGCGCCGCTTTGCAAACATACATGTTTAGTCTAAATCGTATGATGAGTAAACAACACGTAAGCAAGGGAATTGCATTCAAATCATTTTTATTCACATTGGGTGTTCGCTGTTTTGTATTTGTTTAATTTAATGGATATAAATGTGGACTATTAAATTAAAGAACAATTGATGTAGTTTAGGAAGCGCTGATTGAAAAAATAATGTTAGTAAATTAAGTAGGAGAAAAAATCAATAATAAATATTTTAATTATGACCGCCATAATTTTACCTAAATACTGCTTTCTAAAAAAACTACCGGTCGACCACAAACACGACCTTGGCTCAAGTATTTGTATCAAATAAATATCACGTTCATAAACAAGGCAATTTTCACCATCATCCTGGGATTTTTCTGCTTCGGCTAGCCCACTTCGTTTTCAGAATCCAGTCAGTCCACACAAGTCATGCCTAGACGACATCCAGCCAGTTTCTATCCCGTACATAGTTTACAGGTATTCTTCACAAGTGACCTACTATAGACCTATTATAGACCATAATAATATTTCGGCGTCACTCTACTTAAAACTACGTTCATAATTTACTCATGGTGAAAGCCTATTCAAGTTTAATTCAAAATATCCAACTAAGGGGAAACTAAAGCACGAACCAAGATGATACATTCTTAATTCGTTGAAAATACCTTTTAGTTTGCCATGCTGCATAAAAAAGTTAGTTTTGCGAAAATATACTCGTACCTACATAATTTTGCTGAACAATTGTTATTACAGTTTAAGTAGGTATCTGAAGCCTGACATTATTTAGAAACTTAAGCAGGTATACCTATTTTTTTTTAAATGTTTAGATAGTGTAGACTGAATAAATAAAACTACGTAACTTACACAAACACTGTTAAGACGTTGTTTATTGTTCATCCCCTCTGAAAGTAGATTGCCAGTTCTACATTCAGAGGCGCGCCTCAATTCAAATGTCTGATCGACTATTCTTCAACTTGATACAAACACTCAACTAAAACGCTTTTTTTTTTATTTGATTTCTTGTTTGTTTTATGATATTTTTTCTTATTTTTTGAATGTCGCTTGTATGTTTTTATACTTACATTCTTCGTAATCGTAATAAATTCACAGTGCATCACTTGAGATGAAAAAAAATTTAGTTCCTAGAGTTTTTTCTTATATTTACATATCATCACGCCTCTTTTCCCGAAGGGGAAGGCAGAGATGTTAACACACACATTTCGCCAGATATGTTAAGTCCCCATGTAACAGGTGGAGGACCTATTGCCATGCACCGGGTTTAAGCAATAGTGAATTTGATTATAATTTTCTAAAATATCTTTTGCGCGTTAATGTTTTTTCGATTCAATCTAACATGTTCTATTTGGTAAACAATCTTGGCATGTCTTTTTTAACGAAGATACTAATTTAAAAATAATATAAAAACAAATATCAATAATCTGTAACAATAAATCGATATTACAGAATGAAATCTTTTGAATTTAGTTAGTACGTATTTGATTTTATACATTGCTTTTACAGTGTACAAAGAATCGAAAAGATTGTATAAATAAGACAAGTTAGAATAACTAAACGGACTTGGTACAAATAAATGGTACCTATTGGTTTGGCGTTGTGGTAGTAGCTCATTAAAAGAATACTACTAACCCATCTCTTCCCTTGGGTGTTGTAAAAGGCGACCAATACTTTTCGATTGGTGAAAATTTAAAAAAGTTAGGGGATCGTTTAGTAGTGACTTTTAGCTATGTGATGTTTAAAAGGATGTTGGTGAAATCGGGCATTAGAACTGCACAACCATCCAATAGCTTATAGCGGCGATGGGCTCACCACCTGTCACGCTGAGTCACTGCTTGGTTAGGCGCGGACTATGGCAGTGGCAGTCCACTGGCAAAGCTTTTGCGGTGCTCTAGTTTCTGACTAACCCTTAGGGGATAATAGTCGTGCTGGTATGTAGGTTATTGAAATAAGTATATACCATGGAAACATTTAAAAATAATTTTTCATCAATCTTTATTGTAACTCTCCTTTTACATCATTCAAAAACGTTTTAGCTAGGCCCTTAATTCTGTTTCGAATGAACAAGTTTATAAAAACATACCAATCATATTGTAAATCAATTGCTCGATTTAAATCAGACATGTAGGAAAAAAATATCAGCAATATATTGACCCATGTTGTCATTTTTATAAATTACATGCAGTTTTCATAGTGATTAAGTTTCAATAGGTCGGGCTACAGAAACATTACGAATATGTGTCTCAAACAGATTTTCATCCTTAAGGTATTAGACATAAAATTTTGAATAGCCTACACAAACCGTCAATATAAACACTGCACGAGACAATCACCACAAACATATACCCCTATATTGTTACATTTTAATAATTACAACAATTAATGAAATTGAAAAACACTAAAGAAGTTTTCACATACAAAATAGAGTTTTCCTGTAACAATATTTATAGGCCAGACTAGCTATAGCTAAGAACATAAGAATATTTACTTATTATTATCGTACAGACAGACTTAAAATATTTAATTTAAAATATTTTAATTTGTTCTAAAAATATCAACAAATAATACAAAAATTTATACTTAGGTATCTATTAAAATACATTTGAAAAACTTAGAAAAACCTTTAAAAATTTGTAGTAAAAAGTTAGACCACTAAGGGACGTACAGTATGAGTAGTTAGTTAGTTTAACAACATGTGCTTAATTATTTATTGGTGCCACATAGGAATGTAAAATTTGAATGGAAAAATTCAAAACATTTACAGTTAGGTGAAGACAAAATCCATACAGTATGTTGGTATAAATAAATTTTATAGTCAGAAAGGCACAAGTGAAATTAATAATGAAAGTCCTCATAATTATTAATTAATTCTTAAAGAATTTTCTTGGACTAGAAGTTAGTTTTAAAAACTTTCGCACTCCCATGCTTTCCAATACAATATTGAACAGTAGCATAAATCTTTAACAATCTTCTTTCCACTGCCCTATAATGTTCCTCTGTAGTCAATTTCTCTCCTTGAAAAGAAGATAACAGTTTTACAGTTTCTGTGAGGCTGCCACCTGCCAGGGACTCAAGGTGATGCCAAGTTGATAAAGACATCCTAAAATAAATAATTCTTTATCAAATTATACATAATTTATACAATTTCACATGAATGGGGAACTTGAAATATAGGAAAAGCAGAAAATAAGGAAGACCAGACCAGTGTAGAAAGCAAAAGTTGACAACTTACAGGCAACACTGGTATAGTGGGGCTAATATATCCATTTCATCAGTAGTTGGGTTTCCCAACCCTTTTCCATTATCAAATAGTACTATTTTGTCTTTATAAACTTCATAACGATGTCTGTCACCATTTTGGATTAGGAAATCAAATATTGATACCTCTATTAAATTGATAAGACGTTTCAGAGTGTGAGTGCTTTGAACTTTCCTGAAAAATAGCAAGTTAATTAGATTTCTAAGTCACTTGATTAATCGACACAAATTTAAAATATGTTGAATATGTTTAAAATTCTCAGTACTTACTTACAAAAATCATCATCTTTTTCCCATTCCATTTTTTTGTTTGAGTAAGATCTTCTCCAAGGTGATTTAAACACTTTAAATGGTTTATCTAAATATAACATTGCTGCACCTTCAATTTCTCCGTTATTATCTGGGCATACTGTTTCATTTACCTTGCAGTAAAAACATTTGCCATAAATACACAACAAACCACTCTCTGAAATGTAACCAGAAAATATATAATTATAGGAAACATTGTACAATTATGGAAGAATAAGAACATGATTACCATTTTTTACCATTGTTTTCTTTAACCCTGTTGTAGCTACTGGTAATATATTATTACTAAAATGAATCCTCCTTATAACAGAAGGTGTGATCCAGGTAAAATTCATTACTAATGCTAGATAATATGCAAAGACCTCTGAGTTGTGACGGTCAAAACCAGCATAAATATTTCCATTTATAATGTCAGTTAATTGATACCTTTTTGGCTTGAAATACAATTTATGTTTTCCCTGAAAATAAAATAATACGTTAGAACTGTAATTGCAGAAAATTATAAAATATTTCAAAACAAATTTAAATATATGTTTACCTCCAGTAAAAGCAATAACTTCAATTGTGTTCCTTTTGGAGCATTGTCAACCAAAACTATCTGTGAGGTACGCATTGCATGTAAGATTTGGCCAGTAGCTCCATTTCGAAAAGGAAATAATGACTCATTGCTATCCCACTAAACAAAATTAATTGTTACTCTTTTATGGTACTCTTAGATAACTCATAAGCATGCACTAAGACACATCTGAATTAAAAAAAACACTTTTATATTTAAAATTAACACAAATTTTAGTCAATTAATGACAAGCAAGTAATATTTGGTTTGTTATTTTAAAACATTATCACATTCAGGAACAACTTACATTTGTTGTACTTTGTAAAGCATTTCCTGCATCTTTTATGTTGGTTGAGTTAAATGATTGAATGAGATTTTTTTGTATTGGAGTAAACTTTGGATTCTTAAGTTTGTAGACAGTAGGCAAATAATTAAGATATTGATAAATATCCCTATACACATTTGGCAGAATATCCAATTTTATGCTGGGCACATTAAAACTATGACCTAGTTTTCCGACTGAATTCAGTGTGTAGAAAAAAAATATATTAAGTCCAACTAGAATTAAAAGAAACAATGAAAAGCCAAAGGCATAGTTCATCGACATGTCTTGAAGATAAAATAAACTTAGCATTCGCTAAATACATTGCACATGAATCACAAAATCAATCATAAAAATTATAATTTATAAAAGTAATAAAATTACGGACATTGGACGTCTTATTTTTTGACACTGCTGACAGATTGACAGTGACAGTAGACGTTGTTGTTGTTGTAAAATTCTCTCATGTAGGGACGGCAAAGGGAACAAAGCCCATACAGCCATGTCTGAGGTATTTTTATTTCTACAGTATTTGCATAAAAATGCAAATTGAATACATTTCAATGCGTCTTGGGAGAGTTTGGCGTCAAACAATCTTTAGCACAGTGGTGCTACTTCGATGAGGTGGATTATCACGATAAAATCTCGTCGTTTATCACACCACTTGTCGCTTATTTCATTGATCCTCCACATAGCACAACATCATAGACACTTATTACACAAAACTACACTGATTTTACGTAACAATATCCACTCCGAATTAATATTACGGTCATTGAAATATAAAAATCACGTCGGCCATAGTCAAATGCAAAGAGTAATATAAGTCTGAATACGCATATAGCCCTAGGTACCTAGACAAATGCCGCCAAAAGCTCCCCGACAAATTTTTATAAAGAGATCTAAGCCCAGATGTTTAATAGATAGATCCTAGAAAAAAAAATCTTTGCTGAAAATCTACGATTTGACAGTTTTGTATCACCTGACAATGACATGTGCATGTTGCTCGTGCTTGTACAAAACTTCAAAATTACAAATGAAATCAGTCCGACTTTGGATTAAATATATTTAGACGTGATTTAAACAGTCTCTTCACTAATTTTAACATTCCAACAAATTATTTTTTGTTAATTTATCTTGTTGAAGAAATCCACGATTATTATAGAATGTTTGAGCCTCAAAGTGAAACTTTTTTATATTTTGCTTACGGAAGCAATTTGTTCAAAAAAAGAATTCATATCAATAACCCTTCTGCTGTATTTTTGGGTGTTGGTCGACTCAAAGTAATAAATTTTGTTTTTAAAAATTTTATATAAAAAGCCACCACCACCACTAAAATAGTTATTATTTGTCTTATAAATTAAACATCTTATTTTATGGTGGTTCCAGGTTGAAAGAATTAGAGGGCCCATTACCATTCTAATCAGGATTTCTGATTTATATTATTTTCAGGATCATCAACTTAATTTTATGAAATATTCTGATCATTGGAGGGGCACTTCAGCTACCATAGTACCCTCAGAAGGTTGTCATATTTGGGGTGCTATTTGGAGAATCCAAAACAAGGATATGAAGGCGCTTGATATGTAATTTCGAAGTTTCATTCAATGCACTTAAACTGTATCTGTATCTTTTTAGCAATTTTTTAAACTTTCTAGGCAAGAAGGAGTTCATACAAATTGGTATTTCCCTAAAACTGTTGAAATCACCACTCTGGACAAAGTAAAAGTCAATTGCCGGACTTATCAGCAAACAAAAAACCCTCCACCTCTCAAAGACGGTGAAGAAATCCCTGAAGAGAGAAGGCCATCCATAACATATTTGGATTGTATTCTGCTAGGAGCCAAAGAATGTAATCTTCCAGAAGACTATATAGAAAAATTAAAAAAAATTCCTCATAATGGAAAAGAAGCATCACCGGAAATGGTTGCAAAACTCAAGAGCCTTCAGTAAACATTAATTTAATTTTTTCAAAATAATGTATGATTTTTATTTTATTTTATTTATGTCAAAGTAATATAATGGATTTGTAATCCAACCTTCAATTATTTTATGCCTTTAGAGTTTAGAACTTTGTCCTAATAAGAGTTACTTGTGATTCTCACCACTAAAACGTACACACCTCGTCGCGCGTGGCGTGGCCATCCCTTCTATTGTTGTATCTTCGTCATTAGCCTATATACGTCCCACTGATAGGCACAGGCCTTCCCCATGGAAACAAATACATGAGGAGTATGGGCCGTAACATCACGCTGCCCAGTGAGGGTTGGGTATAAACGGTTGCAATAGCAACCGGGACCACCGTGTCTTCCGAAGCACGAAGGAGTTCAAGATCACAAAGTTTTGGTGACCTACCCACGGCCTGACAATGGCAAAGGTAGCTTGTTTTCGGTATCGAAAATTAAAGCGTATTAACCACTACGCCACCGAGCTCCTCTAGCTTTGACTATTTAACCCCTCAGAAGGCACCGCCAACCTCGGTGTTTTTGGGTATATCGCTTTTGGTCCTTTTAAAATATTAAAACCTAAGTCATAAGGCTTGTGTTCTGTGCTTAGGGCATACTAAATCTTAAAAGTTTTCAGCTTTTACAACTAATTACAACTGATCAAACATATAACCACAGAGCTTAGTGAGCACGACGAGTACTTTATTTTGAGCACAACACATTTGTGTATTTTGCCTATTTCACACGTTTTTCAAAAAATAATCCGTTCTCCCAGTAATCTCAATGTTCTATAGGTACCTCGAAACCAGAGCCGTTACAAGAAATATTAAAAAAAATGTAAAAGCATGGCGCTGACTTTGAATGTCTTTGCAACGCTTTTTGCCGATGTTCGGCCCAGTTCGGCCCTAAATAAATCTATGTGAAGAAAAAATTTAATGTGTTAGTTAGTTTTATTTAAAAAAATAAGTAAGACAAAATTTTATAAAATGGTCACCTGGGGAGTAAATAATTTCAATACATTTCTATATTTCGCGTACGGAGAGAATATATTCACCTACAAACTTCACATGCAATGTCCCACTGCTGAATTTTTCTCCATAGCCCGCGTCGATGTAAGCGCACTTAGCTAAATACTAATGTAAGATTACCTAAACTTAGTAGATACAGCAGTCTTAATCATAAATATGTTACCGTTTTAGTAAAATGTTTGTTGTTGATAGGCTGCTGATGCCAAAACTAGTGAAATAATTGTGTCTCACCTCTCACAAATAAAACATTATATTAATTCCAACAAATTCTAGTTTTCGTCAAATTCGTATAGCTTGTTTCAGACTAAAAAGACTTACCTACCTACTCCATTGATTTTGCCAATAATCTCTGAAAATTGTCCCGAGTGTATTTTTTTTATTCAGAATTACAGACTAGACTTTATTGGATATTCCAAATTCTGGGGAGGACCTTCAGCGACTCTGGTGCCCACGGCCAATGCCCACACGTGGGGAGTCATATGGCGGATGCGCGATGAAGACAGAGATACACTGGACAAGTATTTATTGCTCTTTAAATTCATTGTGATATTTTATATCAAAGACCTACTTGTTAAGGCACTGTCGATACTAACACATCTCGAACGAGTGTATCAAATAATTCAATGAGGGTTTTTTGTATTTAAAATACGCGGCTGTTTCCTCAACCACCAATTCCTCTGCTTACGCGTTACGTACTTTTTGTTCGCTTAACGAAGTTTGCGGCAACTTTAAACTTATTTATATTTAGAGAATTTCGTCTCCTATTTACAAAACTCCCTCTTCTGCACAAGTCTGTCCTGTAACACAATTTTTTTTAACGTTGTTAAGTACAAAACCGCTACTAATTCCAGAACAATAAAATTTGTTGATGTGCGAACCTACCGTGTTTATATTATTTCAGAATGAAAGGAGTCGAAGTGAAGAAATATTATATAAAGTATGTTGATGTGTTAACACCATACATGGGTGAATTTCGGTGCCGCGCTTATATGAAAAAAGTGATTCCTTTACCAAGAGGCGACCATGACGAAATACCTGTGGAACGGTGGCCTTCTTGGACCACTAAGCAGGTACTGATAGCGGGCGCGTTGGAGCACGGCTTGCCCGAGTTCTACATCAAAAGTCTAAAAAAACTAAATGACAATGGCGAGGAAGGTTGTTTACGGATGTTCTACCTCCTCGACCGTTACGCCAAGCAGCCGCCGTGCGAGTGCCGGGTGCCGGGCCGCATCCCGAGGAAGCCCCTCAAGTTAGACAAAGATCAGACAGGTAAAAGAAATAGAAAGAAAGGAGAAATAAAAGATAGATAATTGAAAAATTGATTTTATTGAGAAATGTATAGGCTTCGTTTTAACTTGTTATAAAATATATTCAAACAAGGGGTATATTAGGATACATTTTGATATTCAAAACTATGCTTCGCTAATTTTTAACATTTTTATTAATATAAATATTAAAATTATTATTAATAGGTACTCGATTCTTGTTAAATTAAATATAAAAATTGTACACTATCTCAATCGTTTGGTGAATTGTATCTAAATTGAGCATAAAGCACAACGCTACCCCAACACTTCACAAACACACACACAAATCACAAGAGGAACACATCATTTGGAAAAATATATTTTATCAGTCAATAATTTATGAATAATATAATTACTAAAAATGAGGTAATGTAACTGCCTTACTAGGTGAAAAATCACAATTAAAAAGTAAATACTGATAAAAATAAGAGCGCAATAATTAAATAATATTCAGTAAAGCCCGGAGGGAACGCCGTGTGAGGCAACGTTGTGCGAACGCGCCGCGGGGCGAGCGCGGCGCTGCCTGGACTGGTTGTCTACTACAACGTAAGGTGGAACAAAAATATAGCTCTAATATATTTAACATTACACTTACTGGTACATACATTAACCTATATTCCATAAATTGAGCAAAAGGCACTATGCAATTTCTAAAATTAAACAATATTTGGATTTAAACTTTGGAAACTAATTGAATTGAAGAGAATGTATTGTTTAGTGAGTAAATCATGTTGGATGCAACGTGCCTTGAGCCCCGCCGACGACGCGTCCACGTCGTCGTCCCCACGCCTAAACCAGCCTCGGTACATTTCAATCATGTGGCACGGTTCTCGATTGTGCTTGCTTTGAAATAAGTATGAATGGCTACTCAATTTGAGATATATGTGTAGACACAATTCACAGACAAATGGCTGCTCTATTCGTATACCACTTGTGCAAATTGTACCTATGTCTATCTCACACAATCAACAATCCTGCACTGTGTTGAAGGCTGGATGTCTGAAGGCACTCGTTTATACCCTTATACCACGTTATCGTTATAGTTACTATTACTACAGCGGACCAAAGCTATATTGTCTATGGTCCAACGTCCAGGATATTGGAGTTTCAACTTTGGTAGATTTTATATACGAATGAAAATAGAACAATACACACAGGACTACTTTTTAATACATTCGATAATCTAAATAGCGACATCTACAACTGTTATATTTATGGTTGACAAAAATAAATTGTTTACAAAATTCAGCTACTAATTGTATATTTATTTTAGATATAACATTGTTTAGCAATACAATGGTAGTCCTGTCCACATAGTTTATTGTAAATTTATGTAAGTAGTAAACATGTAGCTAGCGTATAATTTACATAATAATATTGTGATAGCTATAAACCGTTGAATGTTTAATAATGTATGTATAATACAATACAATTTTAGAACAATTATAATATCATTTGTGTTACAAAATATTATGTTCCACTCCGAGACCATGTTTTAACTTTATAAATATTAATATTAATATAATAAATGTCAAACAGAGTCCGATCACATAATTATTATGGGGTTAATAAAATTAATTTTACTAAGTCAATGATATTTTTTCTTGTCATGTCGTCATTTGCGTGATACATACTTAAAAATGGTAATTATTAAACGTAAATCAATATAATCGAATAGTTCATAAAGTTGAATTTCAGAAAAAACAAACTGTTTCAGAAAAAAATGGAATAATTTGAAAAAATATTATACCTACTTATTAATTCACTTCAATAGATATTCACTTATAAATACAAAGAATTACTGACGAATACAAAATTATTACGATCTTTACAGTCCCCAAGAGTATTTTAAAACGATGTCAGTTGTAATGTATCGTCAAATAATTACGCATAAACATTATCGATTGGGAGTCATTTTTTTAAATTATGTGATCGGTCGCTACATCATTGAATATCTATTTGTCGAGAAAACCACGCTTACTCTCATCTGATGTGTTATTTTGAATACGTACTCTAATTCATTCGGGCGTTATTTATAGACAAGACAATGTTTGTTTGTTTCTTTTATTAAATATAATTATTTCAATTTACCTATAGTTCCACTGTGCCTACATACGAGTACACCACTCATTTTGTAGAGTATATTCTTGAACTAAAACAATAACATGGGGTAATATAACTATGTAACAACAATGGCAGGTATTTTCTATTGCATTGTAATTGATAGGGAACACATTGATTTCAGATTCATACAAACGTAGTTCTAAGTGTATATCAACTGACGTCACTGTATCGATTATTACACTGAACTACAAAATTGAACATTTCGGTCGTTGGTAAGTCTGATGTGATGACAACTGCATGACCCTCAATTTCATACAATCCTCGATGCAACAATTTATAACACCAACTATCAACTTTAATGTAAAATATTATGGCGGTTTGTAGGGAAATTAATATATTTATCTTTGAAACATTCACATCGTAATGGATGACGTGTGTCAAGAACGGACGTCGATACAATTGAAGAGCATTACAATCAGTTGCACCAAGTTTAAAGAACACACAAGTGACTAATTCGTAGATCGCGATGCACTTTCAACAAAAAGCGCGTATAACATTAACTATAACTCAACAAAATCGACAAATTCGACACTCGTATGTATATTGTAGAAACGTAAGTCGCCGGTCACACGCGAACAACTGAATAAAATTAATTTGTACACGATCTAGACTACGCGTTAACATACCTATACACACTTTACATCTTACATCTTAAACTTAACATTAATAGGCTTTGTCAAAAATGACACCGATACAACTATTTTATTGAGGTAAACTATATAGGATTCACGTCGAAACAGATCGACTTTCAATATCGCCTCAGCAAAAATATTAATTTCCTGATATGAAACGAACCGTCAGACGAAAAGAACCGCACGCGTACCGCGCCGGTCACCGGCAGCCGGCCACAGTCTGTTAACAACGAGTCCTAATACTCCGTAATTACGATTAATTTCCGTGAAAAAATAGAAGTTTATATATTTACGACTAATGCATTTAACATTGTAAAAATGTAAGGTTCGAAATGAATCCTTACTCGTGTCCTTGGAGGGAGACAGACGCGGCACGCGTGTCCAATAAATAAACGAGGCGGCTCGCGGCCTCAGCCTCGGCGCACGATTCACTAGCTACGCTTAAACCTAGATTCGAAGAGCCTAGGGCCTCTGACGGGCGAGCTACGATTCAACTGTACATGGGCCGTAGGGCCGCGATGACGTGCACTGACGATGCTGCTAGCGATACTACACCTTAGTAACCAAAACTTATGATTCAAATTCTTGCACTCGAATTATACTTCGTAACTCGAATTACGGCAGTTGTTATTAAGTCAGCAGCACCATACAGGCTATGCGAGGTGTGCAGTGGCACCGGTGGTCACCCGCGAGGGCACAAAGGCCTGAGGTAGATAGAGTGTGTGTGGCTGACTTCAGACCAACACTTGCGACTGCGGTCGCACTCCTTGCCACTAACATCGATACGTCAAGTTGGTCAGAACGAGTTAAAACCATCGCGAGGTGATACTACAAAGTACCACGAAAACATTAAATCATTGAATAAATGCATGCATACTATATACAAAAAAATGGTAACCCCAGTAAAAACCTGGTTTTAAAAATACATAGAATTGAGCTTACGTTAGGATAATTACGCTCATACAGTGTTTTTCTGTATTATGAGTACATCTTTTTAAATAAACAGTGCGAGGAAATAGACGCGATGGCTTTAACTTGCCTGCTTTCGCCGAGAGTACGAGGTTAGTATTGAAGCGGAAACATAGTTGCCGGCCGCGCCAGAAGCAATCAGTTCTATACATTTTTTACGGTTAACCATGTTACATATTGAATATTAGATAATAATGACTCCAAAAACTGTACATACTTAAGTTTCATTAAACTCAGTAGTACAGACTCGGATCGAACCGGGCGATCTGATGCACGAGAATAATGACTCAACTTTGCAGTGACTCGTCACTATTTTCGTAACCGTTTGAACATCCAAACGCCTTAATATGGTGTCTAACAACAGACTTTTCTATTGCATCTCGCTTCGGAAACTTCGGCTATTACGAATAGACTATAAATGTATAGAACCGATCTTACCAGCACATAGCACGTAAGTCCGCGCGTTTACCGCCCCGCAAGTGTGGCGCGTCCCCCCGCTAGCAGCCGGTGGCGGGCAGGGCTCCGTTGGCGGGCGGGACTGGCTGCAGCGGTTCCGCGGCGGCATCGTCGGAGCCCCGCGACCGCAGCGACGACAGCTCACGAACCCACGACGCCAGCCGACCAGACACGCCGAACAGGTTCGAACCTGAACCGGTCGCGACCGCGCCCACGTTCACTTCCGGCAGCTCTTGCTCCTCTTCTGGGAAACGATAGCTATTGTAGTTGTTGTATTTTATTATGGCGAGTGGTTACGCTCTTAAAGCCTTATGATAGAGTCTTAATTCAAATGAAGCGTCTCCGTCAATTGTAATATCTGTACACCATTTGCTTTCACCATATAAAAATGGAAAATGCCTTTTTATGTACAAAATTAGCAAAAATAAGGTCAACACGCCTATATGCCACACAGAACGGGTCGGCTATTTATATTTCAAATTTCTGGCTCCGTGAAAAGTTCTGAACATCCAAGGTCAGTCACACAGACACGTGCCACTAAATAATACTTTAGAAATTATTTGAATACTCCTATAATACATTCTACTTATAAATATAAATAATAATTAATACATAATATTGCTCCAGTGACAAGTGACTAATAATTTTAACACCATTATTAAAATATTAAAGTCAGCTACTAGCTCATTCAAATCTACTGAGCGAAAACAATAAAAGCTGTTCATAGACATGAATAATTAATATTGTCATAAGTTTGAAACTTCGGGCACTTTTTATTATTTTGTTTTCTTCTAGAACACAGTACAGTTGAGCCAATATGCTGTTTGTAACTACTATTATTGTAGTCTATGAAAAATTTTATCACGGGCGCCAACTACATTGGAAACCAAATAAATTGCGAGAGTACAGATTTCATGAATAAAATGTAAGGAATGTAAGAATCAATAAAACTTATTTTCATAAGCAAAGATTTAGGCCCTTATTACAGAATCGAACTCAGGCGCAGATCTCTACTTGAGCAGAGAAAATATATATTATAGAAAAGGGTTAGTGATATTCATCCCAGATAGCACCGTCTCTTTCTAACCGTAACAGAGATCTGCTTGAGTTTGGTCCTACAATACAGGTCTAAGAAATAAGTGTTCTCCCCGACCAATGGAAATAAAATTGACCAGTGCTAGCAGAACCACACTACAGATGAGACATGGCCACTCAGGAAACGATAACAAGTGCTCATGTAGGTACAGTACGTGTCATGCAACCGCTACTTACTGTTAGCGCGTCGTCTGCTCGCCACATACATCGTCTGTGACGGCTAAACGTGCAACCAAAGTTAATGGATTAATATCACTTTCAAAGATGTCAAACTTATTGATTACCCTTACCATTTATGATTAAATTGTTATCATTTACTGATGTGGGCCAAATGCATGTATTATTTTGAATTTCTTTTTGTTTGTTACGAATTAAAATCTTAAATAATCCCTTAGAAAAGATATTTTATGGGTATCGACATTCTATAATCTATACTTATGTCATAAAGAAGTTTGTAACTTTGGATGTTCGGAGTTGTTTCCGGTACTACTAAACCCATTTTGATATTTTTTCTTTATTGGAAAGGTATATTATTCATATTTGTCTTATTATTATTATGGTATGGAGCTTATGGTGCGTGGCGTCGGAGGCGCGTCTTCGCAGCGTTGTTTTACTTTAAAATTCTGTTGCATGAGCTTCAGGTCTCGTGTGCCCGTCGATGGGTCGAAATTTAGTGTTGCGACGACGTAACTCAAAGAACCGTGTGCGCTGCGCCCGTACTTACAGCAAGTCTTTAACTACACATGTCATTTGACTACCAATTTTTGTAAGAAATTAAGAAATAAATGTATGACGTCAACCAACTTAGATATAATTTTTATGTAGACGCGTGTTAATTGACTATAGTAATCTATACATATAATAAAACTGTAGAGGTCGAATCGAATATCTATGTACAGACAACATAGAAAAAAATGTTTAAAACCAAGTTAGGGGGATTTAAAAAGAGGGAAAATACCAGAAAGTGATTATTTTTTTATTTTTTTGTTTCTACGGGTTAATCTCCGAAATAGTTGGACCGATTTCAATGAAATTTTGCATATAGATACCTTATATCCCTCTTAGTCAACATCTTAGTTAAAAAACCATAGTAACCGCGGAAGAAATCGCGGGCAACAGCTAGTTTTAACATGAAAACTTTTTATTATGAAGTTGTCATGAGAAAAATAAAAGTGTCTCTCTTCTTCTTGTCGTTTGAGTCCCGAATGGGCACTCAAGAGTGTTGGTGATGGAGCTTAGCTTGTAGTTGTAGTATGGCTAGACTGACCTGCGTTAGAGCGCTGCAGCGCATACATCTCCTGGCCCTGCGGCGAGTGGAAGAAGGAGCGGTGGCGGAAGGAGGCGTGGGCGGTGGGCGCCAGGTCGGCCACCAGGCGCAGGAACGAGGGCCGGTGCGGCGGCCGGTGCGCCCAGCACGCGCGCATCAGCTCGTACAGCCGGTCGGGGCAGTGCTCCGGCCGCTCCATCACGCCGCCCGACACCACGTACCGGAGCACTTGCTCGTTTGACAGGCCCTAGCACGACAGAACATTATACCGACTGTACCGCAAAAATTTGCCACAATTGGCTGCAAACGAAAATTTTGCGGCGCCTGCGCCGTTAGAACACATTTATACGGACTTCATAACTAGAAAAAATCTTTTCTAGTAAAAAGAATACATTTTAAAATATTGCAAAAGTCAAGGTACGTTAAAAATAAATTGGTGATGTCTTCTACAAAAATTATCAAACCTATTTCGGAAACAATACAAAGCGATCAATTTAAATGAAAACAAATGCAGTTTTGTGCTAGATTGAATAGTAATGATATAATAAACTAAAGTGCATCACTTGTTGATGGAATATGTTAGTAATCAGACAGAGCGACAGGCATTGATGACACAATTAAAGTTAGAGTCCAATGATATTGGTGTGATGCAGCAGATTTTGGCAGAACCAGCATCTGATGCGACTACCTTGGTCTGGCGAATGGTCGAAAACTACGTCGTCAATGACTGCCGCTCTGAGTACATTATTTATATATTTGAGTACATTATTTACCTAATGATAGGAAATAGAACAAATACTATCCGTATTTGTTCTATTTCCTATCATTAGGTTATGATGGGACTGACATGTCTAAAAAGCAAAAGTCCCTAAATAAAGTAGAGAAAAAAAATACATTGGAATACACTTTCATGAAACGCACCTGATAGGGCTGCATGGCTAACGTCGCCATTTCCCATAAAACTACACCATAACTCCAAACGTCGCTACTACTTGAAAAGACCTGAAATAGAACAAAATATGTTAATATACAACAATATCAACCTAAGGAGCGTGGAAATAAAATAAGTGCATTAGGATGATACTAACCCCGTCTTTTAAGCTTTCGGGGCTCATCCATCGCACCGGCAGTAGGCCCTTGGTGCCTTTCCTATAGTAATCAGTCTCATAAATGTCTCTGGTCATGCCGAAGTCCCCCACTTTGACCGTGAGGTCGCCGGCGACCATGCAGTTGCGCGCCGCTAAGTCGCGATGCACAAACTTTTTGGCCGATAGGTAAGCCATACCGTCGGCTATTTCAATAGCCATCTGAAAAGCAAAAACAAAACGTTATTATTCTGAGTAAAAATAAGAGACAGTGTACGTATGTACACTGTTTGTATGCGCTGCTGTTTGTTGTCTGTTGTGTACTGTTTGTATTATCGTTATTTTTAATAATTGCCAAATAAACTTTTCTTTCTTTCTTTCTTTACGTAAGGCCCTCCTCACATGGAGCTACTTAAATGACGGAACTAATCAGTAACTACAATTGCAAATCAGTTAGAAATTGTACCACGCACACTACGCTACTCGGGTTGAAGGTTTCAGACACTTCTGTTCCTGTGAACCTCTATGAAAAAGTATGGGCTCAAGCAAATCTTTAGCAATTTTAGTTTGTAAATAGTTATTTTAAGTAGCTTCATATGAGAAGGGCCTAAAGGTAATTTATTAGAAAAATAAATAGAAAGGATATCTACAAATTGTTTTTGGCTAAACAAGCGTGCCACCGGCACCGCCTGGCTAAGTAGACCCTAATCATTATGTTCACCTATTCGAGACCAGTAGGCCAATTCACGTAAATACGATCGTTTTAAAACTCGCCGTAGTTTAGAAGTCGTCCTATTGTCGCCCTATTCAATTTAGGTATTCACGTATCTTTCAACCAAACTTCGATAGGGCGATATCTCAATAGGATCGGAACTAAACTATATTTGAACGACTTGTCACTTATTAGCCGAAAAGGGTGCAAGTTAAAAACTAGTGTTTTCTACCAAACGCTATTAATATGTTTTTGACTCTAAATATAATGTTTTACGATTTTTTTTGAAATTCAATAAAACAAACTTGGTTTTAATCAACAGTTACTAGAAAGGAAATTAATTAAATAGAAAGGAAACAAATAGGTTTCCGTTAAAATTTTAATCTATGACAAAAAATGCTATTATCTATGGATATTAAAAAACTGTTTTGTCATGTTTGAAAGTTTTCAAAATTGATGTTTTGTTTTCAAGGTTAACAAAAGATTTGATTTTGCTCAAAATTATTAAAAAATCTGTCTGTAGAGCAAATTACTACAATACTAGAATTCATGGAGCGCCATTAGGTCGCGTACGCTCTAAAGAGGAGCGAGTGCTAGCTCAAATGTTGTGGTTGGAGCTCGCTCAACTTTAAAATACCCAAACAATGGGGATTGTCTAATATTTTCGACCTGCTGTTTTTATAGTTGAAATGTATAAAATAGATCAATTTGAGAAACTAATTTCAATATTTTCGTTATTTTTAAAGTAATAAATTTTATACGGAATTTTGAAAAAACGTGATCGTTTTATTACGATGACGTCACTGTTGGCGTTTATTTTTTGAATTACTTGGTTTTGTTAAAAAATAAACATATTTTAAAATATTTTCTATCTAGAAAGAGAAAAAAGAAAGTGTGTTAATAAAAACATTTTTACTCAATAACTTTTTATTATTTCTCCTTGTAAATTGATTAATCCACTTACTATCATGACTATTTCGTCCAAATATGGTACAAACTGATAGTTCACTACAGAGCGAGGTTTAAATAAAGCATACTCTCTTACATGTCTAATAACTCTCTACATGAACATCCTAAATACATTTTTGGTTTTTTAAATACTGTGTCTAACATAATTTTTCTAAACGGGAAGATACTCTTATTTGATTCATGCACTGTAGATAGATTCCTCAGTCTCTGTTGTACATCCAAACAAAGGAGTGGTCACAGATGATGTGTCTTGTGAAGATATCACTTCCTTTGTAGCAATATTAGTTAGCGGTTTTCTACTTATATAGTTAGTGCTCTTATGCACCATTTCTATTTCATACTGTGTTGCAACATTCATCTGTAAAACAAACGTTAATGTTATTTATCAATAATATAGAGATATAAAAATATCTTCGCGACTATTAATTATACTGTTTCTTTAGCATTGTTTTTCTCAGTAAAATATACTTTACCTTTGTGGGCATGGTAGGACACGTAGAAGTACTGGGCTTTACTATTTCCTCACGTTTTCTTTTCAATGGTCTGCTACTGCTTGTAGGTTATTCGAGTAACTAGTTCAATTCTGAACAGTCTTCGCTTGCATCTTGAGCAATTTTACGAAGTGAAGCCGACGCTATGAGTTTGAGTTCTTGGTTCATTAACTTACATTGGTAATAATCACTTTGTCATTTCATTCAATAAATTATTTTCTTTCTTTCTTTTTAGTATACTTTATTTCATTTTCTGCTTCATCTAGCATTATATATGCTAAGCCAAGGCTCATATTAATTAATATCTTAAAATTTTCTATTTTTTAAACACTAACAAACACTACTCACGCACCATAAAATGAACTTATCTTCAACGACATATAAATCGCAACATTTGACGTTTAATCGTTGACATCCGATTGAAATAAATGTCATTTATTTAGCTGAATACCTTTATGTAAACGTTTTAGATGTAGTTTTACAACGATTGTTTAGCTGAATACGGTTCGACGACATTGCGATAGAGCGACTTCTAAATCGGTTTGTGTTACGTACGTGAATACGAAAAAGGCTTCAATGACTAAGTAGCTGCGATATCGCTACGGTTTTCATTACGTGAATTGGCCTACAGGATTTACACACTGCTACTGAAGGAATAATCTTGTATATGTTTTATTTACTGGTCTCTGCACTATTATGCGAATATCGTTCTTATTGTAGACATAAGATATAGTATGTTCTGCAACGTAGGCCGCCGCGTCACGCCGCTCCAGATCTTACTGCCTAAAACACAAGGTACCTGCAGTATGTTCTGCAGCGTGGGCTGCCGCGTCACGCTACTCCCGACCTTACCGCCTAAGACACTGTCTTTTATGGTCTTGATATGTTTAATAAAAAACTTCAGTCATCCAGAAACAGTTCACAGTCTTCAACAGTCAACAGTCTTTATTTCGACTTGAGCTACCAAAGTGAACGATGTACAAACAAGAACAGGAAGTGTCAAATATATTCTTTTTTAATTTCTTTAATAGCTTTGGACATAAGTTAGTATCGTAACATCTTCCCTTTTTATTGAAAAGACAGTTTACAACAATAAATTGAAATTAAAACTTATGAATGCATCTTAACATAATCTAGACGTAATTTAACATTTCACGTATCCGAACACAATTTAAAAAGTATAAATGTATATTGGCAATTTGACATTTCTACATAAACAAACAAATGTCATTATTAAAAGCTGATTAACAATTACACGGGTATTACGTTAAATACAATTACACAATGGCAAGAATAACTTCAAAATACGAGGAACAATTATTGATTACAAAATCTACGTGGTAACTTAATCATTCGACCAAAAGATGAGTATTTGACATTGCTTTGTGTGACATTTTCTTGTGATGATGGTACCATATCATGTGTGTTTTTATCTTTCAGGTGGAGTGTGCTGCGAGGAGAATTGTTGGAAGAACTACTGGACGTGACGTGAGAGTTATTATTACATTGAACAAGAGAAGGGCTATCACGAGGAAGAGCAGCTTTAAATGGACTGACAGGAGTTGGAATTCTGGAAGGTTGTGTAGAAGAATTACTTGGAGTATGTGGTTTCATAATGTGTACACGGTTACGACGGAATGAACCTTCATCAGACTCAACTGTGTAAGACCTAGGTTGTGGGCCTATATGTGTGATAATACCTGGTGTCCAAGTGCTATGTGGTTGTTTTTTGAAATATATATTTTCTCCTTTTTGTAGTCTAGGTAATTGTTTTGAGTGTTTATTATAATAAATTTCAGAATTAGATTTTTGTTCTTTCATTTTCCTTTCAATTATTTTGTAGTCAGAAACTTTAGGTTGTAATAACTGGTTATTAAGTGGCAATTTCGATCTTAATGTTCTGGACATAAGCAATTGAGATGGGGAACAAAGACCATTTTTAGGTGTGTTTCTATATTGCAAAAGTGCTAGGTAAGGGTCTGTTTTATCCATATGACATTTTTTAAGCATGTTTTTTATTGTACCTATTGCTCTTTCAACCATACCATTGGAGCAGCTATGGTAAGGACTAGAGGTTGAATGTTCAATATGCCAATGAGAAGTGAAAGTGTTAAATTCACTTGAATTGAATGGAGGACCATTATCTGACTGTAAGTATTTGGGTATACCATGACGAGCAAATATAGATTTTAGATGTGAGATAACACTGCTTGCAGTAGTATTATTACCTAAATGAGCAAGTTCTATGTACTTAGAAAAGTAGTCTACTACCAGCAGATATTTTTGTGAATTAAATTCAAATAAGTCTATTCCTAATTTATGCCAAGGGATAAGTGGAATGTCATGGAACTTTATTGGTTCTTTAGTGTTACTACGTCTGTATGTAAGGCAAATATGACATGAATTTATATAACTTTCAATATCAGAATTGATATTGGGCCAATAGACTGAGTTTCTAGCAAGGTCTTGGCAACTCTTTATACCTTGATGGCCTTCGTGTAAAAGTTTTAGAATATCATTTCTAAGGGTAATTGGAACAAGAATACTATTATTCTTCATGACAATGTCTTTGACTACTTGTAATTCATTTCTTATAAGGAAAAATGATCTAATGTTTTTAGGAACTGACCGTTTGTGTTCTGGCCACCCATTCTTGCAATAATTCATGACTGAAATCAGTTGTTGATCTTTACTAGTATGAATTTGGAATTCTTTTAGCTTATGTGGACTAATGGACAGGGACTCAATTAACATATTCACATGCAAGTCAATATCAGCTTCAAGATCAGTAAGTGCAGTCTCTGGTAGTGCACATCTGGACAAAGTGTCTGCTACATATAAGAATTTGCCTGGTTTGTATGTCACTGACAAGTCATACGGCTGGAGTCTAAGCATTATTCTTTGAAGTCGAGCTGGAATACTGAATAATGGTTTTTTAAATAGGGTGACAATTGGCTTATGGTCTGTTTCCACAGCTGTATGTCGACCATAAATGTATTGATGGAACTTAGTACATCCAAAGAGAATGGCTAAAAGTTCTTTTTCAATTTGGGAATAAGCTTGTTGTGCTTGGGTTAAGGAAGCTGAGGCATAGGCTATTGGCTGTTTACCATGACTAATATAAGCACCCATTGCATCTTTAGATGAATCAACAGAAAGACAAATTTCTTTATTCTGATCATAAAATATTAGTACAGGGGCATTTGAAATTAACTTTTTTAAATTATTGAATTCAGCATCATGTAAATTAGACCAATGAAATTCGACATTTTTAGATAAAAGAGATCTTAGGTTAGTAGTTTGTTGAGATAAATTTGGTATATAGGAACCTAAGTAGTTGACCATGCCTAGGAACCGTTGTAATTCTGTGAGATTTGTGGGTGGTGGCATTTGACAAATTGCTTGGACTTTAGATGGATCTACGCTCACTCCCTTCTCACTAAATACATGGCCTAGGTATCTGACTTGATTTTGACAGATATTTGACTTATCTTTATTAAATTTAATACCTAATTGTTCGGCTCTAAGTAAGACATTTCTCAGCCTTTCATCATGCTCATGCTTACTACTGCCATACACAAGCAAGTCGTCCATCATGACTTTGATTCCGTCAAGGTCATGAAACCTTTTTATCATCTCAGAGTGGAAAATCTCTGGAGCCGCATTGATACCAAACGGAAGACGAAGATAACGATATCGACCATAAGGTGTAATGAATGTACATAACTTTGAAGAAGCCTCATTTAATTTTAGCATGTAGAATCCTTTGTTGGCATCTAAAGTGGAGAAGAACTTGGCACCTGACAAACTTGTTTTTATTTCGTCAATAGTGGGAAATTGATAATGTGCTCTCATGATTCCTTCATTTAGTTTTCTAGGATCAATACACAGCCTAAGTTTTCCATTTTTCTTTGAGGTAAGTACTAGTGAATTAACCCATTCAGTTGGTTCATTAACTTTTTGAATTACATTATTTTGTTCTAACATTTCTAACTCTTTTTTCAGGTCATTTAATAAGGCGAAAGGGACTCTACGACATGCAACAACAGATGGGACTGCATCAGGCTTCAAGGTAAGGTTACATTCAAAGTCTTTCAGTATACCTATTCCATGGAACAGATGAGCAAATTCTGACAGAACTGAAGTGTCGTTGAAGGTGACTGAATTAATTCTTTTTACTAATTTTAGTTCCTCACAACTTTTACGACCTATTACATCTTGGCAGTTAATATCTAGAACATGAAAGGTAAGTATATAATCTTTATTATTATGTGATATAGGAACTTGACATTGACCAACAGTGGGCAAGACTTCACCACTGAATGTAGATAATTTATGACAACTTTTATGTATATGTGACAATGGCAAATTGAGTTTTTTGTATGTAGTGAGTGAAAGAATATTAGTGTCTGCACCTGTATCTAAGAGAAATTTTGTTGTTTGACTATTTATGTTCAAGAAAGTAATGTAATCATTTTTACAATTCTGAATAGACGATATAAATAAAGAACCCAGGAAATATTCATCACTTTGATTAATTATTGGAGTCTCAGTTATTGCAAAATTATCTGACTGTTGAACAATAGAAATATTTTTTGAGCGGCACACAGAAGCAAAATGATTTTTGCGACCACAGCTATGACAGGTTGCACCTAGAGCAGGACATTTAACACGGTGTATCTGACCACATTTGTTGCATACCTCCTTACTTTGACTTCTTGCGGGAAAATGCTGACCATTGGGATAGTGCTGACTTCTGGGACGATTTTGAATATGCGGACGATGCTGACTTGGATGACGATACTGGTTTACAGGACGATTCTGACTGGATGACCTGGAGTGGGACTGGAACTGGCTGGTGCTCCTTGCTTTTCTGGAGTTGACTGCATTTACATTGGCTTGTTGCTCGTTGTTTAGACACTGTGAATCCATCTTCGTGTTTCTAATTGCTTTTGCTAAGGATACGGCCTTTTCAAATGTAGTTGGTTTCTCGATAAGAATGCGTTCTTTGATATAACCTGAGTTGAGGTTCCACGAAAAAATATCTTTTAGAATGTCATCACTCCTATCTCCGAGATCACATTGTAAGCTAATGTTCTTTAGATCAGTGGCGTATGTTTCTAAATCTTCGTTCAAACTTTGTTTTCTATTGAATAATTTATGGCGTTCCAATGATATGTTAACCTTTGGTAAAAAATAGTCTTCAAATTTTTGTAGCAACTCGTGAAATAGTATAGTTTCCATGTCCACATCAAACGAGTTAAATATTTGGAGCGCTTCAGTCCCCATAGCGTTGAGTAGTAGGGCAACTTTTCTCGAGTCGTGTTCTTCTTCTAGGTTATTAGCTTTCATATAAATGCGAAAGGATAAAGAGAAGTTTTTCCAGGCTACTGGCATGTTCGAAGCTTTGTAATCAAATTGAAATGATGGTGGCGGGAGCATGTTACAAGGAATTTTTCTTTCGGTCGCCATTTTTGACGCTGCCGTGTGTGTGAATTATTTGTTTGACTTGCCTGAGTCTGACTTCTCGGCGTCGACTGATGAATGATAGATTTAAATTGTTTATCTTGTTTACCGCTGTCACCATGTCTTTTATGGTCTTGATATGTTTAATAAAAAACTTCAGTCATCCAGAAACAGTTCACAGTCTTCAACAGTCAACAGTCTTTATTTCGACTTGAGCTACCAAAGTGAACGATGTACAAACAAGAACAGGAAGTGTCAAATATATTCTTTTTTAATTTCTTTAATAGCTTTGGACATAAGTTAGTATCGTAACAGACACAAGGTACCTGCAGTATGTTCTGCAGCGTGGGCTGCTGCGTCACGCCACTCCCGACCTTACCGCCTAGGGCATAAGGTACCTGCAGTATGTTCTGCAGCGTGGGCTGCCGCGTCACGCCACTCCCGACCTTACCGCCTAGGGCATAAGGTACCTGCAGTATGTTCTGCAGCGTGGGCTGCTGCGTCACGCCACTCCCGACCTTACCGCCTAGGGCATAAGGTACCTGCAGTATGTTCTGCAGCGTGGGCTGCCGCGTCACGCCACTCCCGACCTTACCGCCTAGGGCATAAGGTACCTGCAGTATGTTCTGCAGCGTGGGCTGCTGCGTCACGCCACTCCCGACCTTACCGCCTAGGGCATAAGGTACCTGCAGTATGTTCTGCAGCGTGGGCGGGTTGGGCGCGGGCGCGGTGTCGGCGTCGGGCCGGTGCGAGCGCAGGTACGACTTGAGGTCGCCGCGCTCCATCAGCTCCATCACCACGAGCGTGGGCTGCCCGCGCGACACCACGCCCAGCAGCCGCACCACGTGCGACGTGTCGAACGCCTTCATCACCGACGCCTCGTTCAGGAACTCCACCCGCTCCCTACAAACATTACAGTCGATTCAAATACGATACATTACATGAAACTCACGGTCCAGATTAACTTGCTGTAATGCTATACAAGAAAAAGTTATGAATCGAATTGTGTTTTCTCAACGAAACGTCATATTCAGAAGTGTCAAGGGAAATTGGTCTTTGTTCTATGACGATAAAGTATGATATATGGTTTAAATTTCAATTACCTGTCAGTAGCGTGTTCATTGACAGTTTTCACGGCGCATCGAGTTTCCGGTTTGCCCTTTTCTATGCTCTTTGCAAGTCCTTCATAAACCTGTAAAAAACACTTATATAATTGCACATTTAACGACAAATAATACAGTTTTATAATAGAGTTATGTCCCCTTACCATGCCAAAAGAGCCCTGTCCGAGCTCGCGCACGAAAATGATGTTGTTCCGTGGCACCTCCCATTCATCCGGCACGTATACGGTGGACACGTACTCAGGGTTGACAGACGCGAACAGTTTGTTGGCTTCAGCTGGTGGTAATAGCCCACGGCGGGCGTACCACACGCCGCCGCCGGCGATCAGCGCCATCACAACACACCCGCCGATCAGACCCCACACCCATTCGTAGCCGGACTCGGCTGTGCGCTCCTGCAAACAAATGTAGACTTTGTGATTGCATTTTTATATAGGTATAATTGAGTAATTTTGAATGGCAAAAATAGAAAGCTTAGTTACTCATGATTTGACGCTCAATTTGTACAACTTAACGTAATCTTTTTATGTTTTTGTTGATGACTTAAATACAAATTATATAAAAACAGGATTCTAGGACCAGTTTTATTCCACTACTCGATAACGGGAGTCTGTAAACAAAAGTAGATATAGTTGGTACCTGGATCCGTCGTCCGTGTATCGAAGGCATGTCAGGCGATCATTTCCACTCTTCGTGTTTATGCCACATAGTTTTGTCTATCAGTGGGACGTATAGGCCGACAGTGATGATAGTTACCGGTATAAATATGTATATATCGGAGACGTTCCCGGCGCCGCTGACGGTGATGGGAGTGACGCGCACGCTATAGTTGCCCGCGTGTAGTTTGCGCAGCATGTACGACCGCCCGTTGCTCTCGTAGTCGTCTGCCATCAAACACGTTTGGAGCCCAACGTCTTGCGCCTGAAAGGTAAAGGTTCTCATTAAATATGAATTGATTATATTATAACTTCTAATAGCTCAATGGTATTCAAATTGTAATTGAAAGTCAAAAAATTCTATAAAATCCAACAGAGTTAAGTTTTCCATGCAATAATAATATTCAGTTACTGCCTCAATTGGCTTTTAATTTACATTCTTCTCGCGGGCTTTCTAGAGCGCCCTTGAGTAATTACAAGATTTTGCACAAAGCGAACTAAAACACGAATTCAACACAAGTATTACAATTGCAGCACACTTTCCTCTCTGAGGATACAACTATTGGTTATGCTTTTGAAATATTAAAAACCAAAAACTTGTTTGTATGAATATATTATGAACCTTATGGCAAGTGTTTTTGACATTTATAGTTAGAATATTTTATCAGCTATAAGTACCTGGTTAGAGTCCACAATAGGTGTGTAGTGCACGTTATAGGCGACTACAAACCCGTTGGGGTTCTGGGGCGGTTCCCAGGTGACGTTTACGTCGGGCAACGACTTATTGGACGGCAGTACTTCAGCTTGCAAGTGCCCTACCAAGTCCGCATTTGCTGCATAGGGAAAACGACAATTATAATCATAAGAAGTTGGCTCAAACATGCTACTTTAAATAATAGTTCCCAAAAGGTATGGTCACCAATAATATTACAGACAAATTGACAGATTTCCATATGTATTTTGTTCCGTTTGTGAATGGTAAGTTCGAGGTCCAGCATTGAAGGGGGCCGTAAGAGATCTTAAGATTACACAATAACGTTCTAACATGTAGTGGAAGCGGAAATTGCCAATTTATTGAAAAGGACGTATGTGTGACGTCATCTGCCTTTATAGCTACGTTTAAATAAGGGATATACTATATATTCCATCTACTCCGTGATTTATAATCTCCATGTCGTCGGCACGTCTCATCTTGTCGCTGGGGTGTATGGTAACGAGTAGTGTGGCAGCAGCTAGCTCAACATACGGGTACTCACGCAGCTCTAGGGTGCGGAAGGTGTTGAAGGCGCGCTTGGAGCACCACTTCATGGCGTAGGCCTCGGCCGTCTCCTTGTCGTCGCGCGCGCGGCACGCCCACACGTTGACGGTGTACCACGTGAAGTGCCGCATGTCGTGCACCGTCAGCCACGTCGTGTTGTGCGGCAGCTCGTAGTACAGCGACTGCACGTAACCTGCGGATAAATGACAAGCTATTGCTAACCGATTGTGGAACCTACATTATATGCAATACTAATATATTCTTTTATTTAATACTTAATTTAATTCTTCTAGTTTTAAAACATTTTAATTGATCACTTTATTTTGTCAGAAATTTTTTAGTTAGTTCTTTTTTGAGGTTTCTTAAATATTCATTTTGTTATACTTACAGTTATCTTGTCCGAATGTCGATAGAGCAGACCGAAATCGCAAATTTATCGATAGATTTAAATAAAAGTACCAACAAACTACATCGAAAATTGAAAAGATGTACCGCATGCAAAAGTCAAATCATTCAGCCAGATGAGCGCAGCAATATAGTGAATTCTACAGTCTACAAATGATCATGCAAATCAATTACGATATTCTACGAATCGAAGTCATGCTTTAATCGCTTCGCTCATCCAGTAAATTAAAATAAAAAAATCGATGCTAACGTGGAATCGGTTTGTTGATATGTGATGATTGTGCATGCAGCAACCGGATACCCGTGACATAAAACAAATAGTTCTGTGGTTGTAACCTGTAGTATTGTCCTTTACGACGCAAACATTAGGCTCGACGCGACTGCATTTGGCTGAAACGAAAATGTTGATATGGACGTGATGAGGTTCGAGGACGCTTACAAGCATGATAAAGATGAAGAACAAGCATAGAGAAGGTATGCTTTGAGGTGGCGTTAATGGTCATTATGATTACAGTGATGCAGAAGTAATGTATCCACATTGATATTACAATATGTGCACTTAGAGACTAATTGTACGATCCATTCCTGTTTAACATTATACATCCCTAACTCGTTTCCTAAAAAAATTTTCACCACTACCCACCACATTTTCACCAAGAATATCGGTATATACAATTAAAACGAGTTATAATTAAATATTAAAGGAGTGGTCAATTCGTGAAAGAAACCAATTCATTTTTGAGTGAATCTCAGTAAGAAATAGATAGTACAAAGTCCGTAAGTGTTGCGTTGAGTGGTCGCGTGCTTACCGTCCCGGTCCGTGGTGTTGGTGTAGTTGAACCCCAGCTCGGGGTCAGAGTTGTGCGTGAGGATCACCAGCATGCTGTTGAGCGTGAGGTCGATCGAGCGTCTCGCTCGCACGTTGCCTGTGTTCTCTGTATATTTCTCCCGATTGGATCTGTCCGTTTTTACGTACACCTATCGGAAATAAAAAAAATTACATAACTCATCAATAAAAAATTATTAATTTTTAAAAACTTATTTTTTAATTGGTTGATAACGGTACATATTCATAGTCGTATATATAGTTTATTCGGGTATTAGAACATCTCTCTATCAGAATAACTGATTAGAAAAAAGTATCTTTACCTTGAATGGTGTAAATTTTAAATGCTTTATTAACGTCGGTACTAATCTGCGACGGACGTACCAATTATTCGCCACCAACAAGCTTGAGAAGATTTTTTTTCTGATAAGAACAGGCAAATAACACAGCATATTTTCTAACTCTATTTACACACCTTTTGTATTTGTGACGGCATAAATATACTTATATCCAATTGCTTTACCTTTTTGTAAATAATTCTATTTCTAAATCAGTAACTATAATATATAATTATTAAAAATGTGGTATCTCACCGAGTTTTGCAGATCGTTCTCAAAGTTGATGGTCTCGTACCGCTCCTGCTCAGCTCGGGACGTGAACTTGGTGCCCGGCCGGCTCTCCTCCTTGCAAGAACAAGAACCATTCTTCACATCGCCTGTCATCTTGGATTCTTCCTTCTCTGGAGCGATATCACCACGACCGGCGATGATGTTTGCAAGTGCATTCGCTAGAAGATATACAAGAGTTTATGTGACATTACATGAGATTAATTTTTAAGGTATTCGTAACAGTGTCGAGTACGACGTACGACTATTACTATATAAATTGATATCAAATGAAATGTACAGATTACAGCCTATTACACTACCACAAACAGTGAAATCAGTGAAGGCTTGGCTAATCAATAAGTCTTTCCATACAATTAATGACTATAATAAATTGTAAATCTTATATCGTGTAATATTTTCATTTTTCGATTTTTATATAACAAACTAGACTTTTATGAATTAAGTAGGTATTAATTGTGACACTAATTACAAATATTTCTATATTTGCATGCTTTGTAAGCGAAACATGACAGAACAATATTTACTGTATTAACATTTGTGTAAAACCGTGTTTCTTGTGAATAAATAAATCTGAATCAGTATTTAAGGAATTTCTGTACCTTATGTCTAAAGAGTTGGGTTTGAAATTCTTTAATGGAATTTTAAAAGACTTGTATAAACGGAACGATGTTGACATTAGCAGATGAGATTTCTTTTTACCTTTATCTTATTCCCTGTACGATTTATGACCGGCGAAACACTTTCACTCTTTTCTGTCACTCACTATATCATCACTCATTTCCTTCCTTATTCATCATTTACACACCCATCAAACTCTTTAGTCTTTCTACCTACATCCATTTACTTTCATGTCCATGTATATTACATAAAAACGGTAAAAAATAATAGACATCATAAAAAAAGTAAGTAAAAAGATAGTATTTTGATGATATCGTGAAATTAAATGATGCAGTAATGCAACTTATCATGAATGTACACATGTAAAAAGCCAGTTGTAAAAGTAAAAGAGGACTAACGGTTCCCGCAGTAGTTGTTCCTCCAGGCGAGGATCTTGGGGCGGTTGTAGCTGTTGGCCTGGATCTTGACGTGGTACAGCATGATGGTGCCGTTGGGCATGACGGGTGGCGACCACTTGATCTTCACCGAGTGCGCGCCCGTCGACTCCACAGCGAGGCCGGCGGGCGGACTGGGGCCTGGCAATCACAAGCAAACATTACTATTTGTTACGGACTTTTTAAATGTTGTTGTAAAATTCTCCCAAGTAGGGAAGCTAAAGGGAACGAAGCCTATACAGCCAAGTCTTCGGAATATATTTCTTCAGTATTTGCATTGAAATACAATTGTAATACATTTCAATGCGTCTTGGAAGAGTTTGGCGTCAAACGATCGATGGCAAACACAGTGGTGTTACTACGGACTTTTTAAAAACAGGCGCAGCGATTATTGACTATGACTTCTTCTAACTGACTTCACGTTCACGTTTTTTGTTGTTCCTATTTTTCTTATTATCGTAAAATATTCAGTTTTCCAAAGTTCCCTAATGTTTCCTACTTTTCCATTTTTCCTTGACACTATTTAAGTGCTTTTTTGTTTCAATATCATTAGTCTAGTGCTGCAACCACAAATATTTTACTAACACAGGTATTGTAATTCGTGATGGCGCTTAAATCATTCGACTTTAGACTCTATTTTAATGCATTAAAAGCGTTGTCAGTCGCCGTTATAAAATGTAGCATCTGTACCTTAGAATAATTTTACCCCTAAAGTATACCTCGGGGCTGTTTACGAAGTGATGTTTATGTGTTATAATACGTTTAGTACTTCGTTGTTTAAGCGGTAGCAGAGACTTTTTAACTTCCGTCACTGACTTCATATGGGTGGATTATGAAGTCGAAATTGATTTCATATTTTAAAATTGTTTTTTAACTGCACTTCTATGAAACCTTCCTTTAGACGCTAAAGACGATCCACATGTACACAGACAAAAAAATTAAAAGATTCTAATTTGAACTAACTTCAAGGTTTTATGTCCAGTTTTCATTCAAAAATATTAATTCATCTGGAAAACTGAATACTTACGTCCCGGCAAAGTTCTGAAGTATACGATAGAGCTCTGTGCGCCTAATTTATCCTGTTGCGTGGTGTATGTTTTGACGTAGGCAGCGTATCGTGTGTATGGCATGAGTCTGATGATCTTGAACTGGGGTTGGGTTTGGAGGTTACAGAGGTCCGTTATCAAGCCTTGGTCTTCGTTGGACGTGTTGTGTTGTCCACGCGCTTCGTCTATGGTTACGTCGAGCACATTCCAACTGAAAATTTGGACACAATTCATTGTATGTATACATTAGAATACTATTATAATATAAACACGTAAAGAAGTACGAAGAAAGTAGATTTAATTTTTGAACTAATTGTTTGAGTTATTTGGATTTTTGTTAGATACAGTCGTAGTTGTAGAAACGGACAAGTTAGAAAGCCGGTGAATAGTTCTTTTTTCGATGGTTCAGATTAACTCCCTTATTCTGAACTGTCGGAAACTAAACGAATCACGAAATCTCTATTCCTGTCACTTTTTTTGCAGCGAATTAGAGCGAGACGGGAAGTGACTTTCTGAACCGAATCCGTGAACCGACAGTTTAGAATAAGGGGCCAGGATCGGTCTATCACGATCTTGACAGATGGTAAGCAAAAAGTGAATACTAACGAATCTGAGCAAGCATCCCGCTGGCCGTACACTGTGACGTTTTGCTCGGTAGCGATGTAGTAGATGGAGTAGCCGAGGAGCTTGCGGATGTCCGCCACGCAGTAAGTGTCCCACTGCAGCAACGCCGCGTCCCAGCGCACTTGCGTCACCTTCAGCTGGAGAGTCTTGGGTGAACCTGGTTTTCAATCAATCAAATCATTAATTCTGGATTATGGATTGTCTATTTTCCATATAAAACCCTCAGGTTGTAGCAGAATATCTGTGCTTTGCTCGCATCTAGTTGTGAACAAATCCGGTCACTGAGCTACGACCTTTTTACTCTTCTGTAGCACACATATTTTGGTTCTTGTTGTTATTTGTATTTCTTTTTTTTTTCTATTCTTGTGTGTGATGGAGAATTTTTGAGTAAATAAAGATTTTATCTATCTATCTATTCATTTAGGTATATTACTACACTCTTATGAACGTCAAGAATATTCTATGCTACCCATTCGCAAAACTACCAGGAGGCCCTGTTCTGAGAAGAATGGTAGCGGCTCATAAGAGTATGTAAATACCTAAACTGAATAAATTATTTGACTTTGACTTTGAATGGGCGTGAAGCTCAGCAAGGTAGCAGCACTCATTAATAATAGAGTAGTTTCTAATACTCATACCAAAGTTTGCAGCTTACGCACATGTTACGGATACTGGGTAATAGCGGACAAATTATGTAATATACAAATAAACATATAAATGTTTATCTTATAACATTTATAACACAAACATGTGCCGGTGTGCCCTCTCTGTCTCTGTGACTCAGGAGATGGCAGCACGTTGTTACTGGTGCATAAGTCAATCAGGCACGTTTGATTCTCATTATTTTATCATAAAATTAAATACTTAAATAGAAAGATTATTTTAAAAAGGATTCTCGATTAAATTAAACCTACACAGTAAAATGAATTATTAATATGTTTAGTCAAAAATAAATCGGTTAATTCTATTTTATCTGTTATGGATTTTAACCCCTTGGTCAGCGTGAACACCGGTGCTCGCAGACAACAAATGTTTCTACTGTGTCTGGTTTTCTGACCACTGACAGGTTAGCAAAACAATTCTTAAAACGAAATGAATCCCTTTACTTACAAGAAGCTTGGTCACCGTTGTTGTCTTCAGACACTTCTATTTCAGTAAAGTTGGACCTTGGATTGTGCGTCATATCCTGAAGCGGGGTTATTTGAAAGTAGCACAGTTTGGGATTCAAGTGTATGTAGAGGGAGCCACCAGTGATGTTCAGTTTCCCAAACGTCTGCCAATCCCAGAGAATCTCTAAATTTGGATTATTGAATATGTGTAGAGCTTGACCCCTGAAATTAAATTTAACATTAGATATTCTGACAAATATCAATAGAATCAGAGTATTGATAAAATATTCACTTTGATGTAGGTATCATCACAAAATAAGAAGCCAGAAATTGAGTCATAAAATCCATTCAGACATCATAGTACAGCCACAAAAGACTAAAATGTTTTAATTTAATCAAAGCTATAAAAATGTGCACAGTAGTAATTATGAATTCCATTTATCAAATTGATATGACTACAAAGTCAACAAACAAGATTTTGGTGTTTTCTTGAAGTGTTGCTTTTTAAAGCTGTAAATGGGTATCATCATGAACGTTAACGACAAAATTGATCTTTTATTTTATGATGCTATATTTTTCTACGCACTTGCTTATAAAGTCGCTCTAATTTCACTGAAATCAGGCGCCTAATGGTACCTGTTATATCTGTTATAAACATTGTGACTTTTTCATTACTATTATTCACTCTATTGCTTGTGTCCGCGAGACAAGGGTCCCA
Organism: Parapoynx stratiotata; assembly: GCA_910589355.1. Taxonomy (NCBI): domain Eukaryota; kingdom Metazoa; phylum Arthropoda; class Insecta; order Lepidoptera; family Crambidae; genus Parapoynx; species Parapoynx stratiotata. The sequence goes on from OU342458.1 coordinate 13,234,372, forward strand.
TCAGCGGGCTTGCGAGGCGAAAGCAAAGTGTGTTGAAAAACATCGTATGATACACGTGTATTTTGATGATTACCGTCCTCGGCTCTCTTAGGGCACTCGCCTGGCGGTTTGGGTCTCAATCGCGCCTAAGCGATAATCACCAACTTTACACACCATAATGTAGTATTATAAGAAAATGGTACTCGCTTGTTTTCCGTTGGCACTCCAATAATAGTACGCAAGTTCTTCAGAAACATCAAAGATATCAGTGTGTACGATCGGGTAACCTTCAAGCAGCCTACAATCTCCTCGATTTCGCCAAGCGAGGCTTCTAATGCAGCCATTGTGTTACCTAATAAAAATACATGCAAATACTTATTAGACGGCTCTCTGTAATTATACCTACTGGTAAATATAAATATATTGGGAATAATATTTTAACCATTTGCTCAAGGTACAGCCAACAGCTCATCAGACTACCAAACAGTAAACCTCAATAATTTTTTAACTTTATGTCTAACGACATAATGTGTAAAATATAGGAATTTTGTATAGTGTATCTTGTTGTTGATTATGCAATCGAATAATGTATCCCAGGGTAATTAAATGTTTACTAGAATTATATGCATTTAAGGCTAACTAACAGGCTAACTGTTGAGTTTCTTGCGGCACTTCTTCTCAACAGGCCATTCACGTCGAAGTGCTAGCAGGAAAAAAAATATTGACGTGCAAAAGTATTTCATGTAAATCTAATTGCAGAATAAATGATTTCATTTCATTTCATTTCATAAGCTGTGAACACTACAATACAATGGACGCAACGCATACGAAATCTAAAGACGACGAAATAAATAAATAACTAGCTCAATTTATGTGTCATAGATACTTATAAAAATATACTCAAACATCTATATAAATAAAAGTCACATAAAATTTTATATAAAAACAATAGGACAAAAAACGGTTGCGAATTCATCGCAATAACATCTCCAGCACAGAGTTTCGAACACAAGATCTCTTGATTGCTAGTCACGGGGTTAATGACTCATCATGCCTCTATCACCGAATCGTTAGGATCTTTTGAGTTGTAAAACAATTATTATTATTTTTTTACATATGATAGGTAAGCTCTTGAACTTCATCTCACCTGATGGTAAGTGACGATAAGGCCGAAGGTGGAAGCGAGCTTCACCTGTAATCCTCAACAACTGAGGAACTGGCTATCTTAGCTTTGATTGCCGGAACACAACAATTCTTATAACTTTGATATTATGGCGACAAATTTAGGTAAGACGGTGGTAGCTAGCCAGGCGGGCTTAGAAGCCCTACCACCAACCAAACCGAGCAGAAAAACCCCTGCCCCCGTGGGGAATCGAAACCGGACCTCCTGATTAACACCCGGTAGTGTGAACCACTCCACCAGAGAGGCGGTTAATATTGGGTACCTATGAAATTGGTGTTTTTATTCTGTCTTAGCAATTTGTCCGTAACTATTAAGTTTCAGAACATTCTTATAAAATAATTGCCTCTTCTAAAAATAGACCATATATTTGAGCTCGTATTATTTAATTTGAATTTTTTGTAAGTTTAATTGTGTTAAAATTAGACACAAAGACAATTATTTTTAACTGCCTCCCGAATACATCATTTGATTTGCATTAACATAAAAACGATGAATAATTTTTATCAAGCGTGTTCACACACATATTGCTAAAGCTTGTCTAATGATACATGCCAAATATTATTATCTCTGGATTTGTCGTTGTGAAGAAAACTGAAAAAATGTTAGTATGGAAAATGCAGAGTTCCCCAAAATCTCCATACAAAACGCCAATTCCATAGGTAAGGACCTAATAGTTAATGACACTTACCACCGGTAGCCCTGAGCGCGACCTCGAGCGTGCCCTTGACGTGCGTGCAGCCGCGGAACTGCTCGGCGGCGGCCACGGAGTCGATGCGCGCGCCGTTGCACTCGCGCTTGCACCGGCCCTCCGCGCACGGCACGCACATCGCCGTGCGCTTGTCGCCGACCTGCCAATCGGATTCGGGATTTTCGTGACCAGCCTAAATCCTTCCATGGGCTCAGGTCTTCTGGACACATGAGGAGTACGGACCGTAATAGATAGTTCCCACTTGTTGGATGTCGGATTCATACATACATAAAATCACGACTATTACTCCCTAAGGGTTAGTCAGAGACCACGCAAAACCACCGTAAAAGCAGTCCCCTGCCAGAGTCCGCGGCTCACCAAGCAGCGACTACACTCAGCGTGACAGGTGGTCGGAACTGTAAGCTATTAGATGTTTCGGATTCGTACATAATTATTAATCGGAGATTCCAGTGGCAGAGCATTTTACATGAAGCTATTCACACTCCGACATCCGATCAAAGGATAAACCGCATTGGCGCTGCACGGCAGCGGAGGAGCGGCGCGGCATCACCAAAAAGCAATGTGCTTTAGCGGCGCTGCAGCGAGCGACATTTTTATTTTATTTATTATGGTAGCTTATGATAGTGGTAGCTTTATTACGCGAAGGGGCCAAAAAATATAAAAAGCGGTCTACATGAGTGCAGCATGATATCCCATATTCGCGCTTTTTCCTACACTCCTAAAACACTCCAAATGATTCCATACACACTTCAGGATGACAGAAGAGATATTTTAGAAGAATATTGTTCGTATCACGCCGCACAGCGCTAGTGTGGTTTAACCTTAATATCGGATCCGAGAAGTGGGAACTAGCTCTATACTACCACGCTGGCCCTGTGTGGATTGGTCGGTAGACAGGTCCAATGAAGCTGAACGTGCCTTCCGAACCACGGAGGAACTCGAAATCACACAATTTCAGTTGACTGACCACGGTGAAAGTAGTATTAAAAATAAAACAAAGTCTTAATTGTAAATTGGCCCATTATACTAATGTAACAAGGTTTAACTTACCTCCATGTATCCGCTGGGGCAGATGTAGACGCAGGTGTTGTTGAGGATCTTGTACGCCTTGATGATGCTCGGGTCGACGGCGCCTGGCGGCGGCGGCGACATCGACCGGCAGTCCTGCTCCGTCACACATCGCCGGGCAAGCTACACACAAAATATACAATATTTTTTTTATTTTAAAAAGTTAACAAACATACCATATCATAGTAAATAGATAGTCTTCTAAATTAGTGGCAAGACCATTTCATAGCAAATATATAGTTTAAATTAGTGGCATTTCTCACTGCGTATTTTTGTCGCTTTAAATTATATTACCTACTATTATTACTTAACATAAAATTCACGTTATCCCGACCTCTGTATGCTTGTAAAGTATCAAAACATTTTATATTCCGTCTGTACGCGTTAGGAGGGAGGATATTTTAATAAATTAGGCAAATACATCGACACCAATTTTTATTCGTAAACTGTTGAAATACGAGAAACATAATTTGAAAAATAAATATAAAATTACAATGTTCAACGTTTGCCACGCCAACGATTCAGAGAAAATTGTTGTTTGTATATAGTAACTATTCATAGACAATGATAGCATAAACATAGAATATCAAATAGAATAAGTCATACCTACCGCTATTTTTAATTCATAGCTTTATTTGACTGTCTTCAACCCACAACGCAAAAATAGATACCTATAACATAGTGACTAATAATATTGTACTAGCATTTATATTGTATATAACTGTAAACACCAGCCTTTATTCATAAAGGACACGGAGCTAGTATTAATCAAATTAAACCTAAGCTAAACGAAGCTAGGGGTGCTAATTTAATTATATGTTAGTTGACACGCTGTCCTTTGAGTGGTGGCGGCATGCGGCACCCTGTTTTATATGTCTAACGAACTATGGCAGTTTTGCAACCAATTCAATTGTGAGACAATTTCATTTATGAATGATTATCTCTCTGCCTACCCCTTGCCTTGCCTTGAGGATAGAGACAATATGTTTATTTTTATCTCATTTAAAATAAATGTTTATGTTGTTTGGGTAGAAACTTGTATTATAAGCAGTAGACACGATTTGATAAAACGGTAAACTTCATGTAAAATGTATTTTTATAGAACTACCTATGTATGTGACTGTTTGTTTCTGATAAATAAATAAATATTTTTTTAACTATCACAGTGTTTTGTGAGCACAAGACATCAAAATATAAAGAATGTTATATAAATTAATATAAAAATAAATAAATAACGAAACTAATATGACCTGTCACATCTTAAATAATAAAGGTTTGAGTACTTTACCTGATAATAGTTGACGGGGCACTTATCGACGCAACGGCGCGAGGCGCCATAGTCGATGGAGAAGTTGCCGCAGACATAGCAATCCCTGGAAGAGACGCCGCTGCAGCCACCGAGGCAGCTCTTGTGACAGCACTTCTTGTCGGCCGTGCATCCGTGGGAGCCGCACGCGTGGGGACACACTACAACAGATTTTTTTAGTAAAATTCGCCGTTGTCCAAGGATACAGGGTTATTTTTAATGAATCAACAACGTCGCAAGAATAGGTAGCTAACATCATAAATAAGAACATTTAGTTCTAGGTCTTTTAATAATTTTTGTCACATTGTAACGAGGCACTATAGCAATATTAGCGACTCTTTGCTGGTATTGCGCTCTGCTCTGGCCATTTCCCTCTTTGTTTCTGAATGTTCTTAACCACTCTTAGCTCTGTGCGCATCGCGCGCGCGAGCGTCGCACGTGGCGTCTTTTCGTATGAACGAAACATAGACTTACTAATGTCACGACAGTACATTATAAGTTTATACAATTATTTTTAATTAATGTATTGAGTTATGGCAAAACGGAAAAAAATGTTATTTACGTTGTCAGCTACCCAGTCATGGGAGGTTGTTGATTCATTAAAAATACCCCTATAGTTCGTACATAGTACTCGTAGTATACAATAGTTCTATACATTTATCGATCTAATTCGAGTAGATTTAACTCTTTTTGGATTGCACCCTTTATATGAAGGTAATGTTTCCTGGTGTCTACGGGACTTGAAAAATACATGAGCGAGTGAATTTGGAGTGGGGTGATGATGATGACTGTATTTATACTTTAGGGTAATAATATTATTGTAAACAATTAAAACGACCGTAAATCGAACCGAAGCACAGTTAACGGTGAACCACGTCTCTCGACGACGACGGCTCACCGTAAACTGTGCTTCGTTCGCCTTCCTAAAACTCAATTTATAACGCGCTATAGATGTGCTATAGCGTAATAAGTGAGTACTGCTACGGTGAGTGAGAAGGGAGAGTGAAATAAGGTTGCGCTATCCCCAAAAGAAATTAAAAAAATTGTCATATCTTTTGCTACTACTTTTTCTGTACTATTGAAGTTATGGGAGCAAAAGAAGCATTCATGGATTGGTGCGTGTCAGGGTTGTAGCAAGTGGAGTTCTGCAATGTCTGCCTTGCTCACCGGTAAAAAGGCGTGATTGTATAAATATGACGCTCACCATGTTGGCAATGCTTATCATCCCAGCAGAGCAGCCGTCCCGTGGCGTCCGCGGGGCAATGCTGCTGGGACTGCTTGTGGTCCTCCATGCGCCCCTGAGCGTTCGGGCACAGGCCGCAAAGCCGCGTGTCATAATTTGACTGAAAACAATGACACACGCTGAAAAAATACCCAATGATAAAGTCACATGCAATAATATGTGCACACTTATTTAATTTTTTTAAATAGGTAAGGACTATTACATCTATAAAATGCTTAAACCCTTACTAATAAACGAGGTATAAGGTTGAAATAGTTGTTCAGTGTTTTGTCTTCGTCAGACATTCATAAGACAGTAGTTGTCAGAAAGTGACAAAACACTGAATAATTATTCCTTATGAGTCGTTTATTAGTAAGGGGGTTAGTATATTAAGCAGTGCTTATTCAAAATATGCAATTTTATACGATTATGGTTACATTAGCAATAGCAGAACTTTTATAATTTAATTCATCCAGTTGATGTTCATAAAACTGGCATCTCTTTTGGGTAACATTTTTAAAAGAGTGCATCAATGACTGCTGATGTCGACTCCTTAAATAAAATCATACGAAAAAACAGTAGAAAATTGTAAACGTATGAACAAATATAAGTAAGTCAAATTGAAATATTGAATATGTATTGTTATTGATACAGCCAGGCCACGCGATTTAGGTACTCCGCCTACAAACAGAAGGAAGTTTCGTACTTTTATTTTATTCTCGAATACAAATCCCCATCCCATAACAAATATACTAAAGAGTTCCTATATTTCCATAAATACAATGAATATATCATTATTCATTAAACAACATACGTCGATATGTTTAAACCATTTACCAGTTATACAGTTAAAATTTAAACATAATGAGACTGTGATATTGAGATTTAAACATAAAAATGTACTCTTTCATTTATTAGCCATAACTATAGCAAATCCAAAGTATTACACATTTAAGATGCATCAATCAATTTTATGGTGCAATGCAAATTGAAATTACTTAGCGTCTACTTAATGCATGAGTAAAGAAAAGCATAAATACGTTAAGTCGGTAAACATACATTAATCTTGATGTTAGGAACGTCATTTTCGCCGACGATCGAGCTCCAGTCTATGGTGTTGGTGTAGCACAACCTGTCGTTCATTTGGATCCGAACTGCGCCTCGTTCAATCTTCGTCAAAGAACGGAGCCCTAAGGACTGAAAAAATCAATAATTTGTTTAAAAAATCAAAGTTCTAGTTTCCTTTGTAATTTTATATTATAATACAACAAACTAAAGGGAGACTTATTTTTTTGTTGTTTCATGCCTGTTCTTTTCAGAACACGTCTTTTTGATATCAATGACGGTTCAAATCGGAATCAAGTATGATCTAGGCAATATTAAATAAATATTTGAGTATTGAGAGTCTTGAGTTAAAAAAACAAACAAAATACAGCAAACCTAAAAGCTCATCAGTCATAGAGCTATCTATAGACAAAATGAAAAATCCCATACCTCAAGATGTGCGCTATCATACACAACGATAGCATAATCTTTGAATAGCTGCATTCCTCGCACCACAGTCAAGTTGGGAAACAGATCGCCAAGGTTGCGCATGCCTTTCACTCTATAAAAATAAACAACAACAAATTAACAAGTTTAATCTCTTAGCCTTGCCCATGTTTATTGATACAAAAATGCGGCTGATTCCGCATCGATCACACATAAATTAGTTCGGCGTGTAGCCGTATACATTACATGGCTGATAAAGCGAAAATATTTTGTCACTTCGATTTTAGCCTCTATTACATGGGGACTTAGCGTATCTGGCGATATTTGAGTGTTAAGTTTGGATAAGCGGTTTGCACCTGTAAATTTTGATGAAGTCAGTGACCTCCCGGAGCTCAGGAAAGGAGACGTTCTCGAAGTCCTTGGCTGTGGCGCGCTCCATGACGACGATGCTGAGCTGGCCCTCCACCACGCGGCAGCCCTTCAGCTTCTGCAGCTGCTCCGGGCTGCCTCTGATGTCCAACGAAGGGCATACTGGAACAGAAGGGTATTATTAACCACTTATAATAATTTTTTCGCTTGCTGCACGTCAACAGGCTGGTTACCTATCTGCTTGCATAAAATTTCCAAGCATAATAGGAATTGGCATAATGTAATCTACACTAAATATACCTACTTACGCATAATTGATTTTGGCATAAAATTTTATGCATAATTACTAATGACTTAACCATCTAAAAGCAAAAAATACTTGTAAAAGATCATGTAAATGATCAAAATCATCGTCAAGATAAAGAGAAGCGATGTGTGATTGCAGTTCGTTACATGCCTTCGTAATTGCCATACGATCACATATTTTTATGGAAAAAAACGTATAAACAACTTATATGTAAATGTAATAAAAGATGTAAACACGCTATCGTATTTTTTTCCAATTGTCAGCAGATTTACTGTTGAAGTGTATTAAACCTCATAACCAAATGGCGTCAGCAATTAATAAATAATATATGATTCAAATCCTAAAAATCCCACGTTTTTAATAAAAGCAAAATAATATTAGGAAAACATGCTGGGTCAAATGAAGGGGTCAAAACGTGGGGGCGCATCTTTGCAACTTATACGATTTTTAGATTTTCCCACTAATATTATTATTTTATTCTTTTTAACCATCATCAATCAATAGATGGGACTTTTCGTAGATGGAGAGATCCATACAAAACCTGAAAGTTGTTGAAATTTTAATCTGAAATCGCACGTAGAAAGTTGAAAATAGTTGCAAGTTGCATTGTCACCGGGTTCTGAACTATTCCCAAAGCTTCAGCCCGATAGCTAGTCCGGAAGTGCCTCAAAATTGAATTACAAAAATCCAACCGGACAAACAAATAGACAAAGAAGAATATGAGTTAATAAAAACGTGGTAAAAAATTGGTAATTTGTAAAAATATTACCCCAGCGCATGTAATAGTATTCCGCTTATTGTATCTTAAAATGAAAAATAATCTAAATAACAAATAAAATGGTGACATACTCGTAGATAAAAAAATATACTACAATACGTTGGCTAATTCTGCGTGCGAGGACCATACATCCAATAAAGACGTAAGCAGCAGCTAATAGTACAAACTAATTAATCTGTTATTGTTTTCGCGAGTCATCCATTTAAGTATTTGCCACTAATAATCTCCCACTGAGCGCTCCGACCACATGGGATGCAACACACTTCATATAAATAAGAAGTTGTTTATTTATAACAGCTAAGCCTTGGTGTCAATATATTTGTCCTAATCAATTAATTTGGTAATGTTTCATAGAAAGCCGTCCAATATATACATGATAATAAATACAATAATAAGCTTTAATGGGCAATTGTTCAAAAAGCAATATAATAACAATATAATTTTAATCAGTTATCAAAATATATCGGGCATAATAATATAACTCGAAAAAATATACAAGTAATTCTTATTAAATTCAAGGCTCTATTAAAGATGGCTCTTGGCAAATTAAATGCAATGGCTTCGTGAAGTCCTCAGGTCATATGATTAGATAGAACTATGAGTATTATACGGATTATACCTTGAGCACTTAACAATTGTGGTATGATTATTGAGTTGAGTAACATTCTGAAGCGGAGGTCTGAAAGATGTCGATGATGCCATAATTAAAAACAGCCACAATGGCCAAAAATATGCTTGTCAATAATATGCATGCTTGTCGCATGGAAATCTTTAGTTGAATATTTTTAGTGTCAAGGAAAACACATCTATGAAGACAAAATAAAATAGGATTCTCAACCCTATTTAAGAGGAAGAATAAAGTATTTTAGAGATTCAAAGATCAAACTTAGTAGTAAAAGTAGTGCCGTTTTTTCCGTAAAAAAACTGCAAAATCCGGGATTTTGCGAATTTTTCACCTATTCGCAAACACTTACTGGTCAGGAACAAAATGAATAGCGTGAGAAGGTCAGGAGCATAATTTATGGTTTATGATCTGGAATGTGGAGTGAGGCAAGGAGAATTGAGCTTTTTAGCGATCTTAGTAGCACTAGAGTCAGGTGTTATGTTGTTTGAATATTTATGAATAACAATAGTTATCTGGACGCCATCGCCAGGGTGGTTATAACAGCGTCTGCGTGTGGGTCGAGAGAAAATATGTAATCCTATTCAAATAGTAAGAAAGTGGGATCATGAGCCAATGTACTCAGTTGTAAATTTCCAGTATTTAATACTACGCAATAAAGCAATTAAAAGAATAATTAATTACAATAACCTAATAGAACCTGTTTTATCTGCTGGCCATTAGGATGACGAAGGTTTTGAGAGGGAGCAGACAGTTTATGAATGAGAGCAAATATGTTAATGCGCAGGTGTGGGCGCTTTTCAAACAAAACAATACAAAGGTAAAATTGCTCCCTTTGGAGTACATTAGATACCATGTTTTCGTGCCGGTAATACTAAGTATTGATTTTTTACATCGATGAATAAAGTTGCAATAAAAAAATCATTTGGTAATTAACTCTGATTCTAATTACCGAACAGAGCGTTATTACTTTGTTTATAAACATGGAACCATAAAAGAGCCGAGTACGAAGGCAAGGCCGTGCCTCAACTGCGTCGTTTTTTCGCATCCGCATAACTACGCAAGTACCTGCCTACGCAGTACGCAGTATAGTTAGTGTACAGATGGGCGAATTCGATGTTTCAAGAATTGCAAGAATCGGTTATGTCGAAATATGACATCGACATAGAATTCTTTACAACAATTGAAATGTTAATTAGCCCTATTGGCAAAAATGGCTTCGACACACAAGAGTTAATCTTAAAAATTAATTAATTATTTTAAAGAAAACTATAAATAAAATTGTTTTTAAGCATTTATTCAGCATTTTTACTCGATAGCCGAAAGGGGTCGGATAAAGAGAAATGGACCAAGAAATCTCCTAGAAGCGTTCAGAATCGTAATCTGCTTATCTGAGATCAAAATGTTCACAGAACGCGGTCCTCATATTTTGCACACTCAACTTCCTATGGCGCCTGCTCTAAGTTACTGTTTGTAATCAGTAGGCTTGCAATAATCTGACTATTTAATGTCCATTTGTTTCTAGTCGACTCATGTGATCGCTCGAAAATTCTCTACAAACTTCAATTATTTAATGTACATACTTATAGGATTATAGGTACTATGCTTTGCAAGGCCCCTGACTAAAATCTAGTCATCGCTATGTTCGAACAATCAGAAAAAAAAATGACCCAGCACCGCGCATCACTAGTTTGGTGAGCTGCGGAGAGCGCATGTGCATTGAGCGTGGGAGTAAAATACGAAATGGTGGGGAAATGTAAACAACGCGGCATGAGTTTGTGGATGGCGGAATGTCGCGCAAACTTTGCTTTTAGTACCCCTAAATATAGCTTGCGCCCAAAACATTTGTCAAATTGCCGTAACAAGATGTTTACGAACCTATTTTTGATTATTTTTAACAATCTAGGTAGCATTTTTAAAAGCCACGAGGAGAGCAGAAAAAATTAAACAACACTTCGGAAACAATCCAATTTAGAGCGCCATATTTAGCACGAGTCGGTACTAAATATGGCGGACTGGCAGAATAGACATAGCGCCACTATAATCTACTCTACCGAGCTTGTACAGATCAAGAGAACACAAAACAGATACGCAGAGAAGACAATCTATGTATGTACAATACTTCACTTTTCATACACCTACGCTGCGCTCAGTGGTCGCGCTTGGTTGGTTAATATTGGCCATTATTGACTTACACACGAAATAGTAATACTACTCGTAAAAGCAGGAAATCTAAAACAATAATTACTAAACTCGCGTTCGTAGTGGTCCGAACTGGGCTGAGATACCATGTCCGTGAGCGGTGAGTTGCTTGAGTGCCCTTTGTATGGAGATTGTCTTCTGTACGTATATCTGTTTTGTGCCAAAAGGGCCACGTGACGATGCCGCGGGTGCATGCACGACGATGCAAATCAACTCGCATCGCATAGACAGTCTCGTCTCCGGCGTCTCGCGCCTCACTTCCCGCGACCACATTATTTATAGACTATGGAATGTTATTGTACGGGATTGTTAGTATTGATCATTAGTTGCATAACGTATTCTAGCATTTTAAATCGATTTGCCATGAGTATTTTTAGATATTTTTTGTAGTCTACTGAGTTGCCACGAATTATTTTAAATCATACGTGAATGCTTTGTCAGGCATAAGTGGATTGAAGTAAATGAAAAAACATACCGCTGATACAATTTTGTTACTTATTTATATATTAGGTAATTATTATGCATTTTAAGTATGACGCCGCTAATAAATCGTTAAATAAATTGCTCAATAAGAAGTATTACCTACAGAATATACAACCTTATTCCTGTCTAATAAATTTTCTTGCTCAATATAATTTTCGCAGACTACCTTGCTAGTTTAGTCCTTTTTTAAATTCACAGCTGATACTTAAAACAGGAGTGGTGTGGTGTACGAGTTTTATTATTATCGGACTGGTTCTGTTCTGAGTGAACTGACTTACAAATATTGAACGCGAGGAGTGGCCTCCTCCCGCCCCCCGCGTTTACTACGCCGCTACTACAGCCTGTTTTAGTCTCGCTGACTCGCACCCTTCACCTCTTACCGAGTACCGAGCCGCTGTGTGTGGCATCGTCTTGGAATCCTTAATGATTGCTTAAACGTTTAAATAATCATTCACAAGCGCATTTTATCGTAAAATTTAAAAAGCAGTCGTTAAACACACTTGTAAATGAAAACGCGCCTTCACGCGTTCATTCTTCGCCGTATAAGCAGACTGACTCATAAGAAACCGACGCGACGACGCACGCTAATGTGTAAGATGCAATTTGTATTTCATTTCAATAATAGTAGCACACTATATAAAATTGTAATCTACAATAACATAAGTACAATAAATACCAAGCGTATAGTATGGAGCACTCATTGATAAACTTAAGACTAGAGGCATCCGCTAAAATGTAGAAAACTAAATAATACGGCCATAACGTGTTAGCAATTTTATATTAAATAGTGAACTTTTTACATGATTTCGAACGAACCTTCACTTTTTAGGAGGAGGGGTCGATGTAGTTACTGTTTTCTAGAAAATTAAATATCTGTACCTTATTCCTTGCTCAAAATTAGTTATAAGATTATTTAATGATTGTCTCATAAAATGAATATTATATAGTAATGTTTTTAAATACTTCCGATGTATTTGATTCGAAAATAAGTAATTAACTGACCCGCACTGTTTTGACAAATCGCTGGGCGAATGAAAGCCGGAAGCGGCCATGTTTACTTTGTCGTCAGAAGAAAGAATGGGACGATCGGCTGTCAATAGTTTTTCGGATTGAAAACATTGGAAGTTGGGAATGTATTGTAAATATAATGAATGTTCTACATTGAAATACAAGCAATGAGTTACAATGACAAGTTTTACTTCACGCTCCCAATACTATTCCGAGGTGGCTGATGTGATTGAGATCTGAAGAATGGATCCTCATGGTAAAGTAGAGGAGTTTTTACAAACGTAAGAATATTTTAATTAAATTACAGAATAAGAAAAACGGATAAGCAATTTAATTTATGTCGTAGGACGTGTTCCGACTATTATCGTGACTATAGATTATCGTGTCGTTTTAATCATCGTCGTGCCTTGTGCATTTAAATGGAGGTGTGCACATGTAGGACGACACGCACGATTACCTGTCGGCTGACATGACAGATTGTCCAATAGGTAAGGAACATTAAGGGAACATATAGGAACCGAGTCTTCCATCATATAATTAACTATCAAGTCGTAGAGACAATAGTATAGTTAATAAGAAATAAATAAAATACTGCTGCAACGTGCCATATTCGTGACGTGGAATGGAATAATATTTTAATTGTGTACAATGTAATTTTTTTATATATTTTTAACAAGCCATAGCCATATATTATATGTCATGTACGAGTATCATAATAGAGTACGTAAACGCTAAATATCTGTTGAATACACCCATTTAGTTAGGTGTACATTGAGGACACATTGCAGTTCCATTAAGTAGTCAAAACATATATTCTTATAAATAGCCCCTATTTATAAGAATATATGTTTTGACTACTACTATAAACTAACTAAATCAGATCATTTCTTTTTGGCTGTCCTATTTTACTGTTCATCGAAGGACTGTTCTCCTCTAGTCCAGTGTATGACGCAATACGAATTACACAACGTATTACATCATCCATGGCTACGATCATCATTGATTAAGATTTGTTTGTAGTGAAACGATGAATGAAAATTTTATACCTACCTCCAGTTCACCGTGACTGCTAGTTGACGATGACTGACTAAATAAATAAACGAGCCGCATGCAGACTCCTTGCTTGCTCACAGACCGATAAGAAAAATTTGCCAGATAAATATTCAAGAATTACTTGACTCTTATCCCACGTAATATAATGTTTATTAATGAAACTGTAATTTCTACTTTGTAAACGTACATTTTCGTACTGTAGAAAAATCTATAAAAATATATTTTTACATTAGGTCCTTTGAAATTGGTGTTTTGTATGGAGATTTTGGGGAATTCTGCATTTTCCATACTAACATTTTATCAGTTTTCTTCACAACGACAAATCCAAAGATGGCATGTATCATTAGACAAGCTTTAGTAATATGTGTAATATCACACTGTATAAAAATTATTTATCGTTTTTAAGTGAATGCAAATAAAATGATGTATTCGGGAGGCACTTAAAAAGAGTCTCCGTGTCCAATTTTTACACAATTAAACTTACAACAAATTATCAAATCAAATGAGCTCAAAAATATAGTCTATTTTTAGACGAGGTAATTATTTTTTAGGAATACTTTGAATAGTTACAGACAAAATACTAAGACAGAATAAAAACACCAATTTCATAGGTAAGGACCCAATATTATTGAAAATAATAAAAACTTCATTTTATAATAATCTAGTTTTCAATCGTTTGTGATTGCTTGTGGTAGTGTCTAAAGCGGCGCCATCGGATGTTTCGGAAGGACCTCCCGCGGCATGCGCGGACGCAACTCAGCTCTATTTCAGACGTCGTCGTGCGTGCGTGAGCGTGACTCACTGCACTTTCACTACAAATAGAGCTGCTAGTCACCTTACAAACACTGTCCTTTGTAGACTTGGTTTATTAAATGGTTTGAAGTTTATTTAACTGCATTCACTACATGCCATATAAGAAGAAGCCAGTGATTCATTTTATTCAGTAGTAATAACAGTTCACCTTTAACTCGTAGCTCTATAGAATTGAATACCTCTGCCGCTAACCATTCGTCGCCACACGTATCTATTCTAAGGAATCGATGTTCATGAATAAGATGGACGCTGGACGCGCGCTTGACGTGAAGGAGTAAGTTAAGGTAAGACAATAAGTTGAGAACTGGCAGTAGGCTAGTCACATTAGCCGTAGAACTGACGACCGTTAGAGTCGTTAAGTTCTTGAGTGGAGACCGCGACTCGGCAAACGTAGTGTGGGTCGCCCTATGACGGGGGTGGGATGACTGTCCTCGTAGGTTGATTGAGATCAGTGATGAGATTCTGGAGTGGGCTGGATGAGAACGGATCGACTGCTGGAATAGAATATACCTATTTCCAGCAGTCGATGAGCATAGGTTGATAATGATGAAGACAATAAGAAGAAAAGATGTGCTGAACTAGGTGACTGAGAAGCGAAAAAGAAGACAAATTTTGTGATTTAAACATTTTATTACTGTCTTTTTCTGTCTTTCCGCATGCATTTAGTGTACCTAAATATATCAAAAGTGTAATCAAATAAACATTTTTAGTAGCAGAACAATCCCACACAGGCCGTGAACCCCAGATCTATTTAAAAGAATACTAAAATGCGGTTAAATTGCGGATTTTTTTTATTGAATTCTAGAAAAAGAAATCGGTAATTAATAATCATCCAGTAAAATTTGCCACAAATGTATCAGTTTCAACTGAATTTTTAAGCAAATTTACTTGGAAATATATAGAGACTACATATAAATATTATCTCTTACAGATAAATAGGCAATGACTGCATATAAAACAAAACATTAAAATCTAAGTGTGTATTACACATAGTTCTCGGGGAATCGCGTGTATAATACAGAACTTATAATTTATTGCAATAAAAAAACCATGCACTGTCTGGGCTCACTGCCGTCTGCCGTAATTACAATGCAGAAGACTTGTTAAAATAACTGAAATGGAACGACATTCCTTTAAACATGAACCTGTTGTTGATATAATTGTGAATAAGATTAAGTGGTTCACATAAATAATTAAAAAACATTTGAATAACTTTAATTGGGTAGTAAAGAGTCATAAGAGAACCACGAAGCCAATTGAGCAGAATCTGATCCCTATTGTTGTAGCCAGCAACGGCACAAAACAGCCAACGGCCTCTGCCGCTAACCAATCGTCTCCGCACGTGTCTATTCTAGGGAATCGATGTCCAAAGATTGTGCGTAAGGTATTTGTAATAGGTACTCGTGTAAATAATAGGTGGTGGAGGCTAATCACAGCTCAAGCTATAACGGCCAGTCATGCCTGCCTGGCTCAGTCGCTGCTGGCTGTCCGAGACGGTGGCGCTGCGTTTCGCTACGTTGATTTATGTTTCCGGTCTTTGAATGAAGATATCAATGATCGCCTCATATGGTGTGTAGTGTGGCACGGCCAACGCACGCTTGTTATTGTTGCGTTCATTCATAATGCTGAATACCGCAAATGCAAATCAGTAGTCAGTCTGACTCCCGCGTCGCATTTAAAAATATTTTATATAGGATAACATTTTGAATAATAAGTACTCCAGAAACTATGGATTTAAGTTCGAGAAACAAACAAATATGTTTGTTAGATTCTCAAGTACGCAGGTGATATGACAATACAATTACGAACTGCAATCATAATTTGTTAGATAATTTTATAGATTTGAACAGAGTTCTAATATTTTCTTAATTTTATTTTCCAGTTATATGTTTGTAAATATTTACTAGTAAGATATTCGTACTTATAGTAGTATTACCAGTAACCGAGACTGAATGTGAAGCGTCACACACAATCGAGTCTAATGAACGGAAACAAAAGCGACGCCATTGGCTAACCATTTTTGGTACTCATCCTTAAAAGGGACAATGACCTTTAAATTATTACCCCAGAATGTTTAATATTCTTGTGTTTAGTCTTATGCACGCATAATTACTTATTCTTATTTTATCTGAGCTTACCCAAACATAAAAATTACCTACTTCTTCAGTTGAACTAATTATGTTACTTAAAAATATATTTAAAAAAAAAAACAAATTTAGGAATATTTGCAATATTTTTACAATGAAGTAGGTACACATTTTCGGATTTTCGACGAGTAGTACTCTAGAATTAATGTTAAGTCAATGATCTATAAAAAAAATTTTGAAAAAGAACAACCCTAGAAGAGTAAAAAATGGATATACCTACAGTGTTGTCAGAATACAAAACAAAAGCAGAGAGAGTGAACAGGCAAACGTAGGACAAATCGAAAATAATATAAAAAGCGAATTTTTAACACTCCCTTGTTAACGAAATTCTGCGTTAGGAGCCGTACGTAACTGGAAAGCGATTATCGTTCTACTTAAGAACTAAATGTTTAAAATATTTTCATTTACGTTATCAATACAAATTAGCAGAGAAATTAAGTACAGTTGACAATAAACCAAACGCGATAATTGCGATTGGTTTAGCTAGTTATGATAAGGCGGGTTCTTGAACCACAAATGTCACTGTGACAAATTTCTACGTATAATACTTAGTAACTAATGCGAAAATTACCAAATCTTCCATTAAAATATTGTTTAAAATTTCTATTGTATTTGGCATGTGCTAAATTGTTTTTAATTAAATATAGAAATTTAACGCACTATAAAGTATTTTAGCATAGATTTTTTACAGAACATTTTTAACATGAGTTTATCGTTTTGATGAAAATTCCTCCTCTTTTGTTTATATAATTTTATCTGGAACATGTCACTCATTGTGTAGATATTTCAATAGTATTAGAAATTCCTGGATCACATGATCCCATAATATTGTCACACAATGGATGTAAATTTTAACAAGATTAAGAAAAACAAATATATATCAATGACAGAATATCAAAACAATGATGTTACTGAGAAAATTTATGTGCCTATGATTAAAATAGAGATACACGTGACCTGAAAAATGTATCAGGTGTAATTTTCTTTAAAATATATTAAAGGGATTCTTAATAAACAAATTGCAGTGTAAAAGAGTTTAAATTCTACGCTAGCGTGACGTAAAATCCCGTGTAACGGTTGGAGCAATTCAAATAGTACGTCATGCGCAGAGTGCCTGTGTACCGCATAGGCATTGCGTCGTCGGCTGAAAACATTATTCAGGGAATGTAATAAGTGGTGCGCCGCCACGACCCTACACGTGACCCTCTGAACTCAAACACTGGCAGACACCGTTTCGTCGGCATTTGATGTCGCATAGAAATGGAAACGGCAGTTATTTTTATGTTCAGGATACCGTCTTGAAATATTGCCAAAATATTAGACTAAGCGATAAGTTTAGCATTTAATTTTGAAGTTATAAAAGACATGAATAACGTTTGACTTAAATGCTAAAGTGCATAAAGTACATACATGCATAACACGTCTGGGGTCCGAAGGGGTAGGCAGAGTCCAGGGAGCGCTGTGTTCCTTAAGACCACATTTAGCAAAAATTGGGTTTGGTCAGATGAAAAATCGTGACAAGTGGCAAGTGGCTAGCTCATCGCCTACACAATCACAGACCTAGTACTCAATACGCCCTTAGTCGCCTTTTACGACATGCTAGGCAAGAAAAGCAGTTGGTACATTATTTTTGTGTCCCGGACCAACACGGGACATATTATATAATAATAAACATAATAATTTATTTCTTATTTATTGTAAAAAGATCGGGAGTTACCCACGTATCTGCGATAGGTCAACGTGGAGGCATTGTGGCCCTTACTCCTCATTTGTTCCTCTATGTAGGCAGGCATGTCTCCGTAATGACGTAGGTATTCTATAAGCTGAACACGAGTTTCAGAAGAAATAGATATGTGTGACGTGGTCCTGAGGTCGTAGTTGTGAAAAAATAAACAAACGGTTTTATTTAGTTTAGTTGTTAATCAGTGTGTAGTTATGGCTACACGGTATAATAAAAATAGTTATCCCTCATCATGCGAAACGGGGAAAGCTTTCCATACTCAATATTTATATAAACTCTTTATTGCGCATAAACCGAAAAAAAACAGTACATAAAAAACAGTAGTATAAAAGGGAGAACTTATCTCTAATAGGGATATGTTCCAGTGAACCCGTCACAGGTGTGTGAGATCTCGTGTTGTGAGAGAAGAGACACCAGTGCACAGAAATATATGCAAAAATATATATTGGGTCCTTACCTATGAAATTGGTGTTTTTTTTCTCTCTTTGTATTTTGTCTGTAACTATTAAGGTTCAGAGTATTCCTAGAAAATAATTACCTCGTCTAAAAATAGACTATATTTTTGAGCTCTTTTGATTTGTTTTGATAATTTATTGTAAATTTAATTGTGTTAAAATTGGACACGTAGACAACTCTTTTTAAGTGCCTCCCGAATACATCATTTTATTTGCATTCACTTAAAAACGATAAATAATTTTTATGAATTTTGATATCACACATATCGCTTAAGGTTGTCTTATGATACACGCCAAATATTATCTTTGGATTTGTCGTTGTGAAGAAAATTGAAAAAATGTTAGTATGGAAAATGCAGACATCCCCAAAATCTCCATACAAAACACCAATTTCATAGGTAAGGACCTAATATGAAAAGACAATTTACAAGATATTTTTTAAGACAATTTTAAGGTGGTCATACAATTTTGGACACCGTATTTCTATAGTCTTAAAGTTCGTTTCTGAACCTATATACGTCTATACATATACGAAACAAACACATGTATGGGCCGTAACACAGCCACGCCTGGTCCACTGAGTTAGTCTTAAACCACCGTTCACCGATATGATAGCTGTTGGTTCCGTGGCTTAAAAAAATTTATTGTGTCGGCATATCGGATTGCCATCTAGGACACAAAGGATAAAATCCTGATACATGACTAGTTGAGTTAACATTTTCCGACATATACCTATTTATAATATCGTTCGGGGAACATATCAAGTAGGTATAATAAGGTAAAAACGAAGTCTACCTGCGTCTGATTCCACCTTTGGGTTGTATAATAGGTTCATCTAATTTCTTAGCACATACTCCGAACTTTAGTCCGAAGTGCATCCAATAAAAAACTAATAAGCATGCAACTCTGCGACGCTGCTCAAAACTTTCCTTTAAAAAACGTTCGTCTCTTAACATAAATCGTGTCCCCGTGTTAATGGACTTGTTAACTTCGATATAAAATAAACAGGTACTAAAAGATAGTTAGGACCACATAAACATAATATTAAACCACGCATACAAACACTGGATATAATACTATGTTTATACGTAATTACAAACACTTTAGTGGCAATGGTAATAACCTTTAATGATACGTTTTTAAACCCTATTTTGTTTATGTTAGCGAAAGTACCTTCCTATAATGTATTTTTAATTAGAGGCGCCGCAAAGGCGTTATTTTGTGTTGTTGCTCACACGAGTAGCGTGACTAATTAAGATGTTTTAATAACCAATTCCGTTTTATCCTTCTTATCATTGGTGATATAAACATTATCATTAGTTAAAAAACCGTTACACGATACTTAGAAAGCCAGTACAGCCGGTACGTCATGGTGTGCTTGACAAACATTTAATAATAATATATTATTTATCATTTTATTATTTTTAGATTCGTGTAGTAGCGGCTCGTTTAAAGAATACCAACCCATTTCTTCCTTTGGGTGTCGTAAAAGGCGACTAATGGACTTAGAACTGCACAAACATCCAATAGCTTATAGCGACGACGGGCTCACCACCTGTCACGTAGAGCACATGTGCAGTCACTGGTTGGTGAAGCGGGGACTATCGCAGTGGACTGTTTTTGCGGTGCTTTTGCATAGTCTGTACTAACCTATAGGGGATAATAGTCGTGATTGAATTTATGTATGTGTTATTTATCATATACAATAATTAGGGCATGAGTAAGAAATACAACACCTATGATTATCTACGTACAGTGTGCCAAAAAAGTGGTTATCCACTTTTGATTTAGTGTGCTAGTCATCGAAAATTACAATAAGGTTCATACAAATGAGTCCCTGCCTATGGCAGCGAAAGTTGGGCAGAGAAGCGCACTGTTCGGCTAAGCCATCTCCTTCGAAGAGGATTTACATTCAGACTATCCTCCCGCGTTCTTTCTTCGTTCTCTCTCCTCTGATGGACCGCTTGTTCGGGGGCTCTTACCGGGCACAGATCAAGGACGTGTAAGCTGTGTCCCCTCGTGGCCATTCTCAAGGCACCTGGGGCTTGGCTCTCACCATGTCCCGTAAGTACCTGATGACCAGTTGAAAGGAAAAGTGCCCATGCCGCCGCCGTCCCATCCACTCCTCCAGGTTTTAGAGATACAAAGCATCGGAGCGGAAAAACGGAAGTGCAGCGTTTGGGATAGCGAGGAGAAAAATTGTGTCTATGAGAGTAAAGTAGGGTATACAAACATTAAGAAATGGCGCAAAGAACTTGCTACATTAACAATTGTCAATACGTACGTGAGCAAACATTAACGAGCAGGAACTCCGGTATGTTGTCTTGTAATTAAAATCTCCCAAAAACACTAACTCTGAAAGCGAAAACTGCTCTTGCGCGTCTGCCGCCCGACTAAGATGGATAAATTGTCTGGGTATGGGATCTGTAGTGGCACTCTGGACACGAGACAAGAATCCACGTGTACCACTAGGATGAAAAAGGAGAGTTCTTCCAGGCAGTTTTTTAAATTCACACTCGTGTATAATACCCGTCATTATGTACCAGTTTCATAAACTACTATTATTACACAATTTGCACATTTATAACTATTATCATCTTAATTTATTTTAACCAGCAAAAATTATTCATATTATTATGGTTCTATAAATTTTACTGTCATAATATTATATACAATTCATGAACTTTAAAAAAATCTATATCACTTTTGATCAAATTAAATTACGTTATAAAATTATTTTTATGCACCTTCTGACTCTATAAGCACATAGCTCTATTATTGTTTTACGCGGAGTTTTAACCTGCTCGGGTCGGCACGGAGAGAAAACATTTCGAACTTTTTCGACTTTCCTTGTCTTACGGAACCTTGTCTTACGTTGTACCTTGTTACGTTGTCTTAAGGATATCTATATGTACGTAAAGCTTCCATTTTAATCTAACTCATGAGTATGATCTCGCTACCTTTACCGAGTGGTGGAAAGTGGCATTGCGCGTTACATAACCACGAGGGTCTACATGTAAATTCGGAAATGTAAACGACACCATTCTTCGTTGTCAGTCCAAACTTATAAGATAAACGCGGGTTCGAACTTGCGACTATTACAGTAGCAGTCGCTGCCTCTATCTCTTCGGATTATAATGGAGCTAACTCCATTCAGCATACCAAGTATTTAATATTTAAGACGACTTGACCTTGTTTTCTATGTGACTGCGAAATTGAACACTGTTGGATATGTCATTAAGGATCGCGATATTCTTTGAGATAAATGATATGTTTGGCTAAGGGCGAGTTAAGGAACTCCTTGTTACTCGTGTATTTGTCAAATACACGTCGTGACATTCATAGCTTACATCTGCTACTACCGAGACTTGTATCCAGTAACCCTTTTTTTTTTTTTTTTTTTTTTTTTTTTTTTTTTCGAGGACAAAATCCATTTACGGACCTACCAACCGCTGGCGAGGCGGAAGGCGTGTGTGGGACTCGCTCGGCGTCGGCCGAGAATACCCACTAAAACTCCCCGATATACCTCCTTGCCCTTCCGTGGGGGCGACCCGGGGTCTGCCGAAGCAATTCTCCGAGCCGTTCCCAGGGCTTCCCGACCTAGTCAGGCACTAGGTCGGGGTTTGCGCCAATGGGGGATTCCCGGGTATATTCGGGAGATCCCCAGACGTGGCAGCCGGTGGAATGCGTGCGTGGAAGCCATCCAACGCACGCGGCCGCTCGCGGGGCAGGAAGAAAGAGGCACTTATGGCACCCGCCTTCTCCTGCCCACCCGTCTACGCCGGAGGGGAGCGGCTAGAGCATCCTCCTCCCGCTCCCTCTCCGCTGCCTCCTTCTGCAAGAGTACGTTCTCGCAGAAGGAGGCGGCAGCCTCCCATACCCTCTTGCTGCCCACCATGGCTGTGACCAGGGTTGGCAGCGAGAGGTATCCCCCGCCGAGCACCGCGCAAAGTTCGCGGCGCTCTCGTCGCCAGGCCGGGCATTCCACTAGGGTGTGCTCGGCCGTATCATCGGGGGAGTCGCAATGGTGACACCGCGGCGACTCCTCCCTCCGCGCGACGCGGTGCAGAAAGTGACCGAAGCACCCATGTCCGGTCAAAATCTGCACCAAGCGGTAGGTGAGGCTACCGTGCCGGCGCCCAACCCACTCCTCCAACACTGGACGGATCGCGTCGATCGTCCAGTGGCCGGCTGCTGGGGAGGCGAGTGCCTCAGCCCATTGGCTCAGAGCCTCCCTCTGAGCTAGGGTACGGACCCTCCTCACCTCTTCGAGGATGGGCCGTTCCCCCCGTTCCCTCGCTGCGACTCGGTGTTGATGCACCCGTGCCAACACGTGAGCATCAACATCCCACGGGGACGTGCCCGCTAGCACGCAGGCTGCCCCGTGGCTGACCGTGCGATATGCTCGCACGGCCCGAGTCACAATGACCCTCTGCGGCCTCCGCAAGAGGGCCACCGTACGGGGGGAGAGGCACTCCGCCCACACCGGGGCTCCGTATAGTGCCATAGACCGCACCACCCCGTGGTACAGCCTACGGCACGCAGAGCTGGGTCCCCCGAGGTTGGGGAGGACCCGTCCGAGCGCGGCTGCCGTGGCACACAGCCGAGGAGCGAGGAGCTTAAAGTGCTCCTCAAAACTCCACCGGGGATCCAGAATCAGGCCGAGATACTTAATGTGTACCTCGACGGGAATCCGGACCCCCTCCACTCGGACACGAAGCCCCGGTGGGATTCTGCGCCGTGGGGCGTGGAAAACCATGGCCCTCGTCTTGTCGAGGGCCACGTCCAGTCCCAGGAGACGTATGCGTCGGACGACCATAGTGGCGCCGACCGACGCGAAATACGCCGCCTCCTCCCACTCCTTCGCTCTCGCTGCAACGAGGGTGTCGTCTGCAAAGCAGACGACCTCCATGCTGTATCCAGTAACCCTAGTGTAACTTATCATTGTAAAAAAACTTAACTTTTTTAGTTGCGATATGAAGCTCAGGGAAACGTGAAAAGCGTTTCCCCAGCGGAAAGTATCAGACGTCACGTTTTCAATAGATTGAGCTTCTTGTACAATGATAACTTTCACTAGGGATGCAGAACGTCAAAGATGAAAATGCTTTGAATGAAACCGGCGTACAAACCACAGGAAAATATAATAATGTAAATTTCAACACTAATGTGATTCTTTTTTAAAGAATATGATATTGCAGATTACCAGCCCAGAAAGACATAGGTATTTAAAAAGAGTATAATTCCAAAAAGTAACTTAGGTACAAACAACTCCGTTCGATCACATTCACTCATTCGTAATCTAATATGAATTCCAATCAAGTAACGCCGACTCCGTACTACGTAAATCCGGTGAGGGTATTTCCACTGTTGAGTGGTAGGTATGGTACCTACAGAGTTTTAAAAACGGTTTGCGATACACCCATGTGAGGCACGTTTATTTGCGCGCGTTGGCCTCGGAGGGAGTAGCGGCGCGGCGGTTGTTTACGTCGCTGGCGGCTGTTGATGAACTGATGACTCATTAACGGCCCCCTGGCTAGCCTTGTCACTGCTCACTGCCAAACAGTTTCACACACTACAGCAATACACTGTCCGTACAATAGTATACGCCGAAAGGGCCACAAACAGGCTCGATCATCAAGGTTGCCGCTAATGTCGATGACCGCATGGAATGAAAGGGTTCCGTTTGATCAGGCACGCACATGAAATTTAATCATTTCAAATTCCACGTCTATACGCCTAATTTTTATAAATTTCGAAAATACATGTCGTTTCTTTGAAATTACCAGATATATGCCGCGCCTAATATGCGCAACAATTCCTGGCGCTACATATTTGTTAAAATCACGGAACACAGCAAAAACTACTGTTTCAGTTGGAAGTAGCATCAAAGCAATTTGGTTCTAGAACCAGTGTCGCCAAACTCACATATACAACTTACGCCTATTATAGTCCTATTAGGTATTATTATATTCCTATTTAATACCACTAACCAACACTAGACAGCGCTACCCAAAATTTTGAATTTCATACTATAAAACCGCGATTATTTTATTTAAACGCCATCTAGTATCGGGATATTGCATTTCATATCGTAACATAATTTAAGCAATTTAGTATGCTGGCAAGATTATTTTTAAAAAACATTATTAGAAAAAGTACAAAATAATATAAAACTGAAGTAGTCATACATAATTGAAATAAAATATCTATTTTTGGCTAATCTTTAATTATGTAAACTTAACATTACTGTCTTTCTTTTTTAAATATAAATTAAATATTTCTAATGGTCGACTGCAAACTTCTCGAATGTAATTTGAAAGTTTTCAGGTAGTATGTAAGAACCCACACCGCGATCGATCCCACGCCTGAGCCAAATAAAAACAACTTAGAAGTTAGACAACATGCAGAAAATCAGATGAATCATATTTATGCACAATAACCTATGCCGAATTTTTAAGCGAATGAATCATAACAATTATTATTATTAATGTTATACGAATCAAAGGGGGGGATAGAGGATCAAATGTTATACGAATCATCCTCCGTTGCGGGACATACCAGACTCGAATTTCGATTGCTCTCATCTAGGGCACTCCATCAATAATATGAATATATCATCATCTTAAATGCCGGACTCAGTTCTACGACTAAAAAGTGTCCGGACTTCAGTTTGTGTTCCCTTTTGTTTAAAATATCATGTTCACCCAAGGGTTGTGACGATGTTGTTGGCGCTAATAAGGAGTTGTTCTGGTTCTGTGAAACTAAGCATTAAGCAGGAAGCTGTAAATAAAGAAAGTATTATTTGTAAAAACTATTATGCTAGTTGACAAACATGTGATACGAAGATTGTCATGAATTATCATGAATGACACACGGCGATCAGCAATTTGACTTTCATAGCAGAATATATGATAATTTTGGTGCCAAAGATGTATTTTTCGAAAAATATTAATCAATTGACGTAAAAAAAATATAGATAAATAGATCAATATAAACAATTTTTTGTTTATTGGAGTCAACAAAAGAAACAGAGAATGTTATGTTCGCACGCGAATTGAAGAAGTGTTAATTATGTTCTCTTGACAGTCATTGGCAATAATTAACGCATCACATCATATGTTTACGCCATTGCGCAATATTATAAGGAAAGTAATTAATTGGGCAGCCATTTAATTATTTGGTCGTAAAAAAATTACCGAAAATTTATTTGGGCAGCAAACAAATATTTTGTCAGCAATATAATTAATATAATTATTTATAGCAGCAATGTATATTACGGAAATATATCAAATCTAGGAAAAGGAACAAGTACCTATCAATTCTTAGGAAATGTATTCTAATAGATATTAGGATATGTTAATTTTTTTATGACCCTTAAAAACAATATTTGTGTCAATAATCGCTATGTCTAAATTGAGTAGACATTAAATAATAATAAATATAAATAAATATTCTCAGACATTCACACCTATCCCATTTTAGGCAACTAAATGCTGTTTGTGTTACGGATACTAGATGACGGACAAATATATTTAATAGATAAATACACATAATTATTCAGAATATATATAATAATATTATACATATATAATGAACATCCAAGACTGAAGAACAAATGTCTGAAAATTCATCACCCAAACACTTGCCTCCACTGGGGATCGAACCCAGGACTTCTCGAGATGGCGGCGCCTTGAGACCGGCGTACAGACCACTCGACCACGGAGGAGGAGGTCGTCAAATTATAAACATCATTAATAAGGGTAAGGCAAATACACCTTTCAAGAGGCAAATTTTTATTTGAAATAAGGCATTTTATCAATTTCTTTCGATATGTTTTCACAACAACGTCCGGTAAAGCACTGATCACTGATGCTTCTGCAGTAGTAACTATCATCGTCGACAGTGCCACGCCCACTTGCTATATCCAATTGTTTTTTCTATTCCGTGGTTAAAACGCCACAAAATTACAACACAATGATAGAACTTCAGAATATAATTTTAATCACGTGTTTCGACTAAATAGATTGTGATATTTTTGGGAATTACATAATGAATGTTTTTGTGGGTTTTTTATGTAACGTATTGTTAAAATGAACTTCAACCGTTTATTTAATGTTGTTTTCTGGTTGTTTGTTTGTGTTAAACTGTTAAGCTATGTGTATTGGCTACCTATATAATGTACGTGTATGATGTTGCGGTGAGGCAGAGGCCGTGGCTAGGCCGCCGCCGCCGCAGGCCGGTCGCGGAATGCGCTCGGAATGCACCGCGCTGCAGATTGCAGACAGTCACGAGCCGCTACCACCGCCGCCGCAGCTCGCGCCGCCAAACGATCACATTTAATCCTCCAGACCGGTTTCTAAACAAGTATTTTCTTACTCTATCAAACGAAACAGGAAAACAACTGATATTTAATTTGGCTTAATATTAACTAATTTTATTTGTCTTTCTAAGATGAGTATCGATTAGTAAAAAATTTAAACTCGCTAATAGTAAACACTACAGAACCTATTTTGTGACTACAGTACTACAAATAATATGATGCTGGTGAAATTACTGGAACTGAACAGCAAAAACAATGACGATGCAGTTTGCGAGCTCCGTATGTTTGCGATGTGTGACGTACTGGCTGTTAGATTTTTGACGTAGTTTTATTTTAAAACATTGCGTAATTTTACTGGTGTAAGTTAACTGACATCTGTGCTATATTTGTAGAATAACCTGAAGGAAAATTTCCGTGAAAATTCTATCGACAAATAATTGTATCCGGAACCAAAATGTGTTTGTGGTAATGAACTATACTGACATATACTGACTTGTGCCTTGTGTGCTGTGTTCCTTAGGATGTGCTATGTAAAGAATCTATGGACTATATAATGTTGTTATACGGTGCCTGTTTCTTATGTAATAACCTATATGATAATTGTGTTCTCATGTAAGTGGATTTATTGTAATCTTTCTATGAGAATAAAGTCTTTAAACCTTAACTAAGAAAATTTTACAAAATTGATCTTCTAATCTTTCTGACTTTGTAGTTGTTGTCAATAGATATAATAGAGGTATGTAATGTCTATGCGATGCAATAAAAAGTTGCTTGTAGAAAATATAATGTTTGGGTATCGGGAGGCGCGAAGATCGCGCGGGGAGGCGCAGGCGTGACGTGCGCTCGCCCGCCGGGGCCTCTCTCTTCAAAACAACACTTGTTGCGGAAATAGCGACGAAAAAGCAATGCTCGTGTCGTGACGCGAAGCCGGCGCGTTCACCTCACGCCCGCGTGTCCTCAGTTCCCACACTCGCCGTTTACAACCTCTAATCAAAGAAATGGTCCGTTTTGATGGCTTATCCGTCCACATACCATTTAGACAACTTATGATTATTTTATAAAGTGGTTGCTTTAGGTCGATTCTTGCCGTATTTCTTTACAGCATGCTCTCCATCTAAAGAGTGATGTTAGTTAAAAAATAACCTTTTTAAAGGGGAATATGCAATAGGATAAGAAATAGTGCAAAAAGGAAAACTGTGGTTAAAAGAGAAGTATTAGTACCAAGACCTATACTTTTAGACGACCTCCGTGGTCGAGTGGTCTGTATGCCGGTCTCAAGGCGTCGCCATCTCGAGAGGTTCTGGGTTCGATCCCCGGTGGGGGCAAATGTTTGTGTGATGAATATTCAGGCATTTGTTCTCCAGTCTTAAATGTTTATACATATTTATATATTCAGGACGTTTATATGTATTTATCTATTAAATATATTTATCCGTCATCTAGTGTCCGTAACACAAGCAGCATTAGTTGCTTAAAATGGGGCTAGTTGATAGGTGTGAATGTTTGAAAATATTTATTATTTATTTTTATACTGAGATACGTAATTAGGAATTGAAATCAGGCCCTCGAGGCAGGCATAGCATAAGGTAAATTAATGTATGGTGTGAAGAAACACGCCCTTGAGCACCTCGACACTTGGCCCTTTGATCAAATTGAAAACGGTCCAATGAAGGGTCAGAACAAAATCCAGCATCAACCGAAGGACATGTGCCCCATGATCGCAATGGACAGCTGTGATCTGATAATCTCTGCCTAACTCCACCTGATAATACGCGTGACTGAAGAAACCCTATTACGTGCAATAAATACCAGTGATTGTCTGATCATGGCATATATCCACCAAACTCTTTAATTTACCCACAAGCTACATAGGTAATATTATTTTGTACACGCGACTCAGCTCTTTTTTGTCAGCATTTCTTCTATAGCAGGTGGGTTGTTAGACATTTCTATTAGAAATAAGCCCTACCTTTTGTACTTTTGTCGTTTAATGTTCTCATGTTCTGTATTTTGTGTACAATAAATTGTTAAATTAATAAATAAGCTACATGGAAACAACGGTTTAGTCGACATGATTCTGAGCTGTTCTCTCTCAGTACATACTTACCAAATACTTAGAAATAACATGTTACTTTACAACTTGATAGACAAAGTTGAAAGAAGGATACAAGAAAATAAGAATTTCATAATTTCAGTCCTTTTTTTTATATACCGGAAAAACCTATTGATATTGACAATATCAAGGAAATAATATAAGGAAAATGAGGTCATTGAAATATTAAACAAGGGTGTCATTTAAATGATCAGCCAAATATTAGAAATTTGGTCAGCAAAAAAATACAATTGGTTAGCTTATATAACTAATTGGTCAATAATGTATGAGCAGTAAATATTTCTAAATTTTTCAGCAAAATAACTAATTGGGCAGCAACTATGGGAAGCAGATATTAGTAATTAGTAAGCTAAATAACGAATTGGGCAGCAACTCAAATGTTTTCTGTGCTGCCAAATTGTTTAATATTATGGTTTGATGACACAAATATTGTTTTTAAGGGTCATTAAAAAAATAACCATAACCTAATATCTATTAGACAGAATACATTTCCTACGCAGTGATTCTTGATCTTTCATTGATCCTATTC
Organism: Parapoynx stratiotata; assembly: GCA_910589355.1. NCBI lineage: Eukaryota > Metazoa > Arthropoda > Insecta > Lepidoptera > Crambidae > Parapoynx > Parapoynx stratiotata. The sequence goes on from OU342458.1 coordinate 13,264,270, forward strand.
TTTGATTTTATTCATTTCCGGTATACATATAAATTGCTACCCCAATTAATTATATTGCTGACAAAATATTTGTTTGCTGCCCAAATGCTTTTTCGGCTGCCCATAAGTTGCTCACCAATAATTATTTTTGCTGACCAATTGTATTTTTTCGCTGACCTAAATTCGAATATTTAGCTAACCGTTTAAATAACACCCTTTTAAATTGTTATTAAATAATGACGTAAACTTTTAATAATTTTATTCAACATTTGTCATTATTTTGAACAAACGCAATCAAAACAAAACAGTATTTTTACCTCATCAAAGAAGATAGTTACGCACGCAGTGAGTGGGGAACGCGATAAAATTAGCCGATACACTGACATTGAACGCAAAAACAAAAGTAGAACGGACTTCGCGCATGCGCTCAGGTAATCAGATGTGGGGCAATTTTAGCAATCGCATAGCTAATAATTGCGCGAGTGTATGCGGGCAAGAGAGGCCCATACCGGGTGCCGCTATAAATAAGTACCTACTTGTGTACCTAGCCACACTAATTGGGACGGCTGAAAAGATGACGAGCACGGTCGACGACCGCGTTACCTTCGCAAGTGGAGTTACCCCCAAAGTTTAACAACCTTCAATAGCCGTAGCGGCCGGTAACCGTATAACACTGATACCGCGCTCAAGCTTGCCGGTGTTCAAATCGGTTTAACATTACCTTATCAGTCGGTCTATTACACGACTGCACCTGATTACAAAGCCTATTAATTAACATAGTGTAAGGATAATAATAAGTAACCCCGTGCCCTATTTCTAATTGTTGTTAAGAAACGGGGTCGAGATAATTTTAAACCCGAGCAGCCAGTAGCTTCTATTTCTTTCGTGTCTGGTAATTATAAAAGTAAACAACACCTCGGACCAAAATAAAAATCAACACGGCTCGTCTGCAGCCAATTTATGGTGCTTGTTAAATTAATTTATGATGTCGCATAGTAACTGATAGACTCATATACCTACACGTAGCGGAACTACAATATGAATAGACATGTGTTTTACGAATAATCTATTTCTGGGAACGAATATAATAGGCATGCTTCTATTTGTTTCTACCTATTGTAAACAGAAAAACAAAGTAAAACATATTTCATTTTAATTGTAAAGCTGAAATTTTAATAGCTTACAATATTGTTAAGCTCATAATTACAATTAATCATAATGATTTCGGTCATGAATTACCTATCACTCAATTACAAGGCCCACCAGTAAGTTAAAACGTCAAGCGTATAAACTCAAACGGAAAACATGTTCTATTGCCCGATAAAATCACTGTTTAAAATAGGTACATCTAACGCAATTACGTTTGGGAAAACGCAAAACACCCACTCAGTTCTGCTCTACAATGAGCATTGTCACTGCATGGCATGGCATGTGTCAGAATAATTTGCTATTGTGAGCAGCCGTAAATTACTAGCAGTTGCAAATACTAAACTTTACTGAAATAACGATGGACATAACTAGAAGATAATAAGTTTAGTGAATGAATTGCGATTAATGGCAAGTGTGGAGCGCGGCAGGGTGGGCGGCCGCGGCCCGGAGGCGGCCACTATCGTCGGTTATCGGGCACAAACAAAGCTATTTTAAAACATCGCTAATCTTTCACGCGACAGAAACGAACGAGAGAAACCTTGAAATTGCATTTAAGGCCACATTGGAATAACAACGAGATTCGACCGAATAATAAATAATGAGCTCAAATCTTGTAGATCGACCGCGCGATGAGACAATTTGTGCTGGATTTATTTATTAGGAAATTTTGCATCGCAGTGTAGACTTTTATTTCTTACTTTGTTATTTAATGTTACATTTTTTTGTAATGATTAGAAGAGAAATTTAATTAGCAACGACACATCAAAGACACTTAGGTAATAAATTACTGTGTAGAAATATACGCGTGGGTGTTTAGCTTTCATTACTCGTTGCACGAATTAGTGAACCGCTGATTTATTTCTGAAGCAATTCAGCTAAAATATATGAAAAATATGATACATAGTTTTGTCAAACACAAGTTACACTATTAATATAATTAACCATAGAATATATTAAAAGGAAATGGATTGGTGTTAAACCATCAATAAATTGATGGCGCTGTACGTAGTAAAAAATAATAAGATAATAATATTTGTTTAAAAATTTAAAAATACCACTTTTTTCAAAAGTACAAAATTATAATAAATACATACATACAAGCGGGGTGAATGAGGGGTCACCCAAAACGTGGGGGCGGTCTTTGCAACTTACACTTACGATTTGCATGCAATGTATTATAATCCTCCATGTTAGTTAATGGAGATTTCGTTTCCACTTGTTTGTGATTAATCCTTTTTAACCGAACTTAAAAAACAGGAGCAGGATCTCAATTCAACGAAAAAAATTTTTTTTTATATGTATGTTCCACGATTACTCGAAGACGCCTTGGCCGATTTAAAATAAAATTGTTTAAAAGGATACTTCTAGTTGGTCCCATTGTCATGAGGTCAGGATCTGATGATGGCATCCAGGAGAAATCGAGGGCATCCTTCAAAGTTTATAGGCACGTATGGCATATTTTCGATTGAAAAGATGAAACTTTCACATTCCTTGTAAGCAAGAATTTGTAAACTTATTTAAATGTTAAGATATTTTTGGAACATTCAATCATAATAATTACAATGAAAATATTGGCTGGCTTGACAATTAATTATTATTATGAAATTATTTTATTACCAATGAATTTTGTTTTGTATTGTTCTTTTCAATTGTTGTACAATCTATTGTATCTTTGTCGTCGACTGTTTATTATTTGAAAAGCCTTCAGCTATGAAACTATATGCATTATTATACATTTAAATAAAAAATCAATAAAATCCGCTGTAAGCAACCACAAGATAATACTTATTATTTGTTACACCCATCTTCCATGTAGAGACTATAAATTAGTTCTGTTTATAAATTTTGCGAAATAATAATGTCCATTCATTGTTGACTGCATGTCACGCAAGCAAATAATTATTCGAATTATTTCTTTTGTTGTGGATTGTATGCGGTTAATGAGGTAGTATTTCATTCTGTAAAGTTGATAAGCTTAGATCGTAAATGCCAGATATATTTCTCTAAGGAGACCGCGTAGATCATTGTCACTTTCCGCTTCTTTCCCACTAATTAGTGTAAAACTTTATGTGCCAAATAGTATACAAATAATTAATTTGATTAATTTTACATTGCTTTGTGTATAGCAGACAGCACGGCACCACATAGAAACAAGGTATTTGGAGACAGTGTAGAAATTACAAGCGGTGCTTCTTTAGTCCTGGATCAATGTCAGTGTCGTAAGACTAACACCAACAGATGAGCGCTTCAAACGATATGATGAATCATCCGTCACATTACGTCAAGAAAAATTTCAAAATAGCAGCAATGACTCCAGACAGAATCAACTAAACTAAATAAAATTGACAATCATTGGATAAAGCCAAAATGGGTCTAAGGGCGAATTCGACCAAATTGAGATTAGTAATACGAAACTGAGCTGAAACGATTGGTCGAATCTGCTGTATGTCAAACGAGACATTGACACATTCGTGCGCGAAAAACTGCGTACTCCGTTAAAATAATATTATTCGCGTGTAGCTAAACTTGAAAAAACTAGGATAGCTAATCGGCTCCGCCCTTTGGACAGATTCGACCAATCGTGTGAACTCAGTTTGGTATTACTATTCCCGTGTTACTAATCTTAAGTTGGTCGAATTCGCCCTAAGTGGATCAATACTTATTGGAATGTTTACGAGTACGCAAGTGCATGTGCATACATATACGTTCATTTACGTGGAAGCTCTTTTATTATATCTTAATGTTATCACTAGATATGGATTCAAAGGTATCGCAATACAATCACATTTGCAACATTGTGCTGGTTCTTTGGGGTCAGGTCTGATGCTACAGGCTACGTACGCAGATACGATATTGACACCGTTTGCAATTTACAGTACCTAAGTACGTAATTTATTGCAGATCTAGGGTCTTAGGCAGAAGATTGTCTTACCATTTGCACATTATCTATTCAAACTACATATTATCAGTCTGATATTACAGTCGGCAATTGAACCATCTACCTCTTGCACGAGTAGTCGTTTTTCTAACACGGCTATCGCTGCCAAGATTAATAATTAAGGCATCAAGGTAACCTAATAATTTTGATATTCTTTACAGGGACAATAATGAATGATACAATTAACACAGTACTGCGTCGGCGCCGAAGCCATGAGACAGTTGGCCGTGTAATACGAGAGGAACATTGGTGTTGGGTGTACGCTTGTTAGTATCCGGCGCTGCGGTAACTACACTCTTCGGTCGCGTACCGTAGGTCATGGTATGCTAATGGACAGTGTCTGTGTTTCCACACACGAAATAAGATTTTTCATTGGAAAAAAAATTATACAATATTTACAGCTGAAATGTGTTCAAACAAGCCCAAAAAAGTAGGTATAGACGAATGGGATTAAAATTTAAATTCACTTGAAATCTATACACAATGAGTCTTAGGAAATTCTCCATTGCCGATGTCTATACTTTACAAAAACAAATACGTTTTCAGAAAGTGAACACAGTTCATAGTAATATTTGTTTGTACGCGCATCATGTCAATCGAGTTCTATCGTAAGAGCCGTTTTTCTCCTAGTTAATTCCAAGTATTGGCCAAGGCGTTTTTATGTTAATAGAACGTTGAATAACAACTGTAGTAAAATACAATTATTGTAGGCATTTCAAGCTGATACAAATTAATAATATTAGGTCCTTACCTATGAAATTGGTGTTTTGTATGGAGATTTTGGGGAATTCTGCATTTTCCATACTAATTTTTTTTCAGTTTTCTTCACAACGACAAATCCAAAGATAATAATATTTGGCATCTATCATTAGACAAGCTTTAGTAATATGTGTAATATCACACATCTTAAAAATTATTTATCGTTTTTAAGTGAATGCAAATAAAATGATATATTCGGGAGGGACTTAAAAAGAGTTGTCTCCGTGTCCAATTTTAACACAATTAAACTTACAACAAATTATCAAAACAAATCAAAAGAGCTCAAAAATATAGTCTATTTTTAGACGAGGTAATTATTTTTTAGGAATACTCTGAATCTTAATAGTTACAGACAAAATACTAAGAGAGAAAGAAACACCAATTTATAGGTAAGGATAATATTATCATCACGTCTCCATCCCTGTAGGGTTCGGCAGAAATGTTAACTACCCACACTTCGCCTATGTTAAGTCCCCATATGGTGGTGGTGGTGGCGAGCCTGTTGCCATGTACCGGGCACAATGTAAGGTAAGCGATATCCTAACTCATATCATATATTTACTGAGTGACAGGTTATAAAATGATGTGCTAAGAAGGAAGTAGGGTTTGAAAGAGGACAGAGTGACCAAAAAAGAGAAAGGGATGTTTGAATGGTTTGGTCGTGTGTTTTCAACCAAATTGATAGCTTTCTGAACGAATAAAGGCCGGTGAAAAATACCGAAAATCGCCGAGCACGTATGAGGACTGTAAATGGAGAGTACAAATTTCTCTATATGGGAACTAACATCATTTCATAAAAAATATATTGTTGAAAAACTAAACTCAATTTTACAGCACTTGACATTTCGAAACAAAGTTAAGTTGTTGACATTCGCGATATCAAAGGGCAGGAATTCTCAATAATCAGTGTCATTTTTAAACCGGATGTTTTTGGGGCCTTCCTTGTCAAATTGTTAATGTTGATTTAAATTGGTGATGGAAATTGTAAATATTTATTTTAATAAAAAAAACGTTACATTTAAACACGTGAACTAGGTTATCTATCACTCGAAAGTGACTGAAGCAACATGATGTAAGCATGACTAGCAAGATTACAAATTACATATTCGTAAGTTGATAATTATCTTCTTCTTTCTCCAGCCCATTGGTCAACGGTGTGTAGTGTATTTACTACTTATTTTTTTATAACTTAATACTCTTTTTAATAATCATACAATCCATTCATCTTTTCTTCGGTTTTGTTTTCCTACGCTCAAGTTGATATTATTTCTAGTCGTTCTTAGAAAGAAGGGAAATCTTAATCTTATTAAAATAAGACTAAAAATTATGAACAATACCTTTGAATTCTTCTATAAAAGTTAAATTATTTTTCTATTTATGAAATTTATACCTAATTCTGTATACTCCCACATAAAGGTTCTAGGACGATAGAATATTTTTATAAACGCTTATTTTTATCAAAGCTTATTATTATGAATAGTAACTGTTGTCAGGCAAATACTTGAAATAAATAATATTAATTATTTTTTATCATGTATATAAATGCTTGAATGCCTAAATGACGGCGTCCTGACAAAACAAAGTCACGAATACGATAAGACTATTTTAAAATACGTACATTATACCTATATTACTACAGCGCAGTGCGACGTGGTAGGTAGGTACCTAGTACCTTCATATATTTAGTTTTGCACGGAGACTCGTGTGGAGTCCTGTGTCATGTCGGCACTCGGCAGTCGACCGGCGCCATCAGTGGCGATCAGCGTCACGAATAGTCATGAAAGATAATGCCATAATGCATTATCTTTCATGACTCCACACGAAACACTCCATGTGGTTAATTTACCTTATTCGCTTCACAACTCCGCAACCGTTACATTATTCCAAAAATGTTAACAATGGTACAAGGATTTTTTTATTCTTGTGTTTTTATTTTAATAATTTAAAAAGTTTGTACCTAATGAGATGTTTGAGTAGAGAGAAAACACTGAAGGATAATTAATTATTCGGCAGTTATCTATCACACATTTAGTTGGTTGAGTGAGACTGATAAAGAAATGACACAAGACAAAATAGGTCCACGACAATTTTTACTGTGTAACAGTGAAAGTGTCTTTTATTAATATATATTAACAGAAGTATAGAATCAAACATTTAATAACTGCTTAAGTGCGATTTATCCGAGTTTAAATCCGAAATTGGAGAATTGAATATAATAATATTATTAGGTATTTATTTTTGTGCAGCTAGAATAACTTTGTAACTGCATTCCCACAAGTCTTAAGATATTCAATTGCATCATAGAACACGGACGTGGTTAATGGGTAATATAATAAGTTATTATGCTGCAAGAATAACACCACAAACTTTGCAATAAGTGGGTAAGTGACGTGACGTGTCGAAAACAAGTAATTAAACGAACAAGTATAATCATTGGTGCCTATATAGGTAACTCAAAGAGCAAGTACTTCGTCAAAATCAATAACCTACACTTTTTGTCTTTTTTTAAACATTGAAATGTAATTTACTTATCTGTTAATTTTTCATACCTGACACACTGCAAACAAGTTGCTCATATTAATTATCCAAGATAATAATGTTTGTTGCGGTTTTATCGAATGTATTTAATCACTACTGGTTTAGTGAGTGAATACGATAGTGGTGCAAACACAAATGGAGTAATTAATTATTTACTGGCCATTCAAAGATTATTGTTGTTAATGCTCAATAGAGCAATTAGCACGCGAATGATCTTAGACATTACGACATAATGGTATCTTTAAGAGCAATCGTAATTAACTAATTAGATTATAGCCAGGCATATTTTAATTAATGACATCGATAATCGTGATTCTTGTAAGGGTGTGTGTATAATCGAGCACATACATTCTCTTTTTATTATTGCTTTCTTTTTTATTTATTTTTAATTATATTTTTAACTATTATATATTGCCGAGTTATTTGTAAGTCGCGCTTACGCTTTCATATCTCTGTTATCAATGAAAAATTGGTAAGAGCGACATGGCCCCAACACAACTATTTATTACTTACTGGGGCATCTCAAATCGATGTATGTATGAAATAAAGAAATAAATTGTTTTTTAATCTTTTTTTTTTATTTGTTATAAGTATATTAAAATATTACGAATCATTGTCATGCTTTGTTTTCAAGGATTTAAATTGATTATTTATTAGGACTTTTGCGGCAATTTCTTGAACCGTTCGTACATGACTATTACAAGTGTGATAGAGATGTAGGTGACGCGTAAAGAATAACCACAAATACAAATAAAGAATAATCACATAATAAATAACAGATATTTGAGTAACTAAATTTAGTTGTATTTTTATTCTGTCTTTATGGTAATTTTCTATTATCTCTAAAATTTACGAAACATGATTCAGTAAACAAAAAGTACTTAAAAACCGGTTAAAAATTACTCGCGACTATTCGAGTCTTCCGGCGGCTGACAAACATAAATGTGTATCAACAGTAGGTACGTAAGTATCATGGCGCCAAGGTTTTATCAAATATTTGTGTTATTTGTAAACGTTCTTATCGACTATTAAATTGGACAACTAAATAATCTTCGGTTTTTCTATATTACATTATACAATAAACGTATATTAAACTCACATAACAATTCGAAATAGAGCTAATTCGTTTTTGTTTGTTTATAATATGAATTATTATACATATAATGTATCATATTTGATAACACAAATATTTTTTTTCTTTGTGTTATTGATTGATTACTGTTGGTCATGAAAAGAATGAATTAAACGCTTATAAGGTACATCATTTTGTACAAATAATTAATTGCTTAGATTTTACATTATATAATTTTCCTTATTTATTAAAATAAGTAATTACACAATACAAGATTTTTAAACTTCTGATGTTTTAAGCTGGCATTGAACAGAATAGAAAAACAAGGACTTGTACCTAGCTAACAAAAACTTTTTCATTCGGCCAATTTAGTGGCACTTCGGAGTGTATATGTTGTCAGTGTTAGTAGGCTCACTCAGTATCAACAGGTTCATTTGGGCGACACTCATGTCATAGTCTAAATCATCTAAAATTACTTTAGAAGATGTAATACTGTAAATATTTTGCTGCAATACGTAACTCATTTTCTTTTATAGCAAATTTTGATCAAGTAGGGTGTTAGCCAACCGTACGGTTTTAATATTTAACGTGGCGTTAGTCGAAGACGGGTAAAAAGGGGAATTATTTTATTATGATACAATATCTACTCCACTTATAAACAGTAGTCCTAATTTCCTAACCACAGAGTACGTACAAAAATAGTTATGATTTTTCCACTTGGTATATTTTAGAAACGTTACTAATATAAGTAGAAAAAAATCAGCGTTCGAAATTTAATAACCTTTGCAGCTACATACATTAAATTACTTACCGGTTAAAAATCAGCACAAGATTTAAAAGGGAGATTTTTTGATCAGAAGTAAGCTTTATGGCAATGTAACTTGACACTTAAAGCTTCGAAAGTTCGGTGTTATAAAAGATTTCTCAATTTAATTTATCACTCATTATGATATAACTCAAATGCCGCGTGCCAAACGCCAACAAGGCGTAGCAAATTCAAAGGTGAGAATAGAGAACTTGCCGTGGTTTGAGATTTGTTGCAAGCGCTTACAGCCATACCATGTACTGTCGATTATTGGTCACAAATCAAAGAGAATTGAGTGTATTATCCTAGCAAGAAAATGTGTCCTAGAGTGATGCGAGTAGGACGAAATAATAGCTTGGTATCACATCTAGATGTGCCCAGAATAAAATCTCTGTGTGACTGATTGTTTTAGAAAAAAAAAAACCTGCGTTTTTTCAGCTGATTACAGGCTATCTTTACCTCTCACTCGCATCACTGTAGGAGACACTTTCTAGCTAGGTAATACACTTAGATAATTTGCCGCAACCACTTGCGGCAAGTGCCAAGCATACGGACACGGCAAAAGAAATCTCTTGTGCAACACAATTATCTACAAATACCGCATTACGGACATTATTTTTTTTCGGCTCATCCCTTAATTATCATTAGATGGAGAACCTGCAACTGCTATCCCGCTAATGGAAGCATTTGAGAGAGCATAAATACGCAAAAATATGTTTAGATACTACCTAACTCAGATGAAACATTAAAACTGCTTAATGTTGTCGAATAATTAATAAATTCGTTAATATAATGAGGTGTCTCAAAATACACGTGCAAGAATTATTCTTAGGGCACACATGACTAGATAAAAAATTTCTACTAAATTGCTTTATATTGACATAGATGATTTGACATAATGATTGATTATTACTACAAAGAAAAAACAATTCGAATTGAGAACCCAATTAATTAACACCCAGTTGCAGAAACGAACTTTAAAATTTAATGTCGGCATTATCCCTAATGCTCCATTAAATTTATTTATTGAAGTGTCAAAAGAACACCTTAGCGTAGTTTTTACGTTGCACAAAACGACATTAGCACCCTATCAATGCTAAAGAGACATTAGCTAGAACTATTTTGTGTTCCAATTTTAAATTTAATGAACTTTAAAGTTTTAATGTCTCATTACTAAATGTCGTCTTTAAAAAATCTTTGTGCAACTGAGCGTAAGTCTGCTAAATATGTATCACTAAGTAGTATTGGCTCAGACAATTTGTCTAGTAAGTTCATTCATTGTCAAAGGGGCCCTAAAGATTAAAGAGGGGTCGTAGATGGGGTCGTTTCGGGGTTCAACGACCTGGCAGCTGCCTGAACGTTGATATGTACGCATTTTGTAAACAACCGGTTACCAAAGATTAGCGAATAGGGTCACCATATGCCACGCGCATACCATAAATAAATAGAATTTCACAAAATTCCATTAGTTTATACTATTTCTATTGATAAATAAATAATAAATGTTGCCGCCTGTGTTGCATTGTATTTTTTCTTTACTATATTCTGTGTTTTTATTAGTTGCAATAAAGAATTTTATCTATCTATATAATCTCGAATCAAAACACAAGTGTTTATTGTATGGTTTCATATTAAACTACATAATTATGTACGCAACATTTTGTACATAAAATTACCTTTTTGTGCACCCAAAATAATACTTCAAATATTTTATCAGCACACTTCACCGCACATATTTCTTGGGTAATTAATATTAATGATAAAACAAGTACTAAAAAAATTTAAATGCTATTTTGTAAACAGAAACAATTGGGCGAAGAGCGATGACGTCACAACGGATCGAGAATTTTTGACAGTCACGTGATAAAATATGTAGTATACATTTTTGACATTTATTCTAAGAGGCAAGCAAATTATAATGATGATTCTAGGAGATTTTAAGTAGGAACGTATCATCAATTCAGTCAGTCCATCACGTGGGCATTCTGCCTGTTTGCCAACTGTATAAAAACCAACAAAAGAGTGTCACTGGGAAAAAGTCTACACATTATTAATGCACTGAAACTTCTGTTTTGATTCGTTTTTTATATCCGATTTTTATTTTATTATTTCACATTACACACGGGAATTTATCTGCTATAAAAATACAAAACAAAAACTTGAATGACTTTTGAGCGGTCATTACCATTGTTTATGGCGCAGTGAGTACGTTCGCGAAGCACCGGAATATCTAGCCGTGTTGTTGTTTTTAGCTGTAATAATAAACTGAGACAGTTATCGATTGAATTCTTCTTTGTCCTGCCTTGTTCCCAATTCGATTATTTGGGAACAATTAATTATTCAAGATTAATGTTTTAAGTACAAACTTACTTATTTGATTTATACCTGACTGCATAAGCAGGTATTTACTTTGATCGGAATCGGCATTAAACAAAATTGTACAATTAATTGAAGTCAATACTACATTTTAGATTATGGTTACTTATCAGAACAATTGATGCCAAAACCACAGTTATCTATAGATTTTTTGTCTTTATATTATTAATGTATCAACTCACGCATTAACAAAATACAATGATATTTCTACAGGTCTAGTATAGCTACACCAACTTAAATTTTATTTTACAACTCTATTAAAAATTCCACGTATACGAATTCAAGTTAGAAATAAAACTAACATAAGTTACCTCTGTACGCAATTTAAAATTTTGATTAAAATTATGTTAATTAAGACGGTCGATTTTATAATAATATAATGGTCAGTAACCCTGAATGTTATTGTAAAGGTCCCAAATTCAAATCCGGATGAAACAGATGTTTGTATGTCATGGCGGGTGCTTTTGCATATTGAAATATATTGCATTGTTTATATTTAAATATACATTGTGTATTTTTTCGTTTCCTATTACCAATTCATGAACATGAGCATATATGGGGCTGGATACCTATTACTGAAATGATTGAGGTAATCTGAAATAAAACTAGTATGATCACCTGGGTGATGTGCTATAACAAAGATAACTGGGCCACATTCGTAATAAGTAGGTAGACGAAAAGGTGTATGTAAATAATAAAACAAATCTTGTAACGTTATACCTCTTAAAACATTACCTTGATTATCGTTAAACAAATAAGTAATCGGTCTGCTGTCATAATTTATACGGTGACGCAAGATTTTGTGTATATAGCGGAGTCAGCACCGTCCCAGTACGTGCGTACGCGCACCTTTCTGTGCACTAAAATACCTATTGCGCAAAAATATTCTTCACAAAACGTATACTATACAGGTATGAGATGATGAGTCCGTTTGAGAGAAAAATGCGTAAGCGAAACATCGCTATTCACTTATTAAGTCTGCTTATCTCTTTTATTACATATATATCGTGTTCCTTTTTTACTTTTTTATAAAATGTACAAGACACAATTTTCATAAGAAGTAATATAAATTAGGAACTTGAGGCATTGCTTGTACAAAACATGGTGATAAAGTCATAAAAATCTGACTAGACGCGAGAATAAGAAAAACATGATGAAAATACAGAATATCTACTGGTAACACAGCCGCCTTAGAAGAGTTTACTATCAATACTAAGCAGTCGACTCATAATTCAACTGTAATATTTAATAACATGCAATTATTGATAGTCCATTTACTATCGATTGTAAAACGTCATAGATGACGATAGGTCAGAAACTACAATGGTGTAGAAAACTTTATTACCTACGATACTAATATACACACATATGTATAATAAATGTGTATTCCGATCATAATTATGAATGCATTTTGGAATCAAAAGAACTAAGAAATATTTATTGAGAAGATTCATTCATAAATCATGTGTCTTAGACGTATTTATTTCAAGTGTGATGTAATGTAACATGATGAATTTACGTACGTCGGCAATGTGCAACACGCACAAAATATTAAACATATAAAATAATAAATAATTTACTATGAAACGCAGGCATTTGCACGCGCAAAATATATGGCATAGGTACACTGTAATATACAAGGGATTTATATTTGTGAATTTGTTTTGGCTGGCAATGTACAAACTACGCACAGTAATGTCAAATATTAGGTCCTTACCTATGAAATTGGTAAGGACCCAATATAATTTACACGACTATCGAAGAACTTATGCAATTAATTATATTATAAACATTATGGTGTCATTAATTCTGGTTGTTCTCCGCGTGATCGTAATATTAACCACGGCGAATTATTTCTCTTTTCGGTGCAATGTAAAGGCGTTGACAGTGAAAGAGACAACTATAATATTAGTTTTTTAGCAATTTGACACTATGAATGGCCAGAATCGGCGAGCTTGTGTATGCGTTCTTTGTTTCAGTTATCGCCATGCCATGATAAAATAGAATCTTATTCGAGTATAGTATTTATTATTTTAATATCATACAAACTTTGTTTTCATATTGCCGAAGCTAAGGTTAGCTTTTTAGGAAATATTTTATTTACTAATGAAATACCTAAAAAAACAACAATAAGTTATCTTATCATTTAAACGTGCATAAGGGTCGGCTTTTTCATTCGTGGTCTGGTTGACCAAGATGTTAAAATATTGACCAATGGCCTAAACGCATGATGTCGTGATAATGATAAGTCAGCTACCAATAGTCCGATTTTCAAATATTACTATAGTTAATTATAACTACGGATCAAAAAACTGACCCTAAGATGGGATATCAAATAAATTGTGGATAGCAATTAGTGATTTATTTTACAACTACTTAGGTGCCTAATTTTTAGATACCGCCACGCCCAACTTAACGGAACGCCAACGGAAAGTTACGGAAACATTTAAAGTAATAAGTAGGTATATCGAGTTCTGTATAATTTATTGTTACGATTTAGATTCTGAACAATCTCGAATCCCTATTGGGGATACAGACAATCTGTTCATAGCTAGAGATAGAAGGGGAAAAAAAAGATTTAGACTCTCGTGTTTTATGTGACGGTAATTTAATATCGATGAATTTTATATACCCACATGCCTCAATTTATTATTGATTTAGTAAATATTTGTGTCCTAATTGATATTTGTTTCTAGTCGTGAATATAATCGTAAGCAAAAAAAAATGTGACGTTCAATGTTGACAATATCAACATTAATTACACGGTCGACCATTCGTTCTGCGAAAGGTGAAGTTACAATGGCTTACATTTAGATTTATTTATTTCATTTTGACATAATTGCAGTACAATAAATTTTAAAATGCAATATGAATTTTTTTTCGTCAAATGACAATTAATTATTAATTATTCTTACTGAAAAAAAATTTGAACAATGCATTTAATAAAATAAAAATGATCATAATTTTTTATAATGTCAAATATAGATGGTACATAGAATTAATTGAATTTAATAAAATTAAAATTAGAAATGTCCCAATAATAATAAAAATTATGATTACTTTGTGTTAAGAACAGAAAAAAAAAAGTTAAAGTTGAAAGGCATATTTTTTATTGGTCATCGTTATTTACGATATAGGTAGGATAGCTTTTATGAAAAAATCAAATATCTAAAACGAAATTATTATTATTATTAGATGTTTATTATTGTTAAGCACTGAATAGGGATTATTAAAAGAGAATCGCGGCCTACCTCCCCATCTCTGTCTCTCTATCTATAGCCATAACACATACCAAAATAATTCAAACATAACTCCTTATTATGATAAAACAGTCTAGATTATGGCATCCCAGCTTTCAGGTGTGGTTCAATCTGTTAATATTACGATTAAAAGTAAACGGTAATTGTGTATTATTTTAGTCGGTTAATATTACTCATTTTATTATGAAAACGAAACCTTAACAATAAACATAGCCATGTTTGCAAACACTTAAAAGATTTTTATCAACTAGAAAATTATTCAAGCGAGATTTCAACCAGTAATAAGCCCCGTCATAAAATCGATCGACATGCTCTTATTGAGTTGTGATAGAATATAAACTTTGATACTACCACATACAAACATTCGCTTCGTTTATCTGCCAAATTAATAGCGGAGCGATACCAAGTAGGTGGGTTCAATAGCACTTATTTAGTAAAAAAAAAAACAAAATTTGGGCCCACGAGTGGCCTCTCAGCAGCGGATCAACGGCCGCGGTATTTTTTGCTAACATCCGGCGTGCTAACGGCTGTGCTCGTTGTTTACACGTGGCCTCTCGCCCGGCACCGGCCAAACGCCAAGTACCTCACTATGGCCCACACTGGCCACACCACTTGCCTACTCAATATAAATCCCTCATTGACAAGAAAATCAAAAATAGTATTAAAATAGTACCGGTGATTTATCAGGTGGCTAGCCAAAACCTGTTAATAGCTTATGATTGGCTCATTTTTAGAGCCATCTACAACTCAGTAATATAGCTAATAGTTAAGTTAGAATCCTTTAAGGCCGTCTGTTTGTTAAAGCAGTTGTTTATTACACTCGCACTCTTGTGCTAGTATCTGTTAAGCAGTCTGCATCATAATATTCATTAATAATATGTAATTACAATTTAAAAAATTGGTGGTTTAGTGCACATCTCATGACAAGTAAATCTAAACCACACTACGAGCTAAGAGTGCCTATGTTGGTCTTGCTATTATTGTAATAATTAATAATGTTTTTTGTAACTACTGTCAAAATATACGGCAATTACATACCTACTTATTTTACTATCGATCACGATTTTTGTACTATTACTACTGATTAAACCGTAGTTAACGAAAGTTTTTTTGCAGTTAATCATTTAATTACCGACTACACGATGACTGGAGATATTTTAGTAGGATTTCGTTTATTTGTGTGCGGTTACTAGTCTTTTTACAGGTAATAAGACTAGAACGAAAACGTACCAAATTTTGTGCTTCTGAAGAGAAAGGAGGAAAATGTTTTCGTGGAATATTAGTTGGTCAGAAATAGGTTATGTATTTTGGAACAATAAAGAACAATCGTATAGATAAATGCAACAAAATAATTTACATTGTTTAAAAATAAGTCCTAAATTATTACTTTATTATTGCGTGTGTTAATACAGTTCAAAATTGTTCTCATTCAGTAAAATAATACGCATAGGAAATAAGGAACACAATTGTTTAATAGCAAAATATTATACTTTGCCCTCAATATTGTCCTTATTTTATGTTTAGGAGTCGTTAAGTTTTCACAAAATAAGTCTTAAAAGGGACGGATAATAAGGAAAATTTATTAGGGTTGGCATCAGTAACTATCATCAAGCGGCCTGCATATTCAATTGCAACGTTAGTGAAATGAAAGTAGGTTACGAGGAAATCATATTTTAGCCCACAACAAAGTTGCTAGACGGTCTAAACTGAGTTCTTGAACCTAATATTTTATATGGAGTACGAAAGGCGGATATCACCACAATCTTGTGTTGAGCTCTTGTGTTTTATATCCGCATAGTTTTAGTAAATTAGAATAGGTATTCGGGGTTGATATCGATTGTTTAAGTTTTTAGAGGCCAAGTGGCAAACGGCCGCCTTCTTCAGAGGTTCCGAGTCCCTTAT
This sequence comes from Parapoynx stratiotata, assembly GCA_910589355.1. Taxonomy (NCBI): domain Eukaryota; kingdom Metazoa; phylum Arthropoda; class Insecta; order Lepidoptera; family Crambidae; genus Parapoynx; species Parapoynx stratiotata. Next base: position 13,281,048 of record OU342458.1, read on the forward strand.
GTTGTAAGGTCCAGTAGAAGGACATACATTAATTTGCCGTAGATTGTTATGCAGGGGTGGGAAAACTGTACAAATGGTGCCTTCCGGAAAATCTTGCACCAAAGTATCAAAGTGTCTTACACCATAGCTATGGCTGAGATTGTGGTCAAGGGAAACCCCTAAATAGATTTCATAATAAGGAAATGATTAGGTAGGGTATAAATGTTGATATACCGAGGGGTAGAGAAAAGTGTAAGATGAAGACTGTACCGATCCCAAATATTATTTTGCAACAGAGCAGGGAATGAATGAACATTACTTACAATCATGCCTTATTTCTATGCAGAGATCACAGATCTTGCAACGATCCTGCCCCACAAACTTTCGCTTCCTCTTCTCTATTTATTTACTTCTTACTAGCGCTCAATAAATAATCATTATAATTTATTCGGGAGTCGCGTACTAGTGGCTCATTTAAAGAAACGTGAATTGCGGACTATGGCAGTGGACTGCTTTAACCCTTTGGGGATGATAGTCGTGATTATACGTATGTATGTATAATTTATTGTTACGCTATTTTTCACATGTTATTATAATGGGATATCATTCTCTTACTATAGGTAGGTACGTAGGTGTAGGTTGGCAGGAGTGGACTGGATGAGAATAGCTGAAAATCGAGAACGGTGGCGTGCATTAGGGGAGGCCTATGTCCAACAATGCGCAAACAAAGGTTGATGAATAAAATGTAACTCACTTCTTCCTTCAGGTAGTTTCTGTGCAGTGGGGCCGACGGCGTAGGCGCGCGTGGCGGCCAGCAGCACCACGCACGCCACCGCCGGCCAGCCGAGCGTGCGCGCGCGCCGCATCACGCCGCGCCGCGCCGCAGCCGAACCGACCACATCTCCCGAGCTGCAACAGAACATTACACATTCATTTATCATTATTAAAACTAGCGATGCGCCACGGCTTCACACGAGTACAATGCTATATTCTATTATTACCCGTATGAACCTACCACTGATTCACTCATTGAATCAATCATCATTTGAAAAAACCGCATCAAAATTCGTTGGGTAGTTTTAATATCTAAGCGTACATAGGGACAGTCAGCGGGAAGCGACTTTGCTTTATACTATGTAGTAATATGTAGGCACTATTATTAAACAGAGGTAAAGTTTGTGAATTTGTATATTCGAGTATTTCAAGGTAATGTCTGGTACTACTGGTCCGATTTTGAAAAGTCTTTCCTGTTAAAATAAATGTTATGAGTTATATCATAAAGATATTTATTGGCAAATATGCATTAACACAAAACACCATTACACTCGTGCAATCTCGACGCTAGCTTTTTTGCATAACATAACATACATAAATAGTCTTTTCAACACACTTCCTTATAAAGTGGCTCTAATCCCATGGCAATTAGGCACATAATGACACCTATAATCAAACTGTGACTTTTTCATTACTATTATTCACGAGTGAGTAATAGTTTTTTTAAATATTATTGGTTGAGTTACGGTTACATTTGCGCTAAAAAGCTATCCGCGAAAAGCCCAAAAAAAAGAAACCTCATTTTTTAGTCTATGGCCGATGCGCGCGCATAGGAAAACTAATTAATTTTTCCCGCCATTACGAAATTTATTAGTCTATGGCCGATGCGCGCGCATAGGAAAACTGATTAATTTTTCCCGCCATTACGAAACATTTTTCACAACTCGTCTCGTTTTCTCTTTTGAAGTTATTTAGTTAGTTATTAATTAAGATGTCTGTAAATACAATTTATGAAGAAAATGATTTATGTTGTACACCGCCCGATATAAGATGTGAAGCCCAGAACGTTATGGAAAGTTTACTACCAGAAAACTCAAAGGAAAAATATCTATTATTCAGAAGTGTGTTGAAAAACGTTGTATGATACACGTGTGTATTGATGATTACCGTCCTCGGCTCCTTAAGACCCTCGCCTGACGGCTCGGGCCTCAATGCGCCTCAGCGGTAATCACCAACATTACACACTTGTACCATAATGTACTATATTTCCAGAGTTCAGGCTGTTTAAGATGATGACGTAACAAAAATACAGCGTAATATAAATTATTATAGAACATTTTGTTCTGAATTCTGTGAGAACAGGTGATTTTATAAAAGGGATTATGAGAATTTTCACACTTAGTGTTTTGAATTGGATCATTTTCTTACGGCTTGTGAGAGCATTCCTCACACCTGTATTCCCGAAAGATAGGTAGAGCCGTCACATTACGATTTTTTTCTAGCTTAAGTTCAGGTCTAGTGGCAGTCTATTGCCTATAACATTAAAAGGGAACTTTACATTGAATTTAAAAAACGTTTTTTGGTGGTATATTTATTTCATGAGAATCGGCACCTACTACCGGACTGAGAAGTTTTTGTAAGGTTCTAGTTCGGCTATTGAGTCCAATTACCAGTCAATAGCCGAACAAGAACAATAAAAAACAATACAATCTTGGGCTATTGTCAACGTCGATTGTAGATCCATTGATAGTTTAAAATTTCATTGATTAAGTTGCTAGCTAAGGTCATAATTGGCATAAGAGTGAGTAATTAGCGTGGGAGACTATGTTGTTCTCACGATCGTCGGCTACAGGAAAAATATCAATTAAGAAACACGTTCCAAATGAACCAAACCTAATCACATTCAGAGGTTAAACGATATGGGGTGAAATTTTGACACGGGATTCCGATAATATGTTTACGATTACGACTTTTGATTTCGGAAGTTACATCATATAACTGTAGCAATAAATAACAAAACGTTTTGTTACTATACTAATATAAGCTTATATACATTAGCTAATTTTAAATTGGTAAATAATTACATTCTTACCTACATGTGAAAAAAAGACTCCATATTAGTAAAATAATTTCAAAGGCAAAACTTTATACAGCTGAAATAAGATTTTGGATAACAACAACAAAAAAACTTTAAAACAGAGTCGATTATTAGACAAAACTGTGCAAATTAGCATGGAATTGAATAACAAGGTTACACGTGCCATCGGCTCATATAAATAAACTAATAATATATTTCAAAAACACTCCTACTACTCTCTATCTATGTATCATCGCTAACAAATTTTCTGTTTTGAGAATAAGGTGTTGATAGACAATGTCACAGCTGCCTTCATCTCCCAAATTAGCATACTCTTGATATTGTTATTCATTATTTTATTGTTGTTATTTGGTTAGGCAGTTGTGCCAGCGCTTCGCCGGCGAGTAAACGCCTAACTATCGGCTAATTTCTCGCTCAAGAAACGCGCAAAAGATGATCGCTGACTGTTCAGTGTTCACATTGCCGGCGAGGACTCGCTTCACTAGTTTGTCACCGAGCGACAAGGGCTATGACTTTTTGTATGGTGAGCTGTGAAATATGAGAGCCAAACGACAGAACTGTCGCTACTACACACTCGCTTATCGCTAGTCGCCAACTTGTTTTTTAATTTCTAGCTCCACTCGCTACTCGCTCATAATTTCGTGAGACAACTGCCTTACACAGTGGATTCTCATTGAATGTTCATGTAACTTGTGTAATTAATTTATAAATTATGACTATTCGTTGTTCAAACTTATTAAGGCACGAATCAATTTAGAAATAAGGCTCAATATTTATTATGTGTTTTGATTGTATTAATTAGTAGTACTTTATGCAATAAATTATAAAAGGTTAAGATGTTGTTTACTCAGGTGCGTATATTATTTCTTTATTACCATTACCAACATTAGTTAAAAATAGGCATCAGGGTGTCTAAAATGGTCACATTAGCAATTCCTATTATGAATTACTTTGCAAAACATGGAATAGTCGTTTTATTGTCAATTTTTGTTTGTTAAAAAGTTTATTTGTAGTGTATTAAGAGTGATTTCTATGGGAAATCGTAAATAGATTTATTATAGAATGTTATATTGCCCGAATTCGGTATCGGAATTGATTTTAAACTGCTGAACTTGGCCTTTTTATACTACCAGAACTTTATTGGTAAAAGATATTATGAGAGAATATAAACTAGCCTCTTAACTAACACTAAATACTATAAAATATTACAATAACATTACACTGGAACAATAATCTATCTGTGGCATGTGAGTTGGCACAGCACGAGTACCTTCTTATTCCCAAAAGCTTTTTATTATACCTTATACAAAGGTTTAGTAGTTTTTTATTATACCTGTTTGTATTCAAAAATACAATTTCTAATATCAAACAGATTTTAGTTTTATAGCATGAAATCAAATTAAGTTGCTACTCCACAGTCTATGAGAATAGCAGAGTCGGTCATTGCAGACACTGCTATTAGGCAACTGTTCTAAACATGGTACAATTTGGTCTTATTTTAACATAAAAACTCTTATAGCAAATGCTCTAGTACTATACAGACAGAGCTCGATTACATTTTAAGTAGGTAACTTACCACGCGCATACCTTATACAATTTGGTGACAACTAGTGTACAAAGCTTTAGATATTTAGAGACATTCATTTAGTTTAGGGATCTTATTAGTGTTCCCAGACCCTGTAGGCCCTCCAAAATGTTTTTTAAATCTTTATATTTTTTTTCTCTTTTGCATTGGTGTCTCTTCCCTCTCATTACTAAATCTCACACACCTGTGATAGGTTGGCTGGCAGAGATCTCTATTAGAGATAAGTCCTCCTTTGCATACTTTTTTATTAACATTAATTATGTTTATTGATGCAATAAAGAGTTTAATAACCCTACTGCTTGAAAACACCTAAAAGGCTTTTTTTAAACCTATAGGCTTTTTAAATTAAGTAGACTTTTAAAATTCAAAATTCAATATCTAATATTCAATTTAGATGCGTCTTAGCACTTATGAACGTCAAAAGCATTTTACAAATTTCGTGAAAGCGATAAACTACGCCATCCGTTCAAAAAACTAACAGGAGGCCTTGTTCTGAGAAGAACGGGCCAGAAACTCAGCAAGTTTCTATCCTCCCCTTTAAAATCCTGTTGTACTACTATAGCCCTAAATAAGGACTAATAGGCTTAAATTTAGGCCTAAAAGCCGGCTCCGGGAACTCTTGTTCCTTTTGCTTAAAATAAATACAAAGAAATAAAAACACGGACGAAGTGTATTTTTGTAATTAAATATTGATATTATACTTATACGTATATGTAGGAAAGATTTCTGTTTTTAAAGTTTAAAAAGTACAGAAAAATATTGTCAACATTTTATTGAGATTGAGAAGGTCATTCTATTCATAAACATTGTGTTATCCTGCAAGATCGTTTATTATTGATATAAATTTTCACAAGTAAGCTAATATGAATATAGGTATGACAATTAATTTCCATTCATGTAACAATCCATGTAAAAATCACGTCTGCGTCAGTTGTGTGCCTAGCTATCAAGTTAATTATTTGAAATCGCGTAGTAGCAACGTAAGTTAGGTACACACACGTGGCGTTCGCGTGACGCGTAGTTTTCAAAATAACGCCCGGCGGGCGTACGTTCAGCCGAAGGGGCACTCGAGGCGCGCCGTAGTAAGAGTTCCTGGGGCAGGCGGTTCCGCTTCGCAGGTAATAAAGGGACCAGTTTCCCGCGCTGCATTCTGTGAGTTGTTTACGCGGTAAGGCGAGCGGGGTCAACGACCGCGTGCCGCACCACGCCGCCATATTTTTGGTAATAAATAATGGAACAGCGCAGCGCTGTGAGCGATCGATCAATGAGCACGGGTCGGCAGTGCGGCGGCGCACTAAGAGCTCGCCACCAAAACATTGCAAGTTGCACCCCAACCCCCGCTCCCCGCACTACCGTACACGAAGCGCATACAAAATCGCACTACTTATGCTACTTACTACGGACTATACCAAACAGTTTTGTTTGTCTGATTGATTACAGTGCAGCGTGCTCATTGCAATCGCTATTTATTATGCGTTTAATTTTAGTACTTACTACGTACTTTCTTTATCAACTTTGCGAGTTACTTAACGTATGTCGGAAGAATTAGTTTATTCATACATTTTAATAAAAAGACTAGGTTTTCCAGGCTTTAAAATAGGATTATGTGTACAGTACTAATTATACGCTAGGTAATAAGACGCGACACTTTTATTTGTAATCCTCAGTGAAGTAATTATTGTATTACGTTTCCATTATATGATAATTTTAAGTATATTATGTATAAGTTAGCTTAGGCTAGCACATTACACCGAGTCTTCTAATTTCATATGCCATTTGAATATTCTTACGTTCAAGCTGTTTAGTGCTAAAATGGACGATCCGACGAGATGGAGCTTAGCAAGATCGGATCATCCGCACGCTGCGAGCTGTGCAGTGTGGCAGCAACCCGTTCAACTACACTACTAAATAATCACAATCATTAAAATACAGCTACTTTTGATTCTTTTTAGGTGAATTACACAACAGTTACTAAAGTTCTGAGTTACGTAATATTAGACAATAACAACAATTATTTATTTTGCAATACAACCTAAAAACAAATTTAAAGTATAGACTTTAAAGGGGGAAAATTATATCCGCAATGCAACGAGTAATGTAAGCACGCAAATATAGAGATACTTTAATATTTTTTTTATATTCTTGGCACAAGGAATGTAACGAGAGATCACAAGCGAGTAAATTCAAGGTCAGTGAAACCGTAAAATGTTGTTTTCGAAATGTTTTGATAAGACTTCAAGGTGCACGTTTCTCGCGCACTCGCTTATCGATAAATTTGATAACAAACTTTGAATATTTCAATATCTACACCTTAAATTATTCACAACCAGATTTGTTATTTCTTATTTGTAACAAAAAAACAAAATAATACAATCGCAAAACTCGCGTTGACTAATAAATAAAAATGTTATTCTGGTATCTAATCTGACAAACCATTTTATTGCAAAGTGTGATAAAACATTCGTCAATATTATATTATTTCGCGTTAGCGTAGCCAAACTTAATATTACCATGTTGATATTATTGTGACTTGTAACTTGTAAACATTTACTCGATTCTTGTTATGGAGGTGATTGTTTTTAGACAGGAACCGTGTTTACCATGAGCTTGAACAAATGTACCTAACTATGCTACCGCCTCAGCCATACGTACTTACAGGTTAAGGTCACATTTACCTCATTAATTAGAAAAAGCTCGAGCGATCACATGCGAATAACCGATTGAATAAGTAAGTACCTACTTAGTTATTTATTTTTATTAATACGCCAAACCAATGTCAATAGATTTTTTTTTTATTATTCCGCATGTTATCATAAATAAAACCTAAATGTGTGATTATTTCATATAAAATTGCCTACCCTGTAAGATGTTTATTCAGTTTCTGATCGAACATTGAGCTGAAATTGAAATCAATTTTTATTCCACTTATGTACTTTAATTGGAATATCAGACTGAACGTCGAATGCCTGCCTATTTACGATTTCATTGTTTTTAAAACTCAATTGCATGACCAATGCATACAATACACGTTTCCGTGATTGACGACACATAAAGTAAAAGCAGTTAAAGTTAAGAGTACTCAATATGTAATTTTAATACATATATGCAATACAATAGTGCATATTATACATTATAGCAGAATGCCACAGGACCTAACTTAGACCTTATCTCGTATGATAATTATACATAATAAACAGAGGCAAAGACATCGCAATGAAAGCGTTCACGTATTCACCGCGTGCAGTCATTAAAACAGTCAACGGTAATTCGCTTACTCAGAGTAAACAGAACTGGAGTAGCCATTAGTCAATTTCTCAAACATTTTTTTCTGCCATTTCTTGCGGGGGGTGAGGTTACCACTACACTCAAAGCCAGCCGTTTTTACAAATGCACACATGCATAATTCGACACACAAATTTAAATTTTACGCACACACACGCTTAAAAAAGTCACGTGGGGTGTGCGTTTTGACAACGTCACAGCCGCACTCCGCACGAGACTAGCGTTCGAAATTTGAAATCGTAGAATTCTAAAACATTAAATAATGAAGTAAATAATAATGAAATCTTAAAAATTATAATTGCAAATAAAAGGTGACACCATCTTTTAGCATACTCGATGTTTTCTTTTTATTTTTACAACAAAAAACAGCACAGGCAGGCATTTTTGCGGGAGCTCTGTTCGCCGCAACGTTTACAATGTTATGGCTGTCAAAATGGCGGCTCAACTAGTTTTATTAAACGTGCAAGCATCCGATGCTTGTGCATTTGGCAGAGGGGAATGTTAGACAAAGGCTACTCCAGTTCTGTTTACTCTGAGTTCGCTTAAAACAGATTTTAAAATAGTTTTAAAATCATCATCTAGAGTACATTACGTATGTATATTATTATGTATCAGGCAAAATGTGGGTATTTACACTTCTGCTTTCCCCTTGGAGGAATCGGATGTAACGATAAATTTTTACTGGTGCAGTCAGAGCCTGGAGTCTAAGTCCCAGAAAATCTGATATAGTTAATCTTATCACACACCACGATCGATCCAATCTGGATTGTGTCAGTTATGCAACCAACCCAGCATCTAGATAGGGAGACCGACGACAAAGACAAGTTGATAATATAACAAAGCCATAATAACGAACAGAATAATGTAACTGACACTCATTAGACATTAGTGTACATGTAGGTAGAATAAACGTATAAAAGAAGATTTTGATGCGGTATTGTTTTGAAAATTAACAATGAACGATTTTAATAAAATTAAAATCAACAAAAGTAACAAGCAAACGTTATGATTGGTTATGTAGAATTTAAGGTTTAGGTATTCATGAAACCCACAAATTATGTGTTATGATAATTATTAATATTAATAAGTTTTTAATCTTAAGAATAAGTATTTATTACACACACTACTGTCACTCTGCTAGCAGGATAGTCGCGTCGCGTCCGCGTCGCCGCGATATGCAGAAGATCTGATCGGGAGCCGATGTCCTTTTCTCCCGTGAACACTGCAGAAGAAGCACAGGAGATCGTTAACAATCAGTCCATCGCTTGCTTGTTCACTGATGGAAGTAAAATTGAAGGAAAGGTGGGAGCGGCGGTCACGTGCTGGCGGAATGGTAGGGAGAGCACAAAGGCAAAACTGAAACTAGCAGATTTCTGTACGGTTTACCAGGCTGAGCTGGTGGCCATCCAAAAAGCCGTAGACATGGCAGGTCGAGGCAAGGAAGGCTCTCACCATGTCCTGTCTGACTCCAGATCAGCGTTGGAGGCCCTCAGCGACCCAGGAAATTTAAACCCCATCATTGTCGAAATCAGGACCAGGATATCCGACCTAAAGTCAAAGAAAAAAGAAGTCAGCATGTTTTGGGTCAAGGCCCACGTTGGAATCCCCGGTAACGAAAGGGCTGATGAGCTGGCGAAGGAAGCGGCACTTCGCCTGAAGACGTCACCTAATTATGACTCCTTCCCTCTGTCGTTCGCCAGGCGCTCCATCAGGGACAAAACAGTTGCTGCATGGCAGCAGCGCTACCAGTCGGCGGCCACCGGTTCAGTCACCAGGACGTTCTTCCCATCTGTTCGCGACGCACATCGAACACTGGGGACGATAGAAATGACAAATCTTCGTGCTCAATTGTTTACCGGACATGGCGGTTTTAGACAGTACTTAAGTAGGTTTAAGTTGTCCCCCGTGCAGTCTTGTATTTGTGATGGAGCAACTCCGGAGACGGTGTTCCATGTTCTCATGGAGTGCCCTCGATTCAATGTTCATAGACTGGAATGCGAGTGCAGGATTGGACGGGGAATTAACTTAGAATCACTCAGTGATCTGGTTGGTGGCAGTCACACCCGGGCCCATTTTCTGGCTTTTGCCGAGAACGTTGTTCGTAGAACGGCAAAAGCGAATGGTGCCAAAAACATTTAGTGACATTTGGGATATTTTCATAATTATTTGATTATTGTTATTTTGGCTTTTGCCCCATTTTTATCAATCATCTAATTTGTATTAATTCTTAAAAATTGACATCGCATTATTGGCTATTGCCCCATTTTTTACTGACATCTTATTTTAATTGTAATTTAATTGTAATTTTATTCTAAATTTTAATATTGGCTATTGCCCCATTTTTATCAATTATCTAATTTGTATTAATTCTTAAAAATTGACATCGTATTATTGGCTATTGCCCCATTGTAATTTTATTCTGAATTTTAATTATTGGCTATTGCCCCATTATTTTCGTAAATATATTTTGATTAATTTTTATTTCAATATAGACTATTATTGCTGTTAAATTATATTTTATTGACATTGTTTTCCGGTTTTTGCCCCATTTGAATTGATTTTATTGTTTTAATATTTAATTGCTTATTTGATTATTGTATACTGTAATTTTGATTTTGTTTTATATAATTGGCTATTGCCCCATTTTTATTATAATAATTTGTAATAAAGTTAAAATTAGTGTGGCTATTGCATGTTAGCGTAGTTCCCTTTAGTAGTAAGTGATGATGAAAAGAAAAGAAAGCACTGAAAAGAGTGAACGATTAAACATTCTTGTGTGCCTGTGTGCAGTGCAGGGGGTCTAAAACGGTAACATTAGCAATTCCTAAACACTGCCAAATATAAAATTGACATTACGTCTTACATTTTGATTAAAATTTTATTGTTTAGGTGGTGAATATCAGTAAAAAAAGGATGTTGACATTTTTTATGTTTGTTTTTAAGCATCTAATGAAACTCTTTTTTTGGGTGTTATTTAAACGGTTAGCAAAATATTCGAATTTTGGACAGCAAAAATATACAATTGGTTAGCTAAAATAACTAATTGGTCAGCAACTTATGGGCTGCAAATATTTCTAAATAGGTTAGCTGCCCAATCAATTACTTACCTTTTTTGACGGGGACAAAAACCGTTTTATGGAACTTACCTACCGCTGGCTAGGTGGTAGGTGCGTATGGGACTCACTGGGCTTTGGCCGAGAATACCTTACTAAAACTTCCTTTTATCCCCTTCTTAATTTGTGCATAAAAGTAAAATAGATATTCAAAAATTTTAATTCAAAAACATTTATTCAGTTAAGATGCGTCTTAGCACATGCTTCTTATGAATGTCAAACGTATTTTACAAAATTTCATAAAAAAAGAAAATTTACGCCGTCCATATAAATCATAAAGGAATTGCCTTAGCAATACTGCTAAACGCGGCCTTTTTAGATCACTAAAGCCGCGTTTAGTAATATTGCCTAACTTTCAAGTTTAGCTATAACCTAAACCTACCTAATATAAATACATATACCTATTTTCTAATTAAAAAATCATATACCTAACCACATTTAGTCCTAATAATCCTACAATATTGTAGGTTAAATCCATAAAAAAAGATAATACCTATAGACGTAAATAATAAAGAACATTTGAGGAACGAATATGCTACCTATTACAGAGAATCAATTTTCTCCAGGAGTTTGTGGAAGAATAAAGACAGATAATTGTGTTTGAAATGTATTAATTAATTAAACTATATGGTTAAACATTATAAAATTCCCATTGAACTAGTGGTAACTAGTAGGGGTAGGTACACACACATACTTATTTTTTCACACAATTTTTCTCTGCGACATAAAAAACAAGCATTAGTAGAAACCATTTATTTGTTTACGCAGTCGGTTGGCATGGTTCAGTAATTAAAAGTTTTGGAATACTGCTACTTATCTATTCTAGGTACATTCTATTACAAAATATTGATAAAAGGAGGTCATGTGCACGTTTATATTTGCATTGGCTCCGCCTGAAATACTTTTGAGAGAAATAACCTAGGTAGGTATATCATGGGGGCTAAACAAAATGGGATGGCTGAGTCTATGCATAAAAAAACACAAACATAGTCCTATGTGCCGTCCAACTACGTGGTCTGTTGTGCGAGTTGGTTGCGTGCGACGAGCGTGACATCGCTTGAGCGGCGCGCCTGCTCGCCGCCGCCGCGCGCCGCCGCCAGGGAAGGGCGTTGAATTGTTTACAAGACTCGCCCTGATCACACCACGTGGTGAGCGACACCCAATTGATACCTACACACTGTCACGTGGTTCTGTTGTTACATTCATCATTTTACAACTATGAAGATTTATCCTATGTACTGAATGCGGTGTAATACCTCGCCTCTGGACCAGATTAGCGCAGCCGTAATCAGATTAAAAACAAAAATGAGACGCTACCTGCGCTCGGTGCCTGCCGTGGCTGTCTGCTGCTCACAAACCACTAATAATAGGACGCAAATCCTCACACAAGAAATTTTATCTGTTTCACTTTGTCACTGACACTAGTCACTTATTAGTATGATAACGATTAAACAATAATAACAACACCAAATTGTTGTAAACACTGCATGTGATAGAGAGCGAATGGACGTACACAAGTTAGCAATCACGACGCGCGCGAACGACTGACTGACTGAACTGAAGCAAGGGAAGGCGCGCGGGCGCGCGGGGCCGCCGTGCCGTCGACCCAGTCGAGGAATGCGGCTCGCCCGTTCTCGCGTGCTTATTTTTTTTGGTCGATCCGGTAGGGCGCACGCACAAGGGACGCTTGCTCGCGAACCGCTCAGGCTCGTGGAGCGCAACGCGGCGGGCGCCACCACAACCTTGCGCGTCCTGCGACTCAGGGTTAAATCTCCTCCCTCGGAGGTTTCTTACATTCAATTATTTCGTTGATAGTTAGCAGGAACATAAAGTCACTTTTTAGTGGAAATTTTCATAAGTAAAACCGGTGATTATGTGAAAGACAGACGTTATTCTGCCTCATAAATCTAAAGAATTTTTTTGTTTTCGAGCCTTTTCTGACATAAACACTTATGAGCATCTTATGAGAGATAGATATGTCTAAAAAATGTCATTGACTTAAATTGTTTTTAATTAAATAGGTATAAGTAGACAAAAGATTTTTTAAAGGCAGCAGTATCTTCAGCAGTGTTATATCTTGCTTGACTGCTTGTCTAGTTTTTAGTTTTTTTACTCTTAATATGTATTATTGTATTCAAATGTTGGCAAGCCTATAAAGAAATCAACATCTATAAAGATGTTTCGAGCACAACTGTACAGTTAATTGAAAACAAGACATAGCTAATAAATGACATGTTTATAGAACGCTTCTTAATAAAAATTAAATAATCGTCATTGTCCTCTTTAACTGATGAGAAGCAATAACTGCATGTGGAGTTTTTTGTCTATTTACCTTAAGTTTTGTGTTCGTTATAGATATGATTTTGCTCCTTTAATTCAACCTGCATGGATTAAAAATATAATCAATTGTTTTATTTTATCTCATTTAAAAATCTTTTTAATCATGTTGCCGGCTCTTTTTCTGACCGTTTTGAGAGGTTAATCATTTTACTAATTTTACTATCTAGTTTCGCTATCTACTAGAGAGGTCCTGGGATCGATTCCCAGCGGGGGCAAATATTTGTGTGATGAATACAGTTATTTGTTCTTTTGTCTTGGATGTTTACGTATGTTTATTATGAATAAAATTATGTAAATACTTAACACAAATAAAACTACGTTGATATAAGTAAAACTAGGTTGTAAATTATTATTTATATTTTTTTATCTGTGTTGTTTTTCCTTATTGGTGAATGTCAGAAATATTTATGTATTTTTTTATTATTTTAAGGACACCATAATTTCCGGCTATACCAGTATTGAAATGGTATCCTTATAAATTTGTCCTTTTTATTTTTTATAATTTAATAATTAATTGAAAGTAAATGATTGTATAAACCATGTACCATAATATATCATTCATAAACATATTTCATAAAAATGATTAAAATAAAATAGTATCAAGATCTGTAGTCCTTTTTCCCCAATGTTCCCATCTCCAAATTTTTATTTCCAGTTTTGCCATGAGATTCTGGTATGTACAAGGCGTGGATATTAATATTGTGATGATAATATTTGATTTCCCATTTGAATTAAATAAAATAATATCATTGTTATTTTATATTTCCTTTTATTTAAGCCAAAGGTTTTATAAAAATGTGTGATTCCTAAAAGAACGAGAGAAATCCCATATCTATTAAAATACCTGTAGCATTAACTCTAAAACTATAGTGTGGCTATAGAAATCCTTACTTCTAATCTTTCAATAATAGTAATAAATCCTGACACCTAAGAATTTCAATAAAACTCTTGTAGCTCCTCCTCGGGCTAAGGATATATATAGGCGTGGAGAAATACATGACGAATATGGGCCGTAACACCATCACGCTGGCCCAATGCGGGTTGGTGGGTAGAAACGGTCCGGGACCAACGGCTTAGCGTGCCTTACGAAGCACGGAGGAGCTTGAGATCACAAGGTTTTGGACACCCATCCACGGCCTGACCATGGCGAAGGTAGCTTTGTTTTCGATCGAAAGCCAAATCGTAATAACCACTACGCCACGAGCTCTCTTGTATATGTACCTACAGTTAATTATGAAGTCTTGTCTCCCTTTTACAGTGCCCAGCCTCGCTCACTTTTTTTACATAATATAATTATTATGTAATAAAAACATTTTTAAATGACAGGCAAGTTTTTGGCCTTAATCTCACCTGAAAGTAAATGACGATAAGGCTGACAGTGGATGCGAGGTTTTCCTGTATTCCTCAAGAACTGACAAACTGGCACAACGATGCTTTATAACATTTTATTATGGCGACAGATTTAGATCTTATCTAGCAAGTCAGGCGAGTAGCAAGTCAGGCGAGCTTGGAAGCCCTAACCAGCAACAAAACAGAGCAGAAAAACTTCTGCCCCCATTGGGAATCGAACCCGGACCTCCCGATCAACATTCACCGGTGAAACGTAGCTGCAATGTAACACGAAAGAAGTTTTACGCTATAGGTATTCTCTTGAGACATTGCAACGATTTGTATGGAATAGTATATTTCATTACTAGTACGGAATGGTTGTCATTGCAAAGAGTTCCGACAAATGTCTACCCGAGCCGAAGGCGAGGGTTGACAGTCGGAACGAGTTGCAATGACGGTTCCGTACGTGTACTGAACGACTGTTTTTAATACAGTTGCGAAAAAATGAAGCAATTTAATCAAATTATAAAAACACAATTAACTCAATTAACTAATCATTTATTTCTTATAAAAGTTATAATTCACATATACATTGAAATTGGTACAGTTTTTTATACTAACTGGGGAAGTTTTACGTTGCATATTTACTGTTTGAGACAAACTATTATTAATTTCGTATGATTGTTCATGTATATTTGTCATACAATGGCGTTTGCTAGTTGATGGAATTGGATCTGATGAATTATCATAATCAACGAAGGTACTCGTAGATGGACGAACGTTCTCTTCAGCATGTGAAGGAGACGGACTGGACCTTAAATTAATGGATTGTGTGATCTTTTTCCCAGTTTCTAGTTTGTTGTTTAATGAATCACCAATATAGCTTTCTGCAACTTTGTCCGATTTCCAACCACCTAGTCGCTTTAAGGACGTCAAATTGGCTCCTGAATCTGCCAATAATGTAGCAGAGGTCCTTCTGAAGCTGTGCCCAGTATAACACTCAGCATCCGGCAGACCAAGAAACGTAGCTATTTCTTTTGGCATATTACCAAATTTGTTTATGCCGATTACTTGAGCTGTACACTTCCCTTTTTGGAAATTTTGAAAAAAACGGTCGGATTTTCCTTTTTGGGACCGCTGGTTCATATATTTTTTCACTATTGTGAGAAAATCTCCTTCAACAACAAAGCTTCGCGGTATCTTATTTTTTGTTTGGAATCTTGATAAGTAGCATTTCTCCATGGGCTTCAATATCTTTTAAAGTAATATTGGCTAACTCCTCTCTGCGACAAGCTCCAACAACGCCAAAAATCAGAGCAACCTAAAAAAAACGATTTGATTCATATAAATAATGTATTGACTGTATTTTGCGATTTTGTAAACTGAACACTAGAGAAAAATGTAGATATGTATACGTATTAATAAATTACCTTTGTGGCTAAATAACAATCATCGGGAGCTTCTTTCAAAAACCTTTCCACGTCATTCGATGTTAATATTTTCGACTTTTTACTGGTAAACCCGTCTGATTGTCGTTTTAAGAAAGAATTTAATTTTGGATGTTGACTTATATCCATGTTGTTCCTTAGTTTCAGCATACTTTTTATCATCGAAAACCTTGACCATAACGTAGAAGGTTTTAATTTTGCTGAGAGTTCGGAAAAGTATGCCAACATAACATTTTCTGAAAAACTATTAAATTTGCTTTTTTCTCTTCTTTCCACGCAATAAATTCATCGTATGTAGATATGTAGCGAATCTTTGACTTTTCCGGTAAAATGTTCTCCGAAGCATTTTGTGCAATTATACTGAGTTCCGGTGGAGTTAATTCAAAAAAATTTAGGTCGAAATTACTCATTTTGTGTAAAAAACAACTAAACTCGCAAAGAAAATTTCAGAAAATGGCGCCAACCGTAGAATGTAAGCAGTTTTTTTTCACCCATTCTGGTAGGCAAAGGGAACTGCCCATACAGCCAAGTCTTTAGTACTTAGTATTTTTTATTATAAGAAATGAAATTGAAATTTAATGATATGAAATGAACTGAAACCTTACCTAACTCATTCAATCAATTAATTAATTCTGATATTGGACAAATTAGTATAGGTAGCTTCTTTTTAAAAACAAATAAACCTATTTGCATGAATCGCAAAAACTTCTATGATTTTTTTTAGTTAAAACTTCATGGTTGTTTTTTTTAATAGAAATAATTTTGACAGTTGGGAAAGAAAACGCACGAGTTCGGGAAAGGCAAAAAAAAAGCACGAGTGTGAAATAGCCCAGATCCCGAACGCTACACGTCCCGGCAATACGCCACTTTTTGAGCAACTGTATTAAAAAATTCTTTCATTGCGTGTTTTATTGCATGATTTGTTCCTTCATGTTCCTAATTGGTCATCCTCATACTTATTTATATCTTCTAGTATACTTACACATTAAGATTATTTGCATTATGAAGGAGAAAGGGTTTTATGGATTTGATCCTAATTCTTCATATTCCTAATTGGTCTTATCCATATACCTGATTCGACACTTTTATAACTGGTCATATTCCTGACATGTCACTTTCCTGATTCGTCATTTTCCTAACTCGTCATTTTACAGTCAAGTGAAATCGCGATAATTATTAATAAGTATGAGGATGACCAATTTATTATATGACAAATCAGGAACAAATCGTTTTATAGAGGTGCTATCTGGCTGATGCTGGATGCGACAAGTCGAAGAGAGGATGAATTGGTGTATTGCGATAGCCCAGCTGTGGATGTAATGTAGGTGATTGAGGTGAATTGATTGAAGTGTACGTACTTGTGGCATCGGTGCCCCGGTGCACGTACAGGTGTACGTACCTGTATACCTACAGGTACGTACGTAGTATACCTATAGGGTAGGTTGATCAGGGAATGTTAATATCTTGTGTTTGAAATATTAATAAAAACCTTCTTCCAACTCCTTTACCACTCCAAGCAGTTCCCCTCAACAAGTTTTCTTCTTCTAATCTCCTTTCTTACTCATTAGGTCAGCATCTTCTTTTGTAATCGCATCGCACTTTACAACATATTTTGTGATAGGTATCACTGTTTTCTCGCAAATCATATTATTGAATGAATTCTATCAAGACACTTTTTATATCTGCGTTCACGGAGTCGGAGTGAGCACACTCTAAAACTAAATAAATTGGTTCCTTATCTGTTTGCATAAAATTTTCAAGCATAATATGAATTGGCATAATGGAATCTGCACTAAATATACTTATGCATAATTTATTTTGGCATTATATTTTATGTATAATTATTTACGCGTAATTACAAATGGCATAACCATCTTTAGGTATAATTCACTATTCGCATAAAATTTTAGAAATAATTATCAATAAATTCTGGCGTTTCAAGGGCCGCTGCCGCGGCACGCTCGCTTTGCTCGCTCGTCTAACGTGTTGAGGACACAGTTCTACCTAACACTCCTCCTCGCTTCGCTCGTCGTCGTACATTATGCCGTAAACCTTCATGCGGAATAATATTATGGATAAATAAATAGTGTGCCAAAAGAAAATTATGCTTAAGTTATATTATGCCAAACAACATTATGCCAAATTCATATGACAAAGTACATTATGGTTAGAAATATTATGCCAAAAAAGGATCCCAAATATGCAATTATCATTAAGTAAAAGTAATAATATGTAAAACCATTTTTTTCTATTTGTAAGACTATCGAACCTAAGATATACAGTTAAATGATTGCTCACTCAGTTCTCACACAGGACCAGCCGAATCTCTCTATTACAATCAATTCTTAATACCATTCGTTTACTGGTTTTTGAAGAATCAATGTAAAGTTTTTAAATTAAAGGTTTTAAATTTGAGATTGTCAAGCACCGTAATTAAAAATTTATAAATTATTCCTTGTGCTTACTCAATCCTCAAGCTCCTTTAGGACCCAATAATAGGACGAATCAAATGTAGAACTACATGTCATTATAATTATGTCCTGTTCAAGTAAACTTTGAAAAGGATTATGTAAAAAAAATGGTTTTACAAAAGTTTTTGAACTACTACTTACTGATAATTACATATTAATTTACTTTTAGAGTGTGCTCACTAAGTAAGTCACGCCTTTTTCCCACAGGGGTAGGCAGAGATTACATCCTTCCACTTGCTACGAACCCTGCATATTTAATTCGCTTCATTCACTCTCATTATAATCCTCATGCATGCTCGGCGATTTCGGGTACTTTTGACCTGGCCCTTCTCCTGAACGTCTTTAATTTGGTCGAGAATCGTTCGCCTAGGTCTGCCTCGTCCCGAATCTCCACTCACACCCGATTCATATATCTCTTTAGTCAATCTATTTCATCCATCCTTTCCACATGTCCAAACCATCTTAGCATACCTTTCTCTATTCTTGTCACTACATCTTCCTTCAAACCACACTTCCTTCTTATCACATCATTATATATATATATATATATATATATATATATATATATATATATATATATATATATATATATATATATATATATATATGTCTTGTCAATAAATTTTACTCCAGCCATCCTTCCCAAAGCTCTCATTTCTACCGCATTTATTCTACTCTCGTGTCTCTCCCATACCCAACATTCACTCCCGTAGATCAGTGCATAAATAAAACCACCAGAATAATTTCTACTGAGAGCGTCTAAGTTAAGTCTTAGAAAATAGACGTAGGTACCTAGTTTATCAGCATTGACCAATAAAAAAAAAACATTGACGCAAGCACCATTTATCAATGAAATTGAAAGCATGTTTTTCTTATCGTTCGGTTAAATTTTTATTTATCAAACGATGAAGTGTTCGAGCCTTGTAAATAATCACGACAGATTTCTCATTTCTGGGTAGAAGCAGTTTTATACTCATACACACATAGTACATATAATCACGACTACTATCCCCTAAGGGTTAGTCACAGAGACTAGGTAAAAACAGAGGAAAACCTTTTTGGAAAGACATCGTGATCGTGATGATAAAAAAGTAGGCTGTATTGGTCGGATTCGGAAAACAATATATGTATTGGGATATAGATTTTTTTTTGGTTTAATCTAAGAATACATTTCAAAAATATCTTTTTTCTTTTTAGAAATTTATCTTAAAGTTGTGGAGCGCAAAAGCAGTTCATTGCCATAGTCCGCGCTTCACCAAGCAGTGACTGCACTCAGCGTGAGGTGGTGACATTGATGTATATGTTAACATATACCTACATCAATGGGTGGTGAGCCCGTCGCCGCTATAAGCTATTGGATAGTTGTGCAGATGAGTCCATTAGTCGCCTTTTACAAAATAATAATAAACAAACATGCCTCAAAATTGAGTTACAAAAATCAACCGCAAAAACATAAGACAAAAAAAAAGAGAGTGAGTAGAGAAAAAAATAGTCGAACAAATAGAAAAATTATGGTTTAGAAAAGTTTTCAAACTTTTACTTAATGATAATTAATTACTAATTTTTTTATTGTGTTCTCACTCACTGCACATGCAGATTATAGAAACACGGTTACTTTTAGCTATAAGAAACTGCAACCAAAACAAGTGCGACTACAAATCGTTCAGGATGAAATTGAATAATTGTTATGTTATGTTATTAGGTCCTTACCTATGAAATTGGTGTTTTGTATGGAGATTTTGGGGAATTCTGCATTTTCCATACTAACATTTTATCAGTTTTCTTCACAACGACAAATCCAGAGATAATAATATTTGGTATGTATCATTAGACAAGCTTAAGTAATATGTGTAATATCACACTTCATATAATTTATTTATCGTTTTAAAGTGAATGCAAATAAAATGATGTAGTCGGGAGGCACTTAAAAAGAGTTGTCTCCGTGTCCAATTTTAACACAATTAAACTAACAACAAATTATCAAAACAAATCAAAAGAGCTCAAAAATATAGTCTATTTTTAGACGAGGTAATTATTTTTTAGGAATACTCTGAATCTTAATAGTTACAGACAAAATACTAAGACAGAATAAAAACACCTATTTCATAGGTAAGGACCCAATATTATGTAGTTTGCTGGAGGTGCGAAGTTGTGGGCAATATCAACTAACTCGAAGAAAGCACATTACGCGCCACCTAGGTATTTTTGGAGGAGCTCGGTGGTGATGGCCTAGTGGTCAGTGCGCTTTGGCTTCGATCGAAAAAAAGCTACCTTCGCCAAGGTCAGGCTGTGGACCAAGACTTTGTGATCTCGAGCTCCTACGTGCGTCGGAAGGCACGTTAAGCCGTTGGTCCCGGTCGCATTTGTGACCGGTTCTACCCACCAACACGCATTTGGCCAACGTGGTGGTGTTACGGCTTATACTCCTCATGTGTTTCTCCATGAGGAAGGCCTGTCCCAGCAGTGGGACGTATATAGGCTGATGACGAAGGTATTTTAGACGTTAGGGATAAGGAACTATATAAAATAATATCTATGTAGGTAAGCAGGTCAGCTATAGACAGACAGAACGAAAATTTAATTCTTCATATCTGCCCCCACTGGGACTCGAACGCACGACCGCTTGATTTATCATTATAAGTCAACAAGCACGCCGTTAAAATTGGTTGAAATGCCGTAGGTAGGTACTTTAATCGATTCTTTGTATGTGCTTACGGTATTAGCATAGATGACAACAGTGTATATATTTGTTTGATTTAAATAATAGATACATAATAGGAATTATTCCAGAAACGTCCCTGATGATGTAAGCCTACCTTGTAAATTCTAATAGGCCTCCTTTTGGTCGCGTGTAACCTACTGGGAAATCCATACAAGGTCGACGCTTACTGAATTCGAATTACCGTTTTTATACAATTCGATTTCTCACAATCTCTTCTTCTTTTATGGATATTGACCAATCCTTTGCCAACCGTAAAATAGGCTACGATATGCAAACTTATATTTTTACCTTTTTTTCATAGATGTTTGCTTTTACGGAACAATAACCCTTCGAACCACGATTGTACTCGTGTAACTGTAACTCGTGTAAAAATATGTGGACGCAGACCTAATGATTTGAAATGTTTCTATGCACACATACAGGACTGATCATAACACTAATGGTGCATATTGATTTCTACAACTATTATTAATTATATTAGCTATGAATATGATCGCTTTAAAGTCATATTTATGTACTCGAAACCAATTGCAGATGATGAGGTTGACTTGTGCCCCAATGAGTGATAATCAGACTCCCGTATTAAACAAGAATGGTTTCGACTTTTATAACACATTTGCTCGTAAAGGGCCTCTTATTTCACGAATTTCAATATCATTAACTATCACATTACGTTTACACTTGTTCGATAATGAAAAGTAAAACACAGTTTATGATGTTACGTCTAAAAGCGAACGATACTTTTTTAAATCTTAGCAAAGAGTTTTTATGCCAGAAAGGTAGGCAACATTTTCTATATAAAATTACCTTTGGGAGATGAAATATAATAAATAAATATTTACAAATTGTTCAAATTTTTATAACTGCTTTAACAAGTGATTAAATATTTATTAGTTTAAGAATGTCTGAGTTTTATTTATTTCCTCGCAAATGTGTTATAAAACGTCGTATGACATCCTCTGCCTTCTTATAGCCCTCACCTACGGCTAGCAATATCGCCTCGGCTGTAATTTTCAACTTACCGCACTTATATCATAATGTACTATTACCACTTTCTTTTATGTTACTGTTGTTACAATAACATATAAGGAGAACAATCATTCGTGACCTAGGCCCGACATGGTGAGACCTGTATCTAATCAGCATGAAATAAATAGGTAGATAAATGTTATTAATATTTGTGGTTAATATTGGGTCCTTACCTATGAAATTGGTGTTTTTATTCTGTCTTAGCAATTTGTCCGTAACTATTAAGTTTCAGAACATTCTTATAAAATAATTGCCTCTTCTAAAAATAGACCATATATTTGAGCTCGTATTATTTAATTTGATAATTTTTTGTAAGTTTAATTGTGTTAAAATTAGACACAAAGACAATTATTTTTAACTGCCTCCCAAATACATCATTTGATTTGCATTAACATAAAAACGATGAATAATTTTTATCAAGCGTGTTCACACATATTTCTAAAGCTTGTGTAATGATACATGCCAAATATTATTATCTCTGGATTTGTCGTTGTGAAGAAAACTGATGAAATGTTAGTGTGTAAAATGCAGACATCCCCAAAATTTCCATACAAAACACCAATTTCATAGGTAAGGACCTAATATTAAGGTTTGAAGCAGGATCACTCGTACCACATGCACACAACATTTTTGTTTATTTTTTCCTCAGGCGCAGTATGAAACTGAAAAATATATTATGGAAACTAATTTTACTAGATTATCTCAAGCCTGCGGTGTATTGATATGATACCCCGGGATATTAGTTATCATCTGATACTCACATCACATCCCAACAAATAAAAATTCGTTTCATAACATTTATTTCAGACTGCGTTGCGCCTGAGGAAAAAACGTTGCTGTTTTTTCATGTTGCACTGCGCGCGCCTCATGTAAAAACGTTGCTCTATAAGTATTTAAATAAGTTCTAACCGCTACCGTCGAATGGCAAAACGTTGTAACTACAAATTACTCATTTTTAGGAAATTCAATCTAAAGATTTATTTATGTTTTCTTTTTCATTACCCGTAAATGAATAAATAAATTAGTATATTTTCAATGTAACGTATTGGTGTCCGGCTGTGCCCTCGGCGCATCATGCATCATGTAATTTTTTTCCATCTTAAAAATTTCTGTAGCACCATTATACCTACAAATTCATGAGCACCATGGGCCTGTCTAATAGCCTTGATTAAGAAAAGCTTTGATTCATTCGTTGTCTGCCCAAGAAAATTTGTAAATGGTTTTTTTCAGTAGAAGTTCAAAGCACCATTATAATAAATAAAAATTACATCAAATATCACATTACATTTGTAAACAAAGATAATTGATAACGATTATATTCATTCGAATGTAATACAAGCTACACAGTTTACAATAACGTGCAATAACACTGAGACCGTAGATACCTAACTCTTTTATTGGATATAATTGAAACAAGTTTTCCAGGCTAGCTGTCGCATGATGTAATGCTGTGAGCAACCAAGTTCTCAGTTCGACGCTTATTTGATCCCAATCGACCCCAATCGAAGGACTAAATTGTTTGTCTGATCATATCGGTACATAATAATATCTCACCATAATTGGGTCCAGATTTATAGTGCTACTCCGCTACAGAATATGGCAGTGTGGTCTGTTGTCAAATAAAAATTTAAATATCAGTATTAGTAATCTTGTTAATAGCGCAATAGTCTTTACCCCTAAGACTAAAATAACATAATATCACCAGTATCATCTCCGATAGAGGCCTTATGATATGGGTGGGCAGAGGTTTCGCCGGAAGTCTGTTTCAAATTGTTTCGATGCACATTGGAAGTGAAAAGCGCCCCTAGCGGAAGGTATCAGAAATCACGTTTCCCATAGAAATTATGTTTCTTAACACAACTGAAAGTATAAAGTTTTTTACAAGGATAACTTGCAAGGTGCAGCAGATCTTTCTAGAATGGAGAAATGCATGAGGAGTATTGGTCGTAATACCACACGCTGATATAACTGTTTGGTGGAGGGTAGAAATGGTTATAATAGCAACCGGGACTACTGGCTTACCGTGCTTTCCGTAGCAGAGACATTTGGTCACCTATTCAAGGGCTGTCCATAAGGCTTTCGCCTCGCTTTGTTTTCAATGTCGAAACCCAAGCGGAACTATTACCTACGATACTGAGCTCCTCACGACGAAACTAATACCTATTTAGAAATCGTGAACTTTATTATTGTTATTTAGCTCACCTGATGTGACGGACAATACCCATCATCGGTGGACCGAGCAATCGTTATGATAACTGGAGGCGGCAGCTTCTTGAGTAGGGTAGTGAGCCAGTTCGTGACCATGGTATTACTTTATTATTGTTTAGTAATCTGTACATCAATACATTGTGAATATCACTTGCCGCACATTGTGCCCGATGCATGGCAGCAGGCTCGCCACCTGTTACATGAGGAACATATCTGGCGAAAAGAGACGTGATGATGTGTTATGTTTTTTGTTTAGTAATCCGTGAAGCTATTTGGTACACTTTCATAACTATCGTCGGAACGGGTTTCTAAGTGTCAAGTCCGTTAGTAGTTTTTCCTGCCTTTTTCGCACTTTAAAGTCAGCACCACCTATTATCTTCTTCCATTCTCTGAACTCGGAACTGAGGTTGTAGGTCAGAAATAATAAAGACAACCACACAAGCGCCACCTCTATAAATTCATAATCATTATGAAAAGTGGCACAATTATAAAAGATGGTGATCTAAACAACCTATTCTTATCGAACCAATCGTGGGTGGTTTTATATCCTACATATACAGTATAGGAATCTCAAACATTGAGATGGTGACGACTTGAAGCGGTTTCTTCCCACCACGAAGCTATAGAGATCGTTCGTGTGTACCTACCTACTTACTAACTATTCAACAGACGTCTTCTGCACTATATTCATAGATTGATAGGTATTTGTGCTTAAAATTTACTTTTACTTCGGGTAAATCATTTTGAAATATTTTCAAATTGCTTTGCCGATTACCTTAACTTATTTTCTATGAGTCATCTTTATTGGGCGTCATTGTTAGGGGTCTTTTAGCTTGACTCACGCTAAGATAACTCATTGTCCAAAATACCCAAAACTCAGTCTTGCCCGAGGCCGATCATTCTCCCGAACCAGGCAGAACACACAGACTCGTTTGGTAGAAATATGCGTCCTTAAGATAATCAATTATTAATTTCTTATAGATTTTTGGAAATAGAGATTAAAGCTCCCACAACTTATAAATATATTCTGCAACAAGATTCAAGATAGGTACCTACTAAGATTAGTTTCCTTTTTAATTATTCGAAATGGTAAATTTCGTAGGCGAGAATTGAAAGGAAACTAAATTTTAAAAAAGAAAATTTAACTTCATTCTTATACCTTTTTCTTTGGGTGTTATTTAAACGGTTAGTAAAATATTCTAATTTTGGTCAGCAAAAAGATACACTTGGCCAGCTAAAATAACGGATTGATCAGCAACTCATGAGCAGCAAATATTTCTAAATTGGTCAAGAAAATAACTAATTGGGCAGCAACTTAAATGTTTTCTCTGCTGCCAAATTGTTTAATATATGTTTTGATGACACAAAATATATTGTTTTTAAAGGTCTAATATCTATCAGAAATTCAGAATACATTTCCTAGGAATTGATCCTTGGTGTTTAATTGATCCTTTTCCTACATTTTATTAATTTCCAGTAACATTATGCTGCTCAAATAATTATGTTGCAGCTCAACTAATTAATTTGCTGCACAATTAATTATTCTGCTGACAAATATTTATTCTGCCCAAATACCTATCGTTGTGTCTAATGCATGGTAAAATAATTACTCACTCAAGGATTACGTACCTCTAACGCTTGTTGCGGTCATCTACAACAATGTTAACTATTTAATTGTCTTTTCATTGACATTTTAAGACGAAGCCCCACCTTGTATAACAATAATTAATAAATATCTTCAAACATTCACAGTTCACACCTATCAACTAGCCCAGGTACAGACCTCTCGACCACGGAGGTCAATTTTGTAAAATAGTTATTTGATAAAGAACTTCCTTGCGTTGCGTTTGTTATTAGAAATTGATAAAAGAAAGATATATTATCGGAGTTGGGCACATTTTTACCTGATGGTACTACGCAGTAGATGAGTCTGTTTGCAAAAGTACCCAGACAATACCTCCCGCTTTTTCTGTATGTGCCTCTCCGATTACTGAAGGTACAGTCACGTCTGCATTTATCCTGTGTAGCCTAGCATCTCTTGCGAGATGAATACGGTGCTCGTTAGTTACGTCCACTCCTACATTTCGTAGATAATTAAAACACTAGAATTTTAATTAATTTAGATATATTAAATTGATTCATACTTATACATCACAATATTATTATTACTCCTGCCGGCGGCTTAGTAGTTTACACAGTACTTACACATAAATAATGTAAAAGAGGATCATCGGTATCGAAAGTATTCTTCAAAGCTTCAAGGACTAATGATTGAATTAAATCTACCTGTAAATAAAGAAATAGTTTCATTAAAATTTCTAGTGGCCGCTATTATTACACAAGTGAAAAGTATCCGTGTTGCTCATAGAAATATTCACAAGATCCAGAAGTGCTGTTTACTCATTGTGGCTTTATTTTGGCTTCCAAGATCAAGAAGTATATAAAATAAGTAACTGTCTCTGGATCACTGAATTTTCTCATATTAATATTTAGCTCACCTGATGTGACGGACAATACCCATCATCGGTGGACCGAGCAATCGTTATGAGAACTGGCGGCGGCAGCTTCTTGAGTAGCGTAGTGAGCCAGTTCGTGACCATGGTATTTATTTCCGCCTCTGTGCTGATATGGTAGGGAAGTCCTCCCTGGTCTCTGGTGCAGCCCCCCGCGTACACCGCCCACCAGTCTGGCGTCTCGTTGACTCGCTCAGCCTCTGCTAGCACGGCTGACGCAATGTCTGACACCTACGGGAGCAAAAATAGCAGACCTTTACATATAATAAACAAAAGTATTTTTGAATAGCTAGTAGGTATACAACTATACACTATATATATGTTATTCAAATCATGGTTGAGGTCCCAAAGTAACTGTGCTCGCACGCAGAGTCCACATTTATACTAAACTGTAAAGAATCATGAAATTCATTTCCAGATAAATTAAGACTATTAATATTACCTACTTTGTAATAGAGGTCGGTCTTTGTTCCAGGATATTCGTCTAGGTTATTATTAGTTTCCAAATACTGAAATAAACTTTCAAGTTCTTCTAATTGAGCTTCTCGTGCCTTTAGAACTTTTTCATATGCATCTATACTTTCATTTTCAGGCAATTTGAAATTAAATACAGGTTCTAATCGATTGTATAGCTCAATATTTTTATATAATAGAAGGAATGGATTTCCTGTGCTAAAGAAGTCCAAGTCTATATCGAGGACATATGGTTCAGATATATTTAATTCGTTTACTAAATCACTATTTTCTTTCGTTACGCTGTCAGATAGTTCAGCGACTGTAAAATCAAATTCCCTCACATTAGTAAGATCTGACGAGTACAATGCATCTGAAAGATAATAAGGTGCTCTGCTGTTTACTCGCAGTAGGCCGCTTTTTACGTCATCTCCAACTTGAATGGCTTGGGAGCCGTCTGAGAATTGTTTAGCCCACGGCGGCCGCAGCCACACCACTCGCCGGATGTGTCCCGCAGCCGCAGCGGGCACAATCCAATTTTCGATTTGTAGTAATGGTAAAAGTTTCCTCCCTGAACGAGCCTCTTCTCCTTTCAGTTTGCGATCAATAAGCATATCCGGGTGAGCATCTAAATGCAGCAAAGTTGTTCCTTCTAATGGCAACTTTTTTCCTCCAATGGCTGAATAAATAAATTGCAAAACATCATTGTGTTCTTCTACCACGTGTATTGGTATCTTTTTGAAACGTCTACCAGGTCTGTAAATATTTTCATGGGAGTTTTCAGACATTTTTCATTATTTAAATGTGCTACAACAAACAAAATACATTTTAGTTCTTCAGTTTGCTAGATTTTTGTTCTTCAGATTGCAATGAAGAAATGTTTCAAATTCCTGAAAATCTAGGTATACCAAAATAAGCTCTAAAACCACATTTAAAGATTGATATATCCGAAGTGTCCGATTATCATAATGTACACGTAGTTTAACCACAGCCGTTGGAAAACGAACTTAAGTAGCTTAGAGGGCAGACCTGTGCGGCATCTGCGAGAAGTAGAGAATTTATAAATCGTATGAAGTTCATGGGAGAGAAAACAAGTGTTGGTCGCTAGATGAGTCGACGATGTTCGAAGATTGTGTGAGATTACGGTCTGACAATGATGATGATAAATATCTCCAAATGTTAATGAGTAGTTTGAGAGCCAAATGCTAGAAAAATAAGAGACATTTCTAAGACCAATATCCTATACTTGTAACCTGATGTAAGGCCATGATGATGTTATTATAATCTTAAATGGGGAAGCTCTGAAAATCCCAAAGAAACTTGGGATTTGTAAATATACCCTCTTTGTAAATATCGCACGTTTAATCCAATACTGTCACTAAACAAAATTATTCAAAAATTTGATTATAACGCCATCTAGTTGCTGAGCGCGTAGCGCGTGTATCACTTCGACTCCCATATTTTAATTCCCAGTCGTTGATCCAGAAGTCTCTGCTAACCAGACGACACTAAACGAAAAGCCCCCCTCCCTTCATTCCTACAACGACCGTAAACACAAAAGTACGTCTAGTCGTCGACAAAATTACATTTTTTTGAGTGCAAAGCCGTCATTTTAAGCTTAAAGTCAGTTTTCTATTTAATTACATCAGTAATTTTTTGTTTTTTTTTATAGCCATAACGTCATTTTTTTATTAAATACAGTTTTTGTGAATGTTACGTGAATATTAATGAAAGAAACTGACTCCAAAAGTGTCACTATTTATTTAGTGACGGTTTTCCATTATTTTGCAATGTTATATAGTAATTGATTACTGTTCTTATTCTTTTAGTGTCGTTGTGGCGTATCCAAAAAGTTGTGGCGTAGGCAAAAAATATTTCTTGACTTTTTAATTTAATAGTGTATTTATTAATATAGTGGCACTTTTGGAGCAAAATATAAAAGTTTTAAAATAAAAATGTCGTTGTTAGTAAATTATTTCTATTTCAAATAATAATTCTTGGATCATCCATTAGACCTCACACTAGAAATTTGGGAAATGTTGAAAATATCCATGAAGAACATAACTTATTTGTTGATACACGTCCTCGATCACGTTCAATATCCAAGACATTGATGCCGTTCACACGGCATCAATGTCTAGTGATTCTTTTCAAGCTAATGATGATGATCTTAACTATGAGCCTAGAATGCCTAGAACAGTTGAGGAATCTTTCGACGTAGATGCTTCTGATGACCAAGAACCTTATATTGTATCTTCACCGGTGAAGAAACGACGTCAGGGTGTTATAAATTCCAAATAACTCAAGGCAGTTTATTACAAAAACTCTTAT
Source organism: Parapoynx stratiotata (assembly GCA_910589355.1). Taxonomy (NCBI): domain Eukaryota; kingdom Metazoa; phylum Arthropoda; class Insecta; order Lepidoptera; family Crambidae; genus Parapoynx; species Parapoynx stratiotata. The sequence goes on from OU342458.1 coordinate 13,310,723, forward strand.
GCTCAAAATGATTACAAGCAACTTTGCCCACAACGATTATCACGACGTAGTAGAAGCAGACATAATTATGAACTACAGCAGAAGCTGTATAATTCCAAAATTGAGTTCAGTAATCGTAAAAAAGTGACTTGAAGTCACATGTGGATAATAATTTAATTTTTCGTTTTTATGCAAACTCTTTTTATAACAGTATTCTTTAATGATGATTTAATTTAACTGGTTTTATAAGACTTTAATTATAGTTTTAAAGATCTCAATTATTAAATGTATGTTAAGAACAACTAGTGATTACTGTGATTAGTGATGTTATAGGTGGTTATACTACTAATATAAAACAACTAAATAGTAAAGCCAAGTTCCTTCATTTTGTTAGTAACTAATAGATTTTTATATTTATGTTTTTAAAAACTATTATTGTGTTTGTTTAACTTTTGTCAACATGCAAAAACAGCAGATAAAGTATAATTAATGTTTTATATTTTTTAAGATGCATACATTTATATGTGCATAATGACACTTTAGTGATTTCAAACTTTTTTTTAAATGGTAAAGTGTCACTAAACTTTAAAAAAATTTAAAACTATTAGTTAACAGTAAATAAAATTTTTTTTTTTTACTTATTTTAAGAGGAATTATTGTATAAACGATATATAAAAACAGTTGTCCCTGTAAAGATGATATTACCATATTTAAGTCGATAAACGTTTCCGTTAAATCTTTAACTGGCTCTCCTGTATAATTTACCTATTTTTGATAGTGACAGTATTGGATTAAACGTGCGATATACTACTGACCTACTATTATTTGAATTACCAAGACAACACATGCAAAATGACTCGATGGTGCAGTCAGAAATCTGTGCCTAGTAGGTATATTAAAAAAAACTACATACCTATTTTAGAGATATGCGCATGAACTAGAAAATGATAGAGTTGAAAGTGAGAGAAGCAGTAAGAGGTCCTTCTTTTGGGTCGGTACAATCATTCTCAACAGTGGAACGTCCACGGCCGGGGGTGTGGTGGTGGGTGAATCTTATCAAAGGGAGCCAGAATATTTTTCCATTAGCGCTAGCAAACTTCCGGGCGGCGCGGTGCGTAGTTGCGCGGCGCGGGGCGTTGCGGCTGGGCGGCGGGGGTGGCGGGAAGGTGTTGTGACGGGTAGCGGGGTCGATACCGCCGCTGACGTCACTACGCTACTACACCCGCCCAAACATGCCCCGCGCTCTTCCCTCTCCTGACCTATTGCGCTACGCCCACCTGGGTCAAGGTGCGGAAGCCGCAGGGAACCTCCCGGATGTTAATTTGATTATCCATAAGATTAATTTATGCTTAACCAATGGCTGCCTTAAACACAATTCAAACATAATCTAGTACATTACGTTGGGTATGGACATCCTGATTGAATCAGAAAGTTAAGTATTTTCTGTATACTCTTTGCTTTTGTATTAACTAGTATTCTATGCATGCTTAACATGGGGCTAAGATAACTCAATATTAACTTCTTCATAACGAGGCCTGCTAGTAACTGTATTATTATTAAAAATTACATTGATGCAGAATCAACCACACATAGAAGCTTGAGACATGCAGACATGGATGCCTACCTTGTCAAGGTTCACAAAACGAGACACAATAGAATAGAAGCATCTGTTGTTTGCGAACACCGGTGTTCGCGGTGCTCCCCAAGGGGCTAATGTGTGGCGGAAAACAGTGAAACATATTATGTTACATACTTGAACCCCAACATTATAATTCAGTGTGCTACTTTTTCCTAAAAGATATCCCTCATCCTATTAATATTAGTTTCCTGTTATTTCTTCCCAGATCAATAAATCTAATATAAAATAAAAATTAATCTGCTGAAATTAAATATTTCAAATCTATACATCAGAATCAGAGACTGAGGTTGTGCTGACAGATTGACTAATCATAGGGTTGCCATACCAATTTGGTAATCAGAACAAGATGTGTGAAAACCCTTAATTTTAGAGCCCAGAACCAGGACTCATTAACAACATTATCAGTGTAATAAATACAGTTGAAAATATATATTCCTCGGATACCCTATAAACTATGACAATTCCTTGGAAAAACAGATGCATGACAAGTGACAACCCACACTAAAGAGCAAAACCTCAACAGCTTACAAACTCTACACCCTATCCCAAGTAAACACACACACACACCTCCAAGTAAACACACACATACCCACTTCCAAGTAAATTAATAATTAATTTAATAAATAAATGTAAAGTTTACCTATCAACATAATATTAAAACATTGTTAGTGCTCTCAATCAAAAGTTAACCATTATTTTATTTTCAGTAATAGTTATTGTAAGGAAATAAAGTATCTTGAAATTAGAGAAATAATAAAATATTATTGTTGCATCAGAAACTACAAGTACACACAAAATAATTCATAAGTACATATAATAGTTTATACAACCGTTTATAGGATCATTAGAAAGAAAATGCAAAGTACAGAATAAGCAGCTAGATTGACCAATTGCCAAGTATTTTTAAAACAAGCATACTAAAAAATTAAAAATAAGCTATAATGTATAGACTATTGTATTACAGACTAGGAACAATAATTTGTAGGAGATAAAGAAATTCTGGATATAAGTAATTATCAGCTTTTATTACACAAACTTTAGTTATAGTTTAAGATAATAAAGCTCAACTTTTAATGATAACTATATTTTTCCTTTTGAACACAAAGATTTTCTATACCTACATAAATTACTTCAAGGATTGAATCACATAAAGATTTGGAGTTTATATAATTAATTATATTTATTGGTTTAAGTAGCAATGAATTCAATATTTTTTTGTACGAGTTTTTGCCTACAACTTCGTGTGGTTTACTTAGCGTGATGTTCTATAGTCTTCCTCAATAAATGGGCTACCTAGTATTGAAAGAATTTTTCAAATCGGAGCAGAAGTTCCTGAGATTATCACATCCAACAAAACAAACAGATTCTTCAACTTTATATTTAAATTACATTGCTACCCAAATCAGTATAAATTATACTTACTTCTTTCAAAACTGCAATGAATGAAGTCAATTTAGTAAATGCTATGCTTTAAAACAGGTGTTATTTAAATGGTTAGCAAAATATTCGTATTTTGGTCAGCAAAAAATACTATTGGTCAGCTTAGATCTAATTGGTTAGCAACACAAATAGTTTCTCTGCTGCCAAATTACTTAATATATGTTTTGCAGGCACAAATATTGTTTTATATGGTCATAAAAAAATACCATAACCTAATATCTATCAGAATACATTGCCTATGAATTGATCCTTGATACTCCATTGATCCTTTTTCTACATTTAATACATTTTCAGTAACATTTTAATTGCTATCCAAAAAATTATTTAGCAGCTCAACTTATTTTTTTGCTGCCCAAATAATTATCCGGCTGACAAAATATTATTTGCTGCCAAAATGATTTTTCGGCTGACCTTTTTGTTGGTGACCAAATAATTAAATGTTCCCATTTACAACTAGAGTTGTTAAATATATTAATTATTCGTTAAAATTAACAGATAAATAAAAATATCATTAACAGTCAATAATTGAAATCAACATTAACTGATAAAATTATCGTTATTCGATTCGGACATCCTGGCACCTTACCGCGCGCAGTTGAAAATATTAGTTAGGTATATCAACGGACCGAGCTGAGTGAGTGAGCCGACGAGAGCCGATCCGGCGCCCGTTAGAGCGAGACGGCAGGTGACCCAGGCGCATCGATGCCTAAGCTGATCGCCTGATGCGATCGAATTTGATTTCAATTGTATTCTCATTAAGCATGTTTTTTTCTTGATAAAATAAATTTTTTTGGTTGCACTCGATTCTAGGTTCTGTTGCTTTTGGAATAAGTATTAAAATTAAATGGTATTGGTGATCGAATAATGATAATTAACAGTTCATTTCTTTCTGATATTTTTACTCGATTGAATAATTTTATTTATTAGTTGCAAGTTGAAGTAAGTGTGATTTCGTTGCGGAACTGTTTATTGGTGATTGTTTTTCATAATGTCTAGACTAAATGCGGAAATTTGGACACGTTTTGAAAAGTGAACTGGAGATTAAAAATTTGCATGTTGCATGTACTGCAAACAAAATTGTCGTTTAGGCACTACCAGTAATCATTTTTAATTAGCAACACTGTACTAGACAATATAAGCCTGTAAGGTATGAAAGCAAGTTCATTAATTCATTCTACGCTTTCATATAATAATATTCGTTGGTTACGTTTAAATTAAAAACCAGTTTATTTCATTATTAGATTGAAAATATCAACTAATATTTTCAACAGATAAAATTAACTGTTTAAAATATTTATCATTTAATTTTTAACAGATAATTTTTATAAACAGTTAACACCATCTCTATTTACAACACAATAAAAATATTTAAGTTTAGCTTTATCACAGCTAAAATTTGAATTTTTGACAATGAAATTTTTTTTGTAATTGTTGTTGTAAAATTCTCCCATGTAGGGAAGGCAAAGGGTACAAAGCCCATACAGCCAAGTCTTCGGTATATATTTTTTCAGAATTTGCATTGAAATGCAAATGTAATACATTTCAATGCATTCTTGGGAGATAGTGTTGGGTAGGACACGGTTTGAAAATGAGTTTGTAAGAGTAGCCTCTTTTTTCTACTGAGCCAGTACAACGTCCCACTTCAAATGAGGCGAGGCGTTCATAAGCTCGGCAGTACATTTGAAGCGATGAGTACAAATGTAACATTTGAAGCGTATTGTGTATTTGTGTGACTCGGTAATAATTTAGAAGTTGTGTAATGTCTAGTGTGTAGCGTTCGTCTCTCTCAGTCTCAGTTCTTTCGGTGAGTGAGTGAGTGAGTAAACGCGAATACCGCGACATAAAATGTGAAGTAGTACATTTTAAAATTGTGAGCCACTCTTACAATGTGACGTCATGTCCCGTACAAATGTAATGCCTCTTGTAAGTCCTACTCAACACTATTGGGAGAGTTTGGCGTCAAAAGATCGATGGCAGATACTGTGATGCTACTTCGATGAGGTGGATTACCACAATTAAAATCTCATCGTTTTTCACACCACTTGACGATTATTTCAATGATCCTCCACATTGCTAATCATTATTGACACTTACTACACAAAACTACACTGATTTTACGCAACAAGATCAACTCCGAAACAATATTACAATCACTAAAATAAAAATCACGTCCGCCATAGTTGGATGCCGCCAAAAAACTCCCTTTTTTTTGTAAAATTCTCCCATATAGTGAAGGCAAAGGGAACAAAGCCCATACAGCCAAGTCTTCAGTACTTTATTTCTTCAGTAGTTTGCATTGAAATGCTAGTGTATTGCATTTCAATGCATCTTGGGAGAGTTTGACGTCAAACGATCGATGGCAGACACTGTGGTGCTACTTGGATGAGGTGGATTACCACGATAAAAAACTCATCACTTTTCACACCACTTGACGCTTATTTCGATAATCCTCAACATTGCACATCATCACAGACACTTATTACACAAAACTACACTGATTTTACGTAACAATATCCACTCCGAAACAATATTACAATTATCGAAATAAAAATCACGTCCGCCATTAGTCAAATGCCGCCAAACTCTTCTCTCTTTTTTATTTAATATTCAGTTTTACGGCTCTGGCTGCAAGAACTTGTCAGCCACACGTTAACAGTCGAATACTTTTCTTCAATAGTTTGCATTGAAATGCCAGTGAAATGCATTTCAATGCATCTTGGGAGAGTTTGGCGTCAAATAGTCCATGGCAGACACTGTGGTGCTACTTCGATAAGGTGGATTACCACGATAAAAATCTCATCGTTTTTCACACCACTTGACGGTTATTTCGATGATCCTTCACAACGCTCATCATCACAGACATTTATTATACAAAACTACACTGATTTTGCGTAACAACATTGAAATAACAATCTCGTCCGCCATCGACAAATGCTGCCAAAAACTCTGTAAAATTCTCCCATACAGGGAAGGCAAAGGGAACAGAGCCCATACAGCCAAGTCTTCGGTATTTGCATTGAAACGCGAGTGTAATGCATTTCAATGCATCTTGGGAGAGTTAGGCGTCAAACGATCGTCCGATCAATCAAACGTTTTTCATACCACTTGAAGTTTATTTCAATGATCCTTCACATTGCTCATCATTATTGACACTTATTACACAAAACTACATTGATTTTACCACAGAACAATAAAAAAGGTTAGAATGATAACGCATCCACATTAGTACTAGGACCGCGCGAGCCAGTTCTCACACATACAAGAATTAATAGTTATTCAACACACAGAGAGCGCAATGTATTCATTGGCTAAAAAAATTCAAGCAAAAGTAGCGAATTGCACCTAAATAATAAAGGTTATTTTACTGCAATACACAGGTATGTGTTACCAGCTGTTGTACGGTACCATTTATGTTGGCACAATGCATTTTGTTACTTCGAAATTTTACAGTTCAAGCACGGACTGGTAAGATCATTTATATACAATCATTTGAAATACGTTTTTAAATATTATAATCTATAATACGTATAATGAGACACGTTAAATATATTTTTCGAATTATTGTGGAAAAACATGTACACTATCATGACAGCACTGGACTAGTGTAGTGCACAATTTGATGTCGATAATCAAGTATTATTCAAGTATTAAGTAACAAAATTATGTATTTTATTTATATATCCAACTTCGTAATTAAGGAGAATATTAATATACAGGTTGGTTTTTTTTTAAACACACTTTTATTTTCAAATAGAAACAAAACTGATTTCACACTTTTTCAAAAAGCTTACCCAAACAGGGAATCAAACCACCTCAAATAATTCTATTTCGTGGTGGTTTTGGTCGCTACACAAGCAGCATTTAGTTGCTTAAAATGGGACTAGTTGATAGGTGTGAATGTCTGAGGATATTTATTTTATTTCACTAATTGATTTAGTTATGGCTTAAAATACTATTTCTCTATGAAACATTAGGTCTTACGCATGTAAGACATAATGAAACCGTACATTAATTTATTTTTTCCGGGCACATTTGGAAAATCTGTAGCAGCCGGTGGAATGCAGAAGTAGAGATGGATATCTTGTATGAAATACGAGTGTTTCACATTGTATTGGTTAATAGAATAAAAAAATAACTAAAAAAATGAGAATGCAGTTGCTTCTTTTTAAAATAAAAGTTCGTTTCCTTTGTGGAAATAAAAATATTTTATTTATTTAAGGTACCTCCCCTCTTGGGCTCCTAAAGAAATTCCAACCAATTTCAATACTATACAAATTTAATGAAGATAAATATTTTGTAGTCTGTGATTTAGTTTTCTACTGAATAAATACTAAAAAGACAAGAGGTAACAGTTTCAGGTGGATGTTTCTAGGAATAGGTCACTGACTATAACAAAAGATACACTATCGCTATAGTTGGCTTGGCAATGAGAACAACAATAAAGAAAAAACTGCCTTGCCAGTTTTCCACCAGTGAATAATAAATAAAATAATTGGTAATGTTATGAGCTGGGGTTGCTCTCAGTAAAGAAACAGCGGTTACCAACATACACTTTTTAATTAATTAACATTAATACAGGTTGATCACATTTTTCTCGTCACCCATCCCTCAATGTCTTAAGTCTATCAAATAAAGTCGAAAGTCTTCGACTAGTGCGTCCTCCCGGTCATGACCTACGGTGCTAAGACGTGGACACTCACTGCTCGACTAGTCCACCAGTTTAAAGTCGCCCAGCGAACTATGGAATGGGCTATGCTCGGAGGGCACTGTCTTTATTGCCTATTATAATTTTGAGTTTTCGCTTTCTTTGTGAACTGGCATTTGAACAGGAAGGCGAACTTGATTTTCCTGCAAACAAAAGTAAATGATTTCAAAATTCTCGCTTATGAGATATTTGACATCATGAAATAAATTTCTTTTTAGATAAAAAAAAAATAGAAAATAATCAACAAATTTAAGTCACTACTAATTTTATTCAATCGTCACTCAATCACATGCGCAATATTTCAACCCTGTATAATCGAAACGACTGATTTAGCGCAAGGGTAAGGATAACTGCCTTCTGTGGCAGACATCACCGGTTCGATTCCCGAACAAGACAAATGTATAATTTTATAATAATATTTTGTTTTCACTGTAGACAGATAAAATATTCATAACATTACCTGTACGCAAATATCTATGTGAGGTACTGCAGAAGATTTCAAATGCCTTTTTTTTAAACTTGTAGAAAGTCATCTTCCGTAAAATGCTACGTGCAAATGCTACTGCTTTTAGTAGGAAACCATTGATCTTTCCTGCCAGTTGCGGATATCCATTTTTCTTTTATATCCGGATTTGTAGGAAAACTGAAATATGTAAATCTTTATAAACAGAATATTTATGTCTTATTTAAAAATTAAATAGATATTTAAAACTTAGATTTGATATTATGTCCATGTAAATTACCACATCATAATGTCTGAGCACAAGGAACAAAAAAACTCTATCGATAAAACTATCGATAACATGCAAGCCCTATGATTGCACAGAATTTGGTACAAATTATTTTCGTGATTGATTATGCTTCCATATTCAGTTATTTCCAAATATTATTACTTACCGATGAAATATAATTACTCCTTTATCCAGATTCACCTTTTCACTTCGCAAAAGGCACGAAATAATAGCACAACTCGGCATCTTTTTGGGTTTTGTACTGCACCGAATACACGTCTGACAGCTACGCCATTGTGCAATACACTGCGAGCAATTTGACGTTCATATGCCCGTTTGCTCATATGAGCGGCTCGTCAACCACGTCCACTTTATCATTCTAACCTTTTTTATTGTTCTGTGGATTTTACGCAGCAAGATCCACTCCGAAACAATATTACAATCAATGAAATAAAAATCACGTCCGCCATAGTTGAATACCGCCAAAACTTATTTTGTTTTTTTTTCGTAGTTTGTCACCAAATTACACTATAGCGCTTGGACCTTGTTGTGCGTTGTTCCTGTGCCGAGTAGAAAGTTTAAAATTTGACCATAGATATAGAATAGTGACTTTTTTTTCTCGTTCTAAAACATTAACATCTACGCGAAAGGCGTATGAACCATGTATGAACACGAGAGTTGTAATTACTGTTTCTTGCATAGACATACTTGAAAAACGTACCCCGCTAGGTATGTATGAAATATGTCTGCAGTATTTGCATTGAAATGCAAGTACTGTTGACATATTAATAAGAAAGAAATGTAGGGGCTCTGTTTCCTTTGTTTCCAAAAGAAAATCTGAATCTTTTGCTTTACTTTTTTATAACTATAATACAAATGGCGCGAAAAGTTTAAAATTAATTTACTGAAATATTGCATTGAACTTTATTAGGATAACGTCGTTGTTTTTATCTCCGTTTTACAATACACTATAACTTTGTAGTGTTTTCTAATAATGTCAACTAACATTCTGTTTTGTTTTTGCCTGACTATTGGTAATTTTCATTCGAATCAAAGAAATGCAGGTGTCGCTGTCGGCTAGTGGAGAAATGAACGCCAAAAGAACTGTTGAGGTTGAGGCACATGATTTACTGCAGGGTTACCCACTTCTCAAAATAAGTAATATTGGTTATTTTCATACTGAAAGAAGGTAATGTAATATTAATATCTACAGATAGTTATATTTTTTTTTCATACATTATTATGCCATAGTTTATCAAGTTATAGCTCAAATAGAAAGATTTATGATCACCTGTTGATAAGCACGACGCTCCAGTACTCTATACGAAAATAGCTTGGGCTACATGGGCCATATGGGTGGTAGCGGCTCATTACAAGAACACTACCAACACATCTCATCCATTGGGTGTCGTGAAAGGCGATTAATGGACTTAGAACTGCACAAACATCCAAAAGCTTATAGCGGCGATGGGCTCACCACCTGTCAAGTTGAGCACATGCAGTGACTACTTGTGAAGCGCGGACTATTGCAGTGGACTGCTTTTGCGGTGCTTTTGTCTAGTCTCTGACTAACTCTTAGGGGATAATAGTCGTGATTATGATACTGATTGGTCGCGGTTTATTTGGATCAACGCAACGGAGCAATTTGTATTTGCCTATTGGTTGGAATGGAAACCTAATGAGACAATAGGAGCAAACCTGCTCTTTGGTCACACAAAAAGGAATGTTACATGTGATAATGTAAAGTTTAAATGATTTTGTGGTTCACGACTTTTAACATGTTGCGTTCAACTCGGAACAATTCTCGCTGTGTTGAGAATAGATAAAGGCAAAATTTATTGCCTTCACGAATTTGTGAAGATCATAATCATGAGCCAAAACGCATCAAATCAGAATAAATGCAGGAACTTTAAAAATATTAGATTGATATAGTTTTCCTATAATGCACTACTTCGAAGGGGTAGGCTGATGGGCAGTGTGCTCAGAGTAAACAGAACTGGAGTAGCCATTAGTCAATTTCTCAAACATTTTTTTCTGCCATTTCTTGCGGGGGGTGAGGTTTACCACTACACTCAAAGCCAGCCAGTTTTTACAAATGCACACATGCATAAGTCGACACACAAATTTAAATTTCACGCACACACACGCTTAAAATAGTCACGTGGGGTGTGCGTTTTGACAACGTCACAGCCGCACTCCCCACGAGACTAGCGTTCGAAATTTGAAATCGTAGAATTCTAAAACATGAAATAATGAAGTAAATAATCATGAAAACTTAAAAATTATAATTACAAATAAAAGGTGACACCATCTTTTAGCATACTCGATGTTTTCTATTTATTTTTACAACAAAAAACAGCACAGGCAGGCATTTTTGCGGGAGCTCTGTTCGCCGCAACGTTTACAATGTTATGGCTGTCAAAATGGCGGCTCAACTAGTTTTATTAAACGTGCAAGCATCCGATGCTTGTGCATTTGGCAGAGGGGAATGTTAGACAAATCCTACTCCAGTTCTGTTTACTCTGAGGCCTTAGAGCAACGCGGGCCTTCCGTCCCGGAAGGGAGTAGGCATACGAAGCGTTTCCCCTCTGTCAAAGTATAAGCCCAAGTGGGCATTGGCGTTTATAAAAACTAGTTGCGGTCAGATTTCTTCCTAGACCGAGTCCAGTCGCGCAAGTGAAGTCTGCTCTAATAAAAATGCCGAATTGCTCAGTTTTTTGCAGTAAAAAAAGGTCTGGAACACAAAGTTTACAAAAAGATGGTGTTACATTTCATTTATAAGTAATTTCTTATCGAATTATTGCTATTTAATGACATTTAAACACTAAATTCACATAATTTAATCTTAATTAGTTGTCGGATTTGTTGGCCAACATCTGGTCCTCTCGTCCATACTAATTTCAGATCCGTCGCGCGACAAATCCAACTTCTCGCTGTTGAACAACATAGTGATGTTACCGTTACATATCATAATTTTTGTCGATGGGTGGCGGTGGAAGTTATGTATTTAATGACACGTATTAGACAAATATTTGTTTATATGAACTATACTCGATACGGGTTGTCTTTTGTACATTATTATTGTATAATACCTAGCATGTAAATAGAATAAAAAACCCGACAAAGAGCGAGTCGAACCCGCGTACTGAGGGTTCGGTACCATCATGTATAATTACACTGCGGTGTAGAATATGGCAGTTTTAGGTTAGCGCCTCTCACTTGTGACAGACACTAAGTCGCACCATAAAGGTTCTTTTTACCATTGTGGTACGGAACCCTTTAAAAGATCATGAAATTATTTCAATGATACAATTTATTAATAACTAGCCTTCCGTCCTGGGCTTGCCCGCGTCAACTACATTTATGGTTATGTCGCATGAATGTGATGTTTTTCTGGGATAAAAAGTAGTTTATTTAAAATTGATAAAACGGGATGTACACCGCGTACCGTTGTTTTTTGATTTATACAATATTTCGGCACTTTGACGCATGCAATTTTGTGCGGTGTAAATCCCGTTTTGTCTCATTTAAATGTTAGTGACCACGTAAGTCTAAAACAATAGAAAGTAGCCTACTATCCAGCTCCCAAACTATCCCCATACCAAAACTCACGCCGATCCGTTTCTCCATTTTGATAAACAAACCATCAAACTTTCACATTTATAGTATTAGTATGGATACATAATTATTAGATAAAGCTATATTTATTTAAGCAATATTTTTAGTATCTATTTATATACGCAGTATTTACTTCCACCTCTTTTTGATACGTTGTAAAAATTAATAGGCGAGGTTACACGAATGTATAATACCTAATTCTGTGCAGTTTCATACACTAGTTTATCTAATCTCATACATTGAATGTATTATAAAAAAGATAGAGATTTATACAGTTTATTTATTGGTTATTGTAAGTATTAACATTTTGTATACTACAATTATGAAATTGAATATGGAATTGTGTTGTGTTGGCGTTAGACGTATTTGGTGTAGGTACAACTGGTGCATTAATATTGATTTCATTTTTATTATTAGCAAAAAAAAGCTATTTACGGCACCGCTCTTATGTTTCAAAATCTCGTGTCACAGTGTATTACATATGTTAACACGAGATTTTTATATATTAGAATATTAAAAGTTGTTTCTAAGATCGTACATAAATACCTAATAATGATTACAAAAAATTAAGTAATAATTGTTTCAGCTATAAATAAAGATAATAATAATAATAAATAATAATAATAATAATTTATCTTCTTTTATTAAACAAATTGAAAACGACATGTACAAATTTTTAAACGTTGACCATAAAAAGATAGGTACTTTGGTCACCATTATTGACAGAACTTATCGACTACATTTGTCGATAGTGTCAAGCACTATCTTCCTTTACGTAAAACTGACGTCACAATCGTTTACGTACAGTTGTTTCTCTGTGTGAATGTGTTTGTGTGCATCTAGTTTAAGCTAGTGTTTTAATATTTTTATCGTGTGCGTGTGTAGCGACGTTGCATAAAAATGCATTTGTGGTTAATTACATTTGTGTGCACTACCTCGTCCCCCGCAGAAAATGGCAGACTTTTTTGCTTAGAAATGACTGCGCATGGCGTCTCCTTACCCGCGTTGCTCTAAGTCTGAGGCAGTGTGTAATTCACCTCTACCTACCACTTCGGGGATATTGGCGTGATGATATTATTATGTAGTGGATAATAATTGGGTCTTGAGAGTATAAATTTTTTGTTATATTTATAAAAAGCTGTCTTTTATGATACCTTTTTTTAGAAAAGTATACCTGGACTTTCTAGGGAGCTTAGCACATACTATAACTCAATTAGAAGCAGATTATAAAAGCACTAAAGAAATAGAAAAAACGCTACAGGTTCATAAGGTCGCCATAATGGAAGGAATGCAGGAGTCACTTAAATTATCTCAGCAAAAAATTAAATCTCTAAAGGAAATTCATGCATCATTTAAAAAAGAGTAAGTAGGAAAAAAATCTAATATAAATTTTACGCGACTACTTGTTTAAAAGACATAATAATTAATTTTACTTTATATGTTTTAGGTGTGATAACATGGATAATGAATATAGAGCTCAAACTGACAGACTAGCTAATGAATATGAAGATCATAACGAGAGGCTTCGCCAAAAACTAATATCTATTTGTAATCGTAATGAATGGGAAACACTACAAGAAATAATTTTTAAAGTCCTTTGAATGTGACCTTTAGATAAGTTATCACTGTTATGTTAAAGTTGTCAACTAAAGTTTTAAAAATATCAAGGACGATTAACAAGAAAGATCCCTCCTCATTTTCATTAATTTAAATGCAGTATAATTTATTGACCAAAAAACAAAAAAAATACAATATGGGTGATTGTACAGTAAGGAGAAAAATAAAAAATTCATTTAACCTAATTATAAATTTATTTTGTAATTATAAGTATTTTGCACATGGAAGATTTAATAAACTATGTCCACATTAAAAAGGTCTCATGATTTCTCATTAGCCAAAAAAAAGAAAAAGAAACTGTTACACAAATCAGATTCAATCCTCTATTACGGTAACAAAAAATTAAACAAATACCATGTGAATCATATCTTTAGGAAAATAAAATATAATGATAATTGAATATCTCTAAAAGTAAGAAAATTATAGTTATAAGACACAATTCCAACAATGCTGATTATTTTCTACATTGAGAGCCTTTTATTTGAGACTTGCACCTGTAAACTTGTTTTAAAAATAGTATAGTATATCTTGTTTTCAAACAGCAAAGGAAAGGTAGTACATTCTAAGAAACTTGTATCTTATTCTAAAATTTGACAGAGGTAATGTCAACTGAAACTTAACTTATAATAATTATCTCTCTAGTCGTGTCACTAAGATAATGTTATTTTTATATTAGTAGATCTTATCTACATCATCTCTTTATCTGATGGATACTTTATTAATATTATGAATATAAAATTACTTATAATCTAATTCAGTGTGAGGGTGGGGACATAAAAAAAGTTGATAAAATCTTTATATATCTATACTTACCCACGACAGTGAACGTTATTTTTGTACTTTGTTCACAATGTTATAGAGAAAGGCCATCATAGGGCAGTGAAAGGTGAATTTCTTTAGTGCGGGAAACTTGGTATTCGTGCGTTATACATAGTTCATTTTCTAATAAGTGCACATCTGACTTGCAAGACAAATAACCGTTAAACGTTAACGTTTATATTTGAACACAAAATAAGACTTCATGATTCTAAAGTAGCGTGTGTTTACACCGCCCGATTCTAAAGAAATGATTGGGAGGACATTGAGAGTTGCCCACAGGGCAGAATATTTAGCTCCTGTCGAGTGAAGCGTAGGCACCGAAGGCTTATTACATGATGCGGCAATTCTCCTCACCCTCTCGGATTTCTCCAAGCTGCAAATTGAAAGGATTGTATTAATAATATAAATAAGTATTGTATTTTAATGATTATATTAATTTCTTGTTATTATAAATTAACCTAAATTAATGTCTCACTGTAAATAAGTTTAGAATACTGGTTTTATTACTGAACTTATAAATTATCCTGCTGCTTCTGTTCCCTTCCTCAGATTCTATCCCTCGTCATTTACGCAATGCATTTTTTTTATTCTTCCAGTCCCCACATAAACAAGCACCCTCAAATTCATAGCTTTTTGTAACGCACCACGCTGGCCCAATGCGGGTTGGTGGGTAGAAACGCAATAGTGCTTAACGCTTAACGTGCCTTCCGAAGCACGGGGGAGTTCGAGATTACAATGGTTAATCCTTCCACGACCATGGCCAAGGTAGCTTTGCTTTTGAAATCGAACCGGGCTATATATTATACAATAGTAGTTTATGTAATTGTCACATAATATAGGTTATTAATACACGAGCGTGGTTTTGAAAACGAGCCTTGTTTTGGAAACGAGCGTTTTAATACCGAGTTATGTGCAGTTACATACACTAATTTATCTACACTCATTATTCAAATAAATTAAACAAAAAAAAATAATTAATTTTATTTATTGTTGGCTGTCTGGAAACCATTTGCCATATTTTGTGCGTTTTTAAGAAAAATAAATGTTGCATAATGAGTCTAACCTGTTGCATAATGGTCATTACGTTAGTTACCATTTTTTAATTTTCGTTTTTATCATCTGTGTTAAAAAGTATGTCATTATGAATTCGAGTCTGAGTTCATAATTCGAACATTATAACATGAGTGTAGAAAAATGATATACCTGTTCGCGGCGCGGATACTTGTGCGCGAGCTCGCGGTGTCTCTGCGCGCTCGTGCTCACCTGCCGCCGCTGCCGCTCCGACACCGCCACCTCCTGCCAATACCGATGTTATAATGAGTCATATGATATACACCAGACAAAACCTAAATGTGTTCCGCGGAACCCTAGGGCTCAACGATACCCCTGTTGGGGTTTCGTAAGAATTAAGAAAAAACAATCTTCATACCTCTGTTACACAGCATACAATAGTGTTTTTGTAATGGACATTAAAGCTTAAATAAATTAATAAATTGTTCACTCTGGTACAATATTTACTATACCACCACAGCCTTTTGATAAAAGCCGCATGAGATTACGCTACAGTTGCGAACAAGCGGTTTTCGACTCTAACTTAATGATATAAAATCGAGATTATTTACACCACATTTTTTGTATTTTCTATTTTTATTGCTTTTTTTCCAACTGTCATCTATCAAACCTGATATCAACCAATTGATGAAAACTTAAAAAAAATTTCATACCTCCCATTAGTTAGGTTTTTCTTATAAAATCGAATTTACTAAGTAAAATAAGTATAAGTAGTTATTACAATGTACTTTTATTATACTTATTAATAAATAATAAATTTTTAAAGCAATTTTTTATTGTTGGGTTCCGTCAAGTATTTCGTTTTCCGAAAGGGTTCCGTCATCAAAAAAGTTTGAAAACCGCTGATAAAAACTATCCCCTTATTACAACGGGACTGATCCATATCAAGCGGCATGTAGGTGTTGAAGCTTCTGTGACGATAGTGTAAACAATATGGCCCAAATGTTATTATTATAGTGGCGGACGGAACACTGCTCGTTCGAGGCCGCGGGAATCGCCGGTTCGATCACACCGCCTGCACTAAGATTAAATAAACTTATGTACAGCTCATTGTGAGTATCGCTTACCTCACATTGTGCCCGGTGCATGGCAACAGGCTCGCCACCTTTGTTTGACCCGGGGTAATGGCCGTCCCATACGCGTGTTCAGGGGAAGGACGGGTCACGTGGGGCTCGAACCCACTAGGCCCCACGGGAGCATTCTGTTCTATGAATGACCGACTTAATATATCTGGGGAAACACCTTTGCCTATACCTTTGGGCAAAAGGGCGCGATGATATGTATATTTTAACAACATTATTTATGTAAGATGTCGCTGGTTCTAAGATTAACTTTGCCACCACGTTGGCTCAGTGAGTGTTGGTGGGATGCGCCTGGAGCCTCTTCTGCTGAGTGCTTCAAATGTAAGAAGATTGTCCTCCCGTAGGATGGATTTCATGACGATATCTCGCGCGGCGGCTCGGCCGGTGTGTGTGTGTGTGTGTGTGTGTGTGTGTGTGTGTGTGTGTGTGTGTGTGTGTGTGTGTGTGTGCGCGTGTGTGTGTGTGTGTGTGTGTGTGCGCGTGCAGTTACCTCCTGGTCGCTGTTGAGCAGAGCCGTGGTGAAGGTGTCGGCCACGAACCACTTCTGTCCCTTCATGACGATGTCGCGCGGCGGCTCGTGGTCGGCGCCGGCATCCGCAGACCACACCGTTGCGATCGCTCCCGGCTCCAGCTTCACGGTGCGGTGGAACTTGAACACTGTCTCTTGGTCGCCAGCCTTACGGAGGATTTGGTAACCACCCAGACTCAGCTCCTGTGTACACAAAATGGTTTTTTACTAACACAACAGTCTAGCAGAATTAGCGCATTGCATGAATATCTATCTAGATTATTATTTTTGTTCATATTATGTTATTTTCAAACGAGTGAAAAGGTTTACTGGGGGCGAATTCGACCAAATTCCGTGTTACTACACAAGGGTTTGGGCACCAATAAACGCTCAAATTGCATTGGCTAAGGGGGGGAATCCTGAGTACACGGCCAATAATCGCCCGTCATAAAGCAGTTTTTTCAAAATTTTGTCGAATTCGCCCTAAATAATAGAAGAATGCAAAATTCCGCTTCTAATCAAAGGCTTATACGAATTTAATAATGTGATTAGAGGATGCGAAAGCTGTCGGGAACGGGATCGTTGCAAGTAGTCATACCTTCTTGCCCTTGTTGCGTATCTTAACGAAGGTGCCGTCGGGGCAGGCCTCGGCCACCTCGAGGTCGCCCTTGGCGCTGGAGGTGACGCTGAAGTCGTGCAGGCTGCGCTCCTCCGACTCCTCCAGCAGGGTGCGCTTGCGCGCCGCACGCAGAGGAGTGGCCCTGCGGCCGGGAGTCCCGCGGGTAGAACCGCTGACGGACGCGCGGGACTCGCGGCCCGGGGATTGGGTGGTTAGGTTCAGCCTGTCGACAAAAAAAAATTTAGTCTTTTTTATTTTTTTATTTGAGATTCAACCTGAGGCCGGTTTGACCTTGAAATCTTGACCAGTGGTGTCAATATTACCAAAATGCACTTCGCAACAAGACGTAACAAGGCAACATAAAAAAAAAACTATAGAAAATTTGATGACGCTGGAAATAGATGTGACAACAGGAAATCAATTGGGTCTCAGGAATTTTTTGCCACCTTACAGACGAGGAGATAACATAAAAATGACATTTAAGATAGGAAATCGGTATGTAGCGACTTCGTGGTCGAGTGAGATCTCGAAGTCCATGAGCGTGGCGTACTCGCACAGCTGGTTGGCCATCGCGTGGCGTTCTAGCTCGAACTACAACTAGTGTTACTAACCTGTCTTCTTCACCCTCGATGAGAGTGCGGTAGGTGGCGATCTCGTGGTCGAGCGAGATCTTGATGTCCATGAGGGTGGCGTACTCCCGCAGCTGATTGGCCATCTCATCGCGCAGGCGTGCCAGCTCCTGTTCCAGCGACGCCAAGTCTTCGGCGTGGCGAGCACGCTCCGACTCCAACTGACGCTCCAGCTCACGGCAACGGTTCTGGTTAAGAGAACATAAAAATGTATTTAATTTCAATAATTAATCCAGGTAAAAGGCGACTACGCGTTTTATGTACCATCGGATAGCTTATTTCAAATCGGAGGAGTTTATGGACATATTTGCAACATCATAAGACTCATATAGAGCACTAGCTGTTGCCCGCGACTTCGTCCCCGGTTACTGGTTTTTTTAACTATCCCACGGGAACCCTTTAATTTTCCGGAATAAAAAGTATTTAAGATTTTGACCAGGGATATTAGGTATCACCATGCAAAATTTTATTTAAATCGGTCAAGCCATTTCGGAGATTAGCCCATACAGACAGACAGAGAAACAAAAAATAATAAAAAGTCCCCTGGCTTGATTTTAAGCATTTTTTTTTCTATGTACAGACAATCGACCTCTACAGTTTTATTATATGTGTAGATTTTTGGTGATGATAAAGTGGGGGGTGAATAGGGAAGGGAAAATGTAAAAGATGCCATAGAGTCGAAGAGCTCTGAGTAGTGTCAGCCTCATCATAAGTATATTTTTTTTCATATGACAGGTAAGCTCTTGGCCTCACCTGTTGGCAAGTGGCGAAAGGCCGAAGGTGGAAGCGAGCTTCACCTGTAATCCTCAACAACTGAGGAGCTGGCTATCTTATCTTAATTGCCGGAGATAACCGGTGGTGTAAACTACTACTACTAGACTAGCCGGTTAAGGTGAATGGAAAACTTACGCTCAGCGCAGCGTTCTTGTTCTCGAGCTCGTTAAGCTGTGAGTTGAGCGTGTCGATGCGTGTGCGCATGGTGCGCAGCTCCTCCACAGCCACGGTCGCCGCATTGCTGTTGCGGTTCGCGGCAGAGTGCAAGTTCTTTATCTAAATGCAAAATAATGATATCTATTAGATTACTGTAAAAAAAACTTTACAAAAAAAAAATTTGTTTCACTAATAGTGAGTCCAGGGAGACTCATCTTGATACACAGAAGACTTTTACGATATTATATAAAATCAGTTGCATTTAATTATATTAATTTTCAGATATTCATAAACATAAAAAAATATGTACAGTCGCGGTCAGATAATGTTTACCACCCTAAGTATAAAAATTGCTTGCATACATTGAAGTCAAAAAAGTCGAAATCACGAAATGTCTATTCATTTCGTATCAATTTGATTGATCATAGATTATACCCAAAGATTATATCTATATTTTTTAATAACACGAGAATCCATCGACGACATTTAGACGTGAATCGATAACTTTTTAAAGAAAACTTTTCTTTAATATTTCAGTTTCTTTTTATTAAAAATAATTTTAAAAAATATACTCAAACCATCTTTATTTTATTAAATAAAATTATGTCATCTTATCTTTAAAATTTCTGATTATAATTTCACTTTTGTCCGAATGACGTTCTGTTTGAACGTCATTCGGACAAAAGTCATTTTTGATAACTGTCATTTCTTTATTTGTCTTTACTTCACATTATTTATTAATTTTCAAAGGGTAATAAGTAACTTGATATGTCATAGACTTTATTGAAAACATAGTGATAAAGAATCTAATTTGAAAACTGATAAACATTTTCTGACCGCGACCGTACATTAAACCAGTTTCCATAAACAAAACAAACTGCAATTCCTTAAACAGTAACATGAAGAAAATCGCTGTTAAACCTTCACAGGTCTATTGTCAAAATATTGTTACCTTATTCTCATAGAGCGCCTCGATTTCATCGCGGTTGGCCTTGATGTTAGCCTCCTGTTGTTCACGCAGCTCCTGAAGGCTCTGTTGTAGCTTGGCCTCGTATTGCTGCGCGAGGCGGCCGTCTATACAACAAGAGCAGGAAAAGTATTTAGTGCATCTCTTTCTTTCAATAATCTTTTACCGACAATATTAAATCACCGGATTTCCAAAAGTGTAGTTCTGACTCGATACAATTGAAATACATTATTTTGAAAATTATACATTTTAATATAGCCAGTCATAGATGAAGAGCTTGATGGATATGGATAGATTAATGGTTTTCTTTTTGATATAAATAAATATAAATATCTTCAGACATTTACTCCTATCAACTAGCCCCATTTTAAGCAACTAATTTGCTCGACTACATTACTAAGTGAGCGACTAGAAAACAGAGTAGGTAGTCATAATTTTCTTGAGCATAATTTTATTTGAATAATCCACCCAGATTTGAACTGGTACATCCCGACTCCAGGCGGCCCGACCTTGCCTTACACTAGAGTGTAATTTAAACCCGCATAAACGCGAAGGGGCGAGGCGGCTGCGGTGGTGAGCGAAACCATCTGCGAAGATAAGCTCGCGTGGGACCGCCGAAGTCCCTCAGTGCCGGAGCCGTCACCGAAACAGTTTTGGATTCGAAACACTTCATTTATGACAAAATGCCTGTCAGTATAAAAAAAAATATTTGCCAAATATTGAAAAAAAAAAATCAGGACCTAACGTTAGCACTCAAACAAATATGAAGCTTCTCATTTTGTACTATAAGTAACTTATATTAATGTTTGTAAGTTGCTCTTCTGTTGGTTTCTCGTCGCTCGCAGTCAGTCGCTCACTTAGTAATACTATAACCCAAATTAAAATATTTTTGACACTTAAAACATTATTGACAATCACTATAAATTCTAGAAAATGAAAATTGTTGTATTCAGTCTGTTCCGATTTTGAGCAAAACTTAAGTTAAGTATTATGAATATAACTTGCGTTTGTTGTACCAAGTTTAAGACAACAGGTCTGTCCCAGTTACATAGGAACAAGTTACAGGCAAATGTAGGTGATAACACCTCTGTTTATCCCTGTTTCAAACTCACCAATCTCAGAGATTTCGACTTGTCTGCGCGTGCGCGTCTCCTGCAGCTCCTGCTGGAACACCTGGTCCTTGAAGGTGAGCTCCTCACGCAGGCTCTGCACGGTGTTCTCCATGTCGATGCGGCACAGCATCTCCTCTTCCAGGGTCTTGCGGGTGTCGGCGTACAGTTTGCGTAGCTTCTCCAGCTCTTTAGCGAGCTCCTGATGTGAGAAGATTTGTGTTTTAGTAATAAATTGCAATATTTTGTCA
The DNA here is from genome assembly GCA_910589355.1 of Parapoynx stratiotata. NCBI lineage: Eukaryota > Metazoa > Arthropoda > Insecta > Lepidoptera > Crambidae > Parapoynx > Parapoynx stratiotata. The sequence continues at coordinate 13,332,437 of OU342458.1, forward strand.
TTTGAGATTGTTTGAGAATACACTAAAATGTAACAACTAAAGTATTCAGAGTTCGTATTAGGTGAAACAATACAAACAAAACATCAACAATAGGACAAAATGGAGCCTTGAAGTCTTAATTAAAACTACAGAAGACATTCACATTTTGTGTTTGGTTGTATGCATCATACAAAAAAATATTTTATTAATTTGAATTGTTTTTTTCCCGATTATGATAGTACATAACATTCAATATAATCTTTATTTACTATATGATTCTAAAATCTACTAAAAACGTCATAAACAAAATAAAATAACAGTTACGACAACATTCTTGATAAAAGTTTCGATTGGTATCGGTACATACCCTGGCTTCATCTTGGGCTTTCTTCTTGTCAGCGAGTGCGGAGTTGTATTTGTTGCTCTCCTCTACGAAGCGGGTCTCGAAGTGGTGAGCGCGGTTATCAGCCTGTGTAAAGTCCTTGCTCTTCTTGTCCAAGCTAAAATAAAAAAATACAAACTATGATATTTACAAAATACTAGTAGCTTCCCGCGGTTTCATCCGCGCCGTACCCGTTCCCATGGGAGTATTGGGATAAAAAGAAGCCTATGTCCTTTCTCAGGTTCTAGACTATCTGTGTACAAAATTTAGATTAAATCGGTACAGTAGTTTTGAGGTGAAAGCGAGACCGACAGACAGACAGAGTTACTTTTGCATTTATAATATTAGTATTGATTGTGTGGATAGTATGGATTTTATGTTAGTACGATTTTGTACGATATTTAGTTTAAATGGCGTTACTCGTTCAAGAGATCGCCGTGATAATCCTAGTATATGCAGTCAGCAATAACAGAAGTTGAGCAATTTAGTAGTAGTTTAGTACTTTGTCATATAAGCTTTCAATGTGAATCATTTGACGTGCGTTAGCGTAAGGATTTATTTATTGAGCAAAATGATGACTAGACAATAAATAGTCACCTTTTTTTTCATAGAATACCATCAGGGTCAAAACGTTTGTGGTATACAAGGGATGATTAACTTTCTGTATATTTTTTACACTCTAACAAGTCGTCGATTCGTAAACAAACGTTCTCGTTTATCAAGTTAACATCTGGAGGCTGTTGAACTCACTACCTGTTTACAGAAATTTTTGTGTATATCTAATTTACTAGGTAGGTATAGAGTAAGAGCCATAACTAGAGATCGGATATTTGGATGCATATTTACCAAGTACATTTTTGGCTAACAAATTATGAAAGCAGCTTCTTAAAATATTTTATTTGTTTTTTTAGAGGTATACGAGTTTAAATAAGTTTAATGTGGGTGTTTAACACCTCTGACTACCCCTTCGGTGAAAGAGGTGTGATGATAGTTAGGTTTGATACAAGTTTAAAATTAAATAAAAACATGAAAATATAAATATAAATAAATATCCTCAGACATTCACACCTATCAACTAGTCCCATTGTAAGCAACGAATTAATGAACATCCAGGACTGGAGAACAAATGACGGAAATTTTTTTTTTTAGACATTCACACCTATTTTATGTAACTAAATGCTTCTTGTGTTACGGATACTAGATGACGGACAAATATATTTAATAGATAAATACTAGGGATGGGCCGAATGTTGTTTGAACCGAATACGAACTTCGGCCGAACATTCGGTAAAAGTGAAAAATTCGGCCGAACTTCGGTTCAATTTTGCCGCGGTTATTTGTTGTTTTGTTTGATTGAGTAAGTAAAATTTTATAAGTTAAAATGCCAATTTATTGTTGCAATTATCGCGTAAAATTACTATTTCAATTCTAGTAAACGATTATGAGCACTGATCGGAATAGGTAGAGCTATTTAGGTTCATTGACCGCAAATATTGATGTTAATATGGATATTCCTCGGGATTCCGACAAATTCTCCGGGATTCTATAATTATAATTCTTTTTATCAATAATAAAAATTGTAATTTTTTTTTAATAAGTAAATTATTGTTTGTACGTGTTGGTAATTTTGTTTAAGATTTTATTGTACCTACTTTTCGATCATGTTTAAATTTTTCAGATACAAATAATAATTTATATGATAATTATGTTATTGTAAAATTACGGAATGAAATTTTTAAATAATTGTTGATTCTTGTATAAATATAATTGTTTCATATCCATACTATTCTATCATATGGCAAGTACATAAAATAGCTCTACCTACTCCGATCACTGTTATGAGTATACCAGGCTTATTTTATTTTATTCTTATGTATTACATATGTTTTTTTAATCAATATCTATTATGATGGTGCAAGTATATTTTGTACAGAATGTTCGGCATTAAAACCGAATTTCGGCCGAATGACGAAGTTCGGCTCGAGCTGCCGAAATTCGGTTAAACCGAATGTTTAACGAATTTCGGCCCATCCCTATATACATAATTATTCAGAATATATATAATATTATACATATATAATGAACATCCAAGACTGGAGAACAAATGTCTGAAAATTCATCACACAAACACTTGCCTTCACTAGGGATCGAACCCAGGACCTCTCGAGATGGCGGCGCCTTGAGGCCGGCATACAGACCACTCGACCACGGAGGTCGTCGCAAAAATGAATGTAATAATTATGATATTGGTTTTATTTTAAAGATGATTTGCCATTTGTATACGATATGGGACATACGGGTGCCACGACTGATAAAAATAAAATCAAATATAGAATAGTCAAATATAGATGGTATAATAGATTTCATTGAATTGTCATAATAGAGTTAAAATTCAATAGGTCCCGATATAAATTTTTTTATAAAATATTGAATGTTGAATGGTAGATTACAATTTGGTGAAGGGTGTAAGAGAAAATATGGGTGGTGTTAAATTTAAAATTTTCTATAAAAAAGTGCTTTCCACAATGGCTAACATCTAACTTTAGGTAAATATGCATCCGAATAATCCGATCTCTAGCCATAATTTCAGAATCTAAAAACCAACAAAGCTGATAATCAAAATTAAGAACGCCAAAATTAAAGAGCCTGCCTTAGTTTTGCTAAAACACCATATGCTTGATATTTATCGTCATGAATCTTCGAAGTATACCTACGCATTTCTGCACATATGCGACTTTAACGGTTATTTTCTATTCTCGCATAGTTTGTAGGGAGTAAGTTATTTTTGCAACTCCCTACATATGCTAAGTGGGAGAAGTGAATAGTCATCGTATAGCCGATTACAGTTAAGCATTGAATATAAAGCAGAGAGAATAGTTAACATTCATTCTCTATAAGCTTGAGGCACATTATTGTGTGTCTAATACGAATACAAATTAAGTATAGTATATTTATTAAAAAACTGGAATCCATGACATCGACTCGCGGCAGATTCAAATACGTGTTTCCATGCGACGCGCTCTTGCGCAACGACACATGGAATGATTTGTAAACAAGCCGCTGTCCGGTTCCCGCGCGTGCTGTTACTTACCCATTTTATAATATTGCTTGAAATACTCGATTCCCTCGTTACGAGTATAGACGTCGCGGCCTAGCGACGCGAGGGCCGCCCGCATGCCAGGCCTTGGCCGATATAATTCGATGAATAATGCGTGATCAACGATAATTTTGGGGAAAATGAAAGCTACAAGATCTACTTTCGAGACACGAACTTCTATAAACACGGAAGCAAGTTTAAAGCAACTATATTTGATTTGGTTGTTGGTGCGAGAGTTTAAATAACTTTATTACGTGTTAGGTATGTGAGGAACTCGATGACGACATTATTGTCCAGTCAATGCCTACGAAACGATTAAGTAAGCTCCTAATATTAGCCGAATGACCAAGGTTGAATACTCTGAATACTAATAAGATATAAACCTTTAGATTTGAAGACAGCCCACGTGCGAACTATTTATTAAGTATTTTTCAAAGATACATAGTTGCAAGTTTTCGCGTCATGCTTTTTACATTCACACGGGATTACAATTTTTTCGAGAGCCGTGTGCATCTCATTAAATCATGTTTATAATTAGATACATTATATCTATCTTATACCTATTTCTTGAGTAAATTCTTGTTTAAATTTATGTAGAGACTATTTAATTATATTTTTTGCTTGACTCTATGAGGAAGCCACATGTGCATAAGCATTTTAAAGATAAACCTATCGTTTCTGTAGCTACTAATTTTTGAAGGCCTCTTTCATACGAACTTCACAAATAAATAATTTCTATCCTAAATTGGTCCAGTTATTAGTACTCGAAGGTCGATATTCGGTTGTTTTCTTTCCCCTCTCCTAATATTAATTCGGTCGGTAACCTCTGCATAAGCCGTGGGTGATACCAACGGCATAAAACGGCGAACGAAAGCTTCTTTTGCCGACCCGGTATAAAAACGCTTTAATTGATGGATAATGTCCTTGAGGAATAATAATTAAGATAATAATATTAGCGTTTATTTGACTTCTGACGATTTGACCAAGTGGTTTATATTACGGCGGCTTCAATGCCGGCATCTCCGAAGTTCCAGGGTCAAATCCCAACTGGGCAGATTTTTGAGTTTAAGACATTTTACCTATTACCAATAAAACCCCATTTATAAATAAAGAAATTATTTCAAAGCAGTCCAAGTGCAATCCTTGTAAGTCTTTTTAGTTCAAGTTCAAAAGAACCTTAAAAGGCAAGCAAGGTGACACTTGGACCTCTACAAGATCAAAGTCTTCATGGTAAACAGCTTGTTGACATATTATTTGCTTTTTAAGTAAAATATATAATTTGTTTATTTTTAGGAGTATTCATTTGGATAGGTACTAATAAATAATATTAAACATTACTAATGTTGAGATTATAATATCTATTTTGCGTATTTCATTCAAGTCATATTTTATTATGACTGAATTGACTTCGTGCAATTAACTATCTGTTATTATTGTATTGTAATTAGTCTCTTGCATATTATAGTACATCAATCATTAAGCAGAGTGATTCATAGGCATTGTTATTTATTTAAAGTCCTTAATTAGTAACAAAATATTAGTTTTATCACTGTAAGTCCTGAAATTTTGGGTTCTGTGTTTTGTTTGAATATGTTATAGCCTTTTCAATTTAATAATCCATGCATACTACTTGATTAAAATACCACATGAACAAATATGTTACAATATTTTATAAATTTTACCTGATCTATATTGTAGAACCAAAAATATTCTTAAAAATATTGAGAGCAGAGCATAAGATTTCTTATACATTTACTTGACTTTGAAAACAGGGAAACAGAGTCAAGGTTGACCATTCAATTATACAACACATAAAAAATAATGCAAATATTTGCAAAAAGACTAACATTGACATCAAATAAAATTAAGGCAACAGCCTTCATCCATTATATATTTAAGTAAACCAAACACCATGTAATGATTTAGTTAAATAAATTTTTAGGTTTAATTAAATTAAAATTTTTATTGATATTTCAGTTTAGGGTACAAGTCATCTCTGTATCTTTCTCTCTGAAATACAAAGTCATGGTCAGACTGTGGTATTTATAAGGATGCAACAGAAAAGATAGCAAAGTCAACCACCACATAAATATCATTCAAATAGTCTGCAAGCATTTCAGATGTGATATCTGTTAGGTTCAGATATCAGACATGAGACACAATAGCTTAATCTATTGTTTGTGGCATCCAGAAATTAACAGGTACAACACACTTTTTGATAAAAAATCACATAAGAGCTATATAAAATAATTACACTAAGCCTGCTATTCCCGAACATCACACAACAATGGAATGTTCGTTATGTTAAGATTATAATGAATAATAATAAAAGAAAGATAAGGTTGTCAAGATAATACAAGGTTTGGCCACCTGTACACATTTGGATAAGCAAGCAAATGTAAATAAATAAAAGTGCATTAAAATTCTAGATGACATAAAATATTTAACTATAGAAGCATTGTCATTGATAATAAGATTCAAATTTATTTATTACTTTTTCTTAAATTTGTAAAAAGATGATTTGATGATAAAAGATTATTTTTAGTTTGTGTTAAACTCTGTAAAAGGTTCATATTAAAATTTGTTAATTTGTCACTACCTGAATGTTACAAAAAATTTTGTATTTATTGTCATTAGTTTTAACAAATATTGTGAATTATTATTAACCTCTAATAATGTGATAAACTATATATAGATAAAGATCTGATAATTATGTTTGTTTACAAATACAAGTAGATATATATGCAGAATTGAGGTAAATTTGGACTAAAGAAAGGTATGTGTATGTGATCAGTTTTTATTTAGCTATGATGTCACGATGTCGTAAAACCGAGGTCGAGCGCGCTCGTCACCGCACCCGCTCCGAAACGCCGCCGATGACGTAAACTTCTTGCTAAGGTTATCCGTAAGGAATACTATGATGTTTTTAGAATACAAGGCTTATTAAAAAAGTACGTACCGTTTCTTTAGATCATCATTCTCCTCATAAAGTCTCTTCAAATCGATCTCCAACTTAGCTTTTTCTCTTGAGGTGTCGTCTAAAAGTTTTCTGGCATCTTGAAGTTCATGTTCATACATTCCTTTGATGTTTGAAACCTCACGTGTGACCACCTCCTGTGTAGATTGGATCTCCCGGCGTAATCCAGAGTTCTCACTTTCGAGCTGGCGCACTTTGTCAATGTAAGCCGCCAGGCGGTCATTGAGGTTTTGTAAAGCATCTTTTTCCTGGAGACGACTATGTCTTGTTGGGCTTAGAGGACTGCTAGGCCTACCGGCAGAGCTTGATGGGCGACTACCAACAGGAGTGCTTGATTGCGGTGGGCTTTGCACTGATGATACCACACTTACGTTTGTGGACGATGTTACAGTTTTTTTGGTTTTAGATGACATTGTAGTAAAATTGTTCAGTCACGATTTAACAAAATAAATAAATTCAGAGTCAGGCTCACAGCGAGACAAGCGTATTTCTCGGATGAAATTTACCGAAACTCGCCAATCAAATCAAACCCAAGCAAGCATCAAATGGTCACGTGATCATTGACTCATAAAAAAATGTTGCCGCTACATTTTTTTTAAACTCAAATAAAATAATAATCAAGCTCAGTTATCAAGGCATAAATATAATTAGTGATTTAAAAATTTTCTATGTAATATTTTGGTTTTCTACGAGGAACAATTTATAATTAATTACTGAAAAAGATTTTACTAATTTAAGCATGGAACAAAACGGGGATGCCAGAAATTATTTTATTATTGCAACACCAATAATACTTTGAAAAAAAATAGAATTTTTGGCGGCATTTGACGATGGTGGAGATGGTGGACGTGATTTTTGTTTCAATGACTGTTATATTGTTCGGAGTGGATGTTCTTATGTAAAATCAGTGTAGTTTTGTGTAATAAGTGTCTATGTTGACGAGCAATGTGGAGGATCATTGAAATAACTGTCGAAGTTGTGTGAAAAGTGATGAGATTTTATCGTGTTAATCCACCTCATCGATGTAGCACTGCAGTGTCTACCATCGATCGTTTGGCACCAAACTCCCTCAAAACGCATTGAAATGCATAACACTAGCATTTCTACTGAAGAAATATTATTACGAAAGACATGGCTGTATGGGCTTAGTTTCCTTTGCCGTCCCTTTATAAAAAAAAAGACAAAAAAATCACAACTGTCAGAAGTTCTGAATTATCGCATTTTCGTTCGGTATCTATTTAATTGTATTTGAGTGAGCATTGTATTCAGAAACTCAATGCATTTTGTATTTTTATCTCCATAAATGGCTGATATTAATAGTTTGTTTGATTGTTTTGATGAACCAGAAGATAATGCAGCGGCAGTGCAGTTACCAAAAATAAATACTGATAAATCTAAAACGTATGGACAATGTTAACCTATATCAGAATGCATAAAATAAGGACTGTCTTTATTCCATTTCTGGCTTTTTTACAGAGTTACATCTCAAAATGAAAGTACTACAACTAGTAAAAGACCCCACGAAGAGGTAGAATATGCAGATACTTCTCAAAGTAAAAAAATTAAAGATGACCATGAAGATGAAACTGAGGCAGACTTAATCAGCGATATAAAGTAAACATTATCACGTTTAATAATAGATATAAATATGCACACTGGAGTTGATCCATTATTACAGGCTATATATATTTTTTTATTTGTCCATTAATCCAGAGTTTGTCTGCCAGATTTGCGTAATGTAATTTTTATCTTGTTTACAGTGTGGATCTTTTAAGTTCAAGAATAGTCATACATACTTTAGAAGCCCATGAAGGCTGTACGCACGAAGTGGCAATACCTCCAAATCACCAATATTCTCCACTTGTACCAATAAGCGGTGAACCTGCCAAACAATATAACTTTATCCTAGATCCATTCCAGAAGGAAGCTATTTCATGTATTCAAAATCTGCAATCGGTTTTGGTTTCTGCTCACACCTCTGCAGGAAAAACAGTTGTTGCTGAGTAAGTGTTGTTGAGAGATTTTTAAAAAAAAATTCCTTTAAGCACTCTGATACCAGAGACGAGACACAATAGCAAAATCAATTGTTCATCACATCTCGAATGTCATCCAGGATTTAAAGTGTTCATTAATTACAATTGCTTGTGTTGTGTTACATCAAGTAGTACTCAATACTCAATCATTTATTGCATTTCATAGTGTGTACAAGTTCCTACAAAATATAATTTGGATCATCATGAACCCTGTCGGGCACAACAACAATGGAGAGGTTCACACTGTGATAGTTTGTAATTTAATTATTCACTAAGAATATATATTAAATTTTAATGTATGTATTTGTATTTAATTGTTTGGTTTATCTATATTTATTTAAATATTATTCATGTAATCATTTAAAGTGTAATAACATTTTCTAATTAATAGTTCTTTTAATAGCCTTATACTCTTCTTATCATTACTTTCATTTTTTATATATTCAGGTATATTATTATATATATTTTACTGGTCATAGATAAAGGGCCCGACGAATGTATATTTAGGCTAGAGGTTGGAAGCACTAATTTGTTTTTAAGTGTAGCCCTAAGTGAGTAAGACATTTTTAGTTGATCTCGTTTGGTATAAAGCTCTGGGTGTTTTCGGACAAATTTAAAGGTTTCGAGAATGTATATGCTTGGAAGTGTCAAGATGTTGTGCCTGATGAAATATTGTCTACATGTATCGGTCATTTCTATATTAACTATGATTCTTAGGAGTTTTTTTTGAGCGGTGAAGAGAGTAATGGCATCAACACTATTACCCCAGAGAATTATGCCGTAGCTTTGCCATGCGTACGCATACGCGTAATAGGTCAAAAGCGCGGTTTTTAGGTCAGTAGTTTTCTTAACTTCATATAGAGCGTAAGAGAATTTTGATAGTTTGAGTCTAATTTTGTTTATATGGTCTTTCCAATTTATATGAGGGTCGATATCTAATCTTAACAGTGTAAATTTGTCTACTTTTTCCTTCTTTTTCATTTTAATATTATTATATGAGAAATTTATGTTAATTGGCGTTTTTTGATAGGGATGAAATGTCATTATTTTAGTTTTATTAAAGTTTATTTCAAGGTTGTGGTCTTTTAGTCATTTTTCAGTTTTATTATGTATGAATTGGAGTTTATTGTCTAGGTCTAAGTTATTATGGCATGATGTCATTATGGAAATGTCGTCGGCGAATAAAACACATGGTTCGTCCATTATTTTGGGGAGGTCGTTGATGTAGATTAAAAGTTTTAGGTCGTAGATGTAGTTAAGTCGGCTTAAGTTTTGTTCTCCATACCTGATGTTTATTTTTGTCTTTGTATATTTCTTTCAAATTTGTACCCTAATACATACATACAATCACGACTTTTATCTCTCTGCAAAAGCACCCCAAAAGCATTCCATTGCCATAGTTCGCACTTACTTTAATTATCACATACATCCATATAATGCCTATTTCTCTGAAAGATAGGCAGAGGTGTTAAACACCCACATTTCGCCAGACATGTTAGGCAAGCAATATTCACATTCTTGTTCTTCCTTATTAAACTTGCCGTTAAATATACGGCATCTTCAATTTATGTTGCTTTAAGTGATTTCTCTTCAATAGACAAATGGCGCGATACAAAGTTTTATCTAATTTTATACTGAATACATACACAAAACATTTATCATTTACATCATTTTGAGTATTGTATTAACATATTTCGAAACAAGAAGCACATTCTTGTTTGTTTCTTACTTACTATTTTCAAAATAAATGAAGTGCAATAAAAAAAGGAAAATTATTTTTTATCCATTTATGCTTTTCGGCACATGGCCGCTTTCTGCAGAACTAGGTCCAATTGTGAGTGAAATGGGTTTTTTAGAATAATTATTATTTATTTAATTTCTAGATATGCAATAGCATTATCGTTGAAAAGCAAACAGAGAGTGATATACACCACTCCGATAAAAGCTTTATCCAATCAGAAGTACAGAGAATTTTCTGAAGAGTTTCATGATGTGGGCCTCATTACTGGAGATGTCACTATCAACCCTTCGGCATCTTGCCTTATCATGACTACAGAGGTACTTAATGACAAAATTTTATTTTGATTGATTTACCAAAGTAACTCTTATATAAAAAAATATGATAAAATTCTTTTGTGTTCTAGATTTTGAGAAATATGTTGTACAGGGGTTCTGAAATAATGAGAGAAGTGGGTTGGGTTGTGTTTGATGAAATCCACTATATGAGGGACAAAGAAAGAGGGGTGGTTTGGGAAGGTAAGGCTAAATATGGTTATAAAAAACAAAGTTTGCATTATCAGTATTAAATATCATTCTGGTGTTTTCTTCATAGTACCTAATAATTGCTTTGTTTTTGTTCAGAAACCCTGATCTTGCTGCCTGATAATGTTCACTATGTGTTCCTTTCTGCAACTATACCAAATGCTAGGCAGTTTGCTGAGTGGGTGTGCAGGTTACATTCCCAGCCATGCCATGTTGTGTACACTGAATACAGACCAACTCCTCTACAGCACTATATCTTCCCTGCTGGGGGAGATGGTATACATTTAGTTGTGGATGAAAAGGTAAGATAATGAAGGCACAGCCATTTTGCTGATGAATTAATGTCTTAAAAAAGCCCTCTTTATGTATGTTGAAATTATATATTATATATTTTGGAAAATATGTAAAATAGATCTGAAATAAAAAAGTTTGACTTTTAGAACTCTCAACTAAGTAACATAAAATTGCAATGATATTTATAGGGTAATTTCAAGGAAGATAATTTCAATACTGCAATGGCAGTGTTAAGCAATGCCGGAGACGCAGCCAAAGAGCAGCGCGGCCGCGGCGGAGGGTTCCGTGGTGTCAGTCAAACAAACATTTTCAACATCGTCAAGATGATTATGGAGAGAAACTTCGCTCCCGTCATCATATTCAGTTTTAGTAAAAAGGATTGTGAACTCTATGCTATGCAGATGGCAAAATTGGACTTTAATACAAGTAAGGACAGTTTGAAGTTATTATTTCTCCCATTCGTCATTTCAGACATTTACTTTGTTAATAAAAATATTGAAAAGAAAGCTGAGTGGCAGCTAGCTACTAGAAAGTTTTCATCTCTTGGTAGTTTATTATACATTCATACAATTGTGCCTTTTTATTGATATTTAATTTAAATTTATTTATAGTTGAAGAAAAGAAATTGGTAGATGAAGTATTCAATAATGCCATGGATGTTCTGTCTGAGGAAGACCGCAAGCTGCCCCAAGTGGAAAACGTGATCCCTCTGTTGAGGCGCGGCATTGGTATTCATCATGGTGGACTGTTGCCCATTTTGAAAGAGACCATTGAAATATTGTTTGGTCTTGGACTTATAAAGGTAAAAAAGGCAAGAAATTGCTTGTCATTGATAAAAAATCGAGTGTTTTAAAAATTAAGATATTTCATAACTATTTGTTTTTAGGCATTGTTTGCGACTGAGACATTTGCAATGGGACTTAACATGCCAGCAAGGACCGTAGTATTTACAAGTTGCCAGAAATTTGATGGAAAAAATTTTAGATTTGTAAGTATATTTTTAGTCTATTAGTTTTTAATTAGTTATTATCTATTTTGGCGTTAAATTCATAAACATTCATGTGTACTATTTCTTTTTGTGGTTAGTAAACCATGTAAATGAATATTTATCCGTTTGCAGATATCATCAGGTGAATACATTCAGATGTCCGGACGCGCCGGCCGGCGAGGCCTCGACGACAAGGGAATCGTGATGCTCATGATAGATCAGAAGGTCACCCCTTCTGTGGTCAAGGATATGGTCCAAGGAAAAGCGGATCCTATCAACTCTGCATTCCATTTGACATATAATATGGTGAGCTGTTAATTTTACTCCTTCCTTTGTTTAATATCTGTTGTTTTACCCAACCTTATAATAATGATATGATAAAGAAGACGGGTAATATAAATTATATACTGACGTACAATGCCATATGTCTTTCAGGTCCTAAATCTGTTGAGAGTGGAGGAAATTAATCCCGAATATATGTTAGAAAGGAGCTTCTATCAATTCCAAAATCAAACTAGTATTCCGAATTTAATTGATAGTGAGTATTTCTTTTTCTATGTAGGATTTGATGTTTTACTAAGCCCTAAGATCACCTCATGGCTGAGGTAATAATAAATGTTACTGGCTGTAAGAGGGGACCTTAAATATTTAAAATAGCTTTATTTACATAAAGGAAACACACTCTTATTTTTAAAAAGAAGCATAACTGCATTATCAGTTTTCTCAAAAAAGCTTACCCAAACCGGGAATCGAATAAGGAAAAAAAAATCTCAATTTTATTCCATTAATCAAATAAGGTATTGTTGAAAATAAAATTTCTTAATGAAACATTTAGGTCTAAAACATGTAAAACGTAATGAAATCTAACATTTATGGTATTGAATCCCAAAACCGGGAAAGTTTGGGTAAGCTTTAAAAAAACACTGAGAATCCTCTAAGTAAATTAAGCAATTTTAAGTATTTAAATTACTTCTCCAGGGCCCATGAAAATTTTCCAGCCTGTATATCAATTTTATTTTTCGGCTAAGTCTTGATCTATGTTAAAACTATTAACTCACTTACAGAGGTGAAAGCGAAACAAAAGGAGTACGATAATTTAACCGTGGACCAAGAGCATTCTATATCGTCGTACTGTAGCATCAGATCCCAGCTGGAGCTGCTTGGCGCGCAGTTCCGCTCGTTCATCACCCGCCCGGAGTACCTCAAGCCCTTCCTTCAGCCCGGCAGGCTGGTCAAGGTAAGGGAATATAACCAGCAGTGCGATCATAGAACTTTGTCAGTCGCCATATTTGATCGACAAACACAGCCGTCCTTTTCACTCCTTAGGGTTATCTGTCAAATTTATCGAATTTTTCGACAACTGTCGATCTTAGACGTCACGTTTTGCTTATCGAAAGTTCTATGCTCGTAGCGCAGGTTTGATATGACGCTTATTATTGAGACTAGCTGAAATATTGTACAAGAAGATAGATCAAAAGGACAGTTGAATCTCACAAGGTGTTGATTATAGCAAAACGGCGGCCATGCTGTTTTTCTATGGAGTGGTATTGATATTTTGTTATGAAAAAGTCGAAGGCAAACTAAAGTTTTGCGTATTTAGGTTGTAAGCTGATTTTGAGTACCACACAACAACACTGGTCTTACTACCCTCAATTTATTAACATTTACACACATACAATACATACAATCACGCCTGCAATCCCCGTCGGGGTAGGCAGAGTCCAAGGAACACTGTGTTCCTTAAGACCACAATTTGCCATATAAAAATTGGGTTTGGTCAGATGAAAGTTACAAGTGGCTAGCTTATCGCCTACACAATCACAGACGCAGTACCCAATACGCCCTTAATATTTACACTTTGAATAATAAAATTCAAACAAAAAAATATATTAGTAACCTGAGCGCGTCACTAACAGAAGTTATGATAATAGACAATATTCAATTCTAATATTTTTTATAGGTGAAAACAGAGAAATACGAGTACGATTGGGGCATCATAGTTAATTTCAGACATAAAATGGATAAGGGTAAAGGCAAAGGCAACGATTCCAACCCAATTACTGCCGAGCCGGCCATCATCGTGGATATCTTGTTACACGTAAAGAAGTCTTCTGACGACGATGCAGAGTCTAATTTGCCGTGTCCACGGGGCGAGGTTAGTAAAAATTAATCATTTTACATTTTATGCTGCTTAATTTGGGCTAGTTGAACTTTCTGAATGCCTTACTGTGTTACGAAGTTTAACAACTGTAAAAAAATATTTTTCCTCAGAAAACCAGTCTTTCTATCCAATTGTCAATTGCGTATAGGTCATACACAAGGATAATAGTGTATGCTGCCAATATGACAAAATGTTAAGTAATAATTCTTTTTTGAATAATTTCAAATGAATATTTCCATATTCCCAGGTCGGAGATGTAGAGGTGGTGCCAGTTCTACACACCCTTATCTACCAGATTAGTTCCCTTCGTGTGTATTATCCTAAGGACTTGAGGCCTGCTGATAATCGCAAGTCTGTATTAAAAACCATTGGTGAAGTGAAAAAACGGTTCCCCGAAGGGCCGCCGCAGTTGAACCCGATCAAGGACATGAAGATTGACGATCAAGTGTTCAAAGAGTGTGTGGATAGAATCAAGCTGCTTGAAGAAAGGTGAGCTATTTAACATATAATCATGACTATTATCCCCTAAGGGTTAGTCAGAGACTAGGCAAAAGCACCGCAAAAGCCGTCCACTGCCACAGTCCGCGTTTCACCAAGCAGTGACTGCACTCAGCGTGACAGGTGGTGAGCCCGTCGCCACTAGAAGCTATTGGATGGTTGTGTTGTGCAGTTCTATGTCCATTAGTCGCCTTTTACGACACCCAAGGGAAGAGATGGGTTGCTGGTATTCTTTTAATTAGCCGCTACCACACGGCTCCTACACCACCGGCTGGCCGACTATTCAAAAGATTTTCAATTTTATGCTCTATACTATAATTATTAATATAGCTAAATTATTATTTCAAATTACATGGATAGTAGTATTAATTAATATTTATCTTGTGTTGCATTGAACGATTTAAAAATCTAGTCTTTTATTAATCATCGTCTTTATAGTTTGATTTCCAGGATTATGTATTGGGTCCTTACCTATGAAAATGGTGTTTTTTATTCTGTCTTAGCAATTTGTCCGTAACTATTAAGTTTCAGAACATTCTTATAAAATAAATGCCTGTTCTAAAAATAGACCATATATTTGAGCTCGTATTATTTAATTAGATAATTTTTTGTAAGTTTAATTGTGTTAAAATTAGACACATACATTTTTAAATGCCTCCCGAATATATAATTTGATTTGCATTAACATAAAAACGATGAATAATTTTTATCAAGCGTGTTCACACACATATTGCTCTAATGATACATGCCAAATATTATTATCTCTGGATTTGTCGTTGTGAAGAAAACTGATAAAATGTTATTATGTAAAATGCAGACATCCCCAAAATCTCCATACAAAACACCAATTTCATAGGTAAGGACTTAATATTTTCCAAAGATAATTTAGAAATCGAGAAATGTTGTACTAAAAATAAACTTAAAGAATATTAAATAAATTAAAATATACTTTATTTAATGACCTGTTTTTTTGAATATTTTATAGATTATACGCACATCCTCTCCATAACGATAAAAACCGAGGCGCATTGACAGCTTCCTATGAGAGGAAACAAGAAATCTACGAGGAATTAAATCTTGCTAAAGCCGAATTGAGGAAAGCCAAGAGTATCCTGCAGATGGACGAGCTGAAGAAGAGGAAGCGAGTTCTTAGAAGAATGGGCTACTGCACCTCCTCTGACGTCATTGAGCTAAAAGGACGAATCGCCTGTGAATTGAGCAGGTATGTTGTTAAATATAACAAGAAATTGAATCTGTCTTTTTAGTATAATGTAGGTAGGTATATATTTTTCTGTTTGATCATTGAGGTACAGTCGAGTACAAACACAATTTAGAGGTGACAATCTTTATTTCCTTTCAATAAGAGTCACTTACTGTAAAAAAATATATGTTTGTATTCGACTGTACAAGTGTTTTTGTTTTCTCAGAGCAGAGAATCATAGCTGTGACTAAAATAACCAATGACATTGCTTGAAATAAAATATCAATAAATAAATATAAATATCTTCAAACATTCACACCTATCAACTAGCCCCATTTTAAGCAACTAATGCTGCTTGTGTTGCGGATACTAGATGACGGAAATATATTTAATAGATAATTATATTTTGAATATAAATATAATAATATATATAAACATCCAAGAGTGGAGAACAAATGACTGAAAATTCATCACCCAAACATTTGCCCCCACAGGGGATCGAACCTTGAGACCGAGGCATATAGACCACTCGACCACGGAGGTCGTCTAAATCTTTACTTTGCAGCTCCAATCACTTGAATAAGCTATAGCGTGATACAAGGCTGTCTACTTTTCTTTATTTCTGTGCCCTGTTCCCAATGTTATATGTGATCTTCAATTCTCCTCCATCACTCGCCAATAACCTTACACTCGCTGTCTAATGATGTTCCACATACAAATTATGTATTCAACTTTTCGTTGGATACATAATGTGTATGGAGATGAATAATATGAGTTATGCAGAGAGAAGTCTCTGCATAACTCATATTATTATATGTTTCGGATTCATACAGTACAACTACATTCGTCATATCATATGTACAGTTTGTTTTCTTGTTCTTCTTTCTCCTGCCCTGTTCCCATTTTCCCACAGCTGGGCACGTTGCTTTCCACTACCACCTACCATGGGCCTTAACACTACCTCGCTGGCCCAATGCGGATTACTGGTTAGAAACGCTTGCAATGGCGACCTGGTCCAATGGCTTAACCTTGGCCTTTAGACGCATGGAGGAGTTCGAGTTTACAAAGTTTTGGTCACCCATCCAAGGCCTGCTAGCCTACTCTCGAACGCAATCTCAATTAAAACTCAATAATAACACAATCCAATATATCAAAATGCCGAGACTAGAGAGGCGGTACGAGAGTACCAATTTCAGCTAAGTCATTTAACTCACTCAATATCCGCATAATTCGAACTCATTTATAGCCCTAGTGTCCCACAGAAGAGAAAGAAAGTTCACAATCTCAATGTCGATCGATCGGTATTGCGTTCAAGAGTAGGCTACCAAATCATGGCGAAGGTGGCTTTGTTTTTGATATTGAAGACCGTACTTACCACTACACCTCCAAGCTCCCGTTTTTTCTAGTTAACCCTTGAAAGTATAATTTGAGTTCAATAACACCCTTATCAATTAAACGAATATTTATTCGCCCACAGCGCTGATGAGTTGTTACTGACGGAACTAATATTCAACGGTATCTTCAATAATTTGACGCCTGAGCTCAGTGCAGCGTTAGTAAGCTGTTTTGTGTGCGACGAGAACACCACCCAATCCTCGGCTACTGGGGAAGAATTGCGTGGTGTTTTGAGACAGTTGCAGGTACTCTTTCGTGATCTAAATTTAATTTCTATTCAGGAGAATTTTCTTCAAAAAAGTTATTTCCTTAATTCATAACACGTTAGTTGAAACAAACAATAATATAAATTGAGCCAATCGATTGGTACGGTATAGGTACACTTTTGTTAGGTTTCTTAATTAAATGGTTGTCTAGTTAAAAAAAAATTAATTACGAAACAAAGATACTCTCTATCAAAATTGTATAGAAGTTTTTTCTCTTGACCTTAACTCGATAGTGAACAGCCCGGCACCCTATACAAAATCGTCAATATTATTCAATTGATTTTGAACCATAACACTGTGGACATAAAATACAAAATACTATTAAGGGCATTTTGACATTACGGTAACCTGGCGTGTTCTGTGTACGCAGAAAGTATGGTAAGTAAGGTATAAATTGATAAATGAATTTCAGGAATTTGCGCGAAGAATAGCAAAGGTGTCAATAGACGTAAAACTGGACATAGACGAAGACGATTACGTGGGCAAGTTCAAGTGCACGCTCATGGACGTCGTGCTGGCCTGGGCCAAAGGCGCCAGCTTCTTACAGATCTGCAAGATGACGGACGTCTTTGAAGGTAAGGGCTTGTCAGTATGACCTGTTATAATAATAATATCTTCAAACATTCACACCTATCAACTAGCCTCATTTTAAGCAGCTAATGCTGCTTGTGTTACGGACACTAGATGACGGATAAATATATTTAATAGATAAATACATATAAATATCCAGAATGTATATAAATATCTATAAACATACAAGACTGGAGAACAAATGTCTGAAAATTCATCACCCAAACATTTGCCCCCACTGGGGATCGAACCCAGAACCTCTCGAGATGGCGACGCCTTGAGACCGGCATACAGACCACTCGACCACGGAGGTCATCAAAATGGTTATGAATGTATATACAAAGCGAGCAATGGGTCGTGTGGTAGCGGCTCATTAAAAGCATACTACCAACCCATCTCTTCCCTTGGGTGTCGTAAAAGGCTACTAATGCATAACATCTAATAGCTTCTAACGGCGACGGGCTCACCACCTGTCACGCTGAGCACATGTGCAGTCATTGCTTGGTGATTGGTGAAGCGCGGACTATGGCAATGGACTGCTTTTGCGGTGCTTTTGCACAGTCTCTGACTAATAACCCTTAGGAGGTAATAGTCGTGATTATATGTATGTGGCGTAGTAAGATAGTTATAACCGTAATATAGTTATTGTACGGGCAGACCGCGAGCGGTTGTAAGGCGCCGCGACCTGCACGTGCATGATATGTTAGTATTAGTGAAGGCTACCCCAGAGAGCAGCCCTGGGCGGCAGCATGGCGGTGTTAGAGGAGCTACCCCAGAGCGTAGCCCTGGGCGGCAGCGGGACGCGGAAGTGAGACCCAACACGGACAGTTGAAATCTAGTCTATTGTTGCTACAGTTTAATTTATATATTAAGTTGAGTTAAAGTACACATTGATAAGTTATGTATGTGACTCGTCGGTGTAAAGTGCCTGTTGCGGCGTCTAGCCTCTTTACAGACAGGACATAGACGACTGGAGCATGACTGACTGACACTGACGGCTAGACGTCGACTTGGAAAAAAAGAGACGACATCGAGAACAAACACGGGTTTTCATATTATTATAAATAGTCTTTTATTTACGACAAAACCCCTCGACGACAATACAGTGCCGACGGTGCACGATGCTGCTGTTATGATATTTAGGTTGGCCCGCTGCTGACCGCGCTGTTGCCGGAGTCCAATGTTCGGCTTGTGGCTCGAACAGTTATATCACTTGGAATATTATTATGTACCGGAACATAGTTATACTATAGCTAAATGGTCATGCTTAGTGTTTTAAGTATAATCACAATTGTAGGAGTGTAATGCGGGTTCATCTGCATGGAACTGCAAAGAAAAAGGTTCGCTTGGAAAATGATATTCCTTGTAAGAGAGATCTTTATAGTACAACTATGTTACAGTATATAATTATATTCCTAGGGATATAACTATATTACGCATATATCTATCATCCTGCGACATATGTATGTTTGTTCGTCATTATCTCGCGATTTGCTCAACCGATTTCGATACGGTTTTTACCAAAGTATTTGTTACACTCAGGAGAGGGTTTTAGTGTTAAAGTCGACTTAAAAATAGATCTCAGTTTCACCTGTATAAAATGTATATTTGTGCGTGACTATCTCGCCATTGGCTGTATTTATTACACTTATTACCTCCTTCACAAACTAAGGAGCTCATTATAAAAGTTATTTTGTGCTTTTCAGTAGTTCAGATTTTATTTTTATGGAGTCCCAGCGCGCATTCTGGCATGCCAATACATTAGATATTTCTATTATGTTGCTTTGAAAAGTGAACTGTGAAATGATCAAAATGCGATTCGTGCCTTGGATATAATAATACTCTTTATTGCACTCAGAAAAAAAATGGAAAACATTCCAGAGAACTAAGAATAAGAATTAATAGCAAAGTTCTACTTCCATGCAAATTTGTTTAATAGAAAAAAACGATATTTTTGTTACACACTGTAAGAAACTATTTCATTTAACCCAAAGAATTTACACTCAGGCATTTGGACCTTGGCTTAATAAAATTGATTCCATTTAGGTTTATTGTGTCCATGCATGCCTTACAAATTTGACACCTATGTCCTTTGCTTCAGGGTCCATAATCCGCTGCATGCGCCGGCTGGAGGAGGTCCTCAGACAGCTGTGCCAAGCGGCAAAGAACATCGGCAACACCGACCTCGAGAACAAGTTCAGTGAAGCCATTCGGTTGCTCAAAAGAGACATTGTGTTTGCCGCTAGTCTTTATATGTAGATGTAAGTTGCTGAACAATATACTTTATTATTATATATATTTAAATTGTTTTTTGTATAATCCATTATTTCTGTACAGCTAGGGATTTGAATGAAAGTAACAAAGTTTCTGCTTTCCAAATAGAAAAATACAGTTAAATGTGTGTGTGTGGGTGTTTTGAAAGGTACCACTCTCCTTTAGAACGTATTTTGTGTTCAGACAGATGATAGTGCAACTTCCTGAAACATAATTATAATTAACGTCTCAAAGATAAATAAAACGCTTGATCACAATGTTATAAGAGAACTTTATTGTTGTAATTACGGTATATCTATAGCATGAACTGGCAAGTAACAAAAGAACAGTATTTTACTAGAATTACGCTAGGGAACCATGTTCACAGAGTCGGCCGTGCCCACTGATACAACTATCGTTAACTAATTACAAGAAAACAAATTTGAAAATGACATACAACGCTTTCCTTATAATTTCCAAAGTACTCGTATAAATTTTGAATATACTCCTAAAAGCGTTAACAGGGAATGATCAAAGGGATTCATTACACGATAACTGTTTATATACTTCTCATTTCATAGAAAAATGTACATACACTGATAAGTATTATGGCAAAGATTTAGAGATCACTGTTCCTCCTTACAAACTTATTGCATATATGAACCTAGATTACTCTAGAACATCGCGAGACGTTCCCGAAACACCGCTTAAGTAATATACAAAAGATCACAATCGAAAAACAAAGTTGCTTACGCTATAGTTTTATTTGGTGCCTGAATTGATATGTCCAAGAACTAAATTCGAAATAAATCCTAATTGTGTCTAGCTATTACACTCTGAGTAACTAAACGAGGTATTTGTTTTGTGTCTATCGGTTACGAACTAAACCCGCGAAGTGCTAGTCAAAATATCATACCGCACGAGCTGCGAGCTCCGCCTATGCTATGTAAGTATACTATTATTATCATTTTAATACTTAGACGTAACAGTAACCCGCCCGCGCCCGACTGCTATGGAAGACTCAACGCTTACTCGAAGCACTTTCAATACATTATCAGTCGCTCGCCACTCACCTGATAAAACAATCTCTACGTCATTATATAGACTCCTTACTGTATTTATACAAAATGTACAATTTCTCAAAAGCGCTCCCCAACAATATTGTTACAGTTGTGATTATGTTAGATACGATATGGATTGTGATTCGATGATAGTGCAATTTTGTACAGTAATCTTATAATCTGCTTTTACTGTAACAATAACACAAATAATTATTTATTTTGAAATCCTACTGGTTATTAATAGCTAATTGGATTATTTCGCCATCAAAATATTTTGATTTTAGATTGTTCATCAACTTTCTCCCCTAGACAAGAGGCCTCTCGCTAATCGCTATTGCACTATGGAAAAAGATAGGAATTTGACAATCACGTTGAAAAGTTAGAGTCATATCCCGTAAATTTAATGATAGCGAAAACCGATTATCGAAAGTCGTATAACAAAGTTATTGTAAATAATGTCATCAAGGGCCTAGTTGCCCTGCTACTCTCTAACAGAATGTCGATAGATATGAATTGGATTTCTGTCATTCTGAACACTTTTGAAAATTTCAAAATATCAAAGGACATGACATTTGACGTTGCATGAAATCAATATTGAATTGTCAACATTCCGTTACAGAGTAGGGCAGCAGATCTCCAGTGCAAGTTTGATTTTGTCGATCGATATATTGATGTGTATTAGTTTTGACTTGGAATTAACTTTTGAACAATTTTCATTTATAGTACGTCTCAATCCAAGTAAAAAAAAAGTAAACAAAACAAAGGTAATGTTTCAACTCTAAAATGTTTTGTGATGACTGTAGGTAATTGAAATCAATTGAAACGGACAATGTCCATGTAAAAGTGTGATTATTGAATAACAAATTCGGTAAGTCGGCTTTTTTGTTTACCTATTTGGCATCTTGGATTGAGACGTACTATAGGTTTTCACTGATAAAGAACAATCATCTTTATTCATTGGCCTCTGCAAGATCTGGGGTTATGCCCTACTGGCTTGCTATGTAGGCTTGCTGCATGGATTATAAGATTACCGCATGATGGTGGGCTACCTTCGGGAGTCCAAGCTTGCTATTGTCCAGCGAAATGGTTGCATGTATCACGTAAACTATAGGTCCCGTCACATACACGAAACAAACACTGTGGTTTGGCACTAAACATCTGAACTATTTGTAAACATTTTTGTACTATTTCAAAAACTTTCCGTAATTTTTTAAATGATATGATCATAACAGACAATAGCAAGCTACACATACGATATGACTATTCCATAATGATATAATATAAAAATTCTATTAATAATATAAGTATATGGATCTGAACATTATTTCTATGTAACATTCACATTTATTCAATTACAAACGATTTATTAGATACGCTTACTCTCTTATGTGAAACTTCGAAATGCACGAAACAATGATATTGGTGATTGAAGTTATATGATATGCAAAATATAATGATTGCGATAAGTTGATATGACGTATAATGACCACGAAGTCGAGTAGAACGACTTAAATATAGCAACACACGTTCTTAAAAATGTAATAGGCCATATAAGTTATTAAAATATTTACAATAAAAATATGAAACTTCCCAGTTCCTATGAAACTGTTTACAGTTTCTTTATATTACGTTATTACTCGAAGATTGGGCGAGAAAAAACACTAACAACTAGACGAAAGTCCGAACCAGGAGAGACGTCGCCGGCGCACCTCAACAGGGGCAAGAATTATTATTGTTTGTATACGACTATGTGTGTTCCTCTTAGAACATACGAGACTACAGATACCCCGGCGATGCTCGTCCCGCCGACACGAATTTTATAATATAATAAAGTACACAGGCACACATAAATCCAGCAACGTAAACGTCTACAAAAAAACATTCCTTATATACATAAACACTATGCAACTATTCAATAAGTATGCGATTTATTTGAATGACAGAAACAAATAGAGTTAGTTCAACATAGGTAAATTTTTCTAAAACAGTTTCAAACGATAATTATTATCTTTACATTATTTTCCATAACCTATTAACATTAGCTATAATTTATAAGATCTCCAAGTTTGTGATAATCTCCAATTTAAATATAACAAGATATTCGTTACCTACCTATTTACTTTATGCGTCTGCATTAGTTACAAATACGAAACGTGACAACTTAACAGAGAGGGGAAAATATTTTAGTTATTATCATAATCTAATTCGAGTACATTATCTTGTCTCAAAACAAGATCGAAAGTTCATTTGGTCGGACCAAAACCTCAGTCTGAAAAAATGTTCAAAACTCTTACCCTCTCGTAGAATGAAGTGTGAGAATGGTATGTAGGTATCATTGATGGCACAGGAACCTCCTATCTCGCTCGTATATGTTCCGCCATCGCATCGACTTCGTACTTCGCACCCTAAACACAGTTCGCACTGTTCGTAAACACATTCTAATCAATGAACGTCGACCTGGAAGCTTTCTTCGCAATGTTGCCTAGATAGATTGGTTGATGTGTGAAAGCCTCTAGCCTGGTCGTCGGGCCCGCTAGCCTTGCGCCAGTCACGAGAGCGCGGGCCGCAGCGCCAGCGCCACCACGAGCGCCAGCACCGGCTGCAGCCGCCCGCCGCGGCCACAAGACAGGATTTCAATTTCCTGTGAGCAGTTTCTTCGTAAGGAATATTGTTTTAAGAAACGCTGATGGAACTTGAGATCTTGGATAACGTCAATCAATTTTTTTTGACATTCACACCTATCAACTAGTTACATTTTAAGCAACTAAATGCTGCTTGTGTTACGGATACTAGAAGACGGACAAATATTTTTATTAGATAAATACATATAAATATCCTAAATATATATAATTATATATAAACATCCAAGTCTGGAGAACAAATGTCTGAAAACTCATCACCAAAACATTTGCCTCTACTGGGGATCGAACCCAGGACCTCTCGAGATGGCGACGCCTTGAGACCGGCGTACAGACCACTCGACCACGGAGGTCGTCGAATCTATTATCTATTATCTATTATGTTCGAAATATATCGGGTTGGTGTACTATGTGGTCGAAAAGACCTTTTTATTATTCTGCAAAGAAATACACGTACCTCAGGATGATAAGAGACACAATGCCTCGGCCGGCGACGATGCGCGCGCGGCGGCGCGCGGCGGCACGCGGTGCGCGCGGGCGCCTCACGCGCGCGCACGTCCAGCCGCTTGGCGCCGCACGGGCACAGCGTGTCCACCACCAGCAGGATCAGGTTGCTGTGCGGGATCTTTTGCACGCTAAATGGCCTGGAACAACACGGGATATATTTTTATTTATATTAAATATAAGGTTTAGATCGACCGCGCATCGGGCCGGACTCGATGGCATTTTACAAGGCAAGTTTGAAATGAACGATCACGGTTCGGGATTTTCCTTGGTTACTTAAGTTTTTCCAATTTAAGGATTTCCAAGAAATCCTCTGGAAATATCACAGTACGGGCTTTTACAGCAGGATATACACAGGTAGGTATATAGTGAAGACTTAATGCCACGGGAAGGATATTTAACCCGGCAAATCCCGAAAGGCATCTCACAATAGCTAAATTGTTCAACAGCTCGGCGCTGGTGTCGCAGGCCGCACAGCGCTCGCGACGATCGTCCGGACTCACCTCTCGCAGCCCGAGTTGTGGCAGTTGGTCAGCTTGCCCTTGAGCGGCTGCGCAGCGTTGAGGCGGGTTGACTGCAGCGTGAAGAGCTCGGCGCTGGTGTCGCAGGGGCGCACGGCGGCGGAGCGCGCGGCCTCCCGCGGCGGCTCCCGCGCCACCGGCCCCTCCCGTGCCCGGGGCTCCTCCGCCGGACTCCCGCCGCCCACACCGTCGATTATGATCTCGTAGGTACCCCGGTCGCGGTCCACGTCTTCGTCCCCATCCATCTCTTCGTTTTCGTAATCTTCGTAATCTAGATAATGGTAATAATTAGTTACTTTTTAGTTGCATTTACCTGTTCAAGTGTTTGTTATAGTCCGTGAAATAAAATTATGTTCAAGTAATAACTTTTTAGCTTTTGGGTTTTACCTATTTTATCTACGACCATTATTAATAGATTGATATCCATAATTAAATAGAGATAAAGTGATATGAGCCAAACATTAGCTAATATTGTTAATAGTGTTCCAATAGGGACACATCCTAATGAAAAGAGCAATCTCATCTTTGCATTTTGTTTATTCTCAAAGAGTGTACTAGACTCACCCAAATCCTCTTCAGCGGCATGAGGATGAGCTCGAGCACTCGCTGATTCCCAAAGTGGAAACCAAACGGCGAGGAGATTTGTCAAATATCCTCCAAGCCAAGCTAACGGTCGCGCAGGCTGAACAAAAGAACGAAATGTTGTTAGACAGTTCAAAAATAATCAATCGACAATACAAAAATTACTTAATGAAAGTGTAGTTACCCCTAGTTTGTTGCTGCTACCGCTAAATGGGTTTCTAGAGTCCGGACATCTTCCCTGATGATCGTGAACAGTGACTTTCTTGTAGATCCTATCCTGAACTAACGAGTCCATAATGGTTCCATCCACTTGACCAAAAAACCGTCCTGTTTGTGAAACGTCTTCAGAGAGAATGATGAATCCGTTGTCGTCTAAAATATAGCAGTCTAACTCATCGCCTGCGCAGGTTTTCTTGCACACGCTGCCGGCAGTGCACTGAAAATTTTATATAGAATTTAAAATGTTGTCCAGTGTTACTGCTCGTATTATAAAATTTT
The DNA here is from genome assembly GCA_910589355.1 of Parapoynx stratiotata. NCBI lineage: Eukaryota > Metazoa > Arthropoda > Insecta > Lepidoptera > Crambidae > Parapoynx > Parapoynx stratiotata. The sequence goes on from OU342458.1 coordinate 13,358,598, forward strand.
GGTTATGAAGTCTTACCGTAGATGTAACGTTCAGGAAGTGTTTAGCGAGTGATTCCAATTGGAAATGAAGTCCAACTACTGCGGCTGGTGCTCTATGCCCCCTTGACTCAACGAATACCGCGTGTGTAGCCAATACTAAAGGTGGTCTTCCGCTCAGGTCTTCCGCCTCCGAGCCATCACGGAACGGCACCGAGAAGACGAAGCTCTCAGGCTCTATTGAGTGATGTTCGACCGCGCGCCGGTACCATTCTGAATCGAATGCTCGAGCATACTTTTCGCTGAAGTGTCTGAAAAAAGGTGAACCTATGATGGAGCGAGCGAGATGAAGCTATATGTATCAACCTAATTTTGAAAAGCTGTGGATTATATTCTATCGGAACACGCTCGTAGTGCATTCCATTACGTTGAAAATGGAACTGGAAACGGATTTTTCAGTGTGGATTGTGAGAATTGTGATAATGAGTATTGCGCCGAATATGATTGAACATGTAGAGTCGTGAGAGTGATGATGTTTTTGCTATATCTTCGCTAACCAATTGCAATTTTTGCAACGGGAATATTTGTCGTCATAAAGTTGTTTCAGTCTGTAATTAATATAAAACAATGCTATCTAAAGGACTTTACAGGTTGCTATAATGTAGGTATATTAATATACAGTTACATCTTTAAATTGTCTTATGTGTCACATACAATAATATGCCTTATATACCTGTTATCGTAAGTCTGTTTTCATTTATCTTAGCGTCCATAATATAAGAAAATGTAAAAATATAGTACATTAGCTGCCGTCTGTGTACTCCTTAAACTGCCTTAAAGTATGATCATAATAAACTTACGGCTCAGAAGATTCTGGGGTTCGAGATGTGTTGATGTTTTCTGTCCACTTGAGCAAGCCGCTCCGTGTAGCGATGAACGATAGAGTAACCACAAACTTGTGGAATCGCCCTTGTCTGAAAAAGATTTATGCTTATTTAAAAGTTGCATAAATTGGTACGGTGGATTCAATTTAATGAGGGTTCTTTTAATATTAAGTAGGTTGGTAGGAAATTTTTAATTGGCACATTTTTTTACTTCTTTAGTACCTACTATTTATTTCGGGATTATGTTTTTCTTTAAAAATAGTTACTTCATTACAAGAATCGATGTAGTTTTATTCAGTTTTTGTAATATGACAGGCAAGCTGTCATCCAGCTGTCAGGCCTTCATCTCACCTGGTGGTAAGTGACGATAAGGTCGGTGGAAGCGAGCTTCAGCTGTAATCCTCAAGAATTGAGGGACTGGCTACCTTACCTTAGCTCCTTAACACAACAATGCTTATAACTTTGTTATTATGGCGACAAATTTAGGTAAGACGGTGGTAGCTAGCCAAGCGAGCTTAGAAGCCCTACCACCGTGCTATAGTAACTGTGCTATTAGAAAATTTTCACAAAATACAATGATTTATGTTTTAGAGCTACCGTAATTTCCATTATATTTTTCACGTGAGATAAATCTCCAAAGTTTCATTTATTACTTAACATCCTACCTAGCATATTAGCCTAGCTCTTAACGATATAACACCTTAATCATAAACTATTTTAAGATAGCTCTATTATTTCTATTTTCAAATTATACATAAAAATCTTAACTAATTAAAATTCCTCTGGCAGCGTAAGAAAACAGATTATATTTATCATATCATACCATACCACGATCCTTGTGTGCTGTATTTAAAAGTAATTAGCTTCTATTGAAAGTAAAGAAAGTAAAGAGAACAATGAACGAATATCTTCAAATAGTGGAAACATAAAGAAAGAGACGCTTTTAATTATTCAAACATGATTTGTGAACTTCAAATAATATTAGATTGTGAGAATATTATATCCAGAAAACTATTTAAAAAATTGTTTATTGTTCTCCTTACGAATACTCTAAATGCTTAGATATAGGTACTATTTTTACCGCTGTAGAAACGTTAGGATCTGGAACTTATCAACCACTGAACTGCGACCTGGTTCCTATTTTATTGTAGCCTTCGAAGATTTCGATAAAAGAAAACTCTTACTTATATTACTCACACCAATTAGCAGCACCTACATGTAATCAACACTCTACCGAATTCATGGCGTTATTTGTGGTTACTTTACCTTGTCAGGAGAGCCATTAATGTCGCTATTGGGCTATTCGTGTGACAAACACATATAAAATTAGTGATTAACATTAATTTGACTTAAAGTGCGATAAACTTAAAATTTAATTATTATTTTACATGCAAAAGGGTTTTGTAAATGTTACAGTCAAAACCTATACGTTTATTCTTACTCTTGGCATAAATTTACTTGACTAAGGAAGTTGGGCAAATGTTATAGAAACTCATATAATTATGGTCCTAGCAGTCATCGACTGCTCGCTTTATTTGCTCAGCTAGTGCATTGAAGTCATAATATTTCTAAAATACTAAAATTTTATTTCCATTTTCAGAGATTTTCTTGCTATTTGTTGTTTAATAGACAAGAATTTCAATAGTAGTAGGCAAAAATAATAATAACTAGTTTTAACTAGTAACAATGGAACTTATGAGCTATGGTAGTGGGTACAAAATAAGTAATTCTCGATTTCATTTGTTTTAAGGTCAAGAAAATTTTAACTGCAACATTTACATAATAATATTCAGTATTAAAAATTTAAAATCCCCTTAAAAATAGTATCCTATGTTGTAATTGTTTCCAGTGTTACACATAAGCTGTGCTTTTAATAACATGCTCTAGTGGTAGAGTTTACTTACTGGGAGTGATGGTTGGCGTGTCCTGTGTGAGCGTCCAATTCTTTAATTACCATAGCATCCCTAATTAGCGATTGAACCAGAGTTTTATCACCTGAAACAAAAATGTTTATTAAATATGCTGTTGACTATGTAAATATTAGTCTTGAAAGCATTATGCGTAGAGCGCTACGTTTCATATCGGGATAATATTTGAAATGTGTTCTCCTATATAATAAAGTAGGTAGTCAGCTATTGTAATCTTGTTTCAAAACAATTATTCGTGAAACGTTTCTTCTATTTAACCTGTTGACTTGAAAATGCATCCATTTTCAAGTCAATAGGTTAAACAGAAGAAAAACACAAAGGTCAACTGATTCACATAGAGATCAATGTCAAAGAGCAGGTAAATCTGGACGATTTGTTGTAAATTTGTGGACTTTAAATATATTGGTTACGCCAATTAATTAAGTTACCAAATTAAACATATATAAATCTGGTACATACTTCCTTTCGCCTACCTTGCCTCATTGCCACAAAAAAATTATAAAGATTTTCGCCCCGAGCGAGTTGAAAATTACTTTGCTCGCTTTTATAAAATAATATAAATTAATAACCCGCAACCGCATCAATCAGAAATTGAGTCTTTGTTAATCCACAAATGCGTCGTGCCATCCGAAAATACAATTGAAGAGAGAATTTCATCATCACGACATCTCGAAGACATTGTTGCCTGGAGAAGAGGCGGGCCCGCCTATATTTCGTTGATAAAGAAGATTAGCGAGCTTGGACCAAGGCTCCAGCAAGTCAGTGCGTGCATTAGCATTTCTCTTACAGTTGTATGTACCACGCAAAAGTACTGTCCACTTTTTAACATCGAAGATTCTTTAACATATTGGCGCGACCATAGATTTTTAAATTGGAGACACTAATTTACTTTGCCCCTTTATTTCTTCAACTGACAGGAAATAAACGAATCACGGAATTTCTATAGCTGTTACATAGGCAATAAGCGAATTGGCGCCAGAGATTTTCTACGTTGAGCCCGTGAACCGACAATAGTTAAGAAGGATCTAGGAGGCTCCTAGCTACCCACTAAAACCCACTGTAGGTACTCTCTAATTCTGTGCGAGTACTTAGTAAGCGCTCAGCGCAGTTCGCACATTCCTGAAAATCCCTAACCTGATTGTATACCACGTGCTCATCAGGTTTTCTGAGTACGATTAAATCAAAAAGTATTAATCAAAATCTGAACATATTAAAATAAATGTTTATATCCCCCAGCATACACTCACAGTAATAAGAATCCCTGTCTTGCTTCTTGTGCGCGTTGTGCAGAGTGAGCGCGCGCGGGCGCAGCGACATCCACTTCCAGCCCGGGCGGCCCGCACGCGATAAGAAGTGGATCAGCTGTTCCTCAGGGCTGTTGAACGCTTGCTCCGATGTGGAGGCGTACTCGCAGTACACCCTGGTTGGAGATTGGTCGTTAATGTCTTTGCTTCACAGTTCTTTTTTCAACAAGAGCTTGATAATGTCTTGTTTGGAATTTATACCTTCAAGCTCGCGCGTACATTGAAACTGTTTAATAAATTACAACTATGATCTGGTGAACTATTGTTCGAGAGTTCAGAAAAGGAAAAAAGGGTTTGAAAAAAATTACCAAAAATTCAATTCTTAAATTCGGGTAACATTCAATATCTTTCTCGTATCTATTCGTATTTCGGGAAATTTGGCGTACGGTTATTGTTGATTATTTCTTTGATTCCTTTAAAATTTTGATTTTATGCTAACGTTAGACTTTATACATTTTCTATTAGAGTTTCATATAAGACTTTTTATATATGGTAGGTACACATAAACATCACTTCTTACCAATCGGGGTGCACTTTCCAGTTGTCTCCTTTAAAGTATTCCGTGACTGCATGAAGTTAAAACAGTGAATTACACAATGATCTTTGAATAAGATTCCATAATTGGAGATACTCAGTATGAATATAAGTGAAGGATATGAGGCTCGATATCGTAAACAGTCATCATTATTCAGCATTCACTATTAATTTTAATACGTAAACCAATGGGAAAAATCACAATTGTGAACCCATACAATATAAATACATAATTAGGGTAAGAGGAAAAAGCTTGTGGCATATTTATAAAGGACTAGCTGTTGCCCGCGACTTCGTCCGCGGTTACTACGGTTTTTTAACTATCCCACGGGAATCCTTTAATTTTCCGGAATAAAAAGTATCTAAGACATTGACCAGTGATATAAGGTATCAACATGCAAAATTTCATTGAAATCGGTCCAGCCATTTCGGAGATTAGCCGGTACAAACAGACGAACAGACAGGGAAACAACAAATTTGAAACATTTTTTTTGGTATTTTCCCTCGTTTTACATCCCCCTGACTTTATTTTAAGCATATTTTTTTCTATGTACAGACATTCGACCTATACAATTTTATAAGGGTCTCGTTCATAATATCGACAGTCACTATATCGACAGTCGCTGTATAGAATTCCATCGACTGATTAATGTATCGACAGTACCCTAAATCGATGGTACGCTACATCGACAGTACACCAAATTGATTTATATGAACCGATAAAACAAGGTGACAAAATTTGACCTATTTCTCATATTTCATGAAGCCCACTGGGAATATATACTGGCAGGTATATGGTGCCTGCCATGGCGTTTAACGTGTTAAACTTGTTTTGGGTCAGGTATAGTAGCAGGGTTCTATGCAGCGTACCATCGATATAGTGAGCTGTCGATACAACGTATTATCGTAATGGTATACTGTAGATGCAGCTATCAATTTATTGTACTGTCGATGAAGCGTACCGTCGATTTGGAGCACTGTCGATACATTAGCCCATCGATGGAACGTTTTCGATACAGCGATCGTTCGATGTAGTGACTGTCGATATTATGAACTAGACCCATTTTATTATATGTATAGATTTCCGAAGAACGCTTCTAAATATGTGCTATTTAAAAACTATACAATTTACCATTGACAGGGCTGTGTTTTAACTCTTGTTCAGCGTGCAGTTCGTACATGCCGTAGCCGTCAGGTAGGACGGCAGCCAGCGAGTAAGGCGTGCCGTCCACCGGGCTGTAGAAGTAGCGCTGCCGTCGCGTCGCCACGCGTCGCATGCCGTCATATTGCACTTTTACGCCGATTTCTGTCTCACCCTCACGTTGTTCTATCATGTCATGACGAAGCTGTGAATCAATTAATTATACATATTAGACACATTGAATAAATAAAAAAGTTGGTGAATTTTTCTTTTGTTAGAGTCTCGAAGATGCTTAAACCAAATGCGGGAGTAAAAATGTACATTGTATGTGAGGTTTTAATTAAAATTATATTAAAATCTCGATTTATAGCACTGATGGTTTCCGCTTAAAATAAAACTAGTAAAGAACCAAAAGTGTAAAAATTTGGTAAATAATAAAATATGGTGATAATTACATCAAGTAACAGCGAGGTGAGGTTAACCCTGGAGTTCTCGTCGGAGTCCACCAGCAGCTCCACGTCGGTGAGGTCCACGCTCGAGTACAGAGGACGCAACGTTTCTGTGTACTATCAAGTATAGACATAGGTTATTAGTTAACTTCAGCTGGTAGCTAAGATGTAATAAGATTTCTACCAATTAGAGCTATTATTTTATATCATTCTAAGGTTAGGTATAGTCAATTATTTTCTGCTTTGAGCTATGTAAATAAATATTAAATTGTAGAACTTTTTGATAGCTAGTTTGGATAAATCTTACAATGACAAAGTACTAAAATCGTCATATCTTTTTGCTGGAAACTACGAATTTGTGAAACCACAGCATATAATTTTTCGCTCTCGATGATAAAACCAAATCTTTTTAATTAAAAATAGTAACATTTAATTTAGCCTTACCTCCTCATTAGTATGCTGTAACATAAGAAATAAAATTTACCAATTTTCTCTTCTAAAAAAAAATTTTCAGATTTCGATTCGAAAAATACATACCAGAGGCCTTAAATCTGGATGATATAAAACATGCCCGTTGTTGTCCACCATAAAGGAGTAGCCGTTTACTCCCAACTGTAAAATATAAGTATATTTATTGTTTTCTACAAATATTTTTGTAAGTTTAATTCGAAAAGTATTAAGGATTCCTTAGTAGAATTCTGAAAAGAATGAGATATTACGAACTTTTAAGAAAGCGGATTACTGTAAATAAATATTTTTTTATCGTTTATATATATTATATATTATTTTTTTAAATAACTTCGTAAACAATTTGATTGTGTCAGATTAAATAATCGAAGACGACAACTAATCTTATTTTGCTTTTTTTCGATGTCAAATAATGAGTCGAAAAATGTTGATAATTCGTTGCATACTACCCTACGCCGATACTCTTTTGTGCGGTCATACTTTTTATACTTACTGGGAATGTGAATAAACAGTATTCTTTATAGGAATCCATGAAATAAAAGTCTAATTTCGAGTGACAATAAAAAAAGTACCTTATACGGTGGCACGAGCTTCTTCATTTGGTCGACCGGCACGTCCGTCCCTACCACGCCCAGTAAATTAGCTTCTCTTTGCTGAAATAAAGAGCGGAAGATAATCGCATATTTTAAATTGAGATCGTAACGTCTTGAATTTCAACAAGAAGTGTACTCACTGTGTGGTTCCTTCTGTCGAAAATTGGTACTGTCACCGAGGTCATTAGTTGACCCATTCCATCGTCGTCCATGTTGCTACTCTGTAAAGGCAATGAATCATATTTTTAAAAAATCAAATCACATTGATTTGCAAATACAGGTGATACAGAGGTGCTACACTATAATGTTAAATCCAGTACAAATCATAAAAAAATTGCATAATGTTATAATAGGCTTGCTAAGAAACATTTCTTTTAATTTGCGTCGAAATAAGACAAAGCTTTCTATTTGCAAAATATCCAATAGTATTCTATGTTATATCTGTGGAGCCATACAAAGTATATCTTATATTAGGTAGGTATTTCAGATTGTGATATCTTGGTATTATGAAATAGGTATTTAACTATTCAGTAAAATTTTGTACACACTTATTCTGGCAATGCCATTGAATCTTTCACTTAGGACCAGCGTCGAATTTTAGGAAAGAAACGCATAACATTTATCTCCACAATGTGTGTTGTATTGTAATTCGAGGTGTTTTTCAAAGTTCTAATTCTTTTTTCTTTAATCTGGTTGATGTACTTGTTACTTAGAATAAAGGATTGAATGCAACTATAAATCTAAAGCCTGTGTTTGTTTGAAGAAATTTATGGATGCTCCCCTTGGATATATTAGAAGAATAATATTTTCCATTATAATCTTGTTATTTTGCCTTACCCTGCCTCCTACGTAGACAGGGCTCCAGTGCACGGGGTGGACGGTCTGATACATGACCAGCGGCCGCGCCAGAACCTCCACCAGATGGAGAACTTTCGACCTGATTTCGGAGTGCTCGTTGATGCTTACATGGAAACCTGGACATAGGAACAGAAGCTTTAAAATAATCAAAATCAAAAACTTTTATTCAAATGTAAAAGTAATAAAAGAAATCCAATTTTAATCCAAATAACTTTATTAACGAGATATCCGCTGCTTTACATGGATATATACACCCGGATATCCATAACGATCTTTCCTGCGATGCCCACATCTTATTTCGCAATGGCTTCTAAATAAAGATATAAACTAGTGTGCATAAGTTAAAATCTATTGAGAAAATTTGTTTGAATAATTCCAAATTGTCTGGAAAAAGATGGAAAATGCTATGGCGGACTTCCTATGTCTATAAAGGGTAACAGTAAACGGCTTGTTATTTTTGTCGTGTACCCTTTTTCCGATCATTACCTTTATTGGTGCAAGCCATGTCCTTCAAATTGTGTCCGCTCGCGGCGTCCCCGCCCACTCTGTACGTGAAGATGCGCACGGGCATGTGCGGCCAGTTCCACGTACGGAAAACGCCCTTCACTCCGCTCGCGCCGCCGCCCGCGCCCACCACCGCGATGGCTTGGTTGCATTGGCACCCTTGGCCGGTGCGGTTATACTGTCAAAACGAAGAAGTTGAATTATATGCTCTATTTTATAGAACTATAATATAAGGACCTGCGTGCAGGAATGACCTCACTATGGCGTATGTTACATGAGTTACACTGAGTATGAAGTAATTTCACTCCTAAATTAAGCTTGAAATTGAAGAATTTAATAACGTAATTATGTTAAATGTATTGTATTTTCAGGCTCACTTCTAAAGGATCTTTAAAGTTAAACCAATACCAGAATAATATAAGCTTCTACAATAATAGAGTGAAAATTTAAAATTAAAAAATTAAAATTATATATTTTTCTAAGTTCATTAGCATATTTTGCAAGAACTTGAGTATCTACTGTCTTTTTCACGTAATGTCATGTAGGTTTTTTGTATTTAGTGCTACAACACAAAAATATTTAATTCAAATTATTATTATTTTTATTACCCTAGTATTATGTTATCGAAATTATCGACGAAATATTTTTTTTTTATAAAAATGTGATGGATGAGGTCTAAGAGGTCTGAGGTGAAGCACGCAAACTCAAATAATGCCTGTTCACTTTTGCCTGCAATACATTATAGGTGTTATAGGTGAATTGTCAAATACGTGCTTGCTATAAAAACATTTACCCGGTGCAGTATCTCGAAGGCGGAAGAGAGAGCCCCGGTGAGGTTGGCGGCGCCGCCTGACGCTTCTGACGCCCAGATTGCCGTCTTCAGTTCACGTATCGTCTCTGGAACCGCCTGGTAAATAAAGAAATTAACATCTCAATGTGTAAATTCGGGTACCTAATTCTTAAATAGTGCTAGTAGGGTTATTCGTTTGGTGTGATAAAACACTCCAAACTGTTTTTTAGTGGAAAAGTTGTGTTTTAGTAGGTTAACACCTTCGTTAAAAATACTTCTGATAATTATAATATCAAGGGTAATATATGCTACGCCACGCCATCCGTTCGCAAAAGTTATTTTCAGAAATAACCAAAAAAATCCTAACCTATAAGTTTAATAATTAGTTACACGACTAACAAAAACTAAACCAATTACTTTTTATATGATAAGTAGGTAGAAATGTTAAATAAGGTCACTGCTATTTGCTTTGTGTGGGAAACCACTAAACATAAGGGTATCTCGATAAAACCACGGCTTTGGAGAGTTCCTTCAAATAGTTCGTTCCGATGGCTACTTGCGCGGAAAATAGCCTTACGTCAAAGTTTTTACGTCCAAATCCTAGGCTTATACATAAGTAAGCCTCAATATTATTTTGTTACAAAAATGCTGTTCCTGCTTCTATTTTTCTTTTGTATGCGTAGTTCGGTTATTAAATTCTGTTAAAAATGAAAATTTGTACAGAAAACTATAGATAATATTTTTGTATTTGTTTAAATTTCAGTAAAGAAATTTTTTTGTGTGTTTAATAATGACACCTATACACACCTATACATACATATTGAAATCGATAATTCTGTATATAGAGCTTAAAATTATCTGGAGACAATTATTTTAAAAAGCGCAGACATATTCCAACCCATTCTAAAATTAAAATAAGGCTAAATTCAAAAACAACTAAACCACGAACATTTGCATAATTACGAAACTTTGCGTATCAGTTCCGAACCGTTAGACAGCGTGTGTTACCTTGGCATGTGATGACCTGACATACAAAGCAACAGCATAAAAGTCAGAGTCTAACCCGCAAACAGCCCAAGGCTTGGCAACAACCTTGGAACTTGCTTGGAAGCCATTGTCTTGAGTGGTGAGCTGTCCTCGACTACTTTAGCATATTAAGCCCGCAGTATCATGCTCAGCTATCGCTGCGATATTATTTCAAACGTAAACTATGTTTGGAGGACTTTTCCGACGTCAAAGTAATTTGTTTCAACTAGGTACTTCATTGTGTTGAAGTTGTCTTTCTTTTTAAAAGCGAGTAGTATATAAGATCAAAATATAAATATTTTTAGTATTGGTATGCACTCTCACATTTGCGTAATTATGCAATATGCGACCTCTTACACGATTATTGTCGTATTTTATATTAAATCGGCTGTCGTTATATCATTATTAAAAATAAAACTATTTTTTTTTATAATCTGCTCACCAAATGACTCAACATTATCTGACATGTCTGATGGTAAGCAATAGATGGGTCCATGTGTGAAGGAAGCTATGGCACCAAAAAAGAATCAAACCTGGCCACCTCCACCTTGCTGGCTCATAAGATGTCAGCAAGGAATGTATGGATGTTTTAATATAGGAATACAGTTTACTTAATATGAAAACGATAAATTTAAAAATTTTAGACGTAACGCAAAGAGCCTTTCAATATGTAACTGTATTTTGCTCATTGGAACATGAGAGGACTCCAATCGTACATACATTGATGATATCGATCAATTCTGAAGTGCAACCCTTAAGTAGGTATACTCTGACTTGCGATAAGATGGCGACTTATCAACTAAACCATGCTTTTATACAATACCACTGTAAGACGATGACATGAAATAACATACCTACCTATATATATAATAAAGTCCCTATTATAGGCTAGTTGACCTTTTTTATTGGGCCCCAAATGATTAATTACTATTAGTTATTACACTCATTACCATAAAAAATTACTTAGGTATATAAAATTTTTTTGAGGCCTTTATCACAATAAATTTTAAATTACGTTTTTGCTTATTTGCTAAAAGGCCTTCGGTCATAGTCTATTAATTATCTGTGAAATAAAGTCATGATTTTGGTGAACAATTCAATACGCATGCGTAGCCGACACAGGCTGACATAGCCGACCGATATGCTTGATTGGTTGTGACTGGAGTTTGCGGGTTTTTGGCCATGCGTAGTAATTATTTACATGATGTGTTACATGACTAATTTCACGAATATGGTGGATAGCGTTTTTGGCGGGTGAAAAAAAAGTAAAACATTTTTAAATTGAATTTCTACAGCAATCCCTTATTTATATTTATTGATCTTGGTTTATTTCGGACCCTTGTACTAAATACTATGTGAATTAAGCATTATTTTCATTACTTTTGATATGAGTCAACTAGCCTACTGCTGTTGTATGTGGAGTATATAAGTATAAGTATATAGAGTAATTGTATTCAGTGTTATATATGAATAATTTCATAAGTTCACCACTTTATACACAATATTGAGCAATCTTAAAAGGCGTAGTTATACGCCTTTTATGGTCATTATTGCCTCTTACAAGATTACTTAGATAAAATTACTTATTCAAAAATTATCACAACACATTTTCAGTTTATTATGTTTAAGACTAATGTATTAATTCTCCTGTTTTCGGTTTAATGTATTAGGAAACCGTATATTATTGTCAAATATATCTAAGACAACTTTGGGAATAGTAATAAATATAATTTTTTTTCAACATGGCACTTATCAGGCAGGATGCACACGAAAGTAATATTTAGCGACTGTATCCACCTTGAGTCCATGTTGTATTCGTAACAGTAATATTAATGATTTTACATTAAACATCTGTACATAATTGTTACGCATAATCTAATAGACGAGTAAATCAAGTGAAGTTTGTATCAAGTGCCATCGAGCGGCACCCATCTTCGATAAGAACCCCCGTAAGGCCATTCTTCGGCTGATCTTATCTCTAACGTCACCATAACTTATGAAATGAATGTGTTGTCGGCGACGGCACACTCTTGGTAATTGTTCTTTCAGTTTGTACTGTAAAATATTAGGTATTCATGGTTTATTTATAGGTCGCTGCAAGATAGTATATTTGTTGTAATAAAGTAATTTAATAAGTTACCAAAGATTGTATATGCTTATGTGAGAAATTTATTGTATACAACCAAAGATACCTTAACGAATTGTTTCCTGAAATATCATATAAAACAAACAACAATGATATTGAAGTATTCGACCTTTACAACGTTTATAAGGGCCGACTGCTTAAGACCGCGCGGGTTCATACAAAATTCCTCCGTCGCCGGTCGTCACGGGGAGCGGCGCGGGCAATTTTGTATGAACTAGCGCGGACGTTCGCTTAACGCAGTTTCGGCTCTAAAAACTAAATGCTAGTCTATTGGTCGTTACAATGCACTTCATATCAATGTGAAGTAGTTTATGTCAAGGGTATATAATTAGCAACAGGCTAGAACACACAACAGCTGAATATAAATAGTTCAGAGCATCGTGCAAATTTATTCTTGACTCTTCTTACCTAAGAATATAAGCCTGAAGATATTTTAAGTTACCTCTGTGTCTGAGCGGCCTGTGCGCTGGTTTCCATAACGCGTAAACTGTTTATACTTCGAGGTGGATAGAGATTGTTTAGATAAATATTTTTTTGGCTTCAACTGTCATAGAATTTAAAAGCGGAAGGTATGATTGATATGCGGCCTATATTACGAAAGAGGCATTACACCAAAGAGGTCTAAGGCGCTTGATTGAATCCATCAGAGCCCGCACCACACCGCTAGATGAATATCGCGCGTCGCTCCGCACGCGATACCAGCATTTGCCCACTAATTTACAAGTATAGATTTGATCGTTACTTTATAACCTGATTGTCCCCGTGATTTATATAATGGCGAACCATTTTTCGTGCATCAATGAACGTTAACTCTTTCATTTATAAAATGTTGCGGCAATTTATGTTCGAGTGGTTCAACCAGCGGTTTCGGCTTTATTGATACGCGCGGTCGCCATGTTTTTGTTACACGGAAAATGTAAGGATTCCTTTGTACTTCAAACTTTATTAATAAATTGATTGGAAGCCTTTACTTGACTGTGCTTAGCGAGAGAAACGTGGGTTAGATAATACAACAAACTTTTGAGAGATTTATTTAATAAGGATATCTATCTCTATGTCTATCTCTATATCTACTATGTAATTACATAATAATATGCCTATATTAGCAATATAATATGGAGCGTGGTAAAATATTATGTACTCACTTTTCATATTGCTTAAAATATTTAGGTCCCTAATGTACTTTAAGGCTTAAAGTACATGATAACACGCTTATTAAGAGTGAAGTAAACGAAAACTATGATATTTATTAGAAACACAATTTCAAACCGGTATAACCGGCCCCCCCTTATTCTATGCCGTCGGATCACGGATTCGATTCGGAAAGTCACGCCCCGTCTCGCTCTAATTTGCCGCAATAAAAAGCGACAGGTACAGAGATTCCGTGATTCGTTTGTTTTCCGACAGTTTAGAATCAGGGGACCTGATGCACGATTACCTAGATATTGCTGTTTTCCGAAATCTACAATTGCTCTTATGCATATGTATAATGAAAAATAACGTATGTGCTGAGTAAAATCTGATTAATATAAAGCAGATTAATGTCACGTTATAATCGGGCCAGACGTAACCCGCTCCGCCCACCTGTTCCTCACCCCGGGCTCAATTAAATGTATGTCATCTAATTGTTCTTGATTGCATGTTCAGAAACACGCGCCTGGCGGAAACACGATTATGTGAGTAATAAGACGAGACGTGTAATCTTGTTAGTGTTGTTTATTAAGAGATTTATAAAATATAGACTAAATAGATAGGAAAAATATGTAGGTAGAGTAAAGGGAAAGATTTTGTGACGGAAAATTTCTTCAATATTTTTTTCACACTCTCTGTAAGGTTCTGTGGTGAAGCATTTCGAACGACTTTCGTTATGTTTAAACCTTGAAAGTCGCAAGTCACTTTGTTCTGGAGGGCACGTATTGAATATGCACGTTATGCACGTTATACTTAGTCTAGTAAGGCAGCGGTAGCCGATTTGGGACGGACGGGGCACTTCTCGTTCGAAGGCCGCGGGAAACGCGGGTTCGATCCCACCGCCTATACCACTGAGTTTGAATAACACTTATGTACAGTTCATTGTGAATATCGCTTGCCTCACATTGTGCCCGGTGCATGACAACTGGCTCGCCACACGGGGACCTAACATATCTGGCGATATGTGGGTATTTAACACCTCTGCCTACCCCTTCGGGGAAAGAGGCGTGATGATATGTTATGTAGTATAAGGCTGTGTCTCAGCCAACACGGGGAAAAAGGCGTGTATTTAAGTACCTAATTACCTAAAATAACAAATTAAACGAAAGTGTTCAATATTTAAAAAAAAGTTTGGTAGGTATTCCATAGTAATTCGTGCATGACGTACCACAGCATTTTTATTGTTTTAACATCAGGTTTCAGTGTTTGCTATTGTTAATAAAAAACACTCACCTGTGCCAATATCTTCGTATAACACGAGTGTATTTCTGAGACAGTATCGCTGTATCGGTATACGTTGACAAAATCATTGGGTCCAAGAGTGTCCAGGAGACCCGACACCGTGGCCTTGGCTAGCCGCCAGTAGGAGGATCCCAGGTCATCGGAGTCGTCGAGGAGGATCACCAGGTCCTTGGGCGACGTGGCTGCTTCCACGAACCAGTTTGAGGACCTGAAGTCGTAGAAATCGCGGGCGTGGTGCGAGTAGCCATCTTCTGGAGGCCAGGACATTGCTGTTGGGAAAAAAGAAACATTTATAACCATGTCATCACGAGGAGGCAGACTGAGACGTTAAGAACTTGCAGGTACAATAAAAAAAATGCGACTTTAGATGACTAAAACCGAGTTTTATTATTCTGCCTAATCATTGATGTAGGTCGGCCAATATTAGTAGGCAAATATTAGATACCATTTTTATATCAGTTAATATAAATAACAATGGATGGATGGAACAACCTATTATCTCAATATGTGTATTGAAATCTGACGTAAATAGTTCTGCAAATATTGTTTATAGTAAATTGTATTCTGTGAAAATTCTCCGATCTGTTGACAAAATTAATGGCTACTACGTACCTGGATATCGCCTCATGAAGCCTGTGGAAGAGGCGTAGTACTGCCAGGATAGGGTTGGGTCTATTTCGTAATTGTTCACGAACAGCGGGTCCAGGTGTTCCGACCATGCTATTTGATTCTGCACTTCTGTGACTGTTAACCAAAAAAATACAAATGAATAATAAATTATAAGCTTATTAATGGTTTTATTGTAGGAAGAGATTCGCCGGTTCCTTAATGAGGTAGAGCTTAGAGCTTTTTGCTAAGTCTTGAATTCAAAAAAGGTATGGTTGAACAAATGCGTTTGCTAGATGGCTACTTTAGTACTTTGATAGAATATATCTGTAATGTAAGGTTATACCTACATTTTTTTTTATATTATGACAGATAAGCTCTTGGCCTTCATTTTACCTGATGAAAAGTGACGATAAGGCCGAAGGTGGAAGCGCGCTTGCCTGTAAACCTCAACAACTGAGGAACTGGCTATCTTACCTCTGATTGTCGGAACACAACAATGCTTATAACATTGTTATTATGGCGACAATTTTAGGTAAGAAGGTGGTAGCTAGCCAGGCGGGCTTAGAAGCCCTACCACCAACCAAACCGAGCAGAAAAACCGCTGTCCCGGTCGAACCCCGGACCGTCTGATCTACACCCGGTGGTGTCAACCACTAGACCAGAGAGGCGGTTAAATATAATTCATAAGTAAATGTCAATCCAGCAGTTTTTAGTTTTTTATGACGCTAAGCTAGGTTTTTTCAGTGACTCGGTGCCCAGCAATGTTGTATTTTTTACATTGCATTTAAACCATGGGAGGGCTATTCAACATTTAAATTCAATAGACGAATTACGCAATTTAACGCGTATAGATTACAGCTGATAACGACAGGCTGCACTCCGGATAATTCCACGTAACATGCCATGAAATCCGTAATTAGGTGAGCTGGCTCACTGGGCAGCTGTCATTGGGCCGGCCGAGCAATTAATGGTTGACGGCTATCACTCGTGCGTGAGCCAAGGAAAAGTTTGACCAGGGTTGTATTCGGGCGTTTTTTGTTGTACAGTGTCAAGCTCTCCAAATGTAGATTTTCGCCAGCGAAATGTGAACGTTAATTCTAGGAAAATACAGTTCTTGATATGGCGTCCACTGTACGGTAAGTAATAAAAGTATCTAGTTGAATATTTTCGTACGTCTTTTATTAATTTGAGAAAAATATCGGAATTTTTCTTGACACGCCCTAAAGTATTGAAGTGTTCTTTAGCCTGTTTGTACCTACTGTTAATATGAAACTTGATGCTTAGATATTATTTGTACAATATTTTTTTAAGTGGTATCCAAGTATCACAGAGCTAAAAGTTTTTTTCATGTTTTCAAAGAAATATTTAAGAAGCTCAATTATGAGTTACTGAAGTTGCAGTTAGAAAAAACAGTGTTCTAAGATTTAAGTGTGTTAGCTAAGGAGCATTACGATTTTGGTACACAATGGTTTATTGTAATTTGTACCTACTTATGCTTATCTATACTTAAATAAAACGAATTTATTAAATGAAAATTATGAGAATATAAGATACCTAATCATAGTAAATACATACATATATACATAAGTCACGCCTTTTTCCCACAGGGAGAGGCAGAGATTACATCCTTGCACTTGCTACGATTCCTGCATATTTCTTTAGCTTTATAAACTCTCAATACAGTGCTCATACATGCTCGGCGATTTGGGGTACTTTTGACCTGGCCATTCTCACGAACGTCTTTAATTTGCTCGAGGAACGTTCGCCCAGGTCTGCCTCGTCCCGTATTTCCACTCACACCTGATTCATATATGCTTTATAGTAAATATACAACATTTACAAACTATACAGTCCAAAAATAGTAACGCATTTAATTTTAGTTCTATATTTATGTTTGATCAATAAAACATATGTAACTAACTACCTTCATTCGTGTGAAAAGATAATCACTGGCTTACACGTAGCCTGTTTATTGCCTTCTATTCACACAGCACCAGATTTTATCATTGCTCAAATCCATCGCACAATAATTGAAATATGTAGATTGTTTGATTGATATTACAAACAACATATAACGTAATAACGTTTTATGTTTTTTAATTAAAAATAGTTTACTATGAAATGAGTAAGAAAGATGTAATACAGATATACAATGAAAGCGACAAACCTTTAAAAAAACTGTTTATGGTACTGAAAAACATTTTATTTGGGGATTGCATTTTTAAGGTGAATATTGGGTACCTTACCTATGAAATTGGTGTTTTTTTTCTGTCTTAGCAATTTGTCCGTAACTATTAAGTTTCAGAACATTCTTATAAAATAATTGCCTCTTCTAAAAATAGACCATATATTTGAGCTCGTATTATTTAATTTGATAATTTTTTGTAAGTTTAATTGTGTTAAAATTAGACACAAAGACAATTATTTTTAACTGCCTCCCGAATACATCAATGATTTGCATTAACATAAAAACGATGAATAATTTTTATCAAGCGTGTTCACACACATATTGCTAAAGCTTGTCTAATAATACATGCCAAATATTTATTATTATCTCTGGATTTGTCGTTGTAAAGAAAACTGATAAAATGTTAGTATGTAAAATGCAGACATACCCAAAATCTCCATACAAAACACCAATTTCATAGATAAGGACCTAATATTTATAATGAATTTGTAGTAACAATCGGTATGTAGTTTAAAAGTAATGTAGTGAAATATTTATTAGTTTTATGTAAGTGTATGCCATGCCTGTGGATTGATGGCTGGTACGATTGTTCGCGGGTTCGATCCCACCGCCTGTACCACTGAGTTTGAATAAAACTTATGTACAGTTCATGTGAATATTGCTTGCTTTACATTGTGCCCGGTGTATGGCAACAGGCTCGCCACCTGTTCCATGGGGACTTAACATGTCTGGCGAAACGTGGGTGGTAACACCTCTGCCTACCCCTTTGGGGATAAAGGCGTGATGATATGTTATATTTTGATTGTTGATCAAATGAGATGAAAAAAAAAAATTGGTAATTGTGTAGCAGAATACAAGAGTAGATACAGAATACTGGAAGAACAATTATATAGATGGGGGAAGGGCTGTTGAGGTGACAAACTAAGAATCTCTCTGATGTCACAAGACTGATATAAAAATTAAACAGAATCAAAATCAAAATCAAAAATAATTTTATTTCATAGGCTTAACATAGCACTAAAAATCGTCAACATTCATACATAGTCACATTTATAATACTTAAAGTAAATTTTAATAATAAAATTGACAAAAAAGACTTAAAATTCACTGCCGCGAGCGCTTGTAGCAAGTACATCCACATTGCGCTTTGACTGTGGTTGTAATCGATACAAGCGACCGGATTCCGAGAGTAAGGCATTTCATGAGAAGAACCCGGTAAGAAACTCATGAGCCACTTTTTTTAAATAGCCAATCATACAATCTATTAGTCACAGTGTTACATTTTTTCAATTAGAAAAGGAAATAACAAGCAAGAAACACTTAACATGGTTACAGGTAAGAAAAGTCACTTATGTTGTACCAAATAGGCCGCTTGTCCATAAATCATGTCGCCCTCCGTGACGTGTCGTGTGTCAACAATGTTCGCAGTCATTATTTACAGGTGGAAGCCCCATGAAGCCCGTCACTGTCTTTGGCTACGGGATTACGTTGACGTATTTATATTTCGTTATTTTGTGTACTTTGTATTACATGTGGATTTTGGAAGATTCCCCGTAACTTGTAAGTCTAACATACCCACCTAAAGTATTTTTCAATCAAAGGTAAACAAAACGAAGTTAGTGTTTAATGTCATAAATGTTTTGTGATGACAGTATTTTTTTATAATTATGTGCCAATGTTCATGTAAAAGTGTGATTAATGAAAAACAAATTGGGTGAGTCGCCTTTTTTGTTTACCTTTTGGGCAACTTTGATTAGAAGATACTGTGTTTATTGTTTATACAATTTGATGTTACCCATGCTTATTTAGTATTTTGTAATAAGCCCAAAAACAATTGGATTTTAAACAAAGTAATGAAAATCATACGTAAATTAAATACACATATTTTTCGGGACAAAAGATTTACAAATTATTTGTAATTTGGCAAAGCTCACCTTTGAGAATTCTCTTATATAATCATTCCAGTCAATACAAGAATTAAAAATATAATTAAAAGCCACAAAAGATATCGTGAAAAATTAAACTTTTAGTGTGCTATACACTTTGTACATAAAACTATTCGGAATCGAAGTTCTAGCTGAGCCAAGATTGAACAAGCTTTCCTGTTGAAGTGAGAATGCCGTGGCTTCGTAAGTCTATGTAATTTGCTAAGTCTTGGAATTTACTATGAACAAAGAATTTGTAGTAGTTTGCGAACTTTATCGTTTGAGGTGTTGAAGTGTCGCGTGCAGGATATTGATGTACGGCGGTATCGGGGTATTGAGCTTTCCCTATAAACGTTAAATGTGTTAGTTTAAGTAATGACTAGTTACTTAAAGCAACCTAGAACATATAATAAAAACAATATTATTTTCATGAAAATTCTATGATTCAGTTAACATAATATGACAGATCCTATTTCCTTTCTACTTTATATTATTAGTGTTGATTATGATGATCATGATGATGCGCGTAACGTAAAATGGATCATGATTAATTCAGTTATTATTATAATAGGAATTTTGTTAAAAATAATAAACAATAACAAAATAAATACAAATTGGACTGTCAGTGATTGTCGCTTTTTATCTGTTTTGTCGGGCCGCATGTCGCACAGTGCGGCTTTCTCGATTTTAGTTATAACACGGGTGTACACTGTTAACATCTGACTTTGAATTACTGTTCCATTTCTCTGCCTGTCTTGCCATTCAAGCCGAAACGCAGCATGTTTTTAAAACAAATATTTTTATTTGAGAGCAAGGGGTTGATGCTCCGAGTAGATAAGGCTTGAAGAGCCGGTTGATTTTGTGTTAAAAATGATGTACCTTCAGTGTCGATGTACGGCGGCATCAGCACGGCGCTGTAGCTGGTGTTGACGGCGATGTGGTCAAAGTGCCGGCTGGGCGCCAGCAGCAGCCGCCGCGCGCGCGCCGCCAGCGTGCCGTCGTCTGCGTGGACGTTCAGCCAGCGCGCGTCGTAGTACGAGCCGGGGGAGCCATCGCCGCCGCTCGCGGATAGAGCTGCCGCTTCTGCGCTATCCATAATACGCTGCAACAAATAAATATTTCTTTCTTATTGTGACGGTCAAATAAAAAAAATCGTCTTACATACTATCATCCTGCTGTTGGGTGGGATTTTCTTTTCTTCAAATGTTTTTTATAGGTTGTATGTATTGTTGTCCGGTTGGCCACAAGAAGATAACAATTTATGGTACTTACAATGTCTTTTAAAAGCATGCAAACCCAAACTTCAAAGGGGTATTTTTCATGCCGTTTGCAAAAATCTCTCGATTGAGTTACAGGGATAAACTTTTTAATCAATGTGATAAAAGAAAGTGACTATTGATATAGTTCGTATTTATTTTTCGTGTTGATAACGTGTTAGAAATACATCAGATTAAGTTAACTACGAAAATTGCTTAAGATTTATATCTGATCATTCGTAGAAATATATCTTCGGTTGACTAGCCTGAGCAATTCCCGTTTCCAGCACAAAACTGATATTCTTATAACGTAATTCATGTCAAACTGGGCGTATAACCTGCCGCCTATATTGTATTGTGCCCATTACACGGAGTGATGACATTCGCACATACCAATCACTCCTATCTAGTACGATCCCCGGTCATTTCTCCACAAACATTTTCGTCTAGTATCAAGAATTTTATTACGATAATTTTTGTTGAAATAGTTTTATTAAACAATTAAACGTTACCATTTTGATTTGCTCAATGACAAAATTTGTTCAAACTAAACTTTAGTCTTAGACGTAGATAGTCTACACATCAAAGTAATTTTGCAACTTTATTTTTAGTAATATAATTTTGCAAGTTTTCTAGCAAAAGGTTGTTTGACTCCTGAAACTTATATTGCACTGTATCGAAAAGTAAATTGAATTATAACTTGTGACCTATAATGACGTCGTAAAGCTAATAGAAGCACTAAACATCGAAAACAAAAGCGGAATGAAATAACCCCAGATAGCTCCAGAAGTATTTGATTAGACGAGTGAATCTTAACTCGTTTATTGGTTATTTAAAGAAACTTAAGTTATACTTATGTGAACAACTTTATTAAGAAAATTGTTTCATAGATGAAGTACTAGGAAAGTATTAGTTTTTCTAAATGTTTTAAATATTTGTTTACATTTATCAATTTCAAATTATGGGACTCTAGAATATTAATTAGGTGTATAAAAAATCCATATTATATAATATTAAAAAGGCGAAAGTAACTCTGTTTGTCTAACTGTCTGTGGGTCTCGCTTTCACGTCAAAACTACTGAACCGATTTAACCGATGGTACACAGATAGTCTAGAGCCCTGAGAAAAGACATTGGCCACTTTTTATCCCGATATTTCCAAAGAAACCGCGCGGGAAAAACCGCGGGAAGCATCTAGTAAATAATATAGCTATAATGTTTTATCAGCTTTATATGATTATTCTATATGTTAACAACAAAAACTTTCACAACAAATCTGTCTTGCTTTATTTATTTATTTAAGCTTCAATGTCCATTACAATAAGAATGTACATATGGCGGACTTAACGACTAACATCGCTCTCTACCAGTCAACCATTTGGCTAAACAGAAGGTTATTTGAACGTTAGAAGTATATATATCCCAGAATTAGGTAATTCACATTAATACAAATTATTGCGGAAGAATTACCATACGTAAATTGTATTTTATAGATATTGTATTACCTACTTCATGAAAATTGTATTTTTTTTTCTTTTCTCAATATTTGTATACAACAAAGGTAGTGATACTAACAAACCATGACACCAATCATTGTAAAACTAACCTGCATTTCACAAATAAATAAATGATAAATGATACTTTTGTAATGATTTTAAGTCACACTTTTAAATAATTAAATCTTCCATAAATTCCCGGTACACGGTGTCAACAATTACTTGTAAAAAGTGGGATTAAGAAGTGCCGAAAGGTTGGAGACAAAGGGTGTCTGGATAAAAGCGCGAGTAGACAATTGGTGGCAATTAGGCATAGAATAATTGGCTTGATCGGTCGGCCCCTTTGTGTGCTCGCTGCCGATGAAAAATGACAAATATACGAGTAATCTACGCCAACACCGCGGTTTCTTAATGACAGGGTTCGTGATTAAAGTTCGTTGGGCTTTATATTAGTTTGGTCAACTTTTGTAGATTACGATGTTTTGGTATTGTTGGAGTTACCGACTCTTACATGTTTGCTTTCATAAAATTTTTAAAGATTTGGTGGTGATGAAGTTAAAAGTATAGGTCATTTGGGTGTAAACACCTCTGCCACCAAACCTTTGGCGATATAGGAGTGATGATATGTATGTGTATTTTAGTAATATCGAATATACCACTTTTGACTGATTTTGCTAGTCAAAAGTACTTTTGACTGGTTACTTTTGACTTTTGACTGGTTAAAGAGTTTTGGCTGCAACATTCCTATTTTTATGACTAATCCTTTATTTATATGTATTATGAGTATATTTTTATTCTTCGTCAAAAGTACTTTTGACTGGTTACAGTTTTGACTGCAACATCGATACAAATCCGAATGATTTGTATCTATATTTTTTAACATCGATTTACTTTCACTTAAAGCAACACAAATATCCTTCTTAAAAAATATCTATAGTCGACAAACAAGGCATATTTTGCTATAACTGATTGTTCATGTTGGGCTAAAGTACAAAATGGGCATTGTCCTTTAACAATTTGTCAAGCTGACGTCATACATTTTGCGCGTTTCCATTGACGCTATTGGTCTAGATTTTAACTATTGAGGTCACTATTACTACGGATCTAGAAACTCACCCTTAATAAACTCAGGAAGGTAGTACAACTAATGCGACCACATGTTATATATTGAATGTAATTCTTTATTGGTTATGAAAATTATCTCATGAAACCAAAGTTTATTCATCTAAATAAAATTATGAAAAAGTTAATTTTGCTAAGTATTCTTAATTTCACCGCATATTCAAAATAAGTTCTACCGCACAATAAAAGTAATGTGGATACTTGTCATCTCAAAACACGATAGACAGGGTGAGGTAGCCACAACGGTATGATAAACTATTATGTGCTTGGGCATTTTAAGTTGGTAATTAAGAAATTTCCTTGTTTAATTAAAGTTCTCCTTTGTAAACATTAAAAATGTTCCTTGTTTCAAATGTTTTATCGGAAGTATTCATACACTCACACTCAAAAAACGTGTAATTTAACACATCAAACGACAAGTTACAGACGATGAGCCTGTATTTGAGTACAAAGGACTTATTTATAATGAATAACAGCTCAAGCTGAAGTTCCAAAACGAAATTTAAAAATTCTAATCTGAGACACAAAAAGGGAGATATAGCCAGTTGTAAATACCGTCCCATTGTTCACATTACCACAATACTGTAGGCTTATATATAACATAATAAGATGCAAGGAGAGGCGGCATAATAACTAGAGAACAGGCGCGTCGGCCTCGCAAACTTGGGCCGACAATAAAGTTGAAAAATCGGGGGATTGCGCGCTGCGGGCGCCGCCGGGATAAACGACACCAACATTTCGCACTTAATGAAACTGTACCAGAAACAAAATAGAGGATCGTCGCATTTACGACCGCCACTAAGTATTGTTATAAGAAGGCTTTTCATCGCGATCTTAATGGCAGAGTTTGTATTCAATGCGCGGTGTCTACCTCCACGCGACACTTTGTTCCTGGTTAGTACAGCTTACTTTAATTAATTTTGTTATAGTTTAGTGCATGTCTTGAGTGCGGGCGAGTGGGACTTTCATTGAATTAAATAAGCAATGTTGCTTGATTTGTAAATTGTATGTCTTAAACGTAGTGTGTATAAGAGCCTTTTAGAACCCAAGAAAAATAGCAATATCCGTATTGTGAAAATTAATTTAAACCTTAACAATGCCATAACATGCAACGTTCAGTACAAAAAGTAAAACGGGAAATCTCGTAGCGGTTCGGCTGACGTGGAGTACTTTTGTTAGATTCTCGCCCAATCCTTGCGTTCAGCACTTCGAACAGAATTCCTAGCACCGACGGTGTCCGACGGCGGGGTAAGTTTTAATTACTTCGGCCCCACTTGGGGCTAGTTCTCCGATGGGGCTATTTCGTCTCCAACTAAAACACTCATTTATAAACTGTTTTCAGGAGCTCTTTTATCGAGTTTGCTGCTTACGGAATAAGGAATGAGTGTCCTACACCTTTCCTTTATAGGTGTAGGTGTAGATAGTTGTAGCTTTAATTTATAATTTAATATTTGCACTTTTCTTTACTCGGATTTATTTAAAATATTTCTTTTTATTTCACAATGTATAAAATATTGTATGCCAATGTCGTCTGACTACTTCGATATGTATGTGTAGGTTTGACGCGCTGAATGCTAAAATGCAAGCTTTTCATGGTTTGGTAAGTTACAAATGATTAAAATTGTACATTTTGTTAGCTTTTTGTGGTCAATAGTAAGATTAATTATTTTCGTCAAACAATCTTAAATTGTCATAACCCAATTGCTTACAAAACTTAGAAGTTCATCAAAAGTATAAGACAGTACATTATTCTATATCTAACAAGAATGATGTTTCATCTACATTTTGAAAAAGTAGATCCTTTAACTAATTGAGTAGATAATGTTACAGGTTTATAGATTGTCTCTGATGCCTAGAGTATGGTTATTATATTTTAAAGGATTTAAACTCTTTATTTACACCGTTGAATTAACAAGGACTGCGTTAATGACTCACTCAGCGCATCTAGTCCTAGGGTGTGTTTACACTGTGACGGTGCTTCAGGGCATTGTTTGATGTAGACACGACGCGGTGGCGGATGTATTGTATGTATTAGCTATATAGAGCCGAGTACTGTTATTGTTCATTATACGACACAAATATTAAGTACCTACTAAGGTATAAATAAGCATACAGCTGGCCTGCGACCCGAGACTGTTAATTTACAACTATAGCAATACAATGGCAATAGTGTCTTAATGGTACATCTCGTAGTCTGCTAACAAATTTGCTTTACCTTTAGACTACGAAATGTCAAAAATTTTACCATTGAGACAATATATTGCGATTATATTGCTATATTTGTAAATTTGCAGACTGGGGTACTGGTGGTAGTGAGAACTTTAGCTTAAAGACGCTCGTTAAACTTGGGCATTGGTCACGCTTTGCCTACTCTGTAGCGAACAAGAAAATGTGTTTTGTTGCTAGCAAAGGAGACAGCTCCAAAATGAAACCTCATTTAAAATAAGGTGAAGGTAAATTCGTATGGTCAATTCTGTGCTATCCATTCTTTGCATCTTTTCTGTCTCCTTCTTCCTCATCTACCTCATCTTTGACCCCATATTAGTTGGTACACGTGCGCTTGCATAATCCTACCTAAGTTCAGATTAATTCTACACATTACAATTTACGATTCACTGGTACAGAATAACGATAAACGTTGTTTTCCATTTGATTTCCACATCATGTACAGTCGAGTTCAAAAATGTTTAAATAAAACTTAGGTACAGTTCAATGTGAATAATATCGCTTGCCTCACATTGTGCCCGGTGGGTGTTTTACACCTCTGCCTAAAGAAGCGTGGTGATATGATATGCTATGTACAACAAATTAATGAGTGAATATTTTTTGTTGCCCAATTCGACGAACTACAAACAATTAGAATTTTCAAATTATTTTTTATCTTTCGAGATTTCTAATTTAAAAAGTGAGTGTTTCTAATTTTAAAAGGTGAATTTAAGTTTAACAATCATAAGACCTGTTTTTATGTATGGATCGGAATGTTGGACTATGAAAAAGATGGATGGAAATAGATAGCATGTGACCGAAATGCAAATGTTAAGATGGATGTGTGGAGTGACGAAGATTGATAGAGTGAAGAATGAGAATATCAGGGGAAGCCTGAAAGTTGCTCCAGTGATAGAGAAGTTGAGAGAAAAGCGGCTATTGTGGTATGGACATATTTTCAGAAGAGAGAATGAGCATGTAACGAGAAGAGTTATGAATATGATAGTGGATGGTAATGCAGGGACAGGAAGACCAAAGAGCTAGAATGCGAGGGAATGCTGATATGGCGTGTGCTAGGAGAGAGTTGAGGAGATAGACTCGTTGCGCCGACCCCAAATGAAATTGGGAAAAGGAATGATAATAATGATGATAGTCAAGGGACACAAAACGAGACACCATAGGATCATCTATTGTTTGCGAACACCGGTATTCGTGGTGCCCCCCAAGGGGTTAATGCTTTGTTGAGTCTTATTACTTCCTGTGGAATTTTAAATAGTAGACCTATTAAATATACATACACAGATTCCTGTTTGATTTAGATTCGTTCCTTCGGGATGTAATATACGCTATATCTTATAAGTTAATTTATCCATTTTAAAGATCATAAACTCAAACTCAAACATTTACTCACAAAAAAATATGTATAACATTGGGATGGGCGACAATGATTATTTATTTATTTATTAGGTACACCAACAGGTCACATATTTAACATGGTAATAAATACATATGATATGTGGGCCAATTACAGGTGAACACAACATTTATGTACAGAACATCATAAATATTCTTAATAACACAAAAAACAAAAAGATATAACTTTGAGGCAATGAAAAATTGATTATAAAGTAACAATAGTGTTTAACTCAATTTGTAATCATGCGATGTCAATTATATCATATAAAATTTATAAACGTGTTTTTTACGACCCAGAGTACAATAATTCAAATGATTTGAGTTTTCATTCATAATTGTCATCTCATCTGAGATGAGCTCACTGTTAGGCACAGGCCTTTTCTATGGTTCCATACCGATGAAACCCTGCAACAGATTTTTTAAAGATTTCTTAAACGAGTTTATGAGTTATTCGATAATGTTACATTGGTTTCACTTTATACATTCTAACATGAACTTTCGCAAGGATAATCTTATGACGAAATATCGATTTAAGGCGGGACTCCGATGGCTTACATATATATGTACAATGATATGTGTGTGTAGTATGAAATGTGAGGTCATTGTACTGTCGTTCGGGATTTTTGTCCCTCAGGATCATCTTCGATAAGTCACTCACTAATGCTTGTAAGATTTCAAAGTCAGAGTTATTTATTGCGAACTAAGTGTACATACATTAGTTGTTATAATAATACGGAACTTCACAACTTAGTTGCCTTTTGCAGGCACTGCAACATTACATAATAATGAATTTCTTAATGTTAATAATCATAATTACAGCATCAAATCAAATTTGTAGAATAAGAATATCAGTTAAGTCAATATTACACTAAGGTCATTAAAAATATTACACAAAAACACAAAAAAAAAACTATCAACTTCAACATTATTGGCTGTTAAAAAATTCACCTAATGTATTAGGTTGGGGAAAAAGTCTTTTCGCATTATAGTATGTATAAACTTGTAATAAAATGTCTTTGGCTATACTATTTGTATCTGGCTGGTTTTGGTATCATTGAAAGTTAAAATTTTAAAGAACATAATTCCAAATTCAAATTAGGAAAATGTGTGATTTTTATTTGTTTTTCGTACCGCCAAGATGAGTGAATCTAATGAAGAAATTCGATACATTTTAAAATTTTACTACAAAAAAGGTAAAAATGCAACGCAAGCCGCGAAAAAAATTTGCGATGTTTATGGACCTAGTGCAGTGTCTGTGAGAGTAGCACAAATTTGGTTTAAGCGTTTTCAATCCGGAAATTTTGATGTCAAAGATGCACGTCGCTCTGGTCGCCCTATTACAGATAAAATGGATGCCATTTTTGAAAAAGGGGAGCAAGATCGGCATGTCAGTAGTTACGACGTAGCTGAAGAGCTGGGAATTGACTACAAAACAGTTTTGGCGCATTTGAAAAAAACTGGGTACACAAAAAAGCTCGACATTTGGGTACCTCACGAGCTCACTGAAAGAAACCTAATGAACCGTGTACTCATTTGTGATTCTTTATTACGACGTAATGAAACCGAACCATTTTTGAAGAAGATGATAACTGGTGATGAAAAGTGGATCACGTACGACAAGAACGTGCGAAAAAGATCGTGGTCAAAGGCCGGTCAGGCTTCACAGACTGTGGCGAAACCCGGGTTAACTCGCAACAAGGTGATGCTGTGTGTGTGGTGGGATTGGAAGGGCATTATTCATTATGAGCTGTTACCACCAGGCAGGACCATCGATTCTGAACTCTACTGCGAACAACTGATGAGATTAAAGCAAGAAGTTGAGAGAAAGCGGCCGGAATTAATCAACAGAA
Source organism: Parapoynx stratiotata (assembly GCA_910589355.1). Taxonomy (NCBI): domain Eukaryota; kingdom Metazoa; phylum Arthropoda; class Insecta; order Lepidoptera; family Crambidae; genus Parapoynx; species Parapoynx stratiotata. The sequence goes on from OU342458.1 coordinate 13,387,698, forward strand.
GGGGTGTGGTTTTTCATCATGATAACGCTAGACCTCACACATCTTTAGCCACTCAGCAAAAATTAAGAGAGTTTGGCTGGGAGGTGTTAATGCATCCGCCGTATAGTCCTGACCTTGCACCTTCAGATTTCCACCTGTTTCGGTCTCTTCAGAATTCTTTAGGCAGTATCAGGTTAACATCACGAGAGGACTGCCAAAACCACTTGTCGCGGTATTTTGACCAGAAGTCCCAAAATTTCTATAGCAATGGGATCATGTCCCTACCTACAAGATGGCAAAAAGTTATCGAACAAAATGGTACCTACATACTTTAGTTTAATGTAAATAAACTATATTAAAAAATGTTTTGAATTTTCTTAAAAAATGCGAAGAAACTTTTTCCCCAACCTATTATAATAGCATTTTTCAATCAAGTAGGTGTTTACTTTATTTCTAAAGGAATTTAATGTGGATTCAGATTTTATGCCGGTAGGAATCTTGTTGAAAATTTTTATGGCCATGTAAAATGGACTACAATTGAGCATTTTAATTCTAGAAGCGGGCAGATACAGTCTATCTCTATGTCGAGTATTGACACTGTGTGTGTCTTTAACTTTTTTGAAATTATTCATGGTTTTAAAAACGAAAATGCACATGTCTTGAATATATATTGAAATTAATGTGAATATTTTAAATATTTTGAAGTACTGCCTGCAACTTTTTTATTATCGATTTGGGCAATTATTCTTATCATTTTTTTTGAAGTAGAAATAGTTCATTTGCTATAACGATATTACCCCATAGTATTATTCCATACTTGATTCATGAGTATGCATATCCATTGTAAGCTGAGAGAGCGGTTTCTATATTAGTACTATATTTAATTTCGAAAAAGGCGTAAATAAATTTAGAAAGCTTTGCTTTTATGTGGTCGATATGAGATTTCCAATTAATGTTACAGTCTATATGAAGTCCAAGTAAATTGCAAGTGTCAATGGTCTCTAATTGTGTATTTTGAAATTTTATATTTATCGGTGTAGGTTGTTTAGTGTATGGCCGGAATTGAAGGATTTTGGTTTTCGTTAAGTTTAGCTCTAAATTGTGGTCTTGTAACCAGGGCGTTACCTTATTTAGAGTGTCGTGTATGAGTGTTTCCTGATTGGCAACTTTGTCAAATTTAATTAACAGTGATATATCATCAGCGAACAGTACAGGCAGAGTTTGTTCCTCATTAAAACACTTTGGGAGATCATTAATATAAAGAAGGAAAAGCACACAACCCAGCACACTCCCCTGTCGGATGGAGCAGGTCAAGTTCCTTTGACTTGATTGAATTTTGTCTATTTCATTCGAAGTGTGATTATGGAAGTCAACTTGTACAATCTGCTTCCTATTCTCTAAGTAGGATTTAAACCAATCATATGCAGCTCCGCGTATACCTGAGCCATGCAGTTTTGTAAGTAAAATGTTGTAAGGAACTTTTTCATAGGCTTTCGACATATCGAGCAATAAACTAATGGCGTGCTTCCTACCATCGATATGTTGTAAAGCTGTTTGTATGTATTTGAACACGGCAAGGGTTGTTGATCTTGTTTTTCTGAAACCATTTTGGCTGTCGTCTAGAATATTATATTCTTCCAAGAATGCATATAGCACATGACTTTTTCATATACCGTTGAAAATGTAGGTAATAGGGCAATTGGTCTGTAGTTGTTTGGATCACATTTGTCATCTTTTTTATGTAATGGTTTAATTAAAGCTACTTTAAGTAAATCCGGGACTTGACCAGCGAGGAAACTTTGGTTTATTAGGAATGTGGGAGATTCCACAAATTGTAAAACACATTGTTTTAAGAGGAATGGCGGTACTTCATATATACCGTGGCTATGTTTATTTTTAATATGTGTAATTATGTTTAGGATTTCCTTCTGATTAACAGGGCTAAGGTACATTGAGCTGATTGGTGGATTTCTTACAGAGTGTATGTTTCACTGAGAATATATATTTTTTTCTTTTATTTGAGAAATCCTACGTTCTCTATACTGTACTCATGGTACTACCAGTCTGAGCCCGCGTGTTGCCGGCGCCGGCCACCAGGTGGCTCTGAAACCACCTTTATATACCCATCGTGTCGCTACTGTATCCATTCAATAACGTTTAAAATAGTTCTTAAACGTTTCTAACGCATTGTATTATTTATTAAAATAATGTTGCAAAGTTATCAACGTATAGAATGTAATCCTTGAGCAGAAAAGTAGGTAGAAAAATCCCTATTGTAAGGAAAAGTTAAAACATCAGGAATATAAGAGAACCGTAACTTTTCTCTACGGAGTTTATTTTCTATTGTTACGTTTTGAATTAAGTAGTTCGACGACTCTACAAGACTTTGAAGAGCGCAATAGTATGTCCCCTCAATTCCTTGTAGTTGAACAAAGTTTATGTTAAATCTAAGTTGTTTATGTTCCTATGGGAACGGACCTTTTTTGATAAGAGGAAACTCCGTGTCTTTTTATGAAACTTTAGTGGGAAATGTAACAACGAAAGTGCATTAAACAAAAACCTCTATTTAGATTTGTAATTTTAATACGTTAGACTTAAAGTGAAAAATCTATTGAGGAAATTGGACAGTTTGTAATATTCTGAATAGCTGTTAACTGCATAGTAAATAAAGTACCTACAAGATTGATGCCGAAAGAACGTTTCTGCAATTTATTGGTATTCAAATGCTGAGCTATGCCATCAGTATGATATGTTGGCAAGGAATCTTGATTAAGGCTCTAATGTGAGCGTATTCTTCTCGCTCACTAGCGCCATTCACGTCAGCGACAGACGGTCGCTCTGTATTGGATTTGATTCGTTAGGCTGTGCATTCTGTTCGGTTTGCGTCACACATATGTAATGTAGTCTGTTCTCCAGCCGAATTCAGACGTTGCTAGCATTTACACCACTAATAAGGTACACTCTTTGATATTTGTCATGCAAATAGACATGAGTGGATTTATCTGACATGAGCGATGTGCCCGATGCAATTATTATTAAAAAATTTATACCTTCCCCTTGAATCACCTATTTATTAAAAAAACCGTATCGAAGTGAAGTAGTTTTTTTTAAAGATAAAATAGATACATAGAAAAACTCACCAAATAAAATAATGATAGGCCGATGTCCGTAAAAAAAGCTCTAATAGACTTATTGCCGCACTCAGAGGTTTTCATAAACTTTAATGGTTACTTGGAACAAAAATCAATACTCATAGATTATTTTTAAATTGGTTAATAAACATTAGCTTAAATGACGTCTCTGAGTGCGGCTGATAGACTGACAAAGGCCGATTCAAGGACCATTGCTTCTTTTTTAAGCATCACGAGAAAACTATTGCATGCAATGTAATGTAGTTATCACCGATATATTTATCACGAGTGTAGTTATATGTAGTTATCACGAGTAAAAGTTAGTTTGCAATAAAATGTATTTCCTAAAACTTATATTAACCGGTCAATGGTCAGAAAACCAGACACAATAGAAACATCTTTTGGTTGCGAACACCGGTGCTCGCGCTGACCCTCAAAGAGTTAAGCTGACCGTTGCAGTGCGCGTGTATATTTATTCCAACATTTTGTTCATTTAATTTCTCTCTTCTAGACTAGCCGACGAGAAAAATTACATGAAACTTAAAACATGACTGAAAAATTGCCGACGTGGAAATTCTCGTTAAAAGAGATGAGTACGGGAGTTCCTACGCAGAAAGAGCGCCAGAACCACCAGTTCTTTTTCAGTAAATGCAAAGAATTTTCTATTTCACTGCGATGATATTCAGTTTTTCATCTTTGTAGTGGTTAACAGATTCGTATTTACTAACTGTACCTCGACTTAGTTGTATACTCTAATTGACGGATTATTTTTATAGTAATTTTGCAATCTCTTGTCTTTTAAAATATAAGCCCTGTGTTGCAAAATACTATTTTAACGCATTTCTTTAGGAATATTTTAAGAAACATTTATAATATATTTATACTTATTTATTTATAATATATTAATAATATTTATGAATAATTTAATTTATATTGTTCAAATAGTTTTATTTTGTTATATTTAAGATTTTTGATTTTTTGTTGTAGAATTAAATAAAATCAGATTAAAAGAACAACATAACTACATGTACATTATCACGACTATTATCACCTAAGAGTTAGGTCAGAGATTAGGCAAAAGCACCGCAAAAGCAGCCCGCTGGCATAGTCCGCTCTTCATCAAGCAGTGACTGCAAATGTGTTTAGAACAACATGAACAACAACAACAACATGATTCTATCAAACAAATAACTCTACCTCACACAAATCTCTATCAGTCATGAGAGGAGTCCATCCGTTACTATAAGTTTCAATTAAATGTATGATAATAAGTTTAATTGGAGCTACCTTTAATAGCTTTTATTTGATTCGCTCGTCACAGATTATAAGCCAACCTAATTTTAAATTACTCTCATACATGTTATTTCCAGCTTAATCAACGACATTTAAAAATGGATTCCTTTAGGTTCTGAACTAAGGTCATTCACTTCTAACCTTTCGCCCTCAACGCACCACGGTTGCTACGGTTCTATACATATTACTTAAGCTATTCATATAATAATATGTAAACTAAGAACTATGTAGTCAGAAATTTCCGCTGAAGGCTTATATTAGAAAATGCGGTACTTTATGTAAGACTGCGCCTATGTTAGCTAATCGTATTCCATGTTATTTTATAAAAATAGTGTGGGCTTTACATATTTCGTTTTATGGTCAACAACACATTGAGATCGTTGGATAAACAGAAGTAAAGAAGATGTTTTATTTTAGCTATATCGGACAACGTTAATTAGGTTCATATGATTTTTTTGCTTGCAAAATATTCGGTATGGATTTAGAAGATAGAGATGTGTGACAATAGACTTCAATAAAACGGATCCAATGAATTATAGAAAAATCTCCTAGGAGTGCCTCATTAAGGTAAATTGGTACCTTATTAAATGGTTTTAATTTTTACTCATTTAAATTAGAATTTGAAACTATTTAGTTCTGTTCTCAAATATTTAAATACTTTGGGAAAAATAATAGAGCTCTTGAAGATCAGCTATCACATAAACAACTTTTCTCTAAGTAGTGCACTTTTCTCAAAGATAAATAGAAGCTCTGTAATTAGTGGGTGCAGAATATCCGCCACGAGTAGCGACCGACGATCGTTCCATTAAAGTTGCGCGATTACTATTCGCGACCTTTATAATGTTCGCGACACTAACTGCTGTCGCGTTTGTTTGCGCTAACGAGCGCGGATTGAAATAAAACAAATAGAATTTGTTCCGCAGACAAAAAAGGAATTTCGCTTGTATTCTTGGGGTTGAATCAGTAAAACATTTATTATGTTTTGTTTCCATTACTACATACGAATGTTAATAGTTTATAACGTTCCTAAATTACTTTTAATAACGTAATGACGATGACGAAAATTAAGAGACATTTCGTAAAAAATATTGTGCCTCAATATTTGTGCTTCAACATGGTTTCAATTGAATAGCATAGTATCAGTTAGTCATTGGTACAATGTGATTTTTATACACTCAATTGTATTGATCTTCAAAGGTGTCACGGGTACGGGTCGGAGTCAGAATATATCCTGGGTCGGAATAAAATGTATAAAACGGATTCGCATAAAACTCTCGTTTAGTACAGTGCGTGTTACCTAAGCGCCCTATTACTGCAGCCGGCCTGGCGCGCCTTCGGAATATTGAGTAAGTAGCCTACGGGAGCGCGCTCTCGCTCGCTCCCTGCGCGCCCGAGCAGGAAGGAGGAACGTCTCAAGACTTCGAATCAATAAAGTCCACTCGTATAAGTCGGGCGGTGCAGCGAGCGGATATGGGTCAGGGTGCACTCGGCCCGCGAGATAATATTTAATAACCCCCGCCGACAGATATTACTGTGGCCTCCGCTATGTTCCAACACGCGATGAAGTTTTAACGAAAGGGTTTTAAGCACTAAAAGGTTATAACATAATAAAGATAGTACGTTTCTCTTTAAATCGGACACGAAATGTGCGAGCGTCGTAATGTCGCAGCGGAGATGATTGTCATAGCAATTTCCTGGGCCGATTGCGGTCCGATGGCGTGAATTATGTCGGAGAGTTCTTGTCAGAGACAGCTGGTGTCTCGCAATTTGCTGATGGCGGTATTAAGGTCGGCCCGCGCGCCCGGAGCACCCTGCACTTAGGCTAGCTGCGGATTGCACACACGCCGTACACGGGTTTTCTAAAGATGGCTGTTTTGCTGACAATCGGTGGAGAAATGTTTTAGGAAATTTGTGTTAATGTTCTAATGACAATAAGATTTAACAGTGTCTATATTAGATTGAAAATGCCAACGTATAAATATGAATTTACAAACAAATCATTTCAAAACGAATGATAATTGATAGTTTAAGATCAAAGATCAAAGATGAGAAAGAGAGATGAGATCAAAGATTTCAAAGATAAAGATTTTCTTCAGTTACCAGTAAGAGTAAATTAAGCTAGATTTGTTAATTTATTGCGTAAAAATAATACCTATACATATTATTATGTTACTGAAAATTAAATTCAGGGCTTAAAGAGCAAGGGGATATAGAGCTAGGCATAACTAATTATTTTGTATTGTTTTCCTTAAGAAAAGAAAAGTGTTCTAAAAAAGGAAGGAAAATGGCATTTCAATGTAAAAGAAACAAAATTGTCCAAATAAAAGAGACGTCGTTAAAGATTCAACTACACAAATACTTATAGCACGTTTTCCTGTTTCAACGATTACGAAGAGGAAGTATTTTTAATAAAGAAATTCATGATTACATAACTTTATTTTTAAAGATATTCAAGCGCTTAAATATTAATCACAATTAAATATGAAATGAAAAAAATAATAGCGGATTGATCATTATGTATAAGCAAACAAAATGTTATGAAACAGTAGAATAATTTCGTAGTTAGCCTTACTAGACTAAGGCCCGATTTTTCAATCCTCAGATAAAATTATCCGCTATTTAAAACTATCAATGTCACTTTCTAAAGTCATGAAAAGAAAAGGGACAGAGCTAACATTTGACTGACAGTTTTATCTGAGGATTGAAAAATCGGGCCTTAGTGTGTACACCCATAAAAGCATACTAAAATGTTCTATACAGTACATTTACAGTATGGCCGTGGGAAATAGTGCATTGTGCGACCATGCTTGTTCTTCCAATGGGATCTGTGTGCGGACTGTGTCAAACGCTAACAGAAGCGATTTGCTTTGCCGTGTACTTATGTAAGTTAAACACTCTAATACTAGAAGATGAGCGGTAATTCGTGTACTTGCTATTTAGAGGACTTCCTCTTGGCTTATAGATATAGTTATACCGTATATACCGGCAAGATGTTAAGATATAGTATTTGATAGGTGTACTAGCCTATCCTGAGGGAGATGAAATATGATCGCAACGACAAAACTTATATTATTTAAGTAATAATTAAAATTGTAATCATAGTCCGGAAATTATTATACTTACATGACGACCTCCGTGGTCCAGTGATCTGTACGTCTCAAGGTGTCGCCATCTGGAGAGGTTCTGGGTTCGATCCCCAGTGGCGGCAAATGTTTGTGTGATGAATACTCGTACAAGCATTGGTTCTCCAGTCTTGGTTGTTTATATGTGTATTGTATTTTTTCTGAATATTTATATGTATTTATCTATTACATATATTTATTCGTCATCTAGTATCCGTAACACAAGCAGCATTTAATTTAGTTGCTTATAATGGGGCTAGTTTATAGGTGTGAATAGTCTGATGATATTTATTTATTATTATTTATTTATTAATACGTGTTGTGTAATATGTAATCAATACTTACAATTAAATATTTCAAAATAAGTCCAGGACTCCCATAAAAGGCCCTTAGTTTTCCCCCGGGATTTCCTATTGCAGAAGTTTGAGAGCATTCTGATATGTGTCTCTATAGTACGTATTTGTTGGAAAATAGGTCAAATTTATATTAATACAGCGAAGTATCTTATCAGAGCTTCAAAGGCCAAGTATGCACCGTGTCTCTCGTGTCGGCATAACTCCTGGCGGTTGAAAGTTCGACGCGTCAACCATAATGCTTTGCACGGGACATGAATATTTTATCTGCGCTCAAATTCAACTACTATGTTATTCAGTACGTACTGATAATACTCAATGTTACCGGGAAAAAGTATTTTAAACGCTACAGTCAACACGATATGTATGCTGCCAATACTTTTAATGGTTATTTAGTCAAAACGATTTTCTTTTGCGACGATCTTATGCTTTGTGAATTGTGTTTTGGGACGACTTTGTGGAAATAATTGATGTATTACTACTCAATTCTTTACAAATTTCCAATTAAATCGCGAAGCAGGTACATACAATTTTAACGTTTGTAGGTATCGATGTAACGAGGCGCCATATCAGTATTAGAGACTCTTTGCTGTTATTGCGCTCTTCTCTAGCCATTTTCTCTTTGCTTCTGTTTTTAAACTAACCATCTGTCTCTATCTCACTTTTATGGTCTCCAATTTTCATTCCTAATTAATAATATAATAATTAATATATTAAATATAAAATGTTATAACTACTTTCGCCTAAATGAATTTCTGAAGTTTCGTACAGTAAATTTCCAAACAACTTAAATAACTTCCAAGGCACTATTGTAAGTAGCTCTACCTTTTAAATATCTTAAAGATTTGTGTTCAGTGATTTGTGATATTTACCTGTTTATAAATTGTTCCAGTTGTGTTTTATGATTTTACTATACAATTAGTGGCAAGCCGAAGCTGTTTTTATTTAACATCTCCACCCATACGTCACAGCGTTAGTTTTTATATATTTTTTTTAGAAGGCTAGTTGTCCCGTATTTCATTTATCGCTATTGAAAGCTTTACATTAAGCTATCAAAACGACATAGTAACCCAAAAACTAATACAAGAAGTAACGACACATTCCGACATATACATTAAACACGAAATGCCATAAAACACGCTATCAATCACACGATGAAACCAAGTGGTTATAAAATAGAAAAAATCTTTCAATCCAGTCTATTCAGTGGGTGCATAAAGCTTGTGCAATATTTCAGAGTCACAAAGATTATATCGATTTTGTCTAGCTTTATATTGAGGAAGGTAAGTTTTATCTCATATAGCCGGATTATTGTGACCTGAGCCAGGCAGCACTTCTGTATGACGCTTGGTGTAAGCGAAAATTCGCGAAGAAATCGGAATTGGTTCCCACGTTTATGTTTTAGGCATTTAAGTTGTGCAGATCACCTATTTTGGCATTAAGAAAAGAAAAAGTTCTGGTATTATAGGTATCTGACTTGCTTAATTCAGATTCTACGCAAATATACAATTTAAAAGATTTTTTTATAATTTTTATGCGTGTTTCATCGGGATTGAAGTTTGAAAAGTTCTTATTATAGCTGTTGGTATACAGAGTAAAATAAAGACACACTTTATCTACAATAAAAAAAAGATAACAAAAACACTTAACACTATGCTCGTATCAAAAATAATAACCCCTACAAAAGTATTTTAATTCAAAAATATTTAGATATAAACTTTAACTCGCTTGTCCACCATATGCCAACACCGCAATATTTCATAATTCGCCCAGATAGTGCGAAGGCGACAAAAGTTTGAAAAACTGATTGTAGTTGGGAACACAGAAGGCAAAAGATCACGCGGTCGTTCACCTACAAGATGGACCGATCAAGTGAAAGACTTGTCGTCCTCCAAACTATACAAAGGCAAGAACCGATGGAGGCAGATCTGGGAAACATCAATTACAATTCGCTTCGGCTACCCAACGAATGTATTTACATTAAATTTTTCCATGTCAGGTCATTTCTAAATTAAAACTAAAATATGTCGATTTTATAGTAACAATTGAATTTATAAAGGACTCATAGGTTTCATCGTTTTTATATACATAAAAAATAAGAAATGAATGCCGAATGGCGAAATAAAACCATTTTAAAACTAAATAGGTTAAATCACAGTTAAATATTAATGTAGAACTGAAAACTGTTAAGGTTGAAGAATTTAATAAAAGTTAAAATTTAGCTGTATTTACAACGGAAGTTCGGATTGGAACTGTTCTATTTCGTATAGTCAGGAATACAACAATCCTATTTTCATTCCAAATTCAACAACTCGTTCGTACTTCTGTTTACGTTAAAATTACAGTATTTGTTTCTAACTTACTCATATATTTTCTGGCAAAATACACTTGGTTTTGTTTTATTTTGCTTTGTCTCTTGAAATCCTTTTTTCACCTGTCACGGGCAACGATATATACAGTATTGAACCTTATGGATTAGATATAGTAAACACTATGAAAATTATCTTTCATTTTTTTTACATATGACAGGTAAGCTCTTGGCCTTCATCTCACCTGATGGTAAGTGACGATAAGGCCGAAGATGAAAGCGAGCTTCACCTGTAATCCTCAACAACTGAGTAACTGGCTATCTTACCTCTGATTGCCGGAACACAACAATGCTTAAAACATTGTTATTATGGCGACACTTTTGGGTAAGACGGTGGTAGCTAGCCAGGCGGGCTTAGAAGGCCTACCACCAACCAAACCGAGCAGAAAAACTTCTGCCCCCATGGGGAATCGAACCCGGACCTCCCGATCAACACCCGGTGGTGCGAGTCACTAGACCAGAGAGGCGGTTTAAATTTCATGAGTTTAGAACAATTATTATTATTTATTATTTTGATTGTTCGGGGCTGTTTCGCGTCACTGCGACCTATTGAGATCTATTGTGATCAGCCTCATACGTAAGATCTAATAAGGCCTTACAGTAGCTCCATAAATTGGACATTTGTCTGGGCTAGAACGGATGTTCCTAGGTTGGATTGTGTTCAGTTCTTTGCTCCCAACTAAGAACATAATCATTCTAGTGAGTAGGCTAGTTATTTAAACTGTCCACTAAAAATATTTGCAGCGGGCCAAAATTCCTGAGGGGTAATTGTGTCGCTTCCAGCAATTATGTATGGGGTAGGAGTCGTTACGGCTCGGCCACGAGTACGAACGGCGGGCGGAGCGGCAGGCGAATACGACAAAAGACATTTTCTTAAACATGCGCGGAAATATTGTCATTACTATTGGATAAAGAACACGCGAAGTATCATATTATCTATGTAGACTGAAAAACCAAAATGCGCGCCGGCAATGTTGTATGAAACTGTGTGCTGTTTGAATTTAGAACTCTTTCATCTATCGTACACATTGCGTTCTCTTGGCTGTATAGCCACAGTTGCGTTTACCTTTCGGCACAAACAATCGGCAATAAAGCGAAGTTCGTTGTTTTTTTGTTAATAAAATAAAATTTATTATGTAAAAGACCTTTTTTTATTTCATTGCATTTTTTAAAGAAAAGCACTACATATCCTCAGCCTCAGCCGAAATGGCAATTTCCTGTCTCGTATCATTAAAGTCCTCGGCTCGGCCTTCAAACTAATACTCGACCTGCAATTGCCTATTGCTGCCTTTGCAATAATGTACTATTGTCACCAATGCCCGCTCGTAGCGAGCGAGCAATGAAATGCGAATTCGCCTGTCGCTCTGCCTGCCGCTCGTACTCGTGACCGAGCCGTTAGCGCATTTCGGAACATGGCTGCGTGCGTTGCCGGTTCATTACGGCGACTAAAATATGACACACATTTTAACAACTTTATTTGTTACACTTTTGGGAGTTTTGCGGGTAATGCGGGTTCGCAAATGTTATTATAATGAATGTTAACGCGACGGCAATGGCAGAAAGTCTGATAATTTTAAATTAATGTGACAATGTGTTTGTTACAACTGATAACGAATTGAACAATATTTATGTGTGACGTGGCATCGTATTGCGGTGTGATTTATTATTTATTAGTATGATATTCATTTATTACACTGTGATAATTGTATTAGTTTGAAAGAAATATTTTCTCTAATAACTATCTTTGTTATTCAATATTTTGTTTAAATTTCCTACACCTATATTGAATGTGTTATTGCTTTTAGAATTATACCTCAAATAATATCATTCATCATAGTAAACAGTAATAAAGAGTTTACTATCCTATTTGGTACAAGTTGATTGGATAGTTTCATTTATTTATTTACGATTTACATTTTAAATGCTGTATCTAAATGATACATTATTTTAATATTTTATTAGTTAAACTAAAATAAAAATTCTACTAGACTTTAAGAGACGAAGGTCAAAGCCCACTGTTTAAGTAAACCGTGTTTACTTCTATTATATTATAATGATTCATAGCTCAATCGATGTCGCCGCTCCCGCAATTTCAACCGCATTTAACTCAACTTCGTATACCAAAGGAATTTCAGCAACGCTTCAACATTAAAGGAATCAGCCGCTTTGATATCGTCAGGTACAGGCGTATAGTTCAACAGAAATTGCGAAGCATCTAAGTTATCTTGTGTGAGAGTTTTATGTACCATCGTTGGTAAGTTACATCGAATTTACTATAAGAAATAATTTACAGTCCGATAACATTGTCTTTTTAAAAAAATCTAAAAGAAATGAATGAATGAAACTTACATTATGCATTTATTTCTTTTTGTGGACGGTGCAATATTTTTCCTTCCATATTACACGCTGTATCAACACTCACTTTTTTCATTACGTCATCATTAACACAAACCATCCGTCTTTACTACAGTTTTCCTGTCCCTACACAACCAACCTCTTTTATCTCCATAACTCTCCTGGTCAAACCCTCATTCTATATCCTCAAAACATATCCGTACCCGAAAGTCGCTTTTTACTTAATTTACAAGCAATTGGGGTTCTATTCAGACTTCTTCTATCTCTTGATTTTATATATAGGTTGCATATAAAATTCCACAGATATTATGGCAGTCACAAATGAGTTAAAATGTCAGCGACGTATGCAGTTCATCCCACAATGCGCCAAATTAGGGGTGCACAGTCAGAATGCAAATACTGGAGAAGGAACGAATGCATTCAGCGAAATTTTCCGAGTGTGCGTCTCGTGCCGACAGACGCCGCGCCTCCTGCCGCGCCCGGCCATACAACCATAAATACACATCACCTATGCTTCCACGTTCCCTTTAACAAACTACGAATGTACCCAGTTTTTGCTTCAAATATTCAGACGAATTCGAGTAAAATCCGTAATCGGCTTAACTAGTAAAATTAAACTCTGCCTGCAGTTAAAATGGTATGCTGCGGTGCAAAATAACTACACAGTCAGGTTTATCGATCACACAAGTACTACGAATTAAGTTTTTCGTTGCGAGACGAGATTACAATTCTTTTTCCGGTTCTTTTTGGCCAAATCAATTCAAAGGACCGTTGCAAGGTACGGAATTGAAGCGCGTTGATGGAAGCGCGTTTGGTACAAATCACAAAACATTCCAATCCCTTCGGTTAATTGAATCCTGTAGGCCTTCATTAGAGAGGGAGGGGTGCAAATCGACAAAAACGAACTTTTACGGAAAACCAGAGTTTGGACAAAAACCACAAATGACATTCTGGAGGTGGCGCGGATCGAATAATTACGCGCTGTATCTGCGCCCGGCGCGGCTGTCACCCCGCGCTCCCGCCAACTTTGTGCTCAACTTCTCGCCGTCTGCATTATTACATGTTTTACCAAAACGTAAGTACACTCAACAAACTTTGGTAAAGTAAAAAGATGTTTATGGCAGCGCCCATTTAGATACAGGAGAGCTCGTATATTATTGTCGCTCTTACATATGTATATACACTTTATTGCTTTTTGGAGTTGCTGGTAACATTACTACGACTGAGTTCTTAAGAAAAGATTAGTGTAGAGTGCAGGCTTAATTAGGTGCAGAATTCTTAACCAGCTAAAGATTGGCTGCAACTAGCACACATGAATGTGTAAGAAGTACGTAGATACTGAAGGAATTTCTAGGAACTGTGGCGAGACATCATGAACTTATAGAAGTTGCTCGAGACCGGAGAACTAGTTTGAGATTCAAAAGAATTCCAATATTGGGAGTGCGAAAGGCCGGGAGCCGCGCGACGGCGGCCATCGCTGAATATGTTAATGTAGACGTCGCTAGCTGTCTTCGCAATATCTCGCCACTTCGCAACTTGCTCAGATCCCGTTGCGTTTTATTTAAACTTGGGAGAGGGTGGTTACTGATTTTGTTTGCAACGTTCTATATTGAATGAAATTGTACGACTGATTGCGGTTCACGTAGTGGTTGGAAAATCAGAAAAGTTTATGAAGACGCTAGCGCGAGAGTTGAAGTTTTTATTATAGTTAGTACACGAATTAGTTTTCTTCTGTAAAGAGACATAAGTAAATTCGTTTCATATTGCACAATTAAGACGGAAAAGATACCCTAGTCAAATTGGCCAAAAAAAGGTAAGTTGATAATTACTAGTAGATATTTTGCAACAAAGATGAAACCTTAAAACATTAAAAGCGGTTTTTTGTAAGCCAAAACTTAACAGAAACATATCATATAAAGTAGATAGCTACATTATGTAAGTTTAAACAACAGTAATTGCTTCGTTATATGTAATTAGGTTGAATGAGCAAAAACAATACAATTTGGCTAAACACGGTCTTAATGCCTATTCAAAATTACCGGAATGAAAATCAATTATGATAATCTATTGTGTAGCCTCGCCGTCGGATCCGAATGGAAAAGAAACGAGAAATTTGATACGAAGCTATCCGTCAGCAAATGCTTTGAGGGTAATGCAGCTATGTTAGAGAATGCCATTATCTTCAACAAATAAGATGATATTTCATTTATTTAGATAATGGATCCTGTACATTTATGTAAGTATGCATTCGTTTATTGCGTAAATGGTGTATATTTACATTTCATGTAGGCCTTCATCATTTTTCAAATATGATCACAATTAAATTAGTCATTGCTGAAATTTATGAATCATCAATATGATCAGTTAAAAAAATTTTGGACACCCATGCATGACGAAATTTGTCCGGTTTTCCATACCGAAACCAAAGCGGTTTTTAATTATATGATAATTCATTGTATTTGGTATATACGTGTCAATGCTCAATTTTTGAAAATATGTACCAACTTTCATATAATACTTTGGAATTTGTTCTAATTATTAAGAGATTTAGAAATGTGAATGTGCGTGAGTGTGTGTGTTTGTGAGAATAACTGAAACAAGTTTTTTCTTGAATTTAAGCGTGCAGCGTTGCTGTTCACTTTATTTTAGGTAGCTGTTACAATGTTTAAACTGTTTTTAAAGAAATTCCCCTTTGTAAAGTGATTTATATCATTTCCTAAGACAAAGAGAGTTTACGATCTCGACTTGACTTTTTCAGTGAAACCAAGCGAAGAACGTTTATATGAAGTATTGTTTTTGCTTTTTTCCTTCGTAACAATACTACAGTTTTTAGAAACAATAAGACTTAATGAAACATGACGCTACATAAAGAGAACCTAATCTAATCTTGGTGATTAGTTGGGATATTTTATGTTTGTGCTTAATGGAAAATACAAAGAAACCGTTTTTTCTCGTAACAAAAAACGTAGGAAGATATCACTAGATATTTTTCAGCAAATTACAGTTACTCAGCAAACATTTAGCTAAGTTGATGTATTGGGTTATATGTTAGTCATATTTTCTCATTTCACTCAAATTTTTTTTTTTTTAACATTTAACATTTCACACATTTCACGCTAATTCTAATTTTAAAATGTTGAATATTTATGTTTCCATTAACACGTTAAATTCAACAGAAATAAATAAAATTAAAATTGAGCGGCCGCAGTCGAGTGGTGTACCGTAGTCCGCAGAGCCCTAAAATTTGACAATGATTGAAAGGGATTGTTCTATTGAATAGATAAGAATTTTCATGCAAGAATATGGTTAATAAATAAAAAATAAACTGTGAAATAATTCTATCACCCACCAGGGTTTGCTATCATTGTACCCATGAGTTTAAATTACAAAAATTATAAGCTTTATTATGCCTACGTAAAAAAATTGTAAAATGCGTGATTTGTTTTTATAAATTAATTAAGTGTCAGATGTATCCATCTATTTTCTCCATTACCGAATGAAGTTCTTAATTTGTTGTAGAAACTCCACAATAAACAAGATAAAAGACAAAATCTTAAAACCGACTCACAGTTCTTGTAGGTAATATAACCAAATTGCAAATCTCTTGTTATTTGTTGGGCAATGAACATGAGCACGGGTATGTCTATTGGCCGCCTAATAACGTTTCAACTAGTGCCGATCGATGCGCATTTGGCAGGCACACTTCGGCTGCAATTTTACTACAGCTTGGGCTCGCAACGGGAAATAGCTTACCTACTATGAACCGAAATTGTAAATAAGCTAGTTGACTCATATCAAAAGTTATGAAAATAATATTTAATTCATATAGTATTTAGTACAAGGGTCCGAAATATACCAAGATCAATAAATATATTTAGTGGATTACTGTTGGAATTCAATTTAAACATGTTTATTTTTACTTCTTTTTTTCATCTGCCAAAAACACTATCCGCCATTATCGTGACATTGGTGAAGTAACGCTTCATGTAAACAATTCGCATGGCCAAAATTAAGCATGTCTGTCAGCTGTTCACCCATACTTATTGATTGTTTTCCAAAATCGTGAACATTATGAGTGACAGCGTTTTTGCCTGTTAAATTGAAAAATTTATTGTGTTAAAGGTCCTAAAATTTTTTATTATTTTTTATGGTGGTGGTTAACAGCAATAAATCATTTGGGGTCCAATAAAAAAAGGGTCAACTAGCCTATTACTGTAAGCTGTAAGCGATGAAAATGTAAAAGGCGAAAGCATTCTTTATTTGAATAAATTCATTTAGCTCTTAGAAATAGGTATAAACAAATGAAAATCAAAATCTATGTGTTTTTTGTTATATAACTATAAATTGTCACACATAGACATAACATATATGATATGTTTCGGATAAGAAAATTGTCTTTTTTCTTCTTTCGTTATTAGTATTTTCGGCACAACACGTGTGGTTTATGTATTCCACTAGTGTAGGCTGAAATTCTTTGCAACAACATGCATGTAGGATAATAATATGTTTTTAAGGAAAAAATCACTCTTACAATACCTGAATGCTTATTAAATGTAATTTTTAATAATATCTTATGTAGGATATTATGCTAAACTCACCATTACAGAGTTAATCTTAAAGTCCATGTGGTTCTTGACCTCGGCCGCCAGCTCTCGCACCAGCAGCAGCCCGTCCTTCCTCACCACGTCCACGTTGTATTCGCGGTATTTCTGCGCACAAAACATTTACATTAGATCAATAATTGCATTACTTGCCTAATACAGTGTTGAAAGTGCCAGCAATCAATGTGTGTAAGAAATGATACTCGAAAATAATAAAAAAAAATGGTAATTTCTTACATTCTGATGAGTTCATGTACAATCACAAGCAAAAATATGTAAAGAAATTTAACTTAAAAGAAACTCTATTTTCTTAGCAATATCGGTCACACAGTGTCAGATTTTATTTATTAATTATTACATACATACATACATATAATCACTATTATCCCCGAAGGGTTAGTCAGAGACTAGGCAAAAGCACCGCAAAGCAGTCCATTGCCATTGTCCGCGCTTCACCAAGCAGCGACTGCACTTAGCGTGACAGGTGGTAAGCCCGTCGCCGCTATAAGCTATTGGATGTTGTGCAGTTCTAAGTCCATCACTCGCCTTTTACGACACCAAAGGGAAGAGTAGGTAGTATTCTTTTAATGAGCCGCTACTACACGACTACACGGATTTATTATTGCTTGTCACATAGATATTAGAACATGATATTTTAAAGCATATTAATGCCCGTGACTGTACACACGCATTTTCTTTATTTATTTATATTGAGGGAAACAAACAATTACAATAAAACTTAAAGGATAAAACACAATAAATAAATCAGTGAACTTTCCACAGATAATAATAAACATTTCTTATTATATAAGTAATGTATATAAGTTCAGTGTCCATAAACGTGTTAGACTTTGAATGTAATGTGTTGAATGTAATGCTCTGAACAAACCGAGAGAGGACGCGCGGACGGTACTGGCGTTCTGCAATATACTCATCTACTGAGTATAAACGCCAGACTCACAATTTATGCTAATTGTAATTTATGTAAATAATTATTGTATCATTTTCTATGTATTTAGTCTTAAATTGTGATAAAAATAATGTTTTATTATTATTATTCGGATTGAAAACAAATTCAATTCAAATATACTTTAGTTAATTTGATTAACTTCTTTTCTTAGCAGTTCTCCATAGATATCCGTATGTGAGTCAGTAGTTAGCGAGCTAGTAATATCTGCGCAGAGCAGGCGCACGTAATTTAGTGCCTTCACGAGCACAGATAAACATTGGCAGGCATGTAGCGCGCGCATAATTTGCGAAAATGACAACAATCGTGTCGCATTCGCTACATTACGCTTTGAGTTATTGGACCCGCTAATAGGGCTGCCTTTGATTGCAAGCGAAGACTAAATTGAACCGGGTTTATCGTGCTGAATTGGCTGTCACTATTGTGCAACCTTTTCCTAAATTATAATAATTCGATTTTTTATAAAACAAGGCAACCGCATCTGCCCATTATTCAAGGCATTGTAGTCACAAAAATTGTGACCTGCGCACTTCTCTCCAAAGTAATTAATTATTAAAATAAAGTCATTATTTATTTATTAACGTTTCACGGATTAAAGCACCCTCACCAATACGACTCCTACGTTTGAGTGATTTAAAGAAAAAAATACATTCTTCACTCGGAGATCTCAGATGTCAGTATAAATAAGATGTAAACTTATCGTTAAATCTGATGCTTTGGACGATTGATGTTGATAAATTCTTTGAAATCAACATAAATGTTAAAGCGAAGCGAACGTCATTCAATACAAATACTACAATACTATACCTACTATACTATATACTATAATAAATAGCACCCCATTTATAACGTTCCGCCACTAAACTGTTTAGATCCGTAGTGGAAAAGAAATTATTGAAAGCAATATTGCATAGTGGCGTGTAAGTTACATAGTAAAAAATTTGTAAGAGTCCGGATTATCATCCCGAAACGCAGTGCGAGCATAGAACGTCGACAGTTGTCATATTTGATCGACAAAAGCATTCGACCTTTTCGCACCTTAGAGTTATCTGTCAAATTCATCGAATTTTTCGACAATTGTCGATCTTAGACATCAAATTTGGCTTATCAAAAGTTCTATGCTCGTAGCACTGGTCGTCCTGGCCCGGGGCGACGCTAGCAGCCCTACCAACATGGCCGCCGCGAACCTGTCAAATTTAAAAATGGAACGAACACGAATGGAATTCAGCGGAAGCCGGCTGCCAAATTATTGTTATTCGGTAGCTGGCTCTTGCTGCGTTGTTATTGAATTTCGTATTGGGCCCGCGCGGCGCCTTTGTTGTGCTCGCCATCAAATCTAATGACATGTCCTATGTCGTTATGACGGATATTCTTTTGATGTTCCTTCCATATTTAAAAAAGTCGTAAAATTATCACCAGGAAAATCATGTCTGCTAGCGCATTTTTGGGTCCTTATTTAATTTTATGCTAATATCTTTAACGGACAATACTTTTTTCTATCGATGTACAGTTTTTTAGAGGCGCTGTGAAAAATAAAAGTTACCTTATTAAGAACCCTTTAAGTCACTAAAGTGTTACGCTGTTGTTGATGATCGATATACTTATAAGAATATGTATGAATTACAGTGCTTATCACTCTTCTAATGTCATGGTTAATACCCTCATTTGACCGGAAATACGGAGCGAGTCTATAGCCATGCACAGCACAGGTCACAGATGATCTTCTAAGCTGTATGTACTTAAGATTTAGGGTGATTTCAGAGTAACGCCAGCACGTCTGATTTCGGTTCACCAACGGCGTGTTTGAACTGCGTGACGATGAAACGCAAATCAAATTACGCTTATTCATACTCAAATAGATACAAGGTTTGAACCAGAGACATCTTAGAGACCTTTGATCGTTGGTAAGAAATGAGTCCAAAGAAATACGCAGCAACCTCATACTAAGTGGTTAATTACCTGAACCTGCCCCCTTATTCTAAACTATCGGAAACTAAACGAATCGCAGAATCTCTATACCTGTCACTTTTTATTGCGGAGAATCAGAGCGAGACGGGACGTGACTTTCCGAATCGAATCCGTGAACCGACAGTTTAGAATAAGGGGCTGTGCCAGTGTGGGCATTGTTGCCTACCCTATAAAAAAAGAGAAAGCGTGATGTTGTAAACACACGAGTGCTCCTGATCTCCACATAAGTTCACCTCATGGTAAGGCAACCATACTCACCATCACCTCACTACACAACACTATAAAGTAGGGAAAATATCCATATTTAGCAGCGAGCGATCCTCTGTAAGGTAGAATAAGGACCATTATCATTTGCCTCCTTAAATAACCCACAAGTAAGAACGCGCATTCGTGACGTTGGTAATTAGTGAACCCGCTTATTACGGGACGTGGCTAGTTCATAAGTTGGAAGTTGATAAAACATATATTTTATATCAATTCTATTTCACTTAAAAAGTTTTGTAAGTTTTTTTAAATGTTAGTTTTTAAATGGTCCTTAGTATCATTAGAAAAAACCTAATATTTTATGATTTAAAATAACAGAGATTGTAGATTTAATCAAATATATGTATGGAATAAATTTCCTCCAGCCATGTTTAAGGGCTCGCATAAAGGATTTTTTTCCATGGCAATTACGGTACTTCAAATATACGACATTGTAAAATGTACTCGCATTAACCGTCGACTTAATTAATTGTGAGGTATACGTGGATACGGACGAGATATAAGGTTTCAGTCGGTGTCGATGCTTCGCTACGGAAGTTTGATTCAGGCCGCAGCTTTTAATCCACATTCGTGCATTATAAATTAAGTGTTGATTCGCTTGAAAGCAGAACGGCATCATGCAATATGTTGTATGTTTTTGTCATCGCCTAGTGGTTCACACCACCGGCCTTCCGTCCAGCTTCAAAATTAATAAATTTATTTAAAATTAAATAAATTAAAAAAAATAAGTAAAGGGAGTCTCAAGATCATGGAGGTTCAGTTTCAATTCTACGTTGCAAATAAAATCTTATTTTTGAATATGGAACGCTTTTTATACGTCCCGTGTTGGTCCGGGAGTCCCGTGTTGGTCCGGGACACAAAAAGAATGTACTAACTGCTTTTCTTGCCTAGCATGTCGTAAAAGGCGACAAAGGGCGTATTGGGTACTGGGTTTGTGATTGTGTAGGCGATGAGCTAGCCACATGTTACTACTTTTCACGATTCTTCATCTGACCAAACCCAATATTTGTATGGCTAAGTGTGGTCTTAAGGGACACAGTGGTCCCTAGACTCTGCCTATCCCTTCGGAGATTATAGGCGTGATTTTATGTATGTATGTAGTTTTGTACGTGTAAATATCGACTGTGATGCAGTAGATGGGTTTTGAACTAACTAAATTTGACTAACTTCTCCAGCTCAGTTTTTTTTCTTTTGATACAATAAAATATTCCCTCTATGAAACTGAGTCGATCGTATAATTTTTTTTTAAATGACTCATTTCTATGAACAACTCACGCTTGACACTTGACACTTGACACTTTTAAAGTTTTGGCGGCATTCAACTATGGCGGACGTGATTTTTATTTCGATGATTGTAATATTGTTTCGGAGTGGATCTTGTTGCGTAAAATCAGTGTAGTTTTGTGTAATGAGTGTCAATAATGATGAGCAATATGGAGGATCATTGAAATAATCGTCAAGTGGTGTGAAAAACGATGGGATTTTTATCGTGGTAATCCACCTCATCGAAGTAACACCACAGTGTCTGCCATCGATCGTTTAACGCCAAACTCTCCCAAGACGCATTGAAATGAATTACACTTGCATTTCAATGCGAATACTGAAGAAATATATACCGAAGATTATTGGCTGTATGGGCTTCGTTCCCTTTGCCTTCCCTAAATGGGAATAAATACCCATACTGTCCCAGTTTAAAAAACACTGAATAGAGTAAGCTTGTGTAAATGCTAATAAAACTGATATTGATTTATAGTTTATTTGATTTCGTTCGGCGGCGGCGCTTAATCACGGATCGTGGCCGGCGACGCGCACGCCGCGAGGGACACATTGGCTAACAAGGTACCTAAATTCAATTAAGGCAGTTAATTTAATCCGCCTTGTACGTCGCCGCCACCCGCGGACCAATCTATGTGCGTTTCTGCGCAAACACTACCTATCTCCATAATTTATCATTCAATCTGCGGTCTTACTACACCAGACGTCAATCGTCCTAGCGAACTCCTGAATCATTTATCATCCGAATAGGAAACTGTAGCTAACGAATTAGTTGGATGCAGACTGAGACTGAAGTAGTAATTGTGAGGAAAATGAAAATGCGCATTATCGTGGTAATGATAGAGTTCGGAATATGACAGCGGAGTAAATAAATAAGGGTAAAAACGCTTTGTCACGATTCGCGGTCGGTGTTTCTTGCCGGCGCTGGACAGGATTTTCCACTCCGCCCGTCC
This sequence comes from Parapoynx stratiotata, assembly GCA_910589355.1. Lineage (NCBI taxonomy): Eukaryota > Metazoa > Arthropoda > Insecta > Lepidoptera > Crambidae > Parapoynx > Parapoynx stratiotata. The sequence goes on from OU342458.1 coordinate 13,410,327, forward strand.
GCATTTGTGCGTGGCTCGCACAACGGAACTCCATTTGGCCACAAAAAATATGTATAGAAAGGGGTAGCTTGTCCCGGCGCGCTTGCCTGAACATGTCTAGTGTCGACTGCACGACATCCTAATAAGTATAACATTGGTTTCTTGTCCGGTTCCGTGTACGAGTTTTCACGTGAACCTTTTAGCTGGCGTATATATGAAAAAAAATTGTGGTTAGAAATGTGGAAATAATAAACAGGAATTCCTAATAATGTGAAACTTTAATTGAAAAAAAAAATTAAGCTTTTATACTATAGAATGTATCTACAAAATGTTTCATATTTTGTTTGGTTTGTTCCTTTGTTACTTGGGTGACCATCGATATATTCGGTATACCTAGATAGGATACTATTCTCAGTATTATTGGTTATAGGCTTATTTTTCAAGTTCAGTGAATATCCTGTTCATGCATGACGCTGTGCGGCGTGCGATTTGGAGTGAGATCAGATGGAAAATACCGTCCATAGAGAGGTCGTGAGCGCCTGCCCTTACCTTTGACGCTGGCGGGGGCCCTATATCCGATATACAAATTATTTATGTCGTGTGTGTTTATAAATAATGCTATATATCGGTGATGCTATTGCTATCCTTTGTATATTAAAATAGAAGAGCCTGATATTTATGTATTATTGAACACAGGAGTCGGTATTAATATTGACAAAGTAAGCAATGATCTTATGAATTGTGCCTTTTTATTGATTCTGAATAGGTACTTTACTTATTTGCTAAGAATTAACCAGAAGTACTATTCATATTCGTTTACTGGCAACTCCAACAAAATCGCTGTCATCTTATATTAAAATTCTAGTTCGACAGCTCGCTGAAACGCAAAAGTTTTATTACCTCCGAACATTTAATTGAAGAATATTAGTTTCTTGTGAAATTAAAATATAGATAGAGATTATTGACCCGCCTCGAGGCAGCGACCTTTTCAGCTTAAGACGCAGACTGCCATCATATTTTTCGAGTTTTTTTTGCGATAACTTTATTCTGTATGTAATAAGTAGTTGAATATTATCCTAAATCTATTCTATAGCGTCTTGTCTTTACATTATCTGTATTATGTTATTGATTTTTCAAAAATCCAATGATGTAGTTTTTGTTTACATCAAAATCGAGCTCTAACTTTTTCGATATTCCTGACCCACACAGTGAAGCCCTACTTGAAAAATTTACCTTGTATACTTTATTTATATATTTTACCTTGTATTTATTGCTGATAAGCTACAATATCGCCTATTTCTTTTTTGGTAACTATTGTTCTTTTTTGTGATTATAAAAGTGTAATAAACCAGCACAATGTAATACATTCGGTTCCCTGGAAAAAATGAAAACTTTGTGTAATAGATCTGTATCTAACAAATTATTAGGAAATTTAGAACTTCGTCTTCAGAACATTCTTCCCGTCGAGAAATTGCCGGACACGGGTTTGTAAAGTTAACTCGACCCATTTGTTTATTATTAAGGGGTGCTCTAGTGCCATTAAAATGTAATTTACACGTCGCACACAACATTATAGTGCGCTCCATGGTGTTAATTATTCTACCTATTTTCGGGGATTGAAAACCAAGAATGTGCCAAGGACGGTTCTTATAAGGTCGGGATAAAGAGGGGTCATGTCCACTTGTATGATATTAACCATACAATCTCATTAAATATTATAGAAAGTAGATAGAATGAATTTTTAAACTAAGGACAATTATTGACATGTCGCATGTGGTTATGAGTGACGTCAAACAAAATTATGTACCTAGATAATTTTGTCAAACGACTCCGACGGTTAGTATAAATTTCTTAAAATTAAAAATTAAGTATCTTCATTCATTATTTTTTCTATGATATTGTATTGATACCTATAATATGTTGATATTGTCATGTTGGAGGCAGCGTCTAATCAAATTTAATGTATTGTTAAGTCAGATCAAATTAATTGGGAAACATGATAATTCTCTTAAAAAATATTTACCACGCACGCACTGAATAAAACTAATGTATGCACCTACAGTGGACACAGGTTTTCCTATAGGGAGAAATACTGGAGGAGTTATCAATAGTGGAACAAAAGCAGATACGAACGACTTCGTCAAAGAGCATTACACAGATTTCTATAACTCCTAGAATTACGTACGAAGGTAACTAATCTAGCTTTAACTATCAATAGTAGGTTTTCTAGAGGATGTCTGTCTAGGGTAGCGTAGGGTCAAAAGATTACGGCCATTCAATTCAATAGAATAGATCGGCCGTAGTCTTTTGAGACCCTGGACGACGGATGCGGGCAGCCACAACGCCGAGTTTAACCTAATTTGCCTGCGTCGACAATTTATTTTTTTAATTCCTAATATGTAATAACTTTTCCTTGAGAGTGTAATTCAATTTTTTATTTTTGTTGAAATGTTTGTTGCGAACCTTAACGAGTAGTGGGCAAGGGTCATTGCTCGTAGAACTGACGGTCGTTGGGGCGGAAAGGTTCTCGAGCGGTTACCACGTATTGAGAGGCGGAATGTAAGGAGGCCCCGTATGTAGTAGACCAACAACCTGGTGATGGTCGCAGGAAGTCACTGGATGCGGCCGGCGCAGGACCGGTCGTTGTGGAGATCATTGGGGGCCTATGTCTAGCAGTGGACGAAAATAGGCCGATAGATAGATTAAGGGCCTGTTTCACAATCGACTGGTAAATTCTGAGTAGCTTACTTGGCAGATTATTTGACAGTTGTAATATGAAGTTTATGTCAATTGAACTGCCAAGTAAGCTATTCAGAACTTACTTGTCGATTGTGAATCAGGCCCTAAATGTTTGTTTTCGCTTTAATGCTGCGACAACTAAGTTGCGACAATGGTACTCGTAAAAAGTCGCAGGCAATTTTTCCTGTGTGCGGAACAAATGATTGATATTATACATACATATCATCATGCCTGTTCCCCCGAAGGGGTAGGCAGAGGTGTTAACCACCACATTGCGCAAGAATGTTATGTCCCCAGGTGACGAGCCTGTTGCCATGCACCGGACACAATGTGAGAGAAGCGAAAATCACGATGAACTGTACATAAGTTCAATTCAATCTCAGTGGTGCAGGCGGTGGGATCGAACCCGTGATTCCCGCGGCATCTCGAACGAGTAGTGCCCCGTCCGTCCCAACTCGGCTACCGATGGTATATTACCCTACCAAATATGTATAGGTGTAATGATTTACCTGTTTATGAAATTCTGTGTTAATAATTATCTAAATTATCAACTAAGTTATAACTAGTTCACCTATAAATGAAGAATTAAAAGTGAACTTTTATTTCATTTTACGAACTTGTACTCAGATATGAATCACGAACATGAACTACGAAAACGAAAAAGCTTGACAATCAATATAAGGTATGAGAAGGCTAAAATGATTAAATAGTATTTAATAGGCGCTCTACAAGAACGTAATTTAGGTTTATAATAATGCTCTTCCTGAGATCCGAGGTTCAATAATAATAATAATAATATAATAATATCTTCAAACATTCACACCTATCAACTAGCTCCATTTTAAGCAACTAATGCTGTTTGTGTTACGGACACTAGATGACGGATAAATATATTTAATAGATAAATACATACAAATATCCTGAATATATATAAACATCCAAGACTGGAGAACAAATGCCTGAAAATTCATCACCCAAACATTTGCACCCACCGGGGATCGAACCCAGAACCTCTCGAGATGGCGACGCCTTGAGACCGGCATGTAGACCACTCGACCACGGAGGTCGTCAATATCTCTATCACCGTATCGGTATTAGCAGAAAAGATACATAATAAAAGATTGTAGGAAATATAGGAGTCTCGAAATGATCATATTCTTGTACAGTCACCAGAAAATATATGTTGCTATTTTAGTATTTCGTAGTTTCGACATCACAATTCTCGAGTGCCGCAACAGCAAATGTTCTACTAAAACTTTAGAATGACAAAGTACAAGTACAATGCAATTTTTTTGGTCGTGACTGTACAAGAACGCATAGTATATCTTTTCGTGTGTGGAGAGGGTGTCTTCCCCACGATAAGCCTAAGATCTGTGGCCGGTCACGCTCACCGTTTGTCTAGGGCATTAGACGCCGGCAATTAGGCTGGCGGGATTTGTACAGCAGCTGACACATTATGCCTACTTAATTATGCTATAAAATTCAATTACCAGGACTTTATTGCTATATGTTGAAGGGTTACTTTAAACTATTAAAGCTATTAAAAACACTGTAACGAGGCGCTATACCACTGTTAGCGACTCTTTGCTGTTACTGCGCACCTCTCTGGCCTTTTTCTCTTTGGTTCTGCCTTTTTATTCACTGTCTGTCTGGAGTTTTGGCGGCATTCAACTATGGCGGACGTGATTTTTATTTCGATGATTGTAATATTGTACGGAGTGGATATTGTTACGTAAAATCAGTGTAGTTTTGTGTGATAAGTGTCTGTGATTATGTGCAATGTGGAGGATTATCAAAATAAACGTTAAGTGGTGTGAAAAGTGATGAGTTTTTTATCGTGGTAATCCACCTCATCCAAGTAGCACCACAGTGTCTGCCATCAATCGTTTGACGCCAAACTCTCCCAAGATGCATTGAAATGCATTACACTAGCATTTAAATGCAAACTACTGATGAAATAAAATACTGAAGACTTGGCTGTATGGGCTTTATTCCCTTTGCCTTCCCTACATGGGAGAATTTTACAACAACAATCACTGTCTGTCTGTGTTGTCATTTTTTTTTGTTCTCCAGCTTGCAACCAAATGTAATATTATTGAGTCTTCAATCACTTTTTGTGGAGTTTTGGCGGCATTCAACTATGGCGGACGTGATTTTTATTTCGATAATTATAATATTGTACGGAGTGGATACTGTTACGTAAAATCAGTGTAGTTTTGTGTAATAAGTGTCTGTGATGATGTGCAATATGGAGGATTATCGAAATAAACGTCAAGTGGTGTGAAAAGTGATGAGTTTTTTATCGTGGTAATCCACCTCATCCAAGTAGCACCACAGTGTCTGCCATCGATCGTTTGACGCCAAACTCTCCCAAGATGCATTGAAATGCATTACACTAGCATTTCAATGCAAACTACTGAAGATATATATATTGCAGACATGGCTGTATGGGCTTCGTTCCCTTTGCCTTCCCTACGGGAGAATTTTACAAAAAAAAAAAAAAAGTAATATTATTGAAATTTAAGTATTTGAGCAGCTAAAGTAGCTGGACAGCTTTACTATTACTATATATTTGTTGTAAAGGCACTAGTACAATAGTAAGTAGCCCTATTTTTATACTTATCTGTTTATTATTTGTGTTCCGTGTTTCTGTAATTGTTGTTCCAGAGTGCCTTATTTTGCTATAAAATATACCCCAATAAGTGATGACCCAACTGTACTTTCATTTATCCCTGGCTTCACCCCGTCACAACACTACAGTGTTTGTACTCTTTTAAGTTGATTTTATGAAAATATTAGAGCTTTTTAGAGATTATTACGAGAGTATTAATAACGTGAGTTATGATGTGATGATAAAATATTAAATGATTGGATTGCCAGATCTATTTAACGTCCCACCCTACCTGCAATCTTTAATTATTGAGCGAGAATGAGACAAATGCTTGAAATTAATATTTTTAATAAAATAAACTAAAATCATTTTATCGTAATACCAATGTCTTTCCATGTACATTTTTAACTAATTTTGAAAACCTAATTATTGATTATTTTTACGAATGAAGGTATTATTAATGTTATATTTCTAAAAGTATACATTTTTCTAAATGAATAGAAATATTTGAGTATTTAGTTAAAAATATTACACTTCTTTGAAACTTAAATTTATTTGATATATCTTATTTTTCAAAATGAGACACAAGTAGGTATGTCACATGTTGTTAACGTACAAATGAATTACAGTTAGTTGTTAAAGTATGCTGAATCTTAGTATTTTTCAATTGATTCCTAAGCCAATTAGTAGATAATGGTAGGTAGAATTGGGCAACAAAAATGGAGACGTTAAGATTAAGCAGTAGAAAGTTTTAATGCAATCCGAGATAAAGACCGTGATGAACACAGAAAAAACTTTCCACTTACACAAGAAAGTAAAATAATATAAATGCTTTATATGAATGATAGGAATCGGGTCCGGGAGGTTCCGTGGGACGCTGCGCTAATATTGAATAAGTTCCGATGGAAAAGTTTTCCTAGCGAAACATATTACTTCAGCCGCGATCTCAGCAGAATTTTGATTGTTTTATTACTGCGGTCGACATAATAATTGAATATCGATCGTGTTACGTTGGCAATAATGTTCACTTTACCTTATCAAAGAAATACTTAGCTCCTCTTTGGAAGTGAATAGTTGTAAGATTTGTTTAGCTTCTACGTTATAAATTAGAGCTATCACTATGTCATATTATTCATTCAAATGGCGTTCAAATTGTGAGCAATTAAAACCTGTATAAAATTGTTGATACACTTTGAAAAATTATGAGCTCACGTCTACCATACTGAAAATTGTAGCTAAATAATATTATTTTGTAGTGATGTGGTCTGGTTAGTGATGATTAAGGTCACCAGAGCTAATTGCGAGATGGATATGTTAGGAGCAAGAAGCACGATTTCTATATTGTTAACATAACTTTTTCTCCTTTTTTTCTTCCTTTTTCCTCCTGATTTTTATTACAATGCTTGAGTATTGTGAAAAGTATTACGAAAATCTACAAGCTACGGTAAGAGTACTATGTAAGGTGCTACGAGGATACTGGATACGGTAAGAGTATAACTGCATTATGGTACGGCTACGGTCTACATGCTACGGTGAAGAAGTTCCCAAGGTGCTACTGTCATCTACAGCCTACGGTAATATTTATTTGCATGTTTTATAAAAAATAAGTATATACTTATTTATTCTTTAAACACTGTTTATACGCGTGTAATGTTCAAAAATGCTTAAATATCGGTAGAAACGAATAATCATAAAAAAGTTGCTATCAATGTAGTATATTTTAAATTACTTAATGTGCCAAGGTATAAACAATCAAGGTATAATAATCTGATATTAGTTGTAACCAATTGTTATTAAGATTTGTTGTTCTTATTGGAAAACAAATTGTATATACGTTGTTTTAAATGTGCGGTACATAGTTTTACATATTTTTTGCATTCTGGTCATGTGTAACATTATGAAGCTCGTATTCAAATTATAAAGTAAAATATAAGTAGTAATGTATAAAGAATATTCTATTCTATTATATAATAAAAAAGGTAAATAGTACTCTACGAGATAAACCAAATTTAATGGACGTAGCGAATCGTTAATTAATGAAACGGTGAGTATTACACGAATTAAGCGAGTGAATCGCGAGTGTATCCGATCCGGCCGTGACCGGACGCGCATATAGGTCGCGAGAAGCTCGGCAAAGGGGCACATCCCAAGAGCACTCTTCTTTTTTTTCCGCTGCATTTTGTTCGAACGCGTCCGAGCAGCCTGCCTCGGATGCCGCACTCACCACCACGGAGAAAAGAAACACCTTTGTTTAACAACCAACAGAACAATGAAAGTTTTTTTTAAATGGACTTCAAAAAAGGACGAGGCTGTTATTTCTCTGTATGATTTTATTTTTCATTTTAGATTTTTACAAACACGAAATACTTACGTTTTGTATTTGGTTCATTTTTGTGAAGTGTCTGCCAAACTCCCACAGGTCCACGCCAAATTTTAGCGCCCAATTTTTCACTCTGTAATGAAAATAATAGGTTTTAGAGCTAATCTTATGAATATTTTTTATTATTCAAATTAGATGATTCTGGTCAAAATAATACAATGTATGTCTAGAAACTGTCATAACACGCTAACTTAGTAGGTATAAACTAATGTGTTGATGCCTGACGGGACAATAAATGTTTATTTTTAAATAGAAATATATGATTAAAATAGGTTTTGTTGTTATAATTATGAAATTGCAATACAGAATCTCAACTGAACACTATATTAAAGGTTTTATTTAAAAAGTTTCGTTGATTATCTTTTGAAGCGTTTCTCTTTCGATTATAAACATAAACACTGACTTTTAATATCGCATCGGGTAATATTACCGCCGATCTTTCATAAAGGCTACAATTATATAAAATTGAGGAGAAGATGAGAGGGAAGCGATACGCCAATGCTCGAGCATAGAATCTTTTTAAACATTTATCACGTCCCTGGTAGGGAAGTAAATGTGATTGGGGGAAGCAGGTTAAGCATTTTTTCCGGTTCGGTGGCCACCCCTTATTTCGTATAGAGACATCGATGGCATTATATTTATACTTGTCATTTTGTGACTAATATAAATGTATAGCGATCATTGTTATGGGATGAGCCAGATTTAATTAACGAGCGCAACCACGAGGCCGGCGCTGGATACGCGTTCGCGATTAAAATGTTTTTCCATTAATTTAAATTTTCTTGAGATTCGAATAAAATTTTTAATAATGTTTTAACGTAATTTAAGTGGTATTGCTTTTAGAGCCTGGGGCTTTGTCGTGTTATTTATTGAATTTTATGTGATCTAATTGTCCAGGCACCAAAATTATATTATTGGTGCTACAAACTTTTCCAAAAAAAAATCTTTTTCTAACATTTTACATTTTTGTTTACATCTAGGTTTCTGAATATAAATTAAATGTTTCTTAATGTTTATCCAGCAACACATTGGTAACCAGTATCGTAGTAAATGTTATATTAATTAGAACTTAAGTCACTTAGTGATATGGCCGTGATCTTAAATCGTACTTAGCCGAGAATCGTTGAGCATCATTCTATTAAAGATAATTGTGTGGGATTTAGTATTCCGTAACTACGCACAGGGATCTTAAACGCATCCACAATTTAATGGAAACTCCGTAACGCACAATAGAACAGAACAGAAGGCTAGAAGTAATGCATCAGATTTATTCGAGTAGCAAACAAGGGCAGGCAAAAGGTCGGCAAACAAACTCGATTTTGTATATTTTGTTGGATCTTGATTTACGACTGCAAATAGAAGCTTCCCTCATAATCGACCCACGGCTCGCAACGTTTATTGTACAGAGTTTTATTGTACTATGAGTAGTAACATGTAATTGGTATACGTAATGGTTTAATATTAAGCCGCGGTGCGGGTAATGTGTATACAAATGGTTTGAAAAAAACAAATAATATATCTTCTTACTTATGTTCCCGATAGCTGAGTTGGGAAAATGGCTACTCGCGCATATATCGTAGGTTCGAACCCTGCTTATTAGTGAGTCATGCCGAAATTTCACATGTAAACATAGTCGACTATAAAAAATATATGGTATGTATAATTAATACAAGCACTATAATCAATGCATCCATAAACATTATCACGTATTTATTCCCGAAGGGGTAAGCAGCGGTGTTCACATCCACTTTTACACTTACGACAATAATACATTACAATAAAATGTGTTGTTAGCAAGTTCGGATTATTAAATGTAATCGATAAATTAATATTGTTAATAATTAAAACATGCCAGCTACCAAGGAAGGATTATTGTAATCTTGTTTTGAATAAAAATATTAGATATTGTAATTAGGGGCGAACAGAATAAGGAGCCAAGACCACAAAGCGGGCGAGACACCCGAAATTCGGCGGAAACTTCATCCGGACCTATATATCCTTATTCCGTTTCGTTTAATTCAACTTGTTCCACAATGTCCTCATTAGCAATCAGGGAATGTTCCGCGGGCATTGTTCGCGCAAGTTCGGCAGTCACCAGCAGAAGTTACGAATTTAAAATTATTTAAAATGTTCCTTCGGACGCCGGCAGGTGGCCGTAACTGAGGCCTCGAGTCCTCGGCAGGCCCGCGCTCGCCGCGCTACCAAATAGCCTTCTAAGATTGTTACGACTAGATCGCATTTAAATTCTCAGCGTTATTGCGACATTGGTCGTAATAACGTCGTTTTTTGTAGAACTAGGCGCGAGAAGAATTTGTTGGTTTTTTTAAATGGGTAAGTACATTTTTATAGACATGAAGGCACAATTGCATATATACGTTGGCCTATTCTTCCGATTAAACATTTGAAAGCACTAAATAGCAAATCATTTATGAGATTTATTAAAAAGAAAGGTGAATAGGTGTTTCATAAACATACTATATACATCTGTTTAAAATCAGCGTTGAGCACCGTGCAGGACTTGAGTTGTAAGAGACTCGGCTCTTGTCTCCGAGCTGAGTCCTTAGTGCTATCTGTTAGGACTCGATAGAGCGAACAAAGCTTTATAGATCGACCTGTTCTTATCGGTAAACTAGGCTTTTTAAGGGTAGAAATAAGTTGGTGTATTATTCGTTTTTTATTTTTATAGCTTTAATTGCAAACTGTGCACATTCTATCATTATGTTTTTAATCAAATGAGAGTAATTAGTCTTACTCTCTAGACATAAGAACCATTATGTAAGAAACCTTAGTGATGCATTTGGTTTCTAAATAAATAAAAGGAACGCAGATTAAATGCCAAGACATTACGTGAGCTAGGTTAAAATTGACTGGTAGTCAACCAAAATAAAAAACAATGCTCTTATTGAATATCATCTTAACTACATATGGTCAGGAAAATTTTCAAACGTCATTATGCTATGAAATGCGATAGTTCGAGAGTGGTGAACCTCTCTGAATTCTGAAACTGAGGCAATGTGCGTTAATGAAATTACAAATTCACCCCCCAATAACATCATTAGCTCCGAAAAGACACGGCTGCGCGAAAAAACAAAGAAACGGGCTAAACAGTCCGAGGATCCGCTTAAAGTATCTTGTTACGGTAATCGGTTTAACCCAGGAGCGAGGCTCGTCGTCGCTAAACCGATTTTCAGCAACTCGCCTCTCTAAATTTGTCAAATTGTGTGGATAATGCCTCGCTGGGAGGTGACGCGACCCGTGACGAACTAAATGATATGGTTTCTAATTTATTATTTAAGAATAAGTAGTCTCTAAGACGACAATTCAATTTAGAATACAAGCTTATGGAAGAAGGAAGGCGGAAATCTTCTATTATGTAAATAATGTAAACGGAAAAGAAAACTGAGTTATAATAACTACTCAGATATCATTGTTAGTACTTAAAGCTCGGTGAAATTAGCTTCAATAATTAAATTGAATTAATTTAATTATTACGTTATAATTAATTCACATAGGTTACATTACGTACATAATTGCATAATGAATAATTTTTGTCACACCTTTATTGCTAACACTTGCTGTTAAGCTGAATAATGCAAAACCTTTTTTTTTTGTAACATTTGATCTTGAACAATTTTTTTAAATATTTAATTCCACGCATTGGATCGATGAAGACTTTTATACAAATTGTGATAGTGTTCCCAACATTCATGCCAATTTTCAGCTTTGTGCGAATTAATAACATTGAATGCCTATTTTGACTGGGCTACTACAGAACTTAATGACCGTGGAATATTTTATTTAAAATTTTATTTTACAGTTATATAAAATTTAGTTACTATAAGTACCATAAGGCACGCTTGCAGAGGCAGCAACCTTTTTAACATTTTAAATGTAATGAAACAGATTGAAAAACTTTTGACACTTTGACACCTTGCATTAGGTTTTAATTTGAATAGCTAAGTTCAGAAAAACGTTTCAATTTTTGCTTGAAAAATAATTTTGAAAAGCTTACTGTCAATACTTTTTTTACATGATGTAAAGGGAGGGTAGAAAATAGCTGAGTTTCTTGCCCGTTCTTCTCAGAACAAGGTCTTCTGGTAGTTTTGTGAACGGTTGGCGTAGTTTTTCTCTTTGATGAAATATTGTAAAATATTTATGACATTCTTTAGCATGCTCTAAGATGCATCTGAACTGAATAAATGCTTTTGTTTTTTTTTTTACTTATTTTAAGAGGTGAACAATGAGGCAATATTAAATGTCCATCATGTAGCTAAATCCAAGATTTATTCTATAATTTCGTAGAAGTTCCAATACTTAAATCTCGACTTTATGCACTGAAGATGTCATCTACTTGAAAGGATTTATTTTAAAATCCTTTTACTTAAGCTAGTCTATGATTGAAATTCGAGAGTACAAATCCAACACATTTTAAGCTGGGATTCCATATCACATTTGCACACAAACGTTGGCTTCAGTGAATAAATTCGCGAATCAGTGGAGAGAAATCGAATTAATTTTGCAAAGTATCAAATAAATTTGAGAACGGAGTTGTCATGAATAAGCCTTTTACATTAGCCGGAACCCGGCGTCAAACGATAGGCGTACATCCAAAGTTAGTTCATTAAAGATAGGAAGCGATGATATCTCGGTTGCAGCGCGTCGATAACGGTTGTTTTATTAATCAGAGATGGGAGAGCTAGCAGACAGGGTGTCAGACGCGGTGCCCTTACGTAAGCCAGCGTCCGTAGTACGCGCCCCCACGACCAGCGCCCCGCTTCGCCCCGCTCCGCCCCGCTCCGCCCCGCTTCACCCGCCCCGCCCCGCGCTAGATCAATACCGGAGCCGGCGCCTTTGACATGTGCCCCGCGTGCCGCTCCGCAAATATTTACGTTGTGGAAACAGATCATAACTAGTTTCATTTGCCTGTTTGCTCCCGTTGCCGATCGCAAGAAACATAATCTAATTGACAATCGCAAAATTTATGTCTCAATTAATTTTGCACGATTGCTTTTTTGGTCAATTGGCTTTGGCGGTATACTTTTATTGTCTTTTTGATTGGGGTCGCGTGTAATGGGGATATGGATGTACCATTTTTATTTTATTTGAATCACTTTATAAAGATTACATTCGGCTAATGAAATGTTATCGCTCACAAAAAACGACAAGAAGAGAAATATTTGATAAGAAAATTGGAGATGTTTTTCTTTCTATTTGAGGGCGTTCGCCTCTGCTGTCTGCTGCTTATTATTTATCTTTTAACCTTATGTAGCAACAGAAGTAAGAGCCAATTAGTTCAAATAGCCAATAGTCTAAAGTCTTGTATCTATGCTCAAATTAATGGGAGCGCATGTTTTCGCATAACGTCGATTGTCATAACATCGTTTGTCATACATCGAATGGCATAATCATCAAATAGCATAACAATCATGTCACATATTCCTTCTTACTCATAACATTTAAGTGGCATAACTCTCTAAAGGCATATTATTATAAAGCATAACTATAGAAATTCCTAATTTCATTTAGCACAATATAAGGTAGTCCTAAAATGAATCGAATAATCACCCAGATTCGAAAGAACCAATCCCAAGGAAATGTGTTCTGATAAATATTAGGTTATGGTTATTTTTTTTATGGCCCCTAAAAACTATATTTGTGCAATCGAAATTTATTTAGTAACCAATTTGAGGCAGAGAAAAACATTATGCGTTGTGATCATTATGCTTTTCATAAGTTGTACGTTTCAAATTTATGCCTTTTAATACTTATGACAAACAATTTTAGCCTATACAATATTAGGACTCTCAAAATTATGCGACGCAATTTTATGCGTTTTGATGATTATTACATTCAAAATTATGGATTTTCATATTATGATAATAAACGTTATGCTTAAAATTACGGAGCCCAAATTAATACCTTGAATTTAATCGAGACATTTTCATTTATTTACCATTTTTAAGTTGATCTAGTAGGGATTAAATGGAAAAGAGATTTTTTAATTTTATTATTAATCTAGTAAACATGGACCAGACAACCGGTTACATATATAAATATAATTGGAGGGCAGATTTTGACTAAATTGGCACGGGATAGAATGTTTGGCGCCAACCCAAGGGTTATCCCATGAACAGTTACGAACTACAAATAATGTTAATGTGGACTTAAGATAATTAAGTTCAGTTAAATTGAATAAACATTAAAAGTAGTATAAAATTACAGTAACAATAAAGAATGTAAAAGCTATGTTAATAGGAAACTAATAATCAGATAGCGTGGCCCCCTAATGTGAGTCTTAAAGCTTTTAACACACAGTGCCGAGCCCATCAATCAGCATTCTATATATCGTTTGTATTCGTGACTAGTTCAAATGCATGATATCATATTCCGGTAAGATTCTTTCAATATGTCTTCCTTTTAGTTTTGATTACGAAGTCATTTATCGCAACAAAACGTTAAATACAGAAGCAAGACAGTACTCGCTTATTCTAAATTCACTAATGCACTCCCAAGTAAAATAAACTGTTTGGTAGCAAATACTAAAGCTCTATAAACGGAATATAAAAATAAATAAAATCTTTGTAACGCTTCGGTGGCTACGAGCTACGAGACTACTACGAAATACTACGAGTAGTAGCTACTGTGCTACGATACTTTAAGGCGAATCGAGTCGAAATCAAGGCCGGTAATTTAATGTATCCTATAATGTATGTATCTAAATATATTTACCATTTTTTATTATTATGGCAATGTAAAATTTAACCATTAAATTGTTAGCTTATTATATTAAAGCTTTTTTAATTAAATTTTATAATTTATTTTATCTCTAACCCAACAATAAATTGTGTTTCAGATTAAAGGTATCAGTTGCCATAATAATATATCAACATGGGTTACACTTTGTTGCCGTGTGGGTGTGTGTTTTGCACCTTAATTCTATAGCAATAAGACTTTGTTTAGTTTAGAGTCTAGTGTTATAATGTGTAATATTTTGCCCGCTTTATTTTATTTAAAATTTTATTGTTAATTATGACCAATTTTACTTTGGAGGTATTATAAATGTTACAGTTATGATGTAGATGAAATACAATTTTGGATGTGCAGTATAATTTGTAATTTTCAGATTTTCGGGAACGTAAGTGAATTGGGAGTATTTTACAGATACATTTTTAGATTCATTTGAAATATCTTAAGAAATTCCTCCTCTGTCGAAAGAGTTTTTTATTTTCCAGCAAAGCAAATAATTGTGCGTATCAAGTAAGGTAAGCTGCTTTCGAATCTTGAGCTGCCGACTGCATCTTCACCTTACAAAAGATCCCTATAAGGGATAAGTCTGCTTACTAAGTATTTAACATTATTTATATTTTTGTTATACTTTTTTGGTTATTTTGAGGTGTTGTGTTCCAAACGGTCGCGGTGTAAGATCGTCGAAGCTCATAAAGAAAGCATTGCGTAAGAGCAGGGGCTCAACGCCTATGCTGTTAATATACGCCTCCTTAACTTTTACAGGGTAAGTAACACGACAGCCGGTGCAACCTAATACCTAAGCTACGGTAACGTGATTGCCTTCCTTGTAACCTTGGCAATAGTACATTTTTTACTTGATAACAAAACATAACACAACATTCTTTAAGCACCAAGGAGGTAGACAATACAACATGGCAAATAAGTATCTTAACATTTACTCACTGAATAACCATAGATGTAAAATGTTGGTTCAAAACTAGCTACAATCATTACACTATTTTGAGACAGAGGCATTGATCGCAAATTAAGGAAGCTCGAACATAAATGAACACATTTGCACTTACACACACTCACCCACCCACATACACTCACACACACACACACACACACACACACACACACACTCTCTCACACACACACACACACACACACACTCACACACACACACACACTCACACACAAACACACACACACACACTCACACACACACACACACACAAACACACACACACACACACACACACACACACACACACACACACACAGGCATAAACTAGCTGAGTACTGTGCCTCGAGCTAGGTAACTATTGTATATGCTTACAAGAAAAGAATTTTAATGGTTTTTGACGTTCTCAGGTGTACAGTTTAATAAATGATTTGAATTTGTCGTAAAGTTAACCTTAAGCGCACTACCCTCAAATATCTTAATATGGTTGTAATAATTTATTAGTCCTAAAACATTTACTACAGTGTTTTTATTTGAATAACATTACATACTTTTTGTCAAACACGTCCAATTATGCAAAGTTTAAACTAATTTGTACCCTAAGCTTCAGAAAAGAATAATATTTCTCTGAAGCGATGAAATTCACGCCGGCGCGAGGTCGTACACTCCGTATGAATAATGTGCTATCAGTAGCGGTCTATTGAAAAATCAAACGGCATGTAGAGTCAGTAGATGAACACTGTAATATTTGTATCGTAGCGCACCAAGTATTTCTCTAAAATTATTTTCAAAGCTGTTCAAAAACTCTGAACGTATTTATTTGGTTGGACGCGGCAGTAACAATAGTGTTAGTGCTTACTTGCTACGCATATATTCTATAAATTTTTGAAATTATAATGCCGGAAATTAAAATATGAAAAAAAAATAAAAAAATCTGTTATCTAGTAAAAGCACTTTGATAAAATTTTATTAATCATAATAATATTTATCGTAGTATTTTTGCTGAATTGGAGTATAATCTATGTACAGATTATCTATTTAGGCACCTCCCGTTACTAAACCACGCAAACATTGGTGGTAACACCACAGCATACTTCTATTAAGAGATTAAAAAAAGAGTCCTAAAAATAACACGAAAGCTATTTTTAAACATATAATAAATTAGTTATTCTTATTGTTCAATTAGTACCAATAAAACACGACAATCAACAGGGTAGTTATTTCTCACGTGTATTCGTCGCAGATGGTTCCGATAACGGTGTGGCCGTGTAGCACCACACGATGCTAACGAACTGTTGCAGACCGATACACCTACGCTACCGTAACTAATAGAAACAATTTACCTACAAGATTCTATAGTCAACTTGTCGCTCAATGAGAAGAAAAGAAGCGAGTCAATATTTGAGTTATAATTATATTCGGGTTAGGAAAACATAAGGCGCATCGTACACAGGTAGCGTGGGTATAGTTACTACGCGCGTCCAATGAGAGCAATACAAGCGCCGATTTGTATGGGAAACGTGATTTCAACTACTTTTCACGTTTCGAGTAGAAATTAACATTTTTAACGTAACTAAAAACCTTTAATTATCAATTAAAACTAACATTAGGGGTACTGTTGTATGTATAGATATACGTTAAGTCTTTGCGTTGCTCTAAAGATAATATAAGACTCATAATAACTGCATTCAATTTTTTTCTCTTTATGTCGCAGATATTTTTTTAATAATTTTCTGAGAGAACTGTTAATTCTTAGCTAATAATAGTATGTTTATATGGTAGCAATAGGTAGCAAAATGTGGTGGTAAGTTCTGTTTTAGTTATGCAGCAAATGTAAGTAATAAAAAAATATTCGAACTTTGATAAAACTCGTCATCTATGTTCATCAATAATGTAGTGCTTCATGAACATACATATGGTGCAAGTACACTACATTTTTATAATATAACATGGTTCTGAAATATTTTTCACGATTGTTGTTTTCATACATATTATTGTAATTATAAGACACATACATATACTGTCGCTACAGAATCGAAATGTTCATACGAAACGGCCACATTTTAGTTTCCACACGTACGACCAAAATTTCACTATTGCTGAAAACATACACTATTAACATCGTACATTTTATGCTCTGTGTACAACGAATAAAAAATATGTGACCTTGACAGATAACTGACAGAAGATCAGCTGAGTTCTGAACAACATTGACGTCAAATCAAACGGTAAATCTATCTATATCTATCAGCCAATTGTCGTCCACTGCTGGACATAGGCCTCCCTCAATGATCGCCACACCTCGCGGTCCTGCGCCGCCTGCATCCAGCGACTTCCTGCGACCTTCGTCAGATCGTGGGTCCACCTTGTTGGGGGTCCCTGGTAAATATTTTAACTTTGTTTACGTAAATATTGTCTTCAAAAACTCTTGACAAAAGAATACGTAATACTAACAAATAAAGATTTTAGCGTTGACATATTATATGAGTTATGTAGGTACTTGGAGGCGTAGTGGTTAGTACGCTTTGGCTTTTGATTGAAGACAAAGCTACCTTCGACATGATCAGGCCGTGAATGGGTGACCAAAACATTGTGATCTCGAACTCCTCCGTGCTTCGGAAGGCACGTTAAGCCGTTGGTCCTGGTCGCTATTGCGACTGTTTCTACCCACCAACCTGCATTAGGCCAGCGTGGTAGTGTTATGGCCCATACTCCTAATGTTTTTCTCCATGAGGAAGGCCTGTGCCAAGCAGTGGGACGTATATAGGCTGAGGACCTGAGTACCCACATCAGGTACTTAGTTATATATTCCAACTGGTTACAGCTATTTTATATCGTTGGTAGACTAAGATAAAACGGTTTCATAAATTATGATGTAAAAAATAAGCAATAACTTAGCTGAGATTCGATTAATGTATATTGTTTTAAGAAAAGTTATGTATGTTTGTAAATATCTATTACCTATTGAAATTATTATGAAATTAAAATATGCTGTTTAATAGACAAGATTAGATCAAAATAAAACAACTGATGGAATAAATATGTACTATTACATGGATATGAAAAAAAAAAAAAAAAATTGTAGATGTTTGTTACAATTCTTTTCGTAAACTGATAAGTAATCTCGGCTTTTAATTTATTACTGAGACTTTTTTTTTCGAAACGCTAAAAGTCAATACAATAACTATAGTTCGAATCTAATGGGTAAACTCGGTTTCCTGGTATTCCACAAACGTCTATCCCGATTACCAAATATTTAATATCAGAGAGATTGCGCCAAACCACAAATATGGAGTGCAATATCCAGTATAGACCCATTTTGCCTTGCAACTACTATCGTCGAAGTAGATTCTAATGACATGTTTTGCCAACGGAGAACTTCAACTTAATTCTACGAAGCAATGAATCGTCACATAACTTGTTATTTTTACGATCAATTTAACTATGCGTGCTTAATATATTTCTAGTTTGAAGGAAGTTTTTAACTAAGGTTGAGTTTTTTTATCCGTTGTAATAGTTAAAATCTAGACCAATAGCGATAATGGAAACGCCAAAATGTATGACGTCAGCTACGTAGCGTCTTTACAAGTGCTCCATGCATCCAGTCGCTTCTGGTTTTTATTTGTAAAAACAATTGCTTCAAAAATATTGTCAATATTAAAATAATTGGCAGAAACAGAGTTTCTCTATCTTTTTATAAATTTGAGGATGATAATAGTTTTGGATTTAAGAAAAAAACGCGGTTTCGATCCCACCGCCTACACCACTGAGTTTGAATAAAACTTAAGTACAGTTCATTGTGAATATCGCTTGCCTCACATTGTGCCCGGTGCATGGCAACAGGATCGCCACCTGTTACATGGAGACCTAACGTATCTGGCGAAATGTCCTTCGGGGAAAGAGGGGTGATGATATGTTATGTTACATAGTTTGGTAGAGAGTGGTCTCCTTAAAGCCTCGAAATACAAAGCATTTGTACCTTCTATTAACGTCACTCGTATGGGCATAGAAGAGGTTCCAGCTGATTTGTCTCACGAGGAAGTACTTGATATAATCTCAGCCCCTATTGGGTGTGGAAAGATTATTAAGATAAGACTTTTAAGGCGCAAACAATTAGTAAACGATAAGCCTGAATTTGTTCGCATAGAGACAGCGGTGCTGACATTTGATGGCCAAGTTTTACCAAAGAGAGTATTTTTATGCTTCAACTCTGTCCCTGTTGAGTTTAACATATTCCTCACAATGTTTTAACTAACACTTGGGTGAAAAAAAAGCATCGCTTCTCTCATACTATGCCCAGTGTACGTCATCAGGCTCACCCTGAGGGCTCACCCCGATACAGGCAAAAAGTGGAAGATTTGCCTACCCCTGCGGGGATAAACACGTATTTATATGAGTAATCCATAATTTTCCATTTCTTCAAATTATATGAAATTTCACAATGCTTAATCCCGTCAATAATCACGCCTAAGAAATCCATTCGAATAAGTGGTTCGGGTACAAATGATTTATTCTCTCTCTTTGTACTCATAGGAAATTGGCATTAATAACTTTTTGCGAGGCTCGCTGTCTTACAAAGTTGGATGACTGGATTGAACAGTCATTTATCACGGATTGATCCGGTGAAGGCGGGCCTGTCTCTGAAGAACTTTTCGTTTTTAGGAAATCGTGGACGCTAACGCCCCATTCTGCGTAATAAGATAAGCAGGAGTTATACATGTATATGTAAAGAAGTCTATGTCTTACTAAGTACAAAAAGTTGAAGTGTGATCCTCGTTTATGTGTAATGTGACAAAGTTGCTTAATTTTATACGCTCAAAAGTTTTTGCATACAATTAAAATACGACCTCCTTTGACATCTCTGAAATTCTGGGTTTCACTTACATTATCAAACTGTGCATTATAACTTGAGTAATTAGCTTTATAAATTTATAATTATGTATTGACTTGGAATAACTTTTATGTTTATTAGTTAATTTATAGTAGGTGATTCTATAGGTACTTACGACGCGAACCTTAGGTTAGTTGTGTTTTACTATTATGTACTATAAAAACTAGATTCACTACTAGTATCAACGTAACATAATTAGCGGTAAAACAAAATGACGCAACATTTTGATAGCTGTATATTGTTTCTCGGTTCCAAAGCGGAGCCTAAAAGCACGGTGACTCAGCGCCTACGCAACCAATCGATAACAAAATTATATAAACGTTTACGTCTACGGAATATTTAACATATAGCAAACGGTCATTATTGCTAACGTTATTGTCTAAGAACTTTGTGTTTTGTTTATAAAGAAATATCATTTTTATTGTCTCCCTCTGTCCCTGATACTCCTGCAGTTTCTATCAGGTATCTATGAATATAAAAGGATAATCAATATAATATATCAGTTTGTTTTCTATAATTTAAGCGGTCTTGAGTAGTTTTTTTTAGTTTTTATAAATTTCTTTATTTTTTATTAATTAAAGAAGCTGTTTAACTGATTAAAACCAATGAATAGTAGTTTCCACTCCCCAGGAGTACAAATGTATTTGTGAAAATTACAAATGTCTTGTAATTTAAAAGCGCTATTTGAAGCTTTATGTGAAGTAAGAGATTGATGAGTAAATATGTTCTCACATATTATTATTCAGTTTGGGTTAATAATGAAAGCGTTCCGAAAACGTAAGCTAATTC
This sequence comes from Parapoynx stratiotata, assembly GCA_910589355.1. NCBI lineage: Eukaryota > Metazoa > Arthropoda > Insecta > Lepidoptera > Crambidae > Parapoynx > Parapoynx stratiotata. The sequence goes on from OU342458.1 coordinate 13,431,409, forward strand.
ACCAAATTATAATATAACTGTGCCCGCGACATCGTTCGCGTGGCTATTGATTTAGCGCCGGAAAAAAGTTTTTGTTATGTGAATGACACATTTTTTTCATTACTTTTGATATGAGTCAACTAGTCTATTATTTGAAGTTTTTACGATTGATGATCAAAAAAGTTAGAGTAGAACAAAGGAAATATGTTTAAACTGACCGCTATTTAATTTTCACCGTTCTCTCTGGTTAAAATTGAACACACCATTTGCAATCTGCATGCCTTTACAGATTAATGTATGCGGTTAATCACCAACTAAATAGATTTCATCGGATAAAATTATTGCTATCAAATAGGTCACCGCCATATTACACGGGTAAAAATTAATTCTATGCATATTAAAATCTATAGTAAATCGAACACTCCTTAAATTGTACCGACTTGCTTGCGAGTGTGATTTGATGTAATGTATTCAGAAGCCCGTACCAACAAACAAACAGACCAACAGACAGAGAAACAAAAAATTTAATTTTTTTTTTGGTATTTTCCCTCTTTTTACATCCCCCTGACTTGATTTTAAAATTGATTGATTTTGATTGATTACTTGATTTTTTCTATGTACAGACATTTCGATTCGACCTCTACAGTTTTATTATACGTATAGATTTTAGGTTTTTTTTTTAGATTTTAGATTTAGCGTCCGTCAGTGATTTAGAATTATCTAAGGTCTACTAAGCTTTAGACCTTAGATAATTCTAAATCACTGAAGGACGCTAAATGACATTTCAAACGATCAAATCACTTTGACTAATTAAAAAATGGACTATAGTTTGTATATATTACGACTGATTTGATATTAAGTATAACTTTTTTTAATAAATAAAAAAATATTATTACCTACTATTTGAAATTATAATTTTTATAAAAACTGAGTTATATTAAAAAGAAAAATAACTCTCATTAAATAATTGAAGCTGTTACCAACGAAGAATCTAATAAATAATAATTCCCAACTTCTAAACATCTAATTTAATAACGTGGTAACTTCGGGCATTAGTTTCACTTAACAAGGGTAATAAGCGTTATAATTACGCACCAGGTAATGTGTGAAAACTAGCTACTAAACATAGTAATTAAGAGAAGACGTTAAACTTTTAAATGATTTTACGCTAAAAGAAAACATCAATTATGTAGATAATCTATAGCTACCTATCTACCTATTAAATATGTTCCTTTGATAAAGTCAGTATGCAGGTGTTTAATACCTCTGCCTACCCCTTTGGGGATAGAGGGGTGATAATAAATGTTGTCCGGTCATTATTTCAAAATAATATGAATTTGGTAATGGTCTTTGTTTAGCATAATAGTCTCAATCGACCTTGACCCATTTGTACTCGTAGAGTAACTCGATGGAGGGAACCAGAATTGAGGATTTTGAAGTAATTTGAATTATACTCAAACCAGTTACTGAGTGATAGAAATTTCAATTTATAAGGATTTGATGAAAGCAAGTCTTTATTTGACTGTTTATCTAATGTGTCGTTCTATTTTATCCTTAATGAATCCTCTATCTGATGATTTTTAGTCTTACTAATGGAAGTAACAACAATTAATCATACTGATGTTGTGTTAAATATATTAGTACAATAAATACAATCACTTTTCCCGTTCTAGATGTTCTACATTTGCTATAAACACACATTTTAGGGTGGTTTCATAGGTTGGCTGGCCAGATTTCCATACATTTTGACGAAAACTGCGCTCGTGTGGCTGTGAAACGATGTTAGGTATATCTTGTAATTGTACGCGCGTGTGGCCAGCGCTGGCGGCCAATCCACCAGTGAAACCACCCTCACCTTTCCTGTGCTCTCATTAAGCTGTTTAGGCTTATGGTAGATTTAACCTGGCCCTTAAGAACATCCCCGATTATCATACTACCACAAACTATTAAGTTACTCAGTTTTGCTCTTTAAGTCTATCGGTTTAAAGTTGAAATTTATAGAATTTTTGACATTTCTGTAGAGTCGATTGCTGATGATTGTACGTCAGCCTGGACCGTCCACCTTCAGGTTTACATTCTCTGTATGCGTCTGCCTTATATATCTCCCTAGTGAGTCTACTTTCATTTACTTTCATAACACCAACCAACTAAGCATCCCTTCCTCTGTCATTAGGTATATCCTGCCTATGCAACACCTTTCTCTTTTATCATTATAGGTACATTGCTACATTTGGAATTTGCTATGCAAACGTCCAACCTAATGAAATTAATAATATTATACTCTAAGCCAAAAAAAAATCCACATCTTAATACTTCTATTCGGGTATACAATAAAAACGAAATTCCACAAGGAGTAGGATTCAGTAGTAGAACAGAGTGGGTTTGCATATATTCTTTTGAAATATATGTTGACACTCATTTCACTAATCTATTCGGCTTAAAAAAAATAGACACTAATGAGTCTACAGTACTAACTTTCCTTTTGAACTTTCCGACGTTTCTGGATAATTTACCGGATTTCAGAGTTAGGGTCCTATCTTGGAAACGAGGGAATTTGGCGTTGAAAAAGTTTTAAATGTTATCCAGTGTATTTTGAAATCAATACATTATACCCAATGCAAACTCATCCCTTTTCAGACCATTTCAGTTAATATCTGTGGGTTAAATAATACGTCTTTAAAAAACTACAAGCAAACCAAAAAACAAACGCGTGGTTGTGGTGTTACGGCCCATAGGTAGGTACTCCTCATATGTTCCTCATGGAGGAAGGCCCAAGCTGAGAACAATTATTACCCCAAAATAAGTAGGTGATTGATATTTTTGTATAAAGCTATCAGGAAGTAAGAAAGGGAACAGGAGTAAAAAAAAATTTTATAGTTAAAATAAAAAATGTTACTTAAAAAATTATAAAATAGGTATTTTATTTCGCTTTTATAAACTTTCTATTGGATAGTCATTTGACCGGGAAAATGCCTAGCAATCACACTTAAAGCAAAGGAACAACATGAACCACAAGTAATCAAGACTTCTAGAATTTGCAAAAACACATTTTCGCGTTATCAAAGTTCACCTTTTACTTAAATATTTTTAATTTAACAAAAACTCATTTTATTGCTCAACATACCCCAAAAGGAATGTTTAAACTTTTTTGTTTTCACGGAAAATCTAATCTTGTCTGGATTTTCAGGGTTTTGCTTAGGATTTTCAGGACCAAAAAAATGCTCGTCTCATTAAGTTTGCTTAGTGATAATAAAAAGATGGCTTACTCATTGTGTGGTATATCCTCAAGCTGGTTAGCGAGCGCGGCGGCCGCCAGCAGGGCCACTAGGAGCCCCAGCGACATGCTTCTCAGCGCCATCGCACTCCCCACATGTCACCACGCACACACACTGATCGCATGGACCACCACCACACTGTCCGCAGTCACCAGGGCGCTCGCGCGCTCATGACACGAGGGTCGGAGTCGCGCGGAGTCGGCGCGAGCGGGCCGCAGGGCGAGCACGGAGCGTGTCTCTCGCGGCGCACTCCGCCGCGCACTCCCCGCGCGCCCCGTCGCACTGACGCTGCGCGCGAATCATACGCCCAAACGCGGTGACGGGAGCTTATTACCGAGATTTATTAGCATAGGGACGCCATGGTCAGCGGCCGTTGCAACCCATGCCCGAGGCCGTAGACGCGCGTAGAACCGGTGCTGGTGGTCGCGCGCTGCACGGCCTCACGCACATGCGTGGGCACGCCGCGCGCCGCCAGGAAATCCTGTATTGATTCCCGCGCTCCCGCTTTCTGAGGAATGTCGCAGAAGCTCCTACCGCCAAAATTCCGTCGCTTTATAATTTACACTAAGCGGATCACCGCGCGCTCGCCGGATTACTTTAATACCTGACTCTAGGTAACTAAGCTGTTTAAACTAAATTTAAATTGAGAAATTGAAAGTAATATTTTTATTTTGAACAGAGTAAGGAACACAGTATAGATTCAGTAAAGATTATTGAAAATGTTTCTGTACTTCCGGTAAAGTACAAAATAAAAATTATAAACTTTTTGGTTTTATGTTGATCTGATTTTCGTTTAATAGAGAGTTTTTGTAGATTTTTAAAATAAATTATAGATAAACAGAAAAGATACTGTTCCCTTTGTAATAATTATCATTAAAAAATGTTTATGGATGAAATTTAATATCTTACGTGTTTTTCTCAGGACTAGGCTTTTTGTTACTTTGGCGAAAGGCCACCTTTTCGCCAAAGTACGTACTCCAAGAAGCCTTGCAGCAGCTTGCAGCTGATAAATGACTGTGCTTTACTTTTCTTTAGACAGCTCACACTCACGGTAAGAATTCAGACATCATTTGGAGATTAAATAAAAAATAATATCAATATTAATAGTGTTTTATTTTCTCAATATAGTTCAAATTTATTAACATTTGTTGTTTATCTTAGTTGCTAAAATGGAAGAAAATATTTTTCGAAGAAACAACTAACAAACTGAACATCCATACATTGATAAAATTGTATTAAAAATTGTGCGGTTGACTTCAGTCTAGACGTCGAAAACAAAAACTTTAGGAATTTTGCAATAATAATATGGCGTTTTTTGAAATTATATCTGATAAAACATCAGTATTATTATATAATTATCGTTATAAAACACTTGGTTTCGGTTACAACCTATAGTTTTTCGACAATATGTCAGTTAAAATTGTATAAAAATAAACGATACAAAAAGTATGTAACTCATTTGCGCGGGCGCAGGCACTTCGCGGTCGAGTAATGTTACATTAGAGGTAATTCTATATTTACAGAATATCATTAACTTACATAGGTACGTATAAATTAATACAATCTAGTAAGTACTTTGCACAAACGTCAGAACACTATAATATTATTAATTTGTTTTTCTACTGAGGTCAGCAGCGTCTGTCAGTAAAATTTATGTCCAAATGCCGCATTGTTCAATGATACCTAGCCACAGAATACTGTGTTTGATCGTTAAATGCAGTCTTAAATGTTTACCTAAAGATCACAAAAATACAGTAAGGGTATATTTAGAACACTAAATAATCTCATAAATAGGTACCTAAACTAACATTATCACTAACTAATTAATTTGTACAACAAATCTGATATTTCCTTCAGACTCATCTGGTGACAGCGTAATAAAATTATAGACAATATAAATAAATAATATGATAAATTAATAAAAGTATATGACCACCAGTCTTTAGAGAAGATAATTGTAATAATAGCAGCACATAGTGACAATGGAAATGTCTTTAAATAGGAACACGCGAAAAAAATACATAATTATGACGTCTTAAAATGATATTTGGTCTAAACAATTAGAATTCACAACGATTTCCATTTCTTTCGTTGGTCACACATAATGTGGGATTGTTTTAAAATCAATTGCAATGGTTTTAAAATGAGAAGACTTATTTTAAATATTCAGATCTTTTACAACGTAAACACGAGAAATAGTTATATTTTTTAAAACAATCCCACACAATTATTAATGGAATGATTCTAGTACTACTTTGTATACAATGTCGATTGAATAGTAGCACTTCCATATATCAATAATTGTAGCCTCCACTATAATCGTATAATGTTAATATGAATATTTAACTTAATATTACACTCGTAATACTGCTCTAAGGCATTGATTATAAACCGTATTGCGGACCTTAAAACATGTCTTACGTTCTCAAATTAGACACTTCATAACTTTAGGTAAAGATGTCAACTCATAGCATACACTTAGTCACTGAAATATCTACAATAAATTGTTTAAAGTGAGTTTACACTTGACTCGGGTTAATGTCTAGAGGAGTCGCTCTCGTGGCCCGAGTCACGTCCGTTTTCCCTTGGGGAAGCACGGTGGTCTCTCTCGTCTCTATACCGGTCCCTGCGGTCTCTAGACCGGTCCCGGTCTCGATCCCTCTCCCGGTCTCGATCTCGTTCTCTGTCTCGCTCGCGGTCACGTTCCCGGTTGTCCCGATCGCGGTCTCGTTCGCGATCGTCATCGCGGTCTCGCCGACGATCGTAGTAATGGTATGTTCGTCGTGATTTCCTGTCCCCAGGAGTTACTACTTCCACTTTTATGTTCGCCGTTGCAGTAACCTATAAATATTGCATTATTAGTTTTGAATCCGATTTATCAAATAGTGTTTTTTTTTCAAAAACATGAAAATGGTATAATTTTATTGATATGAAAAGAAGAAGGTCAAGATATATTTTAAGCATCAAAAGAATCCTGATTTGTGTAAATTGAAAAAGCGAGAAAAGGCACTATGCAGGCCGACAAGTTGGGGGTGGCTGATTCCGTGTTTCTTCATGCTACATCAGCTATCCTTGCATGGACTCCACTTTCATTAACTTAACACCAGGTGAAATGGGGTAATTGGTCTGATCCTTTTTATGTATTTAAAATATTCTTTTATATACTTTAAAATATCTGTATTTATATCAGGAAAAATGTCGTGTTTAGCACCTCTGTCTAAACTTTCGGGGATAGAAACATGATTTGTTATGATGAAATGATTAGAATTTCTCGGGTCCAATATCTTACCTTTGTAGTAATAGATCCAGGATGCGCCTTAGAAGTCGGCGTCGACCGTCCGGACGTGGAATCACTGCCATTATATGTCGTGGTTTCCACCACCACTTCGGGCTGCACCATGATGGACTGCATCGAGGATTGAACGGAGGAGGCCGAACTATGCCAGCTTGGCGGCTCTTCGGTGATGGTCGTAAGCGAAGGCGCACTAGGCCTTGGGGCAGATTTGGTTCGGCTTGACTTATCGCTATTGTCTTTTCCTGAACTTGACTTTCTGGGGTGTATTGGTGAGCTTTTGGGTGAAGGCGTTGATAATCTTTCTGGGTATTCCAATGGACGTACCTGTAAGAAAATGAATTTAAATTAGACTCCATAAATCTAGGGAAGAACTGCAACGTGATTGGACCAGAAAGTAATTCAATTTCAAAAATGTTTATTTATATTATATACAAACGCATATGAATGTGAAAATCTCAACAAATTGTCTTTCTTCCTTTACATTGAAACTTTAAAAATGTCATAAAGTACAACGTCCATAAAGTATAAAAAGTAAAAAATAAAAACTTACCTCAGCCGCTGGCCCCAGCAAGGACAGTATGATCGGGAAGAACAGTAACCCATCAAGAAGTCCTAGTAAAACTAAGGCCAAGAGTAGTCTTAGGAACAACCGGGCAACGAAGCCGAACTCGCTGGTGGCAAGCATGGAGGCAGCTAGCGCTGCAGCCATTGCACCGTGAACTACTGGCGCCAGCACTGACTCCAGTGCCAGCGACGCTCGCCGCGGCCTACTGCCGATTGAAGTCACGAATGCCTGAAATACAAAAAACTTGTTAGTAATCGGGATTTCTATGACAATAGAGTAGATGCATGGCAAAAAAGATGCATGCTTGCCCACTGTTACATAGGGACATAGTTATTGTACACTCTTCGCATAGGGACTTAAACATATCAGATGAAATGTGGGCGCTAGCTGCACCTTTCAGAAGTGACCATTGCCAATTAAGGCGGGATGATTTTTTTTTATTCTATGAAGAAGATTTTACTAAATTAATACGGTCAACCTTTGTGGTCGAATAGTTTGTATGCTGGTTTCAAGACGTAGCCATCTCGAGAGGTGCATTCGATTCCCAGTGGGGGCAATGTCTGTGTGATGAATACATTTGCTCTCCAGTCTTGGATGCTTATGTAATGAGTTTATTGCGAAAATTTATATTTATCTATCAAATTCCATAGCCATAATTCGGTAAGTTAATCACAGTGAATATTAGAAGAATATTTATTTATAGAAAAATATATTAATATAAAACTTACCAAACACAAATGCACAGTGAAATGAACGCCACGTCCAATAGCCAAGACTAACAACACAGCAGGCACTGCGGACAGTTTCACGTCCAGCAGAGCCATAATTCCCAGCAGTTGCAGCACTAGAGTACCCAGTGCGAGGGTGACTAGCACAGCTGCCCATGCGTTTAGTAATAACACCATTACTGTCTGTAACAAGAACAACCGCACATTAGCATCCTGTATATTATGTACCTACTATATTCTGCAATAAACATGATTGATAAATCAAGAGATTTGAATTCTAAAAATAATGTGTCTTAAGCGTCCAATAAATTAAAGAGTAAACTCCTTATTTGCACTTGTCAATAAGTAAGGTTCTAGGTATTTGCTGAATATTTTATCAAAATAATATAGTTTTATTACCAGTGTTAAGATGAATTTTAAAAATGTCTTACCACAAAGACGGCAGCCAAAGCGCAAGAAAGGGCTAACAGCAACGATGTTCTCAGGTACAAGTACTGCTCCCAAAATAGGAAAGGTATACCAGACGGAAAATTAGACAATCCTTTCGCTTCAAATTTCAGACACAGCTCTCTAACGGACATTATCAACTGCTTTATACTTTCAGTATCACTAAGACCAGATAAATAAAAAGGCATTTGTGCGTATATCAGAGGCGACGATTTTGGTATCTTTAAATCTGTATCCAGTGAATGTATCCAAGCCTTAGGTTGTGGTTTTAAGTTTCCTTGCGATGCTCCGTATGCTAGAGCATCGTTGGTAGCCCATGCTGATAGATAGTTGTAAAATGCTTTAGGGTTTATTATACCGTCTTTGTCAACCAACCTATGACCGTTTTTAGTATCTATTGTTACTAGTGATTTATCGATAGGATTGTCCACATGGCCCGTCTGCACCATCAGCTTATAACCCAATATACCCTCATCGCTTGCATTCTTGCACCAGTACTCTTTAGTAATGCATCCACTTTCAACTTCCTTGTCATAGGCAGCTTGTAAATCTAATAACCAATCACGGAATAAGCTAAGCCAGAACTTCGTTAGGCCACCGTTGTCGTTCTTTATAATATTCGGTATCCTTACAAACTGTTCATGATATTCGTATAGTAATTTTTGGTTAGTGGGGTATTCAAAGTCTCCTTGTGTTACTGCATACATGCTATAAAATCCGAAGTATTTTTCTTGTCTCGAAAGAAATTCGTGTTCGTCAGTGTTCTCAGGTACGATGTCAGTCAGATCTAGTCCATCCTTTACTTTAGTAGTTCCCCAAACGCTTGCCAAAATAATTCCTATCAATGCTAGCATTGATGTGACCTAAAAGATATAGGACCTATTAGTACTGTTGATACATAAAAAAATTTCAATTTGTGTGAATATAAAACAATATATTTACTTACTTTAATAGCTGGGCGCATAATAAATGGTGAGTAATGATTTTTAGCCCATTTCGTTAGTGATAGACTAAGACAGCATGTTTTCTTTACATTTCCACCTTCATCAGGATCTAAGGGTTGTCTCGTTGTATCGGACCAAGTAGTCTGTGTAATAAAAACAAATTTGAACGTAAAAAAAACATTCAAAAATGGAAAAATTCTAATTCGTAGTTTGATAGAATATTACGTACTTTATTTCCCTTTTCGCGACGGCTTTTCAATCGTTCTGAAGTATTTTTGGCTTTGGTTGGTAAAGGACTCTCTGGGAGTAGGCAACAAAGCAAATCAGCTCTTGCTGCTGATCTTCTTCGCAGATCCAGAGAAATCATGGCAGGGAATACTAACAGCATAGATCCAAGGTTGAACAAAAGAAGTATAGCAGCCTGCAAAAAGGATATTTTGTAAGCAAAATTGTAACGTTACTCTCTGGTAAAGATAGTTAAATTGTATGAAACTAACCTGCAGGCAAAATGCTCGTAATGCTGGAATAGGCATTAGAGCCGCAGCTAAGAACACCATGACATTGCATAGTGATGCAAGGAGAACACTTAGGCCACTTTTCTTAAGTACTAAGCCAGTTCTTTCTTCCCTAGGAACATCTCCTGATTGTTCTACATAAGTATGCGTAAGAAGAAACATATCTTGCACACCAAGGCCCAGAGCAAGAAATGGTACAATCTGAGTGCTTGAAGCGTTAAATGGAATACCTGTAAGAATAATGTTATACTTGTTGAGACAATTATTAAAAAAAAGGTATTAAAATATAAATAACGTTGATTAAAAAAAACGTAAAAAATAAAATAGTAAATCACCTAACAAAGCACAAAAGCCTAATCCAGCAGCAACTGTTATAGAGAGAAGAAGGACACCAGCTATTCCCACGCCGGCTTGCGAACGGACTGGGTCTTTCCATTGCATCAGAGTTACGGCAACATAAATTAACTGAAAGTGAACAAAACAATAAACAAAAAGAAAAAAAACAGATAAAAAAAAAACTCAAACCACGATATTAAAATTATTGAAGAATTCAGAAATACTCACCATAAACATATAACCCAAAATAATGTTTTTGAGGGACAGCTCAGAAAACTTTCCAAGAATATCATTAAGTGTTGAAGTTGAAAACGGATAGAAGCTGTAGGAAGGTGAGACTGTTTCAGATGCTGTCATTTTGCGGACCTCCTTTAAAGACAGAAAAAACATATATTGGAATTATACACACTTAATCATATATTATGTATAATTTGGCAAATTTTGGTCTTATTAGCAAAATTGTTTAATTTTGATGTTTTGATACTCACTGTAGCAAACTTCCTTTGCCAAGCATCCAATATGGCTGCTGCTTTCTCCTGGTTCCAGCCGACGTGATGTACTTTGTAATTATTGGACCAGTACTCGTACATCTCTCGTTCGCCCATCAACTGTACAACTGTCTGCAGAGCCTTTGCGCTGCGCAGTGCTGAGGTGGAGTTCCTCGTCGCTCCTCCTACTATGAGCTGTTCTGGCCAGTGCATGTAGGCCGCTGCGAAACCATAGCATCCGTGGGACAATTCTGCTGCTACATCTGGAATCTGGAATTAGAGAATATATATAAGCACTACGTTACACTGACATTTTTAGAATTCCAAATAAACAGACCAGCGACACAGGTGTTTGTCCAAAGTAATAAATATAACAAAAACTGTCCCAAAAATTGCATTGTTCGGTATTACATCACCTGAATTTAACATTCTTATTTAGAGGACAAAGCGAACTGACTATAAAGTATACAAGGTTTCCGTGAAACAGCTTGTATCGAGTGGTGAGCATTATTGATATAATAGTGTTATTGTGACGAGCGATAGCGGCAAACGAGACCCATTGAAGTGCGTACAATGCGCCCGTATAATAGTGGTCCAGCGACGGTGCGCGGGCGCGGGACAATGCGTGCCCGAGCCGCGCCGAGGCCTTCGCCGAACGTGGGTGGCACCGCAAACCAACTCGTGCTAACAAAAACGACACCCGACTTCTCTCATATAGAATTGCTCCGTTCATTACTTAAAAAACAAATCGCGTTCTTTTATGGTACTCTTCGTGACTCTTCTGTTTTAGCTACAAATATTTCCCAGAAACATTTTCAAGCGAATAATTAAATATTTGCTTGTTTCACAAGCCAGGTAACTGTACCAACGAGAGATGTAATCACACGTTCCGATAGTTAGTTCTTTACTTTCTCGGGGCGGTCGGTCGCCGTGGCAGGTAGCCGAGCCATCTGTCCGCGGGCGAATGCTTTCATCCCGCCTTTTTACAGTTAATAAAAATATGTTATAAAATTTAATCTTTTTAAGCGATAAAATTTATTATTTGATAGATTTAGGTACAACAATATATTGATGCAATATGAAAATGTCTTAATCGGAATTTTGAAAAATGTACCTTTTCTAATTTTGGTCAGGCAACCACAACGAATTACTCACTCACACTCGATTCACAAAAGATTATATAAATGCCTAATGGTTCCGAAACTTCCAAAAGATACGACATTTGTAAATAATACTTACATGGCCTGATTTTTTGTTGGGAGCCGTCTCTGGACATTGAGGGTCGGTGGGGTCCAGGCACGGTTTTTTCATGTAAGCGGTGGTGATGCCGGCTCGCTTCAAGTAGGCTTTCATCGTCCTCCATGGGAACTGAATCATTAACGATTTTACTTCTTCTAAAACATCTTGGGGATTCAATTGCGTCCATTGTAGTCTATTTTTCAAAATTCTGTAAAATATCAGGTTTCGCATTAGCATCGTAGAAACATAAGTCATTATCACTTTACTTTAGTTTGCTTTTAGAGTGGCATTACTTACGGCACATAAATAGGATTATCCGGGCCTAATAACTTCGATCCCTCCCAAAAACAGTCGAGTGGGGTCGTAATTGTACAGGGAACGATATTATCGAAGATATTTTCAATGTGTTCGGCTTCAAAGTCGGGAGTGCTTGGACTATAGCAGAGATCTTTTAACCGCCACTCGAGATCGTACATATGCACTGTCACTCGAGTTGCTGCATGGACAACCTGAAGACATTAAAGGTTGGCCTTAATTTATTGATATTCAATATATCCAAATAAATAAACTTGGGAAATAATTATCTTATCTGCTTATAGTCAGAAAATTTTCGAAAGTACCTTTAAGTGATCTAGAAGTGCGCCAGCGTGTAATAGCGAAGCGTCTGGATCCTTAGCAGTCTGTATAATTAGTTGGTGTGTTGAGAAGTCTGCTTCTCCTAGCGCTTTTGCTGTATATTTTAGTTCAGCTTCTAATCTTCCTCCCTCTGTAACAAAATGATTTTCATTATTTTTTCATTTTCATTATTAAAAAGAGCAAAAGTTTAAAAAAAATTTCTTAGTGTATAATAATCCACAAAAATCAGTACCTACACAACATAATTGTTATTTAAAAATATTTTTCGCGTTGCCATATGTTGTGTTTCTATGTTAAGGTGTAGACTCTACCTCTTACTTTATACATGCATGGTTCATATATCGTTCAAGTTGAAACAGTTGATAGTAATTAACGCGAATTTATCTAGCGTCTGTGTCTTTACTTTCCACAGCTGGAAATATAAACATAGGCTTAATTTTAGACCAATCAACGCCACAGTTTATTGTTACATGTCTACACATTTGGACCGGAACAGTTAACACGTCAAGCCAGGGTAATTTATTATGAATTTAGTCAACGTATTCTAATTGTGAAGATACAAAAACTGTAAGCCTATTTATAGACATTCCACTGCTGTTGGCGTACTTTATTACTGTCAACAACATAAGGGTCGAAGATTTTCTTATTCAGAGTAACTTACTTTCGTTAAATCCTTGGTAAATTGTGCATCGCTGTTTTAATACAGCTCTTAATTTAAAGAAAATTTGAAATACGTTATTGGAAGAATATTTTTTAAGATGTTAGAGATAGGTTGGGATCTCAGGTATCGAATGCCTGCATAATAAAATTCCACACACGATTTATATCATATGGTCCCTAAATGATTTATATATTTACGGTATACGTCCTGAATGTCACATGAATTAGGGGAAAAAAAGCAGTCATTGAATTTCCCGTCCCCTTAGCACCTATGGTTTATTATCTGGTGCCGACATGTGGGGGGCGGGTAACACGTCCGCAGTGATTAATCGCGAACGTGTCACGTTGGCACCCGTGTCGCCTCTATGCCATATGTTCGACTTTAATTAAAAGCTCATAAACACGGGTGACACAAAATTCTTTTACGATGAAGAGTGAAAGCTGAATTCAAACGACAAAATTAAATACGGAAAATATATCAAAATAAGAACAACATTTTGAAAATTAATGAGTATTACGTTTTCTGAGTTTGCACGAACCTAAACAAAAACTTCCGATGTTCTGGCACCGGACCATCAATAACTATTTCATTGCGTCAGCAGGTACTTATGAAGCATACTATTGATTATTTTTTGCTGAATCAGTCTGAAAATTTTATTTCCCTGAACTTTTATTATAGTGCCTGAAAAATTCTCCCAATCGAATTTTTTTCAACTTATGTGCAATTTATTCGCCTTCCACTCGAAGCAATGTATTTTTACGAAAGTCGACAAAATGGGTTCTTTCCTTTTAGTCTGAAGCAATGAACTGTACGTTCGTTATCAGACGTCGCGGGAATTCGTTCCAATTAACACCCCACCCGCTGATTTATTTGGGCCGGTTTGTCGTATTTTTTGCACTAAATTAGGTCGCCGAAGTGTTAGAAAAAAAATATAGTGTGGCTCAGGCTGGGAGCAGAGTTAATGGCTCTCTGGCTTATCGGCTCAGAGTCGGGCACTCAAGAAAAAGAGAGGTTTATTTGTCACTGTTCACAGCCACTTTATTCATTGCATATGATAAAATACCGACATGCCAGTACAATGTCTCTGGGACACTATATTTTTAATCATAGGCTTCTTTTCAGTTATAACTCAATTGAGGAGTCCTGTTATTCCAAAAGTGGTTGTTATTGTAAATTATTTTCATTTGTTATTTAGTGACAAAGGTAAAGTTATTGTTCTGTTTTAATAGATTATATTCAAAACAATTCACAGTTATACACTTTATTTCAGTTCATTATTTTCAATAAATTTTATTAGTAAAGAAACATAGCAATTACCGACTCTTATTATAAATGCAATGGCAATAAATAGGTATTAAATGGACAAAATAATAATATAAAGGAAACTTAATTGCATATGTTGCGAGCATCATAATTTCCTATTGTTTTGTGGCCCGGGAACGGGTCGTGTTGAATGCTAATAAGATAAACCACACTAACTCCACAGGGAGGTAAGACAGAGCTAATTTTTTACTTGAAAATCTTAATGTTAATGTCGTCACCTTTTCTCAGAACACTTTGTATGCAAATCCAACTAATAAGCGTAAAAATTAGAAAAAAGATTCTGACGAGAAGTTAAGTAAGACGTATCAGAAGTTTTTGTTTTTAAGTTGCTTACATTTCGAGACAATTCTTTTAATAGCCTTCAAGATTCTCGTACATTACCTATTAATGATGAAATATTTATTGTATGAATAATTTAAGACATTTCGTGACAAAAACATTTTGAAATTATTGATCATGAATTATATATTTAGGAAATGTATTCATAGAATTTATCCAAATTCCACTTTAATATTAATTTGCATATTATGCCAAAATGCATTTTCTTATACATTCTACAGCTTTAATAATGTTGAACTAAAATTTAAATGAGGAAAAATTAATTAAAGGAATAAAGAGAAGTTCGTAATCTAAACATAGCGCACGCCCTCTTACCGGATATTAGGGATTATCATAAAGCAAGTGGAATGGAATCGGCGCAGACCGCACAGGGCGCCTCTATTTTAACACCTACGAGTCGTGGGCGCGATTTACGACGATACTCCGACGCTCGGGGTATCGGCGGAGATGGATTTAAGTATCGTTTGTTGACGCTATGAATCGCTCCGAAGGATTAGTTGTATAAAGAAAAAACTAAGCGTGAAGCTCTTATAAGTTTACTACTTTAAACAAACGAAAAAAGGTGCGTGTACACATGTGCCTACAACTACGGACGCACCCATAAATATAAGAGCGCAGCGCGGTGGAAAGCGCGGAAACATTGCAAGGTCATACGAGATCTACGACAGCGACTCTCGGGGAGCTTTCATGGTCGCCGCTCGCTCAGTTGCAGCTTTGACGCTAGCGGCCGGTTTCTTTGAAATTTCAAAGTAACTTAACGGTTCAGTTATATGTAATAGGTACCTTCATAAAAACCCACGCAACAACAGCGGCAATTCAATGCGTGATTTAACGATACTTAAATCCGCTGAATCATTAGTGGTCGTTGATGCGAATCTAACCTATTGCATTCTCGGTGCGTGCAGGCCGATAATGACATTTCTACTCGATGTGGTAGTAGCGGACGATCACCGCGGACGATCGCAATGAATGACGTGCGGAGGGCTCGGGAGGTGAGGCGGAGAGGGGGGGGGGGGTCGGTACGTGCGCTCGCATGCGGCCACCCGCGCGCGCGCTGCGAGCCCGTGTGGTCCGCTTCCCCCCGCATACCCTCGCTGCTCCTCAATGCAAATTTGCCGGAGCGTAGACAACAGATGGATGTCGGTATAAACAAACCACGTCCTTTAGGATACCGCCAGTTATCTCTAGAGATATTTTTAACCCTATCACGTAATTAATCTATAATATAACCCATGCAATTGTGTCAATTGCATTTTGAATCGTCTAAAGAGCTCAAGTAATTTAACCCCTAAAATGAATATACCGAACGAGTAACGTTCAAAGTAACAAGCTTTACATTAAGGTCATGGCAAATTCATCAGCCGGTGACCGGTTTTCGAGCAAAAAATATACACATTTGAAGAGAATCTCATAGCGTCGTGTACAGTGTGACATGAGGCGATGTAACATAGCTAATAATTAAAGCTATAACCTTCTGTGAAAGCAAAATTTTGTTGCTGTCTTAAATCTGTCTAGCTTAGTAGACACAGTCAGCAACGTATTAGCTAGGAATACAGAGAGAAATGCTTTCTCTGTATCTCTATATCACCCAGGAAATGTTTTAATTAAAAGTGTCGTTTGTAAACCTCACTCGTATAAAACATTAAATGAAGCTAAACTGAAGAAAGACCGGGATGGCGATGTACTG
This sequence comes from Parapoynx stratiotata, assembly GCA_910589355.1. Lineage (NCBI taxonomy): Eukaryota > Metazoa > Arthropoda > Insecta > Lepidoptera > Crambidae > Parapoynx > Parapoynx stratiotata. The sequence goes on from OU342458.1 coordinate 13,447,866, forward strand.
TGGTCTGTACCATTTAGCAGCTCGACGTGACGACGTGTTTTTGCTATGACTGAATGATTTGGCACTACATGCTATTATGCTCAGCAGCCCTACTGCTAGCCTGTAGCAAGATGATACGATATTTTGTGATAGCGAAAGTCATCATCAAGATACTATATTCAAACTGAAACCAAAGCAGCGACTTCACCATCTCTTGAAGTCTTTTTGGACAGGAATGATTAATTTGACTTGATTAATGTAAGATAACATTTTACAAAATTGTGTCAATTCGCCCTTGACTTGGAATTTGATTTTGTCATTACCGTCAATTTTCTAAGCCTAAAATTTTTGTTTGCTTGCCCCTAATCTCAAACTTTTATTGTATTAAATACTTTTAAATGATTTAATCCAATAAAGAAATACTAATTTTCCTGAACGCTTATGTACGTCGAACAATATACCTGCAACATTGTACACTGCAGAGCACAAAATTCTTAGGAAACATGAAGGGTTCAAATAACAAAAGGCAAGTTGGACCGCACCGGATCGCAGCACGACGTCCCACAAAAGCGGCGGACAATCAGATCCCTCGTTTTTTGTGACTCAATAGAAATGTTATACATTTTTTTAGTTTTATTGGTCGTAATTTCACGTAGGGATATTTACGGGCGGCCGCGGGCCACCTAATTAAGTTGTTAAGGACTCCAGGACCTTCGGCGTTGTTTAACAGAGGCGGCTTTGTTCCACCGATAATGTTTTGTGCGTTTGAATGTATTTGTATTTTGTTTGGACAGTAGCTGAGAAGTGAAGTCTTAATCAAAATAGGAGGTCTTTATAAATGAATGGGCTATGAAGTTCAAGGTAACGTAAATCGGTTTGAGCCATCATTAATATATTTTTTTGTTGCAATGAGGAAGTGACCTATCTAGTTGTGATTATCTTTAAAGAGATTTCATTGTTACTCGACTTATATTTCGATTGTGTTGTGGCAAGTGATGACGGGTTTTAAAAAATCTGGCTAAGCGGCGGATGACTGACAGGTGTTCCGACAAAATTGTACGCTTCCCTTTTGAAACGTCCGCTTTGCAATTTTTTGTTGGGAGCTGGCCTGTGATGCAATATCGCAACTGCTATATTTAGGCATACTTCCAAAAAAATACAAGAGTTGGTTGTTGTTGTCAGCAGCGGAATCTTACGAGTATTCAATTATTTATGATAAAGATTTACATGTTGATATTCGCTTCATTTGAGTGTGAGAAAAGTTCGAAAACAAACAAAGCAGATAAACAATGCGTCGAAGTTTCCAACAATGTTTCCACACGTCGTATTGTTTATCTGCTTTGAATTAAGCGACTTTGCAGTTATAAATTATACATACTGTGTGGAGTTTGTGAATTTTTAATCGTTATGAGAAATAGATTATGTACAGCTTAATAGGATATACTTATGAGGTGCATCGCAAACACGTTCAATCCCAAATACACAGGAATCTAAACTTATCACAAAAATTGTGGGTGTTTACACCTTTACCATCCCGAGAAACACCTAAAACAGTGGACGTATTTCGATTTAATGTTCTATTGTATGATAATAAGGTACACTTTTCAGTAGCTGCTAAGGCAACTTGGGAATTTCATGAAGGGACTATTGAGCAACCACATCAGCCTCGTGGGAGCTTCATCGAACTCTGACCTTATTCGTCAAGTGCTCCTTTTGTCATATGTCAAAGGGTCGTGGGGTTTTTTATTAGGTCCTTACCTTGAAATTGGTGTTTTGTATAGAGATTTTGGGGAATTCTGCATTTTCCATACTAACATTTTATCAGTTTTCTTCACAACGACAAATCCAGAGATAATAATATTTGTCATGTATCATTAGACAAGCTTTAGTAATATGTGTAATATCACACTTCATAAAAATTATTTATGGTTTTTACGCGAATGCAAATAAAAAGATGATTTCGGGAGGCACTTAAAAAGAGTTGTCTCCGTGTCCAAATTTAACACAATTAAACTTACAACAAATTATCAAAACAAATCAAAAGAGCTCAAAAATATAGTCTATTTTTAGACGAGGTAATTATTTTTTAGGAATACTCTGAATCTTAATAGTTACAGACAAAATACTAAGACAGAATAAAAACAGCAATTTCATAGGTAAGGACCCAATTAGACCATTATTGCCTTCTTTAGCTCTTGTTTAAACCAATTAAACCAATACTATTTACGATTGTTTAATAAACGGTTGTATTTAAAGCACCCATCATTTTAAACTATAGTTTTTAATTCATTATTATGAGTTGTTACCCACGTTATGGGTTTTGAATGTTATCATCATATGTTTCGTATAAGTCTATGTATATGATCTATGTATATCATTATTCACTTCGTTGCGGTAACATTATGACCTAAACGACATTGTCTGTAGTAATTATCACTCGGGTTAATATGATAACGACATTATTAACAGCAATTGAGATATAAAGTACTTAAATTTATATTCAATACACAATTAAATATATCTGTCGGCCTTGCTAGCAAGTAGTCATAAAATTGACTTTATCACTATCATAGCAGGCATACCAATGTGGCTCCTCAAACGAATTCTTTATTTGGCGGAGTAGTACAGAGAGTATCTATAGGTAAATTGACGTCATACAATCATGAATAGTTTAGTAATATGATGCAGCATCATAACTTATTTTTAATATTAATTAGTTATTTAAATACTTTCCAATTTCGACACCCAGCTTCAAAATTCTAGGTCTCGTTTGCAAATGTTTCTAATAAACTGTCTGCTTTTTGACACTTTGTTGTGTAACATTAAAGTAAGCCAAATTTTCTACACATCCTAGTGTTAAAAATGGGGTGTAACTTAATACTTAATTAAAGGATGTAGTTTGATTTGAACCAATTCAGGATAAATATCCTTGGCACCCAACCCATTCACAACGCTTCCGTCACAAAGTTCCTGCATTCATAATTCATACGACATTTTGTTAAGGTATACGCTATGAATAAAAATATGTATTAATTTCGTCTGGGCATCCCAAATAATCATAAAACCTAATCTGGGACCACCCAGCTTTGGAGCAGGCCCAAATAAAAATGTCTTGAGTCTTTTATTTTCTCCTTTTGTGGCTTCGTCTTAAGGTCATTTCCTCGTGTATTGCCAGGGGGAGCTCACCGCGATAGTAAAACAAGAATTAGTGGACAAACAGGTTGTAAAATGAAATATTTACGGAAGAACATCGAGTATTTACAAGTTACCTGATATAATTAAGTAAGTACATGAAAAGTAAAAAATATATATTTTTGTTTTAACGCTCAAATTTGTAGTTACCTAAGTAGTTTTTTATTAAAATGAATTAACAAGGTAATCAATTTAGTCTGTGAGTCTCAAATTATAAAGTTAAATTGATAAAATATATTTGTTGCGCAATTCTCTTATTTCTTAATCATTTGTTTAGGATTCCGTTGGCCGCTTACATTCTTTAAATGGTTTTCTCCTCTTGAAAGAAGAAGCCGCTTAGGAAGTTCTACGTCTGTGTCTACGTGACAACCGATTTTGCGAACATAATACGATTAAAGAGAACACTGTCGTTAAATACTTAAGAAGCTTACAAAATTATATCAATAAAATTTGCCAAAAGGAACGGTGTATTCAGTTTAAGTGTCATTTTATGGTCGTATACAATAACCTATATGGATTTTTCTAAATATTGGATGTCGGAAAAATTTTATGAATACTTTATAGATTTTATGAAGGACATAAAGTTTATTATTATGCCAGAATAATAAAAATTGGGATAAGTAAGTTACCGCATTATATGCTCGAATACTTAAATCAAATCGAAAATGTCTTGTGTAATGACACGATTCGTTCGTTATTGTAAACTGTTAAGTATAGTTCTTGAGATTTCTATTAAAATTTCATTAACCAATAATAACAAATTACATATTGCAATTAAGGTAATTAAAAACGTAATAATGAGCTTTAAGATCGAAGTTCTATGCGACATTAAGGACAACCTCAATCTCAAAACAAACTTTCCACCCTTTACTGTTGTCACAAATCTAAATTACATAAAAAAATATATTTTACATTAATTGTAGCCCCAATATAAATACGTGCATATCAAATGCACCATACTTTTATAACAAAAGGAGTGTAATGTAATAATTTGTGAAATATGATACCTATATTATGTACTCACCAATTAGTGTTTATGAAAACTACAAAAATATCAATAATATGGGCAAGAAAATTCATGTGTGGGTATTAGGTGGTCTAGTGGCCAATTACATCAGATACACATAATAATAAAGGCTCAAATGTAATTCAATTAGTTTTTTATAATGTGTAATTAAACTTCAATCTAAAAATCAAATCTAACCGAAACTCTTTGCACATAACACGTTACGGACTTAGCCAGATTTAACACTCAAATTTAACCAAAATAACGATACTGATCGTAAAATTTATCTATAAGAATAAAATTGCAATTAAAAAGCTATAAAATATGATCGTAAAATTACAAACTGGAAAATAGACTCTAATGAGTGGAGTTAACAGTAAAATTTAAAAGTATGACATTTTTGATTTTGAAATCGGGGCTTTATTAATATATTCGGTGTCCAATAAACAATAAATCTGAGCTGTGAGTATATCATCGTGTCTCTATTTTGACCCACATCAAAATTCCACTTCCTTATATGACGTAAATTTTGTTTACTGAATCAAAGAAACGCATCATAAACATTATAACAAGAACAAAGTACTCTTTTAATAGTCAAAATTCATACTCACGCATGACACGTAGATGTTATTGATTCATATTAGAAATGGCATGAGAATTTTCAAAAAATTGTAATGCATAGTGTAGACACGTATATAAGTAACACAAAAAAATTTAAAAATCTCATCCAAGCGGAATACCTAGGCTGTCTGGAACTAGCCTTGTTAACACTCACATTCTCACACTAGACTTACTTTTTCTTCTACCTGCCCTCTTAGCATGAACACGGCATTATGGTTATATCGCGTTTTTAGCACGTCAAAGTACGATGGGATTTGACAATTGGTTGTGTTAAATAAATATCATATCGCGCTGCTCATGCTACTTAGGCTGATATTGTAAAGATATAAAGTAAGATTAGCACACATAAACCTACATTTAAATTACAAGAAGTGAAATGCGAATGCACTTTGTTAGTCACGTTTGCATTTCAATTACATCGTATCTCAAGTATAGGTACCTAAATTAACGTATATATTAGTTACATTCTCGCCCCTTTCTCAAATTAAGACAGTAAAATCAGGTAAAAAACAGTTTTTACTAACATTACATAATCAATAGAACCCGACTAGAAAAATAAAAAGAATTGGAAAAATACAGCAAAGTTTTCCCATCTAAAAAAGGAACGTTTGCAGTCAAAACAATTTTTTTCCTTTATTCGCCAGTCAAAAGTGCTATAGACCGGTTATGAGTCTAGACTGTGACATAATACATTGTAATATTTATGGAAATCAATTTGTCCAGCATTAAAGTCTGCTACTTTCCTCACGAATAAACGATTCTCAGTGCATATCTTGAATACATAGGACGTCTCTAGACGTCATTATCAAGCATTTGGTATTCTATCCTTCGATGCTTATGACAGGCTCGTGTCCGAAACAATGAGATATATTAAAACAATCAAACCAATTCGGATGCCTTCCAAATTTACAAACGTGGAGGGAAGTCTCATTAAAAATAGTGCCTAGATTTAAAATATTGTGCTATTAATAAAATACATCGCCAAGAAAATAAATGAGAAAAATAATTTACATTAAATAATGCAAATTTCCACACAAAAATTAGGGAATGTTTTTTGAACTGTATTTGCTTTTACGAAAACTAATCTCTCTAAAATTAAACGTTGATGTTAGTATGGGTAATAAAGATTTATTCCAGTGCGAGTTACTAGATTAGTTTATTGTTTTTCTATGAACTATGTGCTCAATGAAATGTTTAGAGTAACAAGAGTGAACATTTCTATGCATCACTGGTGCAAACGCGTAAATTGAGCGTACAGACGTTTGCATATGTGTCGAAGACAGCGGACGCGATTCACAAGATTGTCGAATTAAAATTCATCGTATTAAAATCGAGTTTGTCGGTTAAGGGCGGCGACACGCGGCACGCTTGTAGTCGGGCTGCGTATGCGGCGCACGTACGCAGGCGGAAGCGTCTCATGCGCCCTCCATTTGTATTCTACAATACTTGCCGCGACGTTTATATCTTGATGCACTTTGTAGTTTTTATATCCCGTCCTGATCCGAGTCCAGGCTTTACTTTTTATAGCTTTTGTATTAATAAAGTCACTATGTGAAGTCATATTTAATTAAAGTAAAAAAATGTTTGAATGCACAAATGTGTAAGACATTAAGACACTCATACATGGTTTTGAAGATTTTTAGAAATATAAAAATTTTAATAATTCCCATATCAATATGACACAGTAAAATTCAATTGCTTGATCAAGTACTTAACCCTATGGACATGAAAAAAATGAAATATTCCAGCCACTCACCTTGTACCCAAAGTTGATCAACACGGGAATGTATCTGCGCTGATTTGAGTCCAACGCAGAAGGTGGACAGGACTAGTATGGCCACAAAGAGGACCTTGCCGGCGTCGCCCTGCAAGAAGCAGCCGAGCACGAACAGCTGTTCCTGCAGCCACGCGCGGATCCACAACGAGGTTCGCCCGCCTTCGATGTTGCCCTGAGGAATTATATAACATAACATAAAATAACATGTCATCACGCCTCTTTCCCCGAACGGGTAGGGAGAGGTGTTAAACACCCACATTTCGCTAGATGTTTAGGTCCCCATGTAACAGGTGGCGAGCCTGTTGCCATGCACCGGGCTCATAGTGAGGCAAGCGATATTCACAATGTACGTAAGTTTTACTCAAACTCAGTGGTACAGGCGGTGGGATCGAACCCGCGTTTCCTGCGGCCTCTCGAACGAGTAGTGCCCCGTTCTTCTCAACCCGGCTACCGCTGCTTTTATTGGAATTATATATCTGATTAGAAACACGGAAAGGAAGAAAGAGGTAATTGATCAAAAAGTGATTCTTCAGTAGGTAGCTTAATAATAAAAAAGAGCATAACGCATATTAATGAGTTGTGTATATTTAGTAACATGATATTAAAGTTATTATTACCTAATAATCATAGGTATATCTGTTAGAAATAAAAGTAAACGACTATCATCATCATACATCAAGACAGAAGAAAACTTTATTACAATACTATGCAGCCTACGATTATTGCATAGTGCCAAACTCAAAGAGAAACAAAATATGAATGTATCGGTATTGCAATAAATATAGTTTGATTATTTTATTATATTCCTTTACTATGATGTTTACAAACTAAATGATGTACCCTTAACTCTGAATGATTATGAAATAAAGGACAAATCTAACTCCCAACAACCTAATCAATCTTTTCTGCGACCTAAGTACAAAAAACACACAAACAACAAATGAATGAACAAACAACAAATAAATTATTTAAATTTATTCCTATACTATTCTATACTTTATTTGGTTACTTTTTTACTTTCTTTAAAAATAACAAAAGTTGAAGATATTACGTTGAATGTTTTCGATCTAATTCTGTAAACTGTAGGTTTTTTTTATTATTTATACACCGATTTCGAAATCTAATTTGCTTTGATTAATTAGTAAAGTGTGCTCGAGATGTGGTTCTTGTTACGTCCACGCATATTATTGTAACGTTTATTCATTTTCAACAGCATTCCAACGACAATAAACAGTGGCATTCCATAGCTACTGTTCGAAAAGTACGTGTCATCTCGGCTGACTCCGTTGAATTGCAAGCTCGTTTTATTTTGACGTCCAGTAGCTATCTATTGCGCTGCGTCACTTTGCTTCCACCAAGCGCGTTAGCAAAAAGGATCATAATAATTGGAGTTTTCGAAACATCGAAATAATTTCTCAGTTGATTGTGATTAATGACGGAGCGGCGCACCCGTGGCGCCACGGACGAGCTCGGCGGGCTGTTCTCCGGTTCGAGTCTCTTCAAGTGTTCACTAATTGCATAATAATAACTCAATCGTCGTCTCGTGTTGAACGCAACGATTAAGCGGCACGGCTTTGACATTCCCCAATTTTCTTTCAGACACACATACTCGCGTGCATATTCTTTTGTATTTCTTATTCTTAAAATTATTTGATACAATTAACAAAATTCTGAACTAAGTACAGACATTATTTTCATTAAAAACTTATTGGTAAGCATGAAATTTTCTTATATGTTATAAGCATCTCGCATATCAATAACAACAATTGCTGCTAGCTACCGTGCTTCCCACTAATCGCGAGAACGAAATGCGAACCTCGCATCTGCAATTAAAGCATCGTTAGCGACCTGAGCGAATTCCAAGGCGTTTATTTTCAATCGGTGTACTGAACCATGCCATCTTAAGCAGTAAGTTCGCTGAACTACAGCCGTTTCCCGCCGAAACGAAGATGCTTGGTTTTGAGCATAAATAAATAGTCGTAGCAACAATAATGGCAGATACAGCGAGAGTCGTGGAACGGTTCGGGCGAGCGGGCGAGGTGAATGTCGGGCGCGCTGGGTGGGCGTGACGTCACGGCCGGAATGCGCCCGCGCCGCCCGCGCCTCACCCCGGCCCACGTGTACCGTACGCAGCACCACGCTCCCTGCACCAACCACCACAGCCACTCGACCTCGGAATCTTCATTCAGGCACAAAATACGATAACAATGGCACTTATGTAATCGTGTTCACTACAATTACTGTCAGCAGAACGCGGAAGGCTCGCCGCTTTTCGCTGGCAAACTTGTTGACGTAAGTGGTACGAGATTAGTTGTTACAATGCGTGCTGTGCCGGCGCCGGCGAGTGCACTTCCTGCTGATAAGAGATTGCGGACAAGTTTTCATAGCTAATAAATACGTCAGATTAAACTTTCAGATAAGTATTATGTATGCACCGTGCTTTATAAAGGGTTAAAGTTAAGATATCTGTTATTTTATTACTGAGTCACGTAACCCCGATTTGATTGTTGCGGCAGTGTAGTGTATTTATATTTATCTTTATTATTGACTTTATTATATTAATATATTCTATTCTTTGCATATTTTATTGTTATAATGTCGTAGCTAGGCGTGTTTGTGTACTTATTTCATTTCGCTGCGTCTCCTATCCATAGTAACGAACACTAGCTAGCTTGATGGTTTATTACTCATTGATTTTGTATTTATTATGTGATGATTCTTTGTTACCTGTCGTAGGAAACAATATAAATTAACATGTAATAGATCGGTACCTAGTAGTTTATATGCGCAAGCCGATATTGTGCGTCAATTACACAACATTAGATAGAGTATGATTTTTTATAGTTTTTGACAATTATTAGACGTGCTAGTTTTTAATTGTAAATCCAATTGTCTTCCAACATTTATCAATCCAACTCTTCATGCTTAAATACATTAATTTTATTCACCCTAATGCGGTGCGGTTTTAAGTCAATAGTGCAACTTTGCGAAGTCATCAAGATATAGGTTTCTGCTTTTGCAGGAAAGGATTGATCTTTGACTTCGGGCATTCTGGCAGTGAACGAAACAATAAAAGCTACTGCACAATCACATATCTGCATATAATAGGCGGTGGGTGTTGGCACCGCTCTTATTCCATAAGAATTCATTAGGCATTTGAAGCAAAGTTGTGTTTAGAAATATCAAGTCTGGGAATTTCCAACACAGAGCATGTCTTATAAAACCAGAGATTTCTTTGGTTAGAAGTTTTCTTAAGTATTCCCTAGCACCCAAATTTTGTGGTAGCATTATATTACAGTTGCTATTATTTAGAAATTGTATTGTTAGTCATGGGTCATTCATAATTTCTGGCTACTGTAAACTAAGATATACGCCGACAATTGTTATTCAGATAAAATTGCCGACAGCATGTTAAGTAGGGTCGTCGAGTAGTCAATAAATTGAATCGCTCATTTCACGGTGTCTTGTAACAGGTGAATTACATTTAGCATACGGTTTATCGATATCATAAACTGTATGCAAATGCGCTCGACCATTCTTAACAGCATCACGTCCCCTCCATTTGCCACCGCAACGCTGCCGCTGGACAATGTCGTCGAATGTCAGTGACACTTTGTTCTTTATGTAACTTTACGAGCCCGAACTTAAGCTCCATTTATAACCACCAATAAAATCATTAAGGATCACCAGCTTGATTATATTATTAGTCAACCGAAGTTTTTAAATGTTTCTGGGAATTAAATATCAAATTCTAGCAGATTTGTCTACATTATCACATTCAATAGTTCCTAATTATTACTTTGACTCTTTAGTTAGTTTACATGCAAATATGTGTCTGAATATTTTAGCAAGTATTATGATAAGTTTTATACTAACGTATTAAAATTTAATCGTATTTATTATACTAATTCTTGAAATTTATCTACCTTCCCATCATTTACATGATTTATAATAAATTTGCTTTGACTTTATGGTTATTGATCTGTCTAAAGTTGGTCGTTTAAAGTAGGAAACATGATCGAATGAATAAGAAATTATGCCATTTCTGATCTGAGTAAGATCATATTTATCAGTAGTTTGAAGTGAAGTAAAATAACATTTCAAGAAAGTTGCCATAATACTGGTCTGCAGAACCGGTTAAAACTGCCATATGATCTGATCTATGGGTGATCCAGTGGGTTACTGGTATACTGAACGTAATAAATCCAATTAAAGTAAGAGCAAGCATAGATTTTGCGAGAATTTGAAGGGTTTGTAGTAATTATATATTGTAGCTAGTGATACATGTTGATATGAAGATTTCCAGATTTTCACGACCAGCTGTCGCCAGACTACTGGGACGGAAGCGAGAGGTAACGATGAGGAAAATGACTGAATATGAAATGAAGCGTGAGCGCCACGTGTTCACTGGTGGCGAACAAAACGACCCTCGTAATCTGATACCAAAAGTGCTCCCACCATTCCTGCGGTTAACCAATAGTACAGTCAATCAAGCACTGATACATCATACTTGAGCGCCTTGGGGTCAATCGATGAACACTTAATATAATTACAACCAATCTTGCTATACTCAATATACCTAGCAACTTTCTCCTGAATATCTATATTAATTGTTATCTCAAAATAACCAAAGTCCAATATAAATGCTGCACCTTTGAAAATCGTGGGTGTACAATCATTTATAGGTTTCCGTCGCAGCTGCCGACCGCCGGCGAGCTCAATGTTTGGACGAAGACAGGCTATATGTGGGAAAACCGAGTGTAAAAGAGATGCGCTATAAAACTGAGGGAAAAGGAAAGAATCGGTTTGACTCTGGAACAGAATGAGATGCACGACTGGAAACCACAAGATGTCTCAATTCCACGAGGCGATCCCTGTGCGGTCCTGCCAGACATAAAAGTTTGTAGCATACGATTGTTTTATTTTAAACGAATTATGCAATTTTATGTTTTTGAAGCTATTGGTCATTATACTTTTTTTATTTCATAAAACTCTCTGAGCATAAAGGCATTGAATGAATATGAATAGGAACTGGATTTGTATTAGTGACATTTTGACCAAAAATATTTTAAAAATAATAATATTTTTTTTCAATACGGTATTGATAAAATGTCTCAGTAATTAAGTTCTGACAGTGCTTTAAATCTAACTTGCACAAGAAACATTAGCAGGCTTCGGCTATATGCCGTAATCGAGCGCGTTCGGCGCTGATGTCTCTATCGGCGCCGGCTGCGCGTGCGCCCGCTGGGCCTTAATTGCTTCATCTCGTTCGTCCGACAAAGTTCCTGTATTATAGGTATTTTGTATACGTAGCTACATTCACCTCAGGCTACAGCTGTTTTTATGATTTCCCTGTTCCTTTTGGTTCTTGGAGCGCATTTTTTGTAGTATCAATTCTTGTCGACAGAAAATTTTACTTTAACGTTGATTTATGTGTTAAACCTGATAACAATTGTTTATAACAACCATGCCAAGTAAATGAGTTGAACTTTACAATAGTCTACAAAATTTTGCAAATGGTTCCTTAGGGGTGCGGACCACCGCAGGGCGTGCGTGCGGGCTTCTAGGAAAGCGGTGCCTGACTCGAACCCGTCCGTACGCAGGTAGGTAACTATAGTAGTATCTCGACAATTCCCCGAGCTTTGCACAGCATGGATTCAAAGATCGTTTGAAATGGGAGGATTTTTATTTGTTTACGTAGCCATTGTGAAATATTTTCAGCAGAACATATGCACGTTTTAGGGGACCAAAAGTTTTAGAGTAAAATTTTATAAATTTTTAAGATTAGGTCATATCTTGTACTGAACACCATTCCAGGAAATGGATTTATACTACTACCATAATTGAAAACTTTCAACTACAGCTTTGGATACCATTTAAAGTACAGTATAATTAGAGCTTTTCCATCTGTAATGTTATGGTATGGTATGAGTACAGCCTATAATTATGAAATACGCGCGGCCTTGATAGTACGCACAATTACCGCTAGACAGCGCTACTGTTCCGAGCTGCCGCGTTCCTCACTCGACGCGACTGACATTCGTAGAAAAACAATCACACGTGCAATTTGACAATCGCAACTTGACACTGAATTCTTGTAAGTATAATGGTACACTGCACCTTTTCGAGTTCTGAGAGCGCTAGAGCGGCGTCCACCCAGCTGGTGCGGATGTAGAGGTCCGTGGTGTGGCGCGCCTCGGCGGCAGAAGGGCTTTCGCGCGTAGCACCCGCTATCCGAGGATTCGAAGGAGCCTCGGAATCGGGAGCCACCATGATCTCGGGGCCAGGCTTGTCACCAATATCCTCATGAAGACGGCCGGAGTCCGTCTGGCGGCGCACGCTGTCATATCACTCGCAGCCACATAACCACACACTTGCACACCCGTATCCTTCACTTCTACTTATCACTAAACAGCTCGAAACACGGAACGATACCTAGTTTCGCTAAATACGGTTACACCGTATTCGCGTCTCGACACTAGCGCGACTTGAGCAACACTGATTCGAGCACTGAATGCGTACACTGAATGTTTTTGAAGCCGCCATCATGATTCGATCGGCTATGTTGCCGTTCTGGGATCCGACCACAGCCGACAACTAGCGAGGTGCTCCGAACCGGCTTGCCGGAGGACCACACACGTAATGAACCTGTCTCGCTCGCACTATATGAGAGGGGCGAAGCCCGTCAAAATAAAAGCATTGAATGAAGCAATGATGCCACCGGCTACACACGATCTACTACACTATCAAAAACACGCTCTTTTGTAAAACCAGGACATGTAGCAATGGGTGGACGATTGCAGCTTTATTTATAGATAAAAGTTCAAGTACTATCATACGAGTAAGTATGTTTTTTCTAGACACAACTGTCCCTATACAGATGTTAGCCGGTGACAAAAGTTATAACATTCCCACAATTACCACAAAGAGAGGTCATTTGTTAGCTAAACATTCACTCTATATACAGATAATAAAGGTGGATCAAACATTCAGACGCACCATATCATTTTGTTTACAGAGTTTTCTGAGTAAAAAGTCGGGCGAGTGCGCCCCCGGCGGGGCGGCGGGCGCTCACCGGGCCTTTGATGTTACCGACATAAAACGCCGCCGGCGGTGATTTAACTAATGAATTTATTTAGCAGGCGTGCCGCCGAGTCCACTAAGCTGTGCCACCAAGGGAAGCTAGAAAAACTACTACGATCTATTCCACTTCATTATTACCTATATTTTAGTCGAATGATCCTCTGAGCCGGATATTATTATATTTACTATTGTTATTAACATTCGAATTCGATATATGTCATGTGTTTTATTGTTTATTTATTAAACTATTAATTGTACACAAAAAATCAACAGTAAAAAAGACAAGAATACTAAAGGAAGGGCTTATTTATTATAAATTTCTTCCCACCCCTGGAGCTGGAGCGATGCTGCAATTATAACATATTTTACTTTTTCTCCGTCATTCAGTTTCAGTTCTTTATTAAATACAATTTATTTAATTTTTTATGCTAATTTATTATTGGAAATTCAATAAATCATCTTTATCCCATTGCTCAAAATATAATATACATGCTAGGCAATGTTTTAAAACAATTTACCAATCATCACTTTATAAGAAATTAGGTATAATTGCGTGGAGGTATGTCTGTCAGTCAACAGCCTGCCAGATTAACACACCCTGTCAAATTTCCTCAATGACTTTTGTGTTCTTTCTTAACCGGGTCAAAGTTGAAAATCTATTACATCTAATATACAGTTTTATATTTTTTGCCTGAGGCGACTAGCAGATTATTAGTACTAAAGTACCAATTAGATAATAAGAAAGATTTTTAATTTAAACTTTTGTTCCAACATATGTACAATGTTAAAAAAAAGATAGTCAACAACGAATTAATTAGAACAATGGAAAACCATTTAGTTCAGTCAAAATTAATTAAAAATCACATTAAATCCTACAGTTTTAATTTCCTTCTCTGAACATTATTTGTGGTTTTTGGTGCCCACCTTACAGTTTTCCCCCTCCCGTCCCTCTATTGAGCCTCGCATGAAAATGGACACAAAACCCTCATTCCTTTTAACTCCTGTTGATAAAATTATACATTAAAGATTTGAGTTGGATTAAATTTGTTTGTCTATCTTAAACTTTAGACTCAAAAATTAGTTACTTATCAATTTTGGAACTTTCGGAAAAAACCCGACTTTATTTTTTTAAGCTGCTGAAATGCAAGTATATATATATAAGAATCGTAAGCGAGGTGAAACTTTCAGAACATGTTCCTAAAGTACTACAAATGCTTAAAGTTTTCAACCATGTGACTAAAGATTTTATGTTTTTCCTTTTTTTTGTATGTTGTACAGCACATTAATACAGTACATTACACATTACAGTACCTTAAATCTACACATTTTTTTCCTTTTCCACAATCATTCAACCTACTAAGCATGTCTCCCAAACAAGTCACCATTTTTTAAGAAGAGCGTTCTTTGCAATTTAACCTCAATCGAATTGCATAGTTGCTACTCGTGTTTAAATCATAAACGATATTTAAGTTTTAAGCAACAGTTTTACTATGCTAAAATAATTGCTTGAAATGTAAATAGCAAAATGAATAAATATGAATAAGGTTGTAATCTTTAACTTTTTACTACTTACTACTACTTTTACTACTACTTTCATTTTTACAACGATGTTAAGACAACAGCCACAGGGGATATG
This sequence comes from Parapoynx stratiotata, assembly GCA_910589355.1. Classification (NCBI taxonomy): domain Eukaryota; kingdom Metazoa; phylum Arthropoda; class Insecta; order Lepidoptera; family Crambidae; genus Parapoynx; species Parapoynx stratiotata. The sequence goes on from OU342458.1 coordinate 13,463,160, forward strand.
AAAAAGAAATGAATAATAAAGTAAAATTTCAGAAAATAAGAAGTGAAACTTATAAAAACCAATGATTACTAAAAAGTTTCGTATACTATTATTAATTTGTCTATTAGTATGAAATAAAAAGTTTCCTACGATTAAAGCCCTCGCAGAAGATTCTATCTAGTTTGAAAGTCGTAATTTTTTGACCATTTTAGTTTTAACCTAGATTTAAAATTTCCTGCCAGACGCCCTAAACTCCTAAGGCCAAGCAAAGCTAAATATTTATATGGCTGCGTTAAATGTTGCTTCAAGGTACGTCAGAGCCTACCAGCAACATCAATCATCTAAAACAATTCAAGTATGTAGACACCCTAACCTTTTAAGGTATGTGGTTCTAATTTACAATCATTACACGAATAAATATGTACGTAACATGAAATATAAAGTAGGATTATCAATTAAAACAATGAACATCGCCCCAAACGTCAAGTTGATATATTAATGGAGGTAGGCAAATAAGTCGCCGCAATACGCACTCTGAATCGACAACATAGTTTTGGGAATACGCAACCCGAATATTGTAACTTCTTATAAGTAGTTGTTTTAGATTAGTACTAAATATACATTTAAGTTTTTTTGCAGTCTAGTCAGTCCCAGACACTAAAAATAATTATATTTACTAAAAGATTTCGGGGTAAAATCCAATACCGAGAATCACCTCACTGATTATGACAATCTCAAATGCTATACGTTATTTACTTCTAAAATTTTTCTTTGAGAATATAATTGTAAATTACATTTTGGTCTTACTGAATGCTACACTGAGCGTTTTTTTATCGTAAATTCTTAAAATTATTTCATAAAACTTTTTCCAAAGAAAGCAAGTGACGATCACTGAGTCACATTGTTGAAATCCGATCACTGAACACAAGTCAAGATGAAATAGGATCGACCAATCGGATTAACATCTCAACGCACACCTGACGACAACTCCAATCCGGAGCGTAGCCTTCCTGGAACGGGAGGTGTAAACGTCCCTTAGCTAGGTACTGTTCCAAAATGCTCTACTAGATTGATCACACGATATTAACGGACCGCAAATGTCAGTCACAAATCATCCCGACACGTAACTATGGGTTATTCATTCTATCTCTCAGGGATAAGGGCTATACTTGCATGACATGAAGTTTGGGAATAGTTGATACTTCTCTATTGAGGTAGTTTAACCTGGACATTTTGACACTTCGGGCGAAAACTCAGCGGGGCGTCCCTTTGTAAATCTTCTTAGAACCTCGCGTGAGGTATGGAATTGAGACCACAATGCGGAACATTTCAATTATTAGGAAAATTATAGCCCTATGATACGGCGGGTGGACCTGTAGCTCACTGTAGTCTTTTCGTTATTACCGATTTTACAATTACGTAAACTACAAATAAAGAGTAGCATATCATTTTTTTTTAAATTTCAGACTAGATTACTTAAAGAGTTTTTAAGCTTATTACTTTCTCAATTTACCTAGTGAGTGAAATTTAATTCGTTTAATTATTATACCTCAAAGCGCTTCGGCAAGACTAACATTTAGCTCTGAGGCTAAATGTCTTTTCTGTCTGTATTGACACAAATAGGAAACAGTAACGAATTATACAGGAACTTACACCGTCTAATCCATAGTAATGTAAAAAAGCCATTACGGCAATAATATATTCCATATTAGAGAAAGCAACAGTTCAAGCAATAAGCTTAGAACCAAACCAGAACAGAGAGAATGCTGAAGTGGTAGGAGGCTGGTCATTTTGTCAAGGAACTGATGGTCGTTGAAAATGCTTCTGGCAATTGCTGTCGAAAACATGGTAAAAAAGTGCCATTAGGAGTGGTCAAGAGTGTATTGGAAATGCATAAAATGGAATACTGATTTTATAAGCTATTCACGGCGCAGAGACACGAAACGTACGTAGAAAATATAAAGCCTGAATCGTAGCAGGTGGAAGAAGTATGTCATCTCTTCCCGTCCCCATTGAAGAAGGGATGATTTAATGTATATAAATATGAATTAATTGCTATAGACCTAACAAGCAATAAAGGCTCCATTTTTTTATAATCAGCCCAGCCAATTACTTAACACCACCTGATGGTAAGCAGTAGATAAATCCATTCGCGAAGGATGCTAGGGCAGCACCAAAGGATGCAGGCCTAGCGACCTCCACCTTGCTGGCTCACAAGATGCCTTTTCACGCCTCTTTTGAAGGAACCCATGAAGGAGGGAACACGTGTGCCGGTAGAGAATTCCATGCTCTGGATGTACGAGCAAAGTATGATTCCATTTTACTACTTCAGTCTAAATTCCACGTGTACAAAGCCGCTGACAAAAGTTGGTTTCAAAATAGTTAATGATGAATATTCATCTATTGCTAAGTACATTAGCACTGTTAATTAAAAGAATGCTTTTGTATACCCAGGATGGGAAAACCTTCGTAACTAAGAACGCTATCAAGTGAATGCTTAATGTGAATTTTGAAAGCAATGTATGTCATTAATAATGCATAATACATAGGGCAACGAAACGGTGCCGAAGTCTTCGTAAGCCTCGTAAATCTATCGTACATGTAATTAGTAGTCTATGTGCAATGCAACTGACGCAAAGGCTAGTGGTAATACAGGCAGTTATAAATTAATAGGTATATAATTAATTTACTAACAATGACGACCTCCGTGTTTGTATATTGAATTTAAGGTGTAGCCCTTTCTAAAGTTCTGAGCCCGATAGGGCAAAATATTCTGTGTACAATACACATTGGTATTTAAGTCATGGCTGTTAAGTGTATGAATTTCTATCACACCAAAACACATGTCAGCTTTTATCCAAATTCTTAATTAGCTACGTCAGGCTACGTCTCAATGTGTCAGCATAAAAATATAATTTCCTTATCATCGTTTCACTTGGAGTAATCAAATCATTTAACAATAATGCATAGCAAATAGCCCAAGTAAATCGCTTATAGCTATCGGTTGCAATCGCAACCTAACATAACGAACGCATCTTTTGAAACACGAACACTTAAGAGATCATAAATTTGGCCATTTATCTAGGAATCAGCCAAGGTGATTAATCGATAGTGAGAGTTCGAACGTCTGCGTTATTCATTCAAAGAAAACAAGATCTAGAGTATTTTTTTTATACTCCCAAAAACACGTTCTGCTTACTACATTTTACTGCAAAAACATACGGGTTTCGTTTTCAACAACTCTTACAATATTTTATAAAACTTCATGAAAGAGAAAAACTACGCCATTCATTCACAAAAACTACCAGGAGGCCTAGTTCTGAGAAGAACGGACAAGAAACTCGGCAAGTTTCTACCCTCCTTTTACATTAGCATCTTTTAAAAAAACGTCATAAACTACAGCGTTATTGAAGTTTATAAATAAAAAAAGGATATCTAATATGAGTAATATTCTGCAGTTTACCACATTCATGTAACAGTATTAATATGACCCATTTGTAATCATAATCATAATTTTCGAGGAATATTTTTTCAGTATTTTTTATCGCAGTTACGCGTTCAGCATAACAGGTTTGGGTCATACCGCTTGTGATTCACACACGATGTAGGCATATGCGGGCAACGTTGACGAATTTACGACTGACCAGCCCGCCGCTTAGAATTTAAGTAATACCTGCAATGGAATTGGTGAATGGAAATGCTGGAAACGTTACTATAGCCTATGGAAATCGGGGCAAGTATTCTGTTACTAGCTGTTACCCGCGACTTTTCCAAGATTGTTTTTTTATGTTGACCTATGGGATATAAGGTATCACCATGCAAAATTTCATTGCAATCGGTCCAGCCATTTCGGAGATTAGCCCGTACAAACAGACAAACACATAAACAGGCAGAGAAACAAAAAATAAAACATTTTTTGGAGTTTTCCCTTTTAATACATCGCCCTGACTTGGTTTTAAGCATTTATTTCTTTCTATGTACAGATTTTCGACGTCTACAGTTTTTCAATAAATGTAACCTTTTGTTGAGCGAACGGTCACTGTAAATTATGGTTATTATCAACGCCCGAAATCTATCATGAGGCTCCAAAATAATTTGTGAGGCTAGTCTTATACCTACTCACATTATTAGTAGATGTATTTTCGTTCGTTAATAATTCTTCCATAAAATTTCAACTGATATATTTTTTATTTCGTCACAGCAAAGAAAGTCCATTTAAGCCCATAAATCAGAAAATACATCCTGAAAACCGAAAAAAACTTTTTTTTTAAACTTTGATTTTTTTTAAATAAATAACTAATAACTCAGCACGTATTTTTCGTTCAGATAGCAAAATAGGTAAAAATAAATTGTAGTGTTTGTTCCTGAGGTATGTAAGGTCACCAGAGCTTCCCGAGAAAGCCTTATGCTGTCAACATAAAGCTTTCTCTAAATTTTTAACTACTAGACAATGTGTATGTGCCCAGTGCTACGAGGTTCTAGAAGCTACGAAAACTGCTTACCATCAAGCGAAATGCATATTTGTTCGCCTCCTTTATCGATTATAGAAATAATAACGATCGATATACAAAATATAATAATTTTAATGTTTTCTCTGCTTCCAAATTGTTTAATATAATATTGTTTTTATGGGTCATAAAAAAAATCCTCAGGCGCAGTATGAAAAAGATCGAAACGATTTTTTTGTTATTTTGGCTGTAATATGGGCACCAGAAGATAACATTTTACTGGGAGCTTCATCCCGAAAAATCCAGACTTAAAAAAATCTATAAAAAATAGTTTCCGCCTATCTTTTTCATACACCGCCCGATAAAATACAAAGCAACATATTTATATGTTAGCTACTAATATTCAATATAAAAATTACATCATTATGTTACATTGAATATAACAAAAAAATGAGGTCTCATTCGTGTCGGGCCTGGCTCACCGATGACTATTCCTTTACCAAAGTTTGAAAGAAATCCGCATCGGGCTAGACCTATGTCTCCATATAGGAACGTCTGTGCCCTGCATGAAAAGAATTCGTAATTTGAAACTAACAGCAACAATTTTATTTGTTTTTCCTTAGTCTATTCCAGGCTTACCTCGATCAAGGTTCGACACATTGACATGGCACGTCTCAGAGCTGCGCCCGCGCACGGCTGTCACCGCGCAATTTTATTGCGATCGTAAACCTGGGAACACGCGCCAGATGAATATAGATAGGGGGCGCTTACGCTGCGCAAAGAATTTGATACCCGGGGATATAAATATAGGTACAGAATAATAATCATAATCTTACTGCTGCACTCAGACTTTCATTAACTTTAATGGTTACTTAGAACAAAAATTAAACACTTATGCTTCAATACACATAAGACGCTTATTAAATTCGTTAATGAACATAAGGTTATATGACGTCTCTGAGTGCGTGTGTTAATTTGAAGTTACTTCATTGTTTAAGCTATATTTTTAACAAGTTACATGTGAGAACTAACTTGGGAACAATTAATAACGGCTTTCTTTTCAATAAAAATAAGTTATGTTAGTTCTAGTGTTATGTTCCCTTAGTTAAACAGTCAATTGCTTAACATAGTTCGAGCCAGTGCATTGTGGTGGTGTATGGGCTCTACTTCTCTTGCGTTTCTTTTATGTGTTCAGGTATATTTTTTTAATAATATTAGGTCCTTACCTATGAAATTGGTGTTTTCTATGGAGATTTTGGGGAGTTCTGCATTTTTCATACTAAAATTTTTTCAGTTTTCTTCACAACGACAAATCCAAAGATAATATATTTGGCATCTATCATTAGACAAGCTTTAGTAATATGTGTAATACCACACTTCATAAAAATTACTTATCGTTTTAAAATGAATGCAAATAAAATGATGTATTCGGGAGGCACTTAAAAGGAGTCTCCGTGTAAAATTTTAACACAATTAAACTTACAACAAATGATCAAAACAAGTCAAAAGAGCTCAAAAATATAGTCTATTTTTAGACGAGGTAATTATTTTTTAGGAATACTCTGAATCTTAATAGTTACAGACAAAATACTAAGAGAGAAAAAAAACACCAATTTCATAGGTAAGGACCCAATATTTCCAAAAACAAGGGTTGCAGATGCGGACATCGCATTACCTTCTCACCTATTCGGCCTGCATAGCGCCATTTCATTTCATTTTGTAGTCATCATTGCAGCCTCGAGGTGCATACACTTGAACATAGACTGTTCAAGAATCTGAACACCAATGAGTTTTATTCTATATCCAGTGACAACACGCATCGTAGTGCGTAATGATCGTTTGTTACCAACCCAAGATGAGTTCGGTGATAGTACTACGATTCAAGTATGTAATGAATTACTCAAAAATTATTTGACTATAATTAGCTAGCAGAAGACTATTTAATGTAAAAAGACTTCTACTTTATAGGGTGATCAACACCATTATGATCATGGTGATCATGGGTCAGTATGGAGAAGTCCGAAATTATGAGAGATAGCGAAATATGATGCAGTGAACACTGTTGGTGAATGGCGCACATTGGGTAATGGCGCTCAACCCTGTAACTCAAAATAGAACGTATCAACACGCCACGTCTCGTGAAGTACCCGGGTAGAGGTCCTCTAGCATACAGACATGCAAGCGGCCAGTCAGTCATCTCGTGTGACCGTAAAGTGCGTTTTTAGTTTTGCCGCGCTGATCAAATTTTTGATCCGGTGTTTCTTGTCGGTAAGTCTAAAAATTTTACTTTCAAAAATTGTGTATTTTTTTTATATTTCAAATTAATTTCCAATCGACCGTTTGGGGTATATATCTTATATCTTAATATCTCATATATCTTAACATATTTTTTTAGATATACCAAGGAATTGTCAAAGGACCACCGCTCAACCAGTTTGGACCTCAACAATCACTGCATCAGCCAGCTGCACTCACCAGATAGATCTATGATTTATATGTCCCAAATGAAATTAAAATAAAATATAATTTATCTTGCCGCTAATAATAATTATTATTTTATTTTATGGTATAATAATTGATGTTGATTTGACATCGAAGACTTTAATAATGTTTTTAAATTGAAAATGACTCTATATTCATCACTCGTACCCTGAGCGGCATTACCCAGTCTGGGGTAATGCCGCTAAAAACGTGTTTTTATTAAATCCTTGCCTAAGAATATTAGGTCATAGTTATATGATTTATTCTTAAAATATTGATTAGTCTTTAATGAAATTGTGTGTTACTTTATTGATTTTGATTTATAATAAATATTTAAAAAATATGCGATAAATATGAAAATGTTGACTACCTTTCTGACATAAAAACTTTTTGCTGAGATTTAAAAAAGTATCGTTCGTTTTTAGCCGAAACATCATAAACTGTGCGTTTTACTTTACATTATAGCACAAGTACGTAATGTGATAGATTATGATATTGAAATTGGTGAAATAAGATACCCTTTACGAGCAAATGTGTTATAAAAGCTCCGAAGAAAGTAGTAGTGAGTGAATACATTTTGAGTGTTAACACAGAAAATTAACAAAATTCATGGTAAAAATCAGATGTGCGATCCCTTGTAAATAGATAGTGCCTGTGGTTGTAAATTGTTAGAAAGAGGTGACACACTCGAGTAGTATTGACGTGAATATCTATGACTAAACTAAACAAGAAAAATTTATGTGATGAAATGCGTCTCTATAGGCTAGTTGACCCCTTTTTTTATTGGACCCCAAATGATTAATTACTGATAGCCAACACCATAAAAAATAATACAATTTTTTTCTAAAGCCTATATAGCACAATAAATTATTATTTACGTTTTTGCTTAAATGTCAAGAACGCCTTCGGTCCTTATGGTCTATGAATTATCTGTGCCAATCGTCAATTATCTGTAAACAATTCAATACGCATGCGTGACATAGCCGACAGTTATGCTTGATTGGTTGCGACTGGCGTTTAACGGATTTTGACCATGCGTGGTAATTGTTTACATGAATCGTTACTCAACAAATTTCGCGAACATGGTAGATAGCGTTTTTGGCAGATGAAAAAAAAGTAAAAGTAAAACACAATAAAATTGAATTTCTACAGCAATCCCTTATTTATATTTATCGAACTTGGTATATTTCGGACCCTTGTACTAAATACTATGTGAATTACACTTTATTTTCATTACTTTTGACATGAGTCAACTAGCCTATTATGTCTGGTCAATTTAAAATATTATATTGTATGTTGTGTCAAGTGCTAATAAGTATATACAAAATAAATAACATTGAAATATTGAATCGTATATTTTACTATAAATGGATGTGCTCGTATGTTGAAGTTACAGACAAAAAAAACAATACTATGAACGAGTCCCACAGTCCACCGTAGATTGGATTTTAATTGTAAAGTTAATACAAGTACGTATGTATTTTAACAGTCAGATAAGCGTACAGTACTGGACACGACTTAACAAATAATACCGTGAATTAACCGTCCTCAGAAATAGCGTTCGTAGCGAATTGGCATTCAGAGATGGTGTAGTAAAATGTGTTTACAGCATTATGAATGGAGAAAGCAATAAAAGTTATATGTGTCCGTTGGACGTCGCTCGGCGCCGGCGGTTGGTGTCTATGAATATTCCAACCTAGGGTTTATATATATTTCAATAGTTTTTATTATAATAAAATATATAGCAATGAAATAAATTCTTGTTTTTCAAGATATCATTTAAGTACTTCCTATTTATTACAATGCGGTAGGCGAGCTGGGAAAACGGAACTCAATCCCTGCCACTTGGCATTATATGCTATGCATATCGCTTCACTTATACTGTGTCCGCTTCACAGGATAGTCCCCTAGCACATAATATGGACTCTAACATAGGCGAAATTCGAATAATAGCTGGCAATAACACACCTTCAGGTTTCCATCAGAGATACTGGCATAAATAAAAAATCAAATAAAGAAACAAAAATAACTTTATTTCATAGGCCAAACCTGGCACATAAAAACGTTAATATTTTACAATTTAGAAATTTAACAATTTGTAATTAAATGAAAAAGTATATTATATAATAAGGTTTTACCGCGAGCGCTTGTAGCAAGTACAACCACAGCGCTTTGACTGTGAAAAAAAGAGACACAGCCTGTGTTATTTTTGAACCTATAGAAATTTTAATCGAAAAAAGAAGCCAAAATATCTAATTAGGAGTTTCTTAAAAATTACATTTAAGAAATACAATTTTCTTGTTAAATTTTGAGCCCTATAATACCTAAATATATGAATAAGCTAATTACAATTGAAATTTCAGTAATCTGGTTTCAATACAAATAATTCTAAACTAACATTACAAGATAAGTACGGAATACAGCGCATCGGCGACGAACCGCGTAAATCAATTTGACGGGGTATTTTAATTGCGAAGATTTCGCACCTCGCCCGACATCTTGATAAAAACTTGTCGCGGCCCTCGTTAAATATTGTCGCAGTCGCCACAATAAATTGCGTGATTTAGAACTGCCTGTCAACGGATAATTTAATTCCGAAGAACACAGTTGACGTGTTTGCATGTAATGAGGTTTACGACACGTCAAGTCATGTTAGGTAAATTGAACTAGGCATTTATTGGTTGTAAAAAGGATGTAGGAAAATGCCTGCTAGGTAACTGACCTGAATCCCAAAAATTCGTGTACCTTATTCTCTTAATATCTTACCCCAAATACCTCAAAAATTATTCCTACTTATCATTTGTAACCCTCCATAATTACTGCCCATTACATACAGACATATGTTCATACAATTTTATGGAAACAACATTATATTCTAGTCATTACATTAACATATCCAAATATCTGCTATCTCAAAGCAAAGTGAACAAAATTGTTAATAATTTATGTTTAATAGCTTCCCATCGTGGGTGGTCTGCCGCAGGCGATCCTAATTGGATAAATTGCCGGCTTAGACGAACGATAAACAAAATTAAACAATTTGTTGGCTGTGCTGTCATTACGGGCGATAGTACGAGTGTGTTGCGACGTGCGTACTCATTCATTACCGACCCTTCGACGAGTCGTGGCGACTTTGGTAATTAACGACAGGTCATTACGGAATCCAATGAAAAAATAATTTAATGATGCAGTTTCTGATTTCCTAAATCATTAACGTATCTCAAAATTAAATCTGGAAGACATTACTGCTGATAAAATTCTGCTCGAAAAGCCGTAACTTTGATTTTGCAAAGTTTGTTCGAAACCCTTTTAATGTGCTTAACTGCTGTTTTGATGCGTATTTTAGTGTTAAAAGAGTTCGAAATACCAAACAGATTTTTTGCTTTATTAAAGTATCTGCCATATCTTACACTGTCTTAGTAGTTATCATAATAATCTTAAAATAACTATAACAATTCCCTAGTACTCGCAATATACTACCGTACATTAAAAGTAAAGTCGCTGTGCCTCATTCATATTATTAGGCCAGTAAAATGTAGCATTCTGAACCTGTTTTTCTTCTCCGTCATCGACCTGTCATCAGCTCCCAGTGTTTAGCACACAGCCGCGAACACGAATTGCCACTTAGTCATGTCCTGTGATTTTTTGCGACTAGAAACATTTTAGTCACCGATATCTTATCAAAATAAGGCGGAGACTTCAAGCTTTAGCTGTTTAAACACATTGTATTTTGAAAATCATACAGATATGATTTCCATTAACTATCTGATACCTAAATATGTATACTGATGAATGTCTAAATCCCGGGTGTACTGCACCGATTTCTAAGTTCAATTATCTAGAATGAATGTAAATCTCGTGTGCTCCTGTGTACCTTTCATAATAATTTGTGTACCTACTCCTGACTAAATATATGCTATAAACTAGGTACACCATAGGTACACAGATTATTATGAAAGGTACACAGGAGTACACGAGAGGTACATTCATTCCAGATAATTGAACTTTGAAATCGGTGCAGTACACCCGGGATTCTGACATTCGCGTATACTGCCTCAAAATGTATCTATGTACATAACAATATGTTATCATCGTCATCGTCATCGTCAGCCTATGGCAGTCCACTGCTGGACGTAGGCCTCCCCAAATTCACGCCACTTCGATCTATTCTCGGCTCTTCCAATATGTTATATTTGTTAATAAAAATACTTATTTCGTTCGGCGTGAGCGTGTAGCTTAGACGAATAATGTAAAATTGTTTCTTCGTCTTGCATAATTTTATACATAAAGTCGATTGTTATTGTGCTTTGACGCAATTTTGTATCTTACCTATAAATTCCCTTAATCTGGTACCGAGATTAGTTATCAGTTGCTTTGAATTAATTTTATTATAGACAATAAACTGAAATATGTATAAAAACTACCACTACAACAACTACTAAAAACTACTCTAATAATCTCTACTCTACTCTAATAATACTACTACTACTAAAATATATTTTATCATTTTTAATAATGTTTCTGTACCCATCTCGAAAAGCTGCTCTCTTCCACGAATACATTAATTTGTATTGTATATAGTCAAACAGTTTTCACTGAAACGCAATATTTGTCACTGTTCTTTACCAGAGAACAACAACAGGTTATTTATTGCCCAAAAAGTGACTCAAATAGTACAAACAGTCGTTTAAAAGAGCAATTGTGTAGATGAAAAATACAAAGCACGTATTTTATTTTCATTTATCACTATTACATCAACAGCAACAGTGATTTCTTAGTATCGCAGTTGGCAGCTGCTTCGTGGGTGGTCTCAGGTACACGGCTCTATGTATAGTCACGAGCAAAAATGTGTTACTATTTTAGAACTTTATCATTTTGAAATCACTAGACAACATCAAATACTTCATCAAAACCTCAAAATGACAAAGTACTAAAATAGGTTCATCTTTTCGCTCGTGATTGTACTTAGTACGCGGGCAAGCGGCTAAATATCCTTATAATTCGCCACTTCGACTATTTGTAGACAACGAAATGATGTCACGAGATTGGAACTGGGACATTGGAGTTGATCTATGGTATTTATACTCCTTAATAGATATACTCGTGGATTCTAGGCGAACAACGAGATACGGTGTCCCTTTTCTTTATATTTAAACAACATTTTTTGTAATTTTCATTTATTTTATTTAAAAAACCTTTCAAACAACTTTTATGGGAAACTACTAAATGTAATACCTAGTCTCTTTTAACTGATTTATACATATCATCATCATTTCTCTACCCTATTCCCATTTATTTAGGATCGGGATCGTATTTTAGGGATCGTAGCCGCATGTCCTCGGCTTCCAATCTCTTTCATCACTTGCAATATCAACACTCACTTCCATTTTAACCATAACCTCGCCCCCTATCAATTATGTGATTGCTTTAATTCAAAATCTCAAGATAGGACTACATATAGTTAAGCCCTACCTTTTGTACTCGTCTTTTTATTTTATGTGTTGCTTATTCTCAATTTTTCTTTTGTGTACAATAAATAGTTAAGATATAAGATAGGTAGGTAAATATTGTAATAAGACATTTGTTAGTTTTTTTACAGTCTCCTGGCCATGACAGATAAAATGAGGAATATGGACTACAATAACAAGACGCTGCTTGACGTAGATAATTAATTAAAAAGTGCATAGATAACGCGAGCCAGAGGCTACCGCCTTTGATTACGAGCCTCCCGGAGCATAGGGGACTTCAGAGCCTCCGAAACATGCGAACGAGCTCCTTACACAGTGCGAATACGTTCAGCAAACGAATTTAGTTTTAGCTTACTATGTTTATCTGTTTGATACACAAAATTCTACTTTCTGGCAATATATAACATTATGAAAAATCCAAGCAATTCCATTTATTGGGACCGCTTTAATGCTTAATAGGAAACACAAGGGGAAGCACAAAAGATCCCATAGGGTCGAAGTGCACTGAGTTATCTTAGCCCCATCACAAGAATAACAATAATAATGTTTACATCTCTCATGTTCGGTAAGTAGGTCCTTAATACCCCCAGATGCGGGTTGTAAGTGATCAATTATCGCCCTAGGTTAATAATGTAGCTAGAAACGCCCTAGGGCGGTAAGTAATTTAAAAAAAAACTCTTTCAAAAAGTTCGCGTACATCTAACCATCTTACTGGCACTAGACATCATGCATTCAGCCCAAGACAAAAGAGGTCGCTTCGCTATTTTCATTAATTTTGAATATCGAACGGCGAAGCTAAATTTAGTTCTTGAAAATAAATTTATTTATTCTTGTGACAAAAGAGGTCGCTTCGCTATTTTCATCAATTTTGAATATCGAACGGCGAAGCTATATTTAGTTCTTGAAAATAAATTTATTTATTCTTGTAATGCCTTTTTTTCCACTTACCTCACAATCGAGATGTAAAGCAGAGTAGTTAGCTCGGGTGTAAGCATCAATTGCACCCTCGAACTATAAGCGCCCTCGCTGCGCTCGTGCGCCTAAATATCTCGGGCTACAATTGATGCCTTACAGCCCTTGGCTACTAATCAATATTTTTTAAACAAATGGTCTTGTAAACAAATACTTTATTGCCAAAAATTTTATATAATAATGTAACTATAGATTTTTTTATGTAGTCTCCAAAAACACGTCAATCATTGTCACCATCGTCAAGCCGATCAAGTCTGCCGCACCCTTAATGCCACCAGCACTTTTTGCGGCTCTAATTAATACTTAATACATGTTGATAGTCCTCAACATGTACCCGACGATAGATTAATTATTTTAATCAATACTGAGCACCGGTTCGGGTTGCATTACTAGGAATTATAGTGTTCATAAATAATGAATGCCGATGCCAGTCCCGGCGTTTAGCAAGTACGGTATGACGAGGCCAGCGACTTACCAAGATAATTATTATTAGATTTACTACGACTATATTATTATTATATATGGCGATCGCTGTAGGGTCTCAAAAATGTTGCTTTTTTATTAAATAAAAAATTGTATATCTACATGATTGAATATTACATATATATCATCTGATCCTTGAATCTTTATGAAAATATGAAATCTTTAAGAAAATGTTAATTAAATTCTAGTACTTAACTCATTGTTATTACTCTAAAGTTGTACGATGTTGTAATTTCACACTGTTGTTTAAAATTCTCAGTATAATCCTTGTACTGTGTAGTTACTGTTCTAAACATATTTATGGTGTCAATTTTTTGTCAAAATAAAGAGCACATTTTGGACATGTAGAAAAACGCGAAAATTCTGTATAAACTGTTGCGAAAAAATATTTTGTACACCACTTGCACATAAAGCACGCTTTATTTGTCATGTAAACGGGGTATAAAGCAAAATTTTATTCCCTAGGGATATAAAGTAATCTAATTTCCCTAGGGAATAAAGTAATTTGAATTAAGAATGTCAAAATATCAACAAAAATAAACGTAAAATTTAAAGGAATTATATATCAATTTATTTCAACTCTAAACAGCCTCAACTTTCTGCCTTGAAAAAATTTGTACTGATTTTGCAAATAATATCCAAAATGGACTAATAGTGATGCCATTGTCGAATTTATTGATTTTTCCTTTTACTTTTGAATTATCTGTTTTCACGTTTTTGGAACAAAGTTAAGACCTGTTTACCAAGATGTTTTTGGTCGAATCAGTTTTTGGTTGTTTTGACATCATTTATTTGTTGCTTCTTGTTTTTAATTGCTTGTTGCTGTTTTAGTTGTTTTTCGCTGTTTCTCGTTGGTTTTGCCTGTTTTAGGTGGTTTATGGTTGTTTCGGTCGCTTTTGGTTGTTTTTGTCTCCATTTGGTTGCTTTTTGTTGCTTTTGGTTTATGCCTGATTTTGTTTTTGACGCCGCTTTTGGTCGTTTTTGGTTATTTAGCTGTTACTGGTTGATTTTAGCTGTTTCAGGTGGTTTTTGATTGTTTTTGGTTGTTTATCCCGTTTTAGTTACTTTTGGTAGTTTTGATCGGTTTTGGTTATTTTTGGTTGTTTTGGTTGTACATATATGCCATTTTTTTGCGTTTTTGAAAAAAAATAACAATATCAATATCTTGGGCGGCTTGAATCCGCCCTATTCCGCCCTCGACATAAAAACACTGCTTTATTTAGGAAATTTAAATCAAGATTTAAAGCTAGATTTAGGGCCACTCGCAGGAAATTTTAAACCTAGTTTAAATCTCGATTTAAATTTCTTGCAAGTGGGCCTTAGTGTTGTTTTGGCATTTCAGCCATAGTGAAATTGTCAAAAACTGACAAAATCTAGATTTAAACTAGGTTTAAAATTGTCAAAGAAATAAAAAATCGAGTTTTAAATCTAGATTTAATTTTCCTGCAAGTGGACCTTAATGTAAATCTTATATCTAACATCTGCAGTTCCAAGATTTTAACGGTCTCTCGGAGTTCAACTTGCAATCCTACCTACATACATACCTACTGTTTACTGATTCACATTTAAAAATTAACATACCCTCAACACATTTTAATTGAAAAAAATATTTCCGCGATTTCTAATTTACTTTTTAATCTTGTAATTCAGGAGCAATTCTTTGCGAATTTAATGATTATTATGTTGCAAAACAAAAATGTTTATGAATACTTAAACATCAAAACAAATATTTTATTTCAATTGCTTTTAATAACGTTGTCTTGTTAAAATTAATGCCTATTCTTAAAATCATTAAAGTTTAAATAAAATAATTTATTTTCTTTTAGGTTATGGAAACAAAATATCACGAGTGAATTTTACATAATAAATATTGTATTACTTCTACATAACTAAGTTATACACCAAAACTGGTATTTAGAGCATGAAAAATTATAATTCAGCGTTATATTTTTTCAAGGTTTTTATTTACTGTACACGTTTTATAAAAAAAACTACCATATTTGTTAATCATAATATTTTTTTAAAAGTCCAAGAGCTTTGATCGTATTACTAAAATGGATGTATCTAGAATATTCGTCCTCAGCCACTGATGGGCACAGGCCTTCCTCATGTAGAAACACATGAGAAGTTTGGGCCGTTACACCACCACGTTGGCCCAATGCGGGTTGTAGGGTGGAAACGGTTACATTAGAGACCGAGACCAAAGGCTTAACGTTCCTTGCGAAGAACTTAGGAATTCAAGTTCACAAAATTTGGTCACCAATCCAAGGCCTGACCATGGCGAAGGTAGCTTTGTTTTTGATATCCAAAGCCAAAGCGTACAAACCACTACGCCACCGACTCCTCCAAAAAAAATTATAAAATATAAATACGATTATAAGTGAATGAATGTAGTATTGTAATTTTAGATTTTATTGGATTATGTGTATGACAATAAGCTATAAAAGAAATTGCAGGCCTATCAAGTTAAATTACTCACTTTTCACTTCACCGCAACATTTATTCTCCATGAATCATAACAAATTCGACATCGATCGTTCGACCCGTGTCAGAGCGTCAGAGCTGTAAACGTTCAAAACTCGACCACAAGAGCCTTATAAATGCAATTACCTGCGAAACATTACTAAAACTGTTCAGTAAAAAGACCCTTATAAATAAAAACATAAATAGCCATGTGGAGCAATAAATTTATTTATTGTACAATAAAATAATGTAGTGAGTTCGTGTTGGGTGGTCCCCGGCACAAAAAGCGGGCTAAGATGGCGGATCAACAGTTGCCATAGAGACGGGACCCGCACGATGACTAAGGCAACCTGAAGTGACTCGTATTTAAGTGTATTAAAGCTGATATCCAAATGAAACAGTAATTATCCATATGCCGTTGTTTTTACTTAAACGTCGGTGTAGACGTTAATCGCTAGACAAAATAATCCTATTAGTTTCTTTATTTTTATACTTAAGTGTATGTTACACTCAAACTCTAATTGACAATAAGAATTTTTACGTCAAAGGTTGAGTTTGTGTGAAAAATATAAACATATATTTATGTTGGTAAAGCTTTAAAAGTCCTTACACTTAAAAAATAAAATAAAATTATTAAAAACATATCATTTCCGTACCTACCCAAATACTTACTACAGATAACCGAAACAAAACACAATTTAACAACAAGAACTCAAAAACTATTCAAAAGATTTCAAATAAATTATATGTTTTCAATACAATTTATATCAAATTAGCATTAAGAGACCAATTTGTTAATGTATATTTAACGATTTAAGCAGCGAGACATTTCTAAGAACATATTTTGACCTCGACAAAAAGTAATTAGTGTGATTCATTGGCGAAAAGAATGTCAGAAAGAATATAAGTTCAATTTTATAAGATGTAAGTGGTATCTATATTAAAAGTTAATTGTAACAACGAAGGTGTAAACAACAAGTTGTAAGAACAGCTTAATCATAAGGGTCGTTGCTCCCTGAGCTACGCCGTAGAAGGGCCTCGAAGGTCGTAGAGTGTTCGAGATCCTTCTACTTCGCGAATCTCTGAAACTGTTCTACACTCATCTCGAAAACTGTAGAAATCTTTCGATTGTTCCAGAATAGTCGCGAAACTACTCAAAATTTCTGGAATGATCTAGAGAGCTTTAAAAAAGCTTCGAACATTCTAGATGAAATGTATAAGAAAGATGTGTTCTCATGTTAAAAATATTGCTACACAAGTGAAGTATTGGACTTAAACGCTCTATACCAATCTCTCGCCAGCACTATAGAATGCTACACATATAATTAAACTGTAGAGGTCTAATGTCTGAACATAGAAAAAAAATCTTAAAACCAAGGGGGGAAGTAAAAACCGGGAGACTACCAAAAAAAATTAATTTAATTTTTTGTTTCTCTGTCTGTTTGTACGGGCTAATCCCCGAAACAGCTGGACCTTTTATATAAGAAAACCATAGTAACCGCGGACGAAGTCGCGGGCAACAGTCAGTGTTCTATAAAAACGACAACAATAATTATAATTCCTTTTCACAGCATAGAGCACAATGACAGCACGAGTCGAATGAACAATCACCCATTGTTTCACTTCCCGTATTAATTAAGGGCTCATAGCACCTTAATATTGTAGAATATGAGCACTTAAAGCTCTTTAATATTTAAGCGTTACACCACTTGCACATCACTTAATTTGAATAAAACTTGTGTAAAATGTTATTGTATTGTAAATATCGCTTGTAAAACTGTGCCCGCTGCAAACTTTAACATATTGGGTGCTTACCTATGAAATTGGTGTTTTTATTCTGTCTTAGCAATTTTTCCGTAACTATTTAGATTCAGAGTATTACTAAAAAACAATTACCTCTTCTAAAAATAGACTATATTTCTGAGCTCTTTTGAATTGTTTTGATAATTTGTTGTATGTTTAATTATGTTAAAATTGGACACGGAGACAACTCTTTTTAAGTGCCTCCCGAATACATCATTTTATTGGCATTCACTTAAAAACGATAAATAATTTTTATGAAGTGTGATATTACACATATTACTAAAGCTTGTCTAATGATAGATAGCAAATATTATTATCTTTGGTTTTGTCGTTGTGAAGAAAACTGAAAAAATTTTAGTATGGAAAATGCAGAATTCCCCAAAATCTCCATACAAAACGACAATTTCATAGGTAAGGACCTAATATTAGGTGAAATGTGGAACTGTTTTTATTGAATTGTCTCTGACTCTGCCTGTCGGGCTTCGGGTATATCGGGTATATAGTATCAATTTACCCAACACGTTACTACGTGTTATCATCGTTGCTCATATGTCCAAGTGGTTGTTGGCACAGACCTTAGGGGCAATTCATTACTTTAGAGTAAGACGATCAAAGAGAGGGCGACTAATTCTTATTTTCTTAAGACCTCACCGAGGTTTTAGCTATACTTGCGTTCCTTTGATCCCTTGCTGTACTGTTATTACTAAAGCTATAACTATTTAGGTCACATGCAAAATATTTAAGGATTCACTCTATAAATTATATTGTTTAGAAACACGATTACTCTTAGTTGGCTTGATAGAAAAAAAAACAAAATATACCACTTAGGTAAGCCCTAAGTACAGCGTAAGTGCTTCACGGAGAGTAATCAGCTTTTGAATAATAACAAAACTACATGTTTTCTATAACGTATACTGCCTAAATTGTCGAAAGGTGTATTTATTTTAATAATACGAAAGAAATACCTAAATTAGCGCGCGGAACGTCCATCCTAGTTAGATGTAGTCCAGATGCTCGGTGCACTTTTAACCAGGGGGCGAATCACAATGTTAGTTTTTTTTTTATTAATATAAACAAAAACATCAGCAAATCACTCAACAACACCTGAAACTTGGCAGAGCTAAGCTTTCAAGCTTTTTCGAAGAAAACAATACACATTGATCAATACAATCAATACGCATTGAGGGGCCCTAATTTTAATTGTTCGTGATTTGATCTTGTAGAAAAAGTTGCAAAGGTTACCTGAATTATTGCTTTGCTTATTGTCCTATTTAAAGGCAGCTTTCCAAGGCACAAAAAATCAAGATTAGTGTTAGTTCGTCAAGATTTTTTTATCCCATCAAGATCTTCGACCAACATGTCGAAACTTGCGTAATTTTCAATATTGAAATTCATTAACAAAAGCTGTATAAAGCCGTGTCCTTTTACATAATGACTCAATTTCAGATGTTGCGGTGAGGCAACGTAATTCGTTTACCGTATCAAGATCGACGCAACTTTATTACGAGGCTTTAATAAAGATTATGCCATTATGTTTTGTTGCAGCCGTTTACAAGCTGTATTCTATTACGTTGATGGTAAGATAAAATGATAGGCAACGTCGTCCGTCTGTTCACTACTGTATGGAGCACATAAAGATTCATTATCGCCGAGTTTTGTGACTTTACTCTCGTGTTTCGTTCCACTATTCAAATAAGTAATCATTATGATCGCGCTGTGAATGTGAAGTGGATATTATACAGATTTAATATATTCGTTAAATGGTTTTAAGTTTATTGTACTGCCCATTTACGTGATAAGAACATTGCTTTGAATAAGAATAACATTTTCTAATGACTTATATGGAGATGTTATTACATCGAATGTGTTAATTATTCGGCTAAAAGATTTTAACACTGCAATATTTTGGTTGAATGGCAACTATTAAATAGTCCATATTCTTTAACTTTTGTAGGGGTGTAGGTACCCCATTCAATACAATAATAAACAATTATTACAATAAATCAATAATTAATTACACAACTTAATAGATTTTTTAGCAAACATCACAGAATAAAATATTTTTAGTAATTTATAAATAAAATTTAAGTATATTTCGGAAAAAAAATATAATTATTTACCATAAATACCAACAATTTCTAATAGTTGTTTAAAAACATTCTCCTTTTACGAGAGCGATGAGGCCTACGGTATTTGCGCGTAGCGCGTTGAAGTCCTTTTTTGCGGTGCAATTTTTTTCTTTAAGAAATATAATTATTTCTAATTATTTGCATGATTATAATTTATTATTATGATAATTAATATGCCAAGCTGTCTGTAAATTATGGAAGTGAAAATTATTAATTATAAACTCGCATGTAATCGATGTAAAAATTGTATTTAATTTTTTTATTCGCTCCACAGCTATTACACATTTTATAACCTAGATATAGGAGTTTTTATAATAAAACACACATGCTCTTAAGAAACTTGGATTGTATCACACTTCATGCTTGACCAAAATAAAGCGGTGAGTAAAAACAATTGAATAGCAGCTGAGACTAGTGGCATTGTACTTCACTTTCCGCTATGGGCGCTTTTGACGTTTCCCATAGAAATAAACATTCTTAACGCAACTAAAAAAAATAAGTTTTTTTACAATCATAACCTTTACACTAGGGGTACAGTAACAACTCACTAAAACCGCTAATTGAAAAGAAATAAGAAGAAAGAAAAAAGAAACCCTGTTTTTTAACCCTGGTATATCGTGCTACTCGTGTTGATTTATGTATGTAAAGCCTTTGCCGTTGGACGTTATTTAGCATAAACAGTAATTTTCTTCCTTTTTTGATGTTAACTTCAGAGGTTTTAAATAAACTTCAATATATTTTCATGCATATTTCATGTCTCGTAAACAAATTTTATCTATAGCCTCACGCAATAATCTTATAAGCAATTATAATAAACAAATCTGTTCGTTTATGAAACATAATATTATTAATCCTGTATCTTCTCGCATCTTACATTAACTCGTAATCTAGGCGGGCTGGTTACTCGCATCGGCTAGCTATTGGACCTGACTGGCTATTGCTAATAACTATCTGTGAACACTTCTAAATTAGCATTACAATGTTTATTACACATCGATAAAGTATACTGGTTTCCGCTTTCACAGAATGTAAAGATGGAAAAAACAATCCTTCTTTTCTATCCTTTCAGTTCTTTAAATTTTTCATTTTATTTCGTTGGTATTTTCATCACTGGCTAAATGTTGATATTGATTTGATCATAATTATGAACAAATTTTACTAATAAAGCAGCAGTAAAATCAATTAACGAAAACCTGCAAGAGCTGAATATTTTTTGGGTTTTTATTAAACTATACATTTAATAAAACTGTAAAGGTCGGATGTCTGTCATAGAAACAAAATGCTTAAAATTTAAGTCAGGGGGATGTAAAAAGAGGGAAAATACCAAAAACTTTTTTTTTAATTTTTTGTTTCTCCGTCTGTTTGTACGGGCTAATCTCTGAAATTGCTGGACCGATTTTAATGAAATTTTGCATGGTGATACCTTATATCTCTGGTCAACATCTTACATACTTTTTATTCAGCAAAATTAAAGGGTTCCCGTGGGATAGTTAAAAATCCAGTAACCGCGGACGAAGTCACGGGCAACAGCTAATAGTTAATAATCATAATACTTACTTGTAAGCAATACATACCGGTGTACTACAAGTAGTCGTATAAAAACTTAAACGTAATTTTTTATGTAACTGAGACGATAACTATGTGAATATTTAATACAAAAAAAGAAACCAATTTGTTTATAATGATCTATGGATCCTTTTCACAAATTAGCTTGTCCGAATTTGCTCAAAAAGAGCGGAAGCACATCCCGCCAAGATTGCTACGTTGGGACAGAGTAGCAACAAGGCAATGACTACTTTCAACGATTATTATTGATTTTAGTTTTACTTTACCTATAATATAGGCGGGATGTATCCGGCTACAGGATTTGAAATAATATAGACATTATTTATTCAATGTTTAAAAACACATTAGTGTGTGGACTATATTACACACAAAATACCAATGGAGAAGAAAACTGAAATCGGCTGTTTTGATTAAAGTCGAAGCTAAAGCGATCAAAAAAATATGCCAGCCAGCTTTTTAAAGGAAAAAATAACACGATAAAATTACATAAAATGAACATGACCTTGACCATGCCATTATTATTAGAAGTTTGCAATTTTTTAATTCTTTCTAAAATTTTAATTTATAGCCGACAACTTTTCATTGTTCGTTTTGTAACATTATTTTCGCTTTGCCATGGAGACACATCATTCTTTATAGCTACCGAGATATAACCTTTAGTGTTGAGAAAATGACACGAAATAATCGGAGCCAGACAAAGCTTTGGCAAACGCCGCCTGATGTCTTCATATGGCAAATTGACGGCGGAATGAAAGACCTATGGAACCTCGTCCGTTTCTCGGTAGTCGCCTAAAAGGGACGCCGTAGCCTTACGATCCGGGATGATTGAATTGTTCGTTACTTCGCAGTCTTCAGGTAAAAGCCGCCTCTCAGAAATTTATAGTAGTCATTAAATGTTAGCCTTTGATTTCAATTTCTGCGTTAAACTTAATGGTTTAATTCTAAGGATCCGTTTGAGATATTCTCCCAACTTTTCCTTGACCATTAGTAAAAACAGTCCTGTATTATTATGAAAATTTCGTTATTACCCTTCCTTTTAGTTTAGCGACGTAATCGTATAATGATTTGCTTATAAGTTCAATATCAATCGTCAATATCATCGTAAAAATCCAAGAAAATATTCGTTCTTCTTATTGTTTTGTCAATTATGTAACAATATTATAAATTTATAGCCAAACCAAAAAGTTAAATAATGAAGATCCACAAGACAGCGAGTCGAGTCATGTGGTAGCGGCTCATTAAAAGAATACTATCAACCCATCTCTTCCCATGGGTATCTTAAAATGCGACTAATCGACTTAGAACTTCACAACCATCCAATAGCTTATAGCGGCGGCGGGCTCATCACCTGTCACGCTGAGCACATGTGCAGTCACTGCGTGAAGCGCGGACTCTGGCACTGGACTGTTTTTGTGGTGCTTTTGCCTAGTCTCTGACTAACCCTTAGGGGATAATAGTTGTGATTATATGTATGTGTGTATCCACAAGACACTGCGGATACCTGCAATGTCTTGTGGACAATGCTGCTGCGTCTGTTACCGTTTTGCTCGTATATGTATGTTTGTAAATGTGATTCGATTTTAAATAAACAATTATTCTAATTCGATTGAATGAAATCTAAAATACAGTGCAGTATTAATTAATATAATCCGGGCACCTTACAGTCACTGAAATGTTTTAAGCTAACGACCCGTATCAATGTTATTTATTTCTAGCTGTCGAGCTCTCGTTAAATTTAGTCGCTGCATAAATCAGAGATAGCCGCACATTTGGCACAATTCATTCGATAATTTGTCTTTGGAATAAAGACATATAGTATCTTAATACGTATAATATATATGTTTAAGATAAATAAACCAGTTGATTTTAGTGAACGTTAGAATTATGATACTTACTGACATTAAAATTATTATGTGAAATGATAACGTTAGTAATGATAAGTTACTTGCTATATATTTTTACATCTTAAGAAATAAGCATTGTATTATATTCACAAGTCGAGTTGCATGTACCTATGAAGACTTTTGAGTTCTTTAATATTTACTTGGGAGCTTAATTAGGGGCTTGTCTGGCCATGTACTTAAGTGTTCCCAACTCTGCCTGGGTCCATGGGGGTCCATGGGGAAAGGGGCTATACGTTACGTTACGTTAATATCTACGTGTGCTGAAATTCTGAGCAATTAAAATTATTGTAGCGATTTACATTTACATTTTTATATATCATCATAGATAGATAGATAAAATTCTTTATTGCAACTAATAAAACACGGAAATATAGTAAAGAAAAAAATACAATGCAACACAGGCGGCCTTATAGCTAATAGCAATATCTTCCAGGCAACCTTTGGGCAGAGAGAGAATTAAAGAAAAGGTAGGTGTAACATCAATATCTATCAACATCAATATCTATGTCAACGTCTGGAGCGAAGCAACATAAAATACGAGCCATAATTTATTTTTAATAATTTCTGAGAAGCTCAAAAGTATACGTAACTTGGTGTTCCGACAAATGCCCTCAAAATCAATATGATCGTAAAAATAATATTTTACCATCCAGTGGATAAGATACAAATCTTAAAGTTGTATGGTTATTTTGCGAATGAATTGAATGGACGTTTCTTAAGGAATTATAATGTTGAATAAGAGTATGAATGAGTGGCGGCGCGGGCACAGCGAAATTCGGCAGCAATCGCACGCGCTACCCGCCAGGTGTTACGCAACACGGGCTGCCTTTAATTTTATAATATTTATTCTTTTAAAAGATGTGTAATTAAAAAATCATGTCACTCACATATTACCATGACATTCACAAGTAATTAACTGTCCATTTGTAACTCTGCAATGATTTTTACTCACAATACAATGTAATAAATTGAATATTTGCCTGAGGTAAAACTGTTTAAGAGCACACTTATAGAACCCCATTAACATTTAAACATGAATAATGTGGGCCCGTGGAAGTAATGACTGTACGACACTTACTTATTTTACGTCTGTATGTCGTCTTGGCCTCTGAGATTATTCAAATATGCTTGTATGGTTCTAACTCATTACAAAAAACTGAAAGGAAAAGTTAGAAAGTAGTAAGTAAATAATCATGTTTATGTTCAAGTCCACATAAATATTGAAGTGTTTTATCCGTAAAAGACAACAAAAATAATTGTCAAAGTTAATTTGACGTTCATAAAACATTGCATTGCGTTTGTTTTTCTGCGGCCGCTGCACGCGCTGTCCACGTAATCCGTTTTCAATTAGATCGGTCTTATCCAAGTGGCATATGTCAATCAGTCGTATCGATGTCCAGCGGCCGGTAGCAGGTTCGGCGGAGCCGCGGGCTGGGGTGCGGCGCCCCTGCCACGTGGGTGGCCGCCGCGTGTGGCCGCGCGCTGGGTGGCCACTACCGAACGCACACACACACGCGCGCACACGCCCGCAAATAAACACAATAATCAACTAGCGATACTCTACTCCGTCACCGGATAGAGCGATGGAGATTACTCTGCATCGCGGATGACACGCGCCTTCGCCCGCGCCCGCGCATCTAGCACAAATACTGAGCTTAAACGCTTTGCACCTTTGTATAGAGTTACAAATGGTTTTGCTACGTACTTAATTTAAAAATTCTTTTTACAAGTTACATGACTCAATAATATTTGACAGAAACTAAGATGAAAAATGGAAAAACAGAAACATTTGTACAACCGTTGCATTCAGCAACTGTAAAAGCGCATTTAATTTCTATTAAATAATAACAATAATATAACCTTCAGATTCAGCTGTGCTAATTGGTACGAATATAACCAACTGGACCATAAAATATTAGTTTTTTTTTTAGTATTTAACCCTGAGGTTACCAGGGGTCTGTAATAGACATTTTTTCAGCTGTCCAGTTTCGGTTTAATTATTTTGTATCATTTTCTTTTAAAATAATAGAAACAAACAATAAAAGTTGCTAAAAATTATATTTTCAGATCACACTCATAAACATTGTTGGCAGCTCGTGCAGTCACAAGATAATGCTATAATTTCAATTCTCGAAGATCGCAAGAGTCGTTGCGGCGACTATAGTGGTCTTGATATTCTGGGCACTTATGGGACCAGAGTCTGATAATATGGGATTTTGTTTTCCAGTCACGAGACGTCTGACCATTGTTTTTTATTGTGCTTATTTTACATGAAAATTCTTTACTGCACATGGTAATATCCATATATTTAATTACAATGTTGGCGAATTTCCCCCAAGCTTTTTTATGAAATGTTACAAACATAGGTCTTATAATTTAAGTGTTATATCAGGTTCTATACTGTGGTTTAATGTTTACAAAAATTACACTGATCCTACGACGCTTTTGTAATATAATAGTAAGGTTAATTAGGTACGGATTTCTTTTCGTCAAAAATTAAAGGTATCTACACCATTATACCATGGAACAATAATTAGGTACATAGTCTGCAATGGTAACAAATATAGGTTTAATTATTCAACGACTGCGAGCACATTCCTTTGGTGGATTTCAATGGTTTTCCTCATTGTTTCGTATCAATGATAATGCACCCTTCTCCATTTCTAAACATCGACTTAAGGTCTAGTAATGCTGTGGTGTCACATGAAATGACAATGACGTCATTGCCACCCATCTAGTTGCTCTAGGCACAATAGATAGTAAATATTGATGGCTAGTCTGAGGAAGGCAACGGCCCACTCTCCGATTGATATGGAGCCTCGACCGCATGCTCGCCAAACTTAGATGCAAACTTAAACCATTATTCCACCACAAAACTGGGACCAATAAAACATGATTATCATAAAAACGTTCTTTATAAAAAAGTGGCAGAAGCATGTCATACAATTTTTATTCAATACCTACCCAATGAGCAACATTTCAGAAATTGTTTTAATAAAATGTGTAGTTTACGACCTGTCCTACAAAACAAGATAATCACAGATTGCGCAATGTCACAATATTAACTTAAAATTCGTAATACACAAGAATATTTTCACAACGATTTCAATCCTCACAAACTGACAAGCTGATTCCAGTTGCTAACTCATCAAGTTTAGTAAATTTTGTAGTCTCAGATCGCACCATACAATACGTACCATACGGACAAGGCATCTTATGAGCCAGCAAGGTGGAAGTCGCTAGGCCTGCGTCTTTTGGTGCTGCCCTAGCATCCTTCGCATATGTACTCGTACTTATCTACTGTTTACCATCAGGCGGTGATGAGTCATTTGCTGGACTGATTATAAAAAAAATACCCGAATTTACAAAAAGCTTTTTAATAAGTAGGTATGGTATTTAACAAAGATAAAAACCATTCATTGTGTTGAACATTCAAGAAACGAATCTCAACTATAAAATTTCGGTGTTGTTCAGGCGATTATACTTATTTATGTGTTGCCGTCGGTTCTTATCAAAATTTAAGGGTGTTTTGTGAACTCCGAATTTTTATGATGCCATTGTTTATAAATGGCCCTTTTATTACCCGGTAGCCTCCCCGATGGAAGTATAAAGAAATTACCGCGAAGGCCAGCGCCGATCTATAACAAGGATGTCCGCGTACCGATGTAAATAACGGGTATTACATAATAAATTCAACGCAGCGAATCTTTGGCTACGTTGATAAAAATCTCATTGATAATTTAAGAAAAATATCAAATTGAACCAGAAGTAATTGCGAAATCTCTAACGTTGATTGTAAAGATACGTTTAGATGGATTTAATTTGTGTCACGTGGTATGTTCGTAAATATGATCTTGGATTACTGAAATTTTATATCGGGAATCCGTGTATAAAATAGCTAAAGAGTATGAGACCTTAAAAAATATTCTGGAATTTGAAAATAATATTCAATAACATTACGTTTTTAGATGAAAGAGTTCGGTCAACTTCGGTCATCCCTAAGTGTTGTGGTATTACTCACCAGTGTTTAAATTTCGTGCCACCGTCCTTATTGGTTCTTTCGTCAGGCTTAATTAACGGTAATAAGCAAACAGCCTGTGTTTAATATGCTCATTGTACTCACACACGACAACTCCGTACTCTACACACTAGACGGAAAATATTGTTTATAAATCACATTTTCTTAACTAAGAAGAATTTTTAAATTACACGGCCGTACTCAGAGACGCCATTTAACCTGTTGTTCATTAACGAATATAAAAATCGTTTTTATGCGTATTGAAATAAGTGTTTAATTTTTGTTCTAAGTAACCATTAAAGTTAAAGTAAGACTGAGTGCTGCAGATAGTCTTAACAAAGTCCAGTATGTGAAAGAATACGTCATATTTTTATTGCAAACTAATAATAACATTGTTTTTCATATTAAGAACCTTTTAAGAACAAGTTATTGTACGACAAAATCTTTAAAAAAAAATTATGTACAGAGTTTAAGAACAATTAATAAGAAATGTGTCAAATTACATGCTAAGTATGTGCAGTATTTCCATTTTCTTGCGACTACATAAAATTGTTATAAAATAAGCAAATGAAGATTAAAATGGGCTTAAAAATTACATTTCAATTAACTAATTGACACATACACAGCACATCCGCAATCTACGATACGTGAAATGAGCCTTCAACACAATTAATTACAGATTACACACTATTAAAATGCCGTAGACGAACTCACAGACAATAAACTTAAGACCACCTACGACCGATTACAGTACTATATAATAAGCGATGCTCAAAGCCAGACGGCCATAAAAACTATTGGGTTTGACCGCTTTACCTTAAAGCAGGGTAAACCAATCCGAGGATGGTAATTAAAGAGTCGAAACCAGGGAAGCAGAGATAGATTGCTCTGTGGCTAGTTATGTATTCTGTATTCATAATGATAAGATTTTAATAAATTAGAACATGAAAATATATTATCACATCATTACTTATTTCGATTATAACGTTGATGGTTTGAAAGTGGGAAAGTCAAATATGTATAATTAAAAAGACCTAATAATACTCGAAAACGCGATAATATGACCAACATTTTAAACCTTTTAATAAGAGTCATTTACCTACTGTCAAAAGTGGTTACATATTTTCTGAGTTGACTGTACTTACTTATTGCCCTAGTAATTTCAATGTTACCTTGCAAGCCACATAATGATTTTCAGCAAAAATTTGCAATCCCCAATTTCTCAACACAAGTTTCTCAAGATTTTAGTCAACACAGTATTAATAGAAACTCTAAAAAATTTTACTAATAATAATTGTCACTTTGATAAACAGGACAGATGATTAGCCAAATATTATAGTTTATCGCGGGTCATGTTTACAAGTATCTGTGCACACGCAGTAAATCCGCCATCGACAATATTACCACACCGCAATCGAATGAGGCAATACGCTAGGTTGTTCAATTTATTGCTGAAATGAAACATCCACTAGGGATATAAATAAATGTATAAAGATATTATGCAATACGAATTCCCGTACGGAGTTAGATTTATGTCGAAAAGTACAGAATAAATTAATTTGAATATTTCTTCTGTTGTATCTCAGCAAGAGAAGACGGGAGCTTTTGCGGGTATGAGAATGTTACGTGATCATTTAGAAATCAATTACTCGCATGGCTTGTCGTATCGTTCGTTATTCCCTTCTGTTTCTACGAGCAGCGTAAAATATAAAGATTTTTTTGCAAAAGAAGTCTTAAAGAATATCCCAAACATTTAATTAGACATTATTATTCAATATACATCGTATTTTGCCAGATACCTATTTATGGGCTCCCATGTAATAGCGAACATAATTATTATCAGTCAATGGTATTGAACCCCTAAAATATGTAATGTATGTAAGTTCTTTAATAATCTATGCCTTGACTTTCTCTTCAAGCATTTGACAGGGATATTGTAGTCAAAATGTTCTTAAAACATTTACGTAACGGCATTCCAAAAGTTTCAACACCATTGGATACTTAACTCCAACGAATGTAGGTCATACAAAATAACTTGAGTTTATAAAGAGCAACATAAAATACATACCCTAGATCCAGTTGTAAGCTAATCCTTTGCACGCCATATTAGACACTTATTGCCGATCAGCGAGCAGACTGATTTGTTCACAGAATATAAATTAAAATAGACTATAGATCGACAAAAATTGACATTTGAATTTGTGAATTTCTTTATTTTAATAATATTCTCATACTATTTGACCGTTGTCGAATTTTGTTTTCTGGATCCTGATTGAATTATGCACTCTTACAAGCGAATGGATCATACTTACTATTAAATAACGACTAAATATAACTTACCATAAGTTTCCAACGCCAATAGAGACGAATTTAAGTAATTCTTGTATATATATAACTCTGAATATAATAATCTAGGGCACTGTACTTAAAAATATCAGACAAACTGTGGATGTTGACTATCGGCAAATAATTTTGAAGAAATATGTGGTACCTATAATTGTGGTCATACCCTTTGCTTAACCGATGACTAAACAATGAAATGCAAATGTTCGTACAATATATTTAGGACATTTGTAGGCGTCAAATAATGTATGCCCGAGTTGCATTTCAGACAGCTTTAAGTACAGCACTAACTGGCTGTCGAGAAAATTACTGTGAACTACACTCACCGCGGCAAACACAACCGAATTTATTTGGTCATTTTGGATACAAAAGGGGAATAATCTTAAAGAATTGTCAGCCAAGTAAATAGTAGCAGAAAGATATAAGCGCGACCATTGAAAAGAACTATAAAAGCGATCATGGGAATGTTCGATCGTTTTTGATCCGAGCGTTATGGCAATCACAATAGAGGCAGTTGCGTCAGATGTGTAATTCTGTCGTCGTGTGAGGTCCGTTGTCAGTCACCGCGCCGCCTGTAATCAATTTGTACGCCCTTCGGCTGCGCCCGCGCACCCCCGGTCCTTGTGGTAGATAGATGGAGCTTTCGTCACGCACCCTGGATTCTTACGCCTTTTTTATTGCAACTTAAAGTTAGAATCACATTATGATTACCACTGATGGTGATTTAATTGTTAAATATATGCAATCTTTCAAATAAGATGCTGTTTGATTAACTTTTATAAAAACAACATACAAATTTTTTAGCTTATTTGATAAAACTGTAAAGTAGCAAATAATATATTGAATTGAAATATCTAGTTGGAAATATTAGAATTAAAATTCAGATTGTAAGAAAAGGAAGAATGTAATTATTAATAAAACAAAACGAAAAAATAATCTTTAACCAAGAGATTAACACGACTAAAATTATTTTTTAAGAAAAGTTATAACTAAACACAAAAAGCAGTAATCTAAACCGCCCTTAAAAAATATTTCTATTATATCTCCAACTTTGTGAACGAAACATCGTAGTAGTGTAGACAGACCCCCCACGTCGCGCATTCTACGGCAGGCCGTGCTCAAGTTTTGCAAACAATGCCGTTCCCGGCGTACGATGACTCAATTAGCAGGACAGAAGATAACAACACAATGGCCTGTAAATAGCTATTAACTAAAGCCATCAAGAAAGAATTCATGCATTACAGCTTTATGCTTACAGACGGGTTTTCAAAGCTATGTAATAAAAAGGTGAAGCCGTTTTGAGTGTCTCTTCATAGGTGCATACCTACAGATTCGGTTTCAATAGGAAATAGTTTGGAACGTCCATTTTCTTGAATTTCATGTCGGCACGTAGGTAAATCGCAAGTTTCAAATAACCCTGAACTTGAAAAATGAATTATACAATGAAACTAGACTGAAAAATTTGCCCAATTTTTTCCATCATAGAACCGAGTTGCTATTATTATTAATTAAGTAAAATTGTATTTATCTAACAATGTTTATCGAATTCCCGTAATGACTACGTTGTTGTCGTCATCTGTCTACGTCTCTGTACACCTTTCAGTTTTTTTTTCTTAAAACAATAAAGTATTAATCGTAACTATGTAGGTTGGATACCGCAACCGTAAAATTCGAAGACAAGATTCGACGAACAGTTTTTTCTCTAAAGCAAACACTGACACAACACAAACGGAGTAAACATCCGATAATCAATCATTAATGGGTAATTGTGGAGCGGCTCCTGAGAAAACTGAAAGTTAATGAAAGCGCAGGATGTCGTCTGGTTCCCAGATATCCATCTTTTTTTTTTCCCCGTCAAGGTGGCTCGCCTGAACAAACTTCGCGTCGAGCGAGACATCGGTAATTCACTGTTCAATCCACGCTTTATCTCTCGATCTGTTTCCATTTTCATGTCTTTTAATTAATGAACGTTAACATAAATAAATAAAAATTAATAATTCGCTGTTTTAAGTTTTGAACCGACTTCAAAAAACGGAGGATGTTCTCATTTCGACTGTATTTTTTTATGTCGTTCGTTATAATGCAAGTTCTGTTACAAAATGTAATAAATTTCTTTAGGTTATTTTTCTTATTTTTACGGGACCCACGTAATTGATGAAGATTACTATCTAAATGGTATGTTTAAATGTAAACCTATTAAAATATTATTATTATTATTAACTACCTATAAAACGTGACTGTGTTCTAAACTCAAATACTTTTATAAATAAGAAGTAAATATTAGTATGGAAAATGCAGAATTCCTCAAAATCTCCATACAAAACACCAATTTCATAGGAAAGGACCTAATATTTACATAATTAATAACATAAATCTTAGATGTATCAAGTTTTGCACTATTAATTCTACACTCTTCAATAAAACAAAATATAAGTAAATAACTTCGTCGATAATAAATTTGAAATAAAATACGTATTATGTGCAGCAATTTAGTCCTTTAGGTTGATTCTGCATTTACAGTAAACAATAAAATCATATGAAATACAAGTGTAGGTATATGAAAAAACATAAAGTTATAATAATATCTTTCATTGAATTTACTTGAAATGAAACTTAGCTAAATTACATATTTTTCTGTGCCACTTGGACGTTATTTTTAGCTGTGAATGATGGAAACACGGCCAATGGCCATCCCTACGGATTCAACCGTGCTTCCTGACTGCGCTGCGCAGGCGCGAATCATCCCGGGACTATTTACATTAATGCGACACGCCGGACACTCCTGGGAACGTTTCCCAAATTAAGCCACGCCTGAAAAAAAATACCGATAAAATAGAAGCAACAGTTTTTCAACATTGAAGCGATATTTCGAGAGACGCGCGTAGACTGAGAAAGATAAGTATTCGATTTATTTTGGAGCATTTATTTTCGTAATAAATAATTATATTCCAGATCAAAAACTAGTCAAATGTTTTACTGAGGATTATAGGCACCTAAGTATAATTAATACATTTAATCAGGATTGAATTTTTATAACCATTTTCAATAACAACACTAAAGTATAACTTTACTATTGTATCAAATATTGTCTGTTATGAAAATGGTCTCAGAAAGTATGGTACCAAGTACATACTGCTGGAGTCACAAATAGCCGCTGTCAATAACCTGCCTGACATTAGTAGGCCAAGAAAATGACGCCTTAAGGCATGTATGCAATCACGAGCAAAATATCCAACCATTTTAGTACTTTGTCATTTTAAGGATTTAGTATAATATATTTGTTGTTGAGTCACTAGGCACTAGTGACGTCAAAGTGACCAAGTACTATAATGGTGTCAGATTTCGTCTCGTGGCTACACAAAAGTTTGCATTTAATGAAATTCAAAATTAGGTTTACGTGACTGAGCTTTAACTTTGTTGAATACTCATTCTGACTTGTATTTCTTTCGCCGTCAGTTACAGGAAGGCTGCTGTATCAATAATGGTGTAAAATGTATGTAGATACAACAAGTGACAGACCAGGGGTGTTTGTGCAGGCGGTTAGCGGGCCGTTGTTACCTCGAGTGCCAAGGGATAAACAGAGATTAATTCTCAAACAATTACTTTAGTACTTTTTGCGATGATGACCACATTCCAGTAGTTCCCGGGACAAAAGAGTTTTTAAAAAGTTTATCAATAAAAAGTTTAGCTAATTCCTCTTCTGATGCTCTTCTTTTGATACACGGATATGGATTTTCTTAATAAGTTTGCTCTGAAGATCTGACTAGGTAATTCGAAGATATAGTCACGACATCTAACCATTTTTTCATGTTATCAACGGAAATGAGATCCACTGTTTTTTTAGGAATTATTTAAACAAATAATCCTCCAGTTTACTTAAAAACGTCCTGAGTTATCAATGAAGCAAATAGTCCCATTCAAACATGGCATTTATATATTTGTTAAGTACACATGACATGACATTTATCATCTCGTCCCGCGCACCGTGGTTTCGTTGTCAACCTATCGTTTGGTTTGTATCACTAGCTGAACAGTAGCTGTTTGTGCTACCTGTGCTACGCATACCTGCGCACACGGCTCTTATCATACCATAAAAATACTAGAAATGCCCAGGTAAATATCCTAAGAAGGGTTCTAACTAAACAAACCGAAGTCAGAAATAAAAAACTCGGCGCTTTATAGATTTACTGTTAAATGCAAGATTAACAGCGAACTAATCATACAATGAATTATAAGATTTATAAGACAAAAAATAAAAATTTATCGCGATTATCTTCGTGTACTAATTAGTTAGTGTTTTATATTTATTTCAGCGAAAACGCAATCAACATTTAACACTTATTATAATGAAATAAACCATACGTAAAGTTGAGTATCATTATTATAATTAAAACTTCGAAATCCACGTTGACCGCAAGATTACTTCGGAAAGAGGTCATAAATCTTCCTCTCAGACTTGTTTAAAGCGAAAAAAGTAACACATGTCCGAACCATGTTTTAGAGGGACTAATTTCCTTTAGGGATTTAAATATTTTTTGGTTATTTTGTGAGGAAACAAGAGCGGGATGCCACCCACGTGGAGGAGACAGGCGAGGCTCGGCCCACGTCGGGAGACGAGACAAGCAGCCGAACAAAGGGCGCGGCGTGAACACTGCCGTGTACAAGAGCCTTAATAAGGCATGTAGGTACCACAATAGCGAGTGCGAATACAGAACGACATACAATATTTATGGCTTTACCAATGTACGAAATTAGACGCAGTACATCGTAAAGAATGGAACAATCGTCGGTTCTATTAAAAAAATATTACGTATTTCGCTATTTTTATCATTGTTACTGCTATTTTCACTATTTTTATTTTTGTTTGTATTTTCATTGAGAGACATCACATTATTCTCAGATTAATACTTTTGCTCTGATCAAAGCTTATTGTACGGAAAAACAGTTCACAATATTTGTCTTAGGCTACATGCATTGCAAAATACCACAAAGCGAAATATAGGTCGTGGTTGTCATGTTAAATGAAAAAACCAATATGAATTGTTCATTGTAAAGTGTAACAATTTTTCGGATACAAAAAAATGTATCAAATGAAAATTAAAATGTTCAAATAAAATATATCTGTTTGTATACAAATTTTATACAACACTCAGCATTTAGCTGAAGACAGAAGTATCCTTTATTTTTGAGTATTCACCAAACCAAAAGCTGCCAAATGACACTTTGGTATTATAGTCTCCATTTTGTTTTAAAAATTTAAATATGATTACAATTTTAATAACGGATATGAAAGCGTACCTACACAACTAAAATGCCACTCTCTCGTGTCATCGGGCTGCAGTACAATGCTAAATAATGACTCGATATAAAATTTAATTTCCAACGCTTTCGGGCTCGGGTGTATATAATTTTTATTATAACCTTAATTCTATGGCGTCGCCACGAAAGAAAGCCACACTTTCTTTCAATTTAACTTATTGTGATCGCAAATATCTGTTGTGTTTTAAGTTTTAAAACACCGCAATTATTTCGATTATGTTGTATAAAATGACGAGATCACAAACTTAATGAAACTTCATTCCAATTATAAATAAATATTGATCGATGATATCTTTGCATTGGATCTTGTTAACGTCGTGATATTAAAAACAAAACATTTTGTTTAATGCTCTTCTTATTTTAATATGGCGACAATATAATAACCTGTCAAATGAGTGTTTCATATATTTTAAATGATGTAGGTTCTTATATGTACTTTGTTATATGTATGTCTTATATGTATATATAACTTAATTTCCAAGCACACGCAACGTCTTAGTATGTTGTAGGGATGTCATAAAACCAATATTGTGCATATTGAACCACAATATGTTTGTTTATTTGTTGATAATAATCTTTGATGATGTCCAACTTAATGTGAATGATAGAAACTTTTAATGTTGATATTCCTCAAGCCTGCAGGCAATATCAATGGCATAGATGTGTCAATTAAAAAACAGATTTTGTTAAATTTCGCAACCCTTTTTGAATTCCCCAAAACTGTTTTAGTTACTATTACATTCAGATATTTAAATTAATTATAAATACAATCTTATTTGTTATACATAAAACTTTTTACTTCAAGTATTTCTTTAATAAAAGTTTAAGAAAATCACATAATCAACTCTTCATGTTTTTCTAGTAAAAGAGTAGATAGTGTAGTCCCTTAGAGAATCTAACGAATGCCTGTTTTTATGAAACCCCTACAGCATATATAAATGTTCCGCCTAATTTACGGCCTATAATAAATTCTTGAGATAT
Organism: Parapoynx stratiotata; assembly: GCA_910589355.1. NCBI lineage: Eukaryota > Metazoa > Arthropoda > Insecta > Lepidoptera > Crambidae > Parapoynx > Parapoynx stratiotata. Next base: position 13,499,517 of record OU342458.1, read on the forward strand.
TACTTATATCGTCGAATATCAGGCATTTCATACGGACATCCTCATTGGAATCCGGCGGTCTGAGCCTCGAACATGCGACCGCGACAAGCCATTCCCTTTGACCAGCCTTTGTGAAATATGAGGGTCTCAGCAGGAAACACATAAAAAGTGCACATGCTAAATTCGTTCCCAAATAAACGAGTTTACTGACAGACATATAGACCTCAATTTAGTACAGTCTTCTAAATTAAATGTGTCATTGGGTTTTGTTATGGATTATTTAGTGTCCGTTCAAATTAACGATTCATTTAGACAATTCTAGTAAGAACTTAAGGGAATTACATGTTTATTAATGTAGCTGAAAACAAGTGACAACGATGAGATTTTTCACTAAAATTTTTAAACAGTTAACAAAACATTAGCCACAAAAAATATACTTTTTTATGATACCTTCCTCACTTAAAAATTACTGATGAATGATGATGCTAAATGAAATAACTTGCGTAAACTAGTTATTATTAGCTTAAAATGCCATAGGATTTGAATAACTGACCTTAAAATTGTATATTTTTCCCAAGATCAGTATTAGAAATATTGCAAACGAGGCAACAATTACTGTCAATGCATATAATTTCTAGAATAAGAATAGAATCGTTACGAAAGTTCACTACATTTGATTAATTAAGAAAATAATTACACAGTTAATTATTCTTGGATATAAGTATGATAAACTTAAAAATGGGAAAAAATAATATTATTAAAACTTAACATGCCGTAAATGTTTACATTCCATCATAATTTACGAAGACACTTTAGATTACGCTTCTCGATCACGAAGCGCTCATCAAAAATAATGATCACAATATAGTGTTAATAATCGAATCGTAAAATGTAAGGTTCCGATTATTTCGAGTGTATCGGGTCTGGTATAAATAATAAACAGATCTATGTTTAGCTCAGGCGACTTGGGTGGTCCGCGGCGGACGGAATGAGGCTGATATTTGTGAGATATCGCTCGCTCCAATGAAATTGAAATAGATAGCGACGGAGACAGTGCCGTATTCAGACTTCTTTTCAGTTGAGCATATGAAAATATAATATGACTTATGATCGTAGTTTTCTTGAGTTGAGGATTAAAAATTTGGAAGTAAAAACTTGTGTCTCTGACTAAAATGAGCACATTCTTTCAATAGTAAATTTTTTAAATAGTCCAAGTGATTTGACAGTTTGAAATGTTATTTAATTATTTGGATTATTATCTAACGCTAATTTGAGAATAGGCTTATTTGGATTATTATCTAACGCTAATTGGGAAGTTGAGTGTGCAAAATATGAGGACAGCATTCTTCATATACATACAACTCAGAAAAACTAGCAGGAATGCCGCCAGGAGTTTTTTGGTCCATTTTTTATCCAATCCCCTTGGGATCTCCAGTACGTATAGTAATTGGAAAAATATAAAACACAGTTTATTGGAAATATAGCTTGCCTCATTCCATACCCGGTGTACCATAATGTTGACATTTCTGCCTACCCCTTAGGGGATTGAGGCGTGATAATATCGATATCATATACTATTATATCGCTAACTATGCAGCAGCGCACACAGTAGCTTACCACTTTAGGTACAACTTGGCGTTATCGTGCGTGCTTTGTTCTGCAGTTCACCATTAGCAAAAGCATATGAAGTAGATACCTACTTCAACGGATGACTCCACGCGAAGTCTGAATTTTGCTAAAAATGATAATCAAACCTAATCCTAGAAAATATTTGGAATGTTTCAAAATATTGGGTCCTTACCTATGAAATTGGTGTTTTTTGTCTCTCTTAGTATTTTTTCTGTAACTATTAAGATTCAGAGTATTCCTAAAAAATAATTACCTCGTCTAAATATAGACCATATTTTTGAGCTCCTTTGATTTGTTTTGATAATTGTTGTAAGTTTAATTGTGTTAAAATTGGACACGGAGACAACTCTTTTTAAGTGCCTCCCGAATACATCATTTTATTTGCATTCACTTAAAAACGATAAATAATTTTTATGAAGTGTGATATTACACATATTACTAAAGCTTGTCTAATGATAGATGCCAAATATTATTATCCTTGGATTTGTCGCTGTGAAGAAAACTGAAAAAATTTTAGTATGGAAAATGGAGAATTCCCCAAAATCTCCATACAAAACACCAATTTCATATGTAAGGACCTAATATTTATATGTGTCCTGATTTATGACTCGTCCTTGTACCAAATTTCATTTATGACGGTGCATTTGTATCGATTGATTATGATTTTAAAAGCAATAAAATGGAAAAATGTCGGATTTCTAGCCTGCAAGCCATATAATATAAATACTTTTGCCCTAAATTGTCCTTTATGATATAGCAACAGCACACGTCTTAAGGCGAAGGGATAGGCAAATGTTCATAATGAGGTGTTTTTGGTACAGTAGTCTGGCAAAAATACAGCACAAGGGATGATCAGATTATTTGATGTTATGACATATATCATAAACTTGTTCGTGACGGTCCAAAATACTAGTAATTATTTATAGCAACATATGGAGAGCATTCAATTTATCATAATTTATTGAAATTTCTTTTACACTTTTTTCTTTTAACGACTTTTCTGTTTATTATCAAACTCAGTTTACATATCCGTTACATTAATACCTAGTCTCCGACGGTGAGTTTTTTTAGAAATGACCACGAATTTATTAATTGCAATGATTTTCCTAGTAGCGCCTACTAAAATATTATAGTTGCATAATTGTACATTTGCTGGCAAAATTTCGTAGGCGCTTTTGCAAAGAAATGATATCGTTGCTAAGCAACGGTTAATTATTAAACATTCTACATAATTATTATTTGTCTAGAGCAAAATATTGATAATACACTAGAGTAAGTACCACCCTCTTTAATTACCTTGCCTATCCTTGTCATAATGTAGATAATTGTACCTTCAGATCTGTGTGCAATAACAATCGAGCTACCAAAAATTACTTCTCACTACTAAAATGCACAGAGTAGTGGCCGATACAGAGTCTACGCAGGGAAGATTGTATTATTAATAGAAATGGGTTTCTCTAATGTTTTCTTTAGACGTATGCTCTCTAATCACTGGCTGATAGTGAAATTATCACATAATTTAGTGTTTATAACAAACGAAGAATAATGATACACTTTTACTACGTTTTTCTTAGCTTGCCTTCTTGTCTGTGGAGATCATATCTGGCGATCGATTTTCGACGACTTCCCGACATCCGATTGAGTTGAATTTTTACATACAGGCTTGCTCCCAGTGCCAATACAATATTAAATAAAAATATATAAAAATAAAATAAAAAAGGGTTACATAAATACTGTATAAAACGTTTTACTAATGGCCTAAAAAGGGGAAAATAAATATTTTGGATAAAAGAATTTTCGAAAATTTTACTTAATATGATAAATAATTATATCACTAGGCAAATCACTGATTCGCACCACGTTTAAATTTTTTAACATCATTTTACGATAAAAATTTTATTTTATGAAATAATCGCTCGAACAGGTTTTGATAAATTTTACAAAATAATTTTTGAACTACATTTGTGACTTAACGATATATGCAAGCTTTTTAATCATTTTTTTTTTATTTGAAAGACGATATGTTCTTTATCATAAAATATGTAAAATGAGATATAAATCATTTTACATATTTTATGATAAAGAACATATCGTCTTTCAAATAAAAAAAGAATTATTAAAATTGGTTCACGCAATCAAAATTGTGACGGATGGAAAACTACGGAACCCTATATTGAGCGTGGCCCAACACGTTTGGTGGGATTTTATTATAAAATTGTTAACATTCTCCCATAAATGCACAGCAAGTTCATTTTTGCTTCTAGTATTTTAATTATGGCATTTATTGTTTATCTTAAATGTGTGGTTATGTTTATAAACATATAAAATATTTTCACAGATGTATTCGGCTACAGTTAATATATCAATTTCCCTGAATAACTCTCTGAGTGAGTCTCGTGGTTTAAGCTTGTAAATGGCTCATACAGCTTGTTTTTGTAAAATAAAAATATTCCCAATATCAGCTGCTGACTCCCATAGCAACAAGCCATACGACATCACACTATGAAAATAACTAAAGTAGACAAGTCTTGCCATTTCAACGTCAGATAATAGTCTGATTTTCTTTACTGCAAAGGCAGCAGAGCTATGAATTTTTTTTTTTGCAATTAGATTTACATGAAATACTTTTGCACGTCAATATTTTTTTCCTACTAGCACTTCGACGTGAATGGCCTGTTGAGAAGAAGTGCCGCAAGAAACTCAACAGTTAGCTTTTTTTATACAGCCATAGTAACAAAAGGAATTTAGAACATTTCAAATATTGAGACGCCACAGTTAATATAACAATTTCCTTAAATAATTCCTTGAGCGAGTTACGTGGTCTAAGGTTGTAAATGGCACGAATGGCTCTCGTTTGAAGTACAAAGATAGTCTGAATGTCAGCAGCGGAGCCCCACAACAGTAGACTATACGACATTACGCTGTGAAAATAGCTAAAATAAACAAATTTCGCCGTTTCAACATCAGTGAGTCGCCATATTAGATCGATAAAGTCATTCGTTCTTTTCACTCTTAAGAGTTATCTGTCAAATTTACCGAATTTTTCGACAATATTGTCAATCTTAGTCGTCAAATTTGGCTTATCGAAAGTTTTATACTCGTAGCGAAGGTCAATATGTGTGGATTCCACTGTAGGCGTGAATATATCGTAATGCCTAGAAATAATAATCATTTACGTTAATTAGTTTAGTCACAGTGACTGTTATTCAATTTAATAAAAATTTCGTTACAAAATGCTCTTTATTTCCTTATTGGTATTAATCCTTATCAAAATAAATAACTTTATGTTCAAGACTGGTCCGATACCTTTATATTACTTTTGAATCATTTAATGACAGTCCGTTCGATAGTTCTCGCGATTTTAAAAATGTATACCTACGTCCCAACCGGCCTGCGTGTATATGATGACGTCATACGATGTTTCATGCTTGGAAGCGGAACTAAGATTTTTAGATAAGTCTAAAATCAAAAATACTGATTCATTTTGAATGAAACAAAAACTAGTGTAGGCTTGTATTCATACAACCTATAAAGTAAAAAAATTGAATCGTAACATTTTCCATTATTAAATGTATTTACTTGAGACGTCATATTATTTTACGATTTCTATCAGTAAATGTTATGTTCCTATTGACAAAAAAAAAATCGGTCAAAACTATATAATGTAATTTTTTCAGTTCTGATCCTAGTTGCACAAACAATTACAGTAATGATGATACAAAAAAAGAGACACTAAAATTCTTTAAAAAGAAAACACATTTCAGAGACAGATCAGCAAGATACAGTATCTAAAAGACAAAAAAGAATTGTACATGTTCTTCTGGTTCTGGCTGTATAATAAAATTTTTGTGCGGATAAGAGCACATCAGACTACCACAAAATAATTTATCGATAGATAATGAACTCAATTCTTACACAAAACATTGAGTTGGAAATCAATTGAGAAAACTTGATTTAATTTTGGATCGTCTGACATGCTGGAAACTGGATACATGAACTGAGGCGATCCCATCACTATCAGGTTATTTCATTTACGAACTATCAATTGTACATTTTAATTTTTTTAGAAACCCTTAGTTTTCTCTGTCGATGAAATTACTCTGTGATAAACACTAGCCGTCATAGCTATCAAAACATGGCGCTACGGTGCAATGTGCTTTGTGACGCACCTCAAGTTTTCAATAGATGTCGCTTTCGCTCAATTTCGATTACGCCAAACGCTGAAAGTCATTTGCCTTACCTTTCGCCTTAAGACTTAGATCACCTCTTGACATCTGTCTTAGACTCCATCTGTCTGTCACAGATTGTAGAGGCTAAATGAGTTAATATTATAACATCTAATTAGTCCCTTAGTGGGTACCTGCTGCGCAGATTTATCTGGTGTCAGATCGCATCTAGTACATTGGCGGGGCGGTGTCGCGGCGACGCGTAGCTCTACGGACTAGCAAACCGTGCGTTTGACTTGGCCGGACCAGAGAAATCGAATCACTTTTCAATGCTTAACGGACCGCTAAAATGATTGAGCGATAACAATCTCTTTAACGGAATATACATATAAAAACAACTATACACTGTGATAGTCTGTGTTAAATGTTAGTTGTTACTATGTCATATTAATCACATTTATTTACGTTTAAGAATTAGTTATTATTCGAACTTCCCTCACTTTTTCATGGATTATTTCCTCTCCATCCTAAGGTTGCCTGGGAGATATCGCTCGAGGCGCTAAGGCCGCTCTTTGTACAACATATAATTAAGTTTTTATTGTAATTGAATTTATTATTGTGCAATAAAGTATATTTTTTTCTATTCTATTCTATTATTTTCATACTTTAATTCCAAAAGTCTTGACATTAATGACACTTTCGTGCATTTATTCAATGTTATACATGCATCTGAAAAATCTTTTGAATTTCATAATGCCGTTGGTAGTATGTAACATCGGCATGCTTAGTAGATAGAAGCACATAAAAGTTACATTAGAACAAAAAATATACGACTTTATACGTCGATTCCGAGAAGCTAGACAAAGAATTCTCAATAGACTGTCAATTACGAATTCTCCTTCTAATGAGTCGGAAATCTGTGAATGTTTCTTCCGAAGAACCTATCCTACCGCAAACATTGATTGATGCCACACATAAAGAACAGTAAAATTTATGAAACGGAATCTGTGGAATGGCTATTCTTAGAAGAGACCAGCCTATCATTACACGATCCTATTTTCCTTAGATATAGTTCTGACCAGTGGGTTTCGGACTTTCGATTCTCAATTAGAGGTAATAGAGGAATCCCTTTCGAAGAATTATTTATTGAAAAAGTGAGCGACCCTTGTCTTACTTAAGACGTCAAATATTATAAAAAAGAATCGAAATCGATGCCTATTGAAACCTGGGAACTTGTGTCTCTATGTTTTTTTATAATTTTGTAACATCACTTAGAAATTAATACAGTTTTTACTACCTATTGTTTGATTCTACACTTTAGCTAATCCTTAATTCTACGCAAACGAAATCTCGGACAAAAGTTGGTAGGTATGAAATAATATGAAAATGAATTTGTTCTGTGAGCACAATAATATTACATATAATTATTTTAATTGAGGGACTGATTTTCTTCGCAAATACTTAATTATGGTTGTGATGAACTTATTTATTTTACAAAAATTACCGTTGTCCCATAAAGTAATGTAATTCAAAATAATAACCTGCGAAGACAGAGCCATTATTATCATTAAAATAAATATTTATCTGCGAAATAGTTCATTCCCGTAGCTCTCCGTATAAGGTAGCCAGTCGTTCGTGGGCTGGAGCTTATAATTATCTTGTTTACGATGCTAGACAAAGGCTCCTCTGAAGCCTACTTGTGACCTTCCGAGAAGAGCCGGGGTTATGTTACTTATGTTATTGTCGCCGTACGACCACCCGCACTGATCATTGTAACGCAAATTTGTATGTTGGGTCAGTGGTTTCCAAATAATCTTTCTTAAACGTTTTCTTGTCAATGTTTTCAATTTCTGTAAGTATTTTTTGTGGTAGTAATTTCACATAATATAAAGTTTGCGGTCGACAAATTGGCGGTTTTTAAGAACTTGAAAGAAGAATGAAATGTTAATTGGGAAATTAATATAAAACACAGAAAATTTTAAAGTTAATAGATAATTCTCAAGAAATAGATCAATATTTTACTTAACGTAACCCATAGGTACCAACGCTTTTTCTTACACTCAATAGTTCCATCACCATAATCAGCCTACTCCTATCCACTTCTAGACATAGGTCTCCCTCATTCCCATCTTGTCACAGAGCGTCTCACACTACTTTTACCGAGTCGCGGTCTTCACTTGAGAACTTTACGGCCCCAACGGCCATGAGTACTAGTTCAACGGCTAATGTGACCAGCCCTCTGTCACTTCAGTATGCTAATCCGGTGGGCTATGTCGGTGACTTTAGTTCTCTGTCGGATCCCGTTATTTTTGATGCGGTCTTTCAGAGATACTCCGAGCATAGCCCAATAATTCCATAGCTCATTTTACTACCATGGGGGATTCTTTGATGTGACAATTGAATTACTTATAATTAAATAAATGAGTGTCTTCCGAATTTTCCTGATTGACAATAACAATAATTATTTCTTTCAGGACGTAATTCAATTATTATCTTGCTTTGTATTTTAACTAGAACAGGCACCTACCGGCTGGCTCTGCAAGATTCTTTAAAACAAAGATCCAAAACGAGCCAAAATGTGCCCGGCATGTTCAAGCTAAATAAAGTTTGACAATCGATATCCGAGCCATTTCGTAGCACTTTGGAGAAACAATATGGATTAGTAAAGCATTCAAGATTTATGCTAAACACACAATGCATTATATAAATATAACGTGTACCGCAGTCGAGGAACTTCGCGGTCATAGCGTAGTTTTTAGGAAGTTTTTTAGGATTATAGTAGATATTTCATTACTTTTTTAAGCTTTCTTTACATTGCAAATTTAAAGTCAACGCATGTACTGGCGCTTAAATTACTTACAGCGTTTTCTGGCTAAGGTTCATACCCTCGTAAAGTCGCCAGAATTGTCGACATCCTTAACCGTGCGATGAATTAACTAACCAAAACTATTAACTTTCACCGGCGAACTCGCTAATACCTGCTAAAATGTAATAAAACAGTTTATAGCTAATCATTAATCAATACGTGAATGTTACCAAATTCTTCTGTCCGGTTGTTGGTATACGTGACAGGATTCCGCAAGACAATAAGACATGTCAAGCTTACCCTTAAAATATTAAATCGGATGGAGATACTGACCTACGTGATGATACATGCGTATCAATCTTTAATTTTGCAACATATCATTTACATTCCGACCAAACCGGTCCTAACTGCCTCGAGAAAAGTCGTCAAGTTACTTTTAACGAAACCACCTATTACATAATAGATAGGTAGATAATAAGGAACTTACCTATCGTACTGTTATTTAGAAATTATTAGATAGGAATGATTAGACAAAATGAAAAAAAGTATAACGTACATTATTTACTATATTTTCTGCAAAGCTTCAAATTTATTTCTTTATATTGAATTTAAAACTATCCGTCAGATTCTCCTCTTTCATCAGATCATTTATTTTTACCGATTCGCACACTCTGTGACCTGAACACAAGAACATTACTAATGTGAATGTGGGGAATATTTCAGGAAATGTTTTGTCGAATTTTATGCACAACTTTAGAAATATTAACATCACATACCGCATCACGAATAAGATTCTGCAACGGATTACGGAACTTTAAAATAAATTCAGCCATTACCCTCTGTTTTAGACCTTGACCATCAAAATACAAAGTGGTCACAATGTACTTTAAAAGTCACGATCGAAGTTAAGTTAATATTGAATATATGAATAAATTATAGCTAAATTGTATAATATTCTACGGTTGTGTATAAATTTGCATCACGTGTCACGTAGCCTAATTTTAAAATACCAAGAGCCGGCCGAGCTTGAAATGAATTCGATAGTTCTCTATATTTGTAAAGACAATCAATAGACGACCGAAAACCTGTTATTTAAAAGTAGATGTACATATTTACAATGATCTCAGAATATACAATAGTTCAATGAAATGTTCAAGTGTCCATCGCGGCAGTGTCAAGGTTCTGAAACAGCAATCCACCTGCATTCTGTGCAATAATTGCATTCTCCAAGCCCAATCAGGTAAAAAAATTCATTTATACAATTTTGTATGAATACATTGCCCGGTTGAGAATTGCAGACCGCAGCGCAGTTGTCCCAATCAGAGTAAGACGCGGTTCTGGTGCCACATTCTTTAAATTCAAAAGTAACTCAGTACATTGTAAACTGAAATCGATAAGGTATGAAGTGCCAATATTTTTGTGAGAAGGGTAATGTATCTTATTAACAATATTTTTAAGACTACTAGCCCATATATCACAGATTATTTATTTATTTGGAAAATGAACAGCACAATACAACAAAAATATACAATCATGTATGTTATATGCACCAGATGGCCATTATAGATTTTCGCAGATATATAAAGGTGTTTAAGAAATGTAGTCTGAAATAATCGTATTATTATTATAAGTAAGAAACCTATCTCAAAATCATTCATAAGTGTAATGAGAATTAATTCCAGAATGGCTACTCGGTCTGTTTAAGCCCAATTGCACGATCGAGAGTTAGCGCTTAACCCTGGGGCAAATATATGGGCAAACCCTGGGTTAGGCGCTAACTCTCGATCGTGCAATTGGGCCTTAGCTGCCCAATTAAGTTAAGCCGTTGGTCCCGGTCGCTACTGCAACCGTTCTCTCCACCCATCCGCATTGGACCAGCGTGGCGGTGTTATGGCCCATACTCCTCATGTGTTTCTCCATGAGGAAGGCTTGTGCCCAAGCTGTGGGACGTATAATACGATCGATGTATAATACGAAGTATAATACGGCTGAGAACAAAGACGATGGTTGTTCGGCGTCGATATGTCCTATGTGCCCTAATGGAATGTATGAATCCATATAGACAATATTAAAATGGTTACATGTTCTAATGTTTTGTTTTTAAACATAACAATCGAATGACTATAAAAACTTTTACATACAGTCAGTGTTTCATTTCGTACACAAATCGCAGTGACTGGTAAATTCAAGATCATCAATTAAATATTTGTACAACATGTCATACGTGCGTGCGGCTTGCGCCTGCGCCCGATCCATCAATGTGCCTGTTGGCTGTCACTGCAGTTTGACGTTACACATGTGGGATAAAGTAACAAAGTAGGTACTTAAAGTTGCATAGTTCACATTCTGACTGGCATGTTATTTGAAAATGGGAAGTAATTTATTGGGCAGCCATTCAATTATTTGCTCAGCAACAAAAGTCAGCCGAAAAATCATTCGGGCAGCAAACAAATGTTTTGTCAGCAATATACTTTATTGGTCGGCAAAATAATTATTTGGTCAGTAAAAGACATACAATGAAAATGTAAAAAATAAATGTAAATTGATCAATGAACGATCAATTCCTAGGAAATGTATTCTAAAAAATATTTTTAATGACATTTAAAAACAATATTTGTGTCATCATAACATTAGTATATTAAACAATTTGGCAGCAGAGAAAACATTTGTTGCTGCACAATTAGTTATTTTGCTGACCAATTAGAAATATCTGCTGCCCATAAGTTGCTGACCGTTTAAATAACAGACTTTGAAAATGTAACTAATTATTTCAATAGGTATTGTTGCGCCATCGAATAAACTTATTCGAAAACAATCGGGAGCCTTCCAGTGTATCGTAGAAGCGACTCGAGCACATCGAACTTTCTGGACGGCTGTAGAGAATTCAAGAGAATTGTAGAAAATTCGTGAAAGGTAGCGAATCCAGTGTCGGGTAGCGGAGTTAAAGATACTGGATCTTTATAGAAACGTCTAGACTTTTCCATATGACGCGTTATCACGGCCCTGACCTTGATAGAACCTTTCTATAGTAGGTTCCGTGGGACTTATATTCAGGATGGAATTTTTTTATGCGCATTGGACCCCTCCAATGCGATTAAAAAATTACCATGTACCTAAAATATTTAAAATTTCTTAATTTACTAGGAAACAAAACACTTTTAATTTTAAAAAGAAACCTGTGCATTCTCAGTTTTCTCAAATAAGCTTATTATCCAAACTGGGATTCGAGTAAAGAAAAAATTAAAAAATATAAAGTTCGCCATTTTATTCCACTAATCGATTAAGTCATTGTTGAAAATAAATTTCTCTATGAAACATAAGGTCTAAAACATGTAAAACGTAGCGAATTCTAACATTTTTTCATTTTATCCCAAACTGTGAAGATTTGGAAACAAAGAATGCAGTTATGTTTATTTTTAAAAATAGCAGTTAGATTCCTTTTGGATATTAAGCTATTTTAAATACTACCTATATAAGGTACTTCCTCTCCAGGAACCATGAAAATTTTTCATCTTGTAGGGCTGAGCGTGTCGACCGATAGAGACAGTATTGGATTACGATACAGTGAGATAATATCGGAGCTACAATAGCGAAGAGATTTGCCAGTGCGATTACCCAGAGTTAATCAATAAGTGATTGTTAAGAAAGCTAATTAATTAAAAAGTGTAAGTTTTTTTGGTAGAAACCGTATTTTATTTTCTGAAAAGAACCCCAGCTTGGAACAATTCTATAGTCGTGGATAACGACTATGTATTAATACCTACCTAAACTTCCTTGCTATTCGTAGGTGGGTTGGAGTGATCTGCTAACTGCTTATATGATATAGGTTCCTGATGAGATGATAATGAAACGGCTTCTGAGAACACATGAATAATATGCGTAATTTATATTTTATTTCAATACCTAATAAATAATAGATGGTGAATATCGCTTGCCTTTCCCGGTAAATGACAACAGGCTTGCCACCTGTTACATGGCCGCATGGGGTTTTAGATGTGGCACTTAACAACTTTGCCCACCCCTTCGGGGATAACTATTATAGGGACGTGATGTTATGTTATATTATCCACTAAGTTATGATAATTGTAAAAGTTAAATTGTAAACGTCTGTAACTTCCACAAGCGAGGCCTAGCCTTCTCTGGAAGTCACAGTACCTACTTGTGTAATTTTGGCTGTTTTTGGTTAATAAGAAAAATATTTTATTTTTGTTTTGATAAAGAACTCCTAAAGTGGCACACATACTTAGGTACCTAATGGTACTTGTGGAAAGAATTTCTTACAATTGGACGCTTTATCTTATAAATGCAAGGCAAAGGATATTCTTATGTTTATATTTACGTAATAAAAAATATATTTATCATTGCTTTATTTAGCATGTCATATTAAGTTATTAATTTCACGGTAAACTTAAACTTAATTAAACTTCTACTTGTGCTCTTACAACATTCTAGAATTCAGTGTTATTTTTGAGTGTTACGAAACCTACGACGATATGCGTTAAACACAAGTTGCTATAGATACTAATCCTTGGTGGGCGATTTGTTTACACAATTCTATAAGAAGGATATGAGATCTATTACTTTTAACAATACAGAATTTTTGAATTAATCATTTCATTCAACACGAGGTGTCTACTTATTCTATTTCTTAGGGCATATTTGGCCATCAATATCCATTTGCTTAACAAAGTAAATATAACAAACTAGTCAAAAATATTTCCTTCATTTCAATGTAAAAGCTGATCAGTAGAGATCACGACTCCGCCTTTATAATGACCACTCATAAATAACTTAAGTTATCATTTTTCAATGTTTTGCTTTCATCAGAGATAGGATTCCGAACTTGGGATTAAGCACTCTTTATTGTGGCTACCGCACACGAACGCACGCTCGCGAAACTCATTCATCAGGCGAGATTGATTGCAACTGTCAAAACGGTAATGGCGGCGAGTGGCGGCCATATTGGATCCGATGAATGCACCTAAGCCAATATTAATGCACATTATTGATGAGCCCCAACCCAAGTTCACGGTTACTTATTAGATGTGTAATTTATTAAACTTTGTACGTACCTATACATGTTAGGAAGAGGTAAATGGGCAAGCGATAAAGGCTCGTTAGCGACCGAGTTTGGTACAGTCGCCTGCAACAGCCGGTTGCGAAAGAAAAAAACTAGTAACTTATGGGTACAGTTATGTACCTAGGCTACTTTTGGCATTTCTTTTAGATAAATATGCTATATCAAAAATGATTTTCTTACCGTCACACTATATTTTTTAATACAAATGCGTGCGTCACACAAACATCTGCCACTACCGGATTCGAACCCGACACGACGACACCTTGAAACCGGCGGCGTACAGTCAACTAGTACTAGCTACCAAGAGTAGGAACAAAGTTGAAAATTTAGGAAGTAATTTCCACTGATAAACTTAACTAAACCTTAATAGAGTTGAGTTTTAATGTCGATAGTTTAAAATTTTTGACAAAAGTAATTAAATTTTCGGCTACTAAAAATATCAAGCTTCGGTCCTCATATTTTGGCAATGAGCTATGTTTATGGGACCCTACAACCCCCTTTCGACTTTTGTTTGTTTTCGAAACATTTTGTTTACTTGTAAACACACAGTAACAGTAAATCCATCCGTGCAACTGCCACATCATTGTTATTCGGTCTTTTTTCATGAACGTCTGCAGTGAAAGACGAAGATCAGATGGGACCATGGGTGAGACTATTTTTAATTATATTTTCTTAGTCATTCACCACAAAAATTGAAAAAAAAAATGTTTATTTTCTTGCTTAGAATATTCACAAGTGTTCGCTACAATGAAACAATTCAAAATTATGCTGAGAATTATCAATGCCAGGGTGTGTTGGTTCTCAGGTTACGAAAATTTCTTCACATTAACCTCAAGTTAAGTACCAAAATTTTTATACGTTAGGTTAAAAAAAAGATTTTGTTAAAAATACCGCGAGATATGGCAATGTCTTATTTTGGTTTTTATATAAAATCAAGTGTTTGCGAGTGTACCATTGTTAGTGGAGCGGAACGGGTGATGGCGGTAATAAATCTTTAATTGAATCCGCATCGCCTATTCAATCTCCGTGAATGATTGACTTGGTGAATAATGCGGGCTTACGTTAGCGACAGGGAACTTGTGACCGCTTCTTACAGGCCAATACATAACTAGGATAGTAGTGATTGCAACCATATTTATATTAACATAGAGATCAAAATATAATAAATTTGATTCAAGTGTTATTTTTTTATTTTCACCCTTTTATTTCGCTTCTAAACTAAATTCAAAAACAAGTTTACCTCTGTCGGTCTATAAATTTGCATTAATAAAACTAAATAAGTACAGCCACCATCAAATAGTTAGTGACTTAGTGACACTCAGGTGGTCAAATAAATAGACGCTACCAAAATGTCAATAATAACGGAACAAATTGTATTTTAAAGTTACTAATTATGTTTTTTTGGATAATAAATAAAAAAAAGTTTCCATGTTGTTGACATTATGGAAAATTTATTTGTAGCGATATTATTGACATTTTGTTAGCGTCTATTTATTGAGTGTTACTACTTGTTGCTGACTTTACCGAATGGAATATGAAAGCAGTTTTCATAGACGCATTGCGAGATAACATTAAATCAAAAACTAGTAATAAATAAAATAAAACAAAATCTGATTCGGACAACTTTATTAATTAGGTACTAAAATACAAAATCGCAAATTTGACACAACTTGTTCTCCTCATGCGATACTCATAACATAAGACATGTACCTATTTACATTCATTACATACATACAAAATTCTGTGAAATAATAACATACTTTACAGATAAGATTCCCTATTTTGTATATCATTTCATAAATATAAATTCGACAATATTTTTCTATGTATTTACAGATTATATAGATCTACGAAATAGAATATGTACCACAATTTGTAAAATAAAGTTCTGTATGGCAATCACCACAAATAACAGCTACTGGAAAGAAAAATAAATTAGCTGAGTAGTAAATTTTGACATAGGACCTGTAAATAGATTTATAGAGAGTAACATACATTTTTACAACAATAATTTAATATTATTATTATCACAATGAGAATTTAACCATCACAAAGATGTAAAAATTGTGAAAAAATAGTCATATCAATGTTTCAGAGTCAATTAAAGCAGCTTGTTGGGGTGTCTTTACCTGAAAAACAAATATTTTATTATAAATAAATATTATATCTATTTAAACATATAATAAAACTCTAGAGGTCGAATGTCTGTACATAGAAAAAAAGCTTAAAACCAAGTCGAGGGGATGTAAAAAGAGAGAAAATAACAAACAAAAAAAATTTTTTTGTTTCTTTGTCTGTTTATTTGTTTGTACGGGCTAATCTCCGAAATGGTTGGACCGATTCCAATAAAATTTTGCATGGTGATTCCTTATATCCCTGGTCAACATTTTAAATACTTTTTATTCCGAAAAATTAAAGTGTTCCCGTGGGATAGTTAAAAACCATAGTAACCGCGGACGAAGTTGCGGGCAACAGCTAGTTAGCATATATAGTTTGTAATATTTATGTACTGCTAGATTAAAAACACGCAAATTCAAAATATAAGTCACAATTGCAGTTGATTATCTACAACATCTACTACATACTACAGAATGATAAATTCCGAATTTATACACATATAAACCGTGGGACACAAAAATAATGTACCAGCTGCTTTTCTTGCGTAGCATGTCGTAAAAGGCGACTAAGGGCGTATTCGGTACTGGGTCTGTGATTGTGTAGGCGATGAGCTAGCCACTTGTTACTACCTTTCACGATTTTTAATCTGACCAAACCCAAATTTTGTGTGAATAAATGTGGTCTTAAGGAACACAGTGCTCCTTTGACTCTGCCTACCCCTTCGGGGATTACAGGCGTGATTTTATGTATGTATAAACACAAACGAACTACCTATATAAAATGTACATACAAATGAGCCTTAGCTGAGCTCGAAGCCGGCGCCGGACTGTATGGCGTAGAGCAGCTTCTCGGCCATCACCTCCTCCTGGTGGAACTCGGGCAGCTTCAGCAGGTTCATGCACGTGGACGACGACGGCAGCCGGTGCGACGCGCCCGCCGACTGGATGCAGAACGGGGGCTGCAAGTCCTGCGACGAAATAACACTGAGATATATGCGTGCATCACCGATATAGGCAGAGATAAGGGAAATGTTCCGGGAACAAATAAAATTCCGGAAAATAAATATCTGCAGACATTCACACCTATCAACTAGCCCCATTTTAAGCAACTAACGCTGCTTGTGTTACGGACACTAGATGACGGATGAATATATTTAATCGATAAATACATTATAAATATTCTTATATATATTGGGTCCTTACCTATGAAATTGGTGTTTTTATTCTGTCTTAGTATTTTGTCTGTAAGTATTAAGATTCAGAGTATTCCTAAAAAATAATGACCTCGTCTAAAAATAGACGATATTTTTGAGCTCTTTTGATTTGTTTTAAAAATTTGTTGTAAGTTTAATTGTGTTAAAATTGGACACGGAGACAACTCTTTTTAAGTGCCTCCCGAATACATCATTTTATTTGCATTCACATAAAAACGATAAAAAAATTTAGTATGGAAAATGCAGAATTCCCCAAAATCTCCATTCAAAACACCAATTTCATAGGTAAGGACCCAATATATAAATGTTTATAAACATCCAAGACGAGAACAAATGCATGAAAATTCATCACCCAAACTATTGCCCCCACCGGGGATCGAACCAAGAACCTCTCGAGATGGCGACGCCTTGAAACCGGCATACAGACCACTCCACCACGGAGGTCGTCAAATAATAAATAAATGTAATGTACGCGTTATTACATTACATCGAGGAGCTATTACATTACATTGATTACATCGAGGAGCTCGGTGGCGTAGTGGCTAGTATGCTTTGGCACGATTGAAAACAAAGCTACCTTGCCATGGTCAGGCCGTGGATGAGTGACCAAAACATTGTGATCTCGAGCTCCTCCGTGCTTCGGAAGCGTTAAGCCGTTGGTCCCAGTCGCTATTGCGACTGTTTCTACCCACCAACCCGCATTGGGCCAGCGTGGTGGTTTTACGGCCCATACTCCTCATGTGTTTCTCCATGAGGAAGGCCTGTGCCCAGCAGTGGGACGTATATAGGCTGAGTACAACGCGTACATCCCCACATAATATTATCATGCGTATATCACCTCCACCCATTGGTCTGATTGGCTTAAAGGTTGATTTGACTGGGAGAGAGCGATGTGTTATCGTTAAGTCCGCCACAAGTAGGTACAAGTGTTTTATGTACAATAAAGATTTAATAAATAAATTTCCGAAGGGGTAGCCTGAGACGCATGACACACATACACCTTGCCAGTAATTCTGTTGGTCCCACATAATAGAGGATATCCCCCATATAGACAGAGATAAAAGAGCTGGTGGTAAATTTGTAAATCATTAATACCTAATTTTTATGCTGCTTTATCGACATACAAGACAGCAACTAGATGGCGCTACTGTTTTAGAATATAAAGACATTTACACTGTTTTACTTATTATATATTCTTTACAAATATTTTGGAAGGGAACGTGTGCACTGTGCTCGAATAAAAGTATATTTTATATAAAGAGAGCTTCGCTGTTTGGGCCCTCTCAACATATTTTACATATGGGACAAATCCTAAGAAATGATACATACAAAGAACTTTAACAAAGTTTAGTACAGTTCATTTTTAATATCACTTGCCTCATACTAATGTGCAGAATTTAACATTTCTTTGGAGCCCGAGAGAGCTTTACATCAAGAGATTATCACAAAACTCATTGTAGAGAAATGGTGTACTATTTAAAAACCCTTTTAATTGAAAACCTAAATATCTTACAAGAAACTTACAATAAAGTATTACATGTAAGAACAGTTTTTTCAATTAATTTTACACTTTAGTTGGGTTTTAGGCAGATTTTGAAACTTACCTTAAATCCTAACAACGGTGGTCTGGAACAGCTGGTAACGAATTTCAACAACTGTCGCCTCTGGTCGTCGGTAAAATTCTCAACCACCTTCCAGAAACACTGCACGGTGACGTGCGTCGCCGAATACCCGCCTGTTCAAAAGTTGAACTTTATTTGAAAGAAAATAATCAGAAATTGTAGCCACTCTGAACTTTTGCGTCTATAAACAATAAACGTTAAAACAAAGAAAATAATATTATTTGTGTCTCAATATACTGAGTGTTTGGTAGTTCATTCTATGAATAATGAAAACAGTTATTTTTATTATTATTATGATTATCTTAGTTTAATGAATTCCCTTTCGCAATAATGTATTTTTACATTTCTAAAAGTGTTTACTTCATAACACCAGGACACCTAAAGATGCTGTAAATAAAATCTATATAGTCAATAGTAAACATTTCCAAAAAACCAAAAATTATAAAAATATTTTACTGCCTCTCTGGTCTAGTGGTCGACACCACTGGGTGTAGATCGGGAGGTCCGGGGTTCCATTCTTCACGGGGGCAGAGGTTTTTCTGCTCGGTTTTTGTTGGTGGTAGGGCTGCTAAGCCCGGCTAGCTAGCTACCACCGTCTTACCTAAATCTGTCGCCATAATAACAATGTTATAAGCATTTTTGTGTTCCGGCAATCAGAGGTAAGATAGCCAGCTCCACAGTTCTTGAGGATTACAGGTGAAGCTCGCTCCCACCTTCAGCCTTATCGTCAATTACCATCAGGTGAGATAAAGGCCAAGAGCTTACCTTCCATATATTTTTTTAAATAGTACACAAAAACAAACCAGCATATTGCGTGTGCGCCTTCATGTCTTCTAAGTCAATGGGAACTTCGGCTCCCGATATGAGCAGCTGCAGTTCTCTGCAGGAGAACATGCGCAGCCACTCGCCGTTCACCACCGATGTTAGGCCTCGCTTGAAAGCGTTGCATTGCGACCGGATCTGCCTAAAAACAATGACTAATTTACAACAAACTATTAACTATACTTATTTTAACTTGTCAAATCTTTAAAATTCTGAATGAATGAATGAATTTTGAATATTATAATGCAAACTGTAAGATAGGATTTCTTTTGTATCTATGTTTTACCTGTTCAGTTTGTAATCTGCAACTAGATGAATATATTCTATTCTATTTTCCGCTGTGACTGGAATATTTCCCCCGCCTGGCTTTAATTCTTCTATCTGTAAATAATTTTTTAAATGTTAACATTTACATTTAAGTGAAACATCACTATAATCTTATCTGAAAGATGACCACTGTTGAACATGATTTTGTGTTATTTGGTTGTTATACTTGTACAAATTCGTATAAACAAAGGAAAAATTAAATTTGTTATATAATTTTGGTCCTTTAAGCCGGATCAGGCGGCTTATTCACAATAAGCATGGGGCAGATATTATTCCAGCCACTTACAATCTGCAAGATTAAAAACGCGAAGCTCGAGCCCGACCGGGATGGCGGCGGGCAGACACTCACTATCCGATCTGGGGGACGTAGGATCTTATGTCAAGTATAAGACACTTACCCTCTGCTCCCCGAGCTCATCGCTAACAATAGTAAAGTCGAGGCCTAGATCTGGTACTTCGCCCCGCCCGTGCGACTTCAGCATCAGCAGTCCCCGGTACAGCCCCGGGTCGAGCGAAGCCAACGCGTGCACGTCTGGTTCTCTTGAAGAACACATCTTGCCCAGGAAAAACTCCGCTAGGGGTAACTCAACTAAGAGATTTTCGTATATTGCCTGGAAAAGTTTTAAATTTTCGAAACATATACACTTATTCTAAATTTTGACGACCTCTGTGGTCGAGTGGTCTGTACGCCGATCTCAAGAGGTTCTGGTTCGATCCCCGGTGGGTGCAAATGTTTGGGTGATGTATTTTCAGGCATTTGTTCCAGTCTTCCAGTTCCAGTCTTGGATGTTTATATATATTTATATATATTCAGGATATTTATATGGTTTTGATTAAATATATATATCCGTCATCTAGTGTCCGTATCACAAGCAGCATTAGTTGCTTAATATGGGGATAGTTGATAGGTGTGAATGTCTGAAGATATTTATATTATTATTATATATTAATTATGTCTTCAGACTTGGTTCAAACCTAACGGCATAACATTTATTTGCTTAGAGGAGGAAAGGAACAGCATTTTTTAAATCAAATCTGAATTTAGTTTTTGAGACTTTATTTCAAAGTGCATAAAGTCAATAAAAAGGAAAACATTGAACATTTTGACTTCTTATTATAAAACATCTTATGGATATTTCTATAACAAGGCCAGCCCAAAAAGTGTTTTTCTCAAATTTCAGCAAAATATATTTAAAAAAAACAGAACGTACACTATTTGTAAAGATAAAATATGTGTTACATTTCTTGATGTACTTTTACTTACTTTGCCCAACATCCTTCCGACGAAATAATAATGCATCGGAAAATCATCGTATAATAAATGAACACCTGGATTTGGATACAACATATTGTCTTTTGTTAACCTAAACAATCCTCTGTTCGGATCAAATGCTGATCTGAAAAAGTATCGCCATTATTAGGTAATCATGAATAGAACTATAATGAACTTAGAAGCGTTTTGATTTAAAACTAATGGTAATTTTTAGTAACTTATGAAAAGTAAGACTAGTTTCATAAAAAAACAAAACAAAAGCCATTGATTGTAAGAAAATTGAATACTCTTCAGACTACTTACTTTAGTAATTCTGATAGGAATTCCCTAAAAAGGCCACCACCGTCAACGCCGGCTTCCTCCGCGCCCGCTTGGTTGATCAATTGAACGCGAAGTTTTAATTTCATATCTGGTTCTAAACAAAATAAAACACAAAATTCTTAAAACGAGAAATACGACTGGAATCAAAAAACAGCTAGACTTTTTCAAATTAAAATCAATCAACTGTCACTTTGCAAAACAAACATTTTGCACTTTATTCTCAGCAAGTTAGAGTTGAATGTCTGGTATAGAATGTTTTGTGTGTGTGTATATTCTGACATTCACTGGACTCTGCTTGACTCTGGTGTACTTTTGGAAGTAAATGACTTCTTTTAAATTCGAAAAGAGGATTTACACCTGTCAAAAGTTATTTTTTCGCTTAACAAGTGTTGTGTTGAATAAGTTGAATTCTTACCATTCTCTGGTCTAAGTTTATCGAAAGCGTCTTCATATAAATGCGTCCGCCTTACACTGATGTAAATCGAGGGACCCTCATTGAAGTTCGTCATTTCATACCAGTGATCATGTTTTTCTCTGAAGACCATAAATAGAAACATTGACCAATACAATTAATAGGAAATTATAGATAACAGATGGTTTAATACAATAAATTATAATTTACCTTGTTAATAATCCTTGGAATATGAGCACTCGGGTGGAAAAAGGCACTACAAATGGAATCTCTCGTAGTATTGTCACTGTTCTCAGTTCTTTGATAGTCAGAGGAGGACCTTCTTCTGTGGAACCAGAGAATAATCACATATAAGTAGTGACATATGTGTCTAATTTTGACTTATAAAAATAAGGGCATAAGTAAAAATTTAGTTTAAAGGCAATGGAAACACAAGTAATCTGTCAATCTGTTTGGAAATTGCTACAGCCGCCTAGAATAAATGTAATGCTTGTATAAGGTACATCGTCTTGCATCTCCTATATAGATATAGATCGTGATCCTACAGTGTAATAAAACTGTGACATGAGATTATAATCTCCACAATAGTCTACTGCTGGACATAGGCCTCTTTTAATGTGCACCATTTTACCCTGTCCCCCGACCTGATGCATTCAGAACTTGCCAGCCGAAGCTCTTTCTCGCCCGAGGGCGTTCCACAATACGAGTCCCCACAAGAAGACACATTTACCCCAACGCTGGCGGTTCTCCCACATATATATTACTAGCCTACAATCACTTCAGCTTGTTAATTTCGGACAAAAGGTGTAGTTTTTTTTTCACTACTTGTTTTAGTCTCCAAGCGGGCGGACCACGGCACAATGATCCATGGCTGTGCCTTGGATATTATGGCCGAAACATTTGCATTCAATAAGGCGCGTACTCTGCTGTACTTTTGCGGCAAAAGGAAAGATAATTTGGTTAGCGCGTGCAGCTTGCAGGCGGTGCTGCAGTACCTGGCTTGGCCGCGAGCGCGGCGCTGAGCGCGGGCGGGCGGCGCAGCTGGCGCGGGTTGGGCGGTGCTGCAGTACCTGACTTGGCCGCGAGCGCGGCGCTGAGCGCGGGCGGGCGGCGCAGCTGGCGCGGGCTGGGCGGTGCTGCAGTACCTGGCTTGGCCGCGAGCGCGGCGCTGAGCGCGGGCGGGCGGCGCAGCTGGCGCGGGCTGGGCGGTGCTGCAGTACCTGGCTTGGCCGCGAGCGCGGCGCTGAGCGCGGGCGGGCGGCGCAGCTGGCGCGGGTTGGGCGGTGCTGCAGTACCTGACTTGGCCGCGAGCGCGGCGCTGAGCGCGGGCGGGCGGCGCAGCTGGCGCGGGCTGGGCGGTGCTGCAGTACCTGGCTTGGCCGCGAGCGCGGCGCTGAGCGCGGGCGGGCGGCGCAGCTGGCGCGGGCTGGGCGGTGCTGCAGTACCTGGCTTGGCCGCGGGCGCGGCGCTGAGCGCGGGCGGGCGGCGCAGCTGGCGCGGGCTGGGCGGTGCTGCAGTACCTGGCTTGGCCGCGAGCGCGGCGCTGAGCGCGGGCGGGCGGCGCAGCTGGCGCGGGTTGGGCGGTGCTGCAGTACCTGGCTTGGCCGCGAGCGCGGCGCTGAGCGCGGGCGGGCGGCGCAGCTGGCGCGGGCTGGGCGGTGCTGCAGTACCTGGCTTGGCCGCGAGCGCGGCGCTGAGCGCGGGCGGGCGGCGCAGCTGGCGCGGGTTGGGCGGTGCTGCAGTACCTGGCTTGGCCGCGAGCGCGGCGCTGAGCGCGGGCGGGCGGCGCAGCTGGCGCGGGTTGGGCGGTGCTGCAGTACCTGGCTTGGCCGCGAGCGCGGCGCTGAGCGCGGGCGGGCGGCGCAGCTGGCGCGGGTTGGGCGGTGCTGCAGTACCTGGCTTGGCCGCGAGCGCGGCGCTGAGCGCGGGCGGGCGGCGCAGCTGGCGCGGGTTGGGCGGTGCTGCAGTACCTGGCTTGGCCGCGAGCGCGGCGCTGAGCGCGGGCGGGCGGCGCAGCTGGCGCGGGTTGGGCGGTGCTGCAGTACCTGGCTTGGCCGCGAGCGCGGCGCTGAGCGCGGGCGGGCGGCGCAGCTGGCGCGGGTTGGGCGGTGCTGCAGTACCTGGCTTGGCCGCGAGCGCGGCGCTGAGCGCGGGCGGGCGGCGCAGCTGGCGCGGGTTGGGCCGGTGCTGCGTGCCCGCCACCACGAGCACGGCGGCCGCGCCCTCGGGCACGGCGCCCGCCGCCGGCCACTCCTCCGCGCCGCAGAACTGCAGCCGCGAGTCGCGCACGTACAGAGCGCGCAGGAGATGCGTGCACACCTGGACCAACACATTTCTTACATTTTAATAAAACATCCAAGCCATGGAACCTATGCGACTGAATTCACGAATGCGCTTATTACGAGTAGTTCAAAGCACTTTACTTATTCTAATATTTAGGACTATCAGTTGCCCGCGACTTCGTCCGCGGTTACTATGGTTTTTAACTATCCCACAGGAACCCTTTAATTTCCCCGAATGAAAAGGATATAAGTTGTTGACCAGGGATATCATCATCATTTCGGAGATTAGCCCATACAAACAGACACAGAAACAAAAAATTTAAAAAAAATGTTTTTGGTATTTTCCATATTTTTACATCCACCGGACTTGGTTTTAAGCATTTAATTTTCTATGTATGTACGGACATTCAACTTCTACAGTTTAATTATATGTATAGATCAAAAGAGGTATGGCTGTTCATGATATATCATAACGCAAACTTTCAGATCATGTCACCGACTAACCTTAAACAAGTGCGACCACGACGGCGTCTGGTTCTTCCCGGAGAGCTGTATCTGCGAGTGGCCCACCGCGTCGCGGTAGGGCCCGCCGACGGCCGGCCGCGTCTCCGGGTACGCCAGCTCCACCAGCCCGAGGCACACCTGCCGCAGCGTACGGCACAACCCGCCGAGTTCAGAGAACTCGAACGCGTGGATACGACCGCCCGATGTGTTGCTTTCGCATGTGTTCGTTACTGGGGAGGATAAACAAAATTATAGTTCTTTACCTATGAAATTGCCGTCCTTTTCTCTCTTAGGTTTTTTGTCTGTAAAAATTAAGTTTTACAGTATTCTTAAAAAATAATTACCTCCTTTAAAAATATACCATATTTATGAGCTCTTTTGATTGTTTTGATAATTTGTTGTAAGTTTAATTGTGTTAAAATTGGACACTAAGACAACTCTTTTTAAGCGCCTCCCGAATACATCATTGGATTTGCATTCACATAAAAACGATATATATTTTTTATGAAGTGTGATATCACACATATTGCTAAAGCTTGTCTTATGATACATACCAAAAATTATTATGTTTAGAATCGTCATTGTGAGGGAAACTGAAAAAATGTAAGTATGGAAAATGCAGAGTTCCCCAAAATCATTGTCATAGGTAAAGACCTATTATATAGTCTGAATATGAATAATGTATGGATCTGAATGTTGGGCAACGAAAGTGATGGATGAAAGAAAACTGCACTCAGCAGAGATGCGAATGTTGCGATGGACGTGTGGGAGTCACAAGAATGGACAAGATCAGGAATGAGTATATTAAAGGAAGTTTGAAAGTAGCGCCAGTGTCAGAAAGGATTAGGAGCAATAGGTTAGCTTGGTATGGACATTATGATGAGGAGGGATGAATGTCACATTAAATGAATGTCACATTACTTTTTATTGTTCTTATTGCGCCGCGGGTTATGCCCGGAATACATTTATTAGGCGTTCTTGTGTGTTTTATAATAATAAACTAAGCGACATCGACATTTTTCATATACCTTTAAATGTTTATAAGCGTTTGGTAGGGGAAGTAATGGGTTCGTAGACAGTAATTGACACATTGTCTCATAAGTGGAGCATTACCGTCTTAATTTCCGAATTTTTTTTTTTTTTGTATGTTTTTAATGGAACTGTAGGTCTATTAGTTTTAACAACTCGTAAATATAAATGTATATGACTGTTTGTTGTCCTAAATAAATAAATAAAAAAAAAAAAAATTATAAGATTCTGAGCATGGATGTGGTCGGACCTAGAGTGAGAGAAGGACCAAAGTAGCGATGGATTAAATGTGTGAAGAATTATATGAGAATAAAAGAAGTGGATGCTGAGCTGACGAGTGGCAGAAGAGAAAAGAAGAAGAAGACAGGTTGTGCCGACCCCACCTTGACGGGAAAAGCGCAAGAAGAAGATACAGTCTGAATAATTCAATAGGTGCATTTTGACAGATGAGCTTTATGGACCATTTACATTGGTATGGGAATCGACGAATCTCACTACAAACAACTGTCAAAATGCACCTATTTTATTCAGACTGTAGTATAGTTTACTCGTGCAAGTAGTCACTGTATAAGTACAGTTTGTTCTGAATATTGCTTGCCTCACATTGTGCTTGACAACAGGGTCTCTTCTGTTATCTGGGGTCTTAAACTTCACCATAGAAATGTTAGTGTTGACACCAAATGATGTTATGTTATTTTTTTTGTAAAATTCTCCCATATAGGGAAGGCAAAGGGAACGAAGCCCATACAGCCAAGTCTTCAGAATACATTTCTTCAGTAGTTTGCATTGAAATGCTAGTGTAATGCATTTTAATGCATCTTGGGAGAGTTTGGCGTCAAACGATCGATGGCAGACACTGTGGTGCTACTTGGATGAGGTGGATTGCCACGATAAAAAACTCATCACTTTTCACACCACTTGACGCTTATTTCGATAATCCTCAACAGATGTTATGTTATTTACAGTACTCGCTACTTAGGATAGTCAAGATTTGTTTTCGATGGAAAATTAGCCACACTTAACTCAATAATCAAAAGTTAAGGCCCTAAACTATTGATTGAGTTAAGTTATTGAAATATAATACAATACGGTAGTCGAAGTAGCGTTGGGCGTTTGTTAGTAATAACAATCGAATTATTCGAATGTTCCGTTTATTCGAATAATCTGTCAATTGTTCACTGCTTCTATGAGATGCGGGGAAATGAAATGCAGCAACGCGTTACGAACGTGCTGCACTGCACTCCACAACAATCGATCTACCTTGCGAATGATTCGTAAGATAGATCGATTGTTTATTCGTTAGCCGCAGCGAAGCGTGCCGCGCGGTTTGCGCTTAGTATATGTCGTGTTTAATTATTGTTATTCGAATAATCGATTGCTTTTCGAATAATATATCATCAAAAAGAATAAATCAACATTCGAATGCTTGATAGATCAATTTTCAATTCATTCGAATAATTTTTTCGGAACAATCGCCCATCGCCAAGTCAATGTTTGGCACATGAAGCAATTTTGAGTGAGATAGTAATAACAAACATTATCTCATAAGCAGTAGAATAAGTATGAAACACTTACAGCTCATTTTAACGTCTTCATCATCAATATCTCTGCAGAACTCAGTGTCGTGTAATGTGCCAATTAGAAGTGAAAACAGAGCACAGAATACCGCCAAAGGAGCTAGTAGTCTATGCACTCCAATGACGGTATATTCAGCCCCCATGCCTCTGGACAACGCCGAGAGAAGAGGTGTAGCCGACCCACCAAATGAGGACTCATGGCTCATGTTGCTCAACCAACGCCAGAGGCCTCTGATGAATATTGGTTTAAATGCTAATGTATAGAGTAACCTAAAAAATGTGAGAATTAAAAATAGAAAAACAAAAAGTAAAATGTTGAAATACAATTCATTTAGATGAATATAGCGCACTTGCAAAGACACAAATACATTTAAATCTTTAATTTGAAGTTTTTCTTACCTATATTTATGTAACGCCATTCTGTGACTTAATAACAAATTGTGACACAAGTCAGACATGTAATCTAAAAACTCATCACAGAGATCAGTCTCAGTAATCTGAGAACATGTGACCATCACACAGCGATCAGGTTCATTCAGTAATTCTATACATTTTGT
The DNA here is from genome assembly GCA_910589355.1 of Parapoynx stratiotata. Taxonomy (NCBI): domain Eukaryota; kingdom Metazoa; phylum Arthropoda; class Insecta; order Lepidoptera; family Crambidae; genus Parapoynx; species Parapoynx stratiotata. The sequence goes on from OU342458.1 coordinate 13,527,234, forward strand.
CAACAACAGCTTTTCTCTCACTGAAGCTGGGTTCGGCTCTGTTTCACTATCACTATCGTCATCCTTGTCAGCGGCAGTTTCTTGGCTGTACAACGAATCCTCATACTCATAAGAAATTTGTTTGTTACATACATTCACAGTCAACTTAGCTATTAATTTAAGATAATTTAACACAATAGGATTATTTGGCAGTCTTGTGTTGTTCAAATTACGAATATCGTGTGCTGTAACAAAAAGAGAATTAGTTAACTTGTTTGCCTTAAATATATGTCGTGTAAAAATATATAAAACACAATACCAAAGTCTGGAGGTTCCAAGGATAAAACAGAATGAAGTAGCCAGGAATCATTGATTAATAATTTACTAATAAATTTATTATTGTCCTCTAGACATTGTAGTAGGGAAAGAAATGGAAATTTGTTTGCTGTGTCCTCCCTGAGTGCTGGTACAATGAACATTTCCACTGGTTCCAAGTAAGGATTACAGAGGAAAGCTGATGCAAACTCTGCCATTACAGTATCACTGAAAAGGAATAAAAGTTCATATGTAATCAAAACTCATAAGTATGAGATAGATTATGCAATTTTCCACAAATCAATGTCTGAGCACCCATTATTTGGTATCAAGAGTGATTAAATTCTAAATAAATTACTCAAAGATTTACTTCTGTTTAATTTTACAATTATACAGATTTGCAACTGAAGAACAACAAGACTAACAAGGTCCTTATTGATACATAATAAAATATTGTCAGCTTTAATTTACATAAGGAATGCAATAAACGATTTTATTTGATTTTTTGAAATGAGTCAAACTACTATGTTATAAAAAAAAAAAATTACATACTCATAATTAGGAATATTTATATGGGTGGTTAAGTTTAAAGGCCTTTGGATGAGATCTAAGAAGGCTCCACAAAGTGGTGTTGGTGGGTTTGGTGATGGTCCATATAGAGGAGGAGTTCTTTGGCACAGTAGGTGACACAGATCCTTGAAATATTCTGAAACAGAATAATCAATTATGTTAATGAAACAATCTAAAAATAATATTTTTTTTTATTTCAAGGGGGATGAATAGATTACATAATAAATACATCCAAAATCACTTAATTGCTTGCAGTATAAATGTAATTTCATACATGCAAACATGTGAATTACATGAAACATTTTATATAGCATAAGTCACAGAAAAATGTAATAAAATCTATATATTAAGCTTATTACCTCTTCTGATGAGATATAAGAATGTATTTCCAACAACAGACAGAGCTTCATCACAATTAAGGGTTGTTTCTGCAGTTGACACGGAAGTAAACACCTCAAGCATCCTGAGAGGAACAGCCAGTGGCACCTGCATAATCAAGTTAAAATATTATTCCTTAAGGCAGAAAATAAATAACAGAACAAAAAATAGTTTAATTTTAAGTACAATTAACTGTAAATATCTCTTGCTCTTACAAGGGGCAACACCAACTGGCTGTAACAAGGAGACTTAAACATGGTGAAAGGTGGGTTGAATGATGATGTATGTATACTTTAAATAATTCACATCAACACTATGACAGAATAAAAAGAAATGTAAATGAAGCCATCTCAAACATTTTAAGCTTAAATGTTATACAGAGTATAATTTTTTTTTTTTTTTCTATAGAACTTACCTCAGGATTATCTTTCAAAAAACGTAAATGTAAAGCTAATAATCTGCGAACTTGAATACATGAACAAGTATTCTGAAAAACCTTTTTCCACTTTTTGAGCAATAATTGTGATATTGAAATCTGAAGCAAAGAAATTGGATAAGTATATTTATAAAATATTTCAAAAATATTTTGGTGCTAGAGAAACTATCTTGTATTAAAGTACAGGACTAGGATAATTTATGGTTTTTTATATGAAATTTTACAGCAAATAATTTATACAACCCAAATTATTAATATTTCATAGACAATTCTAAGGAAATAAATTAGCACATAACTTAATTTTACAAATTAAAACAGAAAATCACATACCAATCTGGTATAATCTTTCTTTGCATCATAAAAGAATAATAATTTTGCAATCAGTGTTGTAAATACCAGTTGTTCATCTTTATTTGCTTTAGGAAACAAGGTATCAAACTCTTCACGTTCAACCTGTTTACAGTGTTTTCTTGTTAGGTAACTTCTAACAAAAGCTTGAATTTTTATTGTACTGTTTAAACGTTTTCTGTGTTCCTAAAAAAATATTGTATATTGATAGAATAAAAGTTACGATTAACAATACCAAAACGTTATTGTTTAAGAGAAAAAACCTCTCTTTTCTGTCTTTGCTGTTGGGACTGTAGAATCAAAGCATCTCTGTCGGTTTTGCGTTGAGCACTTGCACCAGCTAAATTTTGTTGAGGCTTCCTTCTAAAATCTCCTTCAAACGAATACATTGCTGAAATATGACAAAAGTATTAAATTGTAATTAAAAAAAAAAATCTAAAAATTGTTTAATTAATATTATAAAAGAGTAAACATGGATCAGCTGAAAGAAAAAAGCTTTGGTGTACGTATAAATTTTTTACCTTAAACCGGTGTCTGTGGTTACTCTTAATACTAAAACATATTTATATTTCACTCAAAACATACAACTTGTAAATCGTAGTTTAATTTATCATGTGATGATTGATCAAAATCATCGAATATTAGCAGAAAAGATATTGTTTTTCGAATGACATGACAGATTCGTAATTTTTGTTGTTGTTGTTGTAAAATTCTCCCATGTGGGGAAGGCAAAGGGAACCAAACCCACACAGCCAAGTCTTTGGTATATAGATTGCATGGAAATACAAGTGTAATACATTTCAATGCGTCTTAGGAGTGTTTGACGTCAAACGATCGATGACAGACACTCTGGTTTATTTCTTCTGGTGGATTACCACGATATAAAAATCCCATAGTTTTTTCACACCACTTGACGATTCAATGATATTCAATATTGCTAATCATTATTGACACATACTACACAAAACTACACTGATTTTACGCAACAAGATCAACTCCGAAACAATATTACAATCACTGAAATAAAAGTCACGTCTGCCGTAGTTGAAGTTGAATAGCGCCAAAAAATTCTCATTTTTTTGAGACATGAAGACATGGCTGTATGGGCTTAGTTCCGTTTGCCTTCCCTACTGTATTGGAGAATTTTACAACAACAAGCTAAACTTTGCTGATTGTTTTGTGATGGAGTTTTAGGCGCCATTCAACTATGGCGGACGTAATTTTTATTTCAGTGATTGTAATATTGTTTCGGAGTTGATATTGTTGCGTAAAATCAGTATAGTTTTGTGTAGTAAATGTCAATAATGATGAGCAATGTGGAGGATCATTGAAATAATCGTTGTGGTGTGAAAAACGATGGGATTTTTATGGAAGTAACACCATCATGCCATCGATCGTTTGACGCCAAGCTCTCCCAAGACGCATTGAAATGTATTACACTTGATAATATTGATAATATTGAAGAAATGTATACCGAAGACTGTATGGGCTTCATTCCCTTTGCCTTCCCTACATGGGAGAATTTTACATCACAGGAAAATTAAAAAAAAAAATGGGAGTTTTTGGCGGCATTTGACTAATGGCGGACGTGATTTTTATTTCGATAATTTTAATATTGTTTCGGATTGGATATTGTTACGTTAAATCAGTGTAGTTTTGTGTAATAAGTGTCTGTGATGATGTGCAATGTGGTGGATTATCGAAATAAGCGTCAAGTGGTGTAAAAATTGATGAGTTTTTTATCGTGGTAATCCACCTTATCCAAGTAGCACCACAGTGTCTGCCATCGATCGCTTGACGCCAAATTCTCCCAAGATGCATTGAAATAAACTACTGAAGATATATATATGTATATATACTGCAGACATGGCTGTATGGGCTTCGTTCCCTTTGCCTTCCCTACATGGGAGAATTTTACAACACAAAAAAAATGTTGATGTTTTGCACAGATTAGAGAGAATATGTTTTGTGATTGCATTGCAAAATTGTCGGCTTTTGGCTTCATTTTATTTTTATTCAGTCTTATTGAAACCGAAAAAGTTGGCGAAAACTTGGAGAAATGATACTGGAATAAATGGAAACCTGATTTAGAATAGGTAATTTCTCGATCACTTGTCGCTCCATTGCTTGTTTTATTATCATTATGTTACTATAAACAATTTCTGTACTGGTTCTATACAATCGCACCACCACGGGTGTTCTCTCACAGAAAATATCTTTAAAGGTTTCACTGAGGAGAAGTAACAGATTCGTCAAAGAGACGCCTGAGTAAGAATGGCAGATATTCTTGTTGAGGCAGAAGAAAGTATGGATCGCGGCAGTCGGGTGAGATATTGTTTGTGAAAAGCTGTATTATTGACTTGACTGTAAAGTTTTTGTTGTCCATTTTAATTTCACTCGGAATTTTCACTTCTTTGCAGGTCTCCTCAAGACCCTCATTGGAACAGGTGAAAGCAGTTGTAGATTTTATGCAAAAACATCCAGAGTTGGCGCAATGGAAGCTGAGGTATGGTGTTAGTCGACATAAATTTAAAAAGCTCTGGGTGGACCTTTCAAACATGGCAAATTCTATAGAAGGGACAACAAAATCTACAAAAGGGTGGATTAAAGTAAGTTTTATTATATTGTATCAAAACTCCATTGATCTGTTTGTCAGGCAAATTTTCACTGGATAGGGTGTTATCAAGAATATTTGTCATTGTTTGTAAACTTTATTTTTCAGTTCTGGTCTGATAAGAGGAGAAGTGTTATATTAAAACAGAAACAAATAGAAGAAGGAAAATTGCAAGGAAAACTATCGCCATTAGAGCAAAAGATTTTAGATCTTAGTGACTACAAACCAATTAATAGTTTGTATTTTTATTGACATTTTCTTTTATTGATACATAGACATTCATTATGTTTTCAATACACAATTCATACATTGCTTTAACTGTACAATTCTCATCTCAACAGAAACTTCATTTGTGTTGATTACAGAAAAAAGACGGAGTGTAAAACAAGAGCCATGCAATGGAGATGATGAGTCTCTGAATAACATGTTTTCAAAGGAGGACGATGAAGAATTAGAAGAGATATTTTCAGGCGAAAATGATGAAAGGAATTTGAATATTATGGAAAAATTGGTATGAATTATTTTTATGTTAGTTTGTGCTCTCATAAAGTTTTTAGCAATGTTATCTAATAGCTTTTATTTAAATTCATAGAATGCACCTATACTTTTTAATCTGTTTGTGTTTAATTTTATTAAAAAATAATACAACAGTTGAAGACCTTGTTTCCTTGGTCCAGGTTGATGTGATGGGCCAGCAGGCATCGGCCATGGCTCAGGTGGCTCAGGCACAACTAGATAATTCTAAAGCATTGGAACGACTAGCTGAAGCATCTCACATTCAGGTATTTTTTTATAGAAAAAAATGGTTAATAAAAACCTAGATCGTTATAGATAGATAGATAGACATATTATTATGTGATATGTGATAAAAGTAACCTGTATGGTTTGAAATATAATAAAATTGATTGGTTAATTCAACTAGAATTTTTTTCATATTAAAAAGTTTAGAAATAGGTCAATATTTTATCTTATATTCAAATAAAATTATAAGATGTTTTGGTCACAGAATAGTCTGTTTTTCTTTCTGTAAAATTTTGGAATTGGAATCATAGTTTTAATATTACTTAATATGTTTCATAATATAGGCTACCTTATAAAAATAAATAATATGTACCAACCTTATTTTAGGCATTGGCTGTGGATAGATTGGCTATTACATTTGAAAATGTGAGTTCTTCAGTCCATGAAGTGAGGAATGCTCTACTTAGTATAGATTATACTATGAAAAGGTACCAGCGACAGAGTTCCAATATATTTAGTTAAATATTCTTTGGTATCAACACAGGAAAAGAAGGTCTTGATTGTGTAAAATTATTACGAAATTCATATATGGGAAAAATATATGAAACCTTGAGGTCCATGAATGGATTTCTCCCCATCAAAATAATCGTGGATATAGCAAGTCACTGGACATGTGCCTTCAGAAGCATGGAGGAACTTAAATGAAAATGTTTTATTAGCCTCTTACTAGAGGCTTACGTTACGGAATAGATCGCGCGGTCGTTCACTAACGAGATGAAGTGATCGAATGAAAGACTCGTCGTCCTCCAAGGAGGAAACTCATCCGATCGAGGTGTAGCTTTACTGCTGACCACGATCCTCAGATATGAGGGACCGACTAGAGAGAGAGAGGCTAATGTGGCCATACTTGGCGTAATTGTAAAAATTTTAGGTTGCGCCTTAAATTTGTGAATTATAATCCATTATTAGTTAATATGCAGCAATATATTGTTAAGATAATGTGGTAATTAATATTTATACATGTTTAAAAAGACAATGAAGTTCTTTACCTATGTATGTATTAATATTCTGTTACGATTTATTTCATATTTTTGCAATATATCAAATACCGTTTTATACAAAAAAAAATTTATTCAGTACCAAATTCTAGATATGAAAGTAGAAAACACTAACATAGTTAAACTAATAGGTAGATATGACTACTTATTACTTTCCTTATTATAAGTATAGGTATCTTATCAGGTGTTATGATAACGCGGCTTATCATACGTAGCTGAGTTTCAAAGCAGTCTGCTCTACTTTTATTGTTAAAAGAGTGCAGTTTATTGAAAAACGATATATTTCTACAATGCAAGTAAACAGGTCGAGTGAAAAACTCGCGAGCGATCGAATAAAATGAGTAACGTTTTCGTGATAGTTGTTTTGTGTTTTTTAAATTACTGTTATGGTGAGATATGTCCGAAACAATGTGATTGTGATATGACTAATGATGGCCTGAACAGGGCTATTTGTGTGGGACAAAATATTATTAGTATAGAAGTTGGAGTGCCAAAGGCTGTGCAAGTTTATAGCCTGAGTCATAATGTGATCAGTGAACTAGATAATTTTTGTTTTAAGGTAAGTTACAGCGTATACAATAACAAATACATACATCTCTTTCTCACACAAGTGTGCAAGCAAGAAATCCAAGGGCGTTAATGAAACACTCGTAATTCTTTTATGGCGCCTTCGAGATAAACATAACTTGACAATGAGCGTGATATAATGAAAAAATATATGTATTGTTTTTTTTTCAGAATGCAGGCTACTTATCTTTGGAAGTATTAAATCTTTCTTACAATTTAATATTCTGGATTGGCTTGCATGCATTTTCTAGATTAGACAAGTTAGTAAGCTTGGATATGAGCAACAATCGCCTCAGGTATATTCCGTCAGATCTTTTTTGGGATACTCCGAAGCTCAATCATTTGGATTTGTCATCGAATATTTTTGAAACTCTCAAAAATGAACCGTTTATAATGCACTCGACTTTGCAGGTATGTTCATAATATCTTTACAAAATGTATGTGTTAGCCTTTATTTTTATCAACATTTTAAACGCATATCATCACGCCTCTTTCCCCGAAGGGGTAGGCAGAAGTGTTAACGCCCACATTTCGTTATATATGTTTAGTCCCCATGTAACAGGTGGCTAGCCTGTTGTCATGAATCGGGCGTAATGTAAGGCAAGCGATATTCACAATCAACTGTACCTACATAAGTTTTATTCAAACTCAGTGGTACAGGCGGAGGGTTCGAACCCGCGAGTCCCGCGACCTCTCGAACGAATAGTGTCCCGTCCGTCCCAACTCAGCTACTGCTGTCTAAGTAATAACAACATAACATTTTGAAATATAAACAATATCCACTTGTTTGTGCAAAGTCAGTTTTATGTGATAATTATATGTAGAAAATGCAATTGATGAAAAATAATGGATCCCAAGTGGCAAATTAAAGTAATTCATAAGATTCATTTCTTTTTTTTTAATTTTAGGTGCTGAATTTAAACAACTGTCGTATGGTCGCCTTGCCGGATAGACTCTTCTCAAGGTTGCCGAACCTTAAAAAATTAGACCTTAGCGAAAACTACGTTATGACTTTGAGCTCGCAAGTACTGGCTCCTATGCATAGATTGGAAAGGATAGAACTGAGAAATAATTTTATGAAATGTACCAAAGAAGTCATCGCAGTCGAGTCCTGGATAGTTTCTCGTGGCATTACTTACCAGAAGCAATGTAAAAACCTATTTCCCAAAATGTCCGAGAAAATGATTGCCGCCGTAACGGAGAGAGAGGAAGTCGATGTGAAAGACGTATGGAATATAACTACACCGCAAATAAACTCGACTTCAGTTGAGATAACAACTCCGTTAACGCCTTTCCAAAAATTCGATAAAGAATTCTCGTCGTTTCAGGCTTTTCTCATTGGTGTAGAAATAGGGCTGGCGGTGGGGATTGTGGGGACGTATATTTGGCTGAGAAAGTTCTGTAAGTGCGGGCAGTTGGACTGTAGCCGCGCGAGTATTACGCGGCAAAATAGAAGGTTGCAGAGGATGAGAGAGGGAGACTTGAGGGCTAATTTACTTTGGAGTAACATGGCAAATGCAGATCTGGAGACGCCGCCGTCGTTCCGGCGCCAGCTGCCGCTGCCGGTGCGGTCTCCACCAGTTCCCGCGTACGGTATTTCGGTCGCTAGAGACGCTGGTTTGCAAGTGGACGCTATCAGGCTCCCCGATAGAGCCGAAACACCACCGCCGGCTTATAATGAGTGTCGCGTTAACATGTAACTTAGGAGTTATCCTAACGTGTTTACAATTACATGGTTTAAAAACTATGACATTTTCGTTAATTTCATTACATAGTGTATAATTCTTCTAGGATAGATTATTTTTTATAAGATTTGTGATACCAATTTAGCTCCTTTCATAATGTGTGAAGGAAATAACTCATAAGTTGTTGATGTTCGGTAATATTTTAAATAAATAAAATAGAAAAGTGATTACAATGTAAAATTTATTTATTTATATAAATACCATTATCACATTTAATTTTTTAATATTATCTGTCAAAATATAAAATTACTTATAATAAGCTAAAATCAGACTCTTACAGAATTTAATATAAATTCTTTTGAAAATAAACATTATTTGGGTAACTACATAAACTTTTTGTACAATTCATAACACAACCACAATGGCAATTGATTTACGTTGACTATGGCATAATAATGGCGCATTGAACAAAAAATAAATACAATTTCATTATCATTAATCATAATTTTGAGTAATTATTATAAAGTATTGTGACTTCGAGTCTAGTATTGTATTATATGGAATGTTCTATTTTGCAGTTATATTGTTAACACGTATATTTTGGTAATATAAAGGAACACAGTTGGAAATATACAATAGTAAGTAAAATTATAGACTATTTCTAAAAAATAAAGTATAGTTCATAATATATTATACAGAAGTAAAAATTATCAGTTAATATGATATTTACAATTGTGCTATGGAATATTTTGTTTACAGAACAAAATTTATCTTACGTAATAATGAGTTCATGATATAAAAATGGAATTGTTTATCTCTATATACAGTGACTTAATATTACTAAGCAATTACCAGGCACGTTCGTTCATTCTTTACACAATAGCAATGCCAGCTGCCTAATCATCAATGGTCATACATTAGACACACGTTAAATTATCTTATTAATCATACTTCAAGAAAAATATTTAAATAGAATAGGTTGCTTTAGGTACCAACTTAAGGTCTACGCTCACTATCCCTGAGCATACTTACCGTACTAGGACCGTAACTGGCACGTCAAATATTCTTTGAATAGCCTGACCAGGAAAATAAAAACCTGCTCTGCGGGCGTCAGAAATTTTCTTTTATTCGGATACTTGTGTTACGGATACTAGATGACAGATATATTTAATAGAAAAATACATGTATATATTCATAATAAATACAATACTCAAATAAACATGTAAGACTGGAGAACAAACACCTTAATTCACCACACAATCATTTGCCCCCACCGGGGATCGAACCCAGAACCTCTCAAGATGGCGACGTTATTTCTTGGTCAGGCTAATAATAGAAATGTATGAGAATATGCCGATCGGTGCCGCACCAGCCTGGTGGGCATGCACTCATTTTTTTTTGTATGAAATAGCACCGTTATGGTATGCTCTGGTGTAGTGAGCGTAAACCTTTATTGAATTATTTTGTAAAGGTTGTTGTGACAATATTAAATATTTAAGATTACGCTGTCTTTTCGGTCATGCAGTAATAAGTAGCGTAATTATAGCTGTAAATAATTATAATCGTGAAAAACAAAACATTAAAATAAAAATTTTAGGCAAGAAAACTACAATAAAATTATTAAGTTTTTTTTTAAGCAGATTAAAATATTTCTTACAATTTTAAAGAACCAAATAACTATCTAATAGAAAAAGTTGGAAGAATGAAATACTTTGTTGCATTTAATAGTTGAATAAATCATGCTTAGGCAGGCTTAATTGTCAACAGTTAAAGTTTTATATTGAGAAACTAACATCTGAAGAATTACAGTCAGAGATAAAGAAGTTTGATTACACATGAATAAATCAATGTTAGAGATTGTAACAAAGTAATAATTATACAGACATTCAATAAAAATAAGATGCTGTAATGATAATATCTAAAACAATGCTAATTATGATATGTCAATATACCAGTTACGTACAAGGCAACAAAACGTTTTATAATATAAAGAGCATCGACTTATGTTTCTGCTATTAGGCAAGCTACACAGTTTACGTCATTTATATGTCTTTAACACTACCTTACGTCAGTCCTTAAGCCCTGGAACTTCTCTAAGACTTGTCCTCCACCGAAGTCATCATTGGCGTATCAGTCATCGTTATCCAGTGCTAGTTGGCCGATATTCACATAGTCTGGATGTCGCGAGAACACTTCCATTAGTTTGGTGAAGGTAGGCCGCGCGTCGGGGTTGTAAGCCCAGCAGTCTAACATCACTTGGTAGATATCATCCGGGCACTCTTCTGGCCGCTCGAGACGTTGACCGTTTTCCACTAATTGTATAGCCTGAAAACAATTATACAGATTTAGCAATTCTACAAACCGCTTCGGTTATGGTATTGTTAGTTCTATATGTTAATAGCACCTAGAGAACAACAAAATATGTATTGGGGGTTAAAAGATAACATTATCATCACACCAAAAATGAATACAAAGGTTAACGCTCTGATTTTTTGTTTAGTTTTTTGTTGTTTAGTATGTTAACCCATCTCTTCCCTTGGGTGTCGTAAAAGGCGACTAATGGACGTAGAAGTGCACAACCATCCAATAGCTTATAGCGGCGACAGGCTCACCACCCGTCACGCTGAGTGCAGGCACTGTTTGGTGAAGCGCGGACTATGGCAATAGACCGCTTTTGCGGTATTTTTGCAGTCTCTGAATAACTCTTACGGTATAATAGTTGTGATTATATGTATGTAAGTATGTTCATCTGTCCTGGCTGTTGAAATTTTGGTTTGAATTACAGAGTGGTTATGGATTTTCTTTAGTGCCTCGTAACGGCAATAAGCTTCCCCTTTTAACATGGGACCAACAAAATTACTGACAAAATGCGAGTGTGTATTCCACCTTCCCCTGCAGGGATATAGATAATATGTTTGTACTTATGTAGGTAGGAGCTTTATACTCTTACCATTTTATTTATAAACTAAGAATAACTTTATGCCTAGTTTTAATAAAAATACGGCTTAGTAATACAATGCCTTATGACGTTAGGTGTATTTTTAGTAAAATTAGGCATAAAGTTATTCTTAGTTTATAAGTAAGGCGGTTAATCTTGAGGTTCCCAATGGAAAGCGATTTGTATTAAAAATAATATACTCTTATTGATTGCTTGACAACTCCCATCCTTACTTTCGTATTAACATAAATTTTATCTATTGTTTTGGTTTGCGATCATTCCTAAGCCAAGTCAAAATTAGTTATTATTCTATGTATTCTGATAAGTTTAGTAGAATCTTCCAACATAATCATAATTCGAGCTACACATATCTATGCGTCATTGTTTATACTTATACTGACAACATTTTTATCTAATGTATTCAGCGGTCTGTATTGACTTAATAAAGTTTTAATCAGAACAGTCTTACGTAATAAATATTCGTACAAACTGATGACAAATATATTAGAGGTAACCATTTCATTTCATTGATTTAGGACTTAACATATTAACATCAAAATTATGTTGACCTAATTAGATAAAACTATCAATAATCTGTTATTGGGTGGAATGTATATGTGATCCTGCGAATTGCCTAAATAGTACATAGTCTCTTTTACGTAACATTTCATCTATCTATATCACCTATCTGTAGCATGAAACTAAATGTAGTCCAGATAATAATTACATTATTTGTTTTGACAAACATGTAAACAAATAGGTACTGGTTTAGCATTGTTGTAGACATGTAAAAAAGACAAAGCCTCAAAACTTCCCAGCTATCGTTTTAGTTCAAGATCAAAGGTAATATAACCACCAAAGTTATTTTTATTTTACATACCTATCTAAACTAAACGTAGGTATTATTACCGCGGTAGTCTAAAATTTGTAGGTATTACCGAGTTAAGTAATATTATTGTACTTTTATACCATTACAGCCATCTTTTACTTAAAAAGTGAATTTATATGAAACGGTTATTAATCGATCATTCATAAAAGTTAACTTTTTAAGTAAAACATGCCTGTAATTACATATAACTACAATCATATTACTTACCTCGGTAATGCCTGCAGATATCCGACTACCGCGGTAATACCTGCGTTTATAGGGAATAGAAAGATTGCTGCAAAACTGGAGCTCATGGTGACTGGAGGAATATTCAATGGGAGTTTTTTGCTTGTTCCAATACACAGTTGCACTGAAACATTTACTTATAATGGTTCATGACACTTATAATTGTGAAGGCGCCGGCGCCGTGTGCGATTCGTCTACAAGTAAGTAATATTAGGTCCTTACCTATGAAATTGGTGTTTTGTATGGAGATTTTGGGGATGTCTGCATTTTACATACTAACATTTTATTAGTTTTTTCACAACGACAAATCCAGAGATAATATTTGGCATGTATCATTGGACAAGCTTCAGCAATATGTGTGTGAACACGCTTGATAAAAATTATTTATCATTTTTATGTTAATGCAAATCAAATGATGTATTCGGGAGGCAGTTAATATTCGGGAAGCAGTTATTGTCTTTGTGTCTAATTTTAACACAATTAAACTCCCAAAAAATTATCAAATTAAATAACACGAGCTCAAATATATGGTCTATTTTTAGAAGAGGCAATTATTTTATAAGGATGTTCTGAAACTTAATAGTTACGGACAAATTGCTAAGACAGAATAAAAACACCAATTTCATAGGTAAGGACCCAATAGTTGACGTGCGTCACCTCCATGCCCCTGAGGTCTCCGTAGGGCTGCTGGCCGAAGGAGAACATCTCCCAGAGCGTGACGCCGTAGCTCCACACGTCGCTGGCGTGGCTGAACGTGCCGTAGTTGTACGACTCCGGCGCATACCACTTGATCGGCCACTTGCCGCCCCGACTCGCCTTGTAGTACGAGCTGTCCGATGACAATGCCCGCGATAGGCCGAAGTCGCTGATTTTTGCTTGTTGCCTAGAATTAATTTTAATCAATATTCATAACGTGTATAGAAAAGGTCAAACTACGAGACGAATGGGAGAGGAAGACACGTTCTATCCTACCCCAGAAATTATAAAGTAGAAAAACTGTAGGCGGAAATTATTAATATATAAAAATTAAAGCATATCCATGTTTCATCTTGAATCTTTTATTTAACATCAGTAGTGCGAGCATAGAATTTCGACAGTCGCCATATTTGAACTACAAAAGCATCCGTCTTTTTCACTCCTTAGAGTTAGTTATCTGTCAAATTTATCGATTTTTTCGACAATTGTCGATCTTAGACGTCAAATATGGCTTATCGAAAGATCTTTGCTCGTAGCGCAGTTGAGATAGTCATTTCTCCGATCTTTTATTTGTTACTACAGACCAGACAAGGCGGACATTTCTTGCTCAATCAATAGCGCCACAATAGATGTTTTTTTTAATTCAACAGCAAGCAACTTTTCCTTTAAATACAACCTTATGCGCAATAACTTAAAATTGAAAATCTATTAAATAAATTTATAAACTACCTAACCCGCTTTATAATAATATCACTATTTACCAAAAACGCAGCTCCAAATTAGTACCTGCTAGCCAATAATATATTCCTCGCCGCTAGATCCCTGTGTACGAAGCGCCGCCGCTCCAAGTAGCGCATGCCGGCCGCGACCTGACACGCCCACAGCCGGAGCTCGAAGCCCGCGTTTGATCTGTCCGGGCACCGGATTAGGTGCTCTAGTAGGGAGCCTAGGGGGACTAGCTCTTGGACCATGGCTAGGGGTGGACCCTGCGGGCAAATAAAGAACTACAAGTTGTAGATTACTCACAACAAAGCCACCAACTTAGCTATTTCAATAGGATACCATGGTGGCATGATTTAGTAGCCGGCAAGAACTTGGCGCCTACAAGTTGATACCGTAAGATTTTTTTCTCTCTTTATTTAAGGGACTTTTATAATAAGAATTACATGGCAGCCACAACCGTAAGATAAAATCGTGCAAATTTTGTCCGTTTTGTTAAAATCCATATTATGTATTTCCAACATTGTTTCAATATTAAAAAGTAAGCATGCGTCCTCGTCAGCCTATATACGTCCCACTGCTGGACACAGACCTTCGTCATGAGGAAACACATGAGAAGTATGGGCCGTAACACCACCACGCGGACCCAATGCGGGTTGGTGGGTAGAATAGAGACCGGGACCAACGGCTTAACGTACCTTCCGAAGCACGGAGGAGCTCGAGATCACAAATATTTGGTCACCCATCCGCGGCCAGACCATGGCGAAAGCAGCATTGTTTTCAATCGATAGCCATAACATACTAAACACTACGCCACCGAGCTCCTCAAGCATGCGCGAAGAAAAAATGAACAATCAGCTATTCTGGTGCAAAAAAGTGTTATTCCGGCTACATTAAGGCCACCTGCCTAGGTTTTTTGTGCTGACTAATATATTCGTGGTAAATTATATTAATTTAAAAACCTTTTTTTATTTTTTTTTAAACACTCACCAGAGAGATCCCAATAAGCCTCACAATGCAGCGGTGCCTCAGCGACATCATCGTTTTGGCCTCCGCCAGGAACTCCCTATTGTTGGTTTCGGTATGCTGTAGGTGTAACGTCTTCACCGCTACGGGCTGAGAGACGCTTCCGGACGAGTATGTCGCGCGGAGGACCGAGCCGAACTCGCCCTCGCCGACCACCGCTCCTAAGGTCAAGTCGCTGAGCGGAATAAATTCTAGAAAAAAAAAAAACAAAACTATGTTACAAACATTAGTATGAAGCTGCATGCTGACATAGATAAATTAAGTAGTAATAATAATAATAATTTATTTTCCTTAACAAGTGACAATTTTAAATTAATTTGTGCCGGAGTCCCCTTTTAAGCAAACAATGCTTGTATCAGGTGACTCCGCTCTTCCATTAGCATAATTTTACAATAATTTTGCTAACAAACATCTGTCATATAGGTAGTTTGTCAATTTAATTATATACTTAAGTAATCATTATCTCTCTCTCTTTGTGTGTGTGTGTGTGTGTGTTTAAATTTCATTATTGCTTGTACCTCTTGAATGAATTATAGATAAATTAAGTAATGCCGCTAGTAGACTAATGCCTTCCTAACCTAACGTAATAAGTCGTATGAAGGGGAACAACCGTACAAGCAACAATAATAAGTTTTAGACAAACTAAAAACCCATGTATGGGAATAGCGATCTATACTATTTAATTTATCCATGATGCATGTTCATATTATACAGCATTTTCCATAACATTGTCATAGTTATAAGTTGCAATGACTTTTTTTATATAGAAGGACTAAACTAATAACTCCATTACACCTGATGTTATGCGATTATGGGGTCCAGAAGCAGGGTAGCCGATGCGAAAAAGGTATATCGCATCAGACAGAGGTTTCCAGACTTATTTTTCTCATAGACCACATTCAAAATTTATCTGGTTCCGGTGGACCCAAATGTGAAGATGTGAAGACAACAAGACCCCCGTCGAGTCTCCCGTGGACCCCTAGGGCCACCCTAGGGTCTACCTGGACCACTTTGGGAACTAATGCATCAGACTATGAAACGTGTTCAAAATCTGGACGCTCCTTTACAAAAAATATGCAATTTAAACAGTGGTGGTGGACTTTTACACTTTCGGGTTTTTTAATGCTCTTGATTACGACATGCGCGGAACAAAGCTGAAATGCGCTACAAAATTGTTATATCGTAGCATACGCCCATCTTATTCTTATGAAAAAATATTGAAGCCACCTACCGAAAATTAAATTACCGTAAATATACATTTCTTGCATCCACGTTTTTTTTAAAGGGATATATATTCGCAGCCCAAACTCACCTTGCAATGTAGACAACTGCCCTTCAGAGTTGATAGATATTTCGTTGTAGTTTTCCGCCAACGTTACTACAGCACAATTTTTTGCAGGAACTTGATATGTTTCGTTGTCGTCTTGTGATGAATCGTCGTTGTTATTGAGGCTGTCGCTGTTGAAATCTGATGAGAATGATAGGTTTCGCGTAAGAAGATCAAAGGCGTTGTTTGACGCGGGTCCGGTGTTGGAGGATATGTGCTTGTCGCTCAATATGTCTTTCTTCACTAAGGACAATGTCTGATTCATGGCAGCGCGGCTCGGCGACGGTTTCTTGGTACGGGGCATAGATGAGAACTAGAAACAAGCGTAAATAGTACATTATTGCATAGGGACTGAAATAGGCAATTGCAGGTCGAGTATGAGTTTGCACGCCAAGCCGCAGGCGAGGACTTCAATAATACGAGACAGGCAATTGCCATTTCGGCCGAGGCATATACAGTGTTTTTCTTAAAAAATGCAAGGAAATAAAAAAGGGCCTTTTACATAATAAATTTAATTAATATTTAAAGTTATATTGCTTATGTTAGGACAATAATTGAACGAAGATGACGATTTCACTTTCAGAATCATCGGAAATCATTTTAATTTATTGTTATTAACAAAATAACAACCTCCGCTTTACCGCCAATTTTTTAATTTATTTTACAGTTTGTTATTTTACAGTCTGTGGCTAGGACCACGAGAATGCAATGTGTACGATAATAGATGAAAGAGTTCTAAATTCAAACAGCACACCTTTTCATACAACTAACATTGCCGGCGCGTTCTTCGTTCCAAATTCAAAGAACGCGCCGGGAAGTGATTATGGGTTTTCAGTCTACGTAAATATGATACTTAGCGTGTTCTTTATTCAAAAGTAATGACAATATTTCCGCGCATTTTTAAGAAAAATATATTAGTTTTTAATTAGTGAACAACACTTATTACACAGCCCGGTGGCGTAGTAGTTAGTGCGCTTTGGCTTTCGATTGATTAGCAGATACTGACAGGTGCAATCAAGACGAAGTTGCCAATATAGAAAATCTTGTTTAAATGCCAGCACTTCGCAATACAACGGCTGATTTTAGTTACGAGTCTCCAAGATAACTTGAAAAACGTACCCCGCCAATTGGAAGAACTACTGAATACTCCGGAAGCATATACCCTCATCTATAAATATGTAACAAATACAGTGGAGAATTTAAAGTAGTTACCTGTATTAAGACTCGGCTGAAGGCCTAGAAGCCAGGGCCAGTTGAAAAATTAAAAAAAAAACTTACTTCAGGCAAGGGCGGCTTGGGTTTGGGCGGCACGGCGGTAGTGAGCCGCGTGGGCAGCCCGTCGGGCACAGAGCTGTAATGTTCTATCAGTCGCTCCAGAGACTCTAAGTAAGGCCCGTCGTCTATGAACAACCAATTGTTCTGAAATAAAGAGAATTTTTTAATTAACATACATACATAAAATCACGCCTGCAATCCCCGTAGGGGTAGACAGAGTCCAAGGAGCACTGTGTTTCTTTAGACCACATTTAGCCATACGAATATAGGGTTTGGTCAGATGAAAAATCGTGAAAGAGTAGCTAGCTCATCGCCTACACTATCACAGACCCAGTACCGAATAAGCATTTAAAAAGTTTTTAACAAAATGTCAAGCCTGAGTACACAAATGACATCTGATTTTTCACAATTTCACAATACATCAACAGGCATACACGAGATCTTTAAATTAGTGATTTATAAAACAAAAAAACCGATTTCAAGAAGTAACTATGTACTTTACATACATTCATATAATCACGACTATTATGCCCTAAGACTCAAAAAAAAAGGCAAAAGCACCGCAAAGGCCGTCCACTGCCACAGTCCGCGCTTCACCAAGCAGTGACTGCACTCAGCGTGACAGGTGGTGAGCACGTCGGTGCTATAAGCTATCGGATGGTTGTGCAGTTCTAAGTCCATTAGTCGCCTTACGACACCCAAGGGAAGAGATTGGTTGGTAGTATTCTTTTAAAGAGCACACGGCTATTATTTACCCTAATTACCCTATGCTTCTAATCTCAGAAAATCTCAGAAAATAATAAGTTTTTTTTTACATATGACAGGTAAGCTCTTGACCTTCATCTCACCTGATGGTAAGTGACGATAAGGCCGAAGGTGGAAGCGAACTTCACCTGTAATCCTCTACAACTGAGGAACTGGCTATCTTACCTCTGATTGCCGGAACACAACAATGCTTAAAACATCGTTATTACGGCGACAAATTTAGGTAAGACGGTGGTAGCTAGCCAGGCGGGCTTAGAAGCCCTACCACCAACCAAACCGAGCAGAAAAACTTCTGCCTCCATGGGGAATCGAACCCGGACCTCCCGATCAACACCCGGTGGTGTGAACCACTAGACCAGAGAGGCGGTTAAAGTTTATCTGAGTTTATCTGAATAAACTTATTAGACTATAAAAAAAGTACTAACCTCTTTTCTGATAATAAAATTATACGGTGTGTTTTCACTTAGCATGGTGAGCACATAGGCGCCAGTGTGCCTCTCGCTGTACCGCACGAGGTACACCCCGTCCGAAGATTTGTCCTGTAGTCCGTATTGCTTGCAGTACTCCTCTAACGTCTTCACAGCCTCGTCCCGGTTTAAGGTGCCGTGGTACCATTGAATTTTGGATGTTTGAGGCACTTCTGGTTTGTGGTTCTCTGAATAAACAGATTTTTATATAATAATAATAATAATAAAAACGTTTATTTCAGACAAAGTCCATAATTAGGCACAAACAAAGATACATCGAGGAATATAGACATAATAACAAATATAAAATAAATATTGGGTCCTTACCTATGAAATTGGTGTTTTTGTCAAATTGTCTTAATATTTTGTCTGTAACTATTAAGATTCAGAGTATTCTTAAAAAATAATTACCTCGCCTAAAAAGAGACTATATTTTTGAGCTCTTTTGATTTGTTTTGATAATTTGTTGTAAGTTTAATTGTGTTAAAATTGGACACGGAGACAACTCTTTTTAAGTGCCTCCCGAATACATCATTTTATTTGCATTCATTTAAAAACGATAAATAATTTTAATGAAGTGTGATATTACACATATAACTAAAGCTTGTCTAATGATACATTATAAATATTATTATCTCTGAATTTGTCGTTGTGAAGAAAACTGATAAAATGTTAGTATGGAAAATGCAGAATTCCCCAAAATCTCCATACAAAACACCAATTTCATAGGTAAGGACCTAATACATAATCAAAAATAAAAGAAGAGCATATATGAAGAGCATGGTCTGTTTGGTGGTAAGCGGTGGCTGTAGTTAAAGCATACTCACGCGCCAAACTACTACGCCTACTACATAGTCGAGAGAAATCTTTATGTTGACAGCAGCTTCTAACATAACGCTTTCTTAATGGGGCATACTCATTTTAAATGGCGCAGGTGACGAATACAATATAAAACTTACTTAATAACTGATAACATTCCGTGTGTCCATAGTGTTTGGCCAAGTCTGCGGGAGTGTCTTTTGCGAGTGTTCTTGGTTGAGCTGGAGCTTTTAGTGCTAGTAGTACCTGTAATAAATATTCAAATATACAAATAATATAATATAATAATCAAATATTCAATATACAGCTATAGATATTAATTTATATGTAGTGCAATTTTAAAATATACTAATTTAAAAAGTTGGTTAAAAGTAGGTACACAGTAAATACCAAGAACGAAATATTAATTTCTTACGCAAGTCTCATTTAGACTCATTTGATAATAATTCATGTCATAATGCTTTTGCGAATGCCTACACAAATATTTAACCACATGGTGATCAAAATAGGACAAGGATAACTAACTTCTGTATTATCACAATAGAGGAGACATATATTTTTCGTCGACACATAATATCTTAAGTACAGAGTGCAGAATTTCAAATTTTCTTTTCTTCTGGTATTTGGTCCTCTCTCTCCTACATTTCTATCAAATAGCCCACTTATTCTTCACTCTATGTTCCCGTAGAAAGTGAATGTGACAAAGTTCGTAAGACATACCTTTATGCAATCCATATGCCCCCTCTGAGCAGCATCATGGAGTGGAACTTTCCCAGTAGGGGCGTGTCTCATCTGGTAGTTAGCATTTCCTTTCGTTATTAACAATTCCGTTGTACTTGGCAAGTTATTTTGACATGTATACTGTAACGAATAAAACACAAAATTAAAATTTTATCGATTATTTTATACAAGGAATATCAGTGTAAAAATCTTAACAATGCTTTTCTAGCATTTTTTATAATTCAGCAGCATTAATTAGAGGTGAACATAGGTGTTAACTAATGCCAATAACACCCACAATTCACCTGAGAATATTAATGTTCCTATGATAGAGTGCACCGGATACAGCGTAAATCTGGCTTCCCACGTCTGTGATATTGGCAGACCGACGCAGATCAACCCACACCGTAGGTCGTGGGAAGAGAAGCGTTTTGTAGACGTGTCTGCCAGTCTGTCCGATCCGCGGCGAGTCGGTAATTTCAGAAGTGCGGTGCGAGCGCACGTGCTTGTCTGGTCGGTCATTTAATGCTGCACACGGGCGCGTATTCATCAATGAATTTCATTCATGACTCTCCTATTTTACGGGGTATTTTGCTCATAAGTTGATCTCGAAAGTATGTTGTAAATCGCCCCGATCATCTGATAGAGTGATCTTAATAGTTTTCGTGTCCGTCTCCAGTGTTCATAGCCCATGGTCTGTGAGCATGGTGTGTGTAGTTAGCTTCCCACGGGTAGCTAACTACAGACGCAGACAGATCTGTAGTTTGGACTTTATGGCATCGTCGGAAGAGCCTTGTGCGCGTCTGTCTGTGGTCGTCGGTCGTGCGCCATGAATTTGCGTCGGTTTGGCAGTGTAGCCGACCGTGGAAAGAGCCACGTGTACGATCCGTCTCTGTCTGGAGTCGTCGGTCGTACGCCATGAATCTGCGTCGGTCTGGCAATATCACCGACTGCAGGAAGGCAGCTCAATGGAAACAATATTCATAATAAATTGTATTTAGGTTTTACTTTTTAATCAATCTTAGTAGGCACTGAACTGGTGACCACTTATACAGTTTTCCCAACTCTGTTATTGCTGTTTTTTCAAAGTTCAACTAATATTTTATCTAATGCGTAACTGCTAGATAGATACATACACTCATGGACATATTTAAAGTAACGCAAAAAAAGGTCCAGATTACCAAAAATAAAACTTTGTTTATTAAGATTTTAATAAAATAGACTAAGTTAATTTAACTTTTTTAAATAAAAAATTCACTGAAATAAAAAAATGATTACTGGTAGCTTTCTCTTATTGTCGTAATGTGAGGAAACGAAAAACTCTCTTCCTACTACATAGAATGACAACTTCATGAAATGGGTAATTTTTCAGTACCTAGTGTGACCCTCGCTTGCTGATAAATCTGCCTCCATCCGCCGGGGCATGACCCTGGGGCCGGTACGAACGCCCCTATTCCAGCTAAGTCTTCTTCTTATGGTTTTAGTGCTAATTGACACATCTCGAACGTCCTGAAGCCCAGTTCTGACCTCAGAAGACGTAAAATTAAGATTTCTTAAGCCGCTGCTTACAATAAATCTGTCGTCACTCGCTGTAGTTACTTTTTTTCTACCTTGGCCCCTTTGTCTCGTATACTCTCCTGTCTGCCGGAATCGTTTTACATTGCGAAAAATAACAGACTTGGAAACTCGCAACATTCGAGCCACTTGATTGTAAGTGTAACCGTTTTTCGATAAGTTACAGCTTTAGACTCTTGAGCTAAGCTGAGATCCGGCATTATGGCTTTAATCTTATAAATGGTCTGTAAGTACCCACCACGACAACGAATTTTTGTTAAAAATCACGTAACGAAAAAAAAAACAAATGACACTCACAAAAAACCTACTATAATCTTCCTTTTTCAAGTTACATGATATAATGATGATATAGGTGGCCAGTGCGTAAGGAGAACATAATAAACATAATCGTTTTTTTTTTTCGTTCCTCTAAATATGTCCTTGAGTGTGTAATGATTTTAACTATCGATACTATTACTATACATACATGTAATGGTGTGTATCCAAAAGAGTCCCGAACATTAACTGTTGCACCGCTTTCAATCAGCTTAGCAAGGATATTGTCCCTGCCTGCGCGCGCGGCGATATGAACAGCGGTTTGGCCATCTTGGTTCTTAGCGTCGCGGCTGCGGTACCCACAGGCCAGCAGTTGGGAGACCACGTTGTAGTCTCCCGCTTCAGTTGCTCTGTAAAAACCATGCCAACTTAGCAATTTGTTGTGATTTAAAAACAACTATGTGCTTATAATTTTCTACCCATACAAATATTATAAATGCGAAAGTAATTCTTGTCTGCCTGTCTATCTGTCTGTCTGTCAGTCTTGCTTTCCCATCAAAACTACTGGACTGATTAAATTGAAATTTGGTACACAGATTGTCTAGAGCCTGAGAAAGGACAAATGCTATTTTTTAAGGACATAGGCTACTATTTGTCCCGATATTCCCGTGGGAATGGGTACCGCGCGGGTTAAGCCCCGCGAAGCCATATCCATATTATTATTATTAAAAAACAGATAAGCACCTATCCTATTTGGTGAACACAATAAAGAATTAATATCTACCTATCTATAAGCAGTTATAGCCACTGATAAAAATGAACCTTTATTTCTGTTTTCTAAGGGAATATAAATATATTCCCTTAAAGCCGGTGATACAATTGCAATCCCTGTGGAATTGCTATTATCAAGTACCCTACTTCACCATACCCTACAGTTAAAGATCATATATTACACATTATACGCGCAGTTTAAACTATATATTTTATTTTAATTAGTCGAAACATATATTCATGAAAATAAAATTTCAGAATTTATTCTACTATAATTTTTTAATTAATTTATAGGCAGATATAAAAAATATGTTGCTACAATGAGATATAAGATATAATAATGTTTTATTTAATGAATCACTAACACAAACAATAAGTCATCATTGCCAAACACAGATGTGCCATAGATTTGAATGGTTGCTATGATAATGTCAGCTACATCTTCAAAACATTTACAATTACTATGACTAACTCTAAACATTTACATATGTAATTAACCGTACCCCGACAAAACGCCGCAACAAAAACGCCGCACGAAAAAACAGCGTTGACAAAACGCCGCAAGACAAAAGGTCGCAAATCGAAAGGGCCGCAGACAAAATAACGCGCACAAAAACTTCGCATACAAAAACGCCGCATATTTGATGAATGTTCCCTATTTTTTATTTCCGTTACAATTGTTAAAAACGTGGATTTTCAAAAGTTAATTTTTTGTACCAATTTAAATAATTTAATTTGTTTGTCTGTCTTGGCAAATCGAACGGGATGACCGGGGGTGTGCATTTCGATTATTGTTTGATTATTGGTAGGTTCAGGTTATTTTTTTTTTATGACCAAGCAGAGTGGACTTTCTAACACTGCGGCTAGATAGCGCTCAGCCTAATGGATAAATGGCAAGTCTGCGGCGTTTTTGTATGCGTTATTTTTGCTGCGGTGTTTTTTTAGTGCGGCGTTATGTTATGCGGCATTTTGTCTACGGTGTTTTTGTGTGCGGCGTTTTTGCTGCGGCGTTTTGTCGGGGAACCGTAATTAACAATTGAATTAATATTGATATATTGTAATCATTGTAGTATGAAATTACGTATATCATTTTAGGGGTCAATTAAAATAAATATTTTTCAGTTATGTATACATATTTTACTTATAAGGTGATCTAACATTTTGAACATAAACCTATTAATGCAATATCAATTGTCTTTCTAACAGACAGTCATTGACTGCATGGATAATCTATTTCTTTTTATTTTATTATATTATTGTATTTGAATTTTAGTTTTTATTATCTTTATATATTTTTTTTCCTCTTTTGCACTGGAGTCTCTTCCCTCTCCTTACTAAATCTCACACACCTGTGATAGGTTGGCTGGCAGAGATCTCTATTAGAGATAAGTCCTCCTTTGCTTACTTTTTTTAAATAAACTATAATTTTGTTTATTGGTGCAATAAAGAGTTTAATATAATATACTAAGCCTTTGTCAGAAGATTCAAACATGAAAACTATCTGTTGATGTAATTCCATTATAAAAACCACCATCTATAAACAATAACAATTGATAAAAATTAAATAAATAAAGAAATTCCTAACAATAAAAAGATTCCTGACAAGAACAACAAATACAAAAATAAAATACACGTAAAATGCCATTTAAAATGAAAAACTTGTTTACAAAATTGCCAATTATCCCAAATAATAATTCTTACACTAAATTATACTAAAATTTTTAATTATTGACAAAAGTGGAGTGTGTAAATTCACTTAAGTGAATTAAGTTTAAATGTATTTAGCCCATAAATCTGCACAAAGGATATAGTTTGTAATGAAGAAACATTTCCATACCACATAGGTAACTGCTAAAGTGCTTTGTTCACTAAATAAATTAAATTTGCATGCAGAATGGTATTATTACAAAAGCATGTTCACAAAACATCTGTTATGTAGCTAAACGCATTTGGTAATTCAATGTAATTACTCACTACAGTAACTTGTGAAACACATTACAAAGATTTGAATTTAAATAATGTCTTCTACTGACATAACCACAAAGCTATTCTATAAATGTAAATGTTTAGCAGACTCTTGGTATTATTCAATAATTGTATTAACAGGGTATTCAACAGGAAATCAACAATCAAGTTGCACATATTGTGTTATATGGATGGACTCTTTATAAAGAGAAGTGAATAAATCAGATGGGTTCAATAACCCTTAAAAAGTTTATTTCCATATTTTTTTCTCAAATACATTTAACATTTCTATTGACGTCTTATGAGCATAGGATTTTAAATTATTTTCAATGACAAAGTTTGAGTTAACAAAACACAATCTAGTTCATGAACTCACTGCCTCCAACATGAAAGAAAAATTAAGGACAATTTGTGTTGTTGTTTTCTTAATGGAACTTCCTACTTCAACTGATATAATCTTTATTAACAGTTGTTAGCAATGAAACAATTCGAATTCTCATGGGATGGAATATTCATTGTTTAAAGTTTTGTTTATTTGTATTTTTGGTTGTTTATTTTGTTACATATTATTATTGTAATGATGTTATTTTTACATTAAAATGCAAGAACACACTGGTAGCTGTTTTTACACGCTAAGTTTTTTAATAATTATTAAAGTAAAGCAGATAAAAATTTTATAGTAGGGCAAATAATTAAAAAATATATGAAAATATTTGATGAAGGAACCAAAGCAAAATTATTAAACTATAAACACACAACATAATTATCCTCATGCCTCTATCCCCTAAGGGGACTTTGAAACTTAGAAAAAAAGGGGCTTAGAAGTGTTAAGACCTACATTTAAGATTAATATACATAAAAATTTGTTAGTAAATATAAAAAATACCTTATTTACAACTCACCGATGCAAAAGGTTAGTTGTGCCTTGGGTACGAGACTCATGCGGAGGAGGTTGTCCTTTACACACAACAGAGAGACGAGTAACAAGACCATTGGAGTCACCTCGGTAATGTTGAATTAGTGTGTCCAGCCCATGGACTGTTGTGTGTTCCTCAATGGAGAAGAATGCATCTTCCCCATGTCTTCGTATTTGATAATGGACTACTTCACCCTGAGATGAAAGTTTACTTTTATTTTACGATTGTTTAAAGATTTAAATTCTATAATTCTAAGACACATCAAGAAATTATTGGGGAATAATGAAGAAAAAAAGATGTAAGCATTGACTATAAAGATATTCTATAGCTCTTACAAAGGGAAATTATGGTGAACTAAGTTTAAAGTGTGTCCTTTATCTGTATACATGTACTATTAGACTTAAGAGGTTATATTTATATGCAAGCAAACTTACTTGATGTAACACAGAGAGAACATAGTCTCCATGGGACGTATTGCTCTCACGTACTAAAAAAACACCATCTTCACCCTCTGTAAGCAAACAAAACATTGATGTTATCAGGAAAATCAACAAAACAAGTTGATAACATTCTAAAATACTACATACCTTCTTTTAAAAGTTTTTCAGCCGTATCTCGTGAAATTTTCCCATGAAACCAGTTTACATTATCTTCTCTGTTCATTCTTAACAAAAAGGAATTCGTCTGAAAAGTTAATTAAAAACTTGTTGAACAAGTGTCAGATGACGAAAAACTTCCCCCTAGTTTGCATTTCGTAGCTCCGATAATAATTTAAATGTAGGTGCGGATCAGATTCAAAAACTCAATTAATATGATGACATAAATCACAATTTTAATCACAATCTTATCTGTTAATATAATTTTGACAAAAACGCGTAATCAAACTTTATATAGAAACTATCGCCATGTTTCATTCTATTTCATTCCAACTTGTGACAGTACACACTAAAATAATCCGACAAATTGTAAAACTTCATATAAACAATGATTAAAGTAAGCAACAAAGCCTTTATACAGTGAGGAAGAAAGAGACAGATATAAGGCCAAAGATGTTTTGCAATTCTTCGGGTATTAGAATAGACGTCGTGTACTACACTGCTCAAATAAGAAACTGATAAGATTTCATGATGATTCATAAACATTAAACGCAATTAATATCTGGTTATTTGGGAGTTTTCTCATTGTATTAAATTATGATATGTATTTTCCTTACCTTTAACAATATGAATGACGTCATGGTTGTTATCATGATATTCAACTTCACTAACACCAATTTATTTACTTATTTTTAAAAGAAGAAAAAACTATATTTTTTCCAGCGTCCGCGCACTCGCATTATAATACGTAGTAATAATTATATTTTTTTTGACACAAAACGTTTAAAAATTGTGGCGGTAAGCGGAGCGGTTCTAGCAAGCAACCGGCAGACAGGCGCGGTATCCCCGACTCTGCCTTCCATCGAATGACTCATAGCAAGGTCAATTCCGAGAAATGAATCACCAACGTACTCAGTTCTACAATGGTATAAGTAGTACGCATTCCCTCATAAGCGCAACATAACTTTATTATTGTATTGTACTTAGTAAAATAAAACAATAACTTCATTTTAAAATTCTGGTCGCAAACATAGCCACATTGTGAGATGTAGGCTACTTTAAATCAGTAACTGTTATTATTACACTAATAAAATTAACATCATTTGTTTATGTACTTGTCAGACATCAATGCAAATAAGTCGTATAGTTAAAATAGTAGTATTTTAAAAATACTAAACTTTTCTTAATTTTTTTCAAGTGTTTTTTATCTAACGCTTTCTAAATAAACTCTACCTACTGATTGACCGCGATGTAGATTAGAGTGAAACTTATTATACTCGTACAAGTGGAAAATTAAAAAAAATTATGGAAAACAAGTGGAAAATTTTAAAAACGTGAAATAGGTCGAAAGTAGGTTGGTATTAATCGAAAAGCTGTAATTTTTCATTGTTTTTTGTTGTTTAGTGGTGTTTTCGTATATTTTATTGTTTGTTCGTCCTTTAGGTGATTTCGTAGATTTTTATAATTTATCTTTTGTTTTTATTGATTGTTTTCTTGTTTTTTTTTTTAATACTTTCGTTGATTCTTTTATTGTTTATTTTTATTTTTTGCTGTTTTTATCTGTTTTTCGTTTTTTTTTATTTATTTTTTTGTATTTTTATTTTGTTTTGCCTCTCCGTATTTATTCTTTCGTAGTTCGTAGACATATTTTTTCTCGATTTCTTCGCTAAGAACAACGTTGTTTTCGTCAACAGTTATTTGAAAATGCTTTTAATTTCACCAAACAGCAAGTAATTTGCTTTCATGCATAATATTGCTATAAGCTGTGGTATTTTGAGAAAATCTCACAATGGATGGCAAACTCGCAATGTTTGTTTACCTTACGATTGCAATGTTTTTTTTACTTTCATTTGGCGTCCATTCGACGAGTATTATCTGTTTCCTTTCTATCTGGTCTACCAATGTACAGTCAACAACACATCAGACTCCACAAAAATGACAAAATTCATTATTTCAACCTTACATAAAGACAAAGTGCAAAAATGGTAAAGGCAATTTGTCAGTTCGTGTGGTGATTTGTAAGTATACACTATTGACATTAAATGACTTCTATTACAAGGGAATAAAGACGTCAATTGCGCAAAAGTGAATACATTTCATGCTCACAACTTTACGTAGTTTACGTAAGTATTTACTGGGAAGTATTCAATTGGTCTCGTAATGTTGGTTTACATTGCTTTTCTTGCTGTAATGGACGCTATAATCACAGTTACGATGCAAATGCGAACTAAGAAATACAGATAAATCATATTTCCGTTTGGTAACATTCATAAGCAGATCCATCAATAAAGACGGTTTGGTTGGTTTTATGCTCAAGTCATGCTAGACTGATTTCGTTCATTCTTTCTCTCATTTATAGAGACCTCATATAGAGAGAATTTATTTATAGAAGTCCTAGAGACTTTCCATGGTAATGGAAACCACCGTTATCTCTTGTTGTTATTATCACACAAAAAAAATCATTTCATAACATGACCACGGGGATTGTTGTTTTTATTGAAATTTGTGTACACACTACACATTCAATTCAAAAGAAAATTGTTTTGTCTCGAATATTTTTATATTAACTTAGTTTTCTGATACGATACCGCGAAATTAGAAGATTTTCATGACGTTTTGACCAGTATTTTTCCGAAAAAAGAACTAAAACTCCTATTTCACACTCTAGGGACATACCATAAAATCATTGAGTGCATGCGCACTGTAAGCTGTATATGTATAGTAACTTAGATCTATTAACAGTATGACTCAAAGTGTATTATTATTATTCATCATACAACAACTCTAGACTTCGAACTCGGACATTTATCACTCGGTTTAATCTCAAAGAGAGATAAGGGATTCATTAATTGATCCATAGAATGTTAGTTGTCAGAGCCACAAAATTCGGATTTGTCGTAATCCACAGAAATAAATTATTTTTATAAAGGTAGAGATGATTTTGACGATCGATACGATGATTTTCATAAATAGGTAATTGTTAACATATAATAACTTGTTAATTAACAAAGGTCCTACTCATGGTCTCATCTGATGGTCCATCACTATAAAGCTGGCGGCGCGCGGCGCGACGGGCAAGTTGCCATGCACCAGGAATACTGAGTCATGCACAAAGCACAAACGATATAAGAATAAACCTCAGATTTTTTTTTTCAATTTCCTCTTTTTGTACCATAACGGTGAATTTTTACCCTTTGTACAGAAGTTGTTCCCATATTTCCCTCAATATTAAGACACTTTTTGAATAGTAAAAAAAAATAATGTAGGTATAAAAGCTTTGACGATTTACTTGTAAGGATAATGTGTACTCAGTGACACTGCCTTAATGTCAGATGACTCACGAATGGTTGTTTTAAATTGATTAATTTAAAAGGTTTGTTCAATTGTATTTTTAAATAGTTACCACCTACCAGGTGACTCAGTGACTCATTTAGAACATAAGTGCGATCGATATTAAATATACATTAAATTCGTTCTTGCGATTTTACTAGAAGAATTGATATAATTTCAATTATATCGCTGTCATCGTATTATTATTACACTATAGAGGGGGTTTATTCAGTGGACTAGTGGACTGATGTGGGTTAATGATCATGATAATGATAATTCTTATGTAGAGTCATACAACAACGATCACGTATACGTAGGCAGAGGTGTTTTCACCCCTATTTTGCCGGGTATACTTAGGTCTTTATATTGGGTCCTTACCTATGAAATTGGTGTTTTTATTCTGTCTTAGCAATTTATCCGTAACTATTAAGTTTCAGAACATTCTTATAAAATAATTGGCTTTTCTAAAAATAGACCATATATTTGAGCTCGTATTATTTAATTTCATATTCTTTGTAAGTTTAATTGTGTTAAAACTAGACACAAAGACAATTATTTTTCACTGCCTCCCGAATACATCATTTGATTTGCATTAACATAAAAATGATGAATATTTTTTATCAAGCGTGTTCACACACATATTGCTAAAGCTTGTCTAATGATACACGCCAAAACCTTTGGAATTGTTGTTGTGAAAAAAACTCAAAAAATGTTAGTATGTGAAATGTAGACATCCCCAAAATCTCCATACAAAACACCAATTTCATACATAGGTAAGGACCTTATTTAACGCACCCGTTACCATGCACCAGACATATTTATAGGCAAGCGGTGTAACTCAGACAGCGATATATGGAACCCGCGCAACCTATCATACACTCGTAAATAATCATGATCATCGCACCTGCACGTGAACATATATGCAGTATATATTTCAATTATATACTGTCATAATAATATATATCATTACCGCTGAGTTTGAGTAACTATATTATACTTGCTTTCAATCTACCTTAATGAAGTGTCTATTAAACTACACGATATATCGAGTACTAAAACCTCGAGAACTTTCGAGAGTTTTAGTTCTACCGTCTTACTGTCTGAAAATAGCTCGCGATGTGTAGTCTAAAGCTATTTTATTAGTAAATAGTGAGTCAACTGAGCCGCCGTACTCTGTGGCAAGCGCAGGTCCGCAAGGCAGCCTGGAGCCGTTCGTGACTCATTCCACTTTCTACCCGACAGTGGGCAGGTCGATGACACGCTGAGCGTCGCTCCCGATGCCCTTACTAGGCTACCGATAAGCTAATCTACTTACCTACTCAGGTACATGTCATTGCATACTGCCTTTATTTACAAATTCAACCTATTATTTAACATTTTTTTTTTTAATTTTGCCTCATTTATTCAGCGAGGAAGTTAGCTCGACGTAGAGTCTTTTTAATACGAGAAGAGTAAGTTATTTATTAATACTTAGTTTTTTATTATTAAAGTAAAGTCTATAGTTTATAACGAAGATAAATAATACATATTTCGTTCAAATTATAAATAACTGTTTAATTATACTGGATTCTTTTAGAATATTGCTGTCTAAAAAGTCTCAACGTCACCAGCCCGCATTCGACCCCACAGGACCACACACACACAGGCCTTCCCACATGGAACACATGAGGAGTCTGATCGTAGCATCACCACGGTGGCCCAATGTGGATTGGAAGAAACTCTGCGGTTGATCGATAACTTATTTTATTGTACTTGTAATCTTTAATGGTGTCGTTTTTATTTAGCGATGATGTTCTATTTTTAGATCAAGGAAAATGTAGGAGTCTATAAATGGACAATATCAGGTGAAAATTGAACGACCTCAAAGCAGCAAAACAACTAGTGCAAAAAAGACTTGAGATTCGGACGAATCGATCAATAGTATGTGCAAAAACGAGAGGCAGCGCCGATGAGGTAATCACCGTCTCTATCAATGAGAAATAAATAAAAAATCTAGTTACTAACTCTAACTGTATTGGTGATCGAGACGCGAAAAACTAAACGATTTGGACCTTGATCTGAAATAATAAAGTAGTATTTTCGATGTAGTTTCTTTCTGTTTTGTTTTGATATATAGTTAGGTGAATGGTGATTCACCTTTTCCGTATTATATTACTTGAGCTTTATAATTATAGATACAGGCATACGACCTTAGTGGCCGTATGTTAATGACTGAGATATGTAATAAAAATCATCGTTGTCTGTAATAGCTAGAGATGAGATTAATAAAGGATATTTTGTTTATTTTTGTAATATTAGGTCTTTACCTATGAAATTGGTGTTTTGTATGGAGATTTTGGGGATGTCTGCATTTTACATACTAACATTTTATCAGTTTTCTTCACAACGACAAATCCAGAGATAATAATATTTGCCATGTATCATTAGACAAGCTTTAGCAATATGTGTGTGAACACGCTTGATAAAAATTACTCATCGTTTTTATGTTAATGCAAATCAAATTATGTATTCGGGTGGCAGTTAAAAATAATTGTCTTTGTGTCTAATTTTAACACAATTAAACTTACAAAAAATTATCAAATTAAATAATACGAGCTCAAATATATGGTCTATTTTTAGAAGAGGCAATTATTTTATAAGAATGTTCTGAAACTTAATAGTTACGGACAAATTACTGAGACAGAATAAAAACACCAATTTCATAGGTAAGACCCAATATAATTACAATAGTTGCAAACAAGCATATGTATGTAAGGAAGTAACTGATGCTGCTGAACATAGCTCGGAGAATATCAATAATTTTATCGATTAGAAGGATGCATCGTAATGCTTTTTTTCTTATACTTAGAAAGTATGTCGGCAGTCCCTGACAGCGGGATAAAAGTAGCACTTTTCGTCTCTAGGGAGGTGATATTTGTTTATGCTGAGTTTTTCTTGGTTTTTGTTTTTTTTTCTGTTGCTTTTGATGGTTTCGCTGTTTTTTGTTATTTTTTGCTACTTTTTGTTGTTTTTTAATGTATTGTTAATATATTATAATTCTTCGTAATGAAAAGCACAGTGGTCCCATGAGATGAAAGACTTATTTAGTGAGAGACTAAATAAGTTTATAGTTTTTAAATGAGCCATCTTCATCCGTTTGTAAAAAAATACTATTTTATAATAAACTTATAAAATATTATAATAATATATAGGTAATAAACAAGAGTCGAATGAAGTTGCATAGCTCTATGAGTTCAATACGCTCGGGGCCTTGAGTTTGGTTTACCGCGAGCTTTTTGAGCAACGACTTAAACCCATAGGATCGAAGTGCCTTGAGTTATCTCAGACCCATCACAAGAATAAACCTTGAAAAAGAAATGGTATGTAAATAGATTTGATTAATTATTTAGTTAAAAAAATACCTGGATATTAATGCTCCATAACAAAGATACAATGATATTAATGATTTGTAATTTCTTGTTTTTATTATAAGCTGGTAAGCAAAATATGACCTGTAAAAGTCCTAAGAATGAATATCAGAGAACTCGAATCACCATCGTATAATATAGTATATTTTTTGTTATACGAAAAGAGTGGCAAAAAGTACACGGCCTATCAAGAGAGAGCACTCTCTCGATGAGTTATGACGATTAATTATACATTAATATAATAATATCATCTGAGATTGTGACTTATATAGAAAAATTTTACATGAGAAATCTGCGTGTAGAGACTCAAAAGGAAAATGGGCTTGGGCACAAACTTATTTGTATTCATCGATATCACAAGGAAACTGGTTACAAGGCTATCAGAACATAATGGCAACAATATTTTGTAAATATACACAGTAAATTTTTTAATAAAAACTTTTATAAATGCACCAAAAATTAGACAAATATCTTTTCTTATCCATTTTCTTGAAAAAAAAAAATGTTTCCAACTTCATATTTAAACTAATGCACTTGTTAACATATTTTGTTACAAAATACATTTTTTATTCATTATTATTTAATCCTTTTGTGGCAAAAGAAATTAAAATAGGTATTTATTTATTTAACAGTTTATTGCACACAGAACGTTACAACATTACACAGCGCTACCAATTATCATTGTTTAAGACTTGTGGGGATTTACGCACAGTCCGTATGACTTAACCCAACCATGCAGACGCACCAAGTCTTTATTCAGAGCCGAGCCGAGCCGAGACGGTGCTGTCTCGGCTCTGAATGAAGACTTGGTGCGTCAAAAACAGGGAAATTGCGGTACAACTGCAGGTCATCGGCGTAGAGATGAAAGTTTGAAGTAAGAGATCACCAGAATAAAACACGAAAAGAGAAGTGGTGACAATATGCTTCCTTGACAAACACCGGATGATAAGGTGCACCCAGTCCAAGTGAACGTCATTTAATCGGATAATTTGGGATCGGCTACGGAGATAGGAATCGAACCAGGAGACAGCAACGATTGAGAAATTGAGTATATTCCGTATTCATTAGGACTATTAGGAGAATGTCGAGATCAACTGCATGCGTTCAAGCATTACTGAAATCAAGCAGCAGTAACAGGGGTAGACTAATTCTCCATAGCAAACCTAATGTCGTTTGTCATCTGCAGTTACTGTGCCCTGGCCTTAAACCGGATTGGAAGGGGTTTAAGAGGTTATTAGATGACAGATAAAGGGAGAGTTGTATATGAACAAGGTGTTTATGGACTTCAGAAAGGATTTATTAAAAATAGAAGTTATACGCGCCCTGGTGCCACCTTCCAATAGCTATAGGTGTTACATCGTTGAATAAGTATTTTCGAAATGTTTAGAAATATATAGCGCTAAGCTCCAAATCTATTTACTGCGAATTTACTCGATAACCCAAGGGGTCCGAATAAACAAAAAAGGACCATGAAATCTCCTGGCAACATTCAGAATCATAATCCGCAAGCATTTCTGAGCTCAAAACCATTTACAGATCGCGGTCCTCATATTTTGCACACTCAACATCCTTTTGCGCCTGTAAGAGTAAAAAAAATGTACTAGGTTGAAAAGGACAGCAATAGGGTAGAAAAATAATGTTTAAAATTCGTGATAAATTTAAACGGTTTACAGTTACAACTCAAAGCAGGGTATAAAAAGTATTTTATTCAGAGTATAATCCGATAAAAATTAATACTACTACAGATTACCTACGACTTTAAAGTCTTGGGAGCAGTTTTTGTGGAAGTCTTTGTCACCTTCGTAGTCCTCTTCTTTGCGAGACTATCAGCAGGAAACTGGAACTCTTCAGATCTAGCGGCCGTAGTGACAGAAGACGGGCTAGGGAATTTTGGCAGCAACAACTGCAATTCCGGCATCGATTCCACCTTGCATTTCGTGTTGTTGGGAACAATAATGTTCGAGTATATCTTACCCTGCAGAGTCGGGCGCTTAATTATTAATGCCAAAGTGCTTTATGCCTATATTTGGTCCAAAATTCCAAGATGGTGACTCCAGACCCCTTCAATGCAGTTTTATTATCCCAGAACAAACAGCAATGCTCAATGTTCTCAAACCTCACCAACGTCTGACTTTACCAGACTAAAGTGGCTCGTTCTTTTATGGGACTGGCTGTAAGCTTCTATAACAAGATTCCGCCAGAGTTTTTAAAATTACCTTATATTAAATTCAAAAATGTTGTTAAAGGTACCCTAATGAAGAATGGCTATTACACTATTAACGAGTACCTAAATGATAATACAGTTTGGAAGGAATGAAGCCAGTATGGAGTGCTTTATTGATTAAGGCTTATCAATAATTAATTGACCTAAATTAATATACAGTGTGTTTATAATTTATTTAATTAATTGCTATTATATTGTTATTTTTTTATTAATCATTGTTAATGTATTATCGTGAATTGACGATTTATAAGTGCATCATTGATGCCTACATAAATAAAGAGTTTTTTGGTTTGATTTGATTTTGATGGTACCAAGCCGATGACAGGCAAATATGTCAGACTTTGCTACATCTGTCACCTTTATTTGGTCGGATATTATTTTCATTATGAAGTTGTGTAGTTGCTCAGCTTTTGCTTCAGGCACTCCATGGAAGAGCAACACATTGCCTCGCATAGTAGTATCATGCCTGCCATAACCAAAAGACAAGAGCCTCTTGAAGCCGGTTAATGCCCTCCACACAAACTCCCTGAACTCTACAAACTCACGAGACAGTGTGGTGATATCTAAGGGCACAATCTTTGTGTTAGCGGAAGCCTGCTGCAGTTTCAGATCATATACCTGCATTCGCGACTCGATTAGCTTATGCATTGCATCTATGTTACTTGCAATATTGGTATCCATTGATAGTGAAGTGGTGCAATAAAATTGAACATACATATAATCACGACTGTTATCCTCTAAGGGTTAGTCAGATATACTAATAGACAAAAGCACCGCACAAGCAGGCCAGGTTCAGTAAAATCCGATCATAGTGGTTGTCTACACGGAGCCTACCTGTGTTTCAAGTTTGTAGACTGACCTATAAAGTAAATGAGATTTCATGATTAATCAGTGGGTGGTATTTCGTTTTACATATATTTTATATAAATTCAATTGACAACATTTCATTTTTTAATATAAACCTAAAAATAAAAAAAACCATTTCTACATTTTGTTATAAAAACACCGAAAAACATTGAAATATTTCTTTTTGTTGTATAGTTTTCGAGAAAAACTGAAAAAACTAAAATCGTACACGTGACGTCATACATACGGAGGAATAATGATTCCCTCTTGTCAAATTCGAAATAGAAAAAAAAGTTAATGTCATGGCCTTGTTATTTCTATATAATCTGTGGCCATGTTAACAAATTTGATTGAAAATTAGCGGATTGAAATTCTGCGCTCACTTTCATGGTGTAACAAAAATATCAAAGTAAAATAAACTAAAATTCTCGAGCAAATTGATAAGTTTCAAACAAAGTTCTAATCAATTTTGACGGTTAAAAGTCAAACGTCAACGTCAATAACTATTTTTTAAACACACGCAAAAGCAAAACGCTATTCCTCTGTACAACGGCGGATCCAGGGGAGGGGTCATGGGGGTCATGACCCCCCCCTGAGCTGGTTCCAGGACTTAGGTGGACCACTAATTGAAAATAGTGTTTTTATTTATATCTATATTTTGTCACCATACAGATTTTATGTAACTACATACCTTCAATATTTCAATCAATCAATCATCCACTATTGTCGTCCACTGCTGGACATAGGCCTCCCTAGCTAGCGCGGTCTTCTCCTCCCTCACGTTTGGGGATGAGGTGCGGGTCTACGAGCATTCTGCTCTTCACCCGAGCTTCTTCTCGAGGGGGGACTCAGCCCCCCCGGTCATCTGGGCACCGCCCCGTTAGGGGCGGTGGGTACCTCTTCGCCCCTTTGGCTCGACTCCGGCTCGTGAGGCGCGGCCCTCGGCGCGGTCAGCCCCCCAGGTGGAACCCCGTTCGGGGAAGCCCAGTGAGCGACACGCGAGCAGGCCACGGCTTATACCGTTACCGGAGGAGTAAGTGGCGAGGGGAGGGTACCATACGGAGTCTCGGGTGATTTGCTTGTGTTCGTCCCATTAGTGTCGGTCGTTCCAGGCCGTCCAATCGTATTGGCCTTGCGGCCAATAGTTGGGCGGGTAGTCCGTCTCTCGGGCCGGCCGGTCCATCGGCAACTGCGCCTGCACCTGCTCCATAGGCCAATATGGCCATTGGGCGGGCGGCGCGGCCTGATGGGCGGGCGGCCAGTAGGCGGGCGTATGGCCGGTCAGCAGCTGCTGCGGGTAGGTGGGCGACTGCGTCCACAAACGCTCTTCTTCGGCGGGGACTGCAGGCCGATAGTGCGTGGCGGCAGTTGGGTGGGGCCTCTGGCGGTGCTGGCGGTAGTGTGGGTGGCGGCGGGAAGGCGTAGAAGTCGCCACAGGTCGCTCGGTCGGTGGGGCGGCTCTGCCGCGCCTGTTGCGACCGCGACGCTTGCGGCGCCTCGCTTCGGCGCGTCTTGTTTCGCCTTGTGCAGGCGGGTTGTTGTCGGCGCCCCTCACAGGCGGCGCTGGTGGCGCGCGGGGGGCGGCGATGTGCGCGCCAGGCGCCCTTGGCGCAAAACTGGCGCGGAATGCGCGTGGTGCGCCTCGCACTGCGGCCGTGCGCGCGGCGCAGGGCGCGCCTGCACCCTGTGGGGCGGCGTCGCCCGCGTCCAGCGCGCCGGGCGTGCGGTATGTTTGGCGCGCAACAGGCCCTCGCGCGGTGCGGGGGGCACCAGGTGCGCGGGGCGCACGTGGCGCGGTGGTCCCGCGTCTGTCGCAGGGCGCGTCTGTCGCGCGTGGTGCGCGTGGCGCGCGGGAGGCACGGGGCGCGCGTGGCGCGCTAGGCGCGCGGGGCGCGCGGGGCGCGCGGGGCGCGCGGGGGGCGCGGGGCGCGCGCTGCGTGCGTGGGGCTCCGTGGGCTCGGGGGGCGCTTGGAGCATACGGCTCGGCTGCGCGCGGCATGTTGGGGATCGGGGGCGGGACGACTTGCCCTCGTCGTCGTGCCTCGCGCCGAAATGCCGTGCAGCGGCGGTCGTTCGCTGGGTGCGGGCGTGCGCAGTTGGCGCACGTCGCCGGCTGGTCACGTGGGCGGGGGCAGGAGGCTGCGGCGTGGCTGCCTGCGCAGCGTACACAGCGCGCTGGCCGGTGGCAGTTCACCGAGGCGTGCCCAAACGCCTGGCACCGGTGACACTGCGCGGGGCCTCTTCTGCCCATCCACCCCTCCAGGATGATACCCGGCATGTGCAAGAGCTCCGTCACCGCATACAGGCGGGAGAGCTCATCGCGGCTGAGGTGCGGGAACTGCACGAAGAAGATACAGCCTGGCCTGTTTCTTCGTGGCTGGATTCTTCGGGCGTACTGGGGTTCGAATAGGCCTCCCGCAATGATCTCCACAACTCGCAGTCCTGCGCCGCCCGCAACGGAGGCTCCGTATGAATGACGTCATTTGGCGCTTACGACATTTTAGAATGAGCTGATCTTTAAACTTAAAAAGATGAATGAAAAAGTCGATATTTTGAAAAATCAAAAAATACGTGTTCTTAATTTTTTTTCTAGTTCTATTTACAATTATCGGGGGGCACGGGAGTGCCCCCGCCAGGTCGAGTGCGAAGCAAACACTGCCGTACCATCCTTTACTGGAACCATTTCGCCACATTTTCAGGCCCCTATTTGAGAACCTCTGAATAAAACCAGAACGCAGAAATTTTCGTCATCCAGTAAGCTATAATCACATACTTGAAATCCAAAATTTGAAGACTGTAGGTCTTTTAGTTCCGAAACTAAGCGAAAGCAAAGTTTCGCATTTACGACACTCACTCACTCATGATCATCAAAACAGAACTAGTACTTTCCATAAACTCAGAGAGCTTAAATTTAGTCTCAGCTTGGTTTGGTCTCAGCTGTATTAGAGATATGGTAATACCCCCTTCTACTATTGGTCCCTTGTTGGTCTGGGACACAAAAAGAAAATACCAACTGTTTTTCTTGCCTAGCATGTCTTGGGTACTGAGTCTATGGTTGTGTAGGCGATGAGCTGGCCACTTGTTACTACTCTTTCACGATTTTTCATCTGACCAAGCCCAATTTTTGTATGGCTAAATGTGGTCTCAAGGAACACAGTGCTCCTTGGACTCTGCCTAGCCCTTCGGGAAAAGCAGGCGTGATTATATGTATGTATGCATGTATGTATTATTGGTACATAAAAAAATCAACCGAAAAAAAAAATATGCCCACGTTTCTACAAAAAGAAGTGAAATCCCACCAAAAACATTCTGTAAAAAACTAGCCATGTCTCGATGGAGCTGCTTGTTTATCTCTAAAAAGTAATGAAATCTAGACAAAGTCGTGCCAAGTCTAAGGTTCCTTACTGCGATTTCTTTATTATTATAGTTAATGTTGTGTGACTAAAAAATACACCTTAAAATTTTGAAATGTCGTCAGTTTTATCTTTGTTTATAATGTTCCATGCAGTTTATCAAAGGATGTACGATATTAAAAATAAAATTTCTTTGTGTGAAAGATAGAGTTATGATTAGGAATAAAACGATTATTTGTATCTTATATTCTTATCATAATCAATATTTTTATTGGTTACGGGTAACCAAAGCGCCTTTTATTTATGTATTCTATGTCTATCTCTGCTTGTGACTTTGAATAATAAATGTTTGTTTCAAGCACCCGTGAAATATTGTAATATCTTTTTCATAATTGTAATAAATAAATAATTCAAATACTCCATCAGGCGAAAATTCTTTACATTGACGTAATTCTTCTTACATAAAAGATTCAATGAAAGAGTTAAAGTTTCTGGCTTGTTGTACTAGTTAGAGACATAAGGTTTCAAGTCGTAGGATCTACTAAGTATTCTTAAAATAATTTATGCGGATAGATCTGGACCAATAAAACCACAATACTATTGTTGTTTATAAACATGGCATATTTATATTCATGTAAAAATATCTTACATGGTAAAATACTTAAAAAACATATCCGTAAACTAACTTACTAGAATCGGTAAACTTTTATTTCACATGAATGAATTAATACTCTTGATATTCCAAATATTTTTACAATGTGTGTGGAATGAGTAATAATAACTTTTATTATGACGTTACTTTGGATGACTTACATTAATTTATTGAATAAAAAATTAAAGCTTATTCTAATAGAGATTCATTATTAGATATATTTCGAACAACATTTAGAACGGCCTAGATAATTTCTATTTTCTAGATAAATTCTATTTTAGATAATTGATATTTTTGATTTAAAAACAAATACTTAGTTTTTATTTGTTAACAAATAGTTATTAAAATTAAATATTAATACTTAAATCATTATAAATACGTTGCTATATTTACAAATGCACACTAACTTATAATACATTAATTTTTCATACTTACTACAAAGCAAAAATTTTGCATGAGAACAATTATTTTAATTTTTTATACATTATGGTTTAATAATCCAAGTATTATGCGGAAAATTTTGCCAAAAACATCAGATCGTTAGCAAAAAACCATAGCAAATTGATATACAT
This sequence comes from Parapoynx stratiotata, assembly GCA_910589355.1. Taxonomy (NCBI): domain Eukaryota; kingdom Metazoa; phylum Arthropoda; class Insecta; order Lepidoptera; family Crambidae; genus Parapoynx; species Parapoynx stratiotata. The sequence goes on from OU342458.1 coordinate 13,568,255, forward strand.
AGATCACTTTAATGGACGGACTTAATCACATATACGAATCGAATTAAAGTTATCCTTAATTCACAACCAATTTGAGTGAACAGAAAAATCACAATATTACTTATAATGATAATAATATCAACTAGATTTCAATATATCAGAGAAGAAGTTAAACGCGACATAGTATTTTATATAGAGATAGCTAAGAATTAGAAAATATAATAATAAGTAGAAAGACATATGTTTCAAATATATTGCCATATGTTTCAAATTGAAACAATAATTGCTGAAGATGTATAAACGAATCTTCTAAATGATTTAGAAATATTTTTATTAAGTATAAACAGGAAAATATTTTTTTCGTATGCTGAAGGAGTAAAGCAATTTAAAATCAATATTAACAATTCAACGTATATATATGGTGGAAATATGGTTAAATCTTAATAACTATTTAATTCGAACCAATATGTTACCTTATTTATCTAATATTTACAACTTCATGAATTTTCATAACAAAATTTCATATTAAAACATGGAAACGCTTTAATTTCTCAATATCGGCAATAAACACTAAAATCCCCAAACAGGAATAAATTATCGCGATGGAATGTAATAATATCTTAAACGTAACGTTATATTGACGAATAGCTAACACCTTAGCTTACCCCTTTGGAGATAGCGTGGTGTCAAATTAAAAGCAACTTCTATTTTAGAAATGTTGATATTCATACCTATACACTAAAATTAACTATGTACACCTTACATACTCGTACAAGATATTTCTTTATAGACAATCAATAGGTACGTACTCAAGAAAAGAAAAATGTGATCAATAATGCGAAATAAATGAAAACAAACAAAAACAGCGAATTAAATTGACAATCAAATTAGTAATATATATTAATATAGTAATCTCTATTTATCACATATTTCAATCAAGGCTTAGGTACTGTAAAATTTTAGTGCTCTCACTTAATTTATACGACCAGGAATCTTAAGCATTAATTTAACAAATAAACACTCTGATAAATTCCAGGAAACCAAACGTTCCTTTTATTCAACCGCGTGTCAGACTATATTATGATAAACTGTTAAAAGAAGTGTATAAAAGATTGAGAAAATACGTTCAAAAAACTTGATACATTTAAGTGGTTGTAAAAAAAACCAGAAAACGACTTTTTAAGGCTTTTGAAAGTTTCTTAAGAGAAAAAAGTTTTATCATCCTACCACATTTTGTGCATCGTCGTGCTAGGGGAACAGAAGCAATTAGAGTAATATATTTATTGAACCATTTAGTGGTTACTAGTCTTCGTCAGCGTGGTCGGAGCAGTCAATAGGCTGCGCGAGGGTGAAACAGCGACGCAGCGCAGCTCACCGCTGGGGCACGGCGACGTGTGCGCAAGGAATACACTGGAGCGGGTTGGGGCACACCTATTGAAGGGCCATATTGGTCCTATCGAGTCAGAAATGTTGAGATGCCAGATTACCTTGGATACAGCCGTCATTTTGAAATTTTTCAATCTTTATTTTGACAGTTCAAAGCTAATTTTTTCATCATAAGTATTGTCTTGCTTCGTTGATCATGCTGAAAATGGGGGGTAGAACAGTTCCTATTAACTGAGCTACGCATAACAGTTATCTCAGAATAGTTCCTATATTTATTGAATCGTAGTGTAATTTCTAAGCTACGTATAACAGTTGTCCTCATCGGCGTGGTCAGAGCAGTCAATGGTGCCGTCGCACAGTTGCGCGAGCGTGATGCAGCGTCCGTCGACGCAGCGCAGCTCGCCGCTGGGGCACGGCGACGCGTGCGCGCGCCCGAACACCGCCGGCTCGGGCGGCGCGGGCGCCTCGGCTTCCGGCGGGTTGCTGGCCTCCGCCGAGTCGGCGATGTCTTGCTGGGCTACCGCTTTCTGGAAACATACGTTAGGTTGGTTTATAATAATGTTGCGTGATGGAACGACATTCATACATATATGATACACATAAATAAGGATATATACTTAAGGACACACATACGAATAACTCAAACCCAACAGACATTATACAAGGACGTAAAAAAACATTTGATTGTATCCACATTTATACAGGAAATGTTTTTTAGTTTTTTAGTTAGAGAATTTTAGAACACCCGTACTAATGAGTACGCTGGCATAACATGAAATTTTGATACAATAAAATTTTGATGTAGTACTGAACTCATACTAAAGCGACATAAAGAATATTTATTGCCAGAAAACATGAAACTGACATTAGAAAAAGTTAAGACGAAGCTTATCAACCGTAGAAAGCTTAAAGTTTAAGATATAGAACTAATTAGATACGAAGACAATATCGGATTACTTTAAGAAGTGCTAATTACAACTTATGAATTATTCGCACATGTTAGACATTTAATAATATTTGCCCCGTGTTATTCACACCAACGCGCTTAAAACACACCCTTAGCATTGACGCTCCATCGATGACTTTCTCTAATTTATTGATGGATTTATCAAGATGGGTGAGGTCAGGCTCTGGTGCTGGCGGAACTCCACCAAAGGTGCGTTGTTTTGAGTCAGCCTGTTTCTTGTCATACCCCTCTTTATCTAGATCCTCAAAGAAACCCAAATCATCAATATTAACGTCTTCGGAAGAGTCAGGTTTGGTTTTCTTGTCTTTCGTTTTCTTCTTACTCACTTGCTTAGGTGTTTCGTTTCTTTCAACTTTTTCCTTTAAAAGCGGGTCTTGTTTTATCTTGTCTTGCGGTTTGGCTCGATTGTAGGGCGTGAGGCGGGAGAGTGACGGCAGACGTCTCGTGAAGTTCCTCCTGAGGCCACTGATGCTGTCGCTTGTCATTAGAAGCTCTTTGCTGCTATCGCTTTCTGTTGAAAAGAAAAAATAGGATTTATTGTTTTGGTTTCGAACATTTCAATTGCGCAATTCATCGTCATTTATGTGTCCTATTTCAGCTCAACATTCTTCCTTTTCCATTCTCCTCTGTTACTCGCCATTCCAACACTCACTCTCTTCCTAGTAATGCTCATGCGGAAATTTATTGGTAAAATAATAATAACTTCAGGATTACAGCAGTATCGTATTGTTTGATCGCCTACTAAATCATTCAAAATAGAATTCACAAGTATACCATTACCAGACCAACGTATTGTTTTAAACATTTGAATCAGAAAATCTATCTTAAACAAAAACCTTATGGATATGTACCATTTCCACAGATCCTTTACCACACAAATTAGAGCGGTTGATTTGGGTCAGGCGAAATTGAAGTGAGCGCAAGAAAAATCAACTAATTCTTTTTATAGGCTTATATTAAGTACCTAGTTTCTGTTGCTTGTTAGTCCGCTGTGGCTTGTGTATAGAGGGCCTAGGAGCGGATCCAGCTAGCTCTTCGCCGGGTTCGTGCTGCCGCGCGCGGTTCTCGCACACCACCGCCGACTCGTCCTCGCCGTTGGGGCAGTCCGAGTAGCCGTCGCACATCCATCGCTTTTGGATGCAACCACTGTTTTGGCAACTGGAATGTATAGTCAAAGAATAGATTAAGTGTATGTCATATTTTTACGTAATATACCTACATAACTACTTACCTTCTGAACACTGTTAAGTAAAGAAAACATTGTATAGATAGGAAGTGAGATTTACAATAATGACACAATGATTTACAATAACATACTTTCGATAAAACATATATTTCGAAAGGTTTTGAAGAACAACTCAGATGCGGTAGATCAACACTCTGAAATCGCCTGTGGCTTTATAATAGCAATTGTATGCTTAGTAGATGTAAATTACAGCAAATATTTTCTGTTTTGCTTGTGCGAGGTATAACTTAATAGATGAAGAAAAAACTACAACAGAAACGTAATTAGATATGTTTTTCGTGAAGGAATGTGTTGTAGGTACAAATCACAATCATAAGTTACCATTTTATTACTTTCTAGACCCTATCATGTTAAAATATGCTAAAATTACTTATGAGAAATATTTACCTGCTCGCCGCCCGGTAAAAAGACATAACATGAAAACAGACAGGAAATTATTTCGAATATTGTTCGTCTTTTCCAGTTTTGTTGTCATGTGATGCGTTGCAGAGCCAGTCTCGAGGGATGCGGGACGAGTCCGCGCAGAGGAACTCGCGGGCAGAGCAGGGACTCTTCACGGGAACACGCTGACCGAGTACAAATTCCACAATAACATACAAGCCTCAACAACTCACCGAAACTCATTATCGTTACAGACAGCACATGACTGCTCATCTTCGCCAGCCCTGCAGTCCTGGGAGCCATCGCAGAGCCAGTCCCGGGGGATGCAGGATGAGTCCGCGCAGAGGAACTCGCGGGCAGAACAGGGACTCTTCGCAGGAACGCAGTCGGTGGCCGAATATTGGTTGCAGTTGAACGCAGCCGCTAGTTCGTGGGGAATCAGACCCTCGCAGCTATCTGTTATTGCTGGAAGACAGAATTATAAACTCAGCTATACTTTTCGTTATTTTAAACTTTTTTAAGAAGTATTAAAAAAATTTAATTAAAAAACATTAAAAATTAAAACTCATTTATTAGTTACGGATGTGATCCATATTTAAACAAAACTTATACAAACGTATCGTATAACTTCGAAACTTTCAGTTTAGGACTTACGGATAAATAATAGTATATTGGATCACAAGTCACAAGTCTCAAATGCCTATCAGGTGACATTATGGTCATTAAATTATTTTGTTAGCAGAATATAAAACTTACCTTTACAGTAGTTGTAGCATGGCATTTTAGGTGGTAGTGGGGGTGGGTTGCACTCCGGCTCTAGGAGCGCACACATAAACTGCCGCATGCGGTCGCTGCAGTTGGTAGAGATCAGATACTCCACATGAGACATTAGAGACGTCAGCTCTACTCCGTTCAGAGTGGCAGCGGGCCCTGCTAGGTCATACGGAAGCACTCCGCGGCAAAACGCTAGCCGGGTTGAACGACATTGAGGCACTGGAATATCAAATAAATTGAAATTAGCAAAATGCTATTGAAAATTCGTAAGTTAGAAAATTAGTTCAACATTATAGAAGGACACCCTATAAAATTGTTAGTTATGGAGTATTGCTATTATACTTAATATTGTTAGTGAATTTTTAGGAAAAATACAAAGAGACCACTTTTAAAAACCAAAATACAATTGTGATAACCAAACGAAATTTACTACTGTGTGAACATGAACATTTCTACACATGTTTTAATAATTACCTACTGTAACTAGTGTTAGTGCAAATGAACATTATTCTACGGGCCTGACAAACCACATGCGCCCATTGTGCTATGAAAAGCTATAACTTACCGTCATAATGAACATTAACAGGATATTTTTTTGTAGTGGAATCATATCGGTTCCACCATGTCGGGAGTGTGGGAGATACCCTTGTGTTGTATGTGGAGCTTTGTGTAGTTGAGTGTATTTTCGCCGCATCCTCAATAGAAATACCAAAAAGTTTAGAATGACCTGAAGTAAATCTGCTGCTGTCCACCCCAGGATACTTTTGATGGTAAAATTCTTGAATCTCCGCCGGTATTTGTAGCTTAGGTCTAGTGTTTGGACTGATTGGATTTTCTTTATTTAAATCAGATAACGCTTGTTCTTCATATCGTGGTGTTTGAACATTGCTGACTGGCCCCTCAGTCCTTTTATTATAAATCGATTCCTCCAAATTTGACAAGTCGTTCAGTTTTTCCGAATTAGTAATAATTTCGGGGTTAATTGTGGTAGTGGAAATAATACCATCGCTGTCCTTGACGAAAATAGCTAAAGGTTTCTCGGGCTTCTGTGTTATATGCGGTTTTAATGTAGAATCTTCATCACCCGTATTATTTAGCTGTTTTGAAATTCTAGGTTTATCAAAATCAGCTTCTTCATTACCGTACTGAACTTCAGGAGCTATATGTTCCGGGAACACTGGCGAAACTTGCATTTTTCTTTTTGAGTTTTGGTCACTAGAATCGGTAACAGGTACAGGCTGCTCTGTGTCTGTACGTGGCGTCTCATATGAATTGACCGTTTCTGCATCATAGAAATCGATTTCCGACGTTTTCATACCTGTAATTATTGTTAACACAAAACGAAGTCTTAGTTTAATTGTGCAAGATATTTTAAATATTGTACACAGAACAATCACTACAACAACATTAATAGTGCTAAACACTCAATTGTAGCTGGTGCTTTCTATAACCCAAGAAAGCAGGTAGGTACCCAAGCTTATTACTCTTACAGTGATATGTGTATAGGCATATAAAACGTTGAAAGTACAGAGTACATCGTTGTTTTGTTAGTAAATATATAAACTTGCTAGGTTAAACTTGCTTATATACCTTTGCATCTAACCTGATTAAAACTAATAATATTAATATAAAAAATAAAACTTTTTAGCGATGCGTATAATAACTGAAATAAAAGATAGATAAGTAAAATTTTTGTTATAGTTCTTTTTTATGTTTGGATTATCATTAACGGTATTAACAGTATATACTATTATGACTAAATCACTAAATCATAATAACGCATATTTCGACGCGTATTCAACCTACCGTGTTAAACTCAACGACTAAAAAACCATTAAGTAAAAAACATAAAAATGACTGGAAACCTAGACGTGCTCAGCAACAAAATACACATGAAAACTAAATAAAGTTACAGCGTCACCGGGTCAGAGAAGTTTCTGACACTGTACATGAATCTACCAGTTTTAGCTGTCACCATTCTGTCGATGTTCATGGTGTAAATGCCCCAATGTGAAGGAACGAGGAAATGTCCCTTATTCATCGGTATCGGTAATTAATGGAGGTTTTTTATGCAAGATCACCTGAGTTATCATAAAAACTTAATTTTGATGTTTTACGACCAATAGTAATTCAGAAACATAACATTATTAACTGATATTACGTTGTGAATGGTCAGAATTTAATTTTGAAAAATTGTGATAAATGCATTTGTTTATATTGAGAAAAGTGGTAACCTTTTGGTTTGACTGTGGTACTGTTTTGTTTCTTGATCTTGCTCTGTCCAGGATTGTGGGCAGTCTTTACTGGGTGTTTGTATATTTGTGCACCAGCGCTCGCGGCCGCCGTGTCCCGGAATGTCCCATTCACCAGCTCCAAGTCACCGTCAATGTTATCTAAAAAGAAATGTACGAATTATTTTAAGTATTCTCGTATTTTCATACTTATAACATAACATAAAACACTCACATTTATAATCCATAATAATATACTAATTTACTAATCAATACTTCCATACTAATATTATAAATGCGAAAGTAACTCTGTCTATCTGTCTGCCAGTCTCACGTGAACGTCAAAACTACTGAATCAATTATATTGAAATTTGGTATAGAGATAATCTACAGACTGAGAAAGGCCATAGGCAAATATTTATCCTGATATTCCCATGGGAACTGGAACCAATTACTAATACTCAATATTTAGATCACAAAGCAAATATTTTATCAATATATTGTAGCCTAATGTAGACAAATTCAGATATTTTGTGTAAATGAGTTGTAATTTAATCGAAGAATTACAAAATGTAACCTTGTATCATTCGGTTCTACTTTGATAAGTATTGGGAAATGACGTAACAGGGAGCCACTTCTTGACTCTATGGTGAAAGCAGAGTTCAAGATGTCATGGGTGTAACGTGTAACCACTATGAATATATGTTAGACCGTTGTTACACCATTGCGAAGTTATTGATGTTCGTGCTTTATATCGTTCAAAATAGTACTTTTATTGTATTAAGCTATAGTATTTTTAAATTTACATTGATATTTATATCAAATCAAAATCAAATCGAAAAGGTATTTATTAGCCCATCACAAATTAGATACATAGAATAAGTTTTAAATCTAGATGACATATGTAATATATTAATTTGTGAGGGTCTGGCGCCTGAAATAGATTTCGAGTAAGAAATCTGTGCTACTGGACACCAGGCCCCACCCTAGGACAACAGACAGTTCTTTACTGGTACGATAAACCAGATACCAGATATTGTTTGTTTTTTCTATAATTTTATTGATTATTAGTCCTAATATTATTAGAATTTGTGTGTGTGTGTGTGTGTGTGTGTGTGTGTGTGTGTGTGTGTGTGTTTGTGTGTGTGTGTGTGTGTGTGTGTGTGTGTGTGCGTGCGTGCGTGCGTGCGTGCGTGTGTGTCGGTATTTCACATACAATTAACTTAAGGAGCACTAGCGACACGTCCGTCTTGCACGGAATCCACGGGGGAAGGGGGTTATATGAAACAAAACAACTTAGTCTGTCCACGGATGGGTGACAAAATCTTCATGCCATCGAGTTCTTCCTGGTCGCTCTTGCAACCGTTTCTACCCTCAAATCTTTTAGAATTCTCATAGTCATACTTATAAAATTTGTCTTTTCTAATAAAAATATTCAGTTGTATTCAACCAGTATATTCTATTCGTGTGATCAATAAGTACCGCATCAAATTTAATATTTTTTTGTTTTGGAAGTAATGGATATATTTTTGCTAAGGCGGCCAAATTAGTATGGAAAACACGGCACTACTCGTGCAAGAGTCGCCAGCTTAATCCTCGACTGAGTATGGATAAACTTTAAGCTATTCTGATTTTTCTTGCCTTATACAGTCCTTTTTCTTGTCTGATACATAGCTCTCTATTTGGTCCATATGGATCAAAATTGTGCTAAGCTTTTATAGAAACCCATTATTAGTCAGGAGGCGTGTGGTAGCGGCTCATTAAAAGAATACTATTAACCCATCTCTTCCCGTCGTTGTCGTAAAAGGCGACTAATGGACTTAGAACTGCACAACATCCAATAGATTATAGCGGCGACGGGCTCACCACCTGTCACGCTGAGCACATGTGCAGTCACTGCTTGATGAAGCGCGGACTATGGCACTAGACTGCTTTTGCGGTGCTCTTGCCTAGTCTCTGATTAACTCTTAGAGGATGATAGCCGTGATTATATGTATGTATGTATTCTTAGGGGGAATACGACACAACAAAAGCTCGCTATTAATACATACATACATATAATCACGGCTATCATCCCCTAAGGATTAATCAGAGACTAGGCAAAAGCACCGCAAAAGCAGTCTTTTTTTTCAGAAAATCAGTTTCTTTTCTCATAACATTGGCGTTATTTGAGATTTAGTTATGTATTTTCTCTTTACACTCTAAACATCTTATTAAGAGTTGACATTTGTCGGCTCGTAGTAACTATGTTATAACACCTAGCTGCAGTTTAAACGCTCTAACGAAATGTTATTCCGTATAGAAAGCCAGCATTTACGACGGAAAATGTGAGGTATGTGGATTAATGTCGCAGAAACGAAAAGTATGTCTTATTCAACGATTAGGATATAACTACTACCTCTAAACATTAAATCAGTAGTGGAAGTGAGATGCCGCTATACGCCGCGATTGTTGCATCTCGCTTCTACAAGCTTTTACAAGTTGCAGTTAGGTCACAAGACGCAATTTAAGACACGCTCCTGCAGACTGGTTTCCTACTATATCTAATTAAACATTATTACGTTTATGTAATGCGATATAACTCGTCTTTATAAAACGGTTGGCATATTTAAGCTATTAAATATGTAGTTTTGTTGGTAACGACCCGGCAAAAGTGTTTCGTAGCCGTTGGCAAAATTCTTAGTGGAGTTAGCTACTGTGTAAATAATACCTATTACTGGAAGCTACTGTAATTTGCGCTCATATGTGACCCTGCTTAAAATATGAATAGAGAATGTCAAGAGTTCCCTAAGGGCTCTCCAAGCGTCCTTCAAAGCGAAGACACGAGTCACGATTTCGGTGACGTCATTGTCATAATATTCACATCGATACAATGTGTAATAGATTATGAATATGTATGCATATAACATAATATTGCAATTTGTATCTAAATCTTATGATTTCTTATGCAAGATTTATACTTAATCTATATCACTAGCCTATACGTATCCGCGATGCTGGGCACATATCATTCTACTCTACATAGATGAGATGAGATAAATGGAAGAGGAAAAGCTATGATGATCTTTTCGTTTGCCTAATATAAAAAAAATATTTTTTAAATTAATATCTTCTATTCATGGTAGACCGTTGCGATATACTTACACGAGAAATTGACGTAGAGCAATATTTCCGTAGTAATTAATAAATGGTTTTTGCTCATAACCATTATTTTGTATTTATCAAGCTCATATACTTTAACAGGTGAAGCTCGCTTCCAACTTCGACCTTATCGTCACTTACCATCAAGTGAGATGAAGGCCAAGAGCTTATATGTCGTATGTAAAAATTATTAGTACCTGGGGTTTTTAATTATTATCAATAATTTTTGAATGATTTCTACGCCAGAAAAGATTTGTAGGATACGAAATTAAAAGGTCAATTAATCAAAGGCTTGAGTCATTAGTTAAATGTTCACGTAAACTGTTTGTAATTACCTAGTTTTGGAGGACAAGGCGGAAAGATACGTAACGTTTCAAGAAATTAACACGTTAGTCGATTTCATTTGGAAGTTCCTATCGTGCGTGTATGTCTGTAATAATTAGATACTCTGTTTAAAAGTTAGTAAAAAAATTATAAACGTGGAAAAAACCATTTGTATCTACTTCTTTGTTCATTTTTATAAAAGAATTGAAGAATAATAGTAATTGACTAGAATATAATACACAAAAAACCTAATAGTCAGCATTTGTAGTATATATTCTTTTGCTTGTTTAGTGTAACATCAGAAAAATCATGTTAATAACACTCGTATTTTTCTATTACATCTAACACATATAAACTGTCATCATAAATATCATAATAATCATACTTATTGAAATGCATAATAACTTTAAAGTGTTTAATTTTTGTTGTTGTTAAGTAATGCCTTAAAACTAACGCATGCTATTGAACAAATAAAAAAACACCTGTATCACCGAAATTACTATTAACTTTTCATTTATCTATAATCAAATACATTTCAACTTCTTTTCTTCTATTTTTTTTATAGTTTTCCTTACACGTCACATGAAGTGCCTTATAACTGCGAATGTTTCAATATTGCCCTTTTTTGCACTGCAGACCTAACCATTATAAATTATTTATTTAGTTGTATTTAACAACACATGGAGAACCCCGTGCATCTCTTATAAGAACATGAATAACTTAACTTTTTTTTGTATGGCTAAATGTGGTCTTAAGGAACACAGTGCTCCTTGGATGTGAGTGTGTGTATTAGATGACGTATGTATTAGCTGTTATAAATTAAACTTTTGTTTAATTTTCAAGTGTAAGTTTATTTTTATACTTAATTCACTTAATTGTTGCAATCTATTAAATTACACAAGGCTTTCTTTAATCAAAAAGATTTTAAGTCGAGAAAAAATTAATTGAGTGGAATTCATGTTCATGTGTCCACAAGACACGTGATAAGAAATAATTTGTCTCCCCTTACACAAATTGGTATTTATGTGAGCGCGCCATTATCAAAATCTTCTGTTGTCAATGTGAAAGTGGCTGAATATTTATGAAGAGCAGCACGCTCGGACAAGGTCCGTGCCTTTATCAAAGTACAACTTTGCACATGAAAAGGACTGTAATTGTTTTGAAAGTTATTTTACGACGCTCCTGCTTCCGTTTCGAGCATAATTGTTGACGTTTTAAGGTACATTTTGACCTTTAAAGCTTTCGATATGCAAATTTCAGCTAATTAATTAATATTTTGGGTGCGAATCACGGAATATTTTAGAGAGATTACATGGCGTGTTTTCCCCTAGACAGTTTTATGTCCTTGTTCGCTTTACAGTAACTGTGTCATAATTTTGATGTCATTTGACGATTACGGTTGTTTTCTATATTTATTATATAAATATATGAACTAATGTACTTAAATGTACTACATACGTACTTTTTTAATATTTCAAAATGTTTATTTATTTAAGCTTTCATGTCCATACCAAAAAGAAAATGTACACATGGCGGACTTAACGACTAATATCGCTCTTTAACAGAGATGTTCAAGATTCCATTGGCGTAGTGCGCGAATATTGTCTATTTTTATATAAATTTCTTATATATGTAAAGGTTTATAATGTTCCGTTTATTTATTTTAATGTTTGGCCATATAAGATCGCAAAATATTAAAAAAATACTTATTAAGTGCTTAAACTTTGTTGACATAAATATTTTGCGTGACAGCTGTATAGCAATATCCAGTGGTCACTTAGTAGGTGAGTATTACAACCATCGTCACCTTTGACACGACGACGCGACGATGCCGACATTGGACATACATATATTAATAATGGCTGTTCTAAATTCAGAACATCGAAATATCTTTCATAATTGTGTCGTCTTTATTCTGACATAACTACCAACATATTTAGGTGTGCATGACCTTATTAGAGCCACAAGTTAAAGGTTTTATCATGATTATATGAGTCGAAAGAAGTTTATTTATTTAAGCTTTATTGTCCATTACAAATAAATGTACACATGGCGGACTTAACGACTAATATCACTCTCTAACAGACAACCATCAGGCAAAGCAGAGATCTGGTGACGGCTTAGTAAAATTAATATATGCATCAATTTAATATTAAATAAAATTACATATAACTACATAAATAGTTAAATATCTAATAATGTATAAGTATACATATATAATAGATAATAAGAAGTTCAGTCCTAATAGGTCTCTCCCAAGGTTTTTCATATTAATAAAATATAGATTTCATATATTTATACACATCACATTATTTGCCAGGTGACCTCGCTATTAGACATGGATCTCTTCCAAATATTTTCACAACAATGCGCTGCCACCACCCAGATTAAATACAACTACTAAATTGTGTAGTAATAGTTAGGGCGCTTCCCTCCACTGCCCCCATGTGAGTACACTTAAGGTTATGGACCAACTGTAGACAGGATTCCTCCTTGACAAAAAATAGTGTCTATGTTACTCTGTTCATTACCGAAAAATAAATAAATGAGTTTTATTGGTTTATGCAATTCCAAAAATTAATATTAAAATTTTCAATATTCATATACCCTTATTAATGACGAAGTATAAGCTCAGAAGTATAAGGTTGAAAAAGTTATTCCGTGTTTTGTCTTCGTCCTTCTTCGTCAGACATTCAGAAGACAGTAGTTGTCAGAAAGTGACAAAACACTGAATAACTATTCCTTCCCTTTAACTCGTTTATTAGTAAGGGCGTTAAATATAAAAAAAATTGTAAAAAAAAAACATATTTGGTAACAAAAGCAAAAGTACGCATTTTAAAATGTAGCCAGTACGTATAAACTGGGTTGGGTAGGGTAAGTAGGCTTTAGTCATTTTACTTAGTTATAAGGTAATTTGAATTAAACGTAAACTTAAAATTAACGTCATTACCATAGAGTGTAAGATATACCAGTAATTTATGGCAATTTGACCAATCCAACAGCAGGTGAAGTAAGATAATTTTACTGCTACAGACACATACTTTTACAGTGTTGTATTATGGTCTTAAAACGGCTCCTAGACAATTTATTATCAAGATAACTTGCAATTTAAGCATATCTTCCTATATTTACGTATAGCGTAACAAAACAGGTATGGATTACACACACACTTATCTTCCAATTCCACTGCTGGACATAGGTTTCCCCTAAATGTGGCTTACATTAGGGGAAACCAGCAGGTCTCATCCAGATCACTCCAGCCAATCTACAAATATAGTCATCTCATTTAGTCGTTAGGCGTCCTCGCGTCCACTACGAATCGTGATATAAAGCTTAAAAAATGTACCTGGCATGAGGAAATATACGAAGGCAGCTAACGCGACACAGATTAAGATGAGAGCCGTGGGCCACCGCAGCAGACGCAGCGCGCGGGACACCTTGCCTGCGCCGGCGCTGCTGCCCGGCGACACGCGGTACAGGCTATCGGGGTGCGAGCCCTGGAACAACAACACAATCTTTAACACGTAAAATACCACCACTTATCTGTCTCCAAAGAGGTAGGTTGAGAAACACCCACATTTGGCCAGATTTGTTAAGTCCCTATGCAACAGGGAGCGAGCCTGTTGTTACGCACAGGGCCACTTGTGAGGCAAACGATATTTACAACAAACTGTACTAGTTTTTTAACTCAGTGGTACAGGCGGTGAGATGGATCCTGCAGCCCCACGAGTAGTGCCATCCGTCCCAGCTCGGCTATCTTGCCTGCTGCTTATCTTAACAATGGAACAAAATGAACGTTCTACTTTTTACTAGTGTACACAATAATCATTAATTAGCACCGTGGGATACGCAGCGGGTATAATAGCCGTTGAACTCGCGTACAATTTGGACAATTTTAATAAACAGTCCGTTCATTGCAGGAAGTTGTCGCAACTTTACGGTTACGGTGACCCTGTCAGATATTGCTCCACTAGGGCGAAATCAGCAGTCAACACATTTTTTTCGAATATGTGAAAAAAATCTTGATACATTTATAATAAATAAAGCCAGCAGAGTCGTTTTAAATTTCGAATCAGCACGGCAATCTCACGCATCTATCGGTAGTCCTTTCAAAGTTTTGCCCAATATCGGATCCAGTAGAAATAATTCGTGCCATATCAACATTTTAAGTCGTGGCATAATAAGTATTAAAACTAAATAATAAGCAAAAAATTTAACTAATAAAATATAATCTAAACCAATAGGCGATTCAAAATCCAGTTGAATGTAGATTAAGTAAAAATTCAAGTCCCACTGGTAAACGTTTTGAAAGGTCACTAGTTCTGTATTTATTCAAGTCACGTTCTGATAATAGCCTAATCAGTAGTTATGCAATTTCTTACGTCTTATTTATCACGATACTTAAATTGAAGAAAGCTACTGAGTGATCGTGTGTAGTGCGATAAAGTGCGTAATTTATGCAGAGCTAAGATACTATCGCACTATCTGTAATCTTTGTGACTACTAGAGTAGATCTTCGTTACCCACTTCCTTGAGAGAGCTCAGCTATCTTGTTCTCTGTGTATTTTTGTTTGATTCTTAATTAATATTAAGTTGGCGTTTTCATGAATACTCACATTACATTTTCCTGCCATCAAACACCAATCCTAACATTCCAATGTTCTTAAAGCAATTGCTGGGTATTACAACTTTACATCTACGCAAGTTATAACCAAATGTAATTCTTACAGGTATCGCATACAACAGAGGAGCTGGTTGGCTCGTTCATACGCTTTGGCTTTTGTTTTTAACAAAGCTACATTTGTTATGGTCAGGTCTTGGATGGGTGACCAAAACTTTGTCATCCCGAGCTCCTCCGTGCTTCGAAAGGCACGTTAAGCCGTTGGTCCCGGTCGCAATTGCAACGGTTTCTACCCACCAACCCGCATTGCCTGCGTGGTGGTGTTACGGCCCATACTCCTGTGTTTGTAGGAAGGCCAGAGCCCAGCAGTGGCACGAATATAGGCTAAGAATATTCGCATACAAAATTTTGTTGTGGTGAAATGTGGTGATGACATGTTTTAACTCCATTTTCTTCAACAAAAGGTTGTATCTCTTTCCGTTTATAAAGAGATATAATACAGTTATATCCAAATCAGAATGTCATTAGCTGTATAGGAACTAATGTTAAATTATGTTTTAATTTATGTAGTACTAGCTGTTGCCCGTGACTTCGTCCGCGGTTACTGGTTACTTGAATATCCCACGGGAACCCATTAATTTTCCGGAATAAAAAGTATCTAAGATGTTCACCAGGGATATATAACCTTGCAAAATTTCATTGAAGTCGGTCCAGCCATTTCGTGGATTATCCCGTACAATAAGATGAACACACAGAGAAACATATATTTTGTTTTTCTATGTAAGACATTCGACCTCTAAAGTTTTATTATATGTATATTTGAACGAATGTGCTAAGATGAGTAACGTGGGCGGTATCAAATTGGTTTTACATGTGCGTATGCACATTTGAGTCAATTATGTTATGATTTATGAATGCGGTTGTAATGTTGTGTCATGTAGACTTCTCCACAAGAGGCTCGGTGAGCTAAGAATAGTGTAAGCATCACAGAAATTTATCACTGTCACAACTATAAATAGGAGGAACCTCTTCTTATATTTTGCTCGAAATGTATTTCATAATAAGACAGCGTTAATGTGATAAGCTTTCTTTTGCTGCATACAAAGGTGTTGCATCAATAAGCTTGTGCTTATTGCCAATGAAATGTATCAGTATGTCATAATAATTGTAAAGCAATCCAACCTTTGAGTGAAATCAAAATAGAAAATAAAAAATACTTTATAGTACAGTGTTTTCAAGATTCGTCATCTCTGAGGTTCTGTATTTAAGTACCGATAGGTGTTTATGTCATGTGAATCAAATATTGCAATATTTATTATTTGTGCTTATTTATTAGTATAGCATCAAAATGGTAAAATCTTATTTTCAGGCATTTATAATATTCATCCACAATTTAGGCCCTCTTGCAGGAAATTTAAATCGAGATTTATACTCGATTTTGTAATATTTTGACAAAAATTGACAAAATCGAGATTTAAACTATTTAAAATTCCTGCAAGTGACCCTTGATCATTTAAATTAATGCTAGAATCATTAAATTCGACAGCATTGAGTAATTATTACCGCTCAGTTTAATTATGTGTGCTCAATTAAAATTTATATTTTACGAGTAATTCAATGTCCCGGAGGAACATAATTTGACGAGCGACAAGTCTTTACTGTGTTGAAATGTCTTTATGGGCATTCGGCGCCGAGTGATATACGGTCAAACTTTAACGACGATGCTCACACGAAAGTGATTACCGAAGTTGCCGTTAAATTTATTACATAAATTTCAGTAATAAGTATGCACTTTAGTCATTATACTCAGTACATTGTTTTATAAATTAAGAATTGCTCTGAATAATGCCTATTATACACCGTGCCACAATAAAACACACAGACACTCAGACAGTCACTGACTCATTGACGTTTTATGAAAAGTTGAGCATAATAACTAATAATACATTGTCATTGCTACGGACAACTAGACTTATGTATGTATTATTTATGTGAGCCTGACAGTCGAGAGCGTGACGGACGGGGCACTATTCGTTTGGGACTCGCGGGTTCGATCCCACCGCCTGCGCCACTACGATTGTATAAAACTTATGTAAAATTGATTGTGAATATCGCGTTACACTAGGCCCGGTACATGGCAAAAAGCTCGACACATAGGGACATAACATTTCTGGTGAAATGTGCGTGTTAACACGTCTCTTCGGGGAAAGAGGCGTGATGATATTATATTTATTATTCAACACATTCTGCCTACGGCTATCTACTAAAATTTATAACCTATTACCGCTTGTTGTTTGAACAATAGTTATGAAGACGAATGAATCGTCTACCGCCATTGTCAATTGATCCGATTGTGTTAATGGCAACAATCGCCCTTCAGTATTAGGAATAATTAAACGAAAACAAAATAAACAACAGCCTTTCTTTCCACACAGCGCTAGCGCAGAATAGAAATTTGATAATCGTCCATAATGCCAAAAATTTTACCTAAAAGATTAAATGATTTCATATAAGTTTATCTGAATTGATGTTTAAAATAATTAATAATGTCAATTGGAACATATGCAATATTGCAATAGCCGTTATCAATGATAAGGCAACACGGAAAGCCTTTGATTTAGGCTTAACATGCGCAGTTAATTAGCTTACGTACATAGTATGTGCCATACAGGACGGGGCGAGACCATATCTCTATAGCCGCCTTGTAAAATGTAGCCCTGCAATTAATTTCCAGTCTAGGCGTATGAAACTATTGCGAAACAATCCATTCAATAAGTCGGAAACTTTAGATTTTGATATGTGGTTTATAGTAACTCCTAAAACGTGTAAGAATATTTAAAAGTTATTAATATCTTATGTTTTGATGGGACTGAGACCACTTAGGGCCCCGAAAAGCTCTGACTCTTTGGGATATTTTGTGCTTCCTCTTCTCTTCGCCCCTCTCCGCCAATTGACGATGGGGGAGAGGGGTGATTGCGATGTCCTGGAAGAAGTACGGAATGATGGTGGCTCGGGGTATGTCCATAAATTCCATTTTGGGATAAACCGTTTCTAGAGTCCTTAAACGCTAATTGCCTAGTGTATTGCATTCAATATGTGTTCCATCCATGCATTGTTTTCACTGCAAATTCTGTAGGCGGGATCGCTTTGCCTATCATGTATTGTTGTTCTTTGTGTCAAAATCCCTAAGAAGAGCTCCTAAGAGGCAGTTGATTTAGTCAATATTATTAAGTAGATAACTTCTGTAATTAACTATAAAATGTACCTTTTATTGAAGAATAATGCCAGATTAAAGTTTTAAAGTTTATTATGGAATCAAATCAGGAAATCGATAATATTATCGATATGCCTAATATATTTGATATTGTACTCAAAATTTTACTTTAAATAGAATTTTAAGTTATTCTTGCTTGCCTCATAGTAACTTCATTAATAACATTTGATTGTAAAAGCTTTTGACAACATTTTACAGTCACTAATTATTCCGTTATGTATAACATAATCATAATAAGATCGTTTTGCTTCTAGGATGATTTATAGTTATTAGTCTTTGGATATATCGATTATAATAAATCTTATGTAATTTGCATAATGTTCTATGAAGCTAAATGTTAGATGAAGATAAAAACGAATATGTATCTCACCATATATCACAACATTTATGTAACTTTCGTTTTATCGCGACCTAATTTAAATTGATATTATGAAAATATTTGCATACAAATTGGTCTCTATTTCCATAAAATATATGTACAAGTTCTAAACATTGTCTTCCGATCCATAAGCAAAATATTTTAAATCAAAAGAAAAGGAATAAAAAGTAATTCGGAAAAAATGTGTCACCTGGACCACAAATAATTAATTTGGAATATTTAAAAAATTTAATTTCTATAGCTTACCTTTGTAGAAAAGTTCTTCACTTCTCTAGGCTTGGCGAAGTATTTGTCCAACTTAGACTCATACCCGCCAATCATATCGCCGCCGGGCAGACTGGGCGAGGGCTGCATTCGGTACGTACTGTACTGCTCCGCGTGCTCAGATATAGTGGGCAAATTGCCATTCGGAGAGCTACAACTACTACTTGATCTCGAATAAGCGTAGTTTACAGATCCGTCCGTAGGATTTTTCGGTTTCTTCGTAAAAGCGTACCTCCTTGGCCTCTCTTCGGTAGGCTTGAGGTCATACGTCTCATACTTCTCAGTCACAAAGTTTTCTTCGACGTCAGTCGTCGGCACGTACCGAAGTAATTTGGGCTCTTTGATCCTCTTCTCGTATTTCACTGAATCTGTCTCATTATCTAGCTGAGCCTGGTTCAGTGTCGATTGAAGTTCGTTAGCCGTCCGGTGAACTTTTCTCCTCGTCTTCCGTTCAGTAGTTTTCGTTTGCACATGATCGTCCACAATTTCCGATTCGGAAGACGGCCTATCACCGTACAGAACGTAATTACCGTTAACCATTTCGAACGATTCAATTCAAACTTTTCTAACCGATAGTTCCGTATTTCTTGTAGACATTTCTATCACTGACACCCAGGGTCTTGGGTATTTGAAGGCCGAAGTCCAAGTGCGATGGAATGGTCGATGGCACTGTGTGAATGAATGCGGCTTGTTTGTTTGTTATTGTGTATCGGTAACATTTCAAACAAATTCTTTAACAGTAAAATGTGAGTAATTTACATTGAAGACACGTAAAGCGGATAACCATCGATAACACTTATCCCGTTGTTTGTAAATAACAATATGTTGTAAACATAGTTATCTAGTATAATTTCACATAATAAAAGTCATTTTAACAAAGAAAACCTGATCTGAAATATGAATCTATAGGTACTTACCCGCATCGTAAATGTGCATTGAATAATAACTTTTATTATAAGAATGGATAAAAAATTGCATTAAGGTATAGCGACTCTCACTTTCGTTGCAACGTCCGGAAACTCATAACCGTTCATAATATGGAGATGCGAAATAATATTTTACTTGCGGTATTTTGCATATATTATATAGATGTTGGTTAACTACAGTAACTAAAGATTGCCTGTCGGCAAAGCAAAATTCAAGAAATAAATAAAATTAAATATCTTCAGACAAGCACACCTATCAACTAGCCCCATTTTGAGCAAATAATGTTGCTTGTGTTACAAATTTTAGCTGAAGAATATATGTTTAATAGATAATTATATATAAATATGCAGAATACATACAATACTTCATAAACATCCAAGACTGAGAACAAATGCCTGTATTCATCACACAAAAATTTGCCCCCACCGGGGATCGAACCCAGAACCTCTCGAGATGGCGACGCCTTGAGACCAGCGTACAGACCACTCGACCACGGAGGTATTTATTTTGGAGGTTTATTTTTGGAGGTTGTCATAAGAAAATTTCTACTAAACTCAAAGATAATATCGATGAACTGTGACCAGATCGCGCTAAATAAAAACGTATATACCGCAATCAAATCACAGTCGAAAACGGCATGGGCCCTTCGACACTCCATACCTACCCTCGTACTCGCGTTCCCTTATGTCGCCAAGTGAAGGTGGATAAGTATAAGGGCCATAACGTTTTTACTGTGATTTGTTTGCGGTAAATACGTTCTTACTTAGTATGATCGGGGCCCTGATTAAAATCTCGTATGCTTTATTTCAGATTTATCGATCTCTAGTTGAATCCGTCATTCTAAAGTGCAATTGTGAAACAGGTCTGTAATAAGTAATGAGAACGTGCGCGATGTTGTAAACTCAGATAACATTCGTAGCGTTATGTCGGCCATGATTGTTCGGACGCGGTTCCCAAGCTTTTTGCGCGTACGCGGGAACGTTCTCAGTAAAGCGCGTGCGCGACAATGGCGCCCAGAGTAAGTCGCGGTTGTGCAACGGCCCGCTTTATGCAACTGATGTGCCGTTAATGCAACAGATGCACCGATAGCTCAGGTTGCCGCCGCTTCCGAGGTTAGGCGAGATGCGGTAGCTTACTGAGTAAGATTTGATGGGATCGCTCATTGGATAGTGAAAATGGATGTAACAAGTTTAGTCACAGTGTTCAAGAACATGCAATAAAAAAGGTGATTTTGTATACAATTTCGCAAAATATGTTTATTTATAGTATCGCTCGAAGTATTGTTCAGGCACTTAAAATGATTACCTACATAACCAAAAATAAAACATAGAGGATCAGTTTAACGTAGCTAAATTGAACAACATTACAGTTGTTGCCAGAAATAAAAATTGTAATTATTATTTACTACCAATGTTTCGGCATGGTAAAATTAAAATTATATGAAAATCGAAGCACCCCACAATCATGAATAGTAAACCTGTAATTCGAATAATCGGTCCTATTGTACACGGCACAGTAACTCGGTCCTTGATCTATGAGGAGGCATTTCGCAACGCGTATAGGTTCGCGCACAATGCATATTGCCGTACCTGCCTAAAGATCACCTTCAATTATTTTATCGGTGAATCTACGACCGATTTGAGCCTAATAGATGTTCTGAAAACGTATAATCATTTGTCAATTACGTCAGATAAATTGTTTTTAAGTTCCATGATGCATATTTGGAACAGTTGAAGGTCCAATATACAAATTTTTTTTTTTTTATATTGCGGCCATATAGGCAAAATATGTATGCTTTAGAAATATTTGTTATTAATATATTGCATAATAAGACTAACATACTACGCGAGAAGCATTAAGATAAGTTTTACGAGAATAAAAAAAACTAGTTCGAATTTTGCGATCAAACTTTAATAGACTCTAACATAATCTGTCGGTTGAGATATCTCGATTGAATTGATTCAGCTGACTTCTAATTGAGATACCTAGTAATATGTCAATGATTGATCGATAAAAATAATTCATCATTATTGTAGGTAGGTATTTAGTCTTTTTAGCCAGTTGCATTTTACTACTAGGGAAAAGACTCACCACGACTTACCAGTCTGGGTTCAATGTACTGGTATATTATGGTCGGGAAAGGGTCATCTCATCCCTTCTCTTGCAGATCCTACTAAGGGCCTGCACTGGGACTCCACTTTGAGTTTCTCCGTGAAAGAAGCTCCCTCTCATGCAAAATTTCCGATCTTCTAATATCAGTTAAATTTGATTTTCGTGGATTTAACTCTAGTAGTTATGTTAGCTCTCGTAACTACATTTATTTTGCTAGAAATAATTTCAGACTGCAGACAATTTTATTGAGAATAAACAATCGCGTAACCGGATATTCATCCGAAAATTAATCAAATACAATATTAGTCTATCAACACGCGAATTGTTTAGACGGAGGCGAAAACGCGATGTTACTATGTGGTATGTTATTAAAACAATTAATAGATCCATTCCGTACCATCGACAATCTTCCGGTTTACGTCGCTTGTTATCTAATTAATTTGTCTGTTATTCGAGCTATTAAGTACAAAATCGTGTGTCATTATATGCAATTATATTGCATGTTCTATGCATATTAAACGCAATTCGCTGATATTAACATACTCTATTTTAGAAAGAACTACAGTGGAAATGTCGTTTTACTTTATGTATTTTTAAGGTCTTTTATAAATGTTTTTAATAAAAAAATAATGTAATGATAAGTAAAAAAGTAAAATTTTATATTAAAACTGAAGTAGCAACATAATCAATTTATTGCCACAACAAATCGCAGATATTCTTTGAAGTGGTAAACAAGTAGCGTAACGGCATATAATAATAATAATATAGTGTAAGAGTGATATGTGGGTGGCAATGTGTTCGCGATGCTCTGCGCATACGGTAACGTGGTCGCGGCCCACCGGCCACGGGCGGATCGGCGCGTGCGCTGCTACCGTTGTTTACATGTCTACGAGAATCGTCACTCGCGTTCTCGTAATCGATATCATTATTAATTTTCTTACATGGCTTCATTACTATTTATTTATATCACTGAACGTATAATCTATATAAAAATTAAAATGAAATGACTCGTGCGTCGCACTCGTCCTATAAGACCAACAATCGAGTAATTCGTCAACTCGTCCCACAGTCTTCCAAACCGACCTGTTTTTGATTGTGTTTTAAGGCATCAAAGAATGTTTTTTTTGATTCCGAAAAATAATAGAAAAAGTAAATAAATTTTACCGAAAAACTATTATATTTTAGTTGAATAGTTGAACTATTTATGATTAAAAAAATAATGATACCTATATGATATTGAAGTCAAGTGACCTTTTCAATCATTATGTTGTAGAATTTTAATTTTTTACAATGTTTTCAGTCACATTAAGTCGTGTGAATTTTGTGTATAAAGCGTAATGAAATATTGTCTGCCAACCTTGATGCGAAAACAATTAAAAGTTGGCATAATATTAAGTTGAGCGGCGCTGGAGTTACTAGATTTGGAATTAGAGCTTGGGAAATTTGTAATTAACATTTCAAATGTCTGACAAAACCATAAAGAATGCTGTTGCTTATTAAAACTTTATGAATCATCATTGTAGTGTAAGTATACTCACGAACAATTTGAAATAATAGTTCATATAAAACTTATTTCTCTGAACTAAATTTAAACATTCTAAGTTTTACCTAAAGCAAATAGTATGCTAGTATATTATCATATAGTTTCCAAAACTAATTCATAAAGATCTTTTAATTTCGACAATGTCATGCAAATGTGTGTATTATATTGGGTCCTTACCTATGAAATTGGTGTTTTTATTCTGTCTTAGCAATTTGTCCGTTTTTTTTGTCCAACTATTAAGATTCAGAGTATTCCTAAAAAATAATCACCTCGTCTAAAAATAGACTATATTTTTGAGCTTTTTTGATTTGTTTTGATAATTTGTTGTAAGTTTAATTGTGTTAAAATTGGGCACGGAGACAACTCTTTTTAAGTGCCTCCCGAATACATCATTTTATTTGCATTCACTTAAAAACGATAAATAATTTTTATGAAGTGTGATATGACACATATTACTAAAGCTTGTCTAATGATAGATGCCAAATATTTGGATTTGTCGTTGTGAAGAAAACTGAAAAAAAATTAGTATGGAAAATGCAGAATTCCCCAAAATCTCCATACAAAACGACAATTTCATAGGTAAGGACCTAATAGTTATCGTATCTACCCATACGTTGACAAAATATGATTTACTTCACAATTTGCAAACGTGCCAGTAATTCATGTGTCCTGAGTTATTAGAGCATTGAACTGTGACACGTTATTACCAAGTCGACTGTCCGTTAGTGACCGTAAGGGGGCTGGCTAAGGGAGAAATCGACCATCAGTTAATGCTTATAGTCTGTTGTTATGTCAACATCACTACAACAGTACTCTGAACTAGACTTAAGTTAAATTTAAGACTTATCTTTCAGCTATTTATTACATAAAGTGAAAAAGTTTAAAGAAAGTTAAAACTTTCAAGATAAACGACTTATTTTATGGACTTAAACTGAAAAATGGTAATTAAGATAAATGAAGATGGTTATGTATATGTATGTAAGTGGAAATAACATAATTTAAGATGTGGCTGAATATGTAGACGGCTGTTAAAAATAAATTAAAGATTGTTGTACACTGCCCCTTCTATATTAAATGTAGAACAACATAGAAATTATCATTCGTTTCCCTGCTTTTCTTACCTAGCATGTCGTAAGGCGACTAAGGGCGTATTGGGTACTGGGTCTGTGATTGTGTAGGCGATGAGCTAGCCACTTGTTACTACTCTTTCACGATTTTCCATCTGAACAAACCCAATCTTTGTATGGCTAAATGTGGTCTTAAGAAACACAGTGCTCCTTGGACTCTGCCGACCCCTTCGGGGATTACAGGCGTGATTGTATGTATGTGTAAGTATGTTTCCCTGCCCTGATCCTTATTTTATTTGGGGTAATTGCACTTGGTGTTGTGCGTCCCTCTATCTATTACCATATCAACGCTCATTTTCTTTCTAGACATGTCAACCATGTCCTCATTCTCACAGTCTATATTTTCTTCGGTCTAGTTCTTAGTAGATTGTTATGCAGGGAGACGACAACTGTCTTCTATCACACTCATATGACAATCATGATATGTATTGTAATAATTCTTTTTTTTTAAAGTAAATTGCCAGGTTTGCACACTACAATAACTTAGACTTGCAACCGATTATGCAGTTTAATATTGACAATGAATATATTCAGTCAGAAAAGAACTATTTTGAGATCAAAGATGAATGACAGAAGAGCAGCAGAAGAGCATTATAAATATAAAAATTGTAGGTTAAACCCTGCTCTTGCTGGGATGTTTTACTAGCAACAATTTAATGCAACAATACATCTCTGTTTAGATATTACATTACAAACAAAACATCAACATAACTTATCATCGTGTCTCAAGAACATAAACAAATGATATAAAACGTCACTGATAGGAACAGATGATAAATAAACTCTATTGTCACTGAATACCACTATTGAAATTTTCCACGAACGAGGTAGCTTCTGCTTTAAAAGAAGAGAATCTAAGTGTTTTAATGATATGAGAATAGTTAACAAATTAAAAAAAAAACAAATCAAGACCAATAAATTATGTAGCAAGAAATAAATAGGTATATCATTAGATTTTTGATATATCGTTTAAGAAGCCTTGAGGCGTAACTAAGGCGTAAACGGAACTTCTTAATTGAGTCTCTAAGGATTTGCCCGCCCGCCCTCATGCTACCTCTAAAATGGCGGCTCGCCCACCTAAGGCTATTGTAAAGCGACGCAGACAAATAATGCCATCAATTTATTTACAAGTCCGTGAAAAAGAAATAAAGTTTTCATTAAGGAAGTAGCATTAATGAAGCACAATAGTACTGTCCACATGTTTTAGGAAATAAATAATTACGTATTCACTGCACTTCGTTAGAATGTATAGACTGGTTAATTCATATATTATGAAATTAAATATACAGTACAATAATAATAGTGTATTGTTTTTCGAAGTTCATTATAAAATTATAAAATCTACCAAAGAATATTGGAAGATTTTTAATATACGCTTAAAGAATGAAGACAGTAATTGGAATCTGAACACATTAAAAAACAAACAAACCGCTCCGCCACGATAGACGTTCAAAACACTGCACGTAACTATAATCCACACAACAACACGCGATCCGTCACTTAGATCACAATAGCAAATGGATCGAGGAATGTACGTTGACAGTGCAGAGCTGCACAGGCGACTGACGCCGCTGGAGCCGCACCACCGTTGCACCACTCATTGTCGACCGTGGAAAACTCTTTACGCAACTATTATGGATGATATCAGATAATTTTGGCGAAGTGCCCTGTGCCTAAGACTATTGTGAAGCAACGTACCTTGAATAAATTATCATCCTTGAATACACAATTAAAATTTACACACGAACGTTAAAGAACACGGTGGAAAGCTAATACCGTTGGCTGACGTTGCTCAATGAACAGTAAAGACAGTAAAGTGGTATTGCGTTGGACGTATCTAAGACGAGAAATGAGATAAAATGTACTCCAGTATGTAAGTGCTTTGATTTAATATGCTTTGTCAATTAATGCTTGTCTAGTGACTGACTACACACAACAATGTTGTTGCAATCAAAAGTGCTCAGAATTCCTTCTTCTAATTCTATTGAAGTAAGGTTTGTGAGTTTGGATATCCGGAAGTGCTTATACAATTTTGATAATTCATTCTGGTAATAAAGTGAGGAGCTCGGTGGCGTAGTGGATAGTACGCTTTGGCATTCGATCGAAGACAAAGCTACTCGCCATTGTCAGGCCGTAACCAAAACATTGTGATCTCGAGCTCCTTCTTGCTTCGGAAGGCATTCGCTGGCCCGGTCGCTATTGCGACCGTTTCTACAAACCAATCCGTATTGATTCAGCGTGGTGGTGTTACGGCCCATACTCCTCATGTGTTTCTCCGTGAGGCAGGCCTGTGCCCAGCAGTGGGACGTATATAGGTTGAGGACTTGTTAATGAGCTGCACAAAAATTTTTTTTGGTGATAAAGCCAGAGCAGAATTTTTACCCAACGATTATTTTTAATAGAATAGGGATTTCTCGTAGAAAGTATACAGTACAGAATTTTACAATAGACAAACTAGTAAATTTTACAATAGACAAACTAGTACAAACTTTTTAATATCGTCAAACTTGAATTACAAAGATCTTGCGATTTCGAGGTTGCGGCTTTAATAGTTTTATCTCAGATTAAAGCTTCCGATTTTCGGAACAAGCATGGCCTTAATATATCAATAATAAATTAACAATATGCACTTTAAATGGTTGGAATCACCGTCATGGTCAGATGCAGAATGATGTTATGTGATACACGACTGGAAAAACGTGTCTTGTTTAGTCGGTTTATGTTATTATCATCCTTCACTAATCCTTCACAGACCCAAAACAAATAATTCTTACACACACCTGTCAACTAGCCCAAATTAAGCTCGACTTAAAGTTTGGTAGTCGTTTTATTTATTCTATTACAAATTAATGAAGTAGCAAATTTTTAACACAAATCCGCACTAGGTCAGGTTTTGTTGTGCGTATACTCCTCATGTGTTTCTCCGTGTTGGCAGGTATGTGCCCAGCAGTGGTACGGTATATGTACTCGAAGATGCGTTCGAAGATTGCCTAAGTGAATATACTAAAGGAAACTATTGAAGTCTTCTCTAAACACATATTACGCAAGGTTCACGTGCAAGAAATTGAATCAAGTCGTTTAATTCTAACGGCATCCATCGCGCCAGTTCCCATGTGATGTGACGATTACGTTATATATTTATTACGTCTTCAAGAGCTTCTAACGAAATAACGGGAAGCATTATGGAGGTTTTCAAATTATTTTGTTGAAAACCATTATCACAATACGTAATGACGACCGTGGTGACGATACGTGGTCTGTACGCCGGTTTGAAGACGTCGCCATCTCGAGAGGTTCTGGGTTCGATCCCCGGTGGGGGCAAACGTTTGTGTGATGAATACAGGCATATGTTCTCCAGTCTTGGGTGTATATATTCTGAATATATATATGTATCTATCTGTATTTAAAATATAGCTAGTTGAAAGATCTGAATGTCTGAAAAAAAATTCTGTGTATTTTCTCAAACATTAAACTAGTTCATATTTTGAGTGTTTTTTTATACAGATTACGGGCTTTGGGACCGGGTCAAAATCAAAAATTACTTTATTTCATAGGCCAAACTTGGTACTTAAAATCGTCAACATTTTTCATTTTAAATAATTATTTTACAATTTAATAATAATAATTAATCATAATATTATTAATGTTCATTACCGCGAGCGCTTGTATCAAGTACAACCACGACGCTTTGATTGTTATTGTAATCGACACAAGCGGCCGGATTCCGAGAGTAAGGCTTTTCATGAGAAGACCTCGGCAAGAAACTCATGAGCCAATTTTTTTTTAAATAGCCAATCATATAATTATTGTCAGTATTTAATGTTTTACACCAATTTATTAAATTTCCATTAATCCATCAAAATAATATGCTTTTATGATAACGAACGACAGCAATTAACTATTTCCACACCATTTTATCCTCTAGATACTCTTGGATTTTGTAATAGCCTTTTTTCATAAAAGGTTCTGTTATATTTGGTGGGATTTTATTATAAAATTATATACATTGCCCCATGAATGATCTATTTGTTTTACGAAATCTGAACACAGGCACAGCAAGTTTATTCTTGCTTCTAGTATTTAAATAATGGCACTCATTATCAAGGTCAAGGATAAATACTTAAATCATTTCATCACTATCCATCTACCGAAGAACAATCTTTATTAAATAAACTGACTCTGTCGAGATTCAAACGCAGGACATCTTTATTTAA
Source organism: Parapoynx stratiotata (assembly GCA_910589355.1). Taxonomy (NCBI): domain Eukaryota; kingdom Metazoa; phylum Arthropoda; class Insecta; order Lepidoptera; family Crambidae; genus Parapoynx; species Parapoynx stratiotata. Next base: position 13,597,145 of record OU342458.1, read on the forward strand.
CAGTCAGGGTCACAGACCACTTAGCCAAGCAAGGTGTCAAAAAGAGCGAGTCACGCATCGAATCGTTAATATTTTTCCCATATGCATGCAGATTAACGCCAATAATTACGATTCGTAATTTACGCAGAACGGTATTGCCACAACAAGGTTGACATGAAACACGATAATTAACAAAATGTTTAATTACATATTCCTTATTTCCCACAACTGCAAATGCGAGGCCCACATCTGTCATTCACTATGTTTTTACATGTGCTCTGCTGTAATTGGCCCATTAGCCTAATGGATATTACACACCAAATGTTCGATATAAATAATAATATGGCTGAAAATCACAATTGAGTGTGAAAATCTAAGTTACAGAGGTCTGGTCTTGCGTGGAATATTGGCTATTCTACACATTCCCACATTTTTATGACAAGGGTGACAAACATGCAGGTCACCTAACGGAAACCCTATCATATAGCAAATAAAATCTAATATTATAAAAATAACTGTTAGCTTAACAGAAAGGGGCTTAAAGAGTTCCATAAAAATAATGGCGCACACAGTGTTGAAAAGTGCACAATTTAGAAAAATGTGCATCAGTATGAAGAATCTTTATTGTTTAGAATGGTCACGGTTAGCCGGGCATAATTAATTTCACTTAGAAAGAAAACATTAATATCAACAGAGAACAAAGGAGCCAAACATGTACAAAATATTACAATAAACTAGACTAACTAAAAACCAATTTTATCAACTAAATAAATTTTGTTTAAATTTCGGTATTTTCAATGTTTCGTTTTCACTTTTACGTAATCTTTATATTTTATTTTTCAAGAATGCCTAAGTATCATTTCACTTCGGTAATCGTAAAAGTTTATTTGACATTATGAAATACCGGCAATGGACATATTGGGGGTCACCGTGAGGTCGTGGCCGGCGCAGGCGCACGACTGCACAAAAGACATCAACGAGCTATTCACACCTACCGCTTCTTACACCTGGGGACATAACTTATTGAAATACACGTTGTCATGCGTTTAATTGTTTTGAAATATATACTTTCTTGTATTTTAATATTCTAATAAAATAGTTTTGTATATGGGTAAATTTTTGGGTAAATTAATAATGAAATTACATTTACATATTATATAGCTACTGAGATATACAATTAGGAAGATGTCAAATACTAGTAAATTAAACAAAAAAATACGTCGGATAGTCTTTATCTACCATCAGTACAAATATAAATGAGATTGACTAGTTGTAGTAGACATTCATAATATAAATGTAAGTAAGAGTTATTTGGTATCTCTTTCAAGTATGAAGAACGGAAAGCGTGACATAATATAATTGTTATTGTCCTAAAATAATAATGATTTAAGTAATAATAGTACATTATGGTACAAGTGTGTAATGTTGGTGATTACCGCTGAGGCGCATTGAGGCCCGAGCCGTCAGGCGAGGGTCTTAAGGAGCCGAGAACGGTAATCATCAATACACACGTGTATCATACAACGTTTTTCAACACACTTCTGAATAATAGATATTTTTCCTTTGAGTTTTCTGGTAGTAAACTTTCCATAACGTTCTGGGCTTCACATCTTATATCGGGCGGTGTACAACATAAATCATTTTCTTCATAAATTGTATTTGCAGACATCTTAATTAATAACTAACTAAATAACTTCAAAAGAGAAAACGAGACGAGTTGTGAAAAATGTTTCGTAATGGCGGGAAAAATTAATAAGTTTTCCTATGCGCGCGCATCGGCCATAGACTAATAAATTTCGTAATGGCGGGAAAAATTAATTAGTTTTCCTATGCGCGCGCATCGGCCATAGACTAAAAAATGAGGTTTCTTTTTTTTTTGGGCTTTTCGCGGATAGCTTTTTAGCGCAAATGTAACCGTAACACAACCAATAATATTAAAAAAAACTATTACTCACTCGTGAATAATAGTAATGAAAAAGTCACAGTTTGATTATAGGTGTCATTATGTGCCTAATTGCCATGGGATTAGAGTCACTTTATAAGGAAGTGTGTTGAAAAATATATATTATTATTTATTTCTAATGGTAGCATTTTCAATTTACTTTAATTTATTTTATTAAGTTTCTATATTCTGTTTAATTTACTTAAGTTTCTGATAACATCCTGTTTGGATACTGGCTCCAGTACTACCCATTTGTTGCCTAAATCAATAGACAGTCGAATGAAGATGTTAATTGCTATTATAATAGCATCATTCACCACCAGAATGCTTACACAATATTCTTTGAAGAACGCCTACGAGACTGTATAATTCGTAAACAAAGGATACACAAATAAATATTTCGTAAAACTACACGCGTCGAATTTTGTATAATAGGTACATGCTAAGAATTCATTCGTTAATAGGCAAAACCTGACATTGCTAGTTATGTTTTGATGATTGTTCTCAGAAATGTAAAGGTTTCGACATTTTTGAAGGATTGCCGTTTCATTTATTATTATTTGAAATATAATATTGATTAAGTATATTAATCGTAGCGTTTTGTGATAAATTTTGATTTGTGTTGATGGACGAAACGATTTCATCAAAAAGTACTAAAGAATAAAATATGTGTAACTTTCCCAGGAGTGATCTTTTAAAATGCCGTCAATCACCAAGACTGCGTAACATACGTAAACTAGACTGATAGCTTAATGTTTAATCTAGCTGCATATATCACTACCGGTTATGATATATGTTCCAGATTATTGCAGTTTATAACTCTCACGCTAAACACGAACCTTTCGTATTAAAATCGCCTGAGGCAAAACATAATGTAATGTAAGATTGGATTGATTAAAAAACTGACGTTAAAATACTATGATTACACTTATTCATTGTTTGCATGCGTTAAGCTTGAAATTAATTAGGACAAACTAAACTATAATTATTTAACGTTTTTTTGCATTTTGTATTTACATTCGTCAGGTAAGCTCTTGGCCTTAATGTCACCTGATAGTAAGTGACGATAAGGCCAAAAGTGGAAGCGGGCTTCACCTGTATTCCTCATCCTGAGGAACTGGCTATTTTACCTCTGATTGCCGGAACACAACAATGCTTATAACATTGTTATTGGTGAGATGGTAGCTAGCCAGGCGGGCATAGAAGCCCTACCACCAACCAACCCGAGCAGAAAAACTGCCCCTGTCGGGAATCGAACCCTGACCCACCGATCAACACCCGGTGGTGTCAACCACAGCCCACAATACACACAACCACACACACAAAGACGAGAGGTGGTCAAAAACGTATGTAAAAACGCTACAAAGAATAGTATATACTAACTTTCCTCATAATAAAATTTTTAAGCGTAGAATGTAATGTGCTCTGCAAAATCTTAAGGTGCTCTCTCACTCTGTCTGCGAGTGTAACTGCGGTGCTGCTAACAGTAATAAAGCCATGAAAACTAGAAGAAGTAGAAACCTCACTGTTACGGACCAGGCAAGAGCCGTCCTCTTTCCTATATCTTTTTTTTATTTCTGGTTGTAATTGTCTTTGGTTAATTGTTTTCTGTCATTGATTTTCTTTCCATTTTTCTGTACTGTTTTCTTTAAATATTATAAAACCCATAATTCACTAAGCCAGCGTTTCATTACAGTTTCACTATCACTCGTCAACACTCACATTATTCCAGGAGCTTTTGTTAGATTTAGAAGTATCTATTTCGGTTTAGATTACGATGTTTGATGTGAATCATGGATTTAAAAAGAAAATGTATCACTGCTGGGGCATTTTATAAATAAAGATTGCCGTAGTTGAGTATACTTGGTACATATTCGTATTCTGTTTAAAAGGTTCATGCGTCTTTTTTATTCGATATATTTTATAATTTTGAATATCTAATACTTTTAGGTAATTAGCAACTAAAATTAGGAGATAATATCATCAACGGTACAGTTTGCCTCAAAATTCCTATAGAAGGTCAGTCATAACCGTATATTTAGTAATTAATTATCTGGCTTTAACAGAGTTACATCACTGACGAAATATAGTTATAATTGCTGGTTAGCTCTTTCTATTCTATTGATTGTGTTTTAAATTACAGGTTTTTATCGCGATTTGGCTAAGTCACGAGGTTGCATTAATTCGATACATTATGACAAAGACGGCATCCATCGCGGCGACCTTTGCTGACATTTGTGCGCGCGCGCCGGTAACGCGGATTCGGCTAAGGTTGAACTTTGAGGCTTCGGATCTATGAATGCCGTCGGCGCATAGTTGCCGGGTCATATCCTAACACACAGGATTCGACAATCAAGTGGTATTTGGCTGCGCGCGCAATCACTTTGTACTCTTGAAACACAATAGCTGCCAATATTATTGGAACAAATAGCTACCATGAGAAAAGCGTTACAAAATATAGTTGTGAAAATGAATCTTCATCTTTTAACATTTATTTATTAATGTAAAATATGGGTATAAATATACTAAATTCCTGCAGTAAAGCTTAATTAGAGCTTAAATGTTAAGTATTCGTATATAAATTTTGTGCAAAAAGTATTACTATCAGATTGCGACAAAGATGATTTCTAGTTTACAATTACTTCATTTAATATAGACATGACAGGAACGCTTCAACGTTTCTATAAACGCATTCATTTGTAATACTTGCTAAAGCTTTATGTATTTGTTGCTATTAATACCTATATTGTCAAATTATCCATATATGAATTGCAAGGTTTCTGTATTTAGTTTTTAAGAAATTATTTCGAAAATTGTCAATCATTTGTTTATTTACAAATACTAGTTTTTTGTATATTTAAATGATTTATAGTACATTTCAAGGACTTTAAAATTTTTAATTGAAAGATAGGTTAAAAATAAACTCTCATACCATACCAACATAAACTATTTTTTTTAATAATAAGCAATTTTTCATCAGCACTTACATTTGATATAAAAAACTAAATAATATGTTTTTGGCGTTCTTGTAAACTGCAAAAGACATATCACGATGACAATTAGTTAGAAGCAATATTACATTACCATAGCCATGCTGGTGCCTCGATAAGTTATGGCATTTTGCTTTGGGACAATACAACTAACGTACAAGATGTACTCCTACAAAAACGTAGCATGAGAATCTACACATTTACACCACCAAAATTCTCGTGTTAACCATTATTTGTAAAATATAAAATTCTTACAGTCACATGCACGTAATTATTACTGAGTTATGCCTATTTAACAGGGACCATGACCATTACTTCGAGCGACAATATAATGTGTACCAAGACTTGACGGATATGACTTGGTCATACCACGTCATACCCTCATCCCGACTTGCTCTATTCGGAACCGGCCAGTACTTCATGGCCATAAAGGTCTACCAGGGTCATAAAATCATTTACCAGTTGCATTAAACATTATTCAAGGATTTGAGAATGCGTTAAGAAAATTTCTTATCAGTAAAACTTATTACTCAATAAAGAAAATTTGACGAAAGATTTTCATAAATGTATATTATTTTAACGACCTAAATTTAACTTATGATATTTTGTATAAAAAAAAATTTACATTGATGTTGCCTAATCTACTATTTTTGTGTTCTTAAATGTGTGTGATTCGTGTATTTTAATGTTTCTCTAGGCTGACATAATAAGTTCCAATTATTATAATATTATAATGAAAATTGTAAAAATAAAAATATGTTGCAGTGCCTGACAAGGCTGCATAATAATACCAACCTGATATAGATTAAGTAAAATATTACTATAAATAAATACAACACAAATTAAGGAGAGATTTAGTAGATGGTACGGCACTGCTCCAGTGGGTTTTAAAAGTTACCTGTTTCACTTAATTCATATTTTTTCATAGACAACGATATCATGCAATGTAGGTATACATATTAGTAAATAAGGTAGATTTTGCTTCTAGATAGACCGTTTGGAGATCGCGGATACTATAATTATGTTATGGATTTTCGAATATATTATCCATAAAACTTCCTTGCATTGCTTTATTTTAGCAATAGTTAGGTATTATAGCATTCTCTTGATTCTTTAAAGTACTTACACTGTCAACCATTTGCCAGTTACTTCGTAGCGGTGTGACATAACGTAGAAGCTACTTATAGCTTCAAATTGCATTTTCGGTTTAAAAACACCTCTCCAAATGTCACTATATCTACAAAAACGTGTCTTAAGCTAAACCGATCGTTTATCATCCAAGAGCTATAACATTCCTTCTCTAATTACAAGTTGACCGCTAAACAATCCATACTCTTTGTTCTAGTATCAATTAGACCCAAAGTGGTTTTTCTCAGATGATTTATCAACTTCAGCCGCTGACAGGTCACGAGTAGATTATTCTGCACATATATTTAGAATTTAGTCGTGATTGTACAAAATATTAAGAGTACCTAGTTTATGCTGGTTATGACGTCATATACGTCGTAATACATCCGGTAGCGGGATTTTATGGCACATTTTAATAGAGACTCGAAATCATATTTTTATGCACTATAATTGAAAATTATAAAAGGCATTGAAAAATGCCAGGCAAATAAATAAATGAATGAAAACAGTTCCCATATAAATCGTCAAATTACATGTTTCTAATTATTTTTGGTTTAAATTCCATCTCTTTTTTGCATTGACGCCACAAAAATAAGCAAAGCAACACAAAGCAGTTGCCTCGTTTCAATAGTTCATTTATGATAATCCTTGTGAACATGGCTAACCGACCAAATATGGGAGTGATTTATATAATCTCGACCCCCGCCTAATTACCTCACAACGCCCTCCAGCTGAGATTATCACCAAAAAGCCTCTCAACCTTCTTGTCAACACAGCATAATAGGTGGTTGAGCCACGACATAATTAAGCCTTGAAATATGGCAGTTTTAGACTAAAAACTAAAATAAACATTATTTCTGTGTGTGAGAAAATAAAGCTTATGATATAGTATCGTATATAAATGCATAATATGATACGCAGATAAAATGATATTATATAAATAAACAAAATGTAGATAATTATATTTGACCCAAATATGTAATCTTTTAAGTTTTATTTATATGTATAAATTGCACCTACCCATATACTCAAATTTTACCAAAATTGTGCCCACAGAATGAAAATTCTAGATTCCCGAAATAATTTCTTATAACAAGACACTACACTTTAATTTGTATAGAGTTTTAGCGAAAATGGCTTCAATAATTACAATCACAAATACATACCATCACCACCCCATTTGATCTATATTTCGCCGCACAAAGTTTTTTTTAATGTAAACAGGGGGCAAACGGGCAGACGGCTCGTAAGGATGGTAAGTGATTACCGCCGCCCAGAGACATCTACAACACCGGAGGAGTTGCAGATACGTTGCTGACTCTTAAGGAGGGAATACGCTCTCTTTCTAAAATTTGTAGGTCGTATTGGTCTTTTAATACTTCTGGTGACAGTTGATTCCATAGCTTGGATGTACGCGGCAAAAAATGACGTGAACACGACCAACCATCCAAACTCGGAAGACGGAAGGCAGCCGCCGATATGAGTTGGAACAGTTCCCCTGAACAATTCCCTTAGTAGTAGCGGTAGAAGATGCAGAGCGATGCTTCATCTCTACGCAGGGGGGCAATTCTCATTTCGTGAGATGTAGCCTCTAATAGAGATAAATTTCGACTTTGAATTTTTTTCGAATGGTAATCTAAATAGGCTATTCTGGAAATCTCGAACTTGACATTTCTCGAATGAAAGCCGCTCGAATTGTTGAACAACTAATTGACAAATTTGTCTTAAATAATTTGACGTTTCGCGCGTTTCTCGAAGTCGAAATAATATATCTCGACTACTGTCGACCACTCGAAGCAATTCGAGCGGCTTTCATTCGAGACGAGTTCGAGATGTCCAGAATAGCTATTTGCATTACCACTCGAAAAAAATTCGAATTCGAAATTTGGAACCGGTTTAAAACCGGATGACATGTGTGGAACGGAACGCATCCCAAGGGATTACGTAAAGGAATGGCAATATTTATCACAAAAAATCTCGATCTCTATTTGCGATCTCGATTAGAGCTGAGAATATGAAATTCGTAAACACAAAGTCGATCATAGAGATTTTATAGTCGAAATCGAAATTGAAATTAAAACTCGATTCGAGATTACATCTCGAAAAATGAGAATTGGCCTTCTGGGCCAAGGTGCCAAACTTATCGAAGGGGGGGTTTACTATTCGAGCAGCTCTACATTGTTCAATCACAAATACATACCATCACGTCCCCATTTGATCTTCATGTCGCTGCACAAAGTTCAAGTATATATTTACATCCAAACATATGGAAGGTATGTACTGTGACATTAATTACGTAATTAATTATTAGAGTCAGCTCTGTGACCTAACATAGATGCATATTAATATACATAATTATTTAATTTGTAGGTTATGTATTTCGTGCCTATGCAAAAACAGATGCGTATTTCAATTTGATCGTGACATAACCTACGTAATTGGTTTGGCATTGAGGAGTTTATATATTGGATTTAGATTCTACAGTAAAACTTTCGCGTTTAGGATTTATACCAGCTACCAATAATAACCTATACAGTAGGTAAGTTGCAAAAGAATACAGAAAGTATTTTAATCGTAAGACTAAGATTAACTCCTACAATTCTAAAATAGCAATACATGTAGTAAAGCAACAGGCAATGTGTATGCAATAGCAACTGGAACCAATGGCTTAACGTTCCTTCCGATGCCCGGAGAAGTTCAAGATCACAAAGTTCTGGTTACCCATCCAAGACCTAACCATGGCGGAGTTAGCTTTGTTTTCGATATCGAATGCCAATGTGTAATAACCACTACGCCACGGAGCTCCTCTTTTGCAATTGAGTCAGCATGGTGATGTTGCTCATGTGTTTCTACATAAGGAAGGCATATGCCCAGCAGTGGGACGTACATTGGCTGACGACGAGGATGAAAGTAAAATAGTGCTGCATAATGTCGCCTTCACTTGCAAAGTTTTCTCTGTTTAAACATAAAATATGAGTAAATAGCTATATTTCATGTCCATGAAATGCACATGATACCAGTATTCGACACTTAAAAATAAAATTTACAATTCATGAATCATACATGAATATCAATGCCAAATAAAGCTTTAGTATGCGCAAATAATTTTCTGTTACAAAACGAGACCCTGACACGACCACTAACACAAGAACTATGTCGAATCGAACAAATAATAATTTATGTGCATTGCTCTAGGGGTCACAGTTAAATGGGCATTCATTGATCTTTGGCTCACAGTCATCATTAGTGCATTCTGCATCCATAATTTAACTTCTCCGCGTGTTTGGTTATTTTAACTTTATTCCCATTATATAGGATTTTGCACATGTGCAGTCACCTGCTTGGTGAAGCGCGGACTATGGCTGTGGACTGCTTTTGCGGTGGTTTTTCCTAGTCTCTGTAGGGGATAAAAATGTATGTATAGAAGATTTTCCTATTTTATATGTGTATAGTCTACGATTATACACTAATACTGGAATCATTCACAGATAACCATAAATCGTTTCATTGTAAACACGGTTTTATATAAATTGGAGCCGGTCATTGGTGCTGTATAAATGATCGGTTTACCTACAAAAAATATAAGTTTATTTTTCATTGATGTACACTCTATTTTAGATAAAGAGTAGGTTTTTACGAGTATTAGCGGAAAATCAAACAGTCATAATTGATAAGAATATTGATAGTCTATTAACTTATTACATTATACGGGCTATTTTGTAGCAACACATATTAAGATGCTTCACTCAGGGACTGGGGATATTTTGTAACACGTTGAAAGCTGTGGCCGCCATCTGGCGAAATAAGGGTGACAGCACCTCTGCCACTCATTCGGGGAAAGAGGCGTAATGATAATTATGTTGTTGTTGTTGTTGAAAGCTGTAGATATATTATTTTACTAACAGTTTTTCCTCACAACCTTATTAGAGAGTATAAAAATTTTAACTAAAAAGTTATATACATCAGTCACCACGGAATAGCGAAAAAGGTCCTTTTTCCATACATTTCACTTCCTTAAACCCACTGATGTAAGGGGTAAATAAAAATAAGCCACCTAAGGCCCGATTTTTCAATCCTCAGATAAAATTATCCGCCATTTAAAACTATCACTGTCACTTTCTAAAGCCATAAAAAGAAAAGGGACAGAGCTAAAATTTGACTGACATATAGTTTTATCTGAGGATTGAAAAATCGGGCCTTAGAGATTCATGTGACCTAGGCGACAGATAAATAAAAAATTGTTGCATCTCTACGTGATCTCATTTTTGGATATAGACCTTCTTTACTATTCATTAGGCTCTTCGGGTAATAATAGTTTTGGTGTGAAAGTGTTCAGAAGAGTAAGTTTTCATTGTAAATAAATTAATTTTTTGATTGCGTTTAGAAGCTCAATTTCTATGAAAAACGTGATTATAGCTACTTTCTGCTAGGGGCGCTTTTAACGTTTCTCCCTATATTGAGCTTCATAAAATCATAACGCAACTAAAAAAGTTAAGTTTTTTACAATGATAACTTACAATAAGGGTATTATGAATTATTTTTTTTTATGAAGAAGATAAGATAGTGGAAAACAGCTGTAGTTTAACCACGGTTCTATTTGGAGTGCATAGCAACTCGTCATGTTTGACGGATCTGTAAACGTGCCAGCTTAAATATCCGTGTTAAATGGGTGATAACTCCCTTTGTTTACCGTGGTACCTATCGACCGATTTACTTTACTTGGAACTACATGACATTCCCATATGTTCATATTTATTCACATTTGAATTACACGAGGCACTACTCGTTGGAGAGGTCGCGGGTCGGTTCGATCCCACCGCTTGTAGCACTGAATTTGAATGTGCTTATGTACAGTTCATTGTGAATATCGCTTGCCTCACATTGTGCCCGGTGCATGACAACAGGCTCGCCACCTTTTACATGAGGATCTAACATATCTGGCGAAATGTAGGTGATGACAGCTTTTTCTACCCCCTCGGGGAAAAAAGCGTGATGAGTTTATGTTGCATTAAAAAAAATTACATCGTGCTCCAGTTTGCCAGTTAGTTCAAACAATTTGCTACATTTATTAACAATTAGTCAGTAATTTTGCTATTAAATCCTTAAATACTAGTTGAACGCAACTAAGTAATAAAACCTTAACATTATTCAATTATACTATGATATCCGAGAACCACAAAACATACAATTTGGCTCGCCAACAGAAAGGCACATGAAATTGAATAAATTTTCTTAATCCACAATTACCTGCCTACGTGCTTAGAAAATAAATTTTCAAGTCGTTTGTTACTTTTGGTACTTTGCGAAACAAGAACAATGGACTATGTTAGAACACTAGGTATATGTGTTCTAACATAGTCTTCAGCATAGAGCAAACGCAACACATGATTGTTTTACCAACTTAAAGCTTATTTATTGTTTTTTTTTATGGAAGCATGCCTAAGAAGGAGATTTTAATATTTCAAAACTTTCTTTTTTTGTACATAATGTAAAAAGTTGTGTGCTTTCGTGATCGTGATCATCGGCCTATATAGCTCCCACTGTTGTGTACAGCTGTGTATGAAGATACAAATGGCGCGCATAACATGGGTCATGTCGTTATCACGTTGGACCTATACGAAACAGGCTGAAACCTACAACGCCATGACTCATTCGGGAAGATTAGATCACCTATTCAGTACCATGCATGGCGAAAATGGCTTTGTTTTTACATACATACACATAATCACGACTATTATTCCCTAAGGGTGTGTCAGAGACTAGGCAAAAGCACCGCAAAAGCAGTCCAGTGCCATAGTCCACGCTTCCTTAAGCAGTGACTACATAAAGCGAGACAGGTGGTGAGCCCGTCGTCGCTATACGCTATTAAAGTTTTAAGTCCATCAGTTGTCTTAAACGACACCCAAGAGAAGCGATGGGTAGTATTCTTTTAATGAGTCGCTACCACACGATTCATGACGCACTCATTGTTTTTAATACAAAATATACGAATTTGTTCTAATTTTCATTCGCAAAGTGAAGTTCAATTTCAAGCAATTTCTTGCTCACTATGCTAGTTAGCAAGAAATTGCTTAAAATGATAAACTCTAGACACATTATATTTATGTAGCATTGATAAAAGCCACGCTAGATCGGCTGATATTATTATGTGACCTGTGACATATTGAACATTTATACAATTTATACAAAGGCGTGCGTGTCTTGTTCGAAACATTCATTAATTAATGTTCCGTACATGCTTAGAATGTTGCTAGTACAATAATTCAGTTGGCGTCGCATAATACTTGCGTATAACCTAAGATCACATTGCGACTTTGAAAAGTTAAATGTTATTTAATGCAGCAAATTTTATAATGTGTTACATCAATCGAAGCTTGCTCAAACAAGGTGAAGTCCTTGAATCAGCGAAATCTAGTGTAAACAAGTATTAGATAACTGGTTGACTAAAATAAGTATTCGATAGGAGTCGAATTACGTGTGGAAATTGACGAATGAATACTAGTCACAGCTAGATGCAAATTGCATGGATTCGCAATTTTATCAGTCATTTTTTTATTGTTAATTGTTATTTTGTTGATCAGTTGATGAAATAAGGCACTTCACGTGAAAAAATTAAGTGTGTAAACTTTTTAATTAACAAATATGTCGTAGAATGTAATAGGTATTAGGTATCTAGATTTTCATAATATCAAAAATATTATCGGCATCTGTGACTATAGAACCTCTGTGATAGAACAATTTATTATATTATTTTCTACATCAACATCGTGAAAATCCGAAATTAGATAATTTCAGTTTTTTCAATGCTTAAAATATTAATTAAATAATGAACATAGATAATGCATAAATATCAAATTCCGAATGGTATTCATAAGCAACGGTTTCTCTATATTATTTTTTCAAATAGTTGCGAATTAGAAGACTTCGACTTTACAAATTAAGTCGTTAACCTTCTAGAGGAGCTCTCTGCAATGAATCTTCACTATTGTTAGTGTACTTACCAACCATTAAACATTGCTTCCTTCAGTGTTATTGTAGTTTTGATTATTCACAAATTTATACGTTTTAATTATCTGTCGGAAACTAAGTAGCAGTCACAGGAAACTACAAACTGTTTACGAGTAATTCCTATTGCAATGAAATAAAGGTTATTATATGGAGAAAATTGTGATTAATGGCGTGTGTAAAATGATTCACCGAGAATGCAGTTTCAAGTAGGTGCTTCATACACCTGCCAAATCAAGCGAATACAATTGAAGGATTGTACGCCCACTACGATGAGTCAAAGTAATTGGTTTCCTTGACATCTATGTACTTGTGATAATTAGTGTTTTCTTATCTTAATATTGGGTCCTTACCTATGAAATTGGTGTTTTTTTCTCTCTTAGTATTTTGTCTGTAACTATTAAGATTCAGAGTTTTCCTAAAAAATTATTACCTCGTCTAAAAATAGACTATATTTTTGAGCTGATTTGATTTGTTTTTATAATTTGTTGTAAGTTTAATTGTGTTAAAATTGGACACGGAGACAACTCTTTTTAAGTGCCTCCCGAATACATCATTTTATTTGCATTCACTTAAAAAGATAAATAATTTTTATGAAGTGTGATATTACACATATTACTAAAGCTTGTCTTATCATAGATGCCAAATATTATTATCTTTGGATTTGTCGTTGTGAAGAAAACTGAAAAAATTTCAGTATGGAAAATGCAGAATTCCCCAAAATCTCCATACAAAACACCAATTTCATAGGTAAGGACCTAATAGTAAATAATTAATGTATATGTTTACTTCGTTACCAAATAATAGCATACCATAGGATACGGTAACCAATTAAAAACAGGAAAGTCAAGTCAAATTTTTATTCATAGATTACTCATATTTGCTGAATTTATTTAAAACAAATAAAAAGACCTCACCCTAAGCATTGTAATTAAAAATATATTATTAATCCATTATCCATTTAAAAAAAATTAATTGCAAAGTAATTTTTTTTTTTTATAAATTGAACTTTTCTCTTCAACCTTTCACGGGTACCCGTAATCATGAAGGTTTATTCCGTAATCCGTCAGAGCTAATGCTACGAGTAAAACACGATGAGTAATAAAACAGTACTTGAACGCAAATGTTCATCCACAGTTTGCAATTTAGGTGTTGCAACTTCGTAGGAATTTGTATTGTCGTGTCGATGTATAGGTATTACATATACATATGCATTGATACTGCTGCGAAAACATTACCTTATCACGTATAATACTTATTGTTTACATTATTTGTGGTCAGTTGGATTACCAGACCTTGATGACTAAAAGTTTGCTACTCAAACAATTTTTAAGAAAACAATGAAAGGGTTTGGTTGACAGCAACATACTAGTATATGCTAAGAGTAAGATCTTAGCATATACTAGTATATTGCTGTCAACCATACATACATACATATTATCACGTCTATTATCCCCTAAGGGTTAGTCAGAGACGAGGCAAAAGCACCGCAAAAGCAGTCCATTGCCATACCAAGCAGTGACTGCACTCAGCGTGACAGTACGAGCTATTGGATGGTTGTGTAGTTCTAATTCCATTAGTCGCCTTTTAAGACACCCAAAGGAAGAGATGGGTTGATAGTATTTTTTAATGAGCCGCTTTCTTATGTAAGATCTTATGTTACATATATATTACTGTTTTCTTTTGTATCTAATGAAACATGTTCTTATCTTTAAAAAGTGAATCATTATTTTATTGTTTTGAAGACATGACATCTAATCTGACTTTTATGCAATATTGTAAGGAGAAGAAACAAACAAGAAAGTGAGATAAGAACAACGTGAAAAAAATATGTCATATAGTTTTGTAATAAGTTTATGTTTATATAGTTACCTTCTTCAAATGCACAAGACATTATATGATATCATTTTGAAAACCATAAAACCACTCCTATATTTTTCATTTAGATAGGAGCGGAAATATTATTTTAAATATTGGAAAAGAGAGTTATTTACTCAATAGATGTCACTACAAGTTTCAATGAATTGAACACCCACTGAATTCATTCTACGAAATCGTTATAATATTAATATCTAACATAACTATCCCTTTATTGCTAATCAAAAGTTCTAAAGGTTATCATAATTAAAATATATTTTGTATTGTCGTCTTCCTGGTAAAATACATAGATAAAATCTTTGTCGATGTTTATATAGTCGCATTTTTTTCAGTCCTATAATTTAACATAACATAACATCATCACGCCTCTTTCCCCGAAGGGGTAGGCAAAGGTGCTAGCACCAATGTTTAATTTCTTCAGGTGTACTGCGTATTTCTATAAGGAGCACTTAAGCCATGGTTCAATGGAGTTTCAAATACACTTGTGATGTAAGACTTTATTATACTCTTGGCGAATGATTAGCTATTACATAATTGCCAAGTTAGTGTTTTGAGTCTCAGGCCCACTTGTACGATCGAGAGTTAGCGCCCCTATCATCCCCGGGGTTAGGTGTTAACTCTCAACCGCACATAAACCTTACCTACCAATATTACTTTTTATTTTATAAAATTCTCCATGTAGGGAAGGCAAAGGGAACGAAGCCCATACAGCCAAGTCTTCGGTATAAATTTCTTCAGTATTTGCTTTGAAATGCAAGTGTAATACATTTCAAAGCATTGTTGGGAGAGTTTGGCTTCAAACGATGGATGGGAGACACTGTGGTGCTACTTCGATGAGGTGGATTACCACGATATAAATCTTATCGTTTTTCACACCACTTGACGATTATTTATATATTCTTTCCACATTTTTGACTCACCAATTTATCATTCATTTATAAAAGTATTATATCGAGTAACACTTTTAGCAATCTGTGGATAACGGTATGGGCTTCACAATAAATAAACTATTGTAATTTTTCTCTTGAAACTGTTGTACTTAATAGTTTTATTAATATTTAACTGTGTTAGCTGTTTGTTATTCCGAAAAATCAATAAGTACAAGTTTTTATCATTTTAGCTTGCTTCGCAAACTATCTGATATTATATTTGAAACATTACGATGGAAAAGTACTGCACACAAAGCAAATTCGTGATTATATAATAGATCCCGCAACGGCTCCTACACTTAATACGATAAAGGTTGAGATAACAAGCGAAATAAAAACACAATTTTTATATATCTCTTAATTTAATGCCTACCAACAATCTGTTCTCTTTGTTTTTTTATGATTTGCAAAGATATCACGCGTTTGTAAATATTTTGTACGAATTACGGACTCTTATCAATGTTCTATTTTCATTTTTAACAACTCTTTGTTGCCAAAAGAAACAATTACAGGATGTCGACGCGTGAAGTTTTGAATAAACTATGTATATAATTAGACAATCAAAAGATAAATGGGTAATGTAAATAACCAACGAAGTTTATAATAAGAATAATACATAGTTATTTGCAATTTACTCGTTCATATCTATAAACGATAAAAAATGTATTAAACTTCTTTTTTTAGAAATGAAAAATACTAAATTGTCCCTCTCTGTCAGAATGTTTTATCTCAAGAAAATGTTTCAGTGACTCTGATGAGGTATTTTGATTTAATTGCAGCAAGAACGACATCCATTTGTTCAAATAGCAGGTTACTCAGTGTGACATAGTTTCTCATTTGTTTATGTACATTCAACAAGTAGTTACGTGTTAAAGTTTCATAACACTAGATGACAACTGTTGGTCTATGTTGCATTTAAATATATACAAAGGAACAAGTACACTTCGAAGAATGCGCGAGATCAATATTCCGACAACAATATAAGTCATCGAGCAGCGACGGACAAGTCAAGGCTTTTTCTTGCACGATGCTCTAAAAATTCAATTGATTTGTTATTAAATTTTATTTAGCACCCAGCTTGAAATGTTTCTTCTTGATCGAGATCCGATTGCAACGCTAAGATTAACTCAGTTAATAAAATGTGAACACATTTACGTCAAAATTTACTTCTACCTTTCGGAGGGCCTATAAAAAGCACACCTTGAAGTTTTGGGATATGGACAACGAACGACACCCAGCGAATCATCGATAACTAGCTGTGGAAAGCACACAGTAGGCGCCTCTAGGCTGAAATTATGATG
This sequence comes from Parapoynx stratiotata, assembly GCA_910589355.1. Lineage (NCBI taxonomy): Eukaryota > Metazoa > Arthropoda > Insecta > Lepidoptera > Crambidae > Parapoynx > Parapoynx stratiotata. The sequence goes on from OU342458.1 coordinate 13,614,297, forward strand.
ATGAAAACGCTTAAAAAGAGACTCATCACTGCCGGTTAAGCAGTAGATTATCCATAAGTGAAGATGGCTAAAGCAACAGAAAACAGCTGGCTTAGCTCCACCTGCTGAACCTTTTTGGAGGTCGGAAAAATACGCTTGCGATCGGGAAATACAAATATTCGATTAAAGAATACCGAAAAAAATTATAAATGTGTTACATTCACGATCGTAAAGCAAAATTTTTTGTAGTTGTTTGTATACAAAAATGAGTCAATAAAACTTTCCCTTTAACCTACACATTCTTTTGTCGCTCTAAAATGGGCCAGTTCTTTCATAATGAGCCTTATTTACAATACAACAACGGTTTGAAATCGCTTAAAGTGGAGCAAAGGCGAGGGCGGAGGCGCGTGCGCACGGGGTACTGGCGCCGCGCCACACAATAGCCGTTTCATAACCGGTGATCCCGACCGTGGGGCGACATTCTCAGCCGTACCAAAACAATCCTCAGCATGCCTCAGCTTCAACTCTTCAACCTATTGGCGTTTCAAGGGCAATGCGTGTGACATAAAGCGACAGGTATGCGCCGCCTTTGTTATACATGGCCGGTTAGTCTTTCTTGCCTGTCAAAATAATTAATCTAATATCGTCTGTTATATTAGAATATTTTTTATTATAGCGGTTATATAGTCACGTTGGAATCCCAATTGTTAGACAAAAAAATACTTTAGATTTTTTTACGCTTAAACTACAAACATAAAATACAAAATATCGTCGTATTTAAAAAAAATAAGTCTCTTACAGGATTTTGCAAAGTCGCTTGAAAGTTATTTATTTATTTTCGTTATATGTGTATTTTAATTAACACGATCTTGTAGGCAGTAACTGGGCAATGCTGATAGTCTCACACCTTGAGTAAATTTTTACGGCACTAAGTTTACAACGAAACACACACACACAGATGCCTACACAATAACTTTTAAGGTAGTCAATTTATATCTATTATGTAAAAGAAGGTTGTTATTGACTTATAGAAAATGTAATCATTCCTATTGTGTGTATTTGTTGCAATTCACAACACAACTTAAGATGTTACCTCTTCAACTCCATATAAAATCGGTTAGATAATTCGACGTAACCTTCGTTTATTTATCATCGGTATTGTTAGCTTCTTGCGGAGGTCTTGTGTAGTTATATATGTACTTGTTTGTCTTGTTGATTTGGTTATTTACTACAGTTTCTCTATCAATATATGCCCGAGACTAAAAATAAACCGTTTCAGGTGGACGTCCATTATCTCACAATTTTTAACGTTATCTACGAATATGTCCACTCGTTATATTCGTAGAACTGTAGGTATTTCTCTAAAAACAGTTGCTAATTAATATGTAATATAATTATTGTGAATTTGTTTTTTTTTATTTTATTACAAAACTCTTATGTATTTATTTTTATATTTGCTACTTACAGTCCATTCAAATAAAACGAAGTCTTTTCTTATTACATAATATTATGGTGATAAGTACGAGTAAATAGGGCCTGCGCCGACGACGGACTTTTCTCAGCGGACTTTTTTGTTCGCTAAAATAGATCGCTTACAACTGTATCGAGTAACACAAACGAGGGTTTAAAAGTACCGCATACAAAAAATCCCCCGAATAACCGTGGACTTGGCGGATCGGCCACCGAATGCGTTGAGTCCGCGGGAAATCCGCTGCAATCCGCCGCGGATTATATTCGCGAAACGTACTTTTTTCTCCGCCGCGGAGAAAAGTCCTTCGACTGCGCAGGCCAATAACAATATTATACTTCCAAATTTAAAAATTTGTAGATTTCTTCAATTATTTAAATTTAAAAAAAATTTTACCGCCATAAAAGGAGGTTTAATAAAACAGTTATTTAATAATACTCACCATATTATTTAATAACAGTAACCATAACATGAGATATAATCAGTGATACAATGACAATGTACCAAACCTTAACGACACAGTAAATTACAAGATTTTGAAAGTTATGTACGTGCATCGATTCACAAGCGTGGCGCGGGCGAGCCGGTCCATGCTGGCTAATGACGTGTGACCGTGCACAATACTTCCAGGAAACAGGCGACACAACAATTACTCTTGTACGAAAACTGAATCAGATTATCAAATAAAAAAACGGCTTCCTCTAACAGTCTTTTGGAGACGTTTAAAATTATGTGATGGCATTATCCATATAGAATATAGACATATGCCCAGCTGTGCCCAGAAGTAGAACAGCAGTCGTATTTATAGAAGCTTGATGGTGAAATAAGAGACATTACCATTTGGCATATAATTATATACCTATGCGAAAACGTTGTTTCTTTTTATAGTACAAAATTATTTAAAAAAACATATTCTTATTTTGTCATGAAACTAACTAATAACTATTATAAAAACGTTACCTTAGCGAATCAAAGTATACCCAAATAAGCTCTGCTATATTTCCACCTCATTAACTGTTGCAAGTAAACAACTCAAAATTTTATCAAGCGTAAAATCTGATTTTAATACTATGTCTACAAAAACTGAGAATCGTGATTGATGAAAAAACGGATAAATTCACGTATGTTATACGAGGCGATACATACATTAATCATTATGTCATCGCCAAACTAGGTAACGATAATAAGATGATTTATTATGTATTTGGGTTGTCATTAATGGCTATTGTTCCATGCAGATATGCGACAAAAGGAGCAATTTAAGTTGTCAAGTTTACAAAATTTAATTGAATTAGGTAGAACAGTCGTGAACAAGATATTACTTAATACAAGTTATCTAACTGGTGAAGTGCATGTTAAGGAGGACGGCACCGGTCGAGATGACCCGCTCGACACACCTCGCGCCGCTTCATGGCCACTAATAATTTGTTACTGCTGCGTTAATTTATATATAACTGTGTAACACATTGCCATCTAAAATAAATCGACTCCAGTATTTCGATCCACTATTGTGTATGAGTCTTCCTACATGCGGAAGTAAGTACAAGAGGAGGTCTTACCCCATCAGATACTAGACTTCAAGACACAGTAGCTTAATCTATTGTTCGTAGCATACCGAGATGTCATCCGGGATTTATACCCTGGCCCAATATAGATTTGTGGGTAAATCATTGCAATAACAACAAAGGTCATTTCAAAGCACGAAATACAAAACCTTTTTGTTCCGAGAGGTTCAGGCATTTTTGATCAATGATCTTTGCAATTATATAATTGGATTTTTGTTGTACACATACTAATTGAATAAAAAATATATAACCTAAAGTAGAGAAATATAGGGAAAACTTTAAAGGCTCTAAGGCTTTTTTTATTCAACATTAACAACTAACAGACTGCTCACCTCTTAAGTCGTACGTAAGTGGTTTCTCTAGTCTCCCTCTGGTTAATTTGCAGACATTTTAATCCTTATTTATAAAAACAAAATGTAATATACCCAATGATATTATACGTAACAAAATTTTACCATTATTTTCTGTAACATATGCCGCCTTGAGTAACAGATGTATCTTACCTGAAACAAAGCAACATGGAGATTATTTTATTGATAGCATCAAATTAATTAAATATGATTGAAGACCTGAAAATTACTACTCCAATTGCAACGTTGTTGTCGAACAGAAATTAAAAAATTATAGCGATCAAATTCGACTTAAAAGATAAAAATAATAACAACTTGATTACTAATCTAGAAGGCCATTAGTTATATAATTTTAAAAATAAATTTTTAATAATAAAACTATATTCGTCGACCGAAATAATTGGAGATGAACGGAGCAATAACTCTTATAATTCGGATAAAATCCCAAATTGAAGATCCTGAGTTTAAAAACATGGATAAAAAAAAACATGGTTTCATTTTAGAAAGTGTGCGGTTTTATTGTCTATAAAACAATGCATATATGTATTGTATCACATCGATTGCGTAGGAGGCTTCTATCGATCACTTTAAATAGGATAATTCGATCGACTTGGATAGCTTCACTCGAAATTGTCCGTGGGAATTCTTCGGCCTTTGAGCAGTACCCGAGGCGATCCATTGGGCAGCCAATACGAATTTCTTTGCAATCCAATTTAGGGTATCGTAGCCAACTAGCAAAAACGATGCTAGTATTTATGTTGTTTTAGTATTGTGCTGCCATTAATGTAGAATTGTAATTTGTTATTTCTATCCTAATGAAATATGTATCCTAATGTGTACCCCTTATAAAATTATGTTTGCTCTTAAAGTATGCCAATGTTTTTAAAATAATATTATTTGGTTAATATTATACGTATGTTTTACAAGATACATGTATAAATTAAATGTAATGTATTAAATTGGGAGAGATGACAGCATTTTCAGAACGAACTTGCATGTCTGTTGACAAGCTTGACAATGCACTTTTTGACAATATTTTAAGTAATTAGGTTACAATGGTGCAGTCTTATAGCGTCATTTCCAGCAAATTATCATGGTTCTGTCCAATCGTTAATCCTAACAACAATATTAATTAAACTGTCGCAACTGGACGCGGCCGTCAAATCACTAGGTTGTCACGGCAGATGACGCTCGACCATCGTCCGAAACACGGGTTTCTTATCAGCTATCTTCGAAACTCTTATCTCTAATGCGATGTAGTATTAGATTTTATTATGATAACTATGTAAGTTTTAGTGCAAACTAGATTAAAAGAACCTGGCATTAGAAAGTTAGTAGATTGTTTTTTGAGATGTATTTTTAGCATATTCAAAATATCTCTCTGCAACTCGTCATGCCTAAGACCTATAAACAAACAGTAATAGAAATTAGGTGGTGTTAGCCTAAAGTTCACAATGTTTTGGATACCCATCCAAAGCTTCCGAAAGATTATTTGTTTTTGATATGAAAATCAATACGTTCGAACCACTATGCCTTTGCCGATGATATCCTCAATGCTGTTAAAAATTACAGTAAAAAATTACTAATGCTTATTATTTTCTTAGTTAAGCCGTATCCGCTAATGACTAATGAATTAATGATTTTTATTGATTCGCTTATTATCAATTGAGCCGTCGAATTTAGAACTCAACAACACGTTTTAACTTTTAAGATTCCAAGAAAAATTTATAGTTATAACCTATTCAATTGAGAATAATTAAAATAACAAATTCCATGTTCGCCTCCTATCCATCCTCAGCCTACATACATCCCACTGCTGGGCACAGGCCTTCCTCATGGAGAAACGCATGAGGAGTATAGGCCGTAACACCACCACACTGGCCCATTGCGGGTTGGTGGGTGGAGTAACAACCGAATGTTTATTATCGAAATCGCACCTACACTTTTATCTCGATTATTATCCTTTGATTGCATACTTTTTATCTATGCAATCGGAACACACTCGAAGTACTCAATGTTTCTTTTCTATATAAGGAGTTGATGCAATCGCATTTTATTCAGTCCTCTTTCGTTTTGGTAGAATTGTAAAAAATAAAATTCTAAACAGCACTTGATTTTTATGTGTAATATTATTTTGTGTTTGTATAATGTCTCATATCTGTTTCAGGATATTTAAATGTATTTCTTTCTTTTTTTCATACGTCGGACATACATCGAGCGCGTGCTGTAGGCATATCTTCGTTGATGATTAATTTGTATTGACGACACTAACTATCGGCAAAGATAATTAGAAAAGCCAAAAACAAATCATGTATGTACCTATTCATTGAAATTGTTTATGCTCCCAAATTCAGACAACATGAAGCAGACTTGTGTACATAACCACTTCTACCTTATCTTTATCAAATAATCGTCTGGGCAGACGGAAAATTTTGGCAAATAAACAACATTAGTTATTTTGTTGACTTCCGAGGCTGGGCGTCGACCCCCAAAGCGACACTGTCTCGCAATTAATACCATTATCACACCTGTTATCTTAGTATCAACAGCCTAAAACAGATTGAACAATCATTTGTCACGTGAAACCCACAAGTCTGCCGTGTGGCGGCATTATCACTATTTATTTTATGATAAGAACCTACTTCAATATCGCTCTATCACATAACCTTCTACAAATATTCATCACTCCATTTTACTGGCTTGTAATTACTTTGTTACAAGGATATGTTATAATTAGTATATAATAGTAATTAGTATATCATTATGCACCTATGTGCACATGTGGTTAAGTATTACATTTAATAAGATGTAGTTTTTGTGTTATACACACAGCCAACTGCTTTTCCAATCCAATGTACCAAGCTTTTCTTGCCTAGCATGTCGTAAAAGGCGACTAAGGGCGTATTGAGTACTGGGTCTGTGATTGTGTAGGCGATGAGCAAGCCACTTAATACTGTTCTTTCACGATTTTTCATCTGACCAAACCTAATTTTTGTATGGCTAAATGAAGTCTTAAGGAACATAGTTCTCCTTGGACTCTTCCTTCCCCTTCGGGGATTGCAGGCGTGATTGTATGTATGTGTATAGTATAGCGTGCTCAGAAAAACTTATTTTCATTGTTCATCTTCAAGTCGCAACAAATGAACCGTACTGGGGACGGAAATTGGTTTATTTGGGACGATTTTACTTTATATATTTTTTTTTTAACTAGAGATCCAAAAAGTCAGGCAAAGAGTCATAAGTTGTTCTGAACTACCTCGGCCAAAGAGTGCTTACGGGACCCTTTATATGTGTTATCAGCTCGTGGCCAATGCGTCGAGTTAAACACGAAATTAAGCAGTCCTTGTTGTTCACAGGTTTTGGTTAACCGGAATACTTAAACAAAGATGCATAATCGAATTACGACCTTGAACTACGGATTCTCAATTGGTTGAACAAAGAGCTGTTAAGTATCATATTGGTATTGACGCCTTTCAGACATTTCACGCGCGCGTTAACGAATGAGGTCACACGCACTCGTGCGCACGCGCCACCATCGCACACCCGACAAATGTCACGGCGGCGTCCATGATGCCTGCAAGCATCTTTACAAGGGCGGGCCGTCCAATAGGGCTACAATTTATTTAATAGCTACTTCAAGTACCAATAACAATAGCAAGCATTTCAGTAAAGAAATAATAGCTTATGTCACTGAATGGCACAAGATTGTGATTGTATCAATCTAACTCATCCATTGAAGACTTGACATAGATTTCTCAAATTTTATATTTTATATTTAAACCATTAAAAAATACAATCGTCTATGATTTGACCCACTCGGAAGTCGGAACTGTTCTAAAATTAAATAACAACTAAAAATGAAAACAAGAATAAAACGATACAAATCGATTAAAGACGTTCTCTTGTATCGTAAGTCGTAACTGAGAAGGCATAGAAAATTATAAGCTCGCAACATTCTTGTAACTTTATTGCAAATGGCAATAAAACTGTATTTTCGTACTTTTATTATTTATTCTAAGGTAAAGCGTGGCGGTAGTCGAGTTAAGATGGACGGGGCACTACTCATTCGAGAAGGCCGCGGAAATCGCGGGTTCGATCCCACCGCCTGTACCACTGAGTTTAAATAAAACTTATGTGCAGTTCATTGTGAATATCGCTAGCCTTACATTGTGCCCGGTGCATGGCAACAGGCTCGCCACCTGTTACATGGGAACAAAACATATCTGGCGAGATGTGGGCGGTAACACCTCTGCCTACCCCTTCGGGGGAAAAGGCGAGATGATATGTATGTATGTATGTAAAAGAAATAAACTAATTCTTGTGTTGGTACTTAGCATTATATTTATAGAAAAATGTAGTACAATTATAATACATTTTTCCATGAAAAAAAAACAGTATTGTTAGATAAACCAAGACAAGTGTCAGTAACGAATAAATTGAATACACAATTGAATTAGACAAGACGACTCGGTCATTATCACCACATTACGTGCATTTATCATTCCGATCACTATCGTGGTTTGTTTGGCGTGCGAGCTAATATTTTATACGATAAGAACTGTGTTTGCTTGGCACTATTGTTCTTCCTACACTTTCACAAACTGAAGATGTCTTCTACGATAGAAAGATACGGAGCACAATAGTGCTTCCAATTTTTGTATCGCGATGATCTGTGCCGACTAATCAATGTTGAAGACTTACATAAGAACGAAGTAACAGATTGGCTTGTTTAATCAAAACGTCAATCTAATTCAATATCCTCATAATTGTCCAAGTTACCTCGCACCCATACGGATATAATTACATTGATATCCGATTAGTATAAACACAGTATTAGTTTAGCAATACTGGAGAAAATGTTAGTGATACTTTGCAGACATTTGAAGTTGTTCAGTGTTTGTTAGTGTGTGTTTATGGCGTAGTTTATCGCTTTCATGAAAATAGGTTAAATGCTTTTGACGTTCATAAGCATGTGCAAAGACGCATCTAAATTGAATAAACGATATTGAATTTTGAATATTGTTCACAGTTACTTTTTATTGAAAGAAAGTGAGTAAATGTCAGCAAGGGGCAAACAATCATTTTGAATAATGATTTTCTGTTTTATTGCCTGCAAAGAACGTAAAAAACGTGCACTTAAATTGATGTCATTTGTATTACTTTTGGCGACTGCAATTAATAGAATTAGTACCTACGAGTGTGATATTTTGACACTATTCTAGGTCTATCGTAGTCTAGAAATACCTAGTATAATTAGGTAAATCTAATTATACTAGCCATCCAATCGCTTACGTAAGGCACTACGGAAGATCAGCGTGGTTTATTATATTTTCTTTTCTGTTCTAATTAAGTTTTGAGAACTTTGTGCGAAAGTTAAGTTAAATTGAATGGCAGAATATTAGAATACACCTATTCATTGTCGTCCTCAGAATATATAGACCCCACTGCTGGGCACATGCCTTCCTCATGGAAAGACACATGAGGATTATGGGCAGTAACCCCACCACGCTGGTTGTTCAGCCTATATAGTTTTTTAGTACGCCAATAGATGGCGCTGTGCTCTGTTAAATCGCGGCAATGAAGTTTGATTCGGGTTGGTGGGACCATATATTCATGAATATGTTAGTTTTACAACACATCCGACTTACCAATATTCTTAACTGATCAATAAATAGCTATACTGCAAGAATTACACGCTTAGACCACCATTTACTTTAATATCTGTCTTTGTGTCAGCGCATGGAAAATTATAGTTACGCCAAGACATTTCTTCGATAGCATTACATTACACTTGATTTGTAAAGAACTATACGCGGGATTATCAACTCTATTTAATAATAACAAAGATCACTTATAACTTGCCAGATATTGGTTTTCCTTAGTAATGTGTAGTAACAATTTTAATCACGAGGCCTGAGAAAACATGAATCTAGTAATAGAAATAATTGTATCAATAGCCTATCCCTTTCTAACTAAACTCAAGCTAAAGATACTTCAATACCTGATTGTAATAAGGATGCAGATGACACGGAAAATCGGCCAGCCAACGTAGGTACATAAGTAGGTAAGTACCTACGTGTTATCAACCTTTTCCTTTTTATATTTAGTTTCGATATTGCTTTCTATGCTAATTTCTTCTATTTATAAAAATGATGACAAACAACAGACGAGACGACCCTTCGACAGACGATACTTCAGCCTAAAGACGTTGAACGCCCGCTGTGGGACCAGAATTCACTGGCAAAATGTGGGTTGTGATGCACCTTCTACCTCTTCGAGGATTTTGCGGTGCCTTTACATCATTTACATAGTCTCTGTTTAACCCTTAGGGGATATTAGTCGTAATTATATGTATGTATTTATATATGTAGAACTTTGGAACAACCCCCAACATGACACACAGGAATAACTCGTAATTCGTATTATATTTTTTAAAACATCTACTGAACAAGACAAGTAATCGGTGGCCTAAAACGATATAAAGGAGTTTATATTAAAAATCGTTAAATAAACGTCATAAATTTTGCATGACTCTTGATTATTTAAATTTTACGACGGTCGTGACAGTAATACACTGATAAGTATATACGTGGGTACATCAATTGATTACAAGATTTCAACCTCCAAACTTTACTTTTCTTATTTGTTTACGAAAGGCTCTGTCAAGATCACTGACAGCGGGTTAATGTTTTATACGAGACTGGTTGGTAAACCGTTTATCAATTAGATTAAAGATAAGTTTTAAGATGCCATCAGGGAATGTGGCTGATAATCTTTAGATAAGTAATATTTTGTAAGACGCTTTGAAGTAATTTATTTTACTTTTAAAATAGATTATATATATTTTAAAATTAATAACACATTGACTCAGGAATTGCAACATTGTAAACATCATAAGATGAACAAAAAAATTAATATATATCGCAAACTTCTCACGGCGTCTATGATGAAATTAGTTTTATAAGTAGTTGGAAGCGTAACAAGTAATACCTACTGTTGGAAACTCTTTCTTTTCTGTATGTCTATGTTTATATTACTTACTTCTTTATAATACGTCATGATTTGATACGTCTGATTGCAAATAAAAGAGTGATTGGTAACGTTTGCTTGCGCTCTTATTCCTTAATTTAGCTATCGATTTTGCATGTTCATGGGTGGCGGTGATCACTTACCATGAGGTGACCCGCCTGCTCGTTTGCCGCCTATACAATAAAAAAAAACCTACTTTATGTCTTCTGATAGTTATATGTTTCTTAGACAGGTTAAATGTTAAAATCTTTGTAGAAAGTATAAAGTTAAATAAACCTCATTTAAACAAAACATAAGTTCTACCTACATTTCTTATCTGCGAAATTAACATGTGAACGTATGGCTTATTAACACTATTTGCAAGAAATAATTTTTAAGTAAATATTTTTGAACTTTAAAGATCTTACGAAGACAAAATAAATTAATTCACACGTTTGGTACTCCCGTACATGGTAAATCACACTTTCAGTATCTTTGTCAGCTGATGTATAAATAAATAACTTCGGTTAACTAGCCCAAAGAAAGCAACTTACAGGTTTAAAATTTATACGAATAAATAAAAAAGATAATAAATTTAAGGCGAGCCAGTATTTCACACCAGCAGTTTCTCAAAGACTCCTATCCAATCCAGTGGCGGACTTGGGCGTGATGTATGGCTGACTTTTAATTTAATCCCGTGTCGAATCATACCGGCTCGAGACGAAGTATCCATGATCACGCGCGTTCGACCTCTTTACTTGCGACATGCAAACTCGCTAATTGAGAAGCTTTCTGATCATAACCGATAAAAACATCAAATTTTACTTTGTGCAATCCTCCGATACTTCAATTACCAGGTTACAAGGATGTCGGCAACGTCGACGAAGACAGTTTTAAATTGATCATAAAGACTTTTTAAAATCCCTTCGCTCGTGATTCAGATGTCAGCTGCACCATATTATGACGTTATGGTAAAAAATTACAGTTTTATTATTTTGGTTTACCATTTTCTTTAATGACCTCTTTAAGTCTGGACATAAGTATGTAATATGAATCATATAAAGTTTCCCGTGATAAGATTAAACTACTTCCACGAAAACATATACGCGATATGATATTCCCAACCAGATAATATGAATTTATCAATGGAATTTTTGAACAAACATTGCCTAGAGGCTGGTAATGAATTAGAAAACAACTATATACGAGTAATGTGCCAAATGTGGGCCCAGTAACTAGAGGTCGCGCAAAGTTCAGTGATGCTGCCCCGGCGACGCCCAGCCTGCTCGCTTACGTTACGACATCAGAATCCTTGATTACCTTAATAGAATAATAACTAGCGTTAAATTTTGAATACAAAATATCTACCTAGTGATTAATTGCTGTTTTATGCTACAAACTATTAAGCCGGTAATAAATATGATGACCTACGTGTTCGCGTCGTCTGTATGCCCGATCTCAAAACGTCGTCATCTCGAGAGGTTCTGGATTCGATCCCCGGTGGGGGCAAATATTTGGGTGATGAATTCAGGCATTTGTTCTCCAGTCTTGGATGTTTATATTTATTTATATATTTCAGGATATTTATATATATTTATCTATCAAATATATGTATCCGTCATCTAGTGTCCGTAACACAAGCATTCGATAAGTGTGAATGTCTGAAGATATTTATTTATTTAAATATTTAAAAAAAATTTATATGTACACTGTAGTCTTTGGTATTTGATTAATATTATAACGGTCATAAGCTTCGAGTCTAAAAAGCGTCCTTATCGACATATTGTCAATATTTGACAATTTTTTTTAACAAAATTTCATATGTTGGAGTGTGAAGAATATATACAGGGGAAAATGTTAATCCTAATATGTTTATGACATAATAATATTATGAGAAAGTTTATTACGAAAACAAAATAGGAACATTACACATAATATCGTCCAGCCACAATAATTGGCTTAACTAGCGAGCTATATTTATTAAAACAATTAAAATGATACCCAACCTTTTGTTTGTGAATGATACTGTTGCCAAAGCAAGTTGTACGTGACTTCGAAAACACATAAAGAGTCACGTTAGTTATAAACGTGACTTCACCTCGAACTTAATCTTAACACATTAAAAGGTGAAAGAATTATATTATTTTTATAGATAATATCTATTTTTGTTTCATTCATTGTTTTTATGTGCCAAGATAATTTGATGACTAATTTGAATATAGGATTTTAAACATATATTCATGATTGCAACGATCTTACAAATCTTACAAATTTGAAAGGAAATATTTTTTAAGAGAATATACTTTCATACAGTATAAAATAAAAAAGTTGGATAAATTATCTAGAACACTGTACTTAACAAATAATATGGTAACATCTTTTTAAAATCTATAGCGCGTTTATGTCATATAAGGATCTATAATTAGAACCCAAAAAACTTTGTGAAAATTCCGATAATCACGGACAATAATATATTAAAAAATCATAATTCACCAGTGAGTCCATTAAAGACTACACCCTTTTTTGCTCCATAAATTAAATAGTAGCTACATCAGCAATAATTCACATTCATTTGGTAGGCCGTAATGTTCCGACTGCGGTCCGACACTCGTAGTTCGATTATGATCTTGACCACTATGATTACAAGTTTATTTGGCTGAAATTGAGGTAATCTACCTTGGAAGTGCCTAAGTTAGCCCTCTTGACGATGATGGTAATGACGTTGACGAATCAACTATTTCACAAGCATTCTATGTGCAATGTTGGCGATATAGTTCGTAAGGGTAAAATTTTACGTAATATTAGGTCCTTACCTATGAAATTGGTGTTTTGTATGGAGATTTTGGGGAATTCTGCATTTTCCATACTAACATTTTATCAGTTTTCTTCACAACGACAAATCCAAGATAATAATATTTGGCATGTATCATTAGACAAGCTTTAGTAATATGTGTAATATCACACTTCATAAAAATTATTTATCGTTTTTAAGTGAATGCAAATAAAATGATGTATTCGGGAGGCACTTAAAAAGAGTTGTCTCCGTGTCCAATTTTAACACAATTAAACTTACAACAAATTATCAAAAAAAAACAAAAGAGCTCAAAAATATAGTCTATTTTTAGACGATTTAATTATTTTTTAGGAATACTCAGAATTTTAATAGTTACAGACAAAATACTAAGACGAAATAAAAACACCACTTTCATAGGTAAGGACCCAATATATATATATATATATATATATATATATATATATATATTATATTAGTTATGAACAAATAATGCATGTGAAAGAATACAGGTAATTCAGTCAGTCTTATATCAGTTTTCTTTAGAAAGACAGTGAGATTACTTGGTACTACGACTGACCATCTTATAACACAAATGTTCACCACAAAAGGATGCGAGCGGATGCGACTCTTGTGTATATTTCTTACATTATATATAGTCACTTAGGTGTGGTCCATGAATAGATTCATCCTCATTAAAAAAAGCGTCTAGAGCTACTTGCCATCTAGTGGGTAATCTATCTATCTAGTTTTTGGCATCTAAGTACTTTGTTATTGCTTTTTGTCATAAACAGATGGTCATAAAATTATATAATATTGGGTCCTTACCTATGAAATTGGTGTTTTTTTCCTCTCTTAGTATTTTGTCTGTAACTATTAAGATTCAGAGAATTCCTAAAAAATAATTATCTCGTCTAAAAAAAGACTACATTTTTGAGCTCTTTTGATTTGTTTTGATAATTTGTTGTAAGTTTAATTGTGTTAAAATTGGACACGGAGACAACTCTTTTTAAGTGCCTCCCGAATATATCATTTTATTTGCATTCACTTAAAAACGATAAATAATCTTAAATAAGTGTGATATTACACATATTACTAAAGCTTGTCTAATGATAGATGCCAACTATTATTATCTTTGAATTTGTCGTTGTGAAGAAAACTGAAAAACTTTTAGTATGGAAAATGCAGAATTCCCCAAAATCTCCATACAAAACACCAATTTCATAGGTAAGGACCTAATATAAGTAAGTCTATACGCATAACGTTACAACAATAAAGAAGCCACTTACTGTAAAAGACTAAAGTAGCGACCTCTTTGGTAACATCGATAATGCCTAAAGCGAATACATTGCAGAGCTAAATGCGGTAATCGTGATTATACCAATCATTACAAGGGTTCTACATAATTATTCTGTCGGTTAAGAGTTCATTGACATTATCTAACTGTTTATTATTGTAACATGTTCCATTTAGTGGAATTAAATATTACAAACAAAGCAATAGTTAAAGAAAACATAGTCATTACAAAAACAAAAATAGTCAATAATATGTAACATTTCTTATACCAAATTGAAAAGGTAATTTGAAGCACTGAGATTTTGACTGCAAACTTTAAACTTTAATAGTACCAAAAGTAATTTTCTTTTAACCAAACTAATTATACTATTGTTAAATAATGATCTGTATTTGTGTTTATTGGTGCAATAAAGAGTTTAATATTATATCATGCATGTTTCTGTTTCGAATCTGTATATATAGATAAAACAACAAATTCAATTTCTTACCTTTTGAGTTCTATTATATTTTTAAGAAATCTCTCTAAAATGTGGTCTGAATTCTGGTTTGTTTGATGATACGTTCTCTTTGTTTATTACAGATGATATAATAGTGCTCTACAATAGTAAAGAAGAGATGATTGTTTAAGTTCATCATGACATTTTGGAAATGTGAGTGGTCAGCGACGGTATCGATTGTGCAACAAGACCGACTTAGCAGGCGTTACGTGACCCAGCTATGAGCTCATCAATTATTCTTTTTGCTCCATATGATGATAACGAGTTACATTTGATTGCAGTGGTTTACTGTGCTTAGATTTAATATCATACATCACTATGCTATGATAATTTAAACATGTTGTAAGTTCCGTTATAACAGTCAAAATTAACTTATTTCGTTTTAAGTTAATAATAAATTAATTGTTTTTGCATTACCTACTTGGAAAGGAATGAATATATGAATATAAATATATCCACTAACATCAAAATTAACATAAAAAATACAATTACTGTATGTTAAGTAACAATGGAATTCAGTGTGCACCAAATCAAATCTTTTTGATGTTATCTCCAGACAGATCCCATTTAAACTTCTTATGGAATCTTTAACAATAGATACGGTTAGAGATGCGATTTAATATTCCAAAGAGAAATTGCAAGTCCTTTCAAACGAAAGCACGTGATTATACCACAGACAAACCATTTACAAAACACTGAAATAGTTAATACCCAAATATTTATGTGTATACAGAGATATTATCTCGCCAAGTAAAATAAACGACATAAAATGTAGACCTTTCATTTACGTCATCATATTATTAAAGAAGTACGTAGGTGCTACAAGTACCTAACGCAAACAAACCCAATGGACTTTAAACCGCGATAAAATTAAACCTTCAGCGATTAAGCTGTTATTTAACAAATTTAAACACATGAATTTTTACAACACAAGCTCTTATAAAAATAATAGTCATTATAGTCAAAACGGTCATTACATGCAATAAAATGAAAGTCGGTTACCGTAGTTCGGACCAACTGTCACGTTTTTAGTGTTAATTTAATTATTATCACACACTAATAACACGGGAAACTTTATTATTTTTTTATCCATATAGGCAAAATTTTTCAAGTAAGCCTTTAGGGCCTTGGCCCTTTAGTAGAGTTAAGGATATGTCGTAAACTATAAGGAATATCTAAAAATGCAAAGGAGTCGCGAGACCGACTTTGATGAAAACAAAAACTGCATCGTTGTATTTTTGAAAAATCAATAAATCTAGCCAGGAATGACTTACAAAAATATAAATTCTGTATTATTACCCCATTTGATAGTGTGTTGTTAATAATATACATATTAATAGCTTAAATATTAGATACAATTTTTACCTACAAAATTCAATAGATTTTTATTTCAAGTTCTTGTATGGCAATGGCTAGTGATAATTCTGATGAATTTGCAAAGTATATAATAAATTAAGTACCTATTATGTTGTATTACGAAAATGTACAAAAACAATTAATTACATTTGTCGATTGCTACATATCATACGAGTATCAATGTACGTTTCAATCAGTTTGTGTAGTTACTGTTAGGGTCGTACTGGGCCGTGAATGAAATGGACTGTACAATTATAGTAGCTGGTATATTTTCTGCCCTCACTTAGCCCTCATTTTTACATAAAGTATCGAGAATTTAAATTTATTTTATCTAACGCGTCCGTCGCTAAGTGTGGTCCCAAAAGCAGAGAGCCAGGGCTGGTAGGTAGGCAGAGATGCGGCAGCAGCCGCCGCACCTCCACCAGTGCGTATTTTAACGTAGCAGGAACAGTTACTGTATGTTTTTTTATGTTGAATAATAATTCTTTGTTTTACTTACGTTTCTTTTATCTGTATTTATTATTTTATTTATTTTAACAACATTTAATTAAGGTATACAAAAACATACGGTGCATACATAAACTTAAAAAAGTTTTTCCGTACACCGACATTCGCGCGATCACTGTGCTGTGTTGAGTAGTGCGTGCGAGTGAATAAAACTACACCACTTGTCTCACACCGGTTATCGGCGGAGACTGTAAGCACATTTGTTTAGTACTTATACAGGCTGTTGCTATTACAGCATAATATGATGCTACAATAACATGATATTGAAGTAGACAAAGAGTACATTAAAAACCTAGAAAAAATAAAAAATTACTTATAATAAATAATATAAAACTTATACAAAAATATATATTTGAGTTATAGAATACTTTTATAAATCCGATAAATATATTGTTTACATAACCTTGATTACGATAAAAATATTTCATATGTTACGGCCTTATGCAAATACCAACACATGAGCATTAAAGTTCACATTAAAGGAACCATGTACATACATACAACTACGTAATATAAAGATACAGCTGTTTTTTGGCCACACACTGTTATTTGTAGTCATTAGCACGTATTACTAAGTGGTTTTGAGATCTAAAATGTGGGGTGTTAAAAAGAAAATAACTGTAATGACTTTATTAACATATTTTTATACCATTTCCACTTTCTTTATGATATGATGTATACATTTCCAAACGGCTTTTTTCTTTTCTTCCGTTGTAACCTTCAGAAAGTTTTATTGCCAGTTAATGAAGTTGCATCATTGATTTATACTATTTTTTATTTATTTATTTCGTGGTTATTACAAATATTTGGATGTGAATACAAGGAAAAACGTAACATATTAAGTCAAATGTTCAATACATAAAAATAAAGTGAACCCTACAAAACCCACGCACCCGGTAATGTATCTATTACAATTATTTTATCACATTTGAAAGTAGTTTACAAATAAATATTTTACGGTTTTTTTTATCTCACAGTACTTTTATCTTAAATATATCATAAATATTATTGTTATTATTAACAGAATTTATCGTTAAGAACGATTACGCATTTTGGAATAAACAAATATTTTCACTGGCTTTCCTAGTTAAAAAAAATATAATTACACTATTATTTGTCATACTTATATATCATAGGTGTTGAGTTGCCGGTGCATGTTTACTTTAGATATTTACAAGACTAAAAATAAACAAAACCTAAAATTGCAAAATATGGCACGCAGATTCGGAGACGACAAGATGTCAAGAGAAAACAAAAACCGACAGCTAACTTTTCCACGGCGCTGATATGGCGCAGATCATAACCTCCTTGCACGCGGGTGCGGCGCGCGCCCGGGTTGAGGTTGCAACCTATGAAACCTTATTACCTTCTTGTTTACCATATAATAAATAATTAAATTATAAAATAAAATTTTTCCATTTTGCGTCGCCTACAATAGGTACCTAGGTAATAAATGTTCGTTAATTATAATCAATAAGTTTTTGATGGAATACAA
Source organism: Parapoynx stratiotata (assembly GCA_910589355.1). Lineage (NCBI taxonomy): Eukaryota > Metazoa > Arthropoda > Insecta > Lepidoptera > Crambidae > Parapoynx > Parapoynx stratiotata. The sequence continues at coordinate 13,632,609 of OU342458.1, forward strand.
GTATAGTTTTGATACAATTTAAATAGATATAAGTAAATACAAAATGTACCAACTGCTTTTCTTGTTTAGCATGTCGTAAAAGGCGACTAAGAGCGTATTGGGTACTGGGTCTGTGATTGTGTAGGCGATGAGCTAGCCACTTGTTACTACTCTTTCACGATTTTCCATCTGACCAAGCCTAATTTTTGTATAACTAAATATGGTCTTAAGGAACACAGTGCTCCTTGGACTCTGCCGACCCCTTCGGGAATTCCAGGCGTGATTGTGTATGTGTGATTACTAAATAATCATAGTTTGAATGTTATTGGAGGCCTTATTAATAATTATTATCAAAACTAGATTTATAAAGGTCTAAGCATAGTAAAATTTTAAGGAAAACTCTACCTTTTTGCTAATTGAATCTATGACTTTAAATCACATCCACATTCACTCAATCCCTAAACGTAGTAACACCCAATTATTGCATTAATTGCAGTTTAAAAAATAATTGCAGCTGCAAAGGTAAACTCTAGGCTCTAGGTATGTACATACGTAGGTAGTTTCCTGTGGGTTCCTTCAACCATTTCAAATAATTTGATAAGTTTTCTGCTAGGTTAATGTTTAACATAATTTGCTGTGGAACATCGTTTACTGTCATCGGCAACCAGCGATGGCCCCTCTGTAGATATACATATATAGGTCGCCTATCTGAGTGTTGATTGGCGGAGGCGGATAGGGCTCTGCTATCAGTGGGTGATAACCCGCGCGGGAGGCCGAGTCTTGCCCGCGCCGAGGGCATACTAGCGGCCAGGCAACTTAGTGATATCTAATGTCTGTGTTTCCTACTTACTATGTATGAACATATCATCAACGTCAAAAGTCTGTACCAATCTACCAGCCTATACAACTATAACACTGGCTTTAAGATTTACCTACACTAATGAGAAACAGTTGCAATAGTATCCAGTGGGGTAACCAAGACCTCTCTAAACATTATTAAATCAGTAGATAGTAGCTAAGCGAGATGCCGCTTTAAATAACATTATTGCATCTATTTCTCCAACTATTTAATAATTATTTTGGAAATTTCAATAGGTATATGCTTTCTACGATCTTCCTCTTAGGCAAGAGAGTATGTGTGTGTTGAAAGAATATGGGATATTTGATGTGGATATTTACATTGAATGAAATAAAAAAAGTCTGTTATTGTATGTTCATACTCAGTTCAAATGCGATAATTTTAATTAATTATTTATTCTAAAATAATGATATCAAGACCTATTTTATAAGATAAATAATAAGACGAAACTATGCATTTTCCTCTTGAAAATAAAAAAGTAAAAAGAGCTTAAACCTAAAACAATGGGAATATCTACGACTGTTTTTATGTTTTATAAGTTTTGAAATAACTTTTACATAAAACCCTTACAAACTTTTTTTATTTATTTTTAAACAACGATCACTATGCCGGTTTCCTGTAATCTATAAAATCACAATTGAAATTTTATATTTATTATATGAAAAAATCAAAATGTCAAAGTATAGATATTCGTCCGGAGCCATTTAATCTCGCGCTCGCGCTCGCGCATTTGCGCAAAAAACGTCAGTTACAGACTTCCGCAACGAGGTCGAATGTAATTGGCAACGTTAGTGGTACGTGCGACACTTGTAATTGAGATGTAATAAGACTAGCTGTTCACGTGACTTCATTCAGAAAGAATCACAAAATTTTTCTGTGGTTTGCTTGTAAAATTTATTAATTCATCAGTTATCACGCCCACACACAAGGCATTCATTAAAATATCAAAGACATTCTATTAATTTTATTACCTATCATATGTTTTGTTGTTTCTTTTGTGTTAATTAACAACACAAAACACGTACTAAATTGTAAAAAAATGTAGGTAATATACTATAACAACGAGCATTGTTTAAACTCATTTAGGTATGTTCAGAAATCAATTTTAACGTGTAGTTTTGGATGTTACTTCTAGTGATAGATAAAAAATTATAATTAAAAACAGATGGACAAAACTCACGACTCTACATTTAAAGCATTAGTATAACGTTGTACCGTGGTGAGGAAAAGTGATCCAACCTGTCTGCGGCTCATGTGGTCTAGAGGAAAGTTCCATCTGTAACGGGTTGATCGTCTGTCAGTGACGGCTACCAGCTAGGAAAGGGCCGTCTGGACAGATACAAGCCAATGAATCGAAAGTGATTGTAATTAGACACGTTTAGATCTCTGTTGTTAGAAAACGTGCTACGGGAAGCGAAACTGAACTGTTTAATCTTATTAGTTCTTATATAATATTTATTTCTAAATGTAAATGTTTCAGGAGTTGAATAATTTCCTTGTGTGTTTAAGGTTTTGCGTAGAGTTTTCTATTTCAATTATTTATTAATTATAAATAGACACTTGTTTAATTTATGGTTAAACAAACATACCTGTGATGTATAATTATCACAGGTAAGTTATTATTATACTAGTTGTTACATCCTTCAGATTCAGTAATTCACTTTGTAGTTCACTTCTCAATGTACTAAGTACTGCACAGAATTTAGAAGCTAAAAAAAAAACAAGATAATTGAAAAAAAGGGAAAATGTCTCCTTGTACCCTCTGTTGGCCGTATGTCCGTGCTCTCTGCGCCAGTCATTATTTTAGTGGATTTTTTAACCTGTTTTTAACCCCTATCCTAAAAAACTCACCCTAAGTATATTTACCAAATGATATACAAAATTTTTACATAACAAAAAAGTATAATTTTTACTGATCAAAGTTTCTGCGAATACGTTATCGTCGTTCTCCATTACTGTTCTATTATAGAATTTTGCAAATACTAACGAGTTTCCTGACCACCCCGAATGGTTAGGATGCCATTGCGCGATATGATGCAGTACTAAATTTGGGTTCTACGTAGATTGTTATCGTGGTAAGTTAAGTTTTGTTTTGAGAACTTCTTATAAAAATCTAGCAATCCTGTTATCGTCTCTGAATACCGGTAAATAAATAAATACAACAGGTATAACAGCATAGGCCCGAAAACTTTATCTTTATTTTACATAACGAAATTTTGATAATAAAGAGAACTAATCTTTAAAAATAACAACGAGTCAATAAACCTATTACTACAGATACTTATAAAGATAGAAAAATGCGATGAAGCCGTCATTTCATTTTTAAGTACTAGTTTTGCAAAGAATATTTGGCAAACCAACAATATTAGTGCTGAGGTCAACAAAATATTGTGCTCGGTTTGGCATTTCTATTGATACACACATTAGTCCTACAATTTTGAGGTCTCTATTGAACAGTTAGCGAGTCTATTGGGAAACGGTATAAAATAGGAATCAAATAGTTGGGTATTAAACGAGTCCTCTGCGAAAAAAAATGTTTGTACAATTTATTCTAAAAATCACATGTTCACATGTCAGGGAATCTGAGTTATATACCTCCGCTTACCCTTTTGATTACTCTTGTGATTATTGGTCATTGCAATCGAGCAATTTATTTTTATGTAACATTTTGTAGGACTAAGAACTGCGTTTGCCTCTGACGCTAAGTCTAAGGGATCTATGTAGAAAAGAAAGTTGATCGATCTTTGGTGAATGTAGTTGGATAAACCAATAGATTTCAAGACGAACGCGAAAGTTAGATGTGATAAAATAAAAAGCTCGGAAAGAATAGTAAAATTTTGAAACACTAAAAAACATAAGTATAATAATGCTTATTGTTTCCCTCGAACACAATTATGACAATAATTTGAGTTCAATATTTCAGTATATAGGTGGTCTTAATAAATATCTACAATACCTCGCAATTAAATATTTGTATTGGATAAGACACCCAATACTTCACGATTTTTTCAGACTGAAAAAACCTTTGATATCCGCTTTAGATTATTAATGTTTTATTAATAAACGATAAAATTTTAAGTATAAATTTACCAAAAAGATAAAAAAAACTTATACTAATCGAAAAAAAACAAAGCCGCTATTAAATCAATTAATTTTTACTGTTGATCAGCAGCTTGATTTGGTCATTTAGAAGAATATCAATTTAGTGAATACGTTGTTAAGTACAAATGAATCAACGTAAGCTACTAAAGCTACCATAAAATTTTCGCAGCAAGACGCTTCCGCGGCCAGATTTTGTTCAAATTATTACAAAACAAGATTGACTACCTGAAAAAAATATACGATTACTACAGAAATATCACTATAAATAAAAACTAATTATTACTTTATTATTCTTAGGTCACACCAATTAGCCTCGCGAGCTAAACACTATAGGGCTCATGTATGATATGGAATCTAGATTAACGGGTAGACATGTACGTCTAACCGTTGACTATCCACATTAACATTATTACAATCATTTGTAATTTTCGTTCAAATATTTGCCCCTACCGGGACTCAAACTCATAGCCTTAGAGTTGACGACATCTTGAAACTCACGCATATAGTCATGTATTAGATCTTAAAAAAAAAAATATTTTTGTGTGGGTATAAAACAATGAGATAGATGGATAGATAAAATTCTTAGTTGCAACATAAATACACAAAAATGCAGAGCATCACCCGAGCTTCTCCCGATTTCCCTGATATTCCATCATCTGATCCTAGCGTGACTAAGAGACACCTTAGGGGATAATAGTCATAATTATATGTATGTATGAATGGAATCAAATACACATATGGTTAATGTTCATCACCAACCTAAGTAGGTATGTATACCACTGCTGGGGAGTGGAACGGGTTCAAGGAAAACAGTTCCTCCTGGACAAAACATGAGGATTATGCCGTAAGACCAGCACGCTGGCTCTATCTGGATTGTGGGCAAATACTGCAATTTTTATGATAATTCACATGAATTTAAATATAGAGTCATTGTAAATATTATAGTGTCATTATAGTGTCCTAAATATTATAGTTTCAGTGTATGCATAGATAACACGTATTAGACTGAAATACTGATAAGTTAGTTAATGTCTGCTTTGCGTTGCGTACATACCTGGTACGGATAAGTTTCTCTGACTCCTCCCTGACTTTCAGCTGTTGACGACAAGAGAATCCATCATTTTATCGCAATTCCTTTGAACTATTTTCATTACCCATGATCACTTTTTGTTCAATATTTAACAAATCCTAGAACTTGGTTTCATCGTATTTTCATTTCATCGAATATTCATTATCTACAAACACAGTTCATCGTTATTTCATTACATGTTTTATACATTTTATCGAAATAACGATAAATAACGCCGGAGCCTAGCAGCGCCGGAGCCGTGACAGAAACCATTATAATTTGAAATGTTGTACTGCAACACAATTTATCGTCAACGAGCGAATGCATCATTCGATGAAACGTTACTGCGATAAAAAGTTGTTATGTGAAAAAGTGTTATGGGTCCCGATACATATTGAAACATGTTTTAAGAAAAACTTCATCGATAACTTAATACTTTAATGTATGTTCTATATACCATTTTTCTAAAAAAAATATGATATATATTATTAAAAAAAATATGATAAAAAATAAAATACGATGATATAAAACAGTGATGAATAATTATACGATGAACTAAAAAAATAATGAATATCGCGGAAAAGTTTTCGATGAACTGAAAATCGATAAAAAAACAATTTGTGTTCTCATAGACACTCTGATGACGAACACCAAAATAATAAATAATTACTAAAAACACTATATGCAGACGAATGGAAAATAAAATTGTGATGTTTACGTTTAAAAAACACGAAAAATAATAACATTATTAACTTGAAAACTGTATGTACAAAAAATAGAAAACGCGGAAATGGAAAAAACAAAAAGCGCTCTATTTTCTTTATTTTTTTAATTCTCCTTTTTTAATATTCAGTTTTACGGGTGTGGTTGCAGGACCTATTGAGCCACACGTTAAAAGTAGAACACTTTTCTTCAGTAGTTTGCATTAAAATGCTAGTTTGCATTAAAATGCATTTCAATGCATCTTGGGAGAGTTTGGCGTCAAACTATCGATGGTAGACACGTTACTTCGATAAGGTGGATTACCACGATAAAAATTCCTTCGTTTTTCACACTACTTGGCGATTATTTCAATGATTCTCCATATTGCTCATCATTATTGACGCTTATTACACAAAACTACACTGATTTTACGTAACAAGATCCACTCCGAAACAATATTAAAATCATTGGAATAAAAATCACGTCCACCATAGTTGAAAGGCGCTAAAAACACCCCTTTTCTTTATATTTTCATAAAGGCGATTGGAGTAGGCGCCATAGAAAGTTGAGTGTGTAAAATATGAAGACCGCATTTTGAACTCAGATAAGCTTGCAGAGATTTCTTGGTCCATTTTTTTGCCCACGCCCTTGGGATATCAAAATAAATAAGATGATCTAATTTTAATGCATGATCTTTTTATTTTCATTCTTCCAGGCGTAAAAGTAGGTAAGTACTATTGAAGCAAAAATTATTCTCTTGTTGTCATATTGTGAGTGTTATGAAAAGTGAATGGCCTACAATCGGCCGTTATACACATAATGATAACACTCACTATACGCGTAGGCGTTTAATTCACACAATTCCATTATAATAAAAAGTGTTGTCAATTATATTGTCTAGATCGATAAAAATATAGCAGTTACGCTATATTTTCATAGTATGTAGTTATCTATGTTATACACAGGGTTATTTTATGTAGAGTATGTTTGATGAATCGTTATGTTTTATTTACATTACGATATAAAAGTTCTATAATTATTATACCCTCCAAAGGTGCATGTATCTTCTAATATAAATACGTATAGCACCAATCCTAGTGCATTAGTACATAAATCAGTAATAAATTTGATATGATAACAAGTAACTCGTCAAGAGTTTACATAACAACTATTTTATTCTAGTTAAATATGGAACCAATGTATATTGTTGCTTACTTAGTAAAGGTGTCTCGCAACATAATATATGATATTAACAAATAATAACAAAAATGTAAAATAATAGCTTATATATAAAAGTTATATCATCAGTTATATTATACAGATACAAAGCATTAAATACATACTGACAGTTCTAACAAAAAAGAACAATGATTACCAATACCAGCCAACTGAAATATTATCGGCATATAATAGAAAGGGCAAATAATTCTCAGAAAGTCAGAATACCATTAAAATAACAAAGATATCGGAAATGTCACGGTCAAATATCATCCTTAACAGACACTATAGCATTTAAGGGAACCTTATTATAAGTAAGCCAAGCATTTTTGAATGGCATTGGATCTGTAACGTAAACGTGAGCTGTAATATATTATAATTTCCAAATTGTCAGTCGAACAATCATTAATAATTTTGTCACTGTTTTACCTATAAAATTAAAAAAAAAAAATTAAGATATAACTCATGGTGGTAAAAAGGTGGCAATATTATGATTATAAAGAATCAGTGATTATATGAAAACTTATAACTTAATTTAAAAATCTAAAAAATCCCAGTTGATCTAACACTGGGGGTTCTTAATAACCTAAAGTGATAGATTATATTCTTTTTTTTTTCAATACCTATTTTTAAGAGACATCGACCAGTTACAATTTTACATAAAAGTATTTTCAAAATAAGAAACTTAAGAACTGTTTACTCGTATATATAAAAGAATTTAATACAAACTTAAAAAAATTAAATAACAAAGGAGGTTTGTAACTTCATACCTCTATGTTCTGAGCTTCATACAGAACTGTTACGTGGGTATCAGGAAGCTCCACGCCTAAACTCATCAGCATCACAAATTAATGTAACAAGTGTCATGTCGCCAGCTCGAGATGCTTGTCGTGACGAATTCAGCCTTCGTGCTTCAACCGGGCTTAAATAATTAGAATACAATGCCCGATATGTGTTCTGACAAACAATATACCACATATTATTATGATTAATAATGCCTTCGCAAATGCTTTTTTTGTATAACGACATTTGCATATTCCTTAAAAAACCCTTTTATGAGTATTTTTGTGATCTTGACATTGTGTTATGACTTTAAATCCTTTGCAGTTTATTTAAAGTAATGTTATATTAACATTTAATTTTTAAACATTCCATCGGTTTTTTAATACATACATATAATCATCAATCACGATTATTATCCTATAAGGGTTTGGCAGAGACTAGACAAAGAACCGTAACGTTTATAAATAGTTGCGGGTTAATATCGTGTAGTTAGAACGAATGTTCTTATCAGGCAACGGCTAACGTTTTCAAGCGTATTTCAAACGTATACGATGATCTATCGATGATATTATGCGAATGTAGTCGATTAGCGGTGTGTTCCAAAACAGGTAAAATTTACCTCCACCGGTAAAAATCGCTCTTGTCAGAGTAAATTTGAAGTATATTCCAAACATTTGGTTTCACTTGGGTGTATTTAGGAACGGCCTAGAGTAAAATTTTCTCTCGTTTTGGAATACACCCTGAAAATTCCTACAGGCGAGCAGTCTGTTCGTTCGCCCAGATTTAAAATAAAAAATTTTATAATAAGGAAAAGCCTACTTTCTTAAAATACATCTATAGTCTAATAAAAATAGCTAATAGATAATTGCACGCGTAGGTATCTATCCTATTGAATTAGAATCAATTACAAGCTGGCTTTATTAAAACGATACAGACATTCCGACATGAGACAGTTTACGAAAAAATCTAATCAGATTAGTTAGAACCAGCATCCAATGTGTATTGAATTTAAGTTAGCATGCATAAGCAGATGTAATTTGTCGGCGTATTAAGTCGGAATAATTTTGTGTGCGTGAGAGCCACGCCATCAGTCATGTTGACCGGTTCAATCATTCTGTCAGCGGTGGTGCTTGACAGTGACAGCCGAGACGATCCGTGGATTACACTTTGTGCTTTCCCAGTATTGCGTAGACGCAAAGGCTGCCATCAAAATATAATGACATGGCAATAAGTTGCACAATAAGCAAGAAAAGCATGACTTGAAAGTATACCAGCCATAGGGTCCCCTGACTCAGAAAGCTCGCTAAGAAAATCAAAATTTTATGCCTATATTTATGAGATGCTAAAATTTTCGTTACTTTTGAAACGTTAATTATTTCGGTTGTGTAAAATCTTCACTAATATCTACGTCAAAAGTCCCTAAACCAAAGAAGGTTGTGACTGAGGTTACGTGCATATACCACCGCTGTTATGACTACTATAGGACCAGCCTCTTAGCTCATTCCTCTCTCCTTCCTCTCTCCTCTCTCCTTCCTCTGTTCCTTTTTTTTGCAGCTCCAGGTCCATCAAAAGACGTGTGAAAAAGCGCTATGTAGACTGATAAAGATGAGTGGTTGATGTGGATACGGTTTTTTCTTTACCGTAATTAGTACAGTTAGACCCGGTATCACTGTAAGGGCGCTCGCTCATGGCGACTTTTTGTAGCGATGCGATGCGTTTTAGTCGCATTTGTAACGAACGCGCTACAGTACTACTGCATTGCGACTGAATTGATGCAAACGCGGACGACTGAATCTGAGTGCCCTTGGGCAAGGGCTCCGCAACTGTATCGATGCAGCAGTGCGAGCATAGAACTTCGACAGTCGCCATATTTGATCGAAAAATGCATCCGTCCTTTTCACTCGTTAGGGTTATCTGTCAAATTTATCGAATTTTTCGACAATTGTCGATCTTAGGGCGAATTCGACCAAATTGAGATTAGCAACACGGGAATAGTAATACCAAACTGAGCTGAAACGATTGGTCGAGTCTGCCCTAAGGGCGGAGCCGATTAGCTATCCTAGTTTTTTCATGTCTGGCTACACGCGAGTAATATTATTTTAACGGAGTACGCAGTTTTTCGCGCACGAATGTGTCAATGTCTCGTTTGACACAGGGCAGATTCGACCAATCGTTGCAGCTCAGTTTGGTATTACTATTCCCGTGTTACTAATCTCATGCTCGTAGCGCAGACGTAAGACAGTATTCCTACTGTATCGCTCCAAAAAATCGCCGTTGGGAGAGGGCTCTAAATATCCTCTTTACGCTAGGGCGTGTTACACCTAACGATAGATAATTGTCCTATTATAGAGCAGCTATATTAATTATCGAAGGAATTTTATAATATTTTACGTATGTAATACACATTTAACACGACCTAATAAAATTTACAATTAATTATGTCATGACAATCGTTTGTGCAACTTTGCAACTGTGAATTTAAATCGCTTAGTTGTACAAATCACAATTAATTATTCAAAACTTATGATCCCATTATCCAACCTTAATCTAATAAACACTTAATCTTAATAGTCTGTCATTAAGCTTATCTTATTAGAATACGGACATATAAATTGGAACATTGTAATTAGAATGCAATTTATTGTTATGGAACTTAGCACTTATTAATTGTAGGAGTGATACGAAAGCAATAAAATTATGAGCAAACTTCTTTAATTAAAAAAAATTGTTGGATTGTACAATCATTTGTGTATTGATAGTTTTGCAACTATATCGCAAGCAACAATAAATTATAATAATAAGTATATAAGCAATTGGTAATTAATGGTAATTACAAAATGGATTGAAAACCATTATTTATAGTTCAGTTTAGAACTATTCAAGAACTATTTGCTTTTAGTTCCATGATTTTGAACGTAGCACCAGCGAACCGTGAAACTTGCCGGAAAATGCGTCCGCTTCACCGATCGGTCTAATAATACTTGGCATTTCCGCGATACAATGTGCGCTCTTCTTTCGACATCCACGAATTACTTGGACAACTATACATAAAACAACTAAATAGTATCTACTTAGTTTTTCAGAAGATTGCATAAAAAATATAGCACTTCCTTGGTCTCGACCCGTACAATTGTCGTTGAATAGCATTTTGACTCGTAGCTAGCTAATAAATATCAAAATAGTGGATCATATAAAAACATTGCTACATGCCAAAAAAATAAAAATATTCTGTACTATAATTTTAATCGAGAGGACAGAGTCCCGGAAGGTTCTGGATTTAATTCCTAGTGGGAGCAAGTGTTTCTATGATTAAAAGGCTTATTGTTCTCCAGTCTTGGATGTTTATATGTATTGGGTATGTTCTGAATATTATATGTAATTTTAGTTATATTTTTGTATTACTTTCCGCATATAAAGCTGCTTAGTGCTTAATTTGGGTTAGTTGTACATACCTGAAAGCTCTTTCATAATTCCAACAAAATCATAATTTACAAATTGGATCACATATTTATCATATCCCACAAACATCTGCCCCTACTGGGACTGGAACCGGAGGCCGTTTCTATTGTTGTATACAACACATGATAACAAATCAATTCTCTGTCCATTATAATGTCAAAAAGCGTGGCATAGTGGTAAATGTGAGATACGGCCCTTGACCCACGTCCAACCTTGACATCGAACCCGTTTACTCACATGATGCTCTGCCAACGAGGTGAACGGGTTTAACTGTAATACACATACAGTCTAAACCTTTTAAAATTCCTTACAAAGATTTGTAACATTTATTGCCTGCGAATGTGTAGAGTTTAGAATTTATTTCAGAAGAATTAAAATAAGTAATATACTTATTTGGTAAAGCATAAACAATATGTCGGTGAATACGATTTAATTTCATTCGGTAGGAAGTGATGCACATACAAGTATATACAGACACTTTGATCAACATCTAAAAGCTGTTGTCTTAGATACTAAGGATACAGTTTTACGGAAAGCAAATACTTTAATGCAAAATTATTGAGGAAGCGATGAGAAAATAATTCATTTATAAATTGTAAAAGGAGATTCCATAAAAACTGTTTAAAGACAAACTATAAATATTGCTGAACTCAGATAATTCCATGTCTGATACCAGCGATGACAGTTGACCTTTACAAAAAAAACTTGTTATTTCAAGCGATAATTTTATTTTTATTAACAACGTAACGTTATAAACAATAAGTTTTGAATAAACATAAAATTTGGAAGTAATCCATACCACACAGACACGTGACTAATTGACACTGATAACTTCAGATTTTGCATAAAATAGAGTGAAACACTGAAACACTATGAGAAAGCGAGGCTCTTATAGATCAAACACGTCATCTAGCAAAAAAATATGAACCCTGACGTGATGTAGCTCCTACGGGTTCAAAAATCCTCCAATTTAAGCAGGAAATTATTAACGAAAAATTATTCCATAAATGGATTACTGTATATTAAAACTCTTTTCAAAATAATAACAATCCTAACTACATATAATATGTAGAGCAGTTTGATGTGTTTGTATAACTTTGTATGTAGGTACGTTATCGTTCATTGGTAAGGTAGAAAATTTTGCGATCACAATCTGCAAATGTTGAATAAACTTAAAGAAGCAAAGGAACAAAAACTATCGAGGTCGAATATTTCCCAGCAATCATCTTGTGGCTGCGACAAAAAAATGTGAGAAAGAAATCGACTACACCACCGACCGATATTATATGCAATACGCGTACTGGCTTTCATTTCACGATCATCTATTATTAAACTAACAAACTAAAAATGAAATGGTAATAAACATGAAGGCGACAAATCTTTTTCTCTCTATTTAGATTTTTTAAAGCTCTATACATACTGATATTTACCGATTGAGTTAGTACCTCCATCTTACAGAAGGTTAGAGTCAAATAAAACTTCTTTGTATATATTATTCTCACAAATGTTATTATGTTTTCGCGGGAGTAAGTTAGCAAGACCTTACTGAATGGGCGTCTTGTTGAGAATAGTGTGCTTGTCTCAAAAATGCTTACAAAAATGACGCTTTTCCGGATTACGCTTAAATATTACCCATCTTTAGGCTACAGTACAACCGATATAGAAATGATTTATTAGCTCAGCTTTTAACTCAGAATCTATTTCTATCAGTAAAATAATTATAGTCAACACAAAGTGGCGTATCATAAACATGCGAGTCACTGGAAAATTAAATAATCACTTGCGATTTACAATAAAGTGATTAGAGCAAATTCTGTAATTAGCAAGATAAACAAAATAAATTGCGCAGCTCAATCAATACATAATATTGTTATACATATTAGTTACCTACACCAAGTAATTATACAATACCCAGTAAGATTTGCGAGGGCATGTCTCGCCTTGAACTATAACAATTTATGACTGCGATGAGATATTAAAGCTATAAATTAATTGTTTTATTGTTGCCTGATGCATTTAACGTATATAAAATATTAATTCTCTAATGAAATTCTATTATTTGATAAAAATATCCATCGCTTTGTTTTTTATTATATGTATAAATATTTCATTGACTAAATATTTCATTTCAAACAACAAAACAATCATCACAAAAATTAATCATTGTTTAAAAAACAAAGCGATGGTTATTTTTATCAAATAATAGAATTTCATTAGATTGCAACAACAATATAAAAAATGGGCTGTTTTGCATTCATAAAATTGTGTATATTCCAGTAGAAGCAAAATTTTGTGCGCTACTATTTAAGATTAATAACAATCGCTGTGGGAATATAAAACAAAGCTCATCTATTTTTTATTGCAAAAAACAACCCGGAAAATACGCGGAACTCAAGCCCAATAAATATTATTTGATGCTATCTTCCGAGCATTAAAGAAATGAATAACAATCGAATTGACCTTATACACTGATAGTGCTTGCTCATTAGACAAACAGCATACCATAACTGATTAATCATCAGAATTACATGAAGGTAAGTGACATTAGGGTAAACACCCATGAAGTATCGCCTTCAGGTAACAATAGTGAGGACCTTGGCGGCTCTGGTTCTGGAATGCCTCGACATCACGCCGCAGAACCGGTGACAGAACATCAACGCACTATTTACGATACCGCCGTAATTCACCAAGAGAATGTCATTACGAGATTACATCACGAAATGCTAATCAATGTGGTTACGACTGGTAAACCTTATGGGGCAATTACTGTCTTAATTAACGCCAGACAACATCATTTTTTTGTTTTAAGTCCTTCGTAACACCAAAACTAGATTTACCGAATGTTAGGTCATAAAACAAGATGAAGCTTTTCATCTCAAAACGAGAGGATGGACGGGATAATTAACTATGATCCAGTCGAGATGGTTCACGTTCAGCCAAAAGAGTTATTATTAAGAAGTGTTATTTAATTATGTAAGATTAAAAAAAATCGATCAATTTTGCATAACAATGGTTTACTTATTACAAACATCGCTTGTTCTTCTACTCAAATCTTATAGTTAAACATCCAAAGGGTAAATATCAGATGAAAAAATATGCACTTAACACTAAGTGTATCAAGTAAAGGTAGTCCACATACCAACGTGAACTATTTTAGTCAAAGTTACCGCGACATTGCGGGACTCTTTTTATAGATAGGAATGTAAGTAGGCGCAAACAATAATTTAATTGATGCCGCACTACTTCTACTTAATACATTACTCGGCAGACGTTAAAGGATTTCTAATAAATATAGTTTTATTATAATGGATTAAGAAGACATAATATTTTTGTGTCAAATACAAAATACATTTTTTTCTGGCCATATCCAACTTTTTCCGCACTCTAACCTAGGTTGATCACATAGTGATTTTTTATAAAAATGGGTTTGCCACATTATAAAGTATAACACTTTGTACGTTGATATACTTTGTTTTGCCTATTTCCTTATCTAATGTATTATCTTTTCATATTTTTATTTTATTTATTTTAAAAATATTTCGGAATAGGCCTTACATCAATTTGGACTGTTTATGGCCCAATTCAGCCAGACAGCCGAAATTTGGGTTTTAGATAAAAGTGATATCGTCATTGGTAATTTTTGTCGTCTTCATTGTTGCCCTGTCTGTTCCTAATTAAGTTTTGGGTCGTCGTAACATAACTTCCTCTTCCAATCTCCTTTATCAATATTATACATATGTATAAAAAAGACAATTATCTTAGTACAGCCATTTCCAAACTCAACAACAAGCGCTTGTTTATTGCCTTATTGCACGTAGATTAACTCCGTAATACTTCAATAAACCATAGCAAAACTTACGTATGAGTGATTACAATTGAAAGAAATAAGGAAAAGTACATCAAATAAAAATAATTAAATAGAATTTAAGCTGAAAGAAGGTTTAAGGGAAGAATCTTTGAAAATACTATATTTCAATACACAGAAAAGTTTAACACCGGATAATCATAAATTATAAAACTAAAATGACTCATGAAAGTAATAGACGGTGTAATTGTGACGTTTGTCATTGTTATGTAAATAGCGACCTCCGCGGCCGCGAACGCTGAAACGTTACAACACCTTACAAGCCGAATGTTCGCACTATTCACTACAACACAAGTGTGTTCAACCAAACTGACCCTTCACCAATTGATGACACACAATAACAAATACAATTGATATGACAACACTGATTGAACAAAGTATCAAGTTAGGTTTAGTACTTTAACCGCATAGCAGAGTATAGCGTATTGAGGTACCTAAATTTGTATGCTATACGAGTAAACAAGTCCGCATTTTTATATGGGTACAGGAGTTCTAGTAAACACTAGGCGTATATCATAGTTAGTTCTACGTATTGTTATAATTCTCCGGGTTCCAATTTTTCCGGCTATAAAATACAATTGGTCAGCTAAAATAACTAATTTGGCAGCAACATTTATGGAGCAGATATTTAATTTTTTTCAGCAAAAGAACTAATTGGGCAGTAACTCAAATTTTTTCTCTACTGCTAAATTGCTTAATATTTTTATGACACAAATGTTGTTTTTAAGGGTCACAAAAAAAAATAACCTTAACTTATCTATCGACACACATTTCCTAGAAATTGATTCATGATCCTTCATTGACCCTTTTACTACATTTTGTAAATGTCCGGTAACATTGCTGCCTAAATAATTATCTTGCTTCCAAATTAATTATTCTGCTGACCAAAAAAATATTTTGCTGCCCAAAATATTATTTTGACGCCGCAATAATTATATTGAAAACAGAATATTTGTTTGCTGCCCAAATGATTTTTCGGCTGACCTTTCTGTTGCTAACCAAATAATTAAATGGCTGCCCAATAAAATATTTCCTTTTATCTAGGGTATAATTTATGAGTTTATTTAAAGGACTAGGGCAACCAAGGCAACAAACCAAGGATGCGTATGGCCCTGATGGTAAGCGGTTACCGTAGCACGTAGACGCTCGTAGCAACTACTCTCGTGTTGCAAGCCAAGGAAAAAAAAGCCCCCAACATAATGATTTTCTCAATAAGCTGTACAAAGAAGCGTTAATTTTTCTTTATTAATTTATACACTATTATATGTAAGCTGGCTGGACATGTTACTTAGTGGAGGCGTTCCTTTATCACAAAAACTACTCGTTTTGACTACGACTACGAACAGTTGAAATTTTACAATCATTCTATGAAAAAATTTATGAAAGGAACTGTAGGTAAAAACTCAATTTTGATTAAAGAAATGCGGCATTAAGGAATATGATTATTGAGGATGGAAAAGTGAGAGCAAATGATACCACACACTGATGTAACACGTATAACGTCTGGTAGCACACTGACTGTCAAAAAGTACAATTGTTTCTATCGAAAGCCTGATATTCTTAATACAAAAACCTAAAATATGATATACTGGGAATTTAGAATGAAGGTCCGAGAAGGTTCCGTGGTGCTGGTAGCCAACAATGATAATGCCTAACCTCTCTTTAAAGATAACAACTGTTATGTAGTCGAAATTATGACACCATAGAGTAATTATCATGTAATACATAATAGGTAAACAATACGAGAGATACAAAATTATAGTGTTTATCTAAACGTTGGCAGTCACGATAATGTATGTGCCTGTGCAACTCGTGCAATAGAATTTGCATATAAACCAGCCCATTGTGTGTCTAGAATTTGTTAGACGTCTGAAATTTGTGGTATAGCGAGTAGTTTATGGCATATGGGACCGTGCGACTACTTGACTATGCCGTCATTGGTATGAAACTAGTTATTGATTGAATTATTATCAGGCGAGACAAAGGCGTGTTATGACAAATGGATATTCATTTCGGCCTTTTTGCATTCGAAATTCTGTAAGTTCATCGCCATGTTATTACTAAAGTATTACCAAATTGACATTTATATTTACAGGTATTGAACAATCTTATTTAAGGTGTTTTGTATTGTGTGCACACATAACAAAAAAGGATGTAAACCGTAAAATCTGTTACTTAACATTAAATTTAAAAATTAAAATGAGTTTATTCGATTTAGATGCGTATTAGCGCATGTTTATGAATGTCATAAACATTTTACAATATTTCGTAAAAGAGAAAAACTACGCCATCCACTAAAACTACCAGGAGGCCTTGTTCTGAGAAGTTTCTACCCTCCCTTTACATTAGCACCATTTAAAAAATGTCATAAACTACAACGTCATTGAAGTTTAAAAAGAAAAAGGTAGGTACTTATATGATGTAATATTCTGCAGTTTATCAAATTTTCCGTTACAAACATGTACAGATAGTCTAAAGCCACTTTCAAAATTTATCTGGGTCCGGTGGACCCCCTGCTGCTACATTTCTACCATATTACCAAAACTCGACAAAAATTTGAAGATATGAAGACAACAACACACACACTACTTGTCGTGCCATACCATAATCATCATACCTGTATCCCCGAAGGGCGGAGGGATCATGTACTGGTGTCACGTGTCAAGCACAGTGTTAACCCCTTGGCGGGCACCGCGAACACCGTTAATCGCAAACAATAGATATTTTTATTGTGTCTCGTTGTGTGCCAATTGACTAGTATCCTTAGGCTAAGCAAATAAGTATCCTTAGGCTTTATTGATATCGGCTCGAGCTCGTTTTTCGGAATGCTGCCTTGTCACTATTCAACAACGATCCGATCATGAGATACAAAGTGATGTTGATAATTTATTCAGACTTTCAAAACGAATTAGGATATAAACGATGCAACCAAATTCAGGCACTTACCTAACTCCAATTACAAACACTTACGTTATCGAGAACAATTTACCAATAGCTTTCCATGTATAGCATTTAAATCGAAATGGTAATCCCGATTGATTCGATGAAATTATATGTAGGTATATTGGGCACCTCACATAACAATAATTCGACCTAGGAACACGGTATTTCTTGCGCTTACGTTGCTATGTTTATACATTGTTTTTATTAAAAACAAACATAAATATAAAACTGAAACTCATTTTATCCATACTAATATTATAAATGCGAAAGTCTGTCTGTCGGTCTATCTGTCGGTCTATCTTTCACGTCAAAACTACTGAACGAATTTAATCTAAATTTAGTACAGAGATTATCTAGAGCCTGAGAAAGGACATAGGCTACTTTTATCCTGATATTCCCACGGGAACGGGTACCAAACGGGTGAAACCGCAGGAAGCCACTAGTACAAATATAATTTTAAAGTCGCCTTATATGGTATAATCGTAACGTAACTTTGTTATTTATTTCTACGTGTTAACAATTCGAGGACGTTGTTAAATTATTGGCTCACAACAGGTCCGGTGCAGTGAGGCTCTTGAATTCGGGTCACTGGTTCAATGAAAACAACATCGGTGCACTCATTTCCTGCCGAATGTGGTCTCGGGAATATTCGGATTCGGATTATTGTTTAATCTTTCCGCTTTACTTCGCGTGGGCCGGCCGAAATGAGTGATGCAAGGCAATAAAAAAGTATAGAAGTAAGCAAGTATTTTTTTTGACATAATAACTCTTGAAGTTTAAAATATAGAACAAAAACGTGTGATAAAGTACTGTGTAAAGTACTAAGGTATCGTTTAGTTAGTTAGGATATTATAAATAAAAGTTAAAACTGTAATTCATTTCAAAGACAAATACTCGGAAAGTGACATTACAAGTTATTAAATTTTACGAGAATCCGATTTTATATCTTACCTTGAATATAATTTTATCCTTTTCCATCTTGATTTTTGATATGTGCGCTCTAAACCTGTAATAAAAAAGAACCATATCAATATAATAATATGAAAAGGTATTTATTACATAAGCACGGATTTCAAAAGGTATTGGCAAATAGGTTATTTGCAAAACACGCTTAAATGACATGATAATAAAACTACGAGGCTTATTTAACATAATTATAGTGTTTAATTTTTTTTTGTTAATAATGTTAATAACTCTTTATACGCGCATCACTAAGATAGGTAAAATAATAGCTAATATCTGCAAGCGAAGCTCCGCGTTGTTTCTATGTTTAACAATTAATAAATTTATAAAAAAGGACATTGAAGTAGTTCTTTAACATTGCATTATATTTATTTACACACGGTAGACATGCTTAATTTTCAAATTTCCATAGAAAATTGCACAGAAGACTTATAATTATTGTACCAAACGTATATCTCGATCATGGCATAATTGATGCGCTTCTGGCAATGACCTTTACATTTATTATAAATTTTATTGTAAAACCCCTCAGGATACTATATATTACTTAATAATGACGCTATAAATTGCTCAATGCGAAAATAATACATGTAACCTCACTTAATGCAAAACGAAGCGAGTTCTTTGAATAATAAAGGCCCAGTTGTCACGAGTCGTGAGTCTATACAGGATCCACAAAGATTGAAGACTAATAAATATAATTACCTACGGTCCTAGTTCACAGCGGGAGCCGAATAGGCTTTATGTATTGTCGATTTTATGAGAAACCCATTACGGCAAAAATATTATATGAATGAAATGCTCTAAGGATGTTCCCAGACTAATTTTTCTCATAGACCGCTTTCAAAATTTATCTGGTTCCGATGGACCTCCGCTACATTTGTACCAAATTCCCAAAACTCGACAAAAATGTGAAGATGTGAAGACAACAAGACCCCCGTCGAGTCTCCCGTGGACCCCTAGGGGTCCACCATGAGCACTTTGGGAACTAATGTAAGCAATAGGCAACTATAGATTTTAAAGAAACAAACATATCATAGGGATATGTTAGGTCCCCACGTAACAGGTATGCACCGGGCTATGCACCGGGCTCAATGTGACGCAAGCGATGATATTCACAGTGCCCTATACCTAATATAAGTTTTAATCAAACTCAGTGGCTAGATCTTGAGGAATTTGTGGACATACCAACATTGTCATCTAGAGCATTTTTGTCCATGACACGGAGGGGTGAATCGGATGAGAACCAAAAAAAATGTCATAAGGTCGTGCTCAGAGATGTGCCAGTCCAATCGTAAGAATAAAAATAAGCTACATACTAGTATAAGGTAATTGCTATAAGATTAAGAACAGATCCTTAAGAAAACGAGATCATACGAAATAATGTATTAACAACACATATTCTGTTAAAATGCTACTTTACTCCTACCTCATATATTTATTTTATTTTCATGGTAAACCAACAGTTACAAAGAAAATCAATGACTTTAGAAAAAATGATAGCTCTTAGATAGTCCTTAACAGACACATTGATATTGTTATAAAATTACCCACCATTTTTTTTCCTTTATCCTTTTTAACGAACTGACGAGACGAGACTTTACATTTTGTTTTGGGAGTGGGTGGAGTGGTAAAATGTAAAGAAAGGTATGTATTATTACATTTGCATGAAACTCATCGTTAACTTAAAATTAAAAAGCAAAACCTTAAAGTAGTGTTTATTTAAAAATTACTTTAGTTAAAAAAGTAGTAGTCAACCGTTTATATATATATATTTTGAATCATAAAAAGAGCAATAATTATATATTTATCTGAAAAATGGTTCTTTCTATCTGAAAATCTATTACATATATGTAATATTATTTATAGCAACAACTATATTGTAGTAATCTGCTCTAGAGATTTCTTCCGGTTATACGGACGACGGTATGAACTAATATACCACTATCAAGTATATAAAGTAAACTGATAAATCATTGTTATGTAATAAATAATTTATGCACACACATTTGCAGCAATCTTCATTAGAAGAGAGACTCTTGTCTCTCAACGAAGAGCGGTCATATTATTTATTTATGTAAATCGGACCCATCCTGTGCAGCGCCGGTCACGACCAGAGTTCACGACGAAGCATCCATCAAAAATTACAAGCACGGTGAAAGTGAAATGATACAAAACCGCACAATCGGAATGGATGACTCTATGGTTATTAATCGTAAGACATATTTGGAATTTTTCTATATTGTCATGAAGAAGAAACGAGGTCTGCAAAAGTTCGGTCTGTATACAGAGATATATCTTGAACATCATTGAAAATCACCGAATACAGAGGAATAGCGGTAGGTGATAGTGACATTATATATTGGGTCCTTACCTATGAAATTGGTGTTTTTATTCTGTCTTAGCAATTTGTCCGTAACTATTAAGCTTCAGAACATTCTTATAAAATAATTGCCTCTTCTAAAAAAACATATATTTGAGCTCGTATTATTTAATTTGATAATTTTTTGTAAGTTTAATTGTGTTAAAATTAGACACAAAGACAATTATTACAATTATTTTTAACTGCCTCCCGAATACATCATTTGATTTGCATTAACATAAAAACGATGAATAATTTTATCAAGCGTGTTCACACACATATTGCTAAAGCTTGTCTAATGATACATGCCAAATATTATTATCTCTGGACTTGTCGTTGTGAAGAAAACTGATAAAATGTTAGTATGTAAAATGCAGACATCCCCAAAATCTCCATACAAAACTCCTAATATTATATAAAAAAATATGTCTTTGGTAATGTAACCACAACGTAATCCATCTCGTTAAAATTTTTTTGTCCCTTTTGAAAAAAATATAACAAGTCCACGGCCAACGTGATTTGGATTCTCTTGTTTTTACTACTTCTTACTCTTCTTGCTACAGTTGCTGTATAAAGTAGAGTACCTATACTTTTCTGGAACAAGTGTTTTAATCTCGGGCGGCTTGAATCCCTCGCGTCTTTCAGAAATTCAGAATTCGGCAAGTTATGTTAGCGGTCGGATTGCCTCATTGACCCTGACTTTCAAATCATTTTCAAGCATTCGAGTCTTGTACTATTATTTATTCTGTAGCTCGAGTCTTGATAGCATTAAGTACTTATTTGGAGAACACGAATATTTTCTCACGATTTATTTTTACTAAGTAGATACATATTAAATTAATTATGTTTTAGTCAAGTAGTTTTGGTAGGTTTTAGTGTCCGGCCGAAACTGGTTTTTACCACTGAAACCGAAGCCTAATTTCGGCAGCGGTCTCAGTTCCGGCCGACAAACTTCCTGACAAGGATCATGTTTTGGGAAAAACGTTTTTTTTCTTGACTCTATTATACTCTTTGTCTGTTTGTTATATTGAACTATTTTTGATATTTATAATCGGGAAGTAATTAATTGGGCAGCCATAAAATTATTTGGTCAGCAAAAAGGAGGCTTAGTGGTTAGTACACTTTGGCTTTCGATTGAAGACAAAGCCACCTTCGCCATGGTCAGGCCGTGAATGGGTGACCAAAACTTTGTGATCTCGAGCTCTCCTTCGTGCTTCGGAAGGCACGTTAAGCCGTTGGTTTAAGACCGTTTCTACCCACCAACCCGCATTAGGCCAGCGTGGTGGTGTTAAGGCCCATACTCCTCATGTGTTTCTCCATGAGGAAGGCCTGTGCCCAGCAGTGGGACGTATATAGGCTGAGGACAGCAAAAGTCTGCCGAAAAATCATTTGGGCAGCAAACAAATATTTTATCAGCAATATAATAAGTTGGCCGGCAAAATAATTATTTGGGCAACAAAATAATTAGTTGAACTACAGAAAAATTATTTGGGCACCAATATATATGTTACCGGAAATGTATAAAATCTAGGAAAAGAATCAATGAAGGATCTAGGATCAATTCCTAGGGAATGTATTCTGATAGATATTATGTTAAGGTTATTTTTTTATGACCCTTTAAAACAACATTTGTGTCAATAATCGCTTTGTCTAAATAATATTTTTAAGGGTCATAAAAAACAATAACATATATTATGCAATTTGGAAGCACAGAAAACATTTATGTTGCTGTCCAATTATTTGTTTTGCTGACCAATTAAAACTATCTGCTGCCTATAAGTTGCTGCCCAATTATTTTTTTTTATCAATTTTTTTTTTTGTTGACCAAAATTCGAATATTTTGCTGACCGTTTCAATAACAAACTTTAGTAACTACTCTTTAGCAATATACCGAATTCAAAATGAATCACACGAAAAGTCACAACAAAGCCCAGCCTGCACGACCAACATCATCGACAAGATTAACAACATGGACGCGACAAAAATGTCTTCGTCGCTGATGATTGGATGAAACCAACGTGCCGAACATAAACTATCACAGAACCCGAATGCAGTTTCGGTTTCGGTCGGAAACCGAAAGTAAGCCGAAACCCGTATTTTTGCCGAAACTCGACCGAAACCGCAACTGAATATTCGGCCGGACTCAAATAAGTTTTAACTTATGAGCTAATAATATATTGCACTACATATATCAATTCGATAATAGTGTTGCACGGTAATTTGAATGATTACGGAAATTAAATAAATAGGTATTTTTGACAATTAGGTATCTACCAAAATATTCAACTCATAATTCTATAATAATTGTCGAATTATTTTTCTCAAAACTCCTCTAAGTCGGGTATGATAAAGAACTTATCAAATTTATAAGAGACAAATTCTAATAAAACAATGCCCTGTATAAACTTCTTAGAAAAAAAATAATGTTGTCATTTAGAAACAATAAAGAATAGAATAAAGAATAAATAATAAAAGTAAAATGTTTGTTATAATAACACCTTTTAATGCCAATGTTTTAGGATACTTAATAAATAGGTTTACATCGATGCCCAAAATTTTTAAAATCATAAAACTTATATTATTGAAAAGTTACATTATGGAGCAGAGCATGTCGATCAATGCGTAGCGGCATGGCTAGAATGTACGGTGTGTAGGTTACGTCAAAATAAAAATCGGGGTCTCGTAAGTTTACCTATATTTAATTAAAAAATATAGAATTATTGATAGAGCTGACCTACCGGAAAGTTGTTTATTGCAGAATTTGATTATGGAACTCTAATTTTGAATTACTAACATTGGTAGGTATCTACCAACAGTCGTATGTTCGCAATCTACTGATAAGTAGTTTTTTGAAAAGCATAATTAAAAAAGTATTCGCAATATCATAAACATTAAAAAATTACACCGTCGCGTCGTATTGAATTACACCGTTGCGTCGTACTTAACTCTACTTATTATCATTTTACATAAATTAATTTTTCACTAACATCCTAGGAATAATTTATAGAGTTTACAGGCTGTAATAAATGACAGTTAAATTGAGGTACGAATACGTAGGTAATTTGCGCGTACATCCTCAATTACTGTGAAAAACACGCAGCCCTAAATAATGATTATTCGCTGTTAAATGCATAAAAAGCAGTGTAATGTGTACCTATATACCTACCTATTCATGAACATTATCTTGCGCGCTATGACGACAATTTCCGTGTTAACTCAGGCATCTGTATAAATACAAAAATGCAAATAATTTTTATTTACTGAGAACAACGAAACAACACTTTTGATAGCGACCGAATGAGCTGAAGAACCGGCAGAAGAAGACCAGCGAAAGTATAAAAAGAATAACAGTGAAATAAGTGATGGTGCTAGCAGATCTGTTGAGTTCCTAGTCCTATAAAGATTAGATGTCAAATTATCCTTTCTATTATTGTCTTTATGTCATAATAAATTATTAAAGATAAATTAAAATTAACAAGGACTATCAATTTAATTTATTGTACGGTATTACAAAGTATTAGGACCTAAGCCGGTATCTACCTATTTTGGAAAACTATTGTGACATAATAGGCAATCTAAAGTTCAAGAAGATAAAGATCTAAAAACAAGTTCTTTACGTGCAAGGCATATGCAATACCTACTTCTACTGCACAGGCCACGTTGTATGTAGTAGGTAGGTCCTAATAGAAAATGAAACCTAACTTCGTCAGGATAAATATTAAATATCGGCAACTCGTGGTCTAAGGACCTACAAACTCTATGACCCTAAGACCTTAGACTTGACCTATGGAGTCTACTCGTCCCTAAAATCAGAGACTGTATCGGGGCAGTAGTGGTGGAGACCCTAAAATCTGGTGGTACCTACTACCTCTACACACCTCTACATACCTCTACACACATAAAATATAATAGTAACGATTTGCCTACACACGAGGCGATAGGAGGCGATTTAGGCTTGCTTCCCAGCAGTGCGAGCATAGAGCTTCACCAGTCGCCATATTTAATCGACAATTGTACCTATCCGTCTGTTTCACTCCATAGGTTTATCTGTCAAATTTATTGAATTGTTCGACAATTGTCGATCTTAGTCAAATTTGGCTTATCGAAAGTTCTATGCTCGTAGCGCTGCATTGCCCTGATATTGCCTCTCATTGACGTGAGTAGACCCCTTTATGGGACAAAAGTTGATTCACTATTAAAACACGTCCAAATAGCCAACCAAATTAGTCTAGACTCTTAGACAAAGGCCCATTCTTAATCAATACGTATAGGTACCTACCGCTGTAAAAACATTTAGTTCAAATTACGAGTTCGCTTTGTACCTTGTCTTTCTTTAGACTTACACAGTTTTGGTATTATGATTATGGAATTCAGAAGGAAAATAATTTGGTAGGTACCTAGTTTATAAAGATTGATAAAATTATTTGGAGATCGCGATCGACACATAAATTTTCTGTCGAAAACATTATTTTAAAAAGTGTGAAAGTAAAGTAAGTCTTATAGATATTACCTACCATAAAATGTTGTCCATTATTACATTATTTATATTTATAAATAAAATGTTTTACAAATAAAATCTATACATAGGAATAAAATGCATATAACCAAGCCAGGGAGATGTAAAAAGAGAGAAAATACCGAAAAATGTTTTTTTAAATCTTTTGTTTCCCTGTCTATTTACAAGAGGCTAATCTTCGAAATGGCTGACCCGATATTAATGAAATTTTGCATGGTGATACCTTATTTATCTCTGGTATCTCAACATCTTAGATACTTTAGTATATAAGTATATAAACTCATCTAAGTACGGTTTATTCAATAAACTAAATATAAACTTTCACACAGTTTAAATTAATGTTTCAAGCTACCGTTTAGGTTTTTAGATAGATTTGCCCTGTGCATAAACTTAAAAATTCACGCTCTTCTAGCTACCTATTGGCTATCCCAATGGGCAAGAATTAGATATGTAGGTCGTAGGTATGTATTGAGGTATGACCTACGTACCCTAGTAAGCCCTACAGTTTTATGTAACGTATTTTGCCTTATCCTAACTAAATATATTGACTATGTTAGATAAATTATTCCTTTTAACGATAATGAAAGGCTTATGCATTTTAATTATACAACAATATGTACTTTTTAGTAATTAAGTAGAAACGTATTATCGCAGTACTAAATTAAAAATATTTCTGAAAATCGTTATGAATAAAAACCAACAAAATAGTACATTTATAAATATCTTGAAATACTTACTAAGAAATGTCTTGCTGCTACTAACATACAATTAACAGCCACTAAACAAAGTCCGACAGACTTCAAAAAGCTCTACGATCACTGAAACCTGAAACGTAAGTTTGTTTACGCGGTTGTCATGGCAACGCGTGTGAATTCAATATGGCGCACGGTGCGCGTGCGCGTCAGTGCACAAACACGGACTGGCTGCGCTCGCGCCGGCCGACCACCACCGCGGCTCTTCTGAAAGCGAGAGGAAAAGCCTCAAGCGAGTTTTGGCGATGCGAGGACAAGTGCGCAAGCCGATATTCGTATATCGCTGTTTATTTGTATTCAGGCCCGCGATGTATTTCTATCTCAACGACTAGTACGTACGAATTATGATAAGTACAAAATCTAATCGCTTAAGGCTTCAATATTCAGGTTTTACAAAAATAAAGTTCTCTAATACATTAAGTAATAAAAAGAAAATTATGTTACATATATCTTTATTTATGTACAGCACATATAACAAGTTATAATACATGATCTCTCCTTGTCCTAATTGTAAAATTTATATCTATTTTTTATTATCCTACATTTCAGTACATGTTTATTTATCTCTACTATTCATTATTATAGTATTAATTAAAAATAATTGCACTAATAATGTTATGGTACAAATTATTAGACAAAGACGCGATCTCATATCTAAGAATCATAGTTATAAGGAAATTCATTTCATACAAAAAAGTTCCCGCCAAGGGCAGATCCCAGGAAACCAAATGAGAATCTGAAATGTTATTCACTTTAAGAAGTCTACAAAACTATTATACAATCAGTAGGTATATGCTACATAAAATGATGCTAAAGTAGATTATATGGGCAAATTAATCCAGTTATAAAATAATTTAATTAATTAAAACAAATGATATGATGCATTCTTGTAGCGTTCGGCACTCATGTGCGATTCGCGTGTATGTATTGTACACAGAACTTAACGTCGCATTCAATTACATAAATATTGATAATAATCTTTCATGTAGTTTTTTAAATTATCTAATTTATTTATTTATATCCCACTTAACTTCAACATCTTTCTAAAATTATTTTTGATTACGGTGAATGCGGCATTAGGTTTTGAGCGACCAATACTAATAAAAATAACACTAAACTAAAAGAACACAGTATAGCAAATAATTTGGAAAGTATAGTAAGCAACAAACCAAACACCTTTAGGAACAGGTCAGAAACACATAAGCCAACAAGATATAAAATTTATAATATTAGCTACTAATATGCAAGTATAAATATAAAATTTAAAATTTTTATTGTTACAAAATAATTAACTGAAGCTTAATATTAGATTCCAAATTAGGAAAAAATTATTAAACTAATATTGACAAACAAAACATATACATAGCACCTTCCAGATTACAAGAGAATTTAATAGACTGCTTAAATAGTATTTACAACTTGATCAAAGCACTTTGCAACAAACTGTTCTTTATCATCTAACTTCTTAATGTCACTGGACAAGTGGCGAGTCAGCATGGCCTCTTGGAGCGCCGTTAGAGCCTCAGAGGTGAACCTTTTGCCCTTTAGGTGGGTAATGACTGAAGCCTCTCCATGGAAACCTGACTCGACTAGTCCTGGAGGTATGTTGAGAGTGACATTGTCAATGAGACCTTTCACTACACTCATATTGATAGCCAACTCTTGAGTAGCAGAGTACACCTTGGAGGGCGCCAGCAGTTCTGCCGGCACTGGGAAAGTACGGCTGACAGTGAAGTCAGGGGTTTTCCCGAAGCACCAGTCCCAGCCTTGCAGCTCCTTTTTCAACTCCACGAGACCTGCACAAAATTATATAAAATAAATAATGTATTCAGTGAATTTCCACTAGAGATAATTTATAAAAACATAGCCGCTTGATAAAGTTGTTACAAAGATTGGCTTCGTATTTTATTGTAGCAATAAATTATAATTTGATATAACAGATAGTACATCACACTTATGTGTCGTGTTGTTATCAAAGTGATAAAATAGGAGAACATTCATTTTGTTGCTACAAAAATTATAAGTGGAGCAAATTATTAGTAAAGAAACATAAGTGACGACCTCCGTGGCCGAGTGGTCTGTACGCCGGTCTCAAGGCGTTGCCATCACAGAACAATAAAAAAGGTTAGAATGATAAAGTGGGCGTGGTTGACGAGCCGCTCATATGAGCAAATGGGCATATGAACGTCAAATTGCTCGCAGTGTATTGCACAATGGCGTAGCTGTCAGACGTATATTCGGTGCAGTACAAAACCCAAAAAGATGCCGAGTTTTGCTATTATTTCGTGCCGTTTGCGAAGTGAAAAGGTTAATCTGGACAAAGGAGGAATTTCATTTCATCGGTAAGTAATAATATTTGGAAATAACTAAATATGGAGGCATAATCAATCACGAAAATAATTCGTACCAAATTCTGTGCAATCATAGGGCTTGCATGTTATCGATAGTTTTATCGATAGAGTTTTTTTGTTCCTTGTGCTCAAACATTATGATGTGGTAATTTACATGGACATAATATCAAATCTAAGTTTTAAATATCTATTTAATTTTTAAATAAGACAAATATTCTGTTTATAAAGATTTACATATTTCAGATTTCCTACAAATCCGGATATAAAAGAAAAATGGATATCCGCAACTGGCATGAAAGATCAATGGTTTCCTACTAAAAGCAGTAGCATTTGCTCGTAGCATTTTACGGAAGAGTTCCTACAAGTTTAAAAAAAAGGCATTTGAAATCTTCTGCAGTACCTCACATAGATATTTGCGTACAGGTAATGTTATGAATATTTTATCTGTCTACAGTGAAAACAAAATATTATTATAAAATTATACATTTGTCTTGTTCGGGAATCGAACCCGTGATGTCTGCCACAGAAGGCAGTTATCCTTATCCTTGCGCCAAATCAGTCGTTTCGATTATACAGGGTAGAAATATTGCGCATGTGATTGAGTGACGATTGAATAAAATTAGTAGGGACTTTAATTTGTTGATTATTTTCTATATTTTTTTTTATCTATAAAGAAATTTATTTCATGAGGTCAAATATCTCATAAGCGAGAATTTTGAAATCATTTACTTTTGTTTGCAGGAAAATCAAGTTCGCCTTCCTGTTCAAATGCCAGTGCACAAAGCGAAAACTCAAAATTATAATAGGCAATAAAGACAGTGCCCTCCGAGCATAGCCCTTTCCATAGTTCGCTGGGCGACTTTAAACTGGTGGACTAGTCGAGCAGTGAGTGTCCACGTCTTAGCACCGTAGGTCATGACCGGGAGGACGCACTGGTCGAAGACTTAAGACATTGAGGGATGGGTGACGAGAAAAATGTGATAAACCAGTATTAATGTTAATAATTAAAAAGTGTATGTTGGTAACCGCTGTTTCTTTACTGAGAACAACCCCAACTCATAACATTACCAATTAATTTATTTATTATTCACTGGTGGACAACTGGCAAGGCAGTTTTTCTTTATTGTTGTTCTCATTGCCAAGCCAACTATAGCGATAGTGTGTCTTTCGTTATAGTCAGTGACCTATTCATAGAAACATCCACCTGAAACTGTTACTTCTTGTCTTTATAGTATTTATTAAGTAGAAAACTAAATCACAGACTACAAAATATTTATCTTCATTAAATTTGTATATTATTGAAATTGGTTGGAATTTCTTTAGGAGCCCTAGAGGGGAGGTACCGAACTTTTAGGAAGGAAACGAACTTTTATTTTAAAAAGAAGCAACTGCATTCTCATTTTTCTCAAATAAAATTTACCCAAACCGGGAATAGATTCAGCTAAAAATTTTTTAGTTATTTTTTTATTCTATTG
Organism: Parapoynx stratiotata; assembly: GCA_910589355.1. Classification (NCBI taxonomy): domain Eukaryota; kingdom Metazoa; phylum Arthropoda; class Insecta; order Lepidoptera; family Crambidae; genus Parapoynx; species Parapoynx stratiotata. The sequence goes on from OU342458.1 coordinate 13,663,007, forward strand.
AACCAATACAATGTGAAACACTCGTATTTCATACAAGATATCCATCTCTACTTCTGCATTCCCGGAAAAATAAATTAATGTAAGGTTTCATTATGTCTTACATGCGTAAGACCTAATGTTTCATAGAGAAATAGTATTTTTAGCCATAACTAAATCAATTAGTGAAATAAAATAAATATCCTCAGACATTCACACCTATCAACTAGTCTCATTTTAAGCAACTAAATGCAGCTTGTGTAGCGACTAAAACCACCACGAAATAGAATTATTTAAGGTGGTTTGATTCCTTGTTTGGGTAAGCTTTTTTGAAAAAAGTGTGAAAACAGTTTTGTTTCTATTTGAAAATAAAAGTGTGTTTCCTTTGTGGAGATAAAAAAAATCCAACCTATATATTAATATTCTCCTTAATTACGAAGTTGGATAAATAAATAAAATACATAATTTTGTTACTTAATACTTGATTATCGACATCAAATTGTGCACTACACTAGTCCAGTGCTGTCATGATAGTGTACATGTTTTTGCCCAATAATTCGAAAAAGATATTTAACGTGTCTCATTATACGTATTATAGATTATAATATTTAAAAACGTATTTCAAATGATTGTATATAAATGATCTTACCAGTCCGTGCTTGAAATGTAAAATTTCGAAGTAACAAAATGCATTGTGCCAACATAAATGGTACCGTACAACAGCTGGTAACACATACCTGTGTATTGCAGTAAAATAACCCTTATTATTTAGGTGCAATTCGCTACTTTTGCTTGAATTTTTTTAGCCAATGAATACATTGCGCTCCTTGTGTGTTGAATAACTATTAATTCTTGTATGTGTGAGAACTGGCTCGCGCGGTCCTAGTACTAATGTGGATGCGTTATCATTCTAACCTTTTTTATTGTTCTGTGGTTGCCATCTCGAGAGGTCCTGGGTTCGAACCCCAGTGGAGGCAAGTGTTTGGGTGAAGAATTTTCAGACATTTGTTCTCCAGTCTTGGGTGTTCACTATATATGTATTATATTATATATATTCTCAATAATTATATGTATAAGGGTGGTAAGAACATTTATTTGGGAACCTAAGTCTACGCGACAGCAATGAGAATCATAAAATTATTCACTTCTTAGATAAAACCAAAAGTCAAACCGTTTTTAATAACAGCCTCCCGTCGCCTAGTTACGCATGCACATGTGCGTAGCGATGTCGACCGTAAGGCGCGTTACATGGGCGCGTTACATATGTATTTATCTATTAAATATATTTGTTCGTCATCTCGTATCCGTAACACAAGCAGCATTTAGTTGCTTAAAATAGGACTAGTTGATAGGTGTGAATGTCTGAGGATATTTATTTATAAGTCTCACTCACATTCACATATGTATAAACAGAATTAATGATAGTATAATAATAGTGTTACCCACCTGGGAACCACTCATCAGTTGGGTTGACATACTGGAATCCTCGCTGTTTTGAGATCATGCCTTGACCCCCATCCTCTAGATGCAAGGCGGGCGTTCGAAGGAACTCGTATCCAATGGCTGTCTGGAGGCTGTCCACTGTCACCCGGGTATCCAGCTCCGACAGATTGGCGACAGGCGACGGCGTGGAGATCGTCGCGTTCGTCTGTATGCCATGCTAAATCAAATTAAAAACGCCCTTAACATGTGAAATGGAGGGAACAGGAAATGTTAATATGTTAAAGGAAACCATGTTAATGATTAGACATGCAAACATAAATACTTATATATATACAAGTGGGAGTAGACATTGACATCCAATAATATGAAACTTTGAAAATAATATAAATATTTAAAGGTGAAAATTAGAAAGCATTCCTAGCAACACATGCATTCATATGCTAACTGAGCCTATGCACTCAAGTAAGTAAACAATGATTCATCAAGCTGTATGATCTTTGACATCACTGCATATGTAAAAAACAGTTGCCTTACAATTTTAATGTGGTTTTTATTAGAACAAAAACATGATTGAAACTAAAATAGAATATGAAGAATAATGAAAAGAACATGTTATTTAGTTTATTATAGTGAAAAAATGAGTTTTTCTTAGTTTATTTCAATAATCAGTAATATAAGCAAGAGATATAATTAAGTTTCTTAAAATTTTAAGTTATATTATGCGAGAAAGTTCATAATAAAGAAAATGTGCCTGTCAATTAGGCTTTGTGATACCCACCTCACGTTTGCTTAGAGCACTCTTGAGATTTGACTTGTCGGCATTGACTAGAAGGGTGCAGTGGTGATATGCTGTTAATCGGCTCAATCTTGAAGCTGTTCCAGAAATCTGATAATAATTAAGGGAAAAATTGCCAGAGCAAGAATTTTTTTTATGATTTATTTTTAATAACTCATAATAATTAATCACAATGATACTTTCATGTACAATCAAACATAACGAACAAAATAAAACCTGTGATAGTAATTTTATTTATTGACAGGTATACTAGCCTTGATTATGCTACCAAATTTATTGCTGCTTGTCTGCAATTGTTCAAATGGATATCTATTTTAGTAAGAAAGTGAAGCAACTACTGAAGTATATTCATTTACATTAAAAGGATACTTTATATTTTTCTCTAACAATGAGATCCTGCCGTTCATTGATACTGGAACTGATTCCAAATTCTCTGAAGAGTGCTCTCTTAATCAGCTCCAAATTATACTTTCTGTTGTATCTCTCACGAGGTGTGAAGAAAGTTATGTTAAGATTTCCTCTGTCATGGTAGACAGTGCCACCTCCACTGTTACGTCTAGCCAGAGCAATTTCTTTTTCAGCTAGAAGAGGGACATTGGCTTCTAACCATGGGTTCTGGTGTTTTCCAACCACAACACAAGGGTCATTACGCCATACCATCATAACATGGTGATTACTGAAATCATTGTTTCTGTACATCCAATCTTCAAGAGCTAAATTGGTGTAAATGTCTGTTGACTGAGACATGAACACAGATTTGGTTACCTCCCCCTCTGACGGCAAATCCCGCTCTTTCTTCTGTGCAGCCATAGCCTTGGAGGTTGCTGCCAAGCTGCGGGTGCTGGTTCTCTTTGTCAGCCCAACAACAACACAAGCACCACTCATGGCAATCTTTTTCAACATTGTTTGAGCCATTTTTTGTTTTAACGGAGACTTTTCTGTATGAACTTTGAAGATTTCTTCAATAAGAGCTAATCAGGGATTGCACTGAACAATATATAACTAAAAAGTTCTAATTAGTAATTCAAATAGTCCAAATATAAATCACTAATGCTTTGAGCAACAAGCGTCAGTATCAGCCGCAGAGAGGGAGATCAGATACTCATGTAAGGCGATTGTCTGATGCAGCCACTTCCAAGTTTGGTGCAGGGAGTTAATTCGATAACGAATACCCAAACAGTCTCGACAGTCACTTGGCATTCCTGCTCTTGAATGCAGGATGAAAAAGAAAATCACAAACTGTTTTTAATTAACACGTTTAAAACTCTAACAACAATGTAAATAAACGAAGCACAAAAACCCGGGAAAATAGAACTCAAAAAACGGATATTTGAGATTTATTTGTACTGAAGGAACTACAGCGTAAGTAGAATGCGCGACGATATCTGAACGAAATAATTACCTTCCTTCTCATTTTATTTGCGCTGATAATGATAAGCGGGACGGGTAACTATGAGGTCGAGCGAGGGCATCCGAAGTTCATTTGTAGCAAATAAATAACGTGATAAGAAAACACGAGTGCGCCACGCTCCACACAGTGCTTTATCCAAAGAATGTAATAGAAGCTTTATCAAACATCTGTTAACAATGAATTAGTAATAAGACTAGTACAATTCTTTAGTAAATATAAATAATAAAGCATAAAAAACCAGAAAAAGCAAATAAATTGATGTAAAGGAACCAAAATGTAGGTAATCTATTTTTGACATTTTATGATTATGACAGACAAAACGAGACGAGAACTCAGAAACAAAACGAAACATCAATCAAAACAAAAAAATAATGGGGAGATTTGGCGGCATTTGACTAATGGCGGACGTGATTTTTATTTCGATAATTGTAATATTGTTTCAGAGTGGATATTGTTACGGAAAATCAGTGTAGTTTTGTGTAATCAGTGTCTGTGATGATGTGCAATGTGGAGGATTATCGAAATAAGCGTCAAGTGGTGTGAAAAGTGATGAGTTTTTTATCGTGGTAATCCACCTCATCCAAGTAGCACCACAGTGTCTGCCACCGATCGTTTGACGCCAAACTCTCCCAAGATGCATTGAAATGCATTACACTAGCATTTCAATGCAAACTACTGAAGATATATATACTGAAGACTTGGCTGTATGGGCTCCGTTCCCTTTGCCTTCCCTACATGGGAGAATTTTACAACGTAAAAAAAAATGGGGAGGAGTTTTGGCGGCATTCAACTATGGCGGACGTGATTTTTATTTCGATGATTGTAATATTGTACGGAGTGGATATTGTAACCTAAAATCAGTGTACTTTTGTGTAATAAGTGTCTGTGATGATGTGCATTATGGAGGATTATCGAAATAAACTTCAAGTGGTGTGAAAAGTGATGAGTTTTTTATCGTGGTAATCCACTTCATCCAAGTAGCACCACAGTGTCTGCCTTCGATCGTTGACGCCAAACTCTCCCAAGATGCATTGAAATGCATTACACTAGCATTTCAATGCAAACTACTGAAGAAATATATACTGAAGACTTGGCTGTATGGGCTTCGTTCCCTTTGCCTTCCCTACATGGGAGAATTTTACAACAACTAAAAAAAATGGGGAGGAGTTTTGGCGGCATTCAACTATGGCGGACGTGGTTTTTGTTTCGATGATTGTTATATTGTACGGCGTGGATATTGTTACGTAAAATCAGTGTAGTTTTTTGTAATAAGTGTCTGTGATGATGTGCAATGTGGAGGATTATCGAAATAAACGTCAAGTGGTGTGAAAAGTGATGAGTTTTTTATCGTGGTAATCCACCTCATCCAAGTAGCACCACAGTGTCTGCCATCGATCGTTTGACGCCAAACTCTCCCAAGATGCATTGAAATGCAATACACAAGCATTTCAATGCAAACTACTGAAGAAATAAATACTGAAGACATGGCTGTATGAGCTTCGTTCCCTTTGCCTTCCCTACATGGGAGAATTTTACAAAAAAAAAAGGGAGAGTTTGGCGGCATCACAGACATAGCAGACATATAATATAAGTCTGTGGGCGGCATTTGGCTAATGGCGGATTTGATTTTTATTTCGATGATTGTAATATTGTACGGAGTGGATATTGTTTCGTAAAATCATATAGTTTTGTGTAATAAGTTCTGTGATGATGTGCAATATGGAGGATGAAATAAACGTCTTGGGTGTGAAAAGTGACGAGTTTTTTATCGTGGTAATCCACCTCATCCAAGTAGCACCACAGTGTCTGCCATCGATCGTTTGACGACAAACTCTCCCAAGATGCATTGAAATGCATTACACTAGCATTTCAATGCAAACTACTGAAGAGATATATACTGAAGACTTAGCTGTATGGGCTCCATTCCTTTTGCCTTCCCTACATGGGAGAATTTTACAACATAAAAAAAAGGGATTTTTGGCGGCATTCAACTATGGCGGACGTGATTTTTATTTCGATGATTGTAATATTGTACGGAGTGGATATTGTTACGTAAAATCAGTGTAGTTTTGTGTAATAAGTGTCTGTGATGATGTGCAATGTGGAGGATTATCGAAATAAACGTCAAGTGGTGTGAAAAGTGATGAGTTTTTTATCGTGGTAATTCACCTCATCCAAGTAGCACCACATTGACTGCCATCGATCGTTTGACGCCAAACTCTCCCAAGATGCATTGAAATGCATTACACTAGCATTTCAATGCAAACTACTGAAGATATAATATACTGAAGACTTGGCTGTATGGGCTCCGTCCTCTTTGCCTTTCAAAATCAAGACCATCATCCATCGGGGATTACAGGCGTGATTGTATGTATGTATGCAGATGTATCTGCAGACTTCACACGTCTGAAGGCCTATCAGTCTATGTTGGTCTGTACTAAACGGACGATATACGTATTCGCACTCCGAAAGTTTTCTTCCTAATACAACTCATAAATACGTAAATGTTGTAAAATATACACTTGTAAGTATTTTTCACAAGTAATTATTAAGTATTTTTCAAAAGAAAAAACGAAAATACACTGCAAAAAGCATTCACATCCGCCAAAAACTGACATGCCGCCAGACGAAACACGCGGTAACGCGCAACCAAGAATTTTGTACTCTATTTGGATGCCAAACTCCCAAAAAAACCTCCTCAAAAAGAGGAAACACCTACTGTTCGAGACAGAACATTGCCTCATGCTATTGTATGGGAGTTTGTCATTCATCATACAGTACAAAATACTTGGCGCCGACCTTTGATCCGTGGCACAAAAATAGACAATAAACGGATTTGCGCCAGACGCATGCACGGACGCAAAATATCACAAACGACCATGTGTTATTGTTTATTTACAGCCAATTGAACTCGAGTTACGTATTCGATTCGAATACGTAACTCGAGTTGACACATCCCTCTGTGATCTGACATGTCATGTCCTCCTTCGCAAACTCGCAAAATTGACATTTCGGTTCTAGTAAAATTCGTGGGAGACGAGTATTTTCATTTTATTTCGGTATCAATAAAAAAAATCAAAATGGCTTTGAGGACTACTGCCGTATTGTGTAAGATTTTATACATATTATATGCGTAAATCCAACACCTTATTTTAAATGTTCTTTCATTATATAATCACAAATAATTCCTTAATTTTCCAGGCAATAATATGAAGAAATGGGCTTACAATTTGTCTGGATTCAATAAATATGGTAAGATCTCGTTTTATTTAGCCATCAGGGTGACTTTTATTTCGCATACAATTACGTGTAAATATCAATTATTATTGTAGCAATGAAATGTAAAGTTGCATTTCATATGCAAAAAAGATATTATAAAATTGTAATAATTATTGTTCAGGTCTTATGCGTGATGACTGTCTGTATGAGACCGATGATGTGAAGGAAGCACTCAGACGCCTGCCAGACCATGTTGTAGATGAACGCAATTTCCGCATGATACGAGCCATACAGCTCTCCCTACAGAAAACGATTTTACCAAAAGAAGAATGGACAAAATATGAAGAAGACAAACTTTACCTTACTCCTATAGTAAACCAGGTCATTAAGGAAAGGAAGGAACGTGAAGAATGGGAGAAGAATTACTAACCATGTTATGTTCATGATAGTGCTATTATATTCTATGTTGTAATTAATTTAATAAATCTAGCAAGTATTAAATGTACTTTTTATTGCAGTTGAATATAAAAAACCAGTTAATAATTGTAAAAAATTTTTTACAAAAGATCCATAAATGAAGGATCATTAGCTTATTTGTAAAGCTTGGTTTTTTAAATTTATATTGACAAAAATGTGGTGCATCCTTGGTCAGGCAGAATACAATTAGTGATGTACAAACCAGCCTTGAGGCCTCAAGTTCAGGACTTTGTGAGCTAAGTAGCCTCCAAAAAAGCTTTAGACTTAGAAATTGCTCTTAATAAAAACTCAAGAATATGATTTTGTCTTTAATATCTCTTACACAGATTAGTGAAATAATGTAGATGGATTTTAGAAACAAACCAATAATAGGGATTATAAAGTCATAACCATAATATATTTTCATTAAAGACTCATGGTCTTTTGATGGCTCAAGATCTTATGAAATCTCGAGCCACAACTCGGAGGACTCATGCTTCAGCTAGGCTCAGGAATATAAGCCTACCGAGCTCTACCAATCTGCCTTGAGGCTTCTCAGCTCCTCAAGGTTTGTAAATCACTAGGCCAAACTAGGTTGTCTAGACTATGATCTACAAAAAAAACTTGTTAATCTAAGCAAACAGTACCCACCTCATATAAATTCCTAATGTAGAATTTCCTCTAATTTTTATAATATATATATATATATATATATAGGTCAAAATAAATAAAATAATACAGTATAGATAAAAAAGAATAAGTTTTATTGAACTTCAATACAAGAATTTTATTAACAAAGGAATATTAGACATACCAGATAATATGGCAAAAATGTATAGTATGGCCTCTCAACACAAACAAATTGACTAAATAATGGTCCCTTAAAATAATGTGAATTTAACATAACTATAATAAATTTTAATTAAAAGGCAACAATATAAAACATATTTTATAGATATAGTATGGTCAGCAACAAAAGTACTATATCACTACGCATTGGTGAAATTAATTTCTCTTGGTATCCACACCACCCGAAGTTCAAATATCAAAATGTTTTGTTTTACGTTACGTTTATCAATTACAAGTGACTAAACAACTGATAATATGGTAGGTAATTATATATATTTTTTGGTCACAATTTACACAAACTAACAGTCGTAGACTATGTCGCAGCTATTAACACCCTCTAAAATTTTTAAATTCTGAATAAACTAAAACGAAAACAATACTATGGAAAACAAATAACAATATCGTGAACAACATAACATTATCATTTTATGCTGTTTTGTACATTTATTATTATTATTAAAGCTTATTATTGTTTGGCGAAGAAGTTACATAAATGACCTACATTGACAGTGATAAAGCTACTTTGGTTGCTGACCAAAAACTAAGTCGAAAGGTAAAAATTGATCTATTTGTTTTTGCTAAAAGAAAGAAGCCTCTTTAAATTAAGTATAAAAAATGGAAGTATAGCATTTTTCTATATTAGATATTATAAATACCTATAGTTTTACACTTACTTTCGTTATGACGACGTTCTGGTAATATCTAAACAAATTGGTAATATAAACGTAATTTGGTAATACCATTTGGTCCACTCATTCGTAAAACTCTACAAAGTAACATTGGGGCATTGTCTTCAAGATAAAAAATTATCACAATTTATCATAACGTAGGAAAATTTATGAGATACAAATACAAACGATAGGAAAGTAAAAATGCAAGTGACTGGGTAACATCAGTCACATTTAGGTTTTATGGGTGTTCTCTAATTCCTAAGAACTTTGTACCGACGACAAAACGCGCAGACCACCTTCTATCATGCATAGAATAGGACCAGTTTTTCTTAATTTACACAGAATTGTATAAATAAAATATTATGTTCATTATGATACAAAACCTTATTTTATAAATTAAAAACCTATAAAATAATGGTATATGCAAATTAAATCAACCTCTGGTTCATTTTGTATGCGGAGGTATGTTTGTGCAACCCGCAGAAAATTTTTAACCTCTCTATTTTTACCTAACTTTTCTTTCTAATGGTTTTACATCAAGTTAAATTCATCCATCAGATATTTGAGAAATTTGATTTCCTTATACTTAATATAGGTCTCATAGTTGCTATTATTTTGATGCATTTCTTATAGAAAATGACAACATACAGCGATAAATGATTACAATGCAGACCATCCTAAGTAGCATAAGCAGCGCGATATGATATTTATCACATTTTTATCTCGCTCAATTGTCAAATCTTTAGTAATTTGACAGTTGAGCGTGATAAAAGCCCAATAGATATCATAATGAAATGTTCATGTTAAGAGGGCCAGTCGGTCTATATTTACATACTTGTAAAGGTGTGGTTACACTTATTAAAGTACCTACTGCGGAATTTGACAATAAGGCGTGATAGAAACGAGATATTATCATGTCGCGGTGCTCATGATTTTGCAGGCAGGAATGTAAAAAACCTCGCCATAACGCGGAAAATTGATGGAACTAATTTATATTAATGGCAGCAATAGTTTTATGGGTCAATTTCATTTTGAAAAGTCAACTATCACGTATTTTGTTGTACCTACAATCCAGTCTAATCATCACAAAATTCAGTATCTATTTTCTCAACTTACTTTCATGGGTTGACAGGCAGAGATCTCTGTTAGGGATATGTCCGCCCTTGCAAACATATGTTAACAACCTGTTTTATGTGTGTTTTTTAAATTGCAATCAAGAGTATATACTTCAAATAATTTCACTTTCGTTGTTTTTCTGCATTGCAATGCTCAGGATGTTAAAATTAGCTATTATTTTCATAGAAAAAAACGATTGTGCATTTTTTTTAAAGCATTCTTGGTGTTGCAATAACCAGAAAATTCCTGGCGCCCTCAGAGCACGTGTTTTATTTCCTGGTACATTTTACTTAACTATTGTAGTTCTTGGGCTATATATACTAAATATGATCGGCTATATAGTATATTCTTTTGGGTACAGTTCTAAACTTAATTAATTTTAAATTAATTTAAAAGTCAAATTTTAAGAAATTTTCAACTTAAATCATGTTCCATTTGATACCACATAATTCTAGACTAATAAATTAGGCCATTTATGAGAAGAAATTAACTGAAGAATAATATTTTTCACGTGTATTTTTATACCTTTACGTTATGTATGACGACTTCCTTAAAATAATGAAATCGCGTATTATTTCCGCTAGGGGCGCTGTATATCGTTTGATAATATGTATTTTGGAACACAAGATTTTGTAGACCATAAAATTATGTGATATAAACGAGAACACTTTGTATAACATGAACGAGAAATAATGCACCATATATATTTTTTTTAATTGGGGTGTACAAAAAAAAATCAAGATAGCTCTTGCAAAGAAACAATATAAACTCGTAATAATAATAATTGTTATTAATTACTAAAACAAAAATATTCGGTAAAACAGTTTAACATTGACAAATTATTTGTTCCCTTACATAAGTAATGTGTTACTGTCTTTTAAAGAAAGTAAGTTCCTAGAGATTCTTGTCAAGAAAACTAAAATTACAATAACCTACCTATTAGTTATTCATACACTTTTTACAGTACTTTTTGTTCATTTATGGCAAGTTAATGGTAAAAAACGAAACAAATACACTTAGCTTATTATCACCAAACAAGATATATGAATTTTAGTTTACATTACTAACATATTTACAAAAATGTAGAATAATTATATACATTATTTAAGTCAGTAAAATATTATTGGCATCTCGTTTTCCAAATTTAAAATCGATCTTTGGATGATTTCCCACTACAATGGCGAACATTTTATCTAACAATGTACAATAGTAATAGATCTCAATTTCTACCTAAATATATTTAAATATAAAATTTAGTACTTAGGCCTGATTGATGTTACAATGTATAATAATTATTGACATATAAAAACTACAATATGTATCTGCAACTTAGTTCCAATAGTCTATACATGTCGGTTAGCATTCTTGGAAAGAAACAAGATAATGTATGAAGATTTTAGATTAAAATTAGTTGTAAAAGGAACAGTTGTAAGTTTTAGACTAAAATATTAGTTGTAAGTTTTTACACATTATCCATTAAACCATCTGTAATGTTTATACGATGATAATGTGAAACAGATGTTAAAATGGTACGAAATAGAGAAGATTCGCGTGTTATATCTTATTCACTAAAGAGTAAAATAGTTGATAAATTATAAAAATAATAGCACATGATGAATAGTAAAAATATTTGTTACTTATACATCAATAAAGGTTTATAAAAATAGAAATAAATAGGACCCAATAAGGTTATAGTAATTAGGTGTTGTAACGGAAGTTACAAAAAATGATAGCTCCGAACTATTCGTTGCAACACTAGACTTTATACATTGATATAGTTTTTCAGTCAAACCTTTAAAGTTCCTCGTCGCCGATAGCCTCAAAAGCATTATTCTCTACACAATCTCGCCCGGACTTGAACGCGACCGTAGCAAATTTTTCAGCAAGCTTTTGCACAGAAAATATCTCTCTTGAACTGCCTGATGTGAGTGAGTCGCCATTCTGGAAGAAAACAATCGGGTGTTTTTTTAAATATACAGCAATCACAAAATTCAACTCAACAGAGGCGATTCCAGCGCAGTAGACATACTTTTCAACTCAAGATACATACATACATACAATCACGCTTGTAATCCCCGAAGGGGTAGAGTCAAAAGAGCACTTTGATCCTTAAGACCACATTCACATTTAGTCATACAAAAATAGGATTGGTCAGATGAAAAATACTACTCAGTTGGTACATTCTTTGTGTGTCCCGGACCAACACGGGACAACAATTCAACATAAGTCGAAATAAATATAACGCGTTAATTGAAAATAAAAAGAAACGGCCGTGTTTCAACATCCGTTATTATCTCGCCCAAGGTCAATTAGATATTATATCTACTGAGCAAGAATCACCCATCGGTACATCGTCAGTCTCAAAAACGCAAAGTCGACTCTATATCCATTTGGTAACGCGTAAATTTCAATGGATCAAATATTTTCCTGTTTTACTTTTAATCAGTACAGGTGATACTCAATTTGTGGGAGATTGAATTTAGAATACTTACCTACGTGTTATAATATAACTGGGTGATGGAATACATAATCGCTCTGCCACAACTGAAGAAGTCGGTACCAGCTAAATATCCAGCCACTGCCGCATTACAAGGGACTAGAGCTGGCACTGGCAATTTTTTTTCTACTTACATAAAATCAAAATTTTTTTGTTATCACATATTTCTGGATCAGAGATCGGACACCAGATTGCACCATAGTTCTCACCGCTTTAAATAATCCTGTGATAGCTGAGTACGCGCCTTAAGAGGCACCTTCAGGACGTCTCCCGATCCACGAAGCCGGCTCAAGCGCCCTGGGGGTTCTCCCTGGAAGCGGGACCCCTAGGGGATGCCTTCCGGAGAGAATCCCTTCAGTGGTGGTTCGCCAATACAGGCTTGAGGACCCACCACAGTTCTCACCTTTAAAAAATCCGGTGATAGCTGAGTACGCGCCTTTAGAGGCACCTTCAGGACGTCTGCCGATCCCCGAATCCGGCTCAAGCGCCCTGGAGGCTTCCCTGGAAGCGGGACCCCTAGGGGATGCCTTCCAGAGAGAATCCCTTCAGTGGTGGTTCGCCAATATTGGCTTGAGGACCCACCACAGATCTCGCCTTCTTTAAAAAATCCGGTGATAGCTGAGTAGCCGTTAGAGGCATCAGTTTAGGGCCCTTAAAAAAAATCACTCACGGCGGAGCTAAGCGTGTCGCTGGAGGAGGAGGGCGTGATGATCTGGCTGGAGCCGTCGCGGCGCACGTACGTGAGGCTCCCGCGCTTCCCGCCGCGCGGAGACACCGGGCCCGACCCGCTTTTTTGCCGCATTAGCTCATCCACTATCGACTGCAATCACACATTGCTTACATCACTAAGGACCACTAGATAATTTTGATGTTTGGCACCCGCTTTGCAGTACAGTCAGCGTCAAATAGTGTCACTCAGGATGTTCAAATAAATAGACGCTACCAAAAAGTCATAAATATCGGTACAAATTAAGTTTCCTTTGTTATAAACATAGAAGATTTTTCATATATTATTATAATATGGAAATTCTTGTGTTGTCAACAATATGGAAACTTTATTTGTACCAATATTATTGACTTTTTGGTAGTGTGTATTTAATTGAACACCCTGAATGTCACTATTTGATGCTGACTGTACAAACCGCCACTCTCTGTATCGATTACAACCACAATCAAAGCGCTTTGTGAATGTACTTGCTACAAGCGCTGGCGGCGGTGAATTTTACTAGTCTTTTTTGTCAATGTTATAATTAAAATATACTTTAAGTATAATAAATGTGACTATGTGTAATGTTGACGATTTTAACTGCTAAGTTTAGTCTATCAAATAAAATTATTTTTAATTTTGATTTGATTTGATTTTGATTTGATTCTGGTCTAGTGGCGGGTGTAGATCGGGAAGTCCGGGGTTCGATTCCCCACGGGGCAGGGGTTTTTCTGCTCGGTTTGGTTGGTGGTAGGGATTCTAAGCCCGTCTGGCTAGCTACCATCGTCTTACCAAAATTTGTCGCAATAATAACAATGTTATAAGCATTGTTGTGTTCCAGCAATCATAGGTAAGATAGCCAGTTTCTCCGTTGTTGAGGATTACAGGTGAAGCTGGAAGCGAGCTTCACCTTCCACCTTCGGCCTTATCGTCACTTACCATAAGGTGAGATGAAGCCAAGAAGCTTACCTGTCATATTTAAAAAAAAGGAGCTGCCGTCGGCATGGCAAAAGCCGACGGACGGCATCTCTATATCAGGGGACATTTGGGTGTTGTCTTAATAGATCTACTTGTATTTATCATATGTCGATATTGATAGATTCTAACCTTATAAGTTCAACAATAAATTAGACAACTTCCATGTTTGAGTGGATACTACGCTGGTTCAAGATGTCGCCATCTCTAAGGTACTGGGTTCGAATCCCGATGGAACAGATATTTGTGAGATGAATACAATAATTTGTTCGCCAGTCGTGGATATTAATGTAAGTTTATTTTGTGTAAAGCAGCGGTAGCCGAGTTGGGACGGACGGGGCACTGCTCGTTCGAGAGGTCGCAGGACTCGCGGGTCCCACAACCTGTAGGTACCTGAGTTTACATATTGTGAATTGATCTATGAGGCGATGGATTGAATGGGTGATGAATGATATGAGAATAAAAGAACTGGACAATTGGACAATGATCTGACGAGTGACAGAGAATGGAAAAAGAAGACATGTTGTGCCGACCCCACCTAGAGGGCGAAAAGGGCAAGAAGAAGAAGAGTTACGTAGAAGAGCAGTTACGTAGGGACTTAACATATCTGGCGAAATGTGTGTACTAATACCTCTGCCTACCTCTTTGGGAAAAAAGGCGTGACGATATGGTATGTTATTTAGTGTATTTCTAATATTAATACCTGCAAGCACACGCTTATGAAAGTCGCATGCTCCGTCTTCAAGGTTATCCATTTCAAGTTGTCTTTGCTGATGAGATATTCAAATGATAACTCGAAGTTTTTGTTGGGTTCCTCGAGTATCGACCCGTGGTTATTCGTCTGATTTCTCTCCACCTAGAAAAAATCGTGAATCAAGTACTGGTAGATAATACTAGTAGGTATGACTAACAGGATTGATGACCAATACGGTGAGCCTCCAAAATTATTACGTAAACATGTACTGACGTCATTTTATGCCTCTACTTGGTAAAACAGGCTACGTGCGTGATAAACTTGACATATTTCAGGAAAAAATTACACTAAATACTTATACCTACTAATTTTGTTTTAATTTTTTAGAGGTTAAGATAAAAATAAGCATTTACGTGTGCAAGTGGTAATTAATACACGTATGAATCTTAATTCAAATAAAACTATAAGACTGAATTTTATATGAATAAAAAAATATAAAAAATTTAAGATCATCCACGACTTCAACTGTAGATTGGCCGTGAACACGTAGTGACATTCTAATTTATATCCAGTGGAACTCTTTCTTATTTAAATTAGCAACGAACTGCGTCGCTTATTGAAGTAAAGCAATATAAGTCGTGTGTACGTTATCAAATAAACCAGTTAGGTACGTAGGTATGCCAGGCGATACCAGGCGAAGTGCCGTAGTGTATCCACTACAAAAGACTGCCAAACAGAGTAACCTGGGGCAGACGTAGAGCGGGATATTCCACAAGAATCCTGTCCAGAAACCAGTCCTCTCAGCATGATCATTGCAATCAGATTTATATCGTGTTTTTATCACGTTCATCTGTCAAAGTACTATGGGATTTTACAACAGCCTTCTTAGCACGAACAACGCATTTTGATATCTATCGCGTTTTAATCACGTTCAACTGTCAAATAACTATAGAATTTGACAACTGGACGTGATAAATATTATATCGCGTTGCTCATGCTACTTAGGATGGCGTGATAAAAGCGGGATTAATATCATATCGCGCTGCTCATGCTAAATAGGCAGACTGCTAACAGATATATACAAAAGTCAAGTATGTACTTCACTTTTATAACTACGCTCGGCGGTAAGTAAGTTTGTCTACTTTGTTGGCATAAACGCAACAAACAATCATGGCAGTGGCAACCCTATCTAGTTGTTTAATTTATTGCAATTTTTTATAAATAATTGAGATAATAGCTAAACTTGCGGTCGCAGCGGTGGTGGTGGTCCTAACGCGTCCGAGATATCGTGACCGCGAGCGGTGCCGATGAGGGCGTTACTCGAGCGCCCTTTGTAAAGATTGTCTTCTGTACTGCCAGTAGCACATAGTATTGAGAGGTGCTGATGACAATTGAAAAAGATGTTAAAATGATAAACTTACCGCATGCAATGTAGTTATACGCCAGCATCTCATTCTAGTGACTTTGAACCGTTGCTCATGTATCGAACTACTAAGTGTTAGTTCCTTTGCTGCCAGGAATATCCTTACTCGACATGGCTCTGTCCCACTTTCACCCATAAATGAAGATTCTGTAATGGCTTCACCAGCTGGTATTCTACCATAATGTTGTAATGTTCTTGCTAGCTCAATATACTGTATAAAAAAAGTATAAATATATACCACCTATAAATTATTTATTCATGGACTTTTGATCCATTCAGTTTAACAGCACATCAATAGTTATGATCGTCATTATTTATGTGTGAAGTGATTATGATAATATGTAAAAAATTACAACCATGTTATAATAGTTAATAAACAGTGCACACCAAAAGGTAAAAATACCTTCATCAAATCATTAAGTTAATTAAACATAATGGAAACAATGAAAATTAATTTATCCTGCTCAAACTACATCACCTATGTAAATGTATAAGCATAAGAAGTTATAAATACACAAAACCACAAAAGCAATGTTAATTGGCCATTCAAATTACAATAGCTTTATTAATAATCAATTATATAATTGTTTAAACTGTTTAAACAACAAAAAATATTCATAACATAGATAAAAGACAGACAGTGCAACTACAGATAAAAAACTACTAGTAATAATAAACAATTATTTTTTACATAACAGAATATGTTATTTATATTATTAATAGAAAGACTTCAATTAATACACTATAACATAGACATGTTATAGTGGATTATACAGGGAAAAATATTACATATTTGTAAATTTACAAATAAATATGATAGCTTTAAAAACTGGTTCGTGACCTTGATTATTAAATCAAGAAGTCCTGGGGCATTTTCCTCTGTACATTATGTTTGTTCGTTTATTCTAATTACATACAGATATTAACCAGTCAATGGTCAGGAAACTGAGACACAATAGACACATCTATTGTTTGTGAACACCGGTGTTCTCAATGACAGCCAAGGGGAGAAGTATTTTAAGCTGTTATCTAGTATCCATAGCACAAAATGCACAAATCTGTTAGCTGCTTACTTAAAGCCAATTGGTTAGTTTTTTAGTCCAAATATATGAAATAATTAACCAATTATAACCTTTACTAATCTAAACCATCCAATACTTTAAAATACAGCAAACTCACCTCTCTCTTTTGCTTTTTAGCCTCATAAGAAGACAAGATACTCCTAGTTTGAGCATCTATTGTTAACCATCCCAAATCTAATTCTTCTATCACTTGCAGATACAAAAGATCTAGTGAAACCCTGTCTATCATCAAATCAACATCATAACTAGCATCCCAGTAACTAGAAAAATATTTCAGTTTTAGCTATTTAAAACTAATATGAATAAAAGAAGATATAGAAACCTTGTTACCTTTTCCTCAATACTATTTTATCTTCTGGCCTAACATACTTCTGAGATATGTATGGAGATTCATAGTCTTCTAACTTTTTTAATGATGGCTGACCATCTTTTGCACAACTCCAATTGAATAAATACAGCGAGAAATATTTTGTCAACTCTTTTGGCAAATTAACATAATTGCAAGTAATATCTAATATAGTACTTGAAGAATCTGTAGAGGACACGGATAATGGTATTCGGTAACCATTCATTAGTAAAATTTCTATTTCCACTTCATGTATCCTAACACTGTGTGTTTCTTGTTGAGCAGAAAAAAGGAATGTGATTAATAAATCAGATTTTGCTAGAATTGGATTTTGACCCACTGAAACAATGAAATCAGAGTATTAATACAAAATTTTTGTGAACCAATAATGCAATTAGAACAGCTTTTAGTATAAACACACCAAGTTGTATATATTTTTCCAACAGCACTCTTCTTTCTTCTAACTGAGAACTTGTTAAAAACAACTTCTTTGGAGGAAATTGTGGCAATTTAAAATAAGGATTTTGGGCTTGCAGCTGTTCATGAAGACTGAGGAGTTGCTTATATCTTGCTGTACAATGATAAAATCCATCTATGTATATGTTGTAGCCCTGGAAAACAATATAAATATGAACTCCAACTAGGAATTATTATGTAAAACGTAGAAATTAAATAACAAAGCTAATACCGTGTAGGATATCCCATTGTCGTCGTGAAATTGCTGTAAGTCAGGAATAGAGAAATGCATTTTTTAAATACCAATAAATAATTAACATGCCTATAAAATGAATACTATTTTTAATGTGAAGATTAGTTTTGAGATTCGCCCACTTTTCCTGACCAAATACAAAACACGACACAGTCAATCAACTTCTTCTAATCTGTGACAGCAACTGCCACATCTGTCAGTTCTTTTTTTAATTCTTGGGATACGATTTTAGTATCTAAGCCATACAGCCAGAAAGATTACAAAATATTTTTTGACGTTTTCAATAGTTTTAAAAAACCTGACGATTAAAAAAAAATCTCTCAATATTTTGTTAGGAACTCAGAGTAAACAGAACTGGAGTAGCCATTAATCAATTTCTCAAACATTTTATTCTGCCAATTCTTGCGGGGGGTGAGGTTACCACTACACTCACTGCCAGCACAACGCACAACGTTTTTACAAATGCACACATGCAAAGTTCGACACACAAATTTAAATTTCAAGCACACACACGCTTAAAATAGTCACGTGGGGTATGCATTTTGACAGCGTCACAGCCGCACTCCCCACGAGACTAGCGCTCGAAATTTGAAATCGTAGAATTCTAAAACATGAAATAATGAAGTAAATAATCATGAAATCTTAAAAATTATAATTACAAATAAAAGGTGACACCATCTTTTAGCATACTCGATGTTTTCTATTTATTTTTACAACAAAAAACAGCACAGGCAGGCATTTTTGCGGGAGCTCTGTTCGCCGCAACGTTTACAATGTTATGGCTGTCAAAATGGCGGCTCAACTAGTTTTATTAAACGTGCAAGCATCCGATGCTTGTGCATTTGGCAGAGGGGAATGTTAGACAAAGGCTACTCCAGTTCTGTTTACTCTGAGGTTAGGAAAATTGATTGAAGATTGTCATCGGTCACGCATTTTGTTGTATAATCCAGGCTAATAGTGGTAATATTGTAGATATTTATTTCGAATAAATATAGTAAAAATGTACTTTTTTAATATGTTATAATGTTGTAAAATACTTATTTACATTTATATATTGCTATTACAGGCAAACATCTTTTCAATATGGTGGTCGGATGATTTTTTATTTGAATAAAAAGACTTTACGATTGTTTATATAGTACCTACTACCCTTTCTTTTTGTGCAATAAAGTGTTAATCTATCTATCTCCCGAGTCTCCCGACTACGTCAGTATATGTATATCTTACTCAGAGTAAACAGAACTGTTTACTCTGAGATATCTTAGGTATATCTATGCTTCCGACCGCCACCGAACTCAGAGTAAACAGAACTGGAGTAGCCTTTGTCTAACATTCCCCTCTGCCAAATGCACAAGCATCGGATGCTTGCACGTTTAATAAAACTAGTTGAGCCGCCATTTTGACAGCCATAACATTGTAAACGTTGCGGCGAACAGAGCTCCCGCAAAAATTCCTGCCTGTGCTGTTTTTTGTTGTAAAAATAAATAGAAAACATCGAGTATGCTAAAAGATGGTGTCACCTTTTATTTGTAATTATAATTTTTAAGATTTCATGATTATTTACTTCATTATTTCATGTTTTAGAATTCTACGATTTCAAATTTCGAACGCTAGTCTCGTGGGGAGTGCGGCTGTGACGTTGTCAAAACGCACACCCCACGTGACTATTTTAAGCGTGTGTGTGCGTAAAATTTAAATTTGTGTGTCGAATTATGCATGTGTGCATTTGTAGAAACGGCTGGCTTTGAGTGTAGTGGTAACCTCACCCCCCGCAAGAAATGGCAGAAAAAAATGTTTGAGAAATTGACTAATGGCTACTCCAGTTCTGTTTACTCTGAGCCACCGAACCAGCCGGCCGGAGCTTCTTTGTTGTTGTAAAATTCTCCCATGTAGGGAAAGCAAAGGGAACGAAGCCCATACAACCATGACTTCGGTTTTTTCTCTTCAGTATTCCACAGATTCTTTGAAGTGAACCGGTAGATCTGTCTGAGTTACTCATGTTTATTTTGGGGCAGTTTTGTAGATTTTAAATTATCAATAAATTGCGTGTTACAACTGTCCCAACAACTAGTAATATTCAATATGACATTGATGCCAGTTATTACTATTCAAAGTGATTGGAACGATGTTATTAGGTGGGTTACTTTGAAATTCATAATAAATATATTTTTGGTGTACAGGCTGTACAGCCACAATATTTTGATTATAGTAAAGAATCTATCTTATTAGGTACGTTTAATTTAACTTGAAGGGCTCGGTGGCGTAGTGGTTAGTACGCTTTGGCTATCGATCGAAAACAAAACTACCTTCGCCATGGTCAGGCCGTGCATGGGTGATAAAAGTTTTGTGATCTCGAGCTCCTCTGTGCTTCGGAAGGCACGTTAACCCGTTGGTCCTGGTCGCTATTGCGACCGTTTCTACCCACCAACCCTCATTAGGCCAGCGTAGTGGTGTTACGGCCCATACTTCTCATGTGTTTCTCCATGGGGAAGGCCTGTGCCCAGCAGTGGGACGTGTATATAGGCTGAGGACTGTGAGGACGAATGTAACTTTGTGATCAACAGGCTTAATGACCATCAGTTCTGTGCTGCATGCACCAATTATCTGCTATAAAGATGTGCAAACATATTTTCGCTTGTACCTTTAAAACAGGTTAAAAAAATTAATAGAGAACATGACACATCTAATATAAATACATTAGAAAAATAATATTATAACCAAAAATTATTTGCAAGTTGTTATTACAATACAATGGATTTTGCTATTGTGTTTGTTATTTTAAGTGACAAATTTTATTCAATAGTATTATTATTAGTAGCAATTAGGGTGAGTTCTTTGATCCATAGTAATAGTAAGGTAGTAAATTCGACACCAACAGTATCAATGGAGATGCCAAAATGTGTGATGTCAGCTTGACAAATTGTTAAATTCACAATAAAAATTCAAAGCAACATACATCTGCTGTGCCGTCTACTGCCATGTTGCTAATCCCCGCACTGTGTTGTGGTTAAATTGTCTATGATTATTTAACTTTGTTATATTTAAAATAGACTCATCTCAAAAGTAATGAAAATAATGTGTCATTCACATAGTATTTAGTACAAGGGTCAGAAATATACCAAGTTCGATAAATATAAATAAGGGATTGCTGTAGAAATTCAATTTAAATATGTTTTATTTTTACTTTTTCTTTCATGTGCCAAAAACGCTATCTACCATGTTCATGAAATTAGTTGAGTAACGATTCATGTACACAATTACTACGCAAGGTCAAAAAACGTTTAACGCCAGTTGCAACCAATCAAGCATAACTGTCGACTATGTCACTCATGGATATTGAATTGTTTACAATAATCGTGACGCTATGGCACAGATAATTCATAGACAATCAGGACCGAAGGCGTTTTTGACATTTAAGCAAAAATGTATTTTATAATTTATTGTGTTATAGGCTTCAGAAAAATATTCTATTATTTTTTATGGTGACGGGTATCAGTAATGAATCATTTAGGGCCCAAAAAAAAAGGGTCAACTAGCCTTTTCGACTATTGGACAAGCTGTCATATCATGTTTTTCCCATTGACCACGGATCAAAAAACTGACCCATAGTCTTAACAAATATCTTAATTTCTGCCTACCCCTGTGGGAAAAAGGTGTGACATAATGTATGTATGAATTTTACAGGCTACCACACAAGAAAGTTTGGATATCATCAAAATACTTCAAAGAGGACAGTGTTCATGACAGACTGAGCACAGAAATAAATCCAACTGATAACAAAATTAAAATTTTCCTCACACCAAATTA
Organism: Parapoynx stratiotata; assembly: GCA_910589355.1. Lineage (NCBI taxonomy): Eukaryota > Metazoa > Arthropoda > Insecta > Lepidoptera > Crambidae > Parapoynx > Parapoynx stratiotata. Next base: position 13,685,183 of record OU342458.1, read on the forward strand.
TCATTATATTTCTCATAATAATTTAAGTCTTGTGGTAAAACATGTTGGATCAGGCTTAAAAGCTGTCTTTGTTGCTCCAACAAAGGCTCATAATGTCCATAAAAATGGAATGCTATCAGTAGCAATGGCTGAGAACTCTTTGATAGTATCATCTTGCGAAGATGATAAACTTTTAGTTTGGGATAGCAGAACTAGTAAGTTTTAATACCTTATAAACCTGTTTATAAAAGTAAAAATTATATTTATATGTTTAAATTTTAGTTTATAAATATATAAATCCTGAGATGCCTACATCATTTAGCCCAAGATAAGCAGCTTATGTCACTTTTGTTAAAAAAAACATCAAATTAATGTAATGTGTTAAAATATTTCAAAAATAATCAAAATATTAAAATCGTTTTAGGTGAAGTACAGCTGGATTTGAAAGGTCACTGTGGTCCAGTGTACAAATGTAGATTCTTTCCATCAGGTATTGTAGTACTCTCAGCAGGAGCAGATGGGCTCTGCAAAATTTGGTCAGCTGAGTCTGGAATAAATCCAGTATCATTAAGAGGTCATACTATGGCTGTCAATGATGTTGTGATTATAGAAAAAGGTCGGAACATTATAACAGTCAGCAAGTAAGAATGTTTATAAACTTTGTTCACAAGTATAACAAAGACTGTTCACTCAATTATTTATTGTTTTTTTCCATAGAGATGGTTCAGCAAAGTTATGGGATGTTGGGCAAGCTAATAGCCTTGATAACATTATGGAAGGACATGGACCTATTAATTGTTGTGCTTTAGGACTAACAAATAATGAATTCACAGTGGAAAATGAAAGAGAGGTATGATGTTTTTAATTAAACTCATAATTATTAATATTAAACTATTATTTAATTGTAAAAGATAAAAAATAAATGTTGTAAATTAAAGTTAAACAAGTCAGTGGAAAGGAAAAACTGCTGAAGCACCATTTTGGCCAAAATGAGTTATATACATTGTTGGATTCGTTTTTTTCTGCGTCCATCTGTATAGGTTTCGTAGCAATCAGAGCACTTTTTTAGCGCTTTAGCGTTTCAAAATTTTCATAAATCTCCGACCTAGCTGGAACTAAAACGACGTGTTTTCATTGCTTTTTAAACTGATGTCCCTTAAGAATTTTTTTGTTTTCATATTAATTTTAATATCATGACATAAGTATTTTTCGCCTTTATAGAAATTCAGTTACGCTGGTACTTATGCAATTTTCGCCTTTTGAATTTCACGATGATATGGTGTTTTAGTAATAATTCATTACTTGTATTAGAAGTTCGCGGTTAAGCAAAAGTAGCGGGATAAAAGTTCATTACTGGCGCTTTAGCATTTTCCTGTCCACTCGCTGTATTAATACTTCATTAGATTAGCAAACTTGCCACGCTAAGATTTGGTAAAAGAATGTGAGTTAGAAAAAAATAGCCATATTTACAACATTATTAAGTATTTTAGCAAACCTAAGATTTTCTCAAAAAAAAACTTGTGGTAAATAAGCGTTAATAACGTACACTAATAAAACGCTCAGCGTTCGGTTCGGATACTTCAGTTTGGACTGTATTAATTGACATAAATTACATACATACATACATAAGTCACGCCTTTTTCCGACAGGGTAGGCAGAGATTACATCCTTCCACTTGCTACGATCCTTGCATATTTCTTTCGCTTCATCAACTCTCACTACAGTCCTCATGCATGCTCGGCGATTTCGGGTACTTTTGACCTGGCCCTTCTCTAGAACGTCTTTAATTTGGTCGAGAAACGTTCGCCTAGGTCTGCCTCGTCCGGTATCTATCGAGTAGCTACGCGAGGTTCACTGGTTGATCGCGCGACGTTCACAATAACAACGCGTTGTCTTGTCCATCCGGGGACCACCAGTCGACAACGAGTATAGATGCCCGAGTATAGAGTATATAGCGAGGCGGTTCAGATCGAGTGCCGAGTGGCTGACCTTTACTCTGAAATCAGCCTTTTATGTCCATGTCCCACGGCGAGAACTCGAGAATGCCCGAGAAGCGTGAATGTGAAGAGTTTCTCGCCGATTCGTTCTCGCACACTCGCCGTTCTGTGATTGGTATGAAATGAAATGAAAAATAAACTTTATTGTACACCATTTAAAGTAACAATTTCTTTCAAGAGTACAATTTGGCCGCTTCAAAGGATTTCTCGGCTAAACTTCTCGCCGAATCTTCTCTCTGTATCTTCTCGCCGTGAGTCTGGATGGGCTTTCTGGATGGGCTTTCAGACTACGATAAATCGCGCGCGATTTTGAGCCATATTGTAATGTAATAAAATTAATCGAAATTTTAAGACTATCTGGGTTAAGGGTTAAGTCTACTCGGAGTAGAGTAAAGCCGGAAACACATTATTAAAACGTGACGCAACCAGACGAAACGCGACGCGTGTTGAGTGCAATCATAATATCGTCATATTGTTTTCTATGACTAGAGCGCACGCGACGACATAGTGTGATTTTCGCGTAGCCTTTACCATACACCGAGTTACCGGTGGAGGTAAATTGTATTCTACTCTGTTTTGGAACGCATCCAAGACAGGTAGACCGTTTACATTGTAGAGTAGACTTCTAAGACCCACTTGCGCGGCCGAGAGTTAGCACCTAACCCTGTGGCAAATATATGGGAAAACCCTAGGTTAGGCGCTAACTCTCGATCGTGCAGTTGGGCCTAAGTAATGTAAGTTTAAAGAGTATATTATAAAAAAAAATATCTAAAGACTAATAGATAAAGCCCATATTTTTATTGTATTAATTTTGCCGTGCCGAGCAAGCAAGGTCGTATAAGTGGGCTAAGACTAAGGTCTCTAGAGTCCAGAGCTCATTGAGAAACCGTCATGTTGGGAGCTGAGCTGCTGACATCTAGCCGATGATGTCAACATAACACTTTTACACTTTATTGTACAGGCTAGGCGACGCGTAAAAACCGCTACGAGTTACAAGCGTGAATAGGCTAGGTAACCGTTGACCATCATGCGGGCAGTAATATAGGGATTTTGTGTCAAAAACGTGTTGGTAATCCAAATAAATAAATAAATAAAACGTAATGATAACAGTTTGTGAAACACTCATTAATTTCAATGTTTTTTTCAGGTAGGAACGAGCAATAAACTCTTAATTGTTGGCTGTGAAAATGGCTTGGTAGTAAGTGCTCATGTCGCTAAACGGCAAGAAATATTCCGCAAACAGCTGGAGTCTGCTTGTAATGCGTGTATTGTAGTAGATGATACAGTGATTGCTGGATGCTCTGATGGACAGGTAATTATTTATTTATATGACAATTCTTAAACGTTAAAACGTAGACATTTGCGTCAACGTGTACCCTTTTGGCGCCCAGAGCAAATAGGCTAGATGACCCTTTTTTTATTGGGCTCCAAATTATCCATTACTGTTAATCACCACCATAAAAAATAGTTAATATATTTTTTTTTGAGACACAAAACATTTAAAATTACGTTTTTGCTTGACAGGCAAAAACGCTGTCGGCCATGATGATCTATGAATTATCTGGGCCACGAGGTCACGATTTTGGAAAACAATTAAAACGCATGCGTGACACTGGCGTTTGACGGATTTTGACCATGCGTAGTAATTGTTTAAGGAGGGAAGGGGGGTGGGGGGTTCTACTCACGTCTCTTTAATCGGCCCTTAATTGGGTCCTAAACTCTGGCGTTTTTGGCAGATGAAAAAGTTTAGATATTCTGAAAACAAAAAAATGTACTAACATCTGGATTTTTTAATTCTTCCTTGTTTATTTTATCAACTCAGATTTTGAATTTTATTACATAGAAATGAAATTACTGAGCTACATCAAACACTTGCAGTCTGCGGAACCAACATCACAAAAAATGCCATGATTTCTTGATACAGAATATTTATATGACGAATGTAGTCTTTTGGAATAGCATAGTTTATCATAAAGTAAGACCCGTTTAACCCCCGATGTGCCAGGTATCAAAATACTTGAAATTAGTTATGAGGTTTCTAAAATAGAAACATTTTTGTTGTATTTCGTTAAAAAAAACTAACGTTAGTACCGACATGAGGCCTGAGCGGCCGCGTCATGATTTTAAATCGCCTAAATTACAGAAACTAAATTAGGCAGCAAATACCACATTAAATGGTGTCAGCGTACCACAGCTACTGCCGAGCATAGGTTTCTTTTGCGGGGAAGCTCAAAATCTAACAAATTGTCAACCCGACGTGGCCTCACAGGCCCCATGTCGGCGGTTAAAGGTTAAACATTATTATTAGGTTACCTATGAAATTGGTGTTTTTTTCTCTCTTAGTATTTTGTCTGTAACTATTAAGATTCAGAGTATTCCTAAAAAATAATTACCTCGTCTAAAAATAGACTATATTTTTGAGCTCTGTTGATTTGTTTTGATAATTTGTTCTAAGTTTAATTGTGTTAAAATTGGACACGGAGACAACTCTTTTTAAGTGCCTCCCGAATACATCATTTTATTTTCATTCATTTAAAAACGATAAATAATTTTATGAAGTGTGATATTACACATATTACTAAAGCTTGTCTAATGATAGATGCCAAATATCTTTGGATTTGTCGTTGTGAAGAAAACTGAAAAAAAATTAGTATGGAAAATGCAGAATTCCCCTAAATCTCCATATATTATAACTTTATAACTTTTGTTATGAGTCAACTAGTCTATTACTTTCACCGCGATATAGAAATTTCACTTAAGCATCTAATTCTAAGAATTACTAGAAGAATGGAAATGGACGCTATGCTGGACGAGTGCCGGGGTGAATGGTCGAAGGAAATCATATTGTATATTGCTGTTCACATTGAAAGTGGGACATACGTAGGCTGGAAGAATAGAGATTTGTAATTCGATGTAAAGATGTTACATTTTATGACAGTGACTGCCAGCGCTCTTAATGCGTTACGATAAAGTCTAAAATAGAATGATTTAAGCGCCCTCGTGAATTGCAAAATCTGTATCAAATAATCTTATTCGATTTGTTGTTTCAGTTGATACAACTGAACCTTGACACCGGGGCTGTAATAAAAGAGTGGAAGGAATCGGCCAGTCCCGTTCTCTGTCTGCTGCCTCTCCCGAACCGCCTATTCGTCGTTGGACGCCAAGATGGCACATGCACTGTTCTATCTCTAAATGAGGCTTTCAACACCACTCGAGTCTACCTCACTGGCTCCGACTGTGATGGTATCAGAGACCTAGCATTTAACGGAAAGTGGATAGCTGCTGGGGCCAGAGACCCCTATGTTCGGAAATATGACTTCAACCAAATAACTGTGCATTATAAATGATTAGCATAAGCTCCTTTGTGATATATTTTATAAGAATAATTAGGTAAGAAATAATACATTACTTTATTTAAAAAGTTACTGTTTTTATTCAAGAGTTTTCGGCTACATTACTATAACAATTTGACAAATTACACTGTTTCAATTTTATTTACAGCACTCGTAATTTTAGGTTTATAAAGCAGTCGCAGAGTATGTTTTATGATTTTTCTTTAGCGTTATAGATATTGTGACAATTACACAACATACAGTACTTCGTTGATACAATCTACAAACACAAAATATAATTTACATTATTTTATTTACAACCTATTATGTAGGTTTGTAAAATAGCCCACATGAAACTACATTTCTCATTTTAAATAAAGTTCAAAATTGGTTGAATAGCTATTGAGAATTTTGATAGTCTGATTCATAGTATGAAATGATAAAAAATACACATGAATAATTCATCCACTAAAATGATTTAGGTACTATAATACCAAAATTTCAATAAAAAACCTTGATGATAATAAAAAAAACACTACAACATTGGTGCGGATTTACCGTTCTATGTAACCACAAACTTATCTTGTTTATTTCTTCAGTAATATCCGAAATAGCTTTGTTTATGTCTGAAGGTTGTATCAGATCTGAACATTCATGATCATGCTGCAGTAGATAAGAAAAAATAAAAATATTAAAATAAAAAAATCGCCTCAGCTAATCAAAGGTAAAATAAATTGCCTCACCCGATTGGCCTTTTGTTTGTACATTTTTAACTGTCCATGATCACGCTGCTTAAGTTTGGTCCACAGAACCGCGTCTTTTTTAACATTTCTGTATAATTTTAACCATTCTTTAACGATTTTTCGGTTTATGTTAGTGTCACACATCTTATACATCTCTGAAACAGTACACAGATTACTTTTATTTTCAGTAATCCCTTTACTAGTTCCTGTAAAGGAACTTCTAATTATTTTTTGATTTCGTCTTCCTCAAAAACATTCGATTGTTTTATTCCAAGAACTACATATTCAAAAACGCTCTCAATCAGTTATACCTCCCAATGAAAGGATTACCGAAACCTTTGCCTTGTAAGATTTCAACGACAATCGAGGTCATGCTCAGAGTAAACAGAACTGGAGTAGCCATTAGTCAATTTCTCAAACATTTTTTTCTGCCATTTCTTGCGGGGGGTGAGGTTACCACTACACTCAAAGCCGGCCGTTTTTACAAATGCACACATGCATAATTCGACACACAAATTTAAATTTCACACACACACACGCTTAAAATAGTCACGTGGGGTGTGCGTTTTGACAACGTCGCAGCCGCACTCCCCACGAGACTAGCGTTCGAAATTTGAAATCGTAGAATTCTAAAACATGAAATAATGAAGTAAATAATCATGAAATCTTAAAAATTATAATTACAAATAAAAGGTGACACCTTCTTTTAGCATACTCGATGTTTTCTATTTATTTTTACAACAAAAAACAGCACATGCAGGCATTTTTGCGGGAGCTCTGTTCGCCGCAACGTTTACAATGTTATGGCTATCAAAATGGCGGCTCAACTAGTTTTATTAAACGTGCAAGCATCCGATGCTTGTGCATTTGGCAGAGGGGAATGTTAGACAAAGGCTACTCCAGTTCTGTTTACTCTGAGAGGTCATGTCAGTAATTCTGAAGGGACTACCCCGGGGACTATTAGTGCAGATTGAATACGTACGACACTGAATTTATATTGACGATTACAGACCTCTTTTTTGTTTCAAACGCAACATATCCTTGCAAACAGCATTAAGCCATCTATTCCATAAGTCCAAATTAGTAAACATTCGTTCCATATCTTTACACCAACTGTAAATCGCCTCTTTGTTGATTTTACCTGAAATTAAAACAGTTCCTATTACAAACGTTATTGGACATGCTCACCACTAATTTTATTACTCTATATCACCTATTCTTTACCTTTGAGGATCTCAAAGGCGCAGTGGTTCGTACGCGTGGGCTTTCGATATTGAACCTTTGTTTTTTCAAGGGCTGATCAAATCTTTATTATATCAAGTTCCACCGTGTTTCGGAAGGCACGTTAAGTCGTTGGTCCCGGCGTGTTGGGGTTACGGTCCTTATTCCTCATGCGTTTCTCCACGTAAGAAGGCCTCAGCAGTGGCACTTAGAGGTATTGGTAGGACACATTTACTTACCGTATCTTCCACCAAGCGGGAATTCACTGGGCTCACCTTTACCGTGATTATACCTCACCCACGATGGTGCGGTACTCGGGTGCACTCCTAAAACATAATATATATTTCTGTAAATATTCATTACTTATTATTAGCCAAAATATAATATTTTCATACTTACTGTAGTCAATCTTTATTTCGGACGTGGCATGTTTAATATTTGGTTCACTGTTTGCATCATTTGCATTCTTCGACCTTTTATCATCCCATTTTGAAGACATTTCATAATTTTTGTTAAGAGACTGCAACGAACCTGATACAGAGCCTAAGATTTTATGGCTCTGTTCTATTTGTGAATCTGTCTGAATTTTATCAGTCACTGTGCCAGAAATATTGTCTCTGTTTTGTGTATAATTTTTTTCTGTCAGTATTATTGAATGTATTTCATCGCTAAGTCTATTGTGAATTTCTTGGGACGATGTCTTTTTAGAAGACGGTAATTCCAAATTGGAATCTTTTATATCTTTACTACGTTGTTTATGTAATTGGTTTATATCTGGTACATCTAGATTGTTTTGATTAATGATAAGTTTATCTGTTACCATCGAGAGTCTTTCGTCTTTCTCTACTATTCTTCCTAGAGAAGTAATCGATTTAATAATACTAGCGGTTGGTTTAACCACAGGTGTAGTTATATCTTCGGGCCAAGATTCATCTGCGTCACCTGTATTTATTTATTATTGTAATTTAACTCTATTAAGCATTTGATAAGTCTTTTGAAGTTATTATTATTTGCATTGGGTTTATAATTTTAATTTAAAAGTGGCTTTTATGAAGAAGGAATACATTTTCAATAATAATACTTACTGAGTAAATTTTCATTAGGTGGGGCAAATGTCAAACTATGCTTTGGATCGTTTAATAAATGCTCGGGGCTATGAATGACAACAAAGATATATTAGAACTTAATTATACACACACATACTATAGGTACGTACTATGGATGTATTCTTGAAGGGAAAGGTAGAGGGCTGAAGGATCATAAAATTAATTTTTCTTATGTAATTTTTTTAACATTCACCCCCATGGGAACCGGTCCCATGGCTATATCGGGATAAAAGTTAGCCTATGTCTTTTCTCAGGCTCTAGACTATCTTTGTACCAAATTTAAGTTAAATTGGTAGTAGTTTTGACGTGAAAGCGAGACAGACAGACTGACAGAGTTACTTTCGCATTTATAATATTAGTATGGATTATATTTATTAAACAACTATTTGTTGCCCGCGACTTCGTCTGTGGTTACTGGTTTTTTTTTACTTTCCCACAGGACCCTTTAATTTCCCGGAATACAAGTATCTAAGATGTTGACCAGGAATATACGGTATCACCATGCAAAATTTCATTGAAATCATAATAGCCATTTCGGAGATTCGGACAGACGAACAGAGAACCAAAATATTTTTGGTATTTTCCCTCTTTTTACAGCCCCGACTTGATTTTACGTATTTTTTTAGACATTCGACCTCTACAGTTTTATATGTATAGATAAGTTTATAAATTAGTTGGTTAATTCATTATGCGGGATATGTTTCTAGCGGAATCAGTTTATTAAAGAGCCAAAAAAATTACTTACTTCTTAGTTCCTGCTAGGCTACTTTTTATTCCTCCACCTAAAAAATAAATAATGTAAGATTTTCATTTTAATCACACAATCAATGTTTCTATAAAATAAAAATAAAGAAGGTATAAAAAAATAAAATAAATCTTATTACCCAAGTCTATTTCTGTAAATTGAACTGTTTTGTTTTCCTTATTAGAAGACTCTTCAGTAAATATCTCAAATACGTCACTCACACTATCTGGCTTAGGGCCTTCTAAATCGTTTGTTGGACCGTTATCCACTTTAAATTCAGCACTAGATTCTGAATCTAATGTTACATCTTCTATGGGTATTAAATCTGAAACTAGAGGTAAAACCAGTTGCCCGGAATTTGCTGATAAGTATTGTTGTTCAGCTTGATTTTCCATTTTATCACTTATTTCATTATTGACAGTATTGTCTTTAAGAACATCAACATCATCATTTATTATTTCTTCATTTGAAGACTTATTTTTGACTGTACTTTCATCATTATCAATTTGCTCATTTTCAGTATGGTCATCGCCCGTTAAAGAGTCAATATTTATTGTTATTTCATTTTGCATATCAACGGCTTTCAGTTCGTCAGGCAAGTCGTCTTTGCTGCTTATCGGGGTAAAATTTTCCCTTAATTCTTCTAACTCCATGTCACTATTTTCTTTTCTTGTCATATTTCCGGTGTCGTAAGTCATATTTGTGTATAGAGTTGACGTATCTAATTCATTATTTTCTAAAGAGTCGGGTGATTTGCTTCTTCTATCATATTGCTCACCAATAACTTTCGAGGTTATCTCTGAGTAATCGCCTTGCTCACCAACTTCTTCAACTTGAGGGTTGCAAATTATCTAAAATGCGCATGTAAAGTAAATAATGTTGTCCATAAGTTTATCGTTAAAAAAATCATGTCAAGCTTATAAACAATTTACCGTGACATTATCTAAAACATCATCAATAAAATCTAATACAGGTCCTTCCTCTTCTTCTAATTCTGAAATGATATAATACATAAATGAAATATTTTAAGAGTTTAATTGCGTTTTAGGGTTTATACATATTATTATTATAAAACAAACAATATAACAAAAATTATAAAAATGCAAGCGCTCATTTTTGTTGGCGCGTTGGTCCAAACTGGAAGCGAAACACAATAACACAATAATAGAAGGCGCCATATTATGGCGCTTGGACATTCGAGGCAATAAAATAGTCATGAACATTTGGTCGACAGCTATTTTGTACATATAAAAAAAAACATAACACCTGGAGGTTTTTCAAACCGCAGTAACTTCACTAGGGTTTGTAGTCTGTCTTCTTTGATTGCCCTTTCAGCTTTTTTCTGAACTAAAAATACAAAACAAAAGTAAACAAAATTAAATGAATGTTTATTTTTTCTTGGGCAAAGCAAACTGGCGTAAAAGAGAAATCCCGGTCATCTTTTTCAATATTTCATAAAGTACTTGCGGCAAATAAGTTCCAGGGGTAACATGGCCCACATTTGAAATCTCGCGTTAAAATATTTCTACCTTTGTTCAAACTTCACTAACGCATGTCTAAAACCAATAATACACGGCGACTTTAGCGCACGGCCGTCCATCTAGCGTCGCCTTCTTGCAATTTGTGATCGAATTGTCAATTATTACCTAGCGGTAAAGCAACGTTATTTTAATAAACATTAGACTTTGTTGTATGCAACATAATATCATTTAAATAAAAAATTAGAGCAATTTTTTTGCAAAATTAAGGCACAGTGATGAAGAGTGTTTCTCCTATCAGTAAACACTGCAGGTATACTTAAATACTAATACAGAAGTAGGATAACACATGCTTAATTTAACATAAATAAATTCATTCCACTCGCATTCAATAACGGGAGTAATGCATTAAATAACAAGCGGCATCGAAGGCAGAACTCATGATTAAAATCTCTAAAGATATTTAAATTACCTCTTAGATCATCTTCTAATAATTTATACGACGTATCTTCTAAAACCGTTGCAATCCAAACTGCTATCTATTGAAAAAATTGCAAAACAGTTTGATTAAAACTACGTGTATCTAAGTACCTAAGTATTATGTATGTATAGAGACATGATTAACATGATTGAATAGTTGTATAATTTGGTACCTTTTCAGATATTTCAGCATGCATTTTATCGTCAAGATTATTAATATTAGCTTTCCGTCGTTTCATAATATTTGCGATTTCATCAGCTACGATATATGATATTTTTTGTAGTCTAAAAACCATTTCGTTATTACTTAATTTAGCCACAATACTCACATCTCAAACGTTCAGAATTAAAATAATCATTAAGAAAGTTATACTTACTCTGGGTTCAATTTTAAATGTTTAGGGGTGAGCAATCTTTGAGCTAACTTATTTCCGAATAGCGCACATAATTTTCTTAACTCTACCAGATTGTCGTTTTTCATTTTTGATTCACGGCTAAGTTTTTTAGGTCTGGAAAATATATTATGAAAAAGTCCAGTACTATAAAATTTTCAAGCTCCTACTAATTTTTGGTGAATTGTGACTACCAATCTTTCAGTTCATAAGATATCATAATAATATGTGTTCCTACTACAAATTTACCAAATTAATGATTATTATAGATTAAGGGTGCCTTTCCACCAGAGCTATGCTATGTAGCTATGCTGTGTGCGAGGCAAATAGACCAATAGGATTACTTCGTTCCACGTGACTCGCAAAATGTTGCCATCCTATTGGTCGATTTTTCCTCGCACACAGCATAGCTCTGGTGGAAAGGCACCCTAATACTTTCAAAAATTTTCTACCTTTTTACTGTCTTGGGTTTTCGCCTTTTGAAACAATTGATCGCGTCTGTAATTTGAGCGATAGGTTGTTCGTCCATAACTTGCTGTCTTAATCTCTCCACCTTAACGTAGAGTATTTTGTGTTATTGATATTGCGGACAGTTTAAAAACATACAAAATCATGAGAATAAATAGAAATGTTTAATACCATACAAGCTGGTAAGATGTCACATTTGTATCGCCAAGTATCTATGCATTGTCTTTTCGATGGCACAGCTAATTCTGCTATTCTTAAAGAACATCTAGGAGGAGACCTTGTTTTAACGCTACAACTGTGCGGACTTGTATAGCAGTGTTGCATTCTGTACGAATAGCTCGAAGGTGAACAATTTCTGTTGCGTTGTGAGTAAGATTTAGGACTAGCACATTTTGCTGCTTTATATTTGCTTCTACCTGTGATTTTTCTGAAATTATCATTTGTGAAAATATCAAAATCTGGGAACAGGGTAATTTTTACTCCATGAATTTAATAATATTTTTCATATGAAACTATATACTGAAGTAAATGTATGGAGAAAGTCGTTTACTGCTGTCGAGTAGTCGCTAATACTGGTATAGCGCCTCGTTACAGTGTTATTATTAAAACTCATACTAGAGGTGCGTATCGGCTCGCTCGCTTTCCACTCGTGGTCAGGTAGACCACTCGGTGACAACTCGCCGCTCGCATGCTTCCGTTGACTGTGAGTCCCGAGTGGGTACGCGAGGATCATTGGTTGGATTTCATATGTAACATAGCGTCTCCACCACCCGTGGACAACGAATAGACTCCGAACGACAGACGAGGCGCCGCACCGGGGAGCTCTAATGAGCTACGACACCTAAGGTAATGGTTTATTTCGTTTCCTGAAATTAAATTCGAATAACAAATGTGTTACTTGTGGCCTTGACATGGACTTTTGATGTATTCGATATTCAGGACGTCGCATTCGTTCTGACACGGGTAGACTCTTTGTTTCTCTTCTCGTAGCTTTGAACCACGTAAAACTTCATTTTGTACTGTTGCGTTAAGCCAATGGTTAACAAAATCTAACTCCGTGCTCATCATTGAATGATAATCGCATGCATCATCAACGCCAGTTCCTGAAAAATTACACAATGTTAATAGGTATGCATAACACACCTCTACTCCTGAAATGGCAGGCAGAGGTTCTAAAACCCACATTTCGCCTAAAAGGTCCCCATTTATCTGAGAGCGAGCCTTTTGCCGCGCAACTACGGCACAGTTTTCACTTACAGACAAAGCTAGACTAGGTTGCTGGAATGTTACACGGTTCCTGGCATAGATACTGATACTTATTACTAGTTCAGCAGTAGGTAACAGTTTTTACTCAAGTTGAAAAAATATTCACCTGAACCGGGATAAGTAGTATTGTCCATTATAATACAAAGTACGACCGTTTTAACTAAAATTTTTAAAGCTAGCCAAAAATAAAATTGTTTAATACGATGACATTTTGACAAATGAATGTCATGCACAAATATATCACTTCAATGAGCCCATGAAAAAAAATTAAAAAAATAGTATTGAATTTTGATGGGTAGTTTCGAGTATATTTTATGTCCAATATCGATTGTTCGCTTGCAGTCTAAGGCTGCAATCGAACCCGTTACACGAGAAAAATAATTTCCCTCTATCTTTATCATACCGATCGAACCGGGAACCGGGAACCGATCGAAGATTCGGTTCCCGGTTCCACCATAAAATTATTTAAATATCTATGAATGCCGTGTAAATTGTTTTTGAAATTCAAATGATGTCTTCTTTCAGTAAAACGCTGCAATATTTAAGATACTTTCCCTCCATGTGGCATAGCCGTGGGACGTCCCGTATATAGGTTATTTTGCTTGCTGACTTATGCATTGAGAGGCAGCGAAAGATGCTGGCGGCTCAGTTAGGCCGTCTCCCTTGGGTAAGGGTACGCAATTGGCGGCGTTTCGGCAATTGCTGACTCATTCAGTGAGCGGCTGAGGAGTTGCAGCGAACGATGCTCGCGGTTAGTGTTGAGTAGTTTAGTAACTCCATTGTGTTCGCGACCGATATGACCGCGCCGCGCCGCCGTTTCAGTCAGGGTTAGCACAATGGTCTAAGGGGTCGGCAGCAGACAGTGTAGCCTATAAAGTAAGGATGACAGAGTTAAAAACAGCAACTTCCATGGTGTAGCCTCTAATGTGTAAAGTGAAATATTTATAGCGCGACGGTGCCTAAAACATACCAATACTTATATTGGCTGACGCATCTTTTCACTGAAATATTAGGGTGCGATCCAAAATGAGTGAAATTTACTCGGAGTTGAGTAAATTTTACTCCAGGCCGTTACAAAACACACCCGAGTTAAACCAAATGTTTCCAATGGAATTTACTCCAAATTTACTCTTGACAAGGGCGATTTTTAAATAATTTTTACCTGTTTTGGAACACACCCTTATGCAAGGAAATTATCATCGAATTATTATTTTACTAGGATACGTTTAGTTTAATATGTAATCGGTATATATCAGTGCGCCTGGCAAATATATTTGAGACATGTTTCACTTGCTCCACTTACTTTAAATAGCCTATCCGCATGGACCTATCCGCAACGTTTATACCGTTATACCGTCATTCGTATCGTAGGGCTACCATACCAACAGAATATAATATATTTTCCTTTCAAAAGTGGAAATTTTTAATCATAACCATTACCCGAGGACGTTCATTGCTGGACCCAAAGCCTCTTTAATGGACTTGCACGATGATCATTTTTGCACTGCGCATAGCCAACGCTCGTTCCAGATAGGCACAGGCAGGCGGTCCTAGTTTAAATCTTACTTTATTGATTTATTGTATTGGTGATCATATTTTCAACAAAGAGATGGTAATATAACATCGCCTGAAAACAATTATTAACAATTGATAAAAGTACCTTAAATTTTATGGAACAATAATTGAGATTTTTAGGGGTACTTTTGTAAATCATGCAAGTAACATTTATGTATTATTAATGGTAACACTGCGTTCTTTCTGTCATGAATTGTCATCATTTGACAACCGCAGAGTTGCGAGACGCTCGTTTTGTGTATCTTTTTAGCTGTAAACAAAATTATTTGTGATAGTTTTAAAAATTTGCAGTTCTTTAAATTATAAATGTATTGATGTTTAAGATGTTATAAACCCTTAATAAATTAATGGTAAATTTTAAAGTGCATAAACTCGTAAATTCTGCCTCACGCTATTCCTTCGTTTCATTGTTTATTATAAACAAAGGATTCGAAGATGTGGTCCCACTTGGAACGTGGGAGTTCGCCAGTTGATTGGTGTGAGTCTAACTACTCAATCTCGCCAGTTATAGCAGAATTCGTCAATACTGTGAGTTTCTATAATTTTATATTTGCCTCTTGTTTGTTTAGGTACTTTATGAACGACGCACATAAATTTGTCAGATTTGTTTTCAATGAAAACTATTACCAAATAATGAAATTTACAGTTTATAAGGTTAATCAATTTGTATTTAATATTTTCATAGCATAAAAATTTTTGTAATTTACATTAAATCTTTCACACTCTTATAAGAAGAAAATCATTTGACTCTTTGTTTAGTAAAATATATTCATTTAAATCATTGACTTAAATTCATTTTAGATTTAAATATGATTTTTAAATAAGTTACTTAGGTTCATGGGAACAGGGCAGGAGAAAGAAGAAGACAAGTTACAGATATTATGTGTAATGATACTAATCATTTAAAGCTTTATATATAATTTTTTTACCAGGTGAGCAACATCTTATTCTTCCTGTTCCCGCCAGTGCTCATTCATTTGTTTCAAGAGTATGCCAAGTTTGTGAACCCGGCCATCAATGTCCTCTGGGTGCTGCTGATGATTGTCGGGCTAAGCTCTGCTTACTTCCACGCCACCTTAAGTTTAGTTGGTAAGTAAAAATTATTTACTTGTTTTCTAGACAGATGTTGCCACTTAAATGTCTACTAAAGTATTCTTCATTATATTGAAAGAGTATTTTACTAAACAATTAATGTAAGGTAATGTGAACCTTTTACAAATTTGATACAAAACTTTGAAATGTTCTTGCGTTAATGAATTTAGTATTAGAATACTTTACACAAATTTTTTTATTGCCGTAATTATAATACTAATCATAAAGTTATTGTAATTTTTTATTAGTAAAACAATAGTTAATATGATTTATACCTTATTTAGTAATGTTTTTTGTTAAATAAACAGTTATGACTTTTAGGATATCATATTTCTGGTTGTTTTTTGTTTTACATTATTTTGGTCAATTAAATACAAATTCTTATATTTTTCAGGACAGTTACTGGATGAGCTAGCAATACTATGGGTATTCATGGCAGCATTTGCAATGTTTCTACCAAGAAAATATTTTCCTAAGTTTTTGAAAGGAAACAGGTAAATATATCACACTACTCATATAAAACTCACACTTCATCAATCAGAGCTTTACTTTGCAGCCTACTACCATAAGTAAGTTTTAATTAATTTTGTTATATAATTTTATTTTCTGTGGTTTGGCAATTTTTTAAATGGGATAGGTAAAGTATTTTAATTGAAAAAGTTATATAACTTGTTACATAATCTGGAATCTGGATGCAGCTTTTGGACATTTCTAATTTTATAAAAAAAATTACTAATACTACCTGCAGATATGTTTTGCCGTAATCTCGCAATTTTATACCGCGATATGACCTGTATCGAGCAGAAAATAAACTTTTTTATGCAATATTGAAAATCATCAATCAATGATAAATATTTTCGGAGCTGTTGCAAAGCAACTAGCGCCACCAATATACCTATTTAGTTTTCTAACTGCCGCACACACGGCCGTACTCAGAGATGTCATTTAACTAATGTTCGTTATCGAATTTGAAATCGTCTTTATGTGTATTGAAATAAGTTTGGTAGCGGGTAATTAAAAGAATACTACCAACCCATCTCTTCTCTTGGGTGAAAGGCGACTAATGGACTTGAACTGCACAACCATCTAATAGCTTATAGCGGTAGCGGTATACCTCTATTTTTTGCTACTGTAGGTACCTACTTGTACTTATACAAACTCGGCCACGAGCAGGGACTGAACTGGCAACCTCTTGCACGCAGTGCCCTATTCCCGATCTGCTATCGCTGCTGTTTTAAGTTTAACATGTTATTTATTATGCCAGTAAAATAGCACAAATTTAATTTTTTATTTACGTAACTTTTGTTTATCCCCTTGTGATAATTAACTTGTAACTGTATGTAGGTCTAATTGCTGCTATTATAACTGACCTTGGTAGGTTATAAGAACTAGTTATCTAACCAATAATGAGTTCTCAACATGAATTCGTTGGGTTTAGTCATCCACGTTTCCTACCTAAACAATTATTATTTTTTTGTGGAAACAAATGTTGACGCAATTTGAGCTAATATTGTTTATGTTAATTATGCTAAGTATAACTACTGTATTTTCTTATAATCAGATAAGAAGTCGCAATTTAATTAAACAAGTAAGTTTTTACTATTGGTGTAAGGCCTATTTAATATTGTGTTATAGTGAACTGAACTAGGTATTAACCTAGTTACGCGCGCGAGGAAGTTAAGATAAACCGCTTAGTTCAAATGTAATTAGGTACTCGGTTCATACCGAATAAGCTAACGATATTATATTTAAATTTAACGAACGGAACTATAGTTTAATATTCTTACATACACGCAAAAACTATCTATCAATTACCTACTAACCGAAAATAAATATCTGCTATAGCTAAATTCTTCTCTCCTAGCATGTACGACCTCTTATTCGTAAACCGCTTTGCCGGCGTGGGCCGTGTAGTAGCGGCTCATTAAAAGAATACTACCGACCCATCTATTCCCTTGGGTGTCGTAAAAGGCGACTAATGTACTTAGAACTGCACAACCATCCAGTAGCTTATAGCGGCGACGGGCTCCCCTCTTGTCACGCTGAATGCAGTCTACTTAGTGAAGCGCGGGCTTGCCTAGTCTCTGACTAACCCTTAAGGGATAATATTCGTGATTATATGTATGTATGTAGTCTTAAACAAAGAATTTATATAGATATTATTTTATATAACATATATAACATAATGTTTTATTATTATAGCATTAATTGAAAGCCGCTATACGCTGGATATTGCGTTATCACTTCCACTACTTATTGTTTCAATAAGGCATTATGAGATGGTGGTAAGCGGCCACATCATCTTTTATTTGTTGAACCCTGTACCCTTTCTTCTCAAAAACAAGCGTGTATAAAGTTATAGCTTCTCTCAGACAAACATCCAACACATTTTAAATATAATAATTACGCAGTGAATACACTAATATTGTTGTTGTCTGTTTGTGTTCATACCCACTCTGTTTTTAAGTATATTAAGGTATTTATTGCACATTGCATCTTTGTGATTATACAAAAATGCCATTGGTAAAATATTTAAAAAAAACATTGAATTGTTCTGGTAAACACTATTTATGATCGAAGGGTAGGTAAACAAGTGGTCGCTGATTGTAGAATAAGTATGGTCATCATTCAGATATAGCTAGGTACTCGTAGGTACTCACTCACATTTAATTAAGTGTTTGAAGTTTATTAAAATGTACAAAGGTAAAAATACCTAGGTATTGTAGGTATAGAGAACGCGAAAAGTTACCATTCAAAGCCAAACTACCGGCGTTCCTTGAAAAAATAAATGTCAATGCCAATGCCATTGGTTGCATTTCCGTTAAAATGATAAAGGCAATGAGGACACGCGATTAGTAGAAGACTAAAATAGAAATAATTTAATGAATTTCGTAATGAGGTATAATAGACATAAGTGGAGGAAACGTCTGACTCCACTTCAATGTGGGATGGATAAGTTATCTACAGGATACAATATTTTTAGAAGTGCTAAAGATCCAAAGAAGATACCTACTTAGTATTAGTCAAGTCTGTATGAATCCTTTAATAGCTCTTGATGCTCGTCCCTCCATGGACGATACCAATACCAACCTCTTGGTAATTATGTCCGAAACTTGAGCGAAGCGCGCGGTCTTGCTTGACTCTACAAATTATTTTACGTCTCTTGCACGTCTAGGTGAACTCCCAATGAAACTTTGACGTCTACTTCCGACTGCTCCTCTGCTCAGACAGACTGTACAATCGTAATGTATCATAAAATGTTCAATTTATTATAAAAATGTTTCCTCATAAATTTAGTACCGATTGTCACCCAGAGATGGCGCTAAGCGCAGTGGCATCGCGCTAGCGTAGTCTCTCATTAATTTAGTAAGGCTGCATTGTGTTTGTGATTCTTTGTTCTGCGTATATTAAAATAGTTTTCACTACCGAACTGGTTTTAATATTGTCGTCTGCGACCCCATGGTTGTACATGGTCCGATACGAACCGGATGTTGTGAAGAAGAGCGCACCTATAGGCAGTGGATCGCTGCTTGGGGCGTACGGAGGAAGCCATTGGAAGTGACGCAGCTGGGAGTACCGGTGACATCATATCAAGAGTGACGCAGCTGGGAGTACCGGTGACATCATATCAAGAGTGACGTAGCTGGGAGTACTGGTGACACCATATCAAGCATATCACTGGGCGCAGTGAAGCAAGCCGAGTGACGTAGCAGTAAGTGAAGTGTTGTGACGTGAGTACTTTACAAGTTTTATAATAAAGTAAAGAAAATTGAACTGTATTTCAAGATGAAATTTAACTTTGAAATTATTTCATAGTAGTTTGGGACTTAGAATAATTTAATAAAAAGTGATCATACGGGGAACCTATGCCCGATTTTTTCCCAAGTGTTTAATCGAAAAAGACTTAGAAAAATTTTGTTGCATTTTGTATGAAGATTGGACTTAGCAAAATTTTGAGAATTTTATATGAAGAGTGGGACTTAGGAAATTTGCTGAACTTCTGAGTGAATTTATTTGAAGAAGTTTATGTTTAATTTGAACTGTCTTTTATAAATTGTCGTTAAGTTATTGTTTCTGTGCTTATTAATTAATTGTTAAAATGGATAAATTTTGCGCGATTCAAGATGATACACATACTAAAATTAGTAAAGCTAAAGTAAATTATAAAAAAACAGCAAAGGGAAGAATTACAAAGTCATATGTTCAGACGCGATTAGAGTCGTTGGAACAGTATTGGTCAATGTTTAAAGATACACATCAAAGGATTATTAGTGAAATTGCATCTGATTCTTATAAAAACTCTAGCTATTGTAAAACTGAATTGTTTGAGCTAACAGAAGAATTGTACACGGAGTATAAGTCGGAATTAAAAGAACAGTTAGATTTATTTGTAATAGAAAATAATTTTCAACCAGTAAGTACAGAGGGGCAAGCATCAAAAGTTGATCGATCCTATGTGAAGCTACCGAAGATATCCATACCTACATTTTCTGGTAAAT
Organism: Parapoynx stratiotata; assembly: GCA_910589355.1. Classification (NCBI taxonomy): domain Eukaryota; kingdom Metazoa; phylum Arthropoda; class Insecta; order Lepidoptera; family Crambidae; genus Parapoynx; species Parapoynx stratiotata. Next base: position 13,705,556 of record OU342458.1, read on the forward strand.
ATACGGAATGGACTACATTTCATGATCTTTTTGAGTCGCTTATACACAATAATAAGAGTTTAGACAATGTTCAGAAACTTCACTATCTTAAAGGTTATCTAAGCGGTGAGGCTGATCAACTATTGAGGCACATCCCTATTACGAGCGATAACTATTTAATATGCTGGCAACAATTGATTGATCGTTACAGTAATAAACGTTACATTTCAAATTGTATATTAAAGAGATTTATGAGTTTAAAAAATATCACTTCGGAATCATCTAGTGCGCTAAAAGAATATTTAGATACAACAAATGAAACGTTAAATGGTTTGCAAAATTTAGGCATCAGAACTGATAACTGGGATATCATTGTTATTTATATACTCTGTAATAAATTAGATTCCGAATCGCGTAAACATTGGGAGGCTAAGCTAACAGAATCGAAAAGCGATTTGCCAACATTAAGTCAGTTTAAAGATTTTTTAGAACAACGCTTTAGAGCATTAGAGTTTTTAGACACTAAGTCCACACGAAATGTATTTCGCCATAATTTAAACCAACCTGTTTGTAATAACAAATCGTTTCATGTCAGCTTCACACCTTGCGCTTACTGCACAGAACATCACAAATTGGCAAATTGCAAAAAGTTTGCCAAGGAGGATACTCATACTAGGCGTGATTTTGTCCAAACTAAAAGATTATGCTTCAATTGTTTAGGAGCTAATCACTCGGTAGCATTATGCCGTCATCCAATGAGTTGTCAAATTTGTAAAAAACGGCATCATTCTTTATTACACATTAATTACAGTCCACAATCAAACGACAATGTGGAACAATCGGTAGATAATGTTGTTACGGCAACAACTTCAACGCAGGACCAATCAAGCACACTTGTGACCACATGTTTTGCCAATGTCAGGACACAAGTTTTACTGGCAACAGCACTGGTAAGAGCTCAATCGCGATCGGGTTTCGATATTACTTTACGGTCTCTACTAGACCAAGGTTCACAGGCTTCGTTTATTACGGAGTCTGCAGTCCAACTTTTGGGGCTTAAGAAATTTCCAAGCAAAAGTTCAATATCGGGAATAGGAAGTGGTAAGTCATTGACTTCACGATATACTGTTAATTTAAAAATTCAATCACTTCACGATCCAAATTTCGTTCTTGATGTCAAAGCTCATGTCCTCAGCAAATTAACAGCCTTTCTTCCAGAAGAAAAGACTGAAATTCATCTGTTGTCAACGCTGCCAGATTTATGTTTAGCAGACCCTAATTTCAACATCCCAAATAAAATAGACATATTGTTGGGAGCAGAAGTTTACTGTCAAATATTATTAGAAGGTCTGATCAAGGGTCCAGTAGGGCATCCCGTAGCGCAAAATACTACGTTGGGCTGGATTCTATCTGGTAAGCTTCAATCTGAAAACAAAAATATTAAAAATGAACGTGTATTTAGTATGCATCTTCAGGTGTCCGAAGATAACTTACTGCGAAAGTTTTGGGAAATTGAATCAGAGCCGTTTGTTAATGACAAACGGTTTCTAACGGAAGAAGAGATCAAGTGTGAAGAAATTTATGCTAGCACCACTAGGAGAGATTCTAGTGGGCGTTATACAGTAAAACTTCCGTTTCGTGAAAATTCAACCTGTCAACTAGGTAATTCAAGAGTTATTGCAACAAAAAGATTTAATATGTTAGAGAAGAAATTGTCCAAGAATTTAGAATTTAAATTAAAATATACAGAAGTTATAAGAGATTACATCAAACTCGGCCATATGGAATACGTACCCGAGGATGAGATATATAAATCTGAAGTTGTATATTTGCCACATCATGCTGTCATCAGGGAAGACAAAAGTACAACAAAACTACGCGTCGTTTTTGATGCGTCTTGCCCTGGAACAAACGGAATTTCATTAAATTACGATCTTTTGGTAGGTCCCCGCTTACAAGATGACTTACGTCATATTATTATGCGTTGGCGTCGTCATCCAGTATGTTTTGTAGCAGATATTGTTAAGATGTATAGGCAGGTGAAGGTCGCTCCAGAAGACGTAGATTTCCAGCGTCTTGTTTGGCGTGATAATCCAGAATCTGAAATCAAACATTTTAGATTATTGCGAGTAACATTTGGTACAGCATCTGCTCCTTACCTGGCGGTTCGCACGTTGCAGCAACTTGCTCGAGATGAATCGACATTAAGTCCCGAAGCATCTGAAAGAATTCTCAATGATTTTTATATGGATGATTTGATGTCAGGCTGTGAGACAGTACAAGAGGGAATTGGGTTATGTAAGAATATTACTGAAATTCTGGGTAAGGGAGGATTTATATTACAAAAGTGGTCTAGCAATAGAGAGGAAGTGTTAGTAGAGGTAGCTAAGAAGAAGGAAGAAGGAAATTTAGAGTTAAAAATAGATACAGTGATCAAAATACTAGGACTTACCTGGAATCGATCCGCCGATGTCTTCGAGTATGTCGTCAACTGGAATCCCGTCTGCTCACCTGTAACAAAAAGAAAGGTTATTTCACATATTTCAAGATTGTTCGATCCCCTGGGGTGGTTAGCACCAGTGATAATAACAGCAAAAATATTCATACAACGGCTTTGGGTATCCGGTATAGATTGGGATGATGAATTACCCCCTCAGTTATTAAGGGATTGGAATAATTACTACAGTGAATTGCCTCAGCTCAGCCATTTTAAAATTCCACGTTGGATTGATACCAGAAAAGGTGATATATTAGTTGAGATTCATGGATTTTGTGACTCTTCTAATGATGCATACGCGGCTGTAGTTTATGCAAGAGTTGTAGACAAAGAAGGTGGCGTCAAGGTCAATTTAATAACATCAAAAACTAAAGTCGCCCCTATCAAGCAATTGTCTGTGCCCAAATTAGAATTGTGTGGCGCCGTTTTGCTAGCAAAATTGTTACTCGAGGTAGGGGAAGTTTTAAAGATACCAAAAGACAATATCCATGCTTGGACAGATTCATCTGTAGTGTTAGCTTGGTTAAGTGATCATCCAAGCAAATGGAAAACGTTCATAGCAAATAGGGTATCTGAAGTGTTGTCAATTATAGAACGTAAACAATGGTCACATGTTTCAACCAAATGCAACCCAGCGGACTGCGCGTCCAGAGGCATGAAACCCTCCGAATTTATAAATTTTGAACTATGGACTAAAGGTCCAAGCTGGTTATATGGTGAGACAATTAATTATGAAAGAAAAAGTTTTGAAACAGTGTTCGAAAAAAAGAAACCCTTAAAGAATTGTTATATAATTACCAAGACAGTTACCACGGAAACCCTTTGGACGAAGTATTCAAAGTTATCTCGCCAGCTAAGAGTAATAGCTTGGATTAAAAGATTTATTAAATTAGCAAAGCATTCGAAAAAATTCCCTTCTTGGCTCACAAATAAGGAATTACAGGAATCATTAATCGTATGTATTAAGTATTGGCAAGGACAAGAATTTCAAGAAGAGATAGACAAAATAAAAAACAAGCAAAATTTAAATAAAAAAAGTAAACTTACCCAATTAAATCCGTTTCTTGATGATTTTGGAATCTTGAGAGTAGGTGGTCGCTTGAACAGAGCTCCACTCAGTGAAGATACGAAGCATCCGATCATCATTCCCGCTAAAACGCATTTCACAGGCCTTCTTATTCAGGACGCTCATGATAAAACATTACATGGCGGTCCTCAACTGATGATTACCCACTTGCGGTCTCGTTATTGGATATTGGACGTTAAAAATCAAGCAAGGTTGTTCTGTCGTAAATGTGTTATTTGTGTTCGTCACGCTTCTCATAAGAACAATCAGTTAATGGGTCAGCTTCCAGCATCCAGAGTGACACCAACTCGACCGTTCCGACAAAGTGGTGTAGATTATGCTGGTCCTATTAGCATTCGTACATCTAAAGGACGAGGACATCATGCATACAAAGGCTATATATGTCTTTTTGTTTGTATGGCCACTAGGGCCATACACTTGGAAGTGGCGAGTGATTTAACTTCTCAGGGATTCCTCGCGGCTTTTAAAAGATTCATCGCACGCCGAGGTCACTGCTCCGATTTATTTAGTGACAACGGAACTAATTTTGTCGGTGCTGCGCGAGAACTTAAACAATTGTTCACTGTAGAACGGTCACAAGTAGCTGTGGAAATCGTAGATTGGCTTAGTAATAATGGAACCACATGGCATTTTATCCCGCCTCATGCTCCCAACTTTGGTGGACTATGGGAAGCGGGAGTAAAATCAACGAAGCACCATTTGAGACGTGTCGTTGGCAACACCACATTGACGTTCGAAGAACTCTATACGGTGCTATCACAAATAGAGGCTTGTCTTAATTCGAGACCACTCAGTCAATTGACCAATGATTCTTCCGACCCTGTGCCTCTAACACCTGGTCATTTTTTAATTGGCGAGCCGCTGGTGCTGGTGCCAGAAAACAACTACGAAAATTCATCTTTTAGTAGTCTTAAACGATGGCAGTTAACGCAACGAATGGTTCAAGATTTTTGGCGCAAGTGGTCACAAGAGTATTTGACGCAATTCCTGAATAGGTATAGATGGGCTCATCATATTGCAGAGCCTAAAGTAGGAGATGTGGTTTTAGTAAAAGAAGATGATTTGCCACCTGCTAAATGGTTCTATGGAATCATAGTGCAGAAGCACCCTGGTTTGGACAATATCACACGTGTAGTAAGCTTGAGGTGCAAAGATAATATTATAAAAAGACCTGTATCCAAATTGTGTGTATTGCCGGTCAATGATTAGTTTTAATGTATGTATACTTTCATACTGCGTTATTTATTGTTACGTACTTGCAAACATTGTGTAGTTGATTCTAGTGTAATGGACATTCTTGCATTCTGTCCATGGTGGGCGGAATGTACAATCGTAATGTATCATAAAATGTTCAATTTATTATAAAAATGTTTCCTCATAAATTTAGTACCGATTGTCACCCAGAGATGGCGCTAAGCGCAGTGGCATCGCGCTAGCGTAGTCTCTCATTAATTTAGTAAGGCTGCATTGTGTTTGTGATTCTTTGTTCTGCGTATATTAAAATAGTTTTCACTACCGAACTGGTTTTAATATTGTCGTCTGCGACCCCATGGTTGTACACAGACCCTCGCCTACTCCTTTCTGCTTTGCCGTAGGTTCCATCGATGAGCAAACTCTGTAGTCTCAATGTGAATCCCATCTATCATCTCACAGCGTAGGCCATCATAAATTGGACATTCCCATTGTAAATGGTGAACGTCTTCCTTTCCATTGGTAGAATTACATTGCCCATACTCGATTCACATAGCTTCGTCTCTGACAGTCTTCGCCTAAAACATAACCTCCATGGCCTGTGAGGATTTGGGAATTTTAGGTGGAAAATCGTATTCGAGTTTTTGAGTGCATGCGTGTTAGACTACACAGACCCGTGGCAAAATTTATGGGTCATTTGATCCACCAGAAGACCTACTTAGAAAGATAGAAGGACAATAAATAATACGATTCAGCACTAATCCGTCACTGGCAAGCTGTCCAACTGACTGCAGATGAGAATTCAAAAGTACAGATTTTGGTTATTATATTTTTGTACGGCATTTTGTAAGAAAACACGTAGTGCCGTACAAAACAGTGGACCACAAAGTCGTAAATATTTTTGATTTTCCGGTGATTTTCAGGGTAAATTTGGTCATTTGATTCTGTATAGCATCGGTTCCATACAGTTATAATACCACTTTATACCACTTCTAATTCATTATTTTGCAAAAAACGTGAAAAATCGAGGGTTGTAACTTGTGACTACGCACCTGCACTCAGTTGGACAGGTTGCCAGTGACGGCATAGAGCTGAATCTTTTTATTTAATGTTCTTCTATCATTCTAAATAGATCTTCTGGTGGTTCAAATGGCCCATATACAAACAGGTATATGTTATATATGTTGTAACGTGATTATATTCTTTTTGGTTGTAACACACTTCTTTTTGCTCTAACAAAGACTCCCTGTGTAACATTTTTATTGTCTTTACAATTTAGTTTTAGATAAAATTATTATCTTGTGCATTAATGATGAATTTATAGGTCCATTTATATCCTGCAATTTTAATAACATTTACTGACAACACAGTTATGTCTTTCATTAACGGTTTTTTTGTGCGTGCAAAGACCTTAGTTGATTATAGCCGTATACGAGTCAATCAATATTTTATCGATGGTTAAAACTTCTGATAGTTTATCTCACAAAATATCACTAAACGCACTCTATCTTTTTAATAATTCTAGGTACTTATAGCGGTCGGTCATTCTAAAAATATGTATAGAGTCTGTACCTACAAATATAGGAGACTAGCTTTTGCCCGCGATTTCGTCCGCGTAGAATAGTTACTTTGAGATAGTGTGATGGTGATGCAGATAGTGTGATGGCCTATTCAATGCTGAAAGATTTTTCAAATTGGAACAGTAGCCTCATATGGTGGCAATGTAAATTTACTCCTACTCTACTCTAATAATTTAAAAGTTCATAGTGGCGTAAATTTGTTCTTCATTTTTCTGGGAGGCGTTGTTTAATTTTTTTAAAATTCACCCGCATGGCACCCGTTCACATGGGAATATCGGGATAAAAGGTACCCACCCTATGTCCTTTCACAGGCTCTAGTCTAGACTATCTGTCTACCAAATTTCGGTTAAATTAGTTCAGTAGTTTTGACTCGAAGCGAGACAGACAGAGCTAGTTTCACATTTATAATATTAATATAGATTTAAATATTAAAGCGCGAGTAGCTTTACCACATTGTCGAAACAGACTGCAATAATTTCAGATGTGTCTTGTATAAGTATTTGTTATCTTTAATAGCCATATACGTCGTTAAATTGTCGTAAGACCTCGAGTGCCAGAGAGAAAATAAAACTGTTTGATCGAATTGTATACCTAACATTCATGATATTTGTAAAGTATTTTTAAATACATTATACAACACATCTACATCTTACAATGACTATTTTCGAAGATTCAAATACGAAGAATACAAAGATGTTTAAAAATTACTCAAACTTTTTCGAATTATTTACCTGCTAAAAACTTTGGCGTCTTACCGTTTTTTGATTCTGTAAGGCAAAATAATTATTAGGTCAGCAGATTAATTATGTGGTCAGTTGAATAATATTTTACCGGGGACAATATTTATGTTACCGGAAATGTGTAAAATCTATGAAAACGATCAATGAAGGATCAAGGTCAATTCCTAGGAAATGTATTATGATAGATATTAGGTTAAGGTTATTTTTTTATGACCCATAAAAACAATATTTGTGTCATCGTAACATAATATTAAACAATTTGGCAGCAGAGAAAATATTTAAGTTGCTGTCGAATTAGTTATTTTGCTGACCAATTTAGAAATATTTGCTGCCCATAAGTTTCTGACCAATTAGTTACTTTACCTGAGCAACTGTATTTTTTGCTGACCAAAATTCGAATATTTTGCTAACCGTTTAAATAACATCCCTTTAGTCTTTCCATACAATACCTGAAACTTGTTGAAATTGCGACCTGAAATTGCTTGTAGAAAGTTCAAAGTAGCTGCAAGTTGCATTGTCCCCGGGATCTGAACTATTCCCAAAGTTTCAGCCCGATAGATAGTCCGGAAGTGCCTTAAAATTGAGCTACAAAATCCAACCGGACAAACAAAGAAACAAAAAGACAAATAAGAAGCTGAGTTAATAAAAATGTGGTAAAATTGCACCTATGCCTTTTACAAATACTGCTATCTTATTTTTTGACTCTATCGCATTTACGTTCTGATTGAGTTTACGAGACAAGATAATCTTGATATTTGCTTTTTTATAGGAATTATACCAAATCTTATCTCCGTCTGTTATCGGCCGATCATTGAGCACACTTCATATCGATTGGCACGTTTTTCTCTGTTTTTATAAAATGGCAATAATATTGTTATGATATAAGAACGTGATACCCTTTTCAAAATATTGATTTAACACACGTCGTTTTTCATTGTTTGATATAAAAACAATATTATCTCTCACGGGCTGTTATTAATTGGATGCACTATAGATATTATTCTAATGATTACTAAATCTTTTAATCGGACAAATGACTGAATAATCAAACCAGCAAAAACGCAAACAAGGCACAACTAATCCTGCCAATAAATATTATTATTATTATATTATTATTATTTTTTTTTCTTTTTTTTTTTTCTCAGCTCAAGGCTGGTGAATAGAACTCAGTTACGGGCTACGCCAAGTATCTGATTTCAGTTATGTTTGAGGTGGTGAGTTAGATAGGTCATCCTGCAAAAAATGGCGAACCATACGACACGTGTTTAGTATCGCCGCCTTCTGCATGGTAATGTAAGATTTCTCCGGTAAATCTAATATTTTTAGGCTATGGGCAAGATGTTTGGGAATAACTCCTGTACTAGAGAGCACCAGAGGTATGATGTATACTTTATTTAAATTCCATATCCTAGTTATCTCTTCCTTTAGATCTGAGTACTTGTGGAGTTTTTCTGAGATGGTTTTTTGAAGGTTATGTGTACACGGTATTGCAATGTCAATTAAATATGCTTCTTTTTGTACCTTATCAACTAGGGTTATGTCCGGTCTATTACAGTGTATTCTTTTGTCGGTAAGGATAGCTCGATCGAAGTACATTCTGTATCTAGGGCATTCTAGTACTGGTTTTGGGTTGTATTGATAGTATGGGACTATTTTGTTAGAAATGAGTTTATGTTTTATAGCTAACTTTTGGTGTATGTAATGAGCAACTTGGTTATGGCGATGTGTATAATCGTGTTGAGTGAGCATAGGGCATCCGTTGATTATATGCTGTATAGTCTCGGATTGGTTGCGACATTTCCTACATTTATCATCTACTGATTTCTTAAGAATGAATTTTTTGTAGTTTTTGGTGTTAATTATTTGGTCCTGTATGGCTATGAGAAAGCCCTCAGTTTCGGGAAATAAATAACCTAAAGTAAGCCATTTATTTGATGCCTCTATGTTTATATGGGACTGTTCTAAGTCATGTAGGTGCCTACCATGAAGTTGTTTATTACGCCATCTTTCTATTTTTATTGTTTCTATTTCTTCTTTACTTTTAAAAACTATATCAGGGGTTTCAAGATTGAGTACAGTATAATTTGTGTCTGCTTTAACTATGGTTGCATGAAATGGGCTTTGTGTAGCTTTTTCTAAGAAAAATTTACGTAAAATCTGGGTTTGACTAATATTAAGGTATTTGATATCAATTAGTCCTCGGCCTCCACAAGTTCTCTTTACTGTCATTCTCTCAATAGCTGATCTAGGGTGTAAGTAGTTGTGTTTTGTTAGTGTAGATCTAGTTTTAATTTGGATTTTGTTTATGTCTGTATTTGTCCACTTTATGATACCGAATGAGTATGTAAGTACTGGTATGGCAAATGTATTTATTGCTTTAAATAAGTTCCTGGAGTTTAGTTGCTTTTTGCATAAAATATTTATCCGTCGTGCGTATTCTGTGGTCAATTCCCTTTCATTCATTTCATTTGTGAATGGTTGATATATTTATTTTGATTTATTCCTAAATATCTATATGTATCGTTTGTTTGCATATCTTGAATGTTGAAGTCTTCATATATATTATTATTACTATTAACAACTTTACCCTTACAAATATGTAGCGATCTGCATTTATCTAATCCAAAAGACATGTTAATGTCTACACTAAAGTTAGCCGTCGTTTGAATTAAGTTTCTTAGATCAGTCTCCGATTTTGCGTAGAGTTTTATATCGTCCATGTATAACAAGTGCGTAATTGATGTGTCTGTGGATAGCTTGTAACCAAAATTAGTTTGTGTAAGTAAAGATGATAGTGGATTTAAGGCGAGGCAAAACCACAAAGGACTTAAGGAGTCTCCCTGAAAAATACCGTTACTTATTTTGATTTCGTCAGTTTTAATTGTTGTAGTTTCTGAATATAAATGAATGTTAGTTCTCCACTTGGTCATGTAATACTTAATTTTATCTAGCCACTATTCATCGGAAACTAAGTGCCGAAATAATAATGACCGGCCAAGGGTGCCGGGGTGTAGGTAGCCTGTTTGGAAAAGTATCTCTTATTATGATTATGTTATTATCTTCTTTCATCTGTTTATAGGTTTATTTTATAATATTCTATTTATTTGACAGTTGAACCATTTTATAGTACAACAATATCTTTGTATTTTAAAATATAAATTTTAAATTACAGAGATACCTGCAATAATTTATAAAAGTAGATTTGATAGTATTTGCTATGTAGTTTTAAAAGGAATACACAGTATTCAAGCTTTATAATGTTTGAATAATATGCCTGGTTATCGTAGATACCAGACTAGTATTTAATTAGAAAATTAAGACACGAAATATTATCACTCGGTTTCGAAGGTATCCTCACAAACTTTAACTTTTTTACCGTTACTCCGACGGTTTAATGGGGCATGAGCAGAATCATGTATGCCCGATAATCCACGTAGGACGTACGTAAACACTGAAATTGCTTGAAAGAAACACTTGAAATGTCTAATTGCTGAAAACGCAAGTCACTGACGGTCCCCAACGAATCGCACACTTATCGCAGTTTGCGTGCACGAGTTCACCACTTGACGACCGTACGACGTATTTACTATGCCTTCCAGACACGTAGCACTAAAAAACAATATGATTTCCACTACAAGGAACGCGTAAAATATTAAAGAACCGAACGGGGAACGATCCCAATCCGAACCTCCTTTCACTGACAAACCAGGATCTGACAAGCCCTCCTATTGGTTGACCGAATCTATCTGTGGGAACGCAAAGGAATCTAAGACATACAGCCTTGCCGGAACTCACATTCACAGTTATAATTTTAGTTTTGTGGAAAAACATAATGAAACGTTAAGTTAAAACAAATATGACCGTTGTATAGTAGGAACGACCCAGGTTCGAACCCACCTTAATGAAAATAGCCTTATGTGGCGAAAAAAACTTTTAATTGTGGAAAACCCAAAGAATGAAGACCCAAACTCATATCTTTGACCCAACTTTTTAAACATTAAAACATAAAATTTGCGCTGTCATTGTGACATTGACGACACGTCAATGCACGACGCTACAATATCCCCCTTCCCGGGTAAGAATTCACGTAGTGAATTCGCCTTTGACGCCCACGTCAAACCCGAATCCCTCTACGCAATACCAGTAAAGGTAAAGGTAAACAAATATAAGCTACCGCTCAGCGTGTAACTTTGTATAAAAGCACCCAAACTGTGCAAAATTTTCCCGCAATGAATTGAGTAAACAAACATATTATATGACAACACAATCTCCCACTACACTATGGAGCGTGTCCGCCAGGTGACATTGCGAACCCTCAAACACCCCATATTAGATATTGCTTGTCCTCCCGAATCCACGCATAAAACAGACTTATCCAATTTTACCAGAAATATGCTAATGAAAACTAGACTACATAAACTCTAGCTCTAATAGCATAACAATCCTACATACTGTATTATAGAACATTGACGCGTTGAAATTGCGTCAACGAACAGTAGCATGCTTTTAAATAGACAAAATAAACAGAATTATTTTGCCGTTAAACAATTATAAAAGAACCTTAACACGTTTATATAGTGTTAACGAACAACGAATGTAGTCGGAAAAAAAAAACGATAGAACGTTGGGAGAAACAAGCAATAACGTCACTATCTGATGACATTAGTGTAACCTATAGTCGGTTTTTACGACACACCAGGTGGAACGGTGGGGTGGGTATTCTACAGCCGCCAGACCCACGGCGAGCGGATTTTACATCAATCCGATGACACATCTAAAATTTTAAAATCCTTGATATGCCATTTACCGATAGACTTGCCATTTTCGTTTTCAAGCTCATATACCAATGGCGAAAGCTTCCGAACAATTTTACATAATTCATATTTTGGCGCTAATTTAGCAGAAAAATATTTATTGGCGTCGCTATTTCGATATGTACGCTTCCATATGTAATCGCCCACATTATACGAAATATCCCGCCGTTTTTTATTATAATTTTGGACGTTTTGCTGGTGCGCCTTGAGAAGCGAGGACTGAACTTCCTTAAAAATGACATTCAAATGACCCAAATTTGACTGGAAAGCTTCACGTGGTGACACGATAATTTCATCCAAATCACAAAATTCGCCATAAACATTGCCATCTGCAACCGCCTCCCTACCATGGACGAGCATAAACGGCGTATATTTTGTCGCCTCGTTCACGGAAGTGTTTAATGCGAATTGAATTTTATGAATGTTTACGTCCCACGTTCTGTGATCGTTCTCTACGAAAGAGGCAACAGCCGTCATAACCGTCCTATTGTATCTCTCCACGGTATTTACTTGGGGACAGTATACAGGGCCCAAATGCACCTGTGGAATATTATATTTTTCATACAACGCCCTAACCTCCTGACCAACAAATTGAGAACCGTTATCGGACATGACAGTCTGCGGGATACCATGAATAAGAAAAACATTATCCTCCAGGCGCTGCGCAATCACTTTTCCCGTAGCTCTACGCAGAGGAAACAACATACAGTATTTGCTGAATATACAAACAACGACCAACAGAAAGGTATTTTGTTGACGGGACAAAGGCAGTGGACCAACCAAATCAATGCTGATGCACTGGAAAGGACGACAACAAATTTTAGGTTCACCCATAAAACCGGGTGTGGACAGATTACTATGTTTGAAAGCGTTACATGTATTACATTTTTTTACAAACTCGACCGTGTCTTTGTACATATTAGGCCAAAAATATCTTAACTTTAATTTCCCATATGTTTTTGCGACGCCTAAATGAGCCGCCGTAGGCACAGAGTGGTTTTCAACAATTATGGCCTCCCTGGCCTCTAATGGTACTACTTCTTTCCACTGAAAATCATTAGAAAGTTTATTTTTACTTTTAGTGAAGCGCAACAACTTGCCTTCCACTAATTGGAAATTTGGGCAGGCAGTAGGCCTATTAGTACAACGCTGAACAATATTGTTGTACCAAACGTCGTCAGAGGACGAAATATTTAATGCAGCCACAGGGACTGCACGCGAAAGTGCATCGGGTACGATATTTTGCGCACCGCTACGATGCTCAATAGTAAAATTGAACTGCGAAAGTCTACAACCCCACCGCGCTAAGCGACCTGTAGGGTTTTTGAGGTTTAGAAACCATTTTAAACTTGCGTGGTCCGTTATAATTTTGAAAGGACGACCATTATCTAAATATGGCCTAAAACATTCCACAACGTGTACAACTGCTAACGCCTCTCTCTCTGTGGCTGAATAATTACGCTCCGTTTGCGACAAAGAACGACTGCAAAATGCGACTGGATGCTCTAAATTGTCATCCATAATCTGTGACAGCGCGCCGCCGATACCGTAATCAGATGCATCGCAATGCACAATGAAATCCTGTGAAAAATTTGGACAAGCCAACACTGGGGCAGAAGACAGTGCCGTTTTCAACTCATTGAACGCTTTATCAGCCTCTGGCGACCATCTGAACGGCGGAGCACTCTTTTTGGTCGACGTGAGCGCATTCAAAGGACCCGCGGTGTTACTGAAATTTTTTATGAAGCGTCTATAATATGAGGCAGTTCCTATGAAGCGTTTTAGCTCTTTTCTACAAGTGGGGACGGGAAAATCGACAATGGCCTTCACCTTGCCTGGATCCGTACGCAAACCATGCTCGTCAACAACATGACCCAAATATTTTAATTGTTTACGAAAAAATTGACACTTTGACATATTAATTGTGAGGTTAGCTTGCCTCAATGTCTCTCTAACTTTGTGGAGAAGGTCCAAATGGTCATGGAATGAAGAGGAAATGAGAATCAGGTCATCCAAATATACAAATACTCTATTATTGTTGACATTTTTATCATTAGTTTCAAATTTATTGAACACTGGACCAACGAACTCTGGACCAAACAAACTGTCCATCAAACGCTGCTGAGTAGCAGGAGCCGAAGCAAGACCAAAGCTCATGACCTTGAATTGATACAAACCCCTACCCGGGATAGTGAAAGCAGTCTTTTCCCTTGAACTCTCTTCCAAAGGGACTTGAAAGTATGCAGACTTCAGATCAATAGAAGAGAGGTACTTAGCATTCCTGAGTTGATCCAGGATATGGCTTATATAAGGCATTGGGTAAGCATCATGCTTTGAAATAGAATTAAGCTTTCGGCTGTCTAAGCAAAACCGAGAAGAACCATCAGCTTTCATGGCCAGAGTGACAGGGCTATTCCAAGCACTGCTGCTAGGTTCCACCACATCATCCTTTAACATCTGATCCAAGTGCTCATTCAACACTTTCAACTTGGCTGGAGAAACTACATAATAACGCTGTTTTATTGGTGCATGATCGCCTGTATCTATTTTGTGGCTGACCAAATGAGTTCTGCCTAGACCCCTCACCTCGGCAGAAATCTCTTTATATTGAGATATGACCTCCATAGCCTGCGCTTGCTCAACCCCAGACAATGTGCTCAAATCATGCAAAGCTTTCTCACAAGCCACAACAGTATGCACTCGCTCACTACTGGACAAAAATTCACCACCTTTCAACAGTGACAATACATCTGGATCTGACAAGCCCTCCTATTGGTTGACCGAATCTATCTGTGGGAACGCAAAGGAATCTAAGACATACAGCCTTGCCGGAACTCACATTCACAGTTATAATTTTAGTTTTGTGGAAAAACATAATGAAACGTTAAGTTAAAACAAATATGACCGTTGTATAGTAGGAACGACCCAGGTTCGAACCCACCTTAATGAAAATAGCCTTATGTGGCGAAAAAAACTTTTAATTGTGGAAAACCCAAAGAATGAAGACCCAAACTCATATCTTTGACCCAACTTTTTAAACATTAAAACATAAAATTTGCGCTGTCATTGTGACATTGACGACACGTCAATGCACGACGCTACAGTCATTGCATCCTCAAGGAAGGTTATAATAGAAGGATTAACTTTATATAATTGTAGTACCCTTACCAGCCAGGAATGCGGGACACTGTCAAAAGCTTTTTTATAATCGATGTAAGTTACATGAATATTTCTATTATGTTTCTGAGCGTGTTTGAGAACTATGGAGTCAATGATTAATTGTTCCTTGCACCCTTTATAGTTTTGCCTGCATCCTTTTTGTTCTTCAGCTAGAATGTTATTAGATTCAATATGCTTATTTATTTTGTTAGTTATACACGCGGTTATTAATTTATACAGTGTAGTCAAACATGTTATTGGTCTGAATTGTGAGGGATCTGATGGATTTGTACTTTTAGGTAACATATAAGTAATTCCTTTTGCTAGAAAATCAGGTAGTGCTGTATTTCCTTTTATGAGATCGGTTACTATATTTGCAAGAGCATCATGTAAAACGAAAAACTTTTTATACCAAAAGTTATGTAATGAATCTATTCCTGCTGCCTTCCAGTTTTTCATTTTCTTCGTTACTGTTTCTATATCCTGTCTTGTCACTACGGTAAATTCCATTTCGTCTATCTTTTTCCATTTATTCTCTTCCTGTATTATCCAGTCAGATTCAAAGTTATAACTTCTCTCTTTTTGCCAAAGATCGGCCCAAAAGTTTTCAAGATCCTCCTTGACAATCGTTGAGGTGGCTTTCTGGTTAGTAAAATTGTGGTTATTAGCTGTAAGTGATCTGTAAAATCCCTTCTCATTTGTTATAAACTGCTTATTGTCAGTTTTTCTTTTTAAAGCTTTATTATAACGTGCTAATCTATTTGCTTTAAGAGCTAGTTTTTGTTTTAGTGTGTCCAATACGTCTTCGGGGCTCTTGTTATTATTCTCGTGTGTTGAATGAACTCTGTGTTTGTTAAATATTGAATTTACTTTTTGTACTAGTTTTCGTGACCTATTATTGTGTATGTATTGAGTAACTCTGCCTATATCTGATCGTAATGATTTGATGTCATTTTCTAACCTTATTTGCCACTGCTTTTTTTCATTTTTCCTAGTATATCTATAATGATGTTGAGTTCCTATTTTATATCCTAACTGTGTACATATTACTGCAGCGCTGCAGTAAAATATTGTATGAATCTGTGTGATATCTAGTTTAGAATCGGATATTTTTTGTAAAACGTGTGTGTTAAAGATGTGCACCAATTGATAAAGTTGTTTAGTTTCTTTTAATTTGGGTAATTTTGGACGGTCTTCAGGTTTCATTTCGCTATAGTTGTCTAATGCTGTGAGGAGTTGTGCTAAAAGTGTTTGTGGCAGGTCTTCTGGTATTCCAGCATGTACATTAGAGCTAAAATTTGTGTGTGTACTTTGTGTGTCTACAGGAATAGAGTTTTGGTTATTTTGTGTATGTATGGGAGATATGATGGAAGAATCGTCATCGTTCCCCGAGTCATTATGATTATTATGAGAGTGAGAGTTGAAGCTAACGTTTTCGTAGGATTCTAATTCCTTTGCTACTTCTTGTTTTATGGATTGGAGTCTATCTGCCGGAATATATCCCTTTGCCAATATGACTCTTTTCTGGTCAGCAATTCTTTGTTCTGTAATATGGGCTAAATATGGAAATTCTTTAATAAAATGCTGATGTAATGGTTTGCGATAAGCTGTTAAATTTGTTTCAAGTTGAGTTATTTTAAGATACGCTCTTATTATTGCCTCATTGTGTTGAGTTGTCCATCTCATTCTAGTCAGTGTGTTAGTTTGTGCGTGTATGGTTGCCCTTTGTATATTTTGTGTGGGTGTGTAGCTGTTATTTATGTGTGTACTATTTTGTAATTCTGTTTTAACTTTGTTATATATTTGGTCTATCTCTACCTGTGGTAATAACTTATTATTAATAATTGCCCTTCTTTGATCTCCTAATCTTTGTCGTGATATTTTTTGCATGTCCGGAAACTTTTCTATGAATTTCTTATAAAGTGGCAACAGATATGCCTTAGTATCAGTTTCTAAAAGAGTAGTCTGGAAGTACGTGCGTAGGATAAATGCATTCATTTCTTTACTCCATTTTCTACGTACAGTTGATCTGTTGGCGGTGGGTACAGGACTGGTGACAGATAATGTCTCCTGCACAACATCGTCCGACAGGGCACTACATGATGATGTTGATGGTGATTTAGGTGGTGAATATGTTGATGACAAAGATGACCTAGCAAGAGGGTTACAGGAATAATTTAAGTTGTTTTCTTTATTGGTAATTTGTTCTGTGAAATGTATCAAGCTGTTATTATCTGAGCTATTGCTTAATCGATAAACTATATCTGTATTGTATGTTTCGGCTGTAGTTAGTTTATTATTATTTTATATTATTTTATTTATTCACTGTACCTTATGGGTTGTCTGGAAGACATCTCTATTAGAGATAAGTCCGCCCATTGCATACATTGTGTTATTTTTATTTTTATGTAACCATGTGTTCTTTGGCAATAAAGAGTATAATAATAATAATAATAAATAAATAATAAATATCTTCAGACATTCACACCTATCAACTAGCCCCATTTTAAGCAACTGCTTGTGTTACGGATACTAGATGATGGGTAAAAGGGTATATACAGTAGATAAATACATATAAATATTCAGAATATATACAATACATATATAAACATCCAAGACTGGAGAATCATCAAACATCTCAGAACCTCTCGAGATGACGACGCCTTGAGACCGGCGGCGTACAGACTACTCTACTACGGATGTTGTCAAAATGATTATAAACCTACCTAAATATCGTTATTGCACATAAATATATAAATTTAATTCGCAAGGTAGCAAGAATCCGCCTTTCCAGCTACCCTTGTACCTGGACTCCACTCTTATACATCAGATGAGATGTTGTCTGTTGTCTAAACTAAATGATCAACACTCACGCACTTCTTAATCTTAATCATGCCCTCATTTAGATTGTTCATAACGGATTATCCATAATTTCTGTGTCTGTTGAAAAAAGATCTAATTTTGAGTTTCAATGTTTATTTTGTACTCGCATCACATAAAAATCAGTGCAAAAAATGTATGTTCATCATAAAGTTTTATTTCAAAATGTGTATTCAATAAATATTAATTTTGGCTGTTCTAGGAGAGTGTTAGCCTTCTACTCGAGCGTTTTCTCCGTGCTGTCGACTGGCTTCCTCGTCATGCACCCAGCTGCCAACGCCTTCGCTCTGATGACCCTTGTTTTACCAGCTATCGGTTTCTTATATAAGGAACTGAACAAGTAAGCAAATACTTTGTTACTAAATAAAAAAGTTGTTGGAGTTGTGGTTCGAAAGCTGTTAATGAAATAAAATTGTTTTTTGTCTTTGGTAGTCCCTAAGCGGGTGACCAAAATTTCATGATTTCTAACTTCCAGCGCGCTTTAAAAGCACTAAGCCGTTGGTCCCGTTTGGTTTTGCATTCGTCTCAAAACCTACTTTTGAGACGAATGCAATTTTGGCCTGTATTTTTTTGAACAAGTATTTTGTCTAATTCAGTGTAAAATGCGCTCGCGTGTATCGCCTTGGGTTGCGGTGCATGGCTGTATGCTTCCTCGCTATGTTCTGCTGGATCATGGACCGCGCGTTTTGCGACGCGTGGCTCTCCATCAACTTCCCGTACATGCACGGCGTATGGCACATCCTCATCTTCATAGCGAGCTACACGGCGCTCGTCCTCTTCGCCTACTTCAACGTCACGGAGGAGCGACCCGAACAGAAGCCACAACTCAAGTACTGGCCCAAAAACGATTTCGAATTAGGCGTCCCCTATATAACATTCAAACATCCATGCAAAAAAGATAGCGGACATACCATATAGCTTTAGAAATAATCCTTTAATAGATGATGATTATGTATATAAATAAATTATGAAGTTTTATATGTATATTTTGAAAATGTTTAAAGATTTATAGAATTTAGATCGTGTTAGTGCAATTAGGTCTTACTTAATCATGAGTATGACACACAAAAATTTATTAAGACTTTTTTTGTGACTTTATGAGCTTGTGAGAGTTAATGTTCTAGTGCCAATCTGTGATGTAGTATATAGATGTTTGACATTTTTTATGTATAAAATTATTTTTAATTATGTATTTTGTGATGATCAGTGATAATCATTTTTTTAATCATATAACTTTTTATTTTATTTTGTAGGATGGAGTGTGAGATATTTTTATTAAGGTGTGATTTTT
This sequence comes from Parapoynx stratiotata, assembly GCA_910589355.1. Taxonomy (NCBI): domain Eukaryota; kingdom Metazoa; phylum Arthropoda; class Insecta; order Lepidoptera; family Crambidae; genus Parapoynx; species Parapoynx stratiotata. Next base: position 13,724,774 of record OU342458.1, read on the forward strand.
TGTGATGGTATCTAGATGATAGTGCAGCTTCTGCAGCTCTTTTTTTATAGTAGGCACAATTATCTGCAAAAACATGACGACACTTTTTAAAATAACTTATAATGGATTTATAGGAACACCTAGTTTAAATCGGTTGTTAAGCCGAAATCTACTTTATGTACCAATTATAAAACAAGTAGGTAAAGTGGCAGCGTTATTTTAACCGACTTCAAAAAACAAGAGGTGGTTTCCAATTCCACGATTTTTTTTATGTATGTTCCCTGATTAATCGAAGACCGACTTTAAAAAAATCTTTGTTTGAAAGGGTATGTGTTCTAGTGGGTCCTATTGTCATGTCAGGATCTGATGATGGGATCCTGGAGAAATCGAGGGCATTCTTCACAGTTTATAGGCACGTATGGGCATATTTCATATATATTCTAATGTTATACAAGCAAATGCGTCTGATAGTCATCCAATTATGGTGCTGAGCTGATGATGGAAAGTTTATACCTTCCATCATACATATAATACAGTAGTATGGCAGGGAACCGACTTCATAAATTGTTACATTTTAATATCTATTTTTCTCAATTGTTTTTAATTAATTGTACCAACAGCAGTTTCTTACGTATTTACGAAGGCAGAAATTAGTTTTATGTAAAACAGACTACAAAATAGTCACGGAATCTTCTATTACCTTGCGCGTGCAACTATTATTCATACTCTATATTTGTTGAAGACAATGTGTCTTAACAAACCAAAAAAGGTTTCTGTTTATTATTGTCCAACACCGACTTTGAGCTAGCGTTATATTGGGTCCTTACCTATGAAATTGGTGTTTTTATTCTGTCTTAGCAATTTGTCCTTAACTATTAAGTTTCAGAACATTCTTATAAAATAATTGCCTCTTCTAAAAATAGACCATATATTTGAGCTCGTATTATTTAATTTGATAATTTTTTGTAAGTTTAATTGTGTTAAAATTAGACACAAAGACAATTATTTTTAACTTCAGGTGACAGCGACGTGGACGATTAAATGATTTATGTTATTAAATTTTTAGATTTTAATTTGTGTTGTATGTAAATTATAACAAAGTTTATGTACGAGTACTTACTTATTTTAAATTATTATTGGATACATTTAGCAGGGTTCGGTTTTCGGGCGGTTAAAAGAGCAGTGTACAGTTCGATTTGTCAGAAGTGTCCACATGTATTTCCAGCTAATTGTACCAGATTTATATTTAAGTCTAATTAGTGGATTATAAAAAGATTCCTTATAGAGTATACAGGCATTCTATTTCAGTGTTTAATAAGATTTTAGTTTTGGTACAAATACACAGTATTATTTTTACTTTCATGAGATAAACTTTTTGTTAATTTGGCACTAAGTTTATTGGCCTTTGAAAATTAGTTTTCAAAAAGTTTTAAAAAATATATTTTTGGTTTGTATAGTGCCTAGCTAGCTATAAAGAAATGAAATTACCAATCATTGTAATTACCAGGAAAGACAATCTTTAAACTCTTTAATAGGTTATGTTGTATTGATTGATATTGAACCTTATAGTAATAGCCCGAATGTGCAGTATATTTATTTTACAAGCTTCGATGTTTGTAACTTTTGGTTGCCAAAAAATAGTTTTAACGGTTGGAGAATCCATCAAAATGTTTGCAATATATATCAATAGAAGTTAGAATATCCTGAACAGGAAAATAAGAAACCTGCTTCGAAGGCGCCAAAAATTTTAATGCCAATGCAACACAGAATAGTTTTAAAAAAATGAATATTAAATTCAGACTGTACTTAATGGGAAAACAATTCCCACTAAGTACAGTCTGAATTTAATAGGTGCATTTTGATAGATGAGTTTTATGGACCATTTACATTGGTAATTAAATTAACGTTGATATTACTGGTGCCAGTAAAATAAATTATTTCCTTCAATATTCCACAATATGGCGAAGTTTTTTATTTTCCTACTTAGGCTATGTGTAATTCAGGACTTTACAAAAACGACTACTTACTTAATATCTATACTCTTAGTTGTAGTTCCTTATTAGGGGATTAATTAATTTTAGCCCATAATTCATTTAGAATATAATTCTAGTGGGGTTATTGGGTTAGGATAAAAAAAAAATTGCGTGTTTCCTAGATAATATTTATAAATGTCTTCATCTGAATTTAATGCTAAATGGTAATTTTTATGAGGCACGTGCTCTATTTTACCTGTAATAAGTATATAATTTAAAACAGTCAACAATTTGACAAGACTTCAACCTGTGAAATTTCATTCATTTTGTACATCATATTTAACTTGTTAAGGTTGAAATTATTGAGGAATTGTGGATGTTGAATAGTCTGTACCTACCTATTTATCTGTCATATTACATAATTATTGTATTGCAACCTTAATAACCAAAAGATTATGTTCTTAGTTGTACAAAATGGTGCTCCTTGTATACAATATAAAAATGAAATTTGTATAAATGACCCATTTCAAATGTTTTAAGTATATTATAATAGATATGTGTATCGTTATATTTAAAAAACAAAAAATAAAAGTCTAAAAATATGTTATTGTAATGTGAAGCTTCACTGACAGATAAATAAGGATGTGTGTGTGTGCTGATTTGGGTATTTATATTTTTTTTCAAACCCGACAATATGCTTAAATTAATGTGTGTATGTAATAGATGGCAAACATTGTTATATGTATTGAGTTTGCGTTAAATAGAAATTTTATTCGAGCTTAGCAAATTAAGTTTTCATAAAAGACAAATTATAGTTATGAAAATTTTGTGCCAATATTTTTAGCACAAGTATTTGTTATTAGGCTATAAATTCGATGCTAAGGAACTATAGGTATCTATAAATACACAGGCAATACTGATCTGTCCATATCTATAAATGATTTAAGACAAGCCTAATAAAGAAAATTATTTACATGCATTAGCAAGCATCAAATTTAATGTACTTCATTGCAATCTTTATAAAAATTTATTTCTCTGCTCATATTTACACTTGATTTACTCGCATGATTTGTCGACAATGAATATCCAAATTTTTAAATAAATTATTTATAAAAACTTAAAGTAGTTTAATTTTGTTTGGCGCTATTTAGGGATTTTTTGATTTAAGTATACAGTAACATCTTTGGGTTCTGTTCATGTGGTGCCTAATTGACCTATTTAAAAAAATATAAAATTCGTTGTCATTATAGACGACCTCCACTCTAATAACCCAAGTATAATCTATACATAGGTATAGATCATAGGATCCCAATACTTATAACCACAGAAATAAATCTTGATTTATTTCTGTGCTTATAACACTCCGACAGATAATCCCAATAGTTATAACACTCTGAGGACGCGACGACTAGGTACATTTCTGCCACAGGAAAATATATTGAACGCAGAAATTTCTCTTAATTTATAGCAGAAAATACACAAAAACTATTAAGAAACTTTTATCAGAATAGAGAACTACTCGACGCATACATATTAGGTCCTTCCCTATGAAATTGGTGTTATGTATGTAGATTATGGGGAATTCTGTATTTTCCATACTAACATTTTATCAGTTTTCTTCACAACGACAAATCCAGAGATAATAATATTTGGCATGTATCATTAGACAAGCTTTAGTAATATGTGTAATATCACACTTCATAAAAAATATTTATCGTTTTTAAGTGAATGCAAATAAAATGATGTATTCGGGAGGCACTTAAAAAGAGTTGTCTCCGTGTCCAATTTTAACACAATTAAACTTACAACAAATTATCAAAATAAATCAAAAGAGCTCAAAAATATAGTCTATTTTTAGACGAGGTAATTATTTTTTAGGAATACTCTGAATCTTAATAGTTACAGACAAAATACTAAGACAGAATAAAAACACCAATTTCATAGGCAAGGACCCAATAATATACCTACGCGCATGGTGTGAGTAAATGTATATAATGCGGTGGATGATGTTGCCACGTCGCTCGGTGGCGTTTGTCCGGCGGTGGGCTACGATGGGGTATTTGCCCAGCAGTGGAGGTCACGACGGCGTGTTTGCCCGACTTTGCCCGGCGATCAGGCTTCTGATAAGGCGATGCCTCTGAAGGTTTTGCCTGAGCCCAGGGCCACGTGGGTGACGGGACTGGGGTCCTTGGTCTGGAGGCAGTCACCCAGGTTTTCAGCATGTCCCTCGATGGCAAGGGGCTAACTGGTCCCCTTTAAGGACAAGTCGGCTGTGGGCCGAAAGACCCTGGCTGCGGTGGGCATCGATGCCTACTCGAGTTCCCGATGCCGACGAAAACGCGGCGGTAAAATGCCCCGCGGGGCTTAGTGGGTTCGAGTCCCATATATATATATAACCCTACCTTCCCTGGGTCAAAATGTACTTATATATTTAAGCATTTACATAACATGAACGTGGATTAGTAGAAACTAAACCCAGCTTTTTAAAATTCTGGGACAGCTCACTTCATCATAGACGTCATCGTAGCTGTTGCGCATCGTAGCGCATATTGTGGTCAGAAGCAAACTCATTAATTATGAATAAAAACTATTAATTACAAATAGCATTAGGTAGTATTCAGTCTTACTCGTAATGTCGTAACATTGCGGTTTGTTATGAAATACCATGTGGTTAGTTCTTGTAACATATCATCACGCCTCTTTCCCCGAAGGGGTAGGCAGAGTAGTTAAGTTAAACACCCACATTTCGCCAGATATGTTAGGGTCCCCATGTAACAGGTGGCGAGCCTGTTGCCATGCACCGGGCACAATGTGAGGCGATATTCAAGTTTTTATTCAATCTTGCCTCTCTCCCCCTCGATCTTGTAACATACATAAATAATTCTCATTCGACAGTAGATGTGGATTATATCATAAGATTCATAAGGAATTAGTTTATATCTGTAGATGAGTTTAAAATATATTATTTACATTGTCTCAGTTGTAATATGACCCTGTTAACCTTACAACAGTGTAGAGATAGATAATTGATCACTACCACATTATTCTTATCAATAAATGTTACGGAACCATATAGCTCTAATGTAAACTATCATAAACATGCAATGATGAATAGTAAAATAACAGGTTTTAAAAACAAGGAATGCTTTAATTTCAACAGGCTTGATACATAGCTTACAATCTAAGATCATAAAACATTGAATAAAAGTCTTCAAATTGTCACAATAAGTATAAAAATAAATTCGAGATTATATTTTTTGAGTCAATGCAAGTAGAATTTTGGTGGCATATCACATTAGTCAGAATCGGATGACACATTGTGGTGGTTTGGGTGCATGTTTGAATTATTGAACTTCTTCCTTGGGTAGGTAGTTCCACCTCGGTACACTACATGATTCTTCTCTGTTTCCAGTATTTTTACTTCATGTAAAAGTTGTGGCTTGTCCATTACTTTCTGGAGCTGGTCCCAGATGAATATAGCAAGATTCTCTGTTGTACTAACCTGTAATAAATAAATAAAACGTTCATTATTCAAAATAAATATGAGTGTGAATATGAATGTAAGAGTTGTATGATTTTAAGTTTATATATACCACTGTTTTGAAGTATGGCACATCTTGGTCTAAGTTCTTATGATCTAGGGGGTCCATGATAGCAGCCTGCATGTACTGCTTGAGGTCATGGACATTCATCACCATTCCAGTTTGCTGATCTACAGGACCCTTCACAGTCACCAGTACTGTAAAAAATTAATAATACCTACATGTAATTGAAAATAGTGAAGGTAAAGCTCATAAAAATTTTATTGACTGAAAACAATTATAAAATTAGATATTGTATTTTTGTATGAACCAGTTTAACCCCATAAAGGTTCAAGCAAACACCAGTGCTCACAAACTATATTATGTTTCTGTTGTCTAGTTTTCTGACCACTAACCCCCATATACAGAAACGCTACTCAAATTTTGAGCACTGCTTATAAAGTTAAGTGGACAATACCTATTAGAATTTGTATGGAAAAACGTCAATTTTGACAATACTTAAATGTTAAGTAGGACTCAAACTTTGAGTAGCGTTTCTGTATTCGGGGGTAAGAGGTTCAGAAAGTACCTACTTATACTTTTATGAACAATATCATACCAACATAGTTATGTCCATGACCATTTGGATTATTGCACTTTCCATATAATTTTATATTCTCTTCATCACTTAGGAAGGGGCTGTAAACAAATAAAAAAATGTATATACGTAGATGGTTACTTTATCGTTACATAAAATATAAATGTTCCTGTGAACTGCAGACAGATATTTTAATATATTCCAATAATGAAGATTCCATCAACTTACCTGTGCAACCTATGACAAGAACTAAATGTTTCACGTCGTGTAATGGACACAATAGGTAAGGACATTATGACAAATATTAAAGGAATTTGTGGTTTAAATTAATTTAGTTTCAATAGTTTGCAGGTATACCAAAAAATAGTAAGACCACGAAACCTACGGATCACGAAAAGGAAACGAAACGGGTCGAAACGAAAGAAGAAAATTGTATTGAACCGCCTGTCAAATCAACTGTCAACATCACGTTTGATGACATGACGAGAACATACGTTCCAAAACGCGTAAAATATACTGCTTATAAAGATACGTAGCGTAGTGGTGGTGGTGATTCAGTGATATTCAATGCGGCTTCTACGAGATAGGTAGATATAATATTACAAAATCTATTTGTTTTTCTCTATATGTTGAATAACTTTGAAAAACCTTGAAGAATCATAGAACCTTAGAACATTAGCCTCTTGAAAAACACTTGTCTTTCAAACTGTACTTAAGTTCCATCATTCATCATTCTTTCGTTAATTTATTTCATTCCATTCATTCATTCTATTCAATACGTCAGTTGAGGGGCATGCAGTGAAGTGGACTTTGTATCCCTTTGAAAATATTTTACATAGATTTTTTTATTTTTATTATTACCTGAAAGTTAAATTAGTCTATGTAACATGTTTTCTCAGTCAAGCAGGCATTTGTTTCTTTCGGGCCAGGTTAATATTAGGAGCGAATGAATATTTATTTAATTTGACATTTGGAAGTTAACTTTTCTGATACCTTTTATTTGCGTTTTAGTTGAGACGACTTCAAAGTACTTTGGTTATAGCAGAACACAATAATGAAGTTTTGTCAGCGGTAACCCAAAATACCTTAAGTGCTGCGAAGAAGATTGGCGGCGATGTGTCTGTACTCGTTGCTGGAACTAAGTGTGGCCCAGTAAGTACCAACGAAGTCATCAATTTAAATAAATTGTCATCCTTCTACTATTACTAGGCAATATCCTATAGTACTTGTAATAATTATATATCCCTTAATTATCAAATTATATTCCATTAGAAACCCCTAGATAGTAAATGGCTTTGGTAGTTAGTTGAACTTTTCATGGATTTTTAATGTCATATTGTTAGTAATGATATATTATTCACTATACATATCGATACTTAAAATAAATTAGTCTTATACTTCAATTATTTAATAAAATTTAGTAATATTGTTTTTAAAGCAATCACTAGTAATACACAAACAGACATTAATAATTGATACATACTTTATATAATCTATCTTTGTTGAATGGAGGTATAATTTAATGTGATGCAATGATACTACAACAATATGTTTATTTTTTAAAACAAATAGCGTTTTCAGTCTTAAGTCTTGTTTCGTAGGCAGCAGAGAAGATTGCCAAAGCTGGAGGCGTCTCCAAAGTACTTGTGGCCGAGAGTGATGCCTTCAAAGGATTCACTGCTGAGTCCCTGACTGCCTTGATTCTGGCCACACAGAAACAGTTTAATTTCACACACATCTTGGCACCAGCTACTGCCTTTGGCAAAGCTGTCCTGCCACGAGTGGCAGCTAAGCTAGATGTATCACCAATCACAGACATCATTGGTGTTAAGGATGCCAACACATTTGTTAGAACTATTTATGCAGGTAATTCTGAGATAATTAAAGGACAATGGGTAAAAACACATTAACAGAAATTAAACATATCTCAACTGATAGACTTTGGCAAAATGTAATTTTTTCTACCATCCCCAAATGCATGGGGTTCATGTTATACCTTTAGTTCAACAAGTAGCTAGACAACCTAATATTGACAAATAATAAATGATACCCTCTCATTTATATAGTTTTGGGTGTACAGTGGATGTTTTGTCTATCAGTTGAGATAGGTTTCATTTCTGTTGGTGTTGGGGACAGAGCCCATATAGTTTTTGCCATTGTCCTTTGTATTTTTGTTATATTCATTTCAATGAATATTTATCATGACATAATTTTTTTTTTAATGGTCTAGTCCCATGCATGAAAACACACAACTTACTATGTGAAAAGTTTCTTAACTCAACAAATAAATCTACATGGTCTATATTTTGAGTTACAACAGTTTGCTTCATTAGTAGAACTACACTTAAATGTTATATAAAGAACAATCAAATGTTTAACACTATTTAAAATTTTCAGGCAATGCTATTCTAACATTGGAGGCCAAAGATCCAGTTAAGGTAATAACAGTGAGAGGCACAGCTTTCCCCCCAGAACCCCTGGAGGGTGGCTCAGCCGCAGTAGACAAGGCCCCAGAGGGTGACTACAAGACAGATCTGTCTGAGTTTGTGTCTCAAGAACTCACTAAGTCTGATAGACCTGAGCTGACAAGTGCTAAGAATATTGTTTCTGGTGGTAAGAAATGTTATTTATTTTATCAAAATGACGGAGTGAATTTGTAGTTCCTGTTACAGTAGAAACTTAACTATCCAGACCTCAGCTCAGTAGCTGCAACCTATATATTAAATAGATACATATCGAATATCTGCAGGCATGAATGTGTCGAGAGACACTGCATTAGATCATGTACTCGCCATTTATATTGATGCCATGTCTTTCCCAGTCCAGAAGCTTAAATACGTCCTCCAAATTAACACTGTGAACAGAATTGTCGATATGTCGTCGCCCTGTCTGACTGACAGACAAATGGCGTTTTCAATTCTTAAATGACTCCAACACATGGATATATCGCTGGTCTATTTGGCACCTCTGGAATGTCAGTAGCACGGCTCATGTCTCGACATAATCTAAGGTTTTCATAGTCTACAAACGCTAAGCACAACGGTTCTACTCTTTGGTCTTCTGTATGACCTGCCGCAGCATGTGTATGTGGGTTACGTGCTGCCTTTTCGGAATCCGGTTCTTTAGGAAGACTGGAAGTCCAAGAACCTAGAGCAGAATGGAGACACCGCGCCCACGTACCCTTCCTTTGGCGTTTTTCGCTCGATTATGACGAAGTTAAATAGCCTATAGAGGGAACAGCCCCTTTATTCTAAGCCGTTCGGATCACGGATTCGATTCGCGTCCCGTCTCGCTCTAGTTTGCCGCAATAAAAAGTGACAGGTATAGAGATTTTGTAAATCGTTTGCTTCCAACAGTGTATTATCAGGGGGCAGGACGGCTTTTACTCCTTGCCTTGTTGTTCTTAAGCTGACCCCTGGACAGACACTTATACTGTGTTGAACGAGACACAATTGATTTTTTTAATTTTAAAGTTACAAACATCAGGTGATGAGTTAAATGTAACTCTTAATATTTCCTAATAATCGAATATGTATTTGTAATTTATATTGGATTATCCGGTTTTTCAAATATCCTACTGACAACAATTAGTGCAGATAATCTACTGTATTTTAATTATATGATTGGTATCTTTTTTATACAAAATAGTCTTTATTTACACAACTATTTTTAGTAGTTTGTATTTATTTAAAATAAATATTTTATATAATTAATAAATTTTAATGGTTACTTCCTGGTAGCCTATTTCCTGGTTACATGCGACTTTGTCCACGGTTACTGTGGTTTTTTAACTATCCCACGGGAACCCTTTAATTTTCCAAAATAAAAAGTATCTAAGATGTTTGCCAGTAATATAAGCATGCATGCAATATTTCATTTAAATCGGTCCAGTAATTTCGGAGAGAAACAATCAATTATATAAAAAAAATTTTTTTGGTATTGTCCCTCTTTTTACATCTCCCTCCCTTTATTCATCTGATTTAAATTTTTTTTTTCTATGTACAGATATTTGTCCTCTGCATTTTTATTATATGTATTGTATAGATTAGTACAGCCATGTAATGTTTTATAGGACATTATATAAATGGATTTTAACTAAGTAATATTCTTGTGTTAACTTGCAGGACGTGGTTTGAAGTCAGGCGACAACTTCAAGCTGCTGTATGACCTAGCGGACAAGCTGAACGCGGCCGTGGGCGCCTCCCGCGCCGCCGTCGACGCTGGCTTCGTGCCCAACGACCTACAGATCGGCCAGACCGGCAAGATCGTTGCACCTGTAAGTCGTAGCTATTTATTGCACTAAATACAACATTAATATAGTTTAATAAAATAGTAGTTTAATAAAAGTATGGAAGGAGGACTTGTACAGTCAGCATCAAAATTGATGACCATTTATGTACCTTGTCGAATTAAACGTCGTAGTAAATGTCAAGATGTCTAGGAAAATGCCGTACATGTGAAATGTGACACAGTACTAAAATGATGAGCTACTACTGATGCTGGCTGTACCTTATAGAGATCTTTTCCAGCCATTATTATGATAGAAGATCATTGCCTGAAGATGAGAAAAATAAAAAAAAGGTGAAGTTACGGAACTTAAATGAATGTGGTGCACTGTTTTCATACAAGCAAAACAGCTTTAATTTAGTTAACAATAGTAAAAAGAAATAGTAATTATTCTACTACATCATCGTCTTAGTTTTGATAATGGGTCCTTACCTATGAAATTGGTGTTTTTATTCTGTCTTAGCAATTTGTCCGTAACTATTAAGTTTCAGAACATTCTTATAAAATAATTGCCTCTTCTAAAAATAGACCATATATTTGAGCTCGTATTATTTAATTTAATAATTTTTTGTAAGTTTAATTGTGTTAAAATTAGACACAAAGACAATTATTTTTAACTGCCTCCCGAATACATCATTTGATTTGCATTAACATAAAGACGATGAATAATTTTTATCAAGCGTGTTCACACACATATTGCTAAAGCTTGTCTAATGATACATGCCAAATATTATTATCTCTGGATTTGTCGTTGTGAAGAAAACTGGTAAAATGTTAGTATGTAAAATGCATACATCCCCAAAATCTCCATACAAAACACCAATTTCATAGGTAAGGACCTAATACAAAGACTCCATCAAAGTGAAGTAAGAAATAAATACAAAATAATGTGAAGAAAATTTTATTGTTTTATTTTCTAGGATCTATACATAGCTGTGGGTATCAGTGGCGCTATCCAGCACCTGGCCGGCATGAAGGACTCCAAGACTATTGTAGCCATCAACAAGGACCCAGAGGCACCCATCTTCCAGGTTTGTTATACAAGCACAATTATTTTATATTGTCTATATCCGAAGAGATCTGGCCACAAAGAATAAATAAATCATTAGGAAAAATTGTATGTCGATTATAATGAAGTTGATAGAACATTAACAGAGTTGTGTTATACCAAATAATGCACATACGAAAATTGTACTTAATATTAGTGCAATATAGAATACTTTTGTATTGAGAATAAATGAGGCGGGTATTTTCCCGAAATGGAATAAAATAGGAACAAAGATAATATGAATAAAAATACGAGTCAAGTTAAGACCTAATGGAACCTGTAACATGGACCTATAGAACAATGACAAAGGCGAATTTCTTTACTGTAAGAAGTTTCAATACTCTAATTAGACATCTTTTTGGTAGCCTTTTTCATGAGATACATAACTCAAGAAAATATTCCTCATACATAATATTTTTTTCTCCATCTTATTGATATTTAATGTTCTTGTAAAGGTACAATAGACGGGCTCTATTGTACCTTTGGCTACCAATTGTTGTGTGCTATAAATAATAGCTTGGGTGACAAATATCTTCAGAAAAAATAAAACTATAGAAGATAAACCCAAAAAATATACTTTCTGAATACACACAAGAGGAAAATTACATACAAAGACAATTAAATGAAAAAATCAAAAAATTTAATATCAAAAACCTTTCGTAACTAAATTTGGCAAATTTGGCAACCTGTAAGCTTTCCTCAATCCACAACATCCATCCTACCTTGCAGAGCCAATAACTCTTAAACAAACTGAAGGCATTTGTATGCCTTACTGTAAACTAAAGCGACATTAAACTATTTGTTGTGTTGTGTACACAACCAGCCTCTGGGGAACCTTCACTGGACGACCACTGACTACGTGTTACAACTCCTCGAACATTTTCCCCTAACGATCCGTCCTCGCTGTTAATCTCAAAAGGATACAGCATCTTGTTGAGATCTTAGCCTTTCACCCCTACTCGTGCGCAGTTGAGCAACCCGGCTATGGGCGTCAGCCCCTGCCTTAACTTTAGAACGAGACCAAGAGGCCACTCCACACGTTTGGTATTGTCATTACCCAGCAGGACAACGTCACTCTCCTTTAGTCGTCTCGTACTATCATTTGTATTCTTACGTTCGAGTTAGGTACTGTCGAAGGTCCTCCGAAAGCTTCTCCAAATAACGCCATCTTGCGGTTAAACAACCAACGAGAGAAATATTTGATAGCTGTGTCTCTGCACCTGCAACACCCAATAACATCGCTGGCTTTAAAGGAATTAAACCCTCTACTGTCTGCAACGTATGTTAACGGACGAGTATTTATAATAGAGTATTTATAATAGCTTTGACTTCGCACAAAATAGTTGTCAATTTTGTCTCGTGACGTGAAGCCCTTCCCAAAATACGACTTAATTTAACCTTAATTATTTTAATCATTATCTCCCAGTTTTGACGCGTCATTAGTGTAACTACTTGTTACCTAAATGATTAAATAAACAATTTCATTTCATTTCATTTCCTAAAACCCACTCCACCACGGCGCTGCGGGTGGAATAAGGCGCCATTAAATTTTGTTTGATTGGGAATATTTGGATATCTTAATTTATTCAATATTAGCGAACAAATTATTTGTACACTGTTTTAATCTTGAATGATCGTTATGAGTACCAAAACTAATCACGTTATCTTAAGTCAATAAGTTCAATGACGCTTATCTTTTCACGGTCTTAGTTACAATTTTATACTTATTTTATCTGAATATGGATTTACTTTTTATCTATTGGTGTCGGTGATGTAATTTTTTTCATAGAATAGGCTAGATATGAAACAACTAGCCTATTGTTGTTGTTCTAAAAATAAATAAATATAAATAGTAAGCTAAACCACAAATGTTAGAAAACGATTGTGCTTACATTTCGCTAGGCTAATAATTATGAGAGGATAGAGAATTATAATTGTGGTTGATAAAAAAAATATTTAAGACCCGTTATTTAATATTCCATACATACGTACCTAAAATCACGCTTTTCCCGCGGGATAGGCAGTCACGTGTTCAGAAAATTTTACAAATTATAAGAAGTTTTTTTATAGCCTGTATTCAGATGATTTGTAATATACCACTATACCACGTTTTGCAACCACTTCTACTGTATATCTACTAGCGTCTACATTTTCTGTCTCTGCTTCTTCTGTAGGCCTAGCACGGGCCGGAGAGAAAAAGTCCCCGGAGACAAAATTACTCATTGCCTCTCGCTTTCGCGCGAACGAAGAAGCGAGAGGCAATGACGATTTTTGTCTCTGGGGACTTTTTCTCTCCGGCCCGTGCTAGGCCTTCTGTAATGTTGTTGGGAACCACGTGGTTATGATTTTGATCGACTTGTATGTAAGGAATTAAATAATGTATGTTAATATTCTGTCATTGTATACAGGTATCCGACCACGGGCTGGTCGCAGACTTATTCAAGGCTGTTCCAGAACTCACCTCCAAGTTGTAAATAGTTGATTGGGCCTAGTAAAATCATGTTAATATTTACATAGCATAAATGAGCTGTCAATTCCACAACAATATATACTTTTTGTGAAATTTACGTATGTTTGTAGTGTATATTTTAAAATCTTATTAAATATTTGAAATTGTTCGATTTTTGTTTTCTTTATAAGTGAATATAGATATTTATGGGCTATGATTTTTTTTTTGCGATTTAAAACTAATCATTTATGTCTTAAAACGCTTACGTATTAATTAAGTATTCCCGAGATATATGAAAGTAAATATTTTTCTACTTCTATAGCACTTCCCGTTTAAATACTGAATATTATCTGGAAACGGGTGTTCATTCTCACTCTCTATTTTTTGTCCGTAAAATAAAATTTTACCTATTTTTATTTTTTACCTAGTTTTTCCTACGACTTCGTTATAGATTTTAACTACGCCATCTAAAATTTTTTTTGAGAACTAACTTATAACACTATTATTTTAATGCAAAATTATCAGTTAGGGATAATTATTGATAAAATTTTGTTTATTTTTTTACTCCTACTAATAAATGGGTTACAAACACGTTTATTTTCGCGTACCTAGTATTTTATGGGGTGATGCGCGTTGAAAAATTTTTTAGTTTTTGGCTCATGATGCCGTTTTCAATATCTATGTCACTGATAAGAGATTTTTATAATTTTACTAGCCGTTGCCCGCGACTTCCTCCGCGGGTACTGGTTTTTAACTATCCCACAAGAACCCTTTAATTTTAAGAATAAAAAGTATCTAAGATGTTGATCAGGTATATAAGGTATGACCATTCAAAATTTCATTGAAATCGGTCCAGCCATTTCGGATATTATCGCCCATACAAAGAAAGAGAAACAACCAATAAAAAAAATGTTTTTGGTATTTTCCCTATTTTTTCATCCCCTGACATGGTTTTAAGCATTTTGTTGTATGAAGACATTCAACCTCTACAGTTTGTATGTCGCAGCAAGATAGAAATAGCCGTAATATAGTTAATCCCTAGGAATATCATTATATACCGCTTATTTTCGCGTACCTAGTATTTTATGGGGTGATGCGCGTTGAAAAATATTTTAGTTTTTGGCTCATGATGCCGTTTTCAATATCTATGTCACTGATAAGAGATTTTTATAATTTTACTAGCCGTTGCCCGCGACTTCCTCCGCGGGTACTGGTTTTTAACTATCCCACAAGAACCCTTTAATTTTAAGAATAAAAAGTATCTAAGATGTTGATCAGGTATATAAGGTATGACCATTCAAAATTTCATTGAAATCGGTCCAGCCATTTCGGATATTATCGCCCATACAAAGAAAGAGAAACAACCAATAAAAAAAATGTTTTTGGTATTTTCCCTATTTTTTCATCCCCTGACATGGTTTTAAGCATTTTGTTGTATGAAGACATTCAACCTCTACAGTTTGTATGTCGCAGCAAGATAGAAATAGCCGTAATATAGTTAATCCCTAGGAATATAATTAGGCACAGTTATACCACAGCGAATCATAACTTACAAGGAATATGATTTTCTAGCCGACCCTTTTTCTTTGCAATTCAATGTTGATTGACCCGCATTACACTCCTACAAATATAATGATAATAATACTTTATTAAAAACATTGTAAAACAAATTTTTACATTATTATTTACATTACAATCTAAACTTAGGACAGCAAATATTTCAGTAAAGTTAATCTAGTAATTTATCTATAGCACTAAACATGAACTGTATTATATCTATGTTCCGGTATATAATGATATTCCTAGGGATATAACTATATTACGGTTATAACTTTTTTACTGCGACATGTAGATATTTACGGAGGTGTTTTTAGTTCCGCTATTCGACACGAGATGGCACTGGCTATGCGTTCCTAATTAACTTCATACATCTAATGAAGAACAACAAGCTGAACCAATTCTACTCTTATTTACGAACTTAAAACAAAACACAGGCGTCGCTCTGAGAAGTTTTGCAATATTTATGGATCGTAAATTAATTATGTTAATACAAAGTTGCAATTATAGAGAGTTATCCTCGGACCACTTGAAGCTTTTTAAACTAACAGGCGGTAAGTGCGCAGTCAATCATACTGGTAATGATAGTTGAGATGCGGTTTGCGCGCCGAGTGGCATTCTCGTTATCATATCTGCCGACAACAAGCGCCGCGGGGCAGGGCAGAGCGACCGGGACTCCGCCTCCCCGACACGCCCCCGCTACGGTCTACGGCGCTACGATGGTTACGACAGTATCTCGTAGTTCAAATGGGAATTAGTTTATTGGTCTGTTACGACGGTTCGTAGTAGGTATACAAGTTTTGATATAAATTATTCAGAAAGGAAAAAAGAAATTATTTGTAATTAATTTACGATTTATGAACAGAAAAGAATTTAAATGTATGAAAATGACAGACTGGAATCAATTTTAAATCATTATTGTTACTTTTAGGTTACAGGATCATGAAAAAATCTGTTCTTTAATAATGAGAAAACATGTAATAAAAGAACATCATGTTAGTCAAAATAGGCAAGCCTTGTTATATTTACACCAATTAAAGTTTAGTAAAATAATTCAATTCTGAATTTTGTTGTTGTTTTCCGCCTTGTATATCTACATTTGCGTAACAAATCAATGCTCGCTTCGGAGAACGGTAATGTTTTTGTAACAGTATTCTCGGCGACAGTTGAATGAACTTCTCGAGAGGACAGTTCATTCATCGCAACGAACGACTCAATTCATGTTCTATTTTTGTTATGTTACTGTGTTATGTTAATGCTATGTACACGTAGTGCTATGGCGTATTTAGTTTTTTTTGCATATATTTGATGAATTGTCACATAGTGAGCACAGTCGCCCGGCGAGCTATGGAGAGGTCTATGTTCGGAGTGTCTCTGGAGGACCGTATAAGAATTGATGTGATGCGACAGAGAATTAAAGTCAGCGACAAAGCTGAATTAGCAAACTGAAGTGCCAAGGGGCTGGTCACATAGCGTTATAAAACTGACGGGCGTTGGAGCCGTAAATTGACGACAATGTCTCGGAAAATGAAGTGTGAGATAAGATGGGATGATGACATTCGAAGGTTGGTTGCAGTGGGCTCGATGACGGCGACTTATGTCTAGCAGTGGACGGGAATAATTTGATGATGATGTATTTCAAAATCTTCTTCTTCTTGCCCTTTTCCCGCTCTAGGTGGGGTCGGCACAACATATCTTCTTCCTTGATTCTCCCCTGTCACTCGTCAGCTCAGCATCCAATTATTTTATTCTCATATCATTCTTCACGCATTCAATCCATCGCTTCTTTGGTCTTCCTCTCACTCTAGGTCCGTCCACATTAATGCTCAGCATCCTTTTTGTAATGTGACACTCATCCCTCCTCATCACATGTCCATACTACGCTAACCTATTGACCCTAATGTTTTCGGTTGTAAATTTTTAGTTCATAGAAGTGTGGACTGAAGGTATCTATGAGTAACATAATATTTTTTTTATATATTTTATCGCCAAATGTGACTCAACCTTGACACATTGATGTGTACTTTTTGAAGCTTTTTTATTGTATACTCTTTGAAGCTAATAACAGGATTAGTTTCAATTTTAATGTAATTCCGTCAATTCGATAGATGCAACAGTGTAAAGTGAATACAAATTCATTCGAATGAAAATAGTTTGTATTTTATTTTTTTTCCTTATTGGGAGGGAATGGGCACATTGGCAATAAACGCTTATGTATTCATAAGCTAACAATGAATACCCTTCATTTGTTCACAAAGAGATCAATTGCGCGGACAAAACATTTTCATAAACATCAATTTCCGAACAAAGCGGCAAACACACGGCAGGTGATAGAGGATCGTTTATTCGGATTTCACAAGTAGAAGCACGGTTTTAAAACGTGATAAATCGCCTCCCTTAACTTCGTTTAAGCTTTGAGGGGCCCTAATGTAATAGCTGGATGCAGAGGCCGTGACGTTAGGGGCGCGCTAGACGCACGTCATTTTTTGTTATTTATGTTCAACGGATCGGCCGTTTTGGTAATTAATATAGAGGAATGATTAAGCTGAGCGCCGTTTACCCCCGAGCGAACACCTTTTGGGCTCCCCGCTGGAAAATTGGCTTTGATGTCACCAATTACGTAATAGATTGGGCGGAGGGGACCTCGGAAGTTATTAAGATAGTACACAATGTGTGTATTGAAATCTCAATGGCTCGCACATTTGGTGCGGTGTTAGTTTGGCACCCAGCTATGAACTAGACCAATATTGTATTGAAATATCCGCCCACTTCACTCCTTATGGTTATTTGGTAAACTTATCGAATTTTTCGACAAATTGTCGATCTAAGGGCAAATTCGACTACACGGGGGTACAGACTACGGACTCCATTAAATACTTGAATTTCATTCGTCGAATCCGTAATGATGGAGTCCTTCGTACTCGGCCGGTTTGTGGCCCTGTACGCGTTTGACAGCTGAAGCATTTCTGGTATTACAACACATGTGCATGCAGTGTAGCTAATCGAAATTTGGTCGAATTCGCCCTTAGACGTCAAATTTCGATTAACGAAAGTTCTATGCTCGTAGTGCTGGTCGGTAAAGACTTAAAGAGGCTGCAGAAGTGTCTGTCATATAATATTTATATAAAAGTATGTGACGTGGTAGATCTCCGGAGATAATGAAACGAACTTCTTGTCACTTATTTGTATATGTGTAAATAAAGAACTAAGGCACACTGAAACAATTTATATTTATAGTAAATTCTCACATTTATAGTTATTGTTATATTTATAATAATTTACGTCGAGCCAACCGCTCCAGACGCTGACTCTGACAGGAATGATATTCGAGAACAAAACATTGAAAAAAAAGAGAGAAAATAGCCAGAGAAGAGCGCAATAACAGCAAAGAGTCGCTAATACTGATATAGCGCCTCGTTACAAGTATACCTATTTGTATAGGTACTTACGTTTACGTCAAGAATTAAACTAATATAAAACTAAATATGAGTAGATGGGGTCAAATAAATAACATCTATAAGTTGTAAGTTGTCCGATCCCGGCGCAGAATGCTCAATCATGGCTCAGTCAGAGCTGTCATTTGTAGCTAAATTGAGCACCTATTATATCGTGGCCGCCATGACACGCTGTTACCCGCCATTTGCATAGATCTATGTGTAACGATGACAACACTGACATGTACAAGGTGTTGCTAGGTTGAAATACTAGTAATTAGTACACTACGTGGTAATTGTAACTGTCCAATAAGTTAATTTACTTTTATTCGAAATTGACGAACTTTTCGTTTTATCGTTTAATTGAGACAATAACACATTAGTTCAATAGTCAAGCATTAATTGTGATTTCTGCTTTTAGGGAGAATTAAAACACCAGCCTAGTATCTGAAAAAAAAAAAATGTAATTTCATGTATGAAAAGTAGTTAAAATATACAACTTATTCAGGGTAGAATTTATACATATAATAAAAGGTCGTAGAGGTCGAATGTCTGTACATAGAAAAAAATGCTTAAAACCAAGTCAGGGAAATGTAAAAAGAGGGAAAATCCCAAATATGTTTATTTTTTTCTCTGTCTGTTTGTGCAGGCTAATCTCCGAAATGGCTGGACCGATTTCAATGAAATTTTGTACGGTGATACCTTATATCACTGGTCAACATCTTAGATACTTTTTATTCAAGAAATTTAAAGGGTTCCCGTGGGATAGTTAAAAAACCATAGTAACCGCGTATGCAGTCGCGGGCAACAGTTAGTTTATGGATTAAAAAGTTCCTTATGTGTTGCTGCTTAGACATATTTTAAGTCTATACTGATAGCAGTTTAATCATTTCCTGAATAAATAAGAAACATATCAACAGCCCTGTATCTGTGTGGACAAAGGCATGTCTCCCAGGTCTCCCCTAATGGAAACCCTCTGCTCTCGAACCCTGTGCCTCATCCAGCCAAATCCAGGCAGCTTGCGAGTGTCCTTCCGTCTTTTCGCAGGGCGTCCGATACTACCGAGTAGCGTTCTTCACTCAAGAACTTTATTGTTCCATTTCCCGTCTATTTTACGGCTAATATGACTAGCCTACTGCCACTTCAGTTTGTTATTTAACAACAGTGAGAAGGCACTTAAAAACAGCAAGGAAAGACAGCTTAATACGTTATGGGTCTTATTTCGTCCGTATATAGGATACGTCCCACTGCTGAGGACAGGCCTTCCTCATGGAGAAACGGAAACACATGAGGAGTTTGGGTAGAATGGGTTACAATAGCAACCACCTATCCACCACCTATTCGGTCACCTATCCACGGCCTGACCATGGCGAAGGTGGCTTTGTTTTCAATCGAAAGCCAAAGCCACCGAGCTATTCAACGGGCTCTATTAAAACGTAGATACCTATTTCTTTAAAATAAGCATTCTTAGATGAATTGAAATAGCTGTTGAGTTTTTAGTACTATTTTCGCAAAAAAAAATCTGAATCAATAGCATTTATTCAGTTTGGATGCGTCTTAGGGCAGCTTATGAATGTTCTTTTATATAATTCCACCTCTTTGTTACTTTGTTGTGAAAGATACAATTAATTCCTGAGTAAAACAACTGTAAAAACTAAGTAATAAGTCTGTCCGTCAAAAACTCATCCTGTACCTGTAGAATAACGAGTAGGGTTTACAATCGCAACCGAGCAGAAGTACAATGGGTGCTTGCGGTTCGGCGGCCATAACAAATATTGGAGTCGGATATTGGCGCGGGATCATGGAGGACATCACTCAGGAACATTTAGCTCTATTTGCTGACTAGATCATGAGTAAGATTGACGTGAGTATAAAACTGATCTTAAAAAATATAGGTAATTTATTGCTCGTAAATTTTTCCAGAACGAATAAGTTAAACCGATTAGAATACACATTTTATGCACCTATATTAGTGGTTATTAAGAGATAGATTATAATCAGAATCATAATCATCATTAGAAAATATCAATACTATTACGAATCGTAGTTACGTGTGTTATATTTTATTATTGCATTGAGAACAATTTTACCTTGTTTAAACTGCAGTCTCCGATGAAGCCACTTTTATTTCAGTTTAATACACCGTCAAAAGTTTATTTGGAGAAAATAAAATAAATGATTGAGAATGTAATTTTTTTCGTTTCTTGACAAAATTCAAACGTGGTCTTTTTACGTACCTGTAATGCATAAAAGAATATTTTGAAAGCGTTGATTTCTCCAATTTGAATTTTCAACCTCATGAAAGTATGCTTATAGTAACAAATTTATATTGATAATTAAATTTTATATCCGAAGTTGGTTTCGTTTCACGGTCGACTGCTCGAGACGTGATGCGGTCGTACCTTCGTTAAAAATTTACATTTTATGGAAAAATTTTATACTTACATTACTTTTAGTTACTTATTACTAAGAAGACGTGATATTGTGATTGAGGGAAAGTTGATGAATAAATTATTATCAATTCATTCCGTTGCCGTCCAATCAAAAAGTTTGATTGATTCGCTACTGAAAAATAGGAATGAAAATTGGAAACCAAAAACAATGAAAAAGAGACAGATGTTTAGTTTAAAAACGAAAACAATGAGGAAATGGCCAGAGAAGAGCGCAATAGCGCCTCGTTACAATACTTATTAAAAAATTCTAACAGTCCCGCTTGGTCTTGCCGAGGATACATGGAAGTCCCTTGCATGGCCTGATTGAAGCTCTATCTAAAGGGTCCAAAAAACCTTCTTTCATTGTAATTAACCAGTTACCCTGTAACGACGTAGACGTTAGAAAGTTCACACACCGTAAAGAAGAGTATGAACTACGAGTACAATTAATTTAAAAATTATATTTTATATCATTTATATGATGAGAAAAGCTGTCATGTATACGGCAATTGTCTCGGATTTTTAAACAATTGCAGATTTATTTCAATTATCATGTAATTAATTAACTGCTACGCAATTAGGTTGCGGAAAAACAATGTCATGAGTAATGATACTTCTCTTCCGAAAAGTATGACAATAATATTGTAAATAAGACAGCAACTAGGTACCATTTTTTCCCACTCGAGAAGCATTCAATTCTACACCATGGATTACTTACATTACGTCAGGGACTGGAGAATCAAAGAAAGATATAAAAATTTATTGTGTTACGGTTCAATAGCTAATTAGTTAATTTTACTGACACATTTGGTGGCTTAAGAGTTTTTTTTGCACCTTTTTTCAATCAGACTTTCTGTGTTTTATAGCACTTGTAATTTTTCAGACGAAATTTGGGTGTTATCCATTTAGGAGAAATGATATGTTTTATCATGCTTCGACTATAGTTTGCACGGCCCCGGAGAAGTATTGCCCATTATTTGGATTCAAGCTTGTCGTTGAGAATAGAATAACTTCACCAAGCTCAAGAGCTTCTTCCATTATAGCTACTGCCAATTGGTAGCATTTTTAAATTCATTATCAATGTACAGTAGCGTACAAAAAGCGTTCGGCGTCCGCTTCGTCGGCGGTCGGCAATGTCCGTGCGTGACCGATCCACTCAGCGTCGAATTCACGCCAAGTCAAATGTTTAATTTGCTCTATAAATCACGCCATTAAAAACATTTCAAGGGTGTCATCGCGGCACCGATCTCATTGGAAACGTGACCGGACTCTTGCTGTGACTGACTGTATAGGCCTGTTAAAGCGCTGTCTCACTGACTGTACTCTTTGAAGGCTTTTATTGGATTTATTGGTTGAATTAACTGTGCATTCTCATAATAATTAAATAAATAAACGGGCTATATTTATATTTTGTTAAGGATTTTGGACTGACAGTGCAGGTGATATATTTTGTATAGGAAAGTATCAACCAAAATAGAAGTTATAAGTTAAATGATGTAGGTATATAGGACCAACTTTCGCTGGAGTGGATAGTTGGATACCGTTTTGGGCAAGTGTAGCATGGGGTCCTGGTGACAAATTTCGGAGAGCAGTCGGCAGAGGCTGAAAATCAAGAACCGATTCGACAAGCACGAAGCAGCAATGGATAGAATAAGGTCCTTGGTTCTAAGGGAACATCCCTATTAAACACCATCACTTGTATAACAAATGTTTGTATTCACGCGAATTTCCGTTCCTCTCGGTGAATAAAACCGAGTCCGATAGCTTTAGTACGTACCTAATTGATCCGTTAATATGTTATCTTACAGTCCACGATAAATTATGTGCAACATAGTTAAGCTACATATATACATATAATAAAACTGTAGATGTCGAATGTCTCTACATAGAAAAAAAAACCAAGTCAAAAGAGGTAAAAAAGTATAATTTTTTCTATGTCTGTTTGTCTGTTTGTCCGGGCTAATCTCCGAAATGGCTGGACCGATTTCAATGAAATTTTGCATGGTGATACCTTATATCCCTGGTCAACATCGTAGATACTTTTTTTTCCAGAAAATTAAAGTGTTCCCTTGGGATAGTTAAAAAATCATAGAAACCGCGGACGAAGTCGTGGGCAACAGCTAGTATTAATTATAACCTACTAATTAATTGTTTAAAACAAAAAAAAACTTAGATAATTCAAATAGCCAGTTGAACGTGTAAACCCTGTGTTTGTATAGAAATCTTTGTTCCGTACACAATGTGTGCAGGAATGCGCTCCCGGATCCATGAAATAAAAAATCAATTTGTTTGACAAATTGAATTAGATAGCGGCGTCTGCGTGTGTTGAAGACGAGTGATGGCGTGAGAATGAACTGCTGTACGATAAATAAAATACTAGGCAATGTAGACATTATATGACGAAAATAAGAATTGTGTCCTACCATCGATTGGTTTTATTTTTAGTAGTAATTGCTATGATTAGAAGTTGAGGTTATTTTTGCTTTTCTATTGATTTATTAACCGACAGTATGTTATTTACCGACTGTTTCGCGTCACTGCGACCTATTAAGATCTATTAGTACCGCAGTATGGCATTCACTTTCAGGATAAGAAAATAACTTTGAATTAGTTTTTTAAAAATAGCAGAATGAAGATTTTACACATATTTCTCATGTGAATACAGAAAGAAAATAAATAATTATAAAAATAATATTAGTAGCTAATTCACAAATTGATCCAGGCAATTATACAAAGAAAATATGAGCACAAAACCAGAGCTAAATTCCACTACGATTTTATTCCAACCCATCTGCGAACGCTAAAGAAAACACAATTAGGTCAGAGCAGTGATTAGGGAATCATATTGGACTTATAAGTATAGTGAGATGTATCAATAAACAGAGAAAAATATGCAATACATGATTAAACAATTTGCAGAACCGATACTGCATACTTAGTGATGTGATTATGTCGATGACGAACTTACACATCGATCCGGCTTAATACCTAATAAAAAAAACAGGAAAATATTAGTACTTAGCACAAGTATTTATATATCTGTTGAATCGTACCGAAATAGCCACGGTGCGTGTACATTGAAAGTAATTGGTTGAATAGCATCGCGTTCAAGTTGCGTGACGGGGACGCCGGAGGAAGCGGGCCAAGTAAATTAGATTAAATTGATTTATCGGTGGTACATCGCCTCCCTCGGCCGGCACAGATTCTAATTAATGCTATTCGATTCGGAAATCCACTGGAAAATGACCTACAGTGGAGATCTATCCGGTGGGTTTTTTGGTGAAGCTGCTTTGAGAGTAACTTATTGATTCGGTGGTCTATGTTCATTTAAATATTAAGAAGATAGAAGAACATAAATATAATAAGCTTGCGTAACTTAGCTATTTTATTTTTATTTGTAGTCTCACAATTCTTTTCTTAAGTAGATGTTTCAAAATTTTTAATAATAGTGTACTTGTGTGATATCTTCGTGATGTAGTGCCCTTTATTTCGGGGTAAATTCCACTGCGAATTTTAAAGCGTTCCACTTTGCCCCACCAGTGGGGCGCCTTGTTGGGGGAAAGTGGAATCATCCTGCAGAGGGAAACCTTGGATAAAGGCCGTTATAGTATGTGACGTATTGTGTTGTTGTTTTTAACTACTGAAAAATAAATGATTTATGAACATTGTTTTGTCTGTATTTCGCTGAGAGAATAAGCTTTGCTATTGCAGACGATTTTTTCATAATATTTTTTGTTCATTAAATGTTTCTGTTGTTTGCTTTCTTTATATTTACTGTTAGATTTAGGGTTTTTGTTGGTGTTCACTAGAAGATAATCTCTTTTTTTTTGTTATCACTATCATACATTTTATGAATAAAACTTTATAATATATATTTAGCAATATTGTCCAGACATAATCGACGCTCGCTAACAAGGCGTTCTACTCAATTATCTCCACATGCTCCATTTAACAAAGTCATCTAAAGAACTTCATTTTCTAAATCTATTAAAGTGTTTGATAGACTACATAACGCTGTAAAAAGCTTCGCATAAGATGCCGGGTAACCAATACGGAAAATCGGAACAAGGCGCGAGCAAAAAGCACGACGGCATTGCGGGTATAAAGCGATTTTTACGCGATAATTCCGATACATAAAACATTTCATTACAGGCACTAAAGCTATTATTCAAAGATATTTATTCATGTCGAAAGATTGCCTTTCTTTTGTGAGTGGACAATGGCTTCGTAGGGCATTATTCCATTTGCGAGTCTTCATTGTGGCTCGCGTGAGTCTTGTTTCGTACGCGGTATTCTATTCTTAAATTAAATGGAGCTAAGATTGATGAGTCTCGACACGACCTGTGACACGCACTACCGAACGTAACGCGTACACAGTTTGTTTGGAATGCTCTTTATTCCACCCTTTACAAGCGGCAATTATTGGTATAACGATCGTCGCTATAGCCAACATCTTTTGTGTCCGAGCAATGAGCCAGCTAATAGGATTTTTTGTATATATACGTCCATAGCAGCCACATTAAATTGATGTTAATTTATCAGCCTCGTAGGTGCTGTTACATCCATCAGTATCAAAACGTCAAACAACACAAACACGCGAGTGAGTCCTAATGAAGGCACATAAAATAAATTTTGAATGTAATATTTCTATGTTCGTTTTGGTAACTGCATGCCGGATTAGAGGATGATATGATTATTTTATGATTTTAGTAATGGCTTTGTTTGATATCGTTCGGTAATCACATGGATCAGTTTTTATAAAATATTTTCCATTGACTTCGGCATAATACACAATTGTTTTCCACGACATTATTAACTTATTGTATAGAGAACGTGCAGAACTAGCTATAATAAGACTAGCTATAATTAGTATAAAAGTGGCATAAAAGTGAGCCGTGTGGTAGCGGCTCATTAAAATAATACATAATACTACCAACCCATCTCTTCCCTTGGGTGTCGTAAAAGGCGCCTAGTGGACTTAGAACTGAATTTTTTTTTTCGAGCCTCTGAAGGAGGACTTTTTACCTTCCCATGCGGGAGAAGGAGGTGGTGAATCCCTCATTGGATACCCACCGGCCGGCCGGGGGTTATGTCGGACTCCTACCGACTAAACACCACCTTGCTTTAGGCCACTTAGGGCTTTGGTAAAGCATAACCTGAATGCGCCCCCTTCCTCAGGAAAGGGAGAGGTGCGGATCAGAACTGAACAAACATCCAATTGTTTATAGCGGCGACAGGCTCACCACCTGTCACTTTGAGTGCAGTCACTGCTTTGTGATTCGCAGACTATGGCAATGGACTGCTTTTGAAAGAAGTATATTTTAAATAATATAAAGAATTATTTATTTTTAACTCGTTATTTACTGTGACCATATTGTCATGAAGTTGACTTAATTTTTTTTATCTTTTCGGCATCGTGTCTCTGACTACAAAGAATACAAAAGCCTTCGAATAATAGTACCGATTCTATTAAAGTCATTATATAATCTAATTGGAATGTTTGTGCTGCGGCGGAGTGTGCTCCCATTGCACAATTTAAGTTGGATCCAAAGTAATGGTAAATAAGCCACGGATACGAAAATATATAAATTACGATTCTGGCGTATTTTCTTCCTATCTATGGTTGTTGAGTTTACACAAAGCTTATGAGCACAGCTAAATAACTATGAAATTTTGCTGTGCACAAGCTTGTATTCTCATGAAAATAAAATAAAAGTAAATTACATTTCTGGCGTTCTTCCTTCTGTGTTATAGATTGATTGTTTAAGTTAGACAAACTGTTCGTATAAGTGTACGTGTACAGGTGTATAAGTTTTAAATGACAGTTTTTGCACATAATTATTTGTTTAATTTCTTTTATTCGTATGTTTTATTTTTTTTTAGGTTTTTTTTGTTAGCTTTAAGGGAGGAGCTAAACTGTTTTTTTTAAATAGTAAGTAATAAATTGTACTTGTAGAATTGACTTTAATACTTGATACTTAAAAAAAAGTTTATAAATAAAATGTTATGTTTTCTAGTAAGGATTAATATTAATAGTAACATTAATATTTTCAGATTCATTAGATTTTAGCATTACTTATTTTAACATTACCGTGAGAAATTCAGGCTCCTATACCAGCACTGGCCTAGTATGGGTTGGCGGTAGAAGCCTTGATAGAAACGGTTGCCACTGCAACAGAGATCAAAGTGTCTTCTGAAGAAGAGACCTGTATTACTTTGGGTCCATTGCTCTTTAAGAAAGTCAGGTAGAAATTGAGTTTTTTAAACATGTGATGTCGTAACAAATGTATAAAACGAAATAGTTACAAAAATACTTTTGGAAAGTCCTAGAATTGTTTTATAATAGTGAAATGGGTGGAGTTATTTTACTATAGATATTAAAAAAAAAATGTAAATGGTAACGATGGTGAGTGGCACATGGGAATAAACTGCGCATAGGGCCTGCGCGTGAAATTGGGCCACGCGTGGTAGTTACGCAGCCCTGTAATTTGACGCCGGCCGCCTTCCCCGAAAACTAACCGTACACTAGATCTAATGCTACACCCATTGTAAACAAAAACCACAGACTTCGCTAAGATGACTTAAATATTATATAGATTGTGTGGAGATAGGAATCAGTTCCCTATTGAACAAAATTTTAAGTTGGAAACCGAAGGTTTTAAAAATTATATCGTGTAGAGGAGATCAAAGATTGACTTTTCAAAACTGTCTTTTAAAGATTTTTTTCATTCCTTTAAGCTAGATTTTTTTTTGGTTTTCTTTAAAAAAATTCGGAATGTTACGTTTGTGTGTTTAATACATTCCTGTATCTCCATATCTTCTGCCTATAGTATAAAGTTCCAATGGTTTATGCAGTAGGCTGTAATTATTTTTATTCCAACCATTACACTTACAAATTTTTTTACATTAGTTTATTATAAAGCATTTTATTATTGAAAAATAAATGTTTATGTTGTTTGTATGGTAGGCCGCTATTAGAGAGGGCCCGTCGCTGAGCGACTTAGTTCGGACCGATTTTTATCTCAAACGGTAAGCCGACGTTTCCATTCTCGTAATTACAGAGTTTAGGCCAAAGAGTGAATTATTACGGCGGTAATCAACGAAATAATTGTTATTCGCTGTTAGTGTTTGAGCGTTTTTGTGGTCGCGGCGTTTCTCGCAGCAAATTGAATTTTGTTCGTTCGCGGGTAGCTGAGCTAGCCGTTTTTATTCACTGTTTTTGTCTATCGCGCTAATAAATTACAGGTTTTAACGTACGTGACTGCGTATGTAGCTGATAATCTGTGATTGTGTACTTACGAATAGGATTAAAATTTTAGTACACGGTCGCTGAGTCTAATAATTAGTTCTAATTTCTGTTTATTGCTGTGTTTGAGTACCTGTTATTCTTTATTGTAATATGATCTACAAAAGATATCTGTTAAATTGTGGTGTGTAATTTTAAACACTTTTAATTTAAGCGATCGAGATCTGGGGAGAAATTAAAAATTTAATCTGTCTTGGCTAAAGACGAAATAATTGGCTTCCTCTGTTACGCTAAGATGATTTAAAATCGGTACATGTATTATTTTTTTGGGATGTAAAACAAATTATCAAAAGTTTTGGAAATAACCGATTTTATTTCTATGAACTTCTATAGTTTTTATTACACTAAACATAGAAAGCCTGCACGATACATGCCCATAAATATAGTTTAGTCAACAAAAGAGCAAAATACAATAAAAAATGCTTCCGACGAAAAAACAACTATTAAAGCAAAGCTTCGTGCCTTACCCACTAACCCATTACTTATTCAAGGCAAACTAAAGCTTTTAAAACAAAACATGGAAACTACGAGGCAATTTATTTTCCTAGGGCGGCGCCCTCCCTCGCAAATTCATTGCTGGCAGAACGCGGTGCTTCCGTTGCCTTGACTCACTACTATAGACCATGCAAACACAACACAATACAGCTGAAACAAAAGTTTAGTGACCAATACTGGTTCTAACAGACTGCCGATAATTACGCCCGTATCGGACGGTCAATGGACACTGTTTAAACTGCAGTTTTCTTTACTAATGTTGGTTTTTTGTATAAGTGCGGTAGCGTACAAAGATCGCGATTGTGAGGACCTGACGTGCCTCTGACTTCGTTTGCACAGCCGATGTTTAAGGGAAAACTAACATAAACTTTGATGCACTTCACGCGAGACATGCAGTTTGCTGGATTTATTGATTTCGGTCAGAACAGCCGGCGTCGTGTTTTGCTTTTGTTTATCGCCAACTTGGGTGATTAGGCGCTCGGAAAATGTTAGCTTTATTACAGATACATGTTAGCTTCTTGCATTTTTTGTGGTTTGTATTTGGCTTTTGTTTTAGGACTATGTGTAATATAGCGGTAGACCGTGAACTCACGTTCTGAGATGGATTTCTCTGTTTCATAAAACTGTTTGCCAAATGTTACGAGTAAGACATTTGGCATCTTGAGGGTCGGGCGAAAAGTCAATTTTTCGTGTGCGTTTTTAATATGACACAAATAAGCGGAAAATATGTCCGAAAACGTCGAAAATTTTACGAAATATAATCTTTTTAAGTTTATAAATATTTTGAACAAATTTTTTTTTACAGAAACAGAAAAATACTTTCTTAATCCGAATAACAGCGATGATATGTCCAGATATTCTCAAATTAAAAATGATTTTGGTATTACGTTTGTATGAAAAATTTACTGTTCACCGGACCCTTAATATGGAAAAAAGTATCGACTTTTTTTGTTATTCGATTCCTGGTTTGGGTAAGATTTATTGAGAAATTTGAGATAGCTGATTCATTTAAAATTAAATATATCCCCTTATTTTCTCACTGTACTGCGATACAGACTGAATGTGATTGATGAGACTTGGGATTTCAGATACACAGGGAAAGGAAATTACTTCCTTCCACTTGTTGAGATCCTGATCGATCCATTTCTTTCTTTTATATATGACAACATAACATATGTTGAACACCCACATTTCGCATTTCAAATTAGATATATGTAGTAAATGTATTTCATTAATTTATTAAAGCTTTATTCTGTCATATGTTCCGTTAATTCCTTTCTATTTTATTCAATTTGTCTTGGAGAGCACTTGTAGAGTGTGGTCATAAAGACACGTCACGCAGGTGGAATAAAAGTGCCGCCTGCGCCGGCGCAGTCGCCCACGGTTTGGTTACAGACTAACATAATGCCAACCGTATGAAAACTTGTTTCTTAAAATGTAAATTTTATGGACCCTGTTTTACAAAATTGGATTAATGTAAAATTGTTATTCTTTTCTTTTAAATAACAGATATTTTTTACAAATGACAAATAAGCTCTTAGTCTTCATCTCACCTGATGGTAAGTAACGATAAGGCTGAAGGTGGAAGCGAGCTTCACCTGCTTCTCAACAACTGAGGAACTGGCTATCTTACCTCTCATTGCCGGAACACAACAATTCTGTTATTATCGCGACAGATTTAGGTAAGACGGTGGTAGATAGCCAGGCGGGCTTAGAAGAACTACCACCAACCAAACCGAGCAGAAAAACTTTTGAATCGAAACCGGACCTCCCGATCAACTCCGTGTGGTGTGAACCTATTAGTTTTGAGCCAAGCAAAATTATTAAGTATGGACTTCAATCAGGCGCCAAAGAAAGTGAAGTGTGCAAAATATGAGGACCATTCTGTAAATAGTTTTGAACTCAGAAAAGATTGCAGATTATGATTCTGAATGTTGCCAGTAAAATTTCATGGTCTATTTTTTTCCGACATGGGATTCCTCCTCCGTTTCCTACTACCATGAACATATAATATTTGGGTATATACTGCAGATACTGAGATTTGAATTAACTAGTAACAAACTATCTAGTATAATCTAAAATACTTTGTATTCATGAATTTTAATTTTTTTTAAGTAGTATATAAAATACTTTCTCATATTTTTGTTCTCCGCAATAGTTCTACTGCAATATTGCACTCTTCACGTTCACCAAGATATGTAATTCAATAACAATAATCGGATTCTCTTTAACGCCGACTTGTGCCGTTCATTCATTCTCGAGCAGCATATTTGCCTCCTTTGCTGTTCAAAATTGAGCGTTATTCTTTGTAATGTAAGGTGTGTTATAGAAGGTTTTGTTTTTGAGTGTATACGTGAAGATTTCAGATCAGCTCGGTGGTGATACGGCTGGTTTGAGCTCGCAAGTAACAAGTGCTACGTGAGCTCTCGCCTTATTGTTCCGTGCTTTATAGCTGTATAGAGTGGGTTGCTTAGTAAGCACTGGTTATTTCAAGAGATGATTAAAGGTTACGAATGTATAGTTCAGCTGAGCCGACTTTGTTGGTACTAGAAATCTGGATCTACAAAGATTTTAATATTTTTTTGTTGAGCTTAATTGCAGTGCAGCTTTATTTTGAAGACAAAGATTAACTAATAACTTGTGACTGCAACTTGCGATATTTTAAGATAGTTCCTAGTAAGAAATCTGTTGATTTTGATTTCAATTCCATACAGTTTTTGCGAGTTGCGCGTACAATCAAAAAGTTGACAAACACAAAGACAAAAAACTATTGAAAGAGCTATATTAGAAGTCTCAGCTCTAATTATCGAAACTACGAGAGAATTTCAACGAAAGCTATAAACTTCTTTAATTATTGTGACTTCACTTTGATCTATGTTAGTGTTAGAGCTTTATTTAATATTCAATGTTTCTGATAATAAATCTGTAGAGGTCAAGCTCTACAGTGATACAGTGTTTATCGAATAGAGCCTCTTTGCGGACATGCTGCTTTTACACTGACCAGAAGTCGACGCCCGGCGGCGACTGCATTAGCCATGCGCGGTACCCGGCACACAGGGTACCTACAGCCACGCTCGCAGCGATAACTCTGCCTGTTTATACATCCAAATTGCGATCTCCCTGATTTGCAGATCCAAGATAAGGGGCAATTAAGCGGCCATGAATACGAGACGAGCATTGGCATATATATTCAGCCCGTTAATAAATAAAATCTTATATTTGCGCTCGCCCACCACCCAATGATATATAACGTTTGTTAATTAGGTTATCTCGCGGCCGGCATCTACAAAGGGCCAGACTTAAAAGGCTCGTTGATATTAAAACGCGGCATATAACTTTTATCATAAATCACCCTCTGGCCAAGGCGAGAGGGCGCGCGAAAACGTCTATGCCAAACAAAAAATATGCAAGTAATGACCGACGCACCCTGAGAGCTTTTTGAGTTGAGATGCTGCGTTTAGAATTAATTATGCTGTGAAGCCAATAACGTGGTGTTCGGGGACCAACTCCAAATTGTTTTCGGTAATTTGAAAAAAAAATCATTTACATTGCGACATTGTTAATGTGTATCGATATTCCAATAAGTTATACCGCTCTTAAATTGCTATCGTTATGTGAATTAGGGAGTAACCCGTGTGAAAGAAGTTCTTCAGACCGTTAAAATGAATAAGCTCTTAATTGTGACGACAATTTTAATTACCTTATAGTAATTGCTTCTTCTGTAGACGATTGTAATTTGTGTATATATTGAAACCAATTATTGGAAGTATTATTCCCAAGAAATGTAAATAAGACTGCATATGGAAGACGTTACGAAATTTTGACAATTTGGTTAAGTACTTATTAAGTCAAATTGTGGGTAATTACTTAACGTGAAATTTGTATTTTTATTCAACAAACTTGGAAATAAACTGAGAATCATCGAGCATTATAATTGGAATTAAATTTATATCGATACGAATATCTCGTCCATTTTCCCTTTAAAATACTTGGTTCAGTTTTAACGACGCGGCATTGATGAAGGATTAAGCGTTTTATTGCTTCAGGGTGTGGTTGATTTTTGCAGACAGTCGTGAGATTTTGTGATGTTTCAGATATTTATCGATTGTATATGCGGGCATAGAGCGAGTGGTGCAAATTCGTCACGGATGCTTATCGAGAAGGAGTCGATAAAGGCATGTCGATGGTTTATTATTACAGGCAGGCTCGGTAATCACACCAGCTCTGCTTTCAACGGCTCTCACGCGCTCATTATGCTCTATGTTGATCTTTTTAATGCCTTGTTCCTCGGAAAAATACTTACACTATACTTACTCTACTCCCAAATCGCATTTCTGCTGTAAGAGCAATTGGACATTGTAGTGAAACAAAAGTATAAATAAGAGAAAGCTTAGCAAATGACTAAGCAAAAATTAGATGATGTTGAGGGAGGAGCTCGGTGGCGTAGTGGTCAGTGCGCTTTGGTTTCGATCGAAAACAAAGCTACCTTCGCCATGGTCAGGTCGTGGATGGGTGACCAAGACTTTGTGATCTCGAGCTCCTCCGTGCTTCGGAAGGCACGTTAAGCCGTTGGTCCCGGTCGCATTTGTGACCGTTTCTATCCACCAACCCGCATTGGGCCAGCGTGGTGGTGTTACGGCCCATACTCCTCATGTATTTCTTTATGAGGAAGGCCTGTCCCAGCAGTGGGACGTATATAGGCTGATTACGAGGTTCTTTAGTCCAATTAGTTTAATTTTGACGCAAATGTAGGTACGGTTTGACATACTAATATAAAAATTATGTTTTGTATGTAGACATGTTTGATTTCAAATTACTTTTTGATTTAAGCATGCTTGTTAAGGTAAAAAAGGATATTTATATAAATCACTTATTAGGTCTCATCTTGAGTATGCTGTGCCCTTTTAGAACCCATTTTATAGTAAATATGTTGGAACTCTGGAGAAAGTCCAAAAAAAAATCCTTCGCAGTATGCACTATAGATGTTGTCACAAAATACTTCCTTATGTAGAACTCACTCAGAAATATAATTTGTTAACTAGAGTAGAGACAACACTGCTGTATGATTTGTGTCATAATAGATATGACTGTATCCCGTTAGTTAATAAGTTGTGCTATAGAGTTCCCACCAGAACGCACTGCCGTAATATGTGTCAAATATTCGCAACTCAATTTTGCCGTACAAATGCTGGAAAGCGATCCCCATTACATCGTTTAGTTCACTCATATAATATTAATTTTAACACGATTGATATTGCAGCAACACGTCCTGGTGTATTAGGTCCTTACCTATGAAATTGGTGTTTTGTATGGAGATTTTGGGGAATTCTGCATTTTCCATACTAAATTTTTTTAAGTTTTTTTCACAACGACAAATTCAAAGATAATAATATTTGGCATCTATTATTAGACAAGCTTTAGTAATATGTGTAATAACACACTTCATAAAAATTATTTATCGTTTTTAAGTGAATGCAAATAAAATGATGTATTCGGGAGGCACTTAAAAAGAGTTATCTCCGTGTCCAATTTTAACACAATTAAACTTTCAACAAATTATGAAAACAAATCAAAAGAGCTCAAAAATATAGTCTAATTTTAGACGAGGTAATTATTTTTTAGTTAATAGTTACAGACAAAATACTAAGAGAGAAAAAAACACCAGTTTCATAGGTAAGGACCCAATATTAAAAAAAAATTATGAATATTTTAACAAATAGCTAGATAGTGCTTTAAACTCTTCTCGCTTTAAGTTTATTAAAATGTCATGAGTTAATTTGTGGTAAAAGGTGCTGGTGACATAATTATTATTGTGTACCCAAATAAATAAAAAAAAAATAACATAAAGAATGAACATAAAGAATGCAACAAAATATTTTGAATTTTAAGGATATTTTTTTTATTGAGATCTTTCAATCATTGTTAGTATGTTGTTACAATCTAAATAAATTTATCGAGTTAAGTGAAGATTATTTTAGGACAAAATTTCCACACACTCACACACGTGATCTAAAAGTATATATACAAATATAAATAATGATAAAAATATGAAAAGAGGAAAACGAAAAAATAATAAACGGATAGGTATTCCATTTGATGATATAAGAATGCAATCTATACTTTTTTGTATTTAAATCCTGAAAGACTTCAGGCAGAAGAAAACAATAAATTTTTCCTAATAATTCAGCGATGGAAAACGAGGTGTAAGCGCGATTGAGAATTTTTACTTAAATTTTATTTTAGTCTCGTTTTTTTAAATTAAGTATGTAAATAGGAATACGAATAGCGGAATTTAATCATTAATGTTTAAACTACCAGAATAAGCCAGAAGAACCGGAATCTATAATATTTAAAGATATAATTTACAACTGTAATTTTAAAATAATTTTGTTACTTTGAAACTAGTCGTGTTCCATAAGAACCGCAATTTTCATCCGGAATCATCAGTTGGTCCTGTTTTGTGGGTAACGGCCCATGTAAGTTTTAATTCCAGAGCTTAGTCTAGCAATGGAACACCTTCAGGGATTTACAAGGGTCGCAAGTTCGATCGCCGCCTTTGCTGAACACTTTTAAATTCTCTTTTCATTTCAATATTAAAATTCAGTTGTAATTACTCGGAAAACTTTTATAAAACCAGACTTGTACAATCTGTATTGATGTAGCGACGACGGGGAGCTGTTTTTATTCAGTTCGAAAACCTTTCGTTCACGGATTCTTGAATCAAACGGAAAAAACTAACTCGTGACCAATGTCCACCAGTTTTTGTCAAAAACAGATATTTTGGAGCTATCTACTTTTCTAACGACTTGGTTAAATATTAGAGCCACATCTATTATTTTTTATTTTTCTGTTAAAAAATTAAAGCACGAATTAGAAACTTGTTTATGTAACAATTACGTGGAGTCACTAATTTTTATAGGCTGGAGTAAGTATAAACGTTAAGGAAGTAAAGAATTTTTATTTTGTTTTCTGTTTTTTACCTTAATAATTTTTACCTGCATAAAATTGAGTAATTCGTTTTTTTATAATTTTGTGATTTGCGTATTCGTTTGTCTATCTAAGGCTTGATATAAATAAAGGAAAAATTTCAGTAAACTTGATGGCATTGTTACGGTTTAATATCCAACTCACAAAAAATACAAACATTTTGAATTCTGATTTGTTCATTTAATTTGAATTTGTATTTCTCAATATCCAAACACTGCATAAATGTCAATTTTGTATTTATTGTGATGTCTCTAACAATGAAGGAGTATTTTAATAAATTAGAATGAATAAAAAAAAATGAACCAAAAATAAATAAATGTAATAAATAAGATTATTATATTATAAAATATGACAAGAATAATGTAACAAATATATGAAAAGGCTTGCTCTACATCAGGGATGTAGCGCGTGTATGTGTTGAAAAATTAATAAACTTATTTTTCAAATATTTTTCTTATTCTCTATTAATTAGGACATTTGTAACCAGGTCCTGCATAAGTACTTAAGACATGTGAATTAGGTAAACACCTCATTAACAATTTAAAACCACTTACATAGCCGTGTATTATCAACCCGCCGGGACTGTTTCATCTTGTCTGTAAAATTACAATGCTGAGAATTTTAATAACACTCATTCATCGTCGAATCGGTGTATAATTCAAATCTCTTTTTCTGTATCATCGTAATTTACATACGCTAAATAAAAAGCGGTGTCATCACAAAAGATATTTGGAGGCAATATAAACATAATATCAATTTAAATTCCTTGTTAGTGGAGCGAAAGCCGACATTATACCTGAATCTGGTGAAACCCTATTGGTCGGGAGGAGGGCCAATGGCACACCGCGGGGCGCGGGGAGCGGGGAGCGGCGGGGGCCGGCGCCGGGCGGCTCGGGCCCCAGCTCTCCTCGCCTCAGTTACTCTTTACATTCCGCATCAAAGTGACGTGCTCTCACATACGTGGTTTTGTTATTATTGACTTTCAATATTTGTTCCTTCAACGGTGGAAGTGACCATGCCGCGACCTTCGCGTGAATCTTATGGTGATCAGAAACCGCCATATTCGTACATCTCCTTAACTGCCATGGCTATCTGGAGTTCTCCAGAGCGGATGCTGCCGCTGTCGGAGATATACAGATTCATCACGGACAGGTTTCCGTACTACCGGCGCAACACGCAGCGCTGGCAGAACTCGCTGCGGCATAACCTGTCGTTCAACGACTGCTTCGTGAAGGTGCCGCGGCGGCCGGACCGGCCCGGCAAGGGCGCCTACTGGACGCTGCACCCGCAGGCCTTCGACATGTTCGAGAACGGCTCCCTGCTCAGGAGGCGCAAGCGGTTTAAGCTGCAAAAAGGAGAGAAAGACAACCTGAACGCAGAACTGGCAGCTTTGGCGAGTTTCAACAGGGCGTTTTTGGCTCGCCAGGCGGGAGCGCCGCCGCCGCCGCCGATGCCGACCGCCAGCTTGTACACGCCGGCGATGTGCCCTCAGCTGAGCCCGGAGCCGGCGGAGTTGCCCGAGGTGGGAGCGATGACGGTGTTGACTCGGGAAAGGCCGCGACGTGCTTTCACGATCGAAGCGCTGTTGGAGCCGGAGCCGCCGCGTGCGTCGCCGTCGCCGCCACAGCTGTTGCCGCCATCGCCGCCGCAGATGCTGGCGATGCCGCAGCAGCCGCTAGCCCCCGTGGCCCGGCTCGGCCTCCCGCTGCCACCTTACATGGTGGCCGCACGCTACCACGCCGAGCTGCTGCAGGCGGCGGCGCACGCGCTGCGCCCTTGCTACCTGCCGCCGCCGCCGCTGCCGGTCGCGTGACACCACACGCAACCACACTATCCCGGTAACTCGTGCAATGCTAGATTGTAAGTACGCTAAATAACCCTACCAATAAAAATATCTAACTATACATATTATCTCATAATACATAAACAGAAAACTTTGAGTCTTCTCATAGAAGTAAGTGTATGTAGTTTTTATTGGAGGGTCTGTATGTAACGTTATCAGAACTCCTATTATACAGTATTGTGAATTTCTACTAAGAATCTAATTCCAGACTGCATTTTCAAACCGTTTATTTCAAAACGATGTAGGTATTGAACACCAAAAATAAATAGCATTTCATGTCAATATGCATTTTTATAAAAAACTTTATATTCCGATTCCGAACTTTATAGTCCTTCAAAGTTAAGTCAAATGTGAAATATATAACATGATTATACTCTAATGTATAGGAAAAACAATAAATTATAGAGATCTCACTCGTAGGTACCGTAGTTTAGATAGTAAGTGTAAAATGTTCATATTTATTAAACTAATTCCTAAATATTCTGTTGGTTGCTCATAAAGATTTTTATTGAGTAATTTGCTAAAACTTTGTTGTTTATCTTAGTCTTAAGTAGGATGTACGAGTAGTACTTAATACCAGAAATAATGAAGACTTATGGCATAACTCACGTTTTGCTGGTGTTTGTAAATACGCTTCTCTATGATTTTATTCAATAAAATGTAGATAGTAATAAATAATAATGTATAGCGCAATGTTGTTGTACCTACACGGAAAATGTTATTTATTTTAGCTAAGAATTTAAGATTTTAATTTTATTGATAGTTTTTATAGACCATTACATATTGTAAATATTGTTTTGTTGTAATTAAACATACAGGAATATTAAACGGACAATTATTACGTGGATGTAACTTGTTTCATTGACATTTTATTACTATAACCTTTAATTAATATACATAATTATGTCCTTTTATTAAACCGATAAACCATACAATGAACATAAAAGTCTTTGATAACAAAGACTCAATATTTAATTTTGTAAAACAATGCTTATATGACTTTTTAGTTGATATAAACAGTTTTAAGTGTCAAGGCGCATGCAGTATAGACATTTACTTTAACTAGTTATCCTTCCCAGGATTGCATCGGTACTATATTATTAATACATATATTAATACTTCCTATTGAACCACTCTATCTATTTAAAAAAATCGCATCGAAATCCGTGGAGTAGTTAAAAATTTAAGGATACATAGACTTTGTAGATATTATTCTCTGATATTGCAGTAAAAAAAATATTAACACAATTTAAATTTGCAACGGTATATTGTGTCTATGCTTATTCCAGTCGTTTTTGGAGCAGTAAATTCTTCGTGGGAGGTGAAGACTCAATAGGTAGTGTTGTGGATAAAAAACGTACCTCCGGTGGTCTTTTTCACGGTGTAATAGGGCGCGTCGCACTCATTTGTCCGCTAATAAGTCGTGATATTGGAATGTTCGGCGCTGAATCATGCCCAACCTTGTTAAGGGAAGAACGGTACTGTTAAAAAAAGAAAATCGTTGAATAAAATTAAAAAATATATATAATATTATGAAAAGTAAAGAGTAATATAAAAACTATTTTGAAGAAGTTAATTATTTATTTATTTAGTAAGCACTCTTACAGCAATACATATGAAACACATACAAACAACACAAAAACATCATCCATTATATGCTTGCTACTTAAAAGTGTACACGACATTTAATGCAGAATTTTACAATAAGAAAATGAATAAAAGATCTCTTAAACTAAACAAAATTAAGAACCCGAACAAAATTCGACTTCGAGGGATAGATTTCAGCAGTTTACCCAATTATTAAAATTTACAAATAGTTTTTTAATCCCTTGGCGGTCAGCGCGAACATCGGTGCTCGCAAACAATAGATGTTTCTATTCGGCTGATTTACGGACCATTTATTAGTAACAAGTTGTTGTCAAATTTTGACAAAACCACAAAATGTTTGCAAAGACATTAAAAATATCGACTTTACGTTCCTTAAATTTCATATTTTATTCATAAACGAATGAGGCATATAAAGTTCATTATTCCGTAGATGGTGTAGTTATCTTACAGGCATTAATTCTGCACAATTTTAGATATGGAATTATCTAAAAATAGATTTAATTATTTATGTGGTTTTTCTCATTTAGAAAACAGATTTGCTGTTACTTTTACGGAACTACAATCACATTAAGCACTTATAAAAGCCATAAAAGTTGCCTTAGTATGGTCTCACTTCTACCACAAATTTAAAAATGTTTAAAAATATGATGTGAACCATCATATTTCTTTCTCCGAAGGTAAGACTAACCTACATATAATAAAACCGTAGGTCGAATGTCTGCACATAGAAAAAAAATGGTTAAAACCAAGTCAGGGAATGTTTCTTTAAAATTTATTTGTTTGTCTGTTTGTACGGGCTAATCTTCGAAATGACTTGACCGATTTTAATGAAATTTTTCATGGCGATACCTTATATCCCTGGTCAACATCTTAAATACTTTTTATTCCGGAAAATTTAAGGTAACCAAGTATGAAGTCGCGGGTAACAGTTAATGTTAAATTTATCTTAACCCTAGAAGCCCAATCTACGTCATAACGACGTACACGCCGACGAGTTATCGTCATGTCATTTACATTCGTGACCGGATTGTCACGACCGTCTGAACCAAGTAAATACCCGCCGAGACCTTGCAGAAGATGGCAGTGTCGCATTGGTAAGTGCCACCATTTAGTCGTCAACAATATTTCACGTCAAATCGACGTATGCTTAGGCTTTATGGAACTTTTAGTTATTAACCTGTCAATGGTCAATAAACCAGACTCAATAGAAACATCTATTGTTTGCGAACACCAGTGTTCGCGCTGGCCCTTATGGGGTAAAATACAAAATGGCGCATCGTCAACATTTGAAACCTGATGAATTATCGACTTTATTAGAAAATGAGAACTATTATTTTCCTTACGTGATAATATAGCGAATTGTTTTTGTTTTGGCATAAAAACAACTACAACAATTCCTGTGATGAGCCCGAACAAAAAAAAAAACGACTGATTGAATTTTGCAGTTATAAAAAAAGGAGGATGGTGAAAGTACAGTCAAAAAGTTATAGGTATGTGGTGAAAATTAATGTTCGTCAAAACTGCTTAAAAATATTGTTTTTTATTATTTTATGTATTTGGTATCAATAAGAATTGATTAAATTCAAATTCTAATGAAAAAAAATTTATACGGTTGATGGTCAAGGATTTTAGAGAAAATTCCAGAGGATCTCATTTTTGGTTCAATTTTGTTATGTTTGCAAAATTATATTGTAATGTAAAAATTACAACTTGTATTTTTATTTGATTACAGTACATATTTAAATAAATTATTTAGAACTAGTATAAAAATTAAATAAAAAAAATTAAAACAGAGTTTAAAAATCACACTTCATTATTATTGGGCTTCTAGGGTTAAAAAAATTGGCATCATTTATACACATGAAGGACAAGAAAAACATACACTATAGGAATCTTATGATCATTTGATCATTTCACCGGTTTTCAGTGCTGTACTGTTAACACTGTAGTTTGATAGATTTTTTCATATTATTTTAATGGCAGAACAGTTAAAAATATTAATATACTCGTAAATAAAATCTTATGATACGTAAATTGAGTTGTACTTAGCAATTTTATAATGAAATGTTATTTTCACATTTGCAATGAAAAAGGAATAGGTACTAATGTAAAATTAAAAAGAAAAAAAACTTTGTGTGTTTACATAAAACTTCATATTTTCGCGATAAATGTTTATTGAAATTTTATCACAGTAAGTTTCTAAAACTTATGCAAAATACAAAACTACATCAATACAAACTCTACATCCAAGGCAAATGGCGTTTTCATGTTAATTAATTCTTTTGTAGTTACATCACCATTTGTTATCTTAGATGTTTTAATTTGCTTAAGAATTTTACACATTTTGTCAATATTGATTCTGCACGTTGTTCAGGATAGAAAAATACATATCATTATTTCGAATAAAGTTAATAAGAGGCAAATTATTTAATCAGGCTGTTCCTCTACACGTGTAAAGCGGTGTAAACTAGTTTTTTTAGTTTGAAAAGTGATAATTTATTGTTCTTTGGAACCGGTTCTGATTATTATATAAATATCCGTTCAATTATTAATTTATTATACAGTGTGCCGTTCGTCAAATAAGGTTAATAATTGGTTGACGTCATTATACATATTAATACATTTACATTAACATTAATGTGGAAATTTTTCGCATAAAAGCTAAAGAGAGTTGGGAAACTTTATAATTTGTTTTTTTGGATAGATGTAGTACATACATAGTGTTAAAAAGAGATGTTTGGGTGGATTAAACAAGATTAAATAATTAAAGCATACTTAAATGGTATAACAGGTAAATTTGAGGAGAGTCGATGTTGCGAAATTAGGGACATTCTTCAATCGAAGGCATGCCAGGATCGTAGTAACTGAAGAACATTATCCTCTATCCCATCGGCCAAAAGCGTTATTATTAATGAAAAAGCACTTAAAGTTTATTGTAATCTAGTGTTATGAAGGTCTAATAGAAGTTTTATGTACTCCATATATACACACCGTTACTTTTTATCATCACTGATAGTTTTTTTAAACATTGACTTTAAGCAACTAATGCTTCTTGTTTTACGGATACTAGATGACGGATAAATATATTTAATAGATAAATACATATAAATATCCTGAATAAATATCAATATATATAAATATCCGAGACTGGAGAACAAATATCTGAAAATTCATCAACCACCGGGGATCGAGTCCAGAACCTCTCGAGATGGCAACGCCTTGAGACCGGCATACGGACTACTCGACCACGGAGGTCGTCTATGTATATCTATATATGTTTAAACATATTTAGGTAACATTTCTAAATCACAGGAACATATGCCCTATGTACTAAGATATCGAACTTTAAAAATACCTACACAACTTAATAGTTACAATCACATCAAGCCATATGGCGGTATTTTTTCTGTCACATAATAGATGGACCAAGGTGTAAGGTAACACCTATCCTTGTATCCTTGCTACATATCCCATTAAGGCCAATCAAATCATAACAATAAATATTTGTAGAGCAGCTGTTTGAGGAGGATCATTACACCAGCCTAAAATAATAATCGGCTCTCTTAGCACTTCTGTTGACGTTTTTGCCCGAACACCTTTGCACGAAATATCGTGTAGCCTATAATTTCAAAATTAATATCTAACACATTGTGCCTATCCGTCTGTCCGTCCATTCGCCGTTTTTATAGCTTTCCCGACACCGTAACTGGTAATTATTTCTACCACTATAGCCTTAAGGGCTTCCAAAAATATCCGTTAGGCCAATTTAGACCCTATCCAAACAAGGATAAGTGCGATACAAGTCAACAAGCATTGGATCGATTTAAGGGCTCGGTTCCTTTGTTCTGTTTTAACTGTTTTAAACATTGTATAAGCTGATTAAAAATTTAGATATAATTATATCTGTAATAGTAAGAAGATCACACTTAACTAGTTTAGATACCGTTTATATTCTCATATCATTGTATTTTATTGGCTTTTTTCTGTTTTATGTCGTTGAACTTATTTGAACATTTTACATAAATAAAGAATTTATAGTAGATATATTGCTTCCTTCGTTATAGAAATATCTATCGCTTTTATTTCATGACAGTTGTGAGTATAACATTGAGTCAATAACAAATTTATTCAATAAAACGTTCTACGAACGTGCCTAACGTTGAGGCGACAAACAATCGCGTCTACTCATTGAGAACGATTCTATTCTTAATCAATTGCTCCTCCCATAGGGAAGAGACAATGTCGTCATGGCTATCAAAATTCTACAGAACACGAAGCAAAAAATATGTAAGCATACATTGCGGGAAGTGTATGTAGTTGTTTCAAGTTGAATTGTAAATACACGGCGGTGGATACTGTGCTAGGTATTGTGTTCAATCGTGTTGGAGGGTAGGACTGTCGTCGGCGTGCGTCGGTGCCGGCAAAGACGACCCGCTGGTTCCGGTTATTGTGTCTGCGCCCGCCCCCCGAGCTGACCCAAACCTGATTTGTACTATCAAACAATTGACTCTAAATATATTTTGTTACCATTATAAGCGGACGCATTGGAGCGGATTGTTTCTTGTCATTTTAATTTCTTTGGTGCGGCACATGGGCCATTCAATCAATTCTAATATAATCAAGAATGAGGAAAATGTTTTAAATTCTATTGGCTTGATTCTTGAATACAGTTCTAAAGTTTTCGTTGAAAATCTGACAGATATAGTAATGATAAGTTACCATTTTGCGTTCATTTAACGATGCAAAATTTCATTAATTATCAGTTCTAAGTACTCTATTGAGTAAGAGCACAGCGAGGCCCGGTTAAAATTATGAAAGTCTCTGTCACTAATTGCCTTTAATAGTAACTGATAATTACATTTCTTTTTAACTTCGTAATGGACGGTGGTGGCAGGATGTCTCAGTGAGAAAATATAAAGACCAATTACGCTTTAATTGATTAAGACTTGACGTGTAATAGCCACGTTTTATTCATAATAATGGTTTATATAATTGTTTGTAGTTATTAACAAATGCACAGCTTGATATAAGGCCTAGATATCATTTGATTATTAATTGTTAACATTCATTATTACCTGTGTACACAGCTTATGTTATGCCCATTCCTGCATGTTGCATGCATATTATGAACAAATTGTGTCCGTAGCTCATGATATAGGTGCTCAACTACTAGTGTTTGTTTTATCTGTAATTACAGCTTTTATTACACGCTTGCTTAAGCTGCATACAACTATGTTGCTAATACTTTGAACAGAACAATATTATGCAAATAGAATTCCTGGGAGCCATGTTTTCCTTCACA
This sequence comes from Parapoynx stratiotata, assembly GCA_910589355.1. Classification (NCBI taxonomy): domain Eukaryota; kingdom Metazoa; phylum Arthropoda; class Insecta; order Lepidoptera; family Crambidae; genus Parapoynx; species Parapoynx stratiotata. Next base: position 13,769,593 of record OU342458.1, read on the forward strand.
CTGTGTTGGAACCAACAAATACCGTGTCAATGATTAACCGCGATATAACTAATGATATTTCGTAGTTGATACAAGGATTTTTGAAACGAAAATAGAAACAGCTGCACCACAGCGCCGGCGCCGGCGAGTATTCCATATATTTTGACGTAAAGCGCGCGCGTGGCTGTGAAACGATGTTAGGTCTCTTGTAATTGAAAGGGCGCGCGTGTGGCCAGCGCTGGCGGCTAGCCTACCTATAAAACCACCCATTGTTGTGGTATTTGACAACTATGGCCAAGTGCTTGTATTGCCGTTTTCAAGATATTGTTGTCTCAAGGTTCCAGGTTTGAGTCATGTTTATCTGTTAAGGGATTTTGCTGATTCAGAAAAAAAGATAATATTAATAAATAGTGTTCTTGTAGTTTTCTAAATAATAAGAAAAACAAATAACTATAAACAGCCAAACTCAGGCAAAGTTTTATCATAATCTTTGACTATTTTTGCATTCTAAATCATTTAAATATAAAAAGAGCACCCTTCATCTAAGTTTCTATGGATGAAAGGGCTTAATCAGTTGAAAATGCCTTTTTCAATTCAATTACATCCCTATTAGGATTATTAAAAGGACACACAAAAAGTGCAACTTAGCCTTCTCTGGGACCGGTTCTCTGGTAAAGTGATAAATCGTGGCATAATGCGATAATGTTATGCTCGTTCGGGCGTCGTCAAACACTTCCGTCAAAGATACAAGCCACAAACCAGATACGTACAGAAGGCAATCTTATGTACTTCAATATTCATACCTACACGGCGGTCATGCGGGTTTTTGGTTTTTTGGGTTATACACAAAAAAACTATCGTGGTGACTGTCTCGGACCGGTTCAGACCACTGCCATGCCAGCTCGAATTTAATTACCTACTATCGATTTATATTTCTCGTTACTATTTCGTTTTCAACAATACAACAAAATATTTTGTTTATATTTGAACCGGTCCGAAATATTCCATCCATGAGCGGTGTCTAACTCGCCTTGTATTTTCTTTATTAAGCCTAACTGATTGCCGCCGATGGCATATAAATTTAAAAATATAAATAAATATCGTCAAACATCACCTCTCAACTAGCCCATATTATGCAACAAATGCTGCTTGTGTTACGGATACTAGACAAAAAAAATTGTCCCCACGGGGATCGAACCCAGAACCTCTCGAGATGGCGGCGCCTTGAGACCGGACAGACAACTCGACCACGAGGACGTCCGATATTCAGCTTCGCACAAAGTTTTTTAAAATGACGAGAACTTTGAAGAGTCCTGTATAGGAGCACTGTGTGTGTATGGAGATTGTCTTCTGTATGTAGCTATTTTTTGCTTTCGTCAAAAATCCAAGGATCGGATCCGTTACTAATCTATATGCTAATCTATGATTGTGTGTAATTATCGGTTAGCTACCGACGTTACCACATAAAAAAAATATGATCGACCATTTTTTAACTTGGTTTGTGGAGAAACTCCATATTAATTACTAAACACCTATTAACTACTTCCTAATTGAATGGAAACAAATGAAGAAAGTGAGATATTAAACAACTATTTTATACTTTTTCTATCCTGGATTTTCTTACAATTTTTTTTACAAAAAATTTAATTTTGAGCAATAAATCTGTATCTAAAAATCTCTTCTTATTGGTTGATTCCATGTCACGTTAAGATTTTAAAAGATTACTTGTTTATTTGGTAATATAATCTGTAATCTGAATATTACGTTACGAATAGTTATCGCATTAGAATTTAGCGCCAGGCCCAATATATAAAAAAACACATAAGCAACTCTACCTGTAGCATTTTACGTCCATTAGGTTTCAATTGTTTGCTAATAACAATTTTTTGCACAAATTCGGCTTTTCGGCTGTCCATTACAAAGCGTGTTTTTTGTGTATCAACTTCTTTTCTCTAAATGAAGTTTTATTCTTATACGAATAAAGTCGAGATTGATTTGACGTTCGTGGGGCGGTTACGTGATATATTGCGGCCGTGTTGTCATTAGGTCACGTATGGCGGGCCTCGGTGTGAAATGAGTGGTCGTCCGTTTCATCTCGCCGCCAATACCGTTTTGTTCGGTCGCTTTTTGTGGCGCGCGTTTAGGATTCAACCACTTTTTTACCATGTTTGTAATTCCGAATGTGTGGGACTTAACACGTACCCATTGTTAATCCATACCTGTTTGTTATTGTTGCATTCCTCTACTTTAATAAGTTGTATTGTAGTAAAATTTGTTTATTTAACTTTTTGTAGTTTGTTCGTGACTCAAGTTCTTAGAACGTTAATACAAGTGCTAGGAAGTCGGCGCTATCGGTGTCCATTAGACAAATTGTAAGTGATTTTGAGTTTGTGCTCATAAACGATTTATTTAATGTTTGCACGCGAGGTAACAAAGTGTCTGGATATCAATTACACGAATGAAACATTTGCATAAAATTAACTATAAGCTATTAAATTGATCGCTTGTTATTGAGTAGCTATGTTTATAGATTGCCTTTTTACGTTATGAAACTGTATCAAACTTTATTGCGATTTTACTACTTGTTACAAATACACGAACGGACTTTATTATTTCTGTTATGTGACTGATTTGCGAAAGTTTAAATATGTTTTATGGACATTTAATCATAAATCAATCTCGCTTTAGTAATTAGGTCAGCAGTTGTTAGCAGCAATACCTAATATGGTTATAAGATAGCTTGATAAAATAAATATCTTTAGACATTCATACCTATCAACTAGCCCCATTTTAAGCAACTTGTGTTACGGATATTAGATGACGGATAAATATATTTAATAGATAGATACATATAAATATCCTGAATATATTCAATAAATAAAACATCGAAAACTGGAGAACAAATGCCTTAATTCACCACACAAACATCTCAAACCTGGGATCGAACCCAGAATCTCTTGAGATTGCAACGCCTTGAGACCGGCGTACAGACCACTCGACCATGTTTACTTTGCTACGAAAATCCAATATTTAGGCGATTTAGGCAATATTAATCCAATTTTTTTTTACCCAGACGTCGAACTCATAACAACAACAACAACAGTTTGCCTTCAAAATGCTGACAAAAAGAAAGGAGACGACAATCGGAACAGAAGGGTAAGTTAATGGCGCCGTGTACCAGCACCCTGTGTTTATTAACACATCAAACATTTATTCTGCAATAAGCCGACTGATGTGGACGACTTAGCGACATGTGGATTATTATAATATTTGACAAGATTTTTTACAAAAAGTTTTTTTACAAAAGTTTATGAGGGTAAAAAATTTTTGGCTGTATAATTTTTGTCCTTTGTCACAAGGCAAAGTAAACAATTACTGATTATTTTTGGTGATATTTAGTTTTTAATGCGTAACTTTTTTAAAATATTTGTAAAATGTAAAGATTAGGATATCTGTAAATTAAGGAATATAGGTACTAGAGCCACAACGTTACGTTGTATATTTTAGATATATACATATAGCTATAGTGACAAAAAACATTTCAAACTGTGCAAATGTTCTAATAATGTATTAAGTTATGTCATGCGCTATATATCTTGCTATGTTACTGCTGTATAAACATCATAAATATGTCAAATTATTTTGTACTGGAATATTCCAATCATTTTCTACTTAGAAATTTTATAATTTGTTACACTTGGCATAATTCGCTGATAACTGAAATTATTTTACAATTGATATTAAACTCTAAACGCAATGGTTTTTTGATTGTTTGTAAATTATAGAATTAGATAGTTAAATGTGATTACAATCCCAGTCACGCATTACGCATAACCGAATTAGCATTAAGAACTTTTACATTTTTTATGAAGAATTGCCACGGCTGATGTATTAAAATTTTGAAACGGTCAAAAATTTATGTTGGTATATTGTTAAATAAAAATGTTAATTATAACCGAAAATGCTCTTGCAACATTAGAATCAGAAGTATAATAAAATTCCTCTGAATAAATATTTTTATTTTAGTTGGAAGACATAAATCAAAAGTACATTTTCAATAATGAATAAATTATAATCTGTAATTATCATGTAAAATGCAAAATGCAGTATAGCAGTCATTAAATGCATTACACTAGATCACATTCACGAAAGAAATTATTTGAGTAAGTCCTTACAAATCATGTTATTAATTGCCAAAGTAATCTGCAATATAAAAAGTATATGTACATTTGCGGTTCCATTCAAACGCTGAAAAGGCGCAAATGAAAAAATATGACGCGTCGTGAGTGTTTCTTAAAAAATTACGTGCCGCGGATGTTGCATTTAATTTCTTCGCTAAAAAATGAAGGTACGACATTAGCAGCTTCTTTGTCGTGGGTGGAACTGATTTTTGCATCATTACAAGCGAGATTGATCCTCGCACAAAGCGCCCGTCAACTCAGCGGCGAGCGAAACGTTCGCCCCATTGTTGTTATAACAAAATGAAGTCGTAATGAGTAGGAGTGGCGAATGTGGCGATTGAATTAAAATTGCTCGGTGTCGGGCAAGCGGCTGACAAGCGTCGCGGACGCCTGTCGTCTGTCGCTTGTCGCCTCGACTCTGCCGGTCTCTTGCTAATGCGCGTCGACCGATTTAAATTGCACTTATTCATCGTCTTTGACATAAAAATACGATCAAGCTCCTTGATTTTCATGCATCCTTTTTTGTCAAGTCATTGAATTTTTGAATGCAAGGGCACTTTAAAAGTATAAAGTAGTTATTAATAATTTTTTTGCAAGGATTTGCCCACTTTTATTTTGACTTAAGCCATATTGTAATTTTAGTACCTATATTACAAATTGAATTCAAGGCTTCCTTGTGGAATCGACTCCTGGGACTACAGTCCAGTGTCTCTGGAATGACGATGCTGTATTCAACGACGAGCCGAAATTTTTTATAGAAGAAATTTCACTGCAGCTCCAAGAATATTACAGTAACTTTTATGATGTTTAGAATATATAACATAACCAAATAAACATCCACGGATAACACATGTTTGTATTTATCATACAAATACTTGCCCGCCAGGACTCGATCTGGAGAACTAAGAGATGGACACCTTGCAAAACGCATATAGTTACACATTTTCAAGGTGACACTCGAACACAGAGATCACGAATTATAATGCTATTAAGCAAGATAGGCACAAAAATTCCTAAAACTGTGATTCATAAATTTTTTCGCACTAAATTCACCTGCAGAGCCTGAACATAGTCATTCGAGACGAGAATATCTTGATTCTATTCTGAGCCACGCTGATTCACTTGTAGGTAATCTAATTAATTACCCGTGTTCCCTGCGGCGAAAGCTATAACGTGTCAGTTTTTAGTATTAACTACTTCAAAGTTTAATTAACTTCAAAGCTATATGTATTAAGATACTCATTTGTAGAGATGGAGCCGAGAAAAGATACTAATTTAGATTTATTTATTTTCATTTTCACCATAGATAAATTAAGTATTATGATAATAGATATTCCCATACATGTGTTTTTAGTTCGTCTAAAACTTATTATTGTTGGTTGTACCCCTTCGTTCGACTTATTACGTTAGGTGTTATTACTTGTATTCTAGCGGAATTACTTAATTTAACTATGATTCCGCTAGTATATTAGAGCATAGTACAAGAGTATAGTACAAGCAACAATAATAAGTGACGACCTCCGTGGTCGAGTGGTCTGTACGCCGGTCTCAAGGCGTCGCCATCTCGAGAGGTCCTGGGTTCGATCCCCAGTGGAGACAAGTGTTTGGGTGATGAATTTTCAGGCATTTGTTCTCCAGTCTTGGATGTTTATATATATTTATATATATTCAGGATATTTATATGTATTTATCTATTAAATTTATCCGTATATATTTATCCGTCATCTAGTATCCGTAACACAAGCAGCATTTAGTTTCTTAAAATGGGACTAGTTGATAGGTGTGAATGTCTGAGGATATTTATTTATTTTATTATTATTTATAAGTTTTAGCCGAACTAAAAACCCATGTATTGGGAATAGCGATCTATACTACTAAATTTATATAAGATTTTTACAGAAGAAGTGGAGGTAATTTGTAACCTCTGCAACCTACCGGAAAAAATGCAAGGTTAATCATTATATCTAATATTTGTTGAATATTAATTGGAATTTATATGTTTTATACCTTACTGAGTACGAGTGATTTTATATATTTATACTATCCTTCATTGCTAAAACATGTGGCATGCAATCAATAAATTGAATTGAATTGATAGATCGGTTCGAGTGCTGATAGAAGTAGAAAACATTTGTAAGTTCTTGTTTGAGTTTAAACATGAGTGTATTTAGTTGTGAATGGTCATTTGTGTAATTTTTTCTCGTACACAAGTTTATTATCAAAAGCACGCAGTTTTGGTCAGTTTTTAAGTGGAAAAAAATCTACATACTTATTGACGAACAGGTTTATATTTATTAAGCATGACTTTAATTTTTTCACGAATTTGTTTAAAATGTTATAAATAAGTGTTAAGCAGTGTTATCAATAGTTTATCTCTAAACCCCGTAGAGAGTTCGTAGCAGCGCTGCGTTTGTCTCGTCCTGCAGCGTTGGGCCGCGGGCACGCAGTTAGCGGCGGGCTTTTGTCTTGTTTGTTATTAACAACAATGAGCCGGCCCAGCGGCGCAGGCGCAAGAAAGTACGTTCTTTTATACTAAAGTTTTAAAAAAAGTGTTTTTAATAGGACTCATACATTGTATTTTTGAAATAATTTTGTTTGCGTTTTGGTTGAGTATTTATACTTATGTATTTTATATGTATTGTTTCTCACAACTTGAGGAAAAAAAACTGCACACGAAATTAGAGTTGATCAAACCATAATAATTTGCTAGCTTTAATCTACTTCATCTATTTATTACTACTGAGATGTAGAGATCATTAGAATAGGTACCATTTTACGAACATTCTTCATAGTATATTAAAATTTTCACCATCTTCACTTTTAAATACAATAATTGCATACGTTGATCATAAGCGTTATATATGCTACGGGTCTAAATAAAAGATTGCAGTTTATAAAATGACAATTTCTCTTAGCTGAGTTGGCTGTTGGCTCGTCCGAGCCGTGTAGCTGGAGTGATTAGCCGCGCGCAGCCCTGTAATCACGCCTCTGCTGCCCGGGCGTCTGCGCCGGCGCACCCCCCACCTGCCACCCCGCGCCTCGGGCGAATATCTCCAGAGCAAACAGAAAAAAACACAAACACTCGCCGCGCCTGCATACGCGCTACACAACCCTTTCACCCTATCACAACAACATAAAGATCAAATTCCCAAGATAACCCACAACCGTCGACGATGCGCTGTTAACGACCCGACCTGTTTTCGATGCCGTGTGGGAAGATTTAGCGAATTTGAATTTCGATTGCCAGCCGGGTCCAATGGTCCATCCATCACAAGAATTGATGGATTCGGGGCCAAAAAGACGCGAAAAACCCCCGAGATGAAAGCGGAGCGTTTCGCGAAGTGTATTAGTAAGCGATGCTATTACGAGGACCCTATTGTTTTTAGTTTTACACGTCTACAGGCGTCAATATAACTTTGAGTTTTTTAATTTTTAATAATGACTAATTTAAATCTGAACGAGCTGAGCCATTATTTGGTTTGGTTTTCTGATTCTTTTTGAGGCATAATCTATAATGAAATGTTTTCTTTTACGTAGGATTGAAGTAAGTAGAAGATCTTGAAGTATGGTGCTATATGATGTGGTATTACAGCTAGATATACAACGTGGGCCAAGAATGATAAGTGAAAAAGCCTTGGTGCCCTCCCGTCTGGCAGGGATGCGCGTGCGCCGTCCTGTCTGCGCGCACAACACAAGGCTTTATTGCCTCAATACGCTCGCACACTGTTGCAATCATTGTTCTCAAAATAAATTTAAATTGTTTTTGGAAATTGTAGGTGTTATATAAGGCTTAATTCCTTCGATTAGACTTATGAAGATGTTTTTTTAACTATTGTTCTCAAATAGGTCGTAAAATTGTGTAAGTATTAGGCCGATGTAAAACTTTATTAGTATGACAAGCAGCCAAAAATATTTTCGTATGCTTACTATGTAACTTAAGGGTGAAGTGACAGTTCAAAGCCAATGCCATTTTCACATTTCAAATCTCCGACAGTTATCTCCCGGGGTGGCTAGTGCATCCCTATTATGGTTTTTGTCTATAGTCCATTACGTCGGCTTTGTCTGTTGTTGCGGCTGCGTAATGATGACGTTGCTGTGTCCCGGGGTGCGGTCAGGTGGTCTTGTTTGCTATTGTACTCTATTCTTAGCATTATTTGTTTTTGCGTAAGTTACAGACTATTTTCTAGGTGACGCAGACAATACCGAGTTAAAGGCTTTGAAGCGGATTTGTTAGGTAAATTTATTTGTAAAGTTTTCGACCTCCGCGGTCGAGTGGACCGTACGCCAGTCTTAGGCGTCGCCATCTCGAGAGGTTCTGGGTTCGATCCCCGGTGGGAACAGATGTTTGTCTGATGAATACAGGCATTTGTGCGCCAGACTTGGATGTTAATATAACAATTGTATATTTTCTGATATTCATATGTATATATTTATGAAATATTTTTATCCATCATCTAGTATCCGTAACACAAGCAGAATTATTTTTTATTTTTATTTATTTATTTAGGACAACAAACAGTCATATACATTTATATTTACGAGTTGTTAAAACTAATAGACCTACAGTTCCATTAAAAACAATTATTTGTTTAAAATGGAACTAGTTGATAGGTGTGAATGTCTGAGGATATTTATTTATTTCTTTTCTATTTGCTACACAGATCAATCCTGTTAAATGCGCCTGAGTCCTTTTTATGAAAGAGCATTAAGGTGATTACTTTACTCACTTCCCAGCCTGTCTTCATGCAGTTATTTGCTCAGAAGAGGTTGTTTCTGGTGTACTATTTCAAGTAACCGAGTTTCAATGAGAAGCTGTAGATCAAATGAATGCAACTGAGAGTATGCGTCTGAAAATTGAAAAGTTATGGGTTAGGCGCTCTTGTATGAGTCAGTGATGGGTGTTCCAAGTTATAAACCATATATTTGCGTAACGAATTTGCCTATAGGGCTGCCAGCCAGATGCGTAAGCGCCAATATTTATTCTGTCCGACGCCGGACACCCGTCCGCGGCCGCATCTGCCACATTTCATGGTTACCTTTCCAATTTTCCATCGGCTCATTCTTATGTCGCAATAAAAATTTATGTTTTCGAAAAGATCGCCATTTGCCGACCGACTCCATACTCCGGCATTGGTCATGCCGTCTGCGCGCATTGACAGAACTATTTTTATTATTTTCAAAGGATATGAAACTTTACATGTTTATTAGTTAGGACTAGTATTGCCTGTTTCAGAGATGTAGCCTCATGCAGGTGGCATACGCGACCCAGTGTGTCGCTGTACTCTTAACTAAGCGTTGAACAATTCCTTAGAGGTGCTTAATAAAATATTTGTTGTTTCGAAGTTATTTATTTGTATATGTCGGGGGCTTTGTGGAATGCCGCCACGTCTGTGATGTAGGTGGCTCCTCTCGCGCAGCCATTGTGGACAGCTGTGACCAATCCTTCTGTTGGAGATAATAACATCGCGAAATTCGTTTCATTTTGATGATGGAAGAAAAATAAACCATTCTTTATATTTTTTGCTCCTGCGTGAGGTATATAATGTTACTCTTTTTCTTTTAAATGGTAGGGAACATACATGTTTATTTTGATTCCAGTTGTGTAGGAAATAAAAAATTGCTTTCATTTAAATTTGGTTTAATGTGTAAAGACTAATTGTATTAATAGATGTAACGGAAACAAACATTATTAAGTAATGCAATTATTAAAAAACTGAATGCTAAGGGAATGAGTAAGTAAGTATTAGTGTTTCTTGTTAAAAACAAGACTTGTCTGGACTGAGTAAATGTTCAATACGGTATATTGCGATAAATAAACGCAGCGAGCGGCGTAATAACTGACGTTAATAAATAAACATGAATTTATAATTAGAATATTCCAGTCAAGGGAAATTGTTAATGTCTTTAATAATAATAATTTCAGTTGGAATATACATGAGCAACGAATAAGTAGATGATATTGCTGGAAAAATCAATTAGAGAGAATCGATTATTTAGTCTGTGAAACAAGCAGCTCCTGCGTTCTCGAGCGCGGCGCGCATAGAACGAATCAACTCAATTATTACTAAGCCGAGGAGGAAAATTAAATTGGGCTTCGGCCTGCGCTCAAACGATGAGACTGTTAAAACATTATGAGCTATACAATTTTTATCTCTCTCTTCGATCTTTAAACAGAAGAGATGAGTCCGAACCCCGCAGACGTTACGGCGCAGTGGGAGCGGGATGGCGAACACGCGACGAAAAAGGACGCAGCACTCGACCGGCCGCCAGAGGTCGAATATAAATGTGGAATGTTTATGGTTCTACCGTTTTATTTTACTCTTGTACCGGCAAAGCATTAAATATTGTTTCAATTGAAAGCGGCAGATCAGACGGCGTCTAATGAAGAGTACATTAATAATGGCCGACAGCTGATTGAGTTCGATTCGCAATCGTTGATGGATGTGCGAGATAGCCACCGGACACTACTTGTGTTACGGTGATACGGATCTGATGCGAGATCCACTTAAGTGGAGCTAAGTAAAGATTAGATTGCGTTACGAGAGTGGTGCCTTATACGGGGTGCGCTTAGAATTACGCCGCCGACTGATAACGGCCCGAGATAATCGCAGCTTAGAAGTAGTGTGAATACCGTCCGTAATATCCTGTAGATCGCTTGCCGTAAATAAATATTAGGTCCTTACCTATGAAATTAGTGTTTTGTATGGAGATTTCGGGGATGTCTGCATTTTACATACTAACATTTTATCAGTTTTCTTCACAACGACAAATCCAGAGATAATAATATTTGGCATGTATCATTAGACAAGCTTTAGCAATAAGTGTGTGAACACGCTTGATAAAAATTATTCATCGTTTTTATGTTAATGCAAATGAAATGATGTATTCGGGAGGCAGTTAAAAATAATTGTCTTTGTGTCTAATTTTAACACAATTAAACATACAAAAAATTATCAAATTAAATAATACGAGCTCAAATATATGGTCTATTTTTAGAAGAGGCAATAATTTTATAAGAATGTTCTGAAACTTAATAGTTACGGACAAATTGCTAAGACAGAATAAAAACACCAATTTCATAGGTAAGGACTCAATATTAGATCACATTAATACTGATAAAACATTTCACTTGACGATTTCTTATTGACGTAATTTGATAGAGAGAACCAAAGCTTCATTATAATCTATACATATAATAAAACTGTAGAGGTCGAATGTCTGTACATAAAAAAATGCTTAAAACCAAGTCAGAGAATGTAAAAAGAGGAAAAATACAAAAAACAAAAAATATTTTTTGTTTCTCCGTCTGTTTGTCTGTTTGTTTGTTTGTACGGGCTAATCTCCGGAATGGCTGAACCGATTTCAATAAGATTTTGCATGGTGATACCTTATATTCCTGGTCGTAGATACTTTTTATTACCGAAAATTAAAGGTTAAAAATAGAAACCGTTCTAAAATACCGGTAACCGCTGACGAAGTCACGGGCAACAGCTAGTGTTATAAATACGTGTAAAAAAAACAGAAATTAAATTATTCTCAAAGAATAAACTCTATCTTACCTTCTTTTACCCTTAAGTACCTACTTGCCATCAAATGTAACTCTTATATGGATCACATCCAGGCCACTGCACTTGTCACCAGGTTGGCAGCTTTTTAGTAACTTTATTGAATAAACGGCTTCAAATACGATACACCATCTCTAATTATATTTTTTTGCTGTCACTTAATTTAGACCACAATAATGTAAATAATAAAAATAGAAGAAGAGAAGGCGAAGGGAGCGATGTTAGTCGCTTAGTCCGCCATATTGTATATTCCTACTGTAATGGATATTAAAGTTTAAATAAATAAATAAGAAGAAAAATTGCATGCAAGCGATGATCGGTATAAGGGCGTCATGGTTACAAGAGCGGAAAATATTCCTATGGTTTTTCTAAGATTTCGTCGTTTTCCTTACAAAAGATTGGTCAAAGAGCAGATGGTTTACTTCGTCGTCCTCAGCCTACATACGTCCCACTGCTGGGCACATGCCTTTATCATAGAGAAACACATGAGGAGTATGGGCCATAACACCACCGCGCTGGTCCAATGCGGGTTGTACGGTAGAAACCAAAACGGTCGCAATAGCGATCGGGACCAACGGCTTAACGTGCCTTCCGAAGCACGGATGAGTTCGAGTTCACAATGTTTTGGTCACCCTTCCAAGGCCTGACCATGGCGAAGGTTGCTTTGTTTTTGAAATCGAAGGTTTAAGAGTACCTACTTACCACTACAACACCGAGCTGCTTCAAATGGTTTACCTATTAGAATGTGATTGCCGCCGCCACAAATGCCACCATTTGCAACATTAGAAGAATCGCTAATTACGTTGCCGACATTTAGGTATCTACTCTAAAAAAATGTTTATTTCTATATCTGATATTTTTTATAATTTCAATGAAATATCTATCCATTGAAATTGTTATATATTTATCAGATATGCCTTGCGGTGTCCTTCCCATCGCTCCAGTTTCAATGTATTAAATGTTGATATGTTTAATACATAGCCCAGGAGTTGTATACAATTCCTAGGAAATGTATAAGTTGCAGCCAAAGTAATAAATCTGGGTACTATATACGAATAGCAAACTTGTATTTTTCACTGTATTGTTTATTTTGGTTGGTGCAATAAGAGTTTAATAGACAGTGATTATTGACACAAATAAGTTTAAGTCATAAAAAATAACCTCTATCAGATTATACATTTCCTAGCAATTATACAGGTTTATTGGTCAAGTCCTACTGAATATGAACACCATTATGATAGAAGCAAATCTTTCAGAAATTATCTCAAAAGTAACCTACTTTCATATTCAGTACGACTTTCCCAGTAACCATATACAATGACGGATTACATTCAATTCCGGTAACATAGACACACATATTGGGCAAACACGGACATCTATCCTATTTTTTATAATGACGGATCCTAAAACAGTTCACTGTTCGCCCGCGAGCTAACTATACAGTTATTCATTCAATCGAGATGTCGCTTTGATGGCAGATTTCTCGGTTGCCAAATGTTCTTACCAGTCTCAAGGCACCGACAGGTAAATGCTATTCTGCTGCCAATGCTCTACAAAAGACAACGACCTAGCGATCTAAAGTGTCAGAAATTTTGATATTTGTTGCGGCGACCGCCCGCGCACACTAAAGGCTTTGTCAATCGTGTCTTTGAGTTGGTGTGCGGTATTGTGCGCGATTCGTCGCGGCGCCGCGCGTGTTGTGACAGCGACGCGGCCGCATCAAACGCACCGACAGACGAGCCGCTGTTTGCTTTGTGCGCTGCGTTAGAACCTTACCGCTGAACACTTTAGATCTCCTTTACACATTACCGTACATGAAACTCTAACGTCGACTAGTGTGCAGAACTTAACAATTGAATTTCTTGCGTCTGTTTTACAGCAATTTGCATTTGAATACAATTGTTATTGACGTATTTTATTTATTTTTGGCATTTTTCATGCAAATTGGAAATATTCTGATTCAGAAACTGTGACTTCAACGGGTTTTCCCAGCACTTTTCTTTGTAGAATTTAGCGTGAGTTAGTTAACGCTATTTACAAAAATAATTTTATGATTTTACTACAATGTAATTGATATTTACGTACCTTACTTACTTGCTGATTTAATAGAAGATCTGATGACGCTTGCGCCTATTCCATTTCTTTTGCTGTCCATACTTTTGAGTGATGATATTATTATTTTCAGTTCTAGAAACCCTGCCCCCTTCCCCCCGTCCCTTTAATTTTTATATTTAAATTGGAGAATGTTACATCCATAAAGTTCGGCAGCAATGGACGAAATAGTACTCAATAGGAAATAAGCTCTATTTTGTCTATTGCTGCCGAACGGAACACAAAAATGGAGGGTTGCTTCTTTTCGACAGCATTAGGAGGACCCATGTAGATATGGATGAGACTAAGAGCTAATACGCTATAAAATAGTGACAAAGTCACATAGCGGAACTGAGCTAACGTCAGCAATTCTTTCTCTCTTTTTCCTGCCCTGTTCCCAATTCTATTTGGGGTCGGCGCAACATGTCTTCTTCCTCAACTCTCTTCTAATACTCGTCAAGTCAACTCACGTCAGCAATTCTTTATAGTTCAGTAATGTCCATAATCGCCAACTTTGTTTGGCGTGCCGCATATCGTTTGATTCGCCGTCCGTACTTCAAGTCGGTGGGATGCAAAGCATCTGCGTTAACAATTACACGGCAACAACCTTTGTCACTGTTGCACTTTATTCTTATTGGTTACATGTACTAAAATTACACTTTATTGTTACAGGTCACATGTACTAAAATTACACTTTATTGTTACAGGTCACATGTACTAAAATTACACTTTATTGTTACAGGTCACATGTACTAAAATTACACTTTATTGTTACAGGTCACATGTACTAAAATTACGCAAGCTTGCGCGTGACATCGCAAACTGTTTATTTAAAGCGCGCGTTACACTCGTCCGGTGCACGGGAAATAATTGTCAGGGTTTCTAAAGAATATTCGGCGTGGTGCGGGTGTGTGAAAGAATGCCTGTGCCTTGGCTCTTATCAAGAAGTTAAGCGAAGAATATTGCCAATTTTTTGTACTACATACAACATACAATCACGCCTGCAATTCCCGAAGGGGTCGGCAGAGTCCAAGGAGCACTGTGTTCCTTAAAACCAAATTTAGCCATACAAAAATTGGGTTTAGTCAGATGGAAATTGGATTGGATTGGTAATTTTTTGTAATGATGAATTATTAATTATTATTTCCTTCTTCTTCCACTCTTTCTTATCACACGCCATTCCTACATTCTTTCCCTTCCTCAATATATTAGCTATTTCATCTATACATCCATATATTCTTTGGTATTCCTCTCCATACGCGTCCATCCACATTCATGTCCTTAACTTTCCTGCTGACATGGTTGCCCATAAAAGCCATTGGTAGATAATTAAATTTCATTATGGACCAGCTGTACACGCGGGTCTTGAACCAGCGACATTCCGCACGAATTGTATAATTTTCCAAATGGAACTATCGCAGTCACACTGCTGTTTTAAAAAAGGCCGCCATATTGTTTACCTTTTAACCTGTCAATGGTCAGTAAAACAGACACAATGGAAACATCTTATTGTTTGCGAACACTGGTGCTCGCGCTGACCCTCAAGGGGTTAAATTATTATTCAACGGACTACCATATAGATGTACACTGTACAGTCACGAGCATGACAAGTTTTGATCAATAAACGTCTTTATTCCGTTGTAATAGAAGTCATTTACCGTGAAAAGTGTACACATGTTCATGCTCGTGACTGTACACTATGGAGCTGCCTTTGCATCTTTCTCTAACTTAACATCAATGTGGTGTTATTTATCTGGCCCATTATTAAAAATTATAATATCATCACATTTTTTTAATAGTGGAAACGACCACTGTTGGACATAGGCCTCCCAAGTAAGGGTCCTTGCAACAGCCAGTCCTGCGCTGCCAGCAACCAGTGACTCCCAGCGACATTCGCCAGATCGTCGGTCCACATCGTGACCTTTACTACTCTAGAAACATTTTGCCCCAATGGCAGTCAGTTCTCGCTATGCGATAATCTATCTATATATATAAAACTCGGTGTTGGTCCGGGACACAAAAAGAATGTACCAACTGCTTTGCTTGCCTAGCATGTCGTAAAAGGCGACTAAGGGCGTATTGGGTACTGGGTCTGTGATTGTGTAGGCGATGAGCTAGCCACTTGTTACTACTCTTTCACGATTTTTCATTTGGCCAAACCTAATTTTTGTACGGCTTAATGTGGTCTTAAGGAACACAGTGCTCCTTGGACTCTGCCTACCCCTTCGGGTATTACAGGCGTAATTTTGTGTGTGTGTGTCTATATAAAACTCAAAGGTGACTGACAAAGTGATGTAACAACGCCCAGCCCAAACCATTGGACGGAGCGGGCTGAAATTTGGCATGCAGGTAGATGTTATGACGTAGGCATCCGCTTAGAAAGGATTTTGATTAATTCTACCCCCAAAGGGATAAAATAGGGGATGAAAGTTTGTATGAAACTTTGTCAAATTTAAACCGATCGGGCTGAGACTTTGGGAGAAAATTAAAGGGTTCCCGTGAGATAGTTAAAAAACCAAAGTAACTGCGGGCGAAGTCGTGGGCAACAGCTAGAAAGATATATGATACAAATTAATTTCTTATTTGTGGAAATTGTTAATTTCAAAATCAATCACGCCGTGTAACCACCGGGGGTAAGTGTGACTAATCCGCAAATGCCCGCTCCATAAGTTCATAACGCACCGCAGAGGTAATTAAAATCCCATTACATGAACATGTTTAGGCATAAATATTTCAAGATCCTTTAATTATTATTGGACATTAAATTTGAAATATTGTATAGATAGTTCATTACGTCTAAGTACGAGTAATGTTTATGACAACGTTTCATTATGTCTTTGTTTATTTTAACTGACACAAAGGTAAGTGTCTGTGTTATAAGCCACGCTTCTATATAAAAAAAAAACGTTTTGCTAACGGATTAAATGGAAATTAAACGAAAATAATCGTTATTGCACACCAATTTAGTTATTAGGGTGGATGGATGGTTTTATTTAGACATATTATTATGTATTGATACAATTATTATGAAACGTAGATGATGCCCTTTCTACTATTCGTATACACCGTGACCTTTTTGATATAAAATAACTTTACGGTTATATTCTATAAGAAAAAAGATTATAAAATGCCCTACATTATGTGGTAACGAAAAGATAATAGTTAAACTAGTCCAAAAATTTTCATCTGTATGACAAGGCCTTAATTTTGGGAAGTTTTTTATTGACGCTTGTGAATTAAATAATTAAAATTTCGAACACACCACGTTCATTGATAACGTGATAACTACTTCTGGTTGAATTTTCATTGGTTACTATCATTCATAATTAATGGTAAGAAAGTGGGACGTTGACATAATTAAAGTAAGATAGTATATTTTTGAAAACTAATTGTGACTTTGACGATTTGTATGAAAAGTTAAAAATAAAAAAAACGTAAAAATAAAGAAATTATGCCTGTGCCGTTTCATTCTTTTAAGTGGTCTCGTGAAGTTATGTATATCAAAAACAAAATGTAAAGTTATGGTACCTATATCAAAAGGAACACCTTGTATACATATTATCACGTCCATATTCAGGGTGCATTACAGAGGTGCATTACACTTTGTCAGTAATTCGTTGGTCCTATGCAATAGACAAGACTATTGAAGTTACCAAGCACAAAAAATACCCATTCTTACTCTGTAATTCAAACCAAAACTTCGAACAACCTGTATATATGTTACATACTACTTCAAAGAATCTTTGCAGTGCGAAGCTAAAGCAAACCGTTTTAAGAATATTGGAACGCTGCATTTGTGGGCTTGAGGAGACCATTACATTATGGTTTTACTTACACTTGACAAACAGGCTGACTGTTCAGATAGCAAATGTCTCCCAGAATCATTGTGTGAATCATCATGAGTGAATCATGTTGATTCAATGTGATCGATGTGAATTGCATCTGCTGGCTACTTCTACAGAGATCATGTGAGGTAAAATAAGTCACTAAAATCTGTTTATTACTTATTTTTAAGGTGTGCCTCATCATTATCATCAGTCCGCTTAAGTTCTCTGTTGGACATAGGTCTCTTCTAATAGGATGTAATGAAAAGTTAAAAAATAAACCCATTCTTTTTCCGCGAGCACTAATTTCTAGGTGAGTTCGGCACGATATGACTATGCCTCGTTTCATTCCATTCGATTTATTTTCGGCATTCACGTACAAATTTTTTATTTCAAACATAATATCATTATGAAGCTTCGCACTTTCTTTATATGATAGATTTGTAGTTTTTCCTGTCTTTACTATGTGCAATAAAATATCCATTGACAACTTTACCAACTTCTCTCATTTTAAATGTCCATTTAACTATTATAAAACTATTACCAGCTTTTTTAAGAGTTTCATCATCATTAGCCTGCCCATTTCCTAGTTTCATTTCTTTCTCCTCCACTCTCCACTATCACACGCCATATCAACATTTACTCCCATTCTAGCCTGTCCTCATTCACACAATCCATCCATCTCTTCTTCGGTCTTCCTATCCCTGCAGTTCCATCCACACTCATATTCGTAACTCTTCCCGTTACATACTCATTCTCTCTTCTCAAAATATGTCCATACCACGATACCTGCATTTCTCTCAACTTCTCTATCTTCTCATTCTTATTTAACTTTCCTGCCTGTTATAGTTACATTTTGAACAATTAATCAAGTAATGTTATCTTTATATAATGACAATTTAAAAGAAAACACACAATAAACACATAATTATTATCTGTATTTTGTTCAACTAGTGACTACAATAAATTACACTTAAATACATCTTCTAATACTGTACATATTTACAGTTATATCTAAAATAAATATCACAGTTTCAAGAATAATTCTACCGTCCACTATCAATATTTAATAAATTTTCATATTAATTGTTAAGGTTAATTTATTACTTTTTAATTGTTTTTCATATTTTCTGAATATTTCCTTCGCCTCCTGCAATGAAAAATATTGATTATTAGTAAAGTAGTATATTTACTAGTTAATAAACATGGGAAAGGTACTTGGGGGAGTAAAAACTTAAAATATACCATAGTGTCTACTATTTCATTGTTTATGAAGTACCTATATTATATTTATTGGTGTTATTATTATATTATCTCTTTAATGGAGAAAAATTTCATAATCAGTATCATTATTTTATCCTTATATACCAAACCAATCAGTCCGAGTTGGTGTTGGTCATTTTCCGTAGATTCAGATTTATTTATTCACAAGAACACAAAAGATTTTACAAAGATGTTATTACAGTACATATTGTTCTATCATGTTTCGCTTACAAAGCATGCAAGCTTTTATAATAAATTGTGACAAAAAGTTTTACATTCATCGATCCTGAAACGATGTAACTCTGATGTTACCGTCTCTATCGGTATGCGAAATTGTGGTTAACCACAGACATGTCCACTTTGCAATAATTTGATAAATGCTGTGCCCCTGGTATGAGTAAACTAAAGGTGATCGCGATTTTTCTCCATACATTTATTACCAGCGAATCTATCGGTAATTATAATAGAACTGAAATAAACATAGGGAGAAAAAACATCTGCGGTAGTCGACTATCAACACTCATATTAGAGGAACTGCACCCCGAATGTAAGTTATCATTGTAAAAAACATATATTTGAGTTTGTAATAAAATATACCAATAACTAGTGAACTGAGCCACTGACAAATGCTAGTTACATGTAACTACTAGACGGACAAACAGTAATTGTTTCGAAATAAGTATTATAGTTTACGTCCCTGGGTGCCTTTCAACAAGCTATCGTCATATAAACTTCATTATTATAGGAAGATAAAAAATACAATAAAGAAAAGGGTCTGACTGACTGTAAACTTAATTGTATGAGAATGCTTCAATATGGTGCCCTGTAAAATCGTGGTTTAGTATTCCCTAGCCTTGCATTATACTACAAAATTGTCCGTCTTGGATTGGGCAATCAATGAAAGAAAAGAAGTTTTAAATCAAAACGTCCTGAGTTCATTGTTTGTAGCATCAAATTAATTTCAGCTACTTTCCGCTAGAGGCGCTATTCTCGTTTTTTATAGAAACCGATGTCGTAATTTATTAAAAGCATGGTGGTCTACATACATAGGCGAATTAGATTAATAGTCCCAATAACAATAATAGGCTAGTTGGCTCGTATCAAAAGTAATGAAAATAATGTATAATGTATATGTATGTGCATGTATATGTAATGTATATGTATAATGTGTAATTTAGTATTTCAGGAAAACTACCGGAAGTATTCTTAATAACTTCCAAAATTGCCAGTAACGTTGGAAATGTTCAATGTAGATTAGTGACCTAATACATTGGGGATACTTGGAACATTACATTTAGTATTTGAAATGATGAAATACTAAATATTACGTTATTATGACGACCTCCGTGGCAGAGGGTCTGTATGCCAGTCTTAAGGTTTCGCAATCTCGAAAGGTTCTGGGTTCGATCCCCGGTGGGGGCAAATGTTTGGGTGATGAATTTTCACGCATTAGTTCTCCAGTCTTGGATGTTTATATATATTTATACATATTCAGGATATTTATTTTTATTTATCTATTAAATATATTTATCCGTCATCTAGTGTCTTTTATTAATTTATTATTTATTACAAATTACCTACTTTTTTTTGCCATCAATCAAAATCAAACAAAAGCCGCTTCATCGTTTATTTTCCTTATCTTTGATTTAAAGAGCGTACCATTACATTATAAGTAAGTATCATATTATTTAACTAAATTGTTGTTAAATTTCTATTATCATTGTATTCTTACCTTATTTTAAGTAAAAAAAAATTGTAAACATCTAAAGTTGGCGGAAGTTTTGAAAGTTTTCGGGAATACTTCCTTAGAATTGGAAAACTCCCTGTAGGTTTTCACCTCTAAACGTCATATAAAGCTATTCTCATAATAATACGTCATAAAGATATCATGCTTTGATAGAAGTTGTAAAAGACTGATTCAAACTACCTACTTATTTAATACAGACGGCCAGTGCTCGGTAAAAATAAAAGAAGATACAGAAGATTTTACATGGACATTGACAGTAACAACGGATCCTGTATTGACCGAAATAATAAACTCCTGGTATTTTATAGGAAGAGAGAAGTAACAAACATGTTACATGCTACCAACAACTTTTTTTTAAACTTCTTTTCTTTCATTGATTGCCCAATCCAAGACGGACAATTTTATAGTATAATGCAAAGCTAGGAAGGACTAAACACGATTTTAAACAGGAGACTATATTGAAGCATTCTCATACAATTAAGTTTACAGTCAGAAAGAACCTATTCTTTAGTATTGTAATTTTAGAACTTCCTATAATAATAAAGTTTTTATGACGATAGCTTGTTGAAAGGCACCCAGGGACGTAAACTATGAGACTTATTTAAAAAAACAATTACAGTTTGTCCGTCTACAGTACTGGGTGTACATGTAACTAGCATTTGCCAGTGGCTCAGTTCACTAGTTATTGGTATATTTTATTACAAGCTCAAGTTTACAGCACGGGGAATTAGCTAGTAAAAATAAATTGGTAACTCTGTCTTTGAGAACTAAGCACATACAATGGACCTCCTTGGTGTCGGGCAGTGATTCATAATTAGTATAAGGTGGGCTATATAAATAATTATATTTTCAGCATCCTATCTTTCTCGTGTACCTATTGAAGACATGACGTCGTCACATGCTTTACTAGCACTATTTTTCTTTAGTGCCTTTGTTCTACTTCTTACTACGCTTTTCTACAATGTTTAAAAACAGAACTTCTTATCTTGTAACACTTCTAAAGACTTCCTTTTGCTTGTTTCTTTTTAAATATTATTAAAACTTTTAAAGATGTCGTGTTTATAAAATAGAATTAAGCGACTGATTGTGGTAGCACCTCCATAATCTTGGGGAAGCTCACAGCTTCATAGCTAAGTAATACAGCTCAGAGCATTTTGCTGTGAGCAGAGGGGGTCTCTTATGCTGTCAATATAACGCATAGGTGTTTTGATTTTTAAAGTATATGCAACGCGTGAGATGAGTAGTCTAATTTGCTACGAGCTACGGCTACGGCTGCTACGATTGGCTACGGTAACCGCTTACCATCAGGCCGACCATAATTTTTTTATTATTCAAAAAGTTTTTTAGCAAGCAAAGCTGCCCACCTGGTAGTAATAGGCTGAAGTCGCCTAAAATACATGTAATAACATAATGTATAATGACGCCTCTTTTTCTCGAAAGAGTTGGCAGAGGTGATAACACCCACATTTCGCGAGCTTGTTGCCATACACCGGGCACAATGTGAAGCAAGCGATATTTACAGTCGACTGTACATATGTTTTATTTAAACTCAGTGATACAGGCGTTGGGATCGAAACTGCGAGTCCCGCGACCTCTCGACAAGTAGTGCCCCGCCCGTCCCCACTCCTCTACCGCTGCTTTCTTCTCTTTCAAGTAATAACTGTAAGAATTGCATCTGGTTGCAACTCCTACACAGGGATCATAAGGTACGCCTACAGATTTAGTCAGTGTATGGGTCTGAACGTTGGGCAACGAAAACAATGGAGGACAGAAAACTGCACGCAGCAGAGATGCGGATGTTGAGATGGATGTGTGGAGTCACTAGGAGGGATAAGATTACGAAGTCTAGAGGATAATTGAATGTAGCTAGAAGGATGCTGAGCAGGAGTATAAATGGACGTAAAATAAAAGGATAAGCATGCGTGAAGAATGATATCAGAATAAAAGAAGTGGACGATGAGCTGACGAGTGACCGAGGAGAATCGAAGAAGAAGACATTTTATGCCGAGTGGGAAGAGGACTCGATGAAGAAGGCGTGTAGTCAGTGTATGCTTGTTATCCCTTCAATATTTTGATATGTAATCAGTAAAAAGAAAATTATCTACAGTTGATCTCTAGTTTAGAAAAAAAACACTGCTTATTGTTCCATTATGCTAGCCGTTCAAAGAGATTTAAAGACATAAATAATGCCCGTAATCCTATATTTGGACTTTTGCGACCAGTAGTCTTGACTCTATCTAGGTAGATAGGTACGAGTATCATAAAAAAATAGGAAAAATATTTTTTCTTGTGTATATAAAACTTTCATAAATTGTGCCTTCTCTACCGTATTGAAAGAACATTTTATATCACAGGCACATATTATATAAAGGTATAGAAAAAGTCCCAGATTCATAGAAAAATCCGCCCGTTCATAGCAAAATTGGTGTCCGTTCTCCAATTTGTTTGTTCCTTACTGTAAAAGACTTTTATTTACTCTTTTGTAAGTTCGGTCGATTATCGGGCGTTTTCGTAGTACCTAGTTTTCAGGCCTTCAGCTTTGATTTCTTACTTTGAATGTCCTATAACGATATTGAATATATTTAAAACCCTGCATCATTAAGTAAATAAACAACAAGTAATGTAGCAATATAAGAGAATATGAGGTGCCGATTGTATTAGAAACCTGTAATTAATAACTGTCATAATTACGCAGTAAAATAAATATATTTATATATCATAATCTGTCATAAAACATGATGTTAATGCAAAAGGAAAGTTATTGCTGTGTATAAGTTTAATTGAACAGTTAAATGACATTACACACATGCCTGGTAGATTATGACTATAGAAGCTTTTAAAACAGATTTTGATTGCAAATGAAAAACAATAGAAAACCTTTACATCAAAATAGGTATGTACATAGATTTTAGAGTCGTTTTTGGGAATGTGCTATGAGTTATCAGGGTTAATTATTTAAAGCACTTACGAATCTTACACGAAAGAAACGCTACGGAGCAAAACGGAGTAGTTACCAAGCAGTTCCAACGGCTTAACGTGCAATCCGAAGCTTGGTCAGCATTTTAGTTACTGTTCCAGGGGCCAACACACGTTGGGACGAATGCAAATAAATTTTAGTCACTCGCCACCAACTATTTCAAAAAAAAAAATTCTATGTTTGTGCTGCCGTGAATTCTCTATCGACTCAAACTCAAACTCAAAGTCATTTAATCAAATTGGTATCATCAAATACACTTTTGACAAGTCAAAACAAAATAAATTATAAGTAAGTATCCTAAAATTAACAATACCACTACTTTTTTTCGGCCTGTTCACTACCGGGAGGCTTCTCTAAAAAAGGACTCTCAGTGCTTTCTCATTATTTCTGTCCTCCGCCTATATACGTTCCACTGCTGACAGGCATCCCTCATGGAAGTTCTTTGTTCTTTCAATAAGTATGGGCCGTACCACGCTGGTCCAATGTGAGTTGGTGGGTAGAAGCGATCGCAAGAGCGACCGGGACCAACGGCATAACGTGCCTTCTGAAGCACGTAAGAGTTCGAGATCACAAAGTTTTGGTCACCCATTCATGGCCTGACTATGGCGAAGATAGCTTTGTTTTCGATATCGAATGCCAAAGCATACTAACGACTACGCCGCGTGCTCCTCATTCCTCATTATAATATTTAATTTACATTGAGTTTGGAGAGAACTTAAGTATTGTTTATTGTGAATATCGATTGCCTCACATTGTGCCCGGTACATATCAACAACAGGCACTCTATTACATTTAAGTATATCATGCGATATATGGGTGTTTACACCTCTTACACGGGGATAGTGGCATGATAATAGTACGTTATTTTGGTTATATTTTCTGATTAATTTTAAATCTGTTTACTATTTACAAACTATAAATATAAATGATTGTAAGACAAAGCTATTGAAATTGTTTTCTTTTCATTATTTGAGTTACGTAGATAAACAAAAAAGAATAAATCAAAGTGTTGACGACTGACAACTTAGCAAAGATTACATAACATATTCTGGTAAACAGTTAAATAAATTGCTATTGTAATTTTTTCAAGTAATTTTGCAATAAATGAGTGAAAGTTAAGTGGCCTGTAATCTTAATCGTAATAAAAATATTTTTGGCACCATACTTTAAATTTTATAGATAAGTGCATGGTCATTACACACCCACTGCCAAGACTCATAAAAATTGTGGTATTTTTCAAGAGTGCAGGGATCTTAGAAAGATTTTTCGTTGCAGTTAACTGTCGCCGTAAAGAACATGTCAGAATGAACATTTCTATAATTTTCGTTAAGAAATCCTTTTAAACATTAATATAATATATGATATGTTTATAGTACATACAGATTAGAAGCAATGGGTTAGCGTGGTTTGGTCATGTGATGCGGAGGGATGAATGTCACATTACAAGACGGATTCTGAGCATGGGTGGACGGACCTAGAGTGAGAGGAAGACTAAAGAAGCGATGGATCGAATACGTGAAGAATGATATGAGAATAAAAGAAGTGGATGCTGAGCTGACGAGTGACAGAGGAGAATGGACGAAGAAGACATGTTGTGCCAACCCAACAAAGAAGAAGAAGAGATGTGTATAGTGTATGATAATTTTAAAAACATGCTTCGTTGACATAATATGTTATATCATCAAGCCTCTATCTCCGAAGGGGTAGTAAAAGGCGAGCCTGTTGCTATGCCTGTAACCCGTCAGTATATTGATGGATGTCTGTTTTCATTCAATAATCTATACTTAATATTATAAAGCTTGTATGTTTAGTTGAACGCGCTAATCTCAGGAACTACTGGTCCGACTTTAAAATTCTATCAGAGTTAGATATCCCATTTGTTAAAAAGAAAAATTGTATAATTTGTTTGTTAACTTTATAATGTTTTTGTACTTGTTACCTAAATTACTGAATAAAGCATTTCATTTCATTATTAAGGAAGGCTATAGGCTATATAAGTACTATTATTAACTAAGTACTATTATTCCACGCGGTCGAAGTCACGGGCATAAGCTGGTTCATGTATAAAAAGTGATAAGCTAGACGTAATAAACGTTCAATAAATACCTTACTATAATATAATAATAAATATTTCACGTGAAACAATCGCCTTAAAGATAGCCAGCATTTTTATAGTACTAGTTGGCAATCAGGCATTCGGCCCACTAGGTGGTAGACGTGGGTCATCTGCGTGGATACCCCTATCGGTCTCTTTTCCGCCGTTAAGCAGCAGTGCATGTGTAGTTTTTTACTTTTTGAATACGGACAAAATAAAATAATGTAATAAATGGAAATTCATTGATATTTTATATCTTAAGGTTGGCAACGCACACTGTGATTCCCCTAAGAGATGCAAACAGAGGAAATTCTTACAGCAGCAGCAGCTGAGTTGGGATGAACGGGGCACTACTCGTTCGAGAGGACGCGGGACTCGAGGGTTCGATCCCAACGCCTGTACCACTGAGTTTGAATAAAACTTATGTACAGTTTGATTGTGAATCACTTTGTGCCCGGTGCATGGCAACAGGCTTGCTACCTGTTACATGGGGACTCAACATATCTGGCGAAATGTGGGTGGTAACACTTCTGCCTACCCCTTCGGGGAAAGAGGCGTGATGATATGATATGTATATACCACAAGATACCATCGGATGGGCAGTTGGTGGTTTGCAAATATTTTCAATAAAGTTCACTCACCTTGCAATATCTTCCGGCGACTCTTTCAGTCAATTAGACTCACGTACACTTAATCAGGGGTCGTTGATCTTTCCACGCACGTCCACACTAGGTATTGTTCTTACTAATCTTCTAACTATTTATTAGGTATAACATGAACAGTCTCTAGAAATTTTCTTATAGCTAGAGCTACTTCTGAGATCGTCCTGCCGGTGTTGTTATACCTGTGGACAAAACAGACACTTGCTATATAATTGTTGTATACATGACCTAGAAATAAAAGTATTTCTTTAATTACTTAATTTTTTATTCCAAGCACTTTAAACTACATGAGCCGGAACCAAGAGAAAAAGGGGATAGCCATCAGAGTGACCATCACAAATTAATGGGTTTGGTGTTGTATTTTTTTTTGTAAAATTCTCCCCATATTGGGCCGGTAAAGGGAACTGGGCCGTAACAGCTATGTCTTTCGTAATTATGTCTTCAGTAATTTACATTGAAATGCTAGTGTAATGCATTTGAATGCATCTTGGGAGAGTTTGGCTTCAAACGATCGATGGCAGACACTGTGGTGTTACTTCGATGAGGTGGATTACCACGATAAAGATCGTTTTTCACACTACTTGATGATTATTGCATTGATCCTCCACATTCTCAATACAGACTCTTAGTACACAAAACAAGATCCACTTCGATCAATATTACAATAAATAAAATAAAAATCACGGCCGCCATAGTTGAATGCCGCCAAAAACCCCCTTGTATTAGTATTATAATAATATTGTTTTGGGTTTTTGTTGCTGTAATCCAATATTAAAATAACTTATTAATTAGATTTTTTTCAGTATCTGTAATGTATAGACATTGATTTGTGTCAAAACATGGTATTCCTACAATAGACATCCGAACATTTACACTATTATTACTTCAAAAACCTTCATTCATTTATTACATCCAATTTTGGTGAATGTACACACCGCTTAAAATTAAATTAAAATAGGCTCTCTAACCAGTTCAATTTGACTAATTGATTCTAATTTTTAGGGGAAGTTGTCGTTGGAGATAGTTTTTAATAATATCCTTAGCATTTATGATTTACAGCAATTTTCCGAACACTATACAAAATAGAAAAAGTTTATACATATACGCCTTTTCAAAACAAAAACAAAAACTCGGCTACCGCTGCCTCCGGTGTCAGTCTGAATAACTGATAATATTTATAAATAGGTTTCATCAAATTATCGTTCTCGATAAATAATATTGTATAAATTTACAAATTCAGATGAACGCAAATAAAGGATTCTTTCATAAGTTTTTATGTTAAAATATCACTCACTATTAATGTTCATATTACGATGCTGAAAATAAAAAAATATAATTTAAAGGTTTAAATTAAAGGAATAAAGACGCACCGGTTAATTGAATATTCAAATTACAAAATGTAATCAAATAAAGTTCCGTTACGTAAAACCGCGCTGATATTTGCATTGTAATGCTAAAATTAAATACGGTTTCATTTGTTAATTAAGGTACTGGCTGAAGACGTAAGCAAACAGGTACTAAAGTATATTTACTTACATAAAAACGTCTCTTCTATCCTATTTAGTTGTCTTTTTATTTCCTTTACTCACTTTTTTATTGTATTTCACACATCTCATTTGTCCTCTTTCTATCTACCATTTATAAGAGATTGATTAGTAACTAGGTTATTCCTGTTTTGAGTTTGTATTTTTAATATACTCTTTAATTAATATAACAAAGAAGTTATAAATTAATGTTCAGTACTTAATACAGTAAAAACTACCTTGGCAACATTTCTCACTACAGAAAATTATATAATATTATCGGCTGTGAGTAATTATTGTGTAATAAATATTTAACGCGTCAGGTAAATAATTACATAGACACATAATAATATTGATTCAAACTATTAGTGTTTGCTTATTTAATTAGTTTTATTAAGGAAAACGTTAGTTTATTTATATTTAAAAGGTTGATTGATGAACGATTTATTGTATAAAAGTAATGAACACAAAAGCTTCCTGTATCATGGAGTCATGACTATTTCCTTATCTCGATCGTTTATAACATAATAAATCTATTCATTCAATCGTCGTAGAAGGAATCAATTAAAAACACTATTTCCAGTCCCCGGTAATCTTCTTGAACAATATAGTCGTAGAGGGGGTAAGTTCTAAAATGTATTAAAACGGTTCTTGCGCATTCAAGGTCATTGTCCAAGATCTGCCGGGAATTGTGAACATACCTTGTTATTGAGCTTGTAGTTTATCTACAGAAATTTATGAAAAGATCCATCGGAATAGACGTAACAGCCCTACGAGCATAGAACTTTCGATAAGCCAATTTTGACGTCTAAGATCGACAAAAGCTTTTGCCGATCAAATATGGCGACTGTCGAAGTTCTATGCTCGCACTGCAGTTCAAAACTACTGAACTGATTTTTAACCGAAAGGGGAATGGTCACGGCCCATAAAAAATTTTCCCAAGCCCGACAGGAAAACAACCTATTTAATTTTTTTATGTTCAGTGTAACATAAATATGTAATTTTTATATTAAATATTAGTGGCTAACATCTAAATATGTGACTTTGTTTTTTCCTCAGATGCAGTATGAAAAATATTAAAGGAAACAATTTTTTCTAGATTTCAAGCCAAGGTAATTTGGGATGGTTAGAAGTTATCATCTAGTACTCATATTTCAGTCCAATCAACAAAAATTCGTTACGAACGTTACGAAGGAACAAAGGACAAGAAATGCGCGGGGCTAGAATGCTATTGCAGGTTCCGCGCGCACTCCTGCATTTCGGCCTATATAACCAATCTGGTTGAGAGGGCCATGGGAAGGCGGGTTTGCCTCTAATTGGGGTTTTTATATACACCTACTTGCGATAGATAGTCGAGTTGGGAAAGGGCCGGGTCGCCCTACCGCCTGCCCTGAGATTGAATAAAATTTATTAGAGAATTATATAAATTACAAGTAATGGTGAATATTGCTTTCCTCTCACTATGCCCGGTGCATGGCAACTGCAGTGCGAGCATAGAACTTCGACAGTCGCCATATTTGGTCGACAAAATCATCCGTCCTTTTCACTCCTTAGGTTTATCTGTCAAATTTATCGATATTTTCGACAATTGTCGATTTTAGACGTCAAATTTGGCTTATCGAAAGTTCTATGCTCGTAGTGCAGGCTCGCCACTATTACATGGGGACTTAACAGATCTGGCGAAATGTGGGTGTCACATCTCTGCCTACCACTTCGGGGATAGAGGCTTGATGATACGTTCGAGAATACCGACGTGATGACGTGGATACTATAAATTTTTAATTCTTTTATGATCTTTTTTAAATTACCAGTTTCCGCTGTTTAACCATGGGAACACAAGCTTACCAAAGAAAGCGCTATATTTAATCGTAATTAAAATGCTTAAAGTTATGTCTTCTGAGAATCTTACCACATTGAAATAAGAAGTGTAAACAAACGTAGTAGACATATATACATATATTCACGACTTTTATCCCCTGAGGGCTAGTCAGAGACTAGGCAAAAGCACCGCAAAACTGTCCACTGCCAAAGTCCGCGCTTCGTCAAGCAGTGACTGCATTCAGCGTGACAGGTGGTGAGTTCGTCGCCGCTATAAACTATTGTATGGCTGTGTGTAAGGGAAGAGATGGGCTGGTAGTATTCTTTTAATGAGCCGCTACCACACGACTAGAGACGTAGAGAAAACGTACTAGATATTATATCAAATATACCTGTCATCTTTATGTGACGGACACATAAAAATACACCCAATTAATGCCCGGAAGTTAAAAGTGATCTTTTGATTAGATTACCTACAAGCATTTATTACGTACAATATTTGTTATATTATTATTTAATACCTTAAATTATAGACTAACTTAATTTCCTGAATTTAAAGTTTTATTTTACTAATCCAATTTCAACTGGAGTTTCAATTATTTTGCATATCCGTGATTTTATTATTGTTACGTGCAAAATTTATTGCCTATATTTTTTTATTTCCTGCTAGTCTATTCGTCATCAGCCGATATACGTCCCACTTCTGGGACAGGCCTTCCTCATGGAGAAACACATGAGGAGTATGGGCCGTAACAACACCACGCTGGCCCAATACGAGTTGGTGGGTAGAAACGTTCACAAATGCGACACCGGGGCCAACGGCTTAACGTGCCTTCCGAAGCACGGAGGAGCTCGAGATTACAAAGTCTTGGTCTCCCATCTACGGCCTGTCCATGGCGAAGGTAGCTTTGTTTTCGATCGAAGCCAAAGCGCACTGACCAGTACGCCACCGAGCTCCTCTAGTCGAGCTAGTCTCGAGCTAGTCTATTATTACAGTTTATTTCGTATTTTTTGTCATCTATGAAAAGTGAACTAGCAACTCAATTTACCGTTGTTTAAATTATTTTTCATTGGGATATATTTAGTTAATTTCAAATTATATGGAAAAATACCAGAGTGTCCTATAGGAAATACATTTTTAGTCATTTAGATGAAAGAAACATTTTTACACCTCTTTTTTTAGGTTAGAAATCATATCATGAAAAAAAATAGTTTTTATGAGAATAAAGTGAAGTTATCTAACATAAACAAAACATTCGGTAGACAGAGGTGTAAACACCCGAAAAAAGCACCTATTGTTTCCGAACACCGGTTTTCGTGCTGACCCTCAATGGGTTAAAGACCCCCTATAGGCACATAATTAAAAATAAAGCTAACACGGTAAACAATGTCTGCAAGAGAGATTCACCGAATATTATATAAGGATATTCCTAAGTTTCTAAAATATATATTTTTACATACGAGTATTATATCTATTTTTAAACAAACCATCTAAATCAACAAGTCTTCCAACCCCAATATTATGTAATAACCTCTATTTTTGTGCAATTCCGTTATGTAAGTCGTTACTCATTTCTCCATTGAAGGTTGTCTGGAAGAGATCGCTGAGTGATAAGATATACGAATGAATGTTGCATTATGAGATTTCTATTGTACTTTGTTTTTTCATGTTGCATTCATTGCGTTGTTTCTTTTTTATTATTCAAAATAGCGTTCTACGTATTACGTATGCCCTTTGTAAAGGAAATAATAAATAAGTTCAACTGGTCTTAAATTTGCATGCTATTCTTTTATGTATATTATTTACTATTAATTATAAACTAAATATATTGCAAGATAAGGAATAGGAAAGCAAGTGGTAATGCGTTGTATAATAGCAAAGTAAAAATAGTAGAGGATGGAGGATAGCAGAAGAAAACATGTTGCGCCTATCCGAAACAGAAATAGGAATCAGCAAGGAGTGGGAGAGGGAGGGGTAACCTTTGTAATCCTTCGTAATGTACCTAAGTATAAGTTGTTAGAGCAAATATTCCAGATGTCATGCATGTATCATTTAGGTCATTAAGGACGCATCATAAGTACAGTTTCGATTTCGGCTTTTGTGCATTATCAATATCAACCTTACAGGGGACTCAAATAAGTCATATGTAATGAATTACAGGTCTTATATCTACGCAGTCAAAAAATTTCATGGGATTAGCAGTTAACAGATTAAATAATTAAATATTTTTTTGCATTATTAGTTGATGTTAAACTTACCATTCATGAATTAAGCGTATAATGTGAAAATTGACTGGTGTCCCGCCACGTCCAGAGCGGCGGCAAGCAGGACTGCTGCAGGCCCGCCAGCAGCTCAGCGTGGTAGCGCTGCGCCGCCAGCAGGTACGGCGGCGGCAATGGCAGCGGGCGCGGCGGCGCGGGTGGCGCGAGCGGCGGCGGCGACGGCGACCGCCGCGGTTCCGGCTCCAGCAGAGCGTCTATAGTGAACGCTCGTCGCGGCCGCGGCCCCACCGGCAACAAAGCTGACGTATCCACCACCTCCACCGGCTCTGGACTTGGCCTCGCACACAACCCAGCTGCTGGCGAATACAAACTCCCATTACCCAAACCAGATGAGGCACCAGCTTGCCTCGCCAAGAACGCCCGATTGAAACTCGCCAAAGCTGCCAACTCAGCATTCAAACTATCCTTCTCCCCCTTATGCAGCTTGAACCGCTTGCGCCTCCTGAGCAGGGAGCCATTCTCGAACATGTCGAAGGCCTGCGGGTGCAGCGTCCAGTAGGCGCCCTTGCCGGGCCGATCCGGCCGCCGCGGCACCTTCACGAAGCAGTCGTTGAACGACAGGTTGTGCCGCAGCGAGTTCTGCCAGCGCTGCGTGTTGCGCCGGTAGTACGGGAACCTGTCCGTGATGAATCTGTATATCTCCGACAGCGGCAGCATCCGCTCCGGGGAACTCCAGATTGCCATGGCTGTGAGGGCGATGTAGGAAAAGGGTGGTTTCTGGTCTCCGTAAGATTCGCGCGTGGGTCGTGGCATGATGCCCGAGAGAGTCGTCTGTGACTGCCGGAGCAGTCAAATTATTTTCGGTAAGGTTCAGGTCGCACGTCCCTCGCATGTGCGCGGAAGATAAGGACTGGGCGAGCGAGGCAGCGCGCTGCGGCGGGTGTGGCGCGCGCGGCGCCGCCCCGCGCCGCTCGCCCAATCGCGTGTCTCCGTGTTTGTTTGTTGTTTTTGTCGGCTCCGGACCCGTTACAGAGGAATTTAAATTGTTATCACGTTTACATTATACAAAATTTATTCGACACCGACAACACTCTTGAGCTTGTTTCGAAATTGCAATGATTAAAGAAGTAGGGTACTTATCGATACTGCGTGCAAGAGAGAGAAAGATAGAGCCAAAATGATGGGAGATGATTTGTATTAGTGTGCTGGTAGTTTAACATACTTAGATTGCATTCGCGCTTTATAGATTACATTTATGATTGAAATTTACTATCAAAAGAATTTCAAGGGTTTTTTTTTAAATGTATAAAACTAAAAATATTTTTTTTATTCATTACAAGTATCGATGAATGAGATCTTTGAATAAGTTTTATTGCTTATTAAACAATTCGGATTATCGAAACAATCGGATTTGTTTCAAAATTATACAAAGAAATCTGTGCGCTATATCCTGTCCTTGGTACTTTTGTTTATTGATAGGCCTTTACTTAGTTTTATTTTCGTGGGGACTTCAGACTTTTCTTCATGAACATAATTGTTTTATTTTAATCTTTCTTCTTAAACTAATTATGATACATAATTTGCGATAGAAAGCATTAATTAAAATTAAAATTATTTTTTGTTTATTAATCAGGTATGTTAAGAATATTTGATAGCAGCTCAAAATGCATAAATTAGTACTTTTGTGGGAGTAACATAAACTTAATCTCTTGCAGCAATCTCTATCATACAACCACGTATATCTAAAACGGAGAGGACTCAAAGCCTTAAAAGGAGTTCCAAATGAAAATCGTTCAATCATTAACAGCTAAGTTCCATTTCAAAGAGCCGTTAAAATTTTACAGTTAGTTAAAATGTTACTCGTAGCCTGCCATTTGTCTCATTTGGTAAGTGTCTAATTGTTTTACGGCTTTGAGCGCCAAATGAACTTGTCCTTCTAATTATGAATAGTTGCCTTTTAAGCTTCACGGGTATTTTACTTAAATGATATTTCAAACCTGAAATTGGCTACGGCCTACTAATTCATTTTTGTTATGGATCCTCTACATAGAATATACCGGAGAACAAAGACTTCGCCTCCGCCGTATATAACATAGCATATTTCATTGCAATATTTTCTCGAAAGTAATTTGGGAGCTCTTCGTCATAGAGCTGTACAAATGAAATAACTTAGTTGATCTGCGAAAAAAACGTCATTTTAGATTTTTCAGGTGTCCGTATTCAAAGTTATGAAAAATTATAAAGAATATCACAGCAAACATTGTCTTAATATGATGATATTAAGACAATGTCTATTACTCTTCACAGCGTTGAAGCGATCATAGCACTAATTAGAGTAAAATATATGTTTTTGTCAGGCTGGGTAGAGTTTCGTCAGTTCTGTTATTAAGCATTAAGGCATTGCTATGTTTTTTATAACCATCGCTCAACGTTTCTGGTCGAAAGTCTTCGACAAATAAATTGGTCCTCTATATACTATCAACGATCTACTCGTGCCCCAGTACCTCAGCGCTATGATAGCAAGAGCTATACTTTCAGTATCTTTATGGATTTTATCACAAATGATGTGATCCGACTTAGAAGACGACATAGCTCATAGAATTCGCGATCTTTAGTGTCAGTGGTCTGGTCATATTAGG
This sequence comes from Parapoynx stratiotata, assembly GCA_910589355.1. Taxonomy (NCBI): domain Eukaryota; kingdom Metazoa; phylum Arthropoda; class Insecta; order Lepidoptera; family Crambidae; genus Parapoynx; species Parapoynx stratiotata. The sequence goes on from OU342458.1 coordinate 13,804,180, forward strand.
TGTATATTAGCAGCAGTAAAAATCTTGTGGATATATGTCAAGATGGAATGATGCCTTTCGTAAGATTCCCAGAGTGGGGAGGTTAATATCATAATAGATTTTTATTTAGAAATAAATTGCGGTAAATACCTATGACATGTTCTTGTCAAACATTATAGTGTTCTAATGATTTGCAAGGCAATAACAGCAACTATAAAAGGCATGAAGTAAAACTTGCCAATTATAGATTTAAGCACGATGTTGTGCGCCGCCTACTGTCTTGCCTGTGATAGTGCTCTATAGTGAATACTGTACTCTCAGCGCGTACGCAGCCAATCACTGAGATGAAATAACAAAGCCATATTGGTTAGTTTTTTAGTCGTATCTGCCTATTTTTTAAAAATAAAAGTGCACAAACAGGCAGAAAGCTCACCTGATGGTAAGTGATAGTCGCCGCCTATAGACATCCGTAACACAGGAAGAGTTGCAAATGCGTTGCCGACTCTTAAGGAAGTAATACACTCTGATTTTGAATATTTGGAGGTTGGGTTGGTTTGAAAATACTTCTGGTGACAGTCGATTCCATAGATTTTTAACCTACAAGGGTATCATATCTGTACGCGGCAATAATTGATGCGATAAACGAAGTTTAAGCACAGCTACAATCCAAACACTCCCCGTATTTGTCTTAAATTATTTATGTGAGGAATACTTACTTATTTGAATAAAAAAACAATAAAAATTTATAAAGAATATACCTACTTATATAAGGAGTAATTACTGTATCACTCGTGGAAAACAATGCCTCTTTACACCCAGTAATTCAATGTGTTGCAATAAGTAATATTATATGTCTCTGTTTTATAAAATGAAAATTTTATCAGAATTCTTCCGTTCAAGTAACAAACAAGAGTATAAGTGTGTAACATGGGGGATGCCGATGTTGTATTAATTGGACGGTTTGTCACTTATCGTTTATTTAAAAAATCAAGCCATAAAACATTGCGTTGGTAAAAATATATTATTCAGTATATATTATTAGTATCGACTTTTAGTACAGCTAACAAATTATATTATAAAATAGGCGTTAGGCGTCGAGACAACCGCACCAGACGCCAACTCTGATAGGAATGAAAAATTGGAGACCAAAACAATGAAATAACAGACAGTTGCATAATTTAAAAACAGAATCAAAGAGAAAATGGTGAGAGAAGAGCGCAATAAGAGCAAAGAATCGCTAACACTGATATAGCGCCTCGTTACAAGAGTAAACCACAAATCACAACAATAATTACGGGTAATTAGATTGAAAACATTTCCTTTCCTTCATACCGAATTGCTACTGTGGTACATAAGCGGCAGTTACTAATAAAATACGAGTTCTGTCGCAGTAACATAAGTTTCTCTTTTATAGCCTCACAGATATTAAATATGAGTGTATTAGTGGCTGGAAGGCTAAGACATAACTTGTGCGATGCTTCGGGGCTCAGGTCCGTAAGAGCGCAATTGGCCCGTGAGCACAATGGGTACCAGCACGACGGACGACGTGTTACCTTTATAAATTGGACACGATTCTAGTCTTTACGTGCTCTGTTACGGTGTAAGTGCTTTTATGTTCATACTTGAGAGGGCTTAAAGTTAAGTGTCCATTATTTGAAGTCATGTTTCAGGAGAGTTTCTATTAGCAATGCATATTAGTTGCAAAAGTAACAAGTACTTAGTGCTGTAATTGCTAGAACGAAGGTATTAATTGTGTAAGGTATAGATTTGATACGTTTTTCATATTACTAATAGTATATTTAATTTTATCGTTTATCTATTAGTTTCTAATATTGATGTAATTATTAATGCGTTATTTAACTTCCTAGTAGTTGGTAGTAGTCTTTATTCATAAAATCACGACTATTATCCCCTTAGGGTTAGTCAGAGAGTCAGTCATTGCGCATAATCCTAATAACCCGATAATAGTCCAAACTTCGTTGGCTATATAAAAATCTCCATTCATAGTAAGGAACTAACAAAACGACGAACGGATTTTGATTGGAAGAATTTCGATTGCAGGGTCTCAGAAATGGCGACACCTTAAATCGGTGCACAAACTCGTCTTAAGTCGCTGATATGTATTGCTTCGAATTTTGGCGTTTCCAATTATTACTATTGGCCTAGATTGACTGGTGGAATAGGTGAATATAGGACTACGGATCAAAAAGACACAAAAAGAATGTACCAACTGCTTTTCTTGTCTAGCATGTCGTAAAAGGCGACAAAAGGTGTATTGGATACTGGGTCTGTGATTTTGTAGGCGATGAGCTAGCCACTTGATACTACTCTTTCACGATTTTTCATCTGACCAAACCCAATTTTTGTCTGGCTAGATGTGGTCTTAAGGTACACAGTGCTCCTTGGACTCTGCCTACCCCTTCGGGGATTACTGGCGTGTTTTTATGTATGTATGTATGTATAGATCAAAAAACTCACCCTAAGTAACGCTAAATTACCATTTGAGCTAAAAGTTTATTGTAGAAATCGTATTATGTTGGTTGGTAATGTTTGGGCTACGCACTCCCGGAGTTAATCGAGCCAGCCGCATTACGACTGCTAACTATTGTTGCTTGTCCGCGGCAAATGGGCCGTGCGCGCGCGCCCCACTATTTGCAAAGGTTTTATGCCAATAGATTTATTGCCAGCGCTTGACTTTGCTAAATTATACCTATTTTTAACTGATTTCGCGCACGGATGTTGATATGCAAGTAAGTGTGAATTTAGCAGTGGATGTTAGATTGGGTAGTTATTTTTTGTCTATACATACTACAATACTTAATTGTTAAAAGTTGATGTCTGTAAAAAAACATGATTAGGGGTTTTCAAAATGTCCTCAAAGTAAAAGTTTTTAGAACTTTGTTCTGTCTGTCTCTAATGTTTAATACTCAAAATTTAATAATTTTTTGCCAATCATTCCAGTGTTTGAAGGTATTAACTATGGGTACGCTTCTAGGAATAATTTAGGTGCGCTTCATCCGGTGCGCTTCAAAATGTTTCTCTCTGTTTCTCAATGTTTGTACGCGTAATATAAAAGAGGACAGAAATTGATTGCAATTTTCACTGTTCTACCTATTGCTAGAAAACAAACTAAAATATAGGATTCTGAAAATTTAAAAAATAAATCTAGTGGGTATGCACATAAATAGTCGTATATTAATTTTTATTACTGATTTGACAGGGTTTTGTACTTCCAAGATACACTAAGAAGTGTGAAGTGAAGAAAATAGAACACTCAAACTCGCTAAAATATCAAATCAAATAAAAAATTTATTTAGGTCCTTACCTATGAAATTGGTGTTTTGTATGGAGATTTTGGAGAAATCTGCATTTTCCATACTAAAATTTTTTCAGTTTTCTTCACAACGACAAATCCAAAGATAATAATATTTGGCATCTATCATTAGACAAGCTTTATTAATATGTGTAATATCACAATTCATAAAAATTATTCATCGTTTTTAAGTGAATGCAAATAAAAAGATGTATTCGGGAGGCACTTAAAAAGAGTTGTCTCCGTGTCCAATTTTAACACAATTCCAATTTTAGCTCAAAAATATAGTCTATTTTTAGACGAGGTAATTATTTTTTAGGAATACTCTGAATCTTAATAGTTACAGACAAAATACTAAGAGAGAAAAAAAACACCAATTTCATAGGTAAGGACCCAATATTAGGGATAATATAGCTCCACACGGACATGGGCCGGAGGTATCAAGTGAGCTATAACTGTCGGTAATTCCCGCAGATCTGCGCTATCGCCTCGGTCCCTTTCATCGTGCCGCCGATAGGAGACATTTCCAATCAGCACCCTACCCACGTCCCCAGCGAATAGGCTCATTAAATTCAATCGGTACAGGACAGGAGCGTCATGAACGTCCACTATGTAATTTAAAGGTATTAAAGTAACGCACTGCGGACGCTTTGTGAGACGCGGTTGGCGTTTGAGAAATAACATTTTGCTAAGAATTCTTTGGGAAGCGGAGTGATTTGTATTTCTTAGGTTATTTTAGGACTTAACTTTATGCTATACTCAAATTGCAGTCGTCAGTTTGTTTCAACAAGAAATTTCTCTTCTTTTAGCGTTGAATAAATTTTACAATAGGAATCCAGATTTGAGACTTGTGTTCTTTTAACTCCCTTTTAAATAAATAGATAAATCGAAATCATTATTTAAAATATTCATAACATACCACTTCTATATCTATATCTATCGATATATAAAAAAGTTTTTGATTTAACGAAACAAATCTACAACATAATCTCGCACAAAAAAAGGAATGCCATCCCTGGATATGTCTGTCACCTGTTCTGATGCCCCATAGAAGCAATCATAGCGCCATATAGAGTGGCTAATGATTCTCCTTTGAACTAGCCGCCCGTGAGTGGACATGACAAAAAAAAAAACAAAAAATGGCCCATCTTGTTATTAAGTGTGAATTCTACAAATTGTTCACAAATATTTGCGTCTACCTGTGCTTTTTACCGGCATTTGTTATATTTGCCGTGACGAAATCGCAGGCCCATAAACGCTGGCTGATAAAGCATGGTGAATCAAGAAACTTGTAACGCACGATGGTTTTAATCGAGATCGAAAATCGGACAGATTGGTATGATACGCGGAAACTGGATTTGGACTATTAATAATAGCAATACGATTATGCCATTTTGAATTTTCGGTAAAGTTTAATGGTATGAATATTTAAATGCACACTAGTTTGCAGTGTTGTATTTCAGGAGAGAGTACAAGGTAATGTTGAAGTGGATTTATATACTACTCTATCTTTTTAAGATAGACTACTTTATATGAGTGTCCAAGTTGCTACGAGCGTCTATTGGCTACCAATAGCTTGTCGCGTAAAATAATCTTTAAAATTCTACATTATGTTGTAGATTGTATTACGCAAACATATAATGAGATTTAGGAAATATTTGTAAATGTTAGAACGCAAAGTGTTTATGTCTTAGTGATACGTAACTCCTAAACATGGCGGGCTGATTGTTAAGCGGGTTATTTTCTAATACTCGTATAATGTCCTTTTTATTGAGTGTAAATAATTGAGTTTGTATCAGTGCCGAGCCGCCATCTGCTCGGTTGAGTTTTAACACTCCTTTTCGGATTTCCCACTTAACTTTAATGTTCCCATAAAATTTTACGTTTAACAAAAATGACAATCAAATACAATTCTTAACATGTCTTATCAAAACCGAAAATCGTACGGTGTTGGAAATTATATATCACTTGGTCGGGATTTAAAGAAACCTCATTTCGATTGTCATTTGGTGTGCGTCGAGATTAGTCCTTAGGTCATGCGAATTGGTTATATTTTTGTTTGATTACTATAAGAGGAGCATCAAGTATTAGTCAGCGCGATCTGTTATTACCAAGGTTATTACAATATTTGTTGTTGGAGTTTATTTATTTGACTAGATGTCAAAGGCTTACGCGGCGGCGTCCACTGATGCCGGGACGGTGGCATTGATCTCTGGTGAATTACACTATTTATACTTTCGTTCACGTGTAAATCATAACATAGAGATTTTGTGGGAAAAAATTGTTATTCATCTATTTCATATTGTTACATCTGTAAATAAAAAAAATATATATAAAAATAATAATAAAACAAAAGAGTTCTAAAATTTTCGCTATTGACGGCCACGGGGGCCTTTAAGTTCCTTAGTAGCCTAATTGAGACTCGGAAATCGTAAATTGGTACGACTTGTAGAATTAAGGTAAAAGGAAGAATTAGGAGAGGCTGATCGATATCCAGCACTAGACGAGCGTGTAGGTTGAGGATCTGAATATTTCAGTGAATACAAAAGTAAAAAGGATTACTTTTAAATACACGTCTGAAAGAAGCAATGTCATGAACACATTGAAATGAAACACATGAATTGTACTGTCATTTCCACTAAAAGGGCTTGTAGTTAATGGCATCGTTAACATTACGAGTGACGTAAAGTGCTACTCACGAAGCAAATAGTGCAGCAACATTCCCAAAGATGCTTGTAGAAAATAATTACTTTGTGGTGCTATAGTCTTGTCAAAAGAAAAATACATCGTAATTGTTTTTTACTTGAATCCCACCTTATGTACTGTAAGTATTTTATACAATACTAGCGTAATACTGAATTGTTCATAGCTTCTTGTAAGAGCAATCTAACACGCATTAGCACAGGTTATCTTCGGTCTTTCGGAAGGGATTCGAGGTTATTACTGTGGTAACAATTTAACTGAAATTGTGAAAAATTCTAATTAACGAAGCAGAAGATGTAATTCTTCACGGCATAGATAATGTTCTATATCACTATCATTCTGTCCAGAAACGCCCACTGCTGGGTATCGCCGCTAGCCTTCTTTATTACATAATACTAAATTATCCCTATAAAAATTTCGTAGAAACATGTAAGAGTTTATTGTATTTCATTTATTTTTATTATAAAAGTCAATTCATTTAGTATAAATTCAGAATCAAGTGTTTAAAAATATTTAAATATCTTTTTTAGAAAATCATTGTTACCTATATTGTAATCTACAGGCTATCATGTAGTGCAATCAATTAAAGTAATTAATGATTCTAATATAAAGAACAAAAGCAATTGACCTCATGTTTTAATCGATACGTGAACGTCATTCGCAATAATAGATTGTGTAACTATAGTATGTATCGTGAATAGGTAGTCGATGTCAAATTAATATGTACGGCCGCATTTGATGAAATAGCGATAACCATTTTCCCATCAAAATTGACCAACACATTAGACGACTGGTTCCGCAAGTGGAGGATCGAGATCAACCCTGACAAGAGTAACGCCATTCTCTTTTGTCGGGTTGGAACCGCCGCTCTGCCTTCTATTACCCTATTCGACCGGCTGATCCCTTGGGTGAGGCAGGTCAAATACTAAGGCGTTACCCTCGATTTGCACCCCACATAAGAGAGCCTTCCAGAACCGAACCTTCCAGAGCCTTCCAGAACCGAACCTTCTTCGTGCTCGGGCGCCTCTCTTACGCAAGCGAACAAATTTCCAAGCCTGCGTCCGACCCATCATGATGTATGCTAGCGTAGCATTCGCTCATGCCGCGAACACTCACTTCAACAACATCAACAGGTCATCCAAAGTCATTTCCGGCGTATGGCAACCGGTTGCCCCTGGTACATTCGGAATTCAGACCTCCGGTTCGAGCGCCATGGAGACTCTCCCTGGAAGTGGGACCCCTTAGGGGGAATGACTTCCAGAGAGAAATCCTCCATGGTTCGCCACTACACGCTTGAGGACCCACCAAAGTTCTCGCCTTCTTTAAAATAATCCGGTGAATAGTCGTCTGAGGCATCAGTATAGGTCAATTAAAGAAAAAGTTATAGTCTTGCCACCGATGTAATGTATTGCTCTATAAGCAACCATCAACTGTTCTACTCGTAACGTTATGTTGACCAATCAATGTTGATTCAGTGCTACGTCAAATGTCATATCCTTTGATAATTTCAAAAAAAGTTTTCGTAATGATGAAGGAGAGTACAAAGTACAAGAGGCCGTCTAAACATAAAATTGTTAATCGACGTATTTTACATAAAACTTTTCTTCTATTTTCCTTTCTTTTTTTTCTATCCATATTTTAGCAATAGCAAGCATAACGTGCCTATTTTCTTCTCTGCGAATGTCAGTGAAATTATTTGATTATGTTCTATAATAACAACCATTTTTGGGTTCATTTTTCTGTTTTCGCTGTACAATTTTGATTGCTGACGGCAGTAGGAGATTGTGAGCGATTAGCGTTATTTAGCTCCTATCGCTGTCGCCCTAGCTTGTTGCAGTGTTTGAGATTGCGGCTTGAATAACAGTCGATTTAAAGCCTTAAGCCTCTATGGTAAATAACTGCATCGGCAACAATATCATATGCTAATAAATAATTTTGATTACAATGACTTGGTAATGAAAGGAAGTAGTCATATATTAACAATAACCAATACCTATTCGTAAGCTTCAATATAAATTCATTGGTCAATAAGATTTGCTATTGATATTCTAACTCAGAATTGCTTTCATCGATTTTCCTTTCATAGGTATGATATTCAGAGTCTTTTAGAATAAAATCTGTATGCAATTCCTGTAAATGTTAAGTCACGATACCTCTCTTACTCTTCAAGCCAGAACATAGCAATTCAAATAATTCTGTATTGCGCCAAAAAATAGAAGATGTACAGTTTACAGCAGCAGACGACTCAGTACATAATGTCTAACTGGTGAATAATGTGTCACTTGTTTAACATAACATATCATCACGGCTCTTTCCCCGAAGGAGTAGGCAGAGGTGTTCAACACCCACATTTCGCCAGATATCCACACACACACATGTAACAGGTGGCGAGCCTGTTGCCATGCACCGAGCACAATGAGAGGTAAGCTGTATTCACCATGAACTGTCCTTAAGTTTTTATTCAAAACTCAGAGGTACAAGCGGATCGAACCCGCGTTTCCCGCGGCCTCTCAAACGAGTAGTGACCCGTCCGTCCCAACTGGGCTACCGTTGACTTGTTTAAAATTAACATAAATATGTTAGTAACACCCTACTCTTTAAGCACTTGACAATAATTAATCATTTGAATTCTACTCGTATACAAGCGGTAAAAGTTAATAACAACAATTCGCAACTTGCTACCGGTAGCAAATAGCAATTACGACCAAAACCAGTTGAAAAAATAACATGAAATGGACTCCATGCCTGGGTTTTCACACAATAGCTAGTTGTGAAGTTCTGAACACATGGCGCTGTCGCTCCCGGCCACGCGATATTTGAACACACCGCAAAATTAAATTATAATTCTCTATCGTCCGAACGGCTAATGCACCAATAAAAATGTAATAAAAACATTTTTGTTATCCTGTGTAAATTATTTAAAGCCACAGGAAATGTCAATTTTTAAATTGATTGTGGTCGAGCGTCGTATAATGAGAGTGTATATCATTTATACATCGTTTGGGGTAAACTGTCTTGACATACACAAGAATTATTTTGTAATTTAGGCTATTGCGATGGTAATTATCTAATACACTGGACAGCAAATAAACCGGGCCACCCGCTACCTTGGAACTTTGTTACGATCTGCTTAAAAAGTATGAAACTTGCAAATATCAAAGTTATACTTACAGAAAGTGCACTTCATGATGATTTAAATTATGTGAAACTCATTACGATCAATAAAGGATCATGGCCAAAATGGGTGTAGAACTAACAGAAATAAAATGTGTCCTAATTTACTCTACTATACTTCCTAATAACCCCTAAATCCTTTTTAACCAGGTTAAAAGGATTTAGGGGTAACAAAATACACGGAAAAAGATGTCAAAGATTGGTTAATAAAACTCACATATTTGTCAAAATCTACTATGAATTGATACTTTTTATTCAAATATCAACGGTAATCAGTAAAACAAATGTTCTGCGGGTGATATGAAAGGTTCGTGGCGTGCTAAGCCTTAAAAATTACAGAACTTCCTACTGATCTTTTGCCTGTTAGCAAGTACAGTAATGCTCCACTATCGCATTTCTATCGAATTGGTTTAACGATTTTGTCTCTATTAATCAAAATGCAAGTGTTATAATATATACGAGACATGCCTTTATTTTAACTTGAAGCATTAAAAAGGCTATCATCAGGAATAGCTGAGCTACGAGAGCCATTTCTTGTGTCTGCGCCACTTAAAGGGTTCTTGTCCATAATCACTACGCTGGGCGTGCGGATTGGTGAGCGCAGATGATTGGTCTTCTGAGCCAAGGACACTGCTGCCCGTCATCGGTCAGGCACTTACCTATCACTATTGGATGGTTATTTCGCCATCGATCGGTTCCCAGGATCTCGATTATTTTGCAGGATTCACCGCGAGCTGGTGAGGTTAGATTTGAGTCAGCCAGGTACCGCTTCCCCCTCACATCGCCACCCCTAAAAAAATTTGCTATAATAGCCTTTAATAAATGCTTCGCATTAAAATGCGTATAATTAATCAGTAGGAAGATGTGCTGAAATAGTTTCATTTATATTATATCGAGGTACTTTTGCATAAATTCGTGGTCATTTTAATCACCATGAAACGATTTTTTTTAGGTATAACTTTGATAGTTGTAAGTTTTATATTTTGTGAGAGATCGAATCAGAGTTCCAACAAGGTAGCTGGTAACCCGGTTTATTTGCTGTCAAGTATAGATATAACAAAATAATAGCGACTTAATCGGAGAAATGACATTCAATTTCATTCGTAAATCCTAATTATTGAAAAGTAAATTAATAACACAAATAAATAAAATATATAGCTATAAAATTACCGATAACATTAAGCGATATGTTTAAACAGTAAACCAGTGGTCGTTCGAGCCGGATACGAGCATGATACCGACGTCGAAATACTCGTATAAACTGGCGGCGCTATCTAGATCTACAGATTGTTACATTACACCGTACAAAAGTGCGATAATCTCCTAAAAGGTGTTCGTAGTGTTGTAGATAATTAATATTTAGGCAGAGCGCGGCGCCCCGCGGCGCGGGCGCACCGCCGCCGCTTTGTGCGCGCCGCCCGCCGCATTTGTCATGTTAGCGCGGCTAAGGTGTGAATGACTTTTTTCTAAACATTATTAATGACAATGATAGAAAATATTGTTTTTTGTTGCAACACTGTTGATTGTTGTCAATTAGTTTTTTGTTGCATCACGGAGCTTTGATTGCGAGCGTGGCCGATCAATTTTATCGACTCTGAATTGAATGTTTGGATTAAAATATGGCGAGCTCAATCAGGCTTTTTAATATGCTACAACGTTTAAAAGCAAGCGTTGAACAATAGAGACTACCCTCAAATTGAAATTGGAGTGACGGCGCGGTGTGTCAATTCACTTCATTATGTCTCGCATCGCTGCTGAACATATTTTACCCAGAAAGAGCAAAGAGCTGTTATAAGACGGGGTCATTCTTAAAAGTTTCTTTTTATACAGCGCAATATTTCAAACGCCGCTACTTGTTTTGTTACTTAAAAAATGAGCTAAATCATTGAGCAAGAGAAAAGGTGCGGGCCCTCGGCGCCCCCTCCGAGTGAACAATGAATAATAAGCAACGACATCATCTATCCATTTTCCTTTTAAGCCCCAACAATAACGCGGCGTTGTAAGAATGGAAACAATCAAAATTTAAATATGTATTTCAAGAAAAATACCTTTTGGAGTGAGAAAATATTGGTCAAAGCGAATTGAGTGGGTCTTGGGAATCGCGCGACGAGATACTTAGTATGCGGGCGATGTAGAAATCGCTCAACGTGAAATATTTCTTTCTTTTCAATATAGATACACCAAGTATATCAGTGTCGTGATATGTCAAGGAGTCACATTTGTTAGAGGTTGGGTCGTATATTGGTATTTCAATTGTTCTGTATACGATGATTGTTAGATTTGTTATATGTGCAATAATATCAAAGAGAAATACCGGTATTAAAATTTAACATACCTTTTTAATGTACGTTTAGACATTCGGTACCTAGTTTAGAAGTATATCTTCATTTTGCTTCTTTTTGCCCAGTCGAGGTAGGATCGGCACATGAGGTCTTCCTGTTCCTCTCTCCCTATCACTCATGAGCTCAGCATTCACTTCTTTTCTTCCGATATTATGTGATTTGAAAAAAAAGGAGTGACACCTCACATACTCAATCTAATGCATTCTTGGTCTTTCTCTAATTCTAGGTCAAGAGAGTCAGGTAGGTGACTCGATTTTATAGATAAGTTATAAGTGCGCTTTACATTATTTGAAAACACACAAATACTTACATTATCATCACGGCTATACGTATAGATGAAGGCAGAACTGTTTCCACATTTCGCCAGATATGTTTAAGTCGTAATATACTATTTGTAGACTTGTGTAGAGGGTGTTTGTACAAAAGATATCATAATCATAACCTCCCTCAAGACCTTTACCAATAGGTAAGTATTTAATTCACGCGTGTTGAAACTAATAACGTATGGAGTACACAGCCCATTCTTTATAAAAACCTTCGCCCTTTCCGCGTCAAGGTTTTAAAATATAGTAAGAGAATGTGCCAATGGTGTGGCAATAAATCAAGGCAACTTCCCGCGATTATATTTTGGGCATAGAACAATGGCTATTATACCATTCAAAGCAAATGGACCCTTTGTAGTTTAATAGTAAGGTATTGCTTCCGGCTTGTATCTCGTTTGATATTTTTGATTCGTTAACCCAATTCTAAAGATATGAGACCCTCGTTTGTTATTTGTAATTAATAAATCCTTCTTCACCAGTCACCATACTTCTAGATACATGAAATAGATTTTAACCGCCTCTCTGATCTAGGGGTCAAACAACCGGGTGATGATCGGGAGGTCCGGGTTCGATTCCCCATGGGGGCAGAAGTTTTTTTACTCGGTTTGTTTAGTGGTAGGGCTTCTAAGCCCGCCTGGCTAGCTACTACCGTCTTACCTAAATTTGTCGCCATAATAACAATGTTTTAAGCATTGTTGTGTTCCGGCAATCAGAGGTAAGATAGCCATTTCCTCAATTGTTGAGGATTACAGGTGAAGCTCGCTTACACCTTCGGCCTTATCGTCACTTACCATCAGGTGAGATGAAGGTCAAGAGCTTACCTGTCGTATGTAAAAAAATAATTTAAAAAAAATCCTTTGCACTGAAGTTAATAAATTCGAATACAAGATTCGTTCTTGTATGGGAGGCAGAGAATAAAATAATATTAGATTAATAATCTAAAAATCCAACGTTTTTAAAAAGAGAAAAATAACCAAATTTAAATTCCTCCATCCCATCATTCAGCTCCGCATGGTGTGTGTTATTTTGCTATTTAAAAAATGTGGGATTTTAGATTATTAATCTAATATTATAATTTTTAACTATGCACAGCGCCATCTATTGATTGGTTGCTTAACACCAATCAATACATGACCCTGTGCGTAGTCTCTATAGAAAACCTGAAAGTTGTTGAAATTTCGACCTGAAAGTAGAAAAAAAGAAGTTGCAAGTTGCGTTGTCACCGGGTTCAGAACTATTCTCAATGTTATTATATTCAAGGTTAAACTATTCCCGATAGCTAGTCCAGAAGTGCCTTAAAATTGAGTTTCAAAATTCCAACCGAAAACAAAGAGAAAGAAAAACAAACAAGACAGTTAGTTAATAAGCGTGGTAAAGTAAAAAAAATGGTATCTAAAGTTTATCTAAGGGTAAAAACAACTGGTACATCGGCAAAGAAGATGGGGTACACCACTTCGTCAATAAAGAGTTTAAAATTTTTTTTTACAAAAAATAAAACCGACTCCAAAAAAAAACAAAAAAAAACTCAAGAAGTAAAAAATAATTTCTGCCTTCATTAATACGTGAGTAACTTTTGTGTTGGTACAAATTATAATACATTAAATATGCCATACGTGCTTATAAACTTTGAAGGATGCCCTCGATTCCTCAAGAATTCCAATATCAGATCTTGACCTCATGACAATAGGACCAACTAGAATTTATACCTTTTCAAACAAGGAAAAATTTTCAATATCGGTTTGTAATTGACAAAGATATCGGTGAATACTCGTATGCATATTGAATAGTAACTTAAGAATACGGCATTTTCAGAATTACTTGAAAAGTACTGTACAAAAGTACACTTACTAGTTGTGGAATCGAGGGAAACCTGTCATTAGCTGTACTCATAGTAATAAGCACTAGATAAGAATAATTGTTAATTACGCTGTTGGTTTTCTTAATTAAAAAAAATCGATTCGGCCGTTTCGGAGTAATCGGTGAACATACACAAAAAATATATATAAACAGACGAACATAGAACCTTCTCCTTTTTTGAAGTCGGTTAAAAAGGAGGAAACAGGAAATCTACAAATGATCAATGCAGAGCCTTGTCTGCGCCCAATGAACACCTACCACGTTTGTTTATTGGACGCGTTCCTGGCTTCCTGGCTCTCACATAATCTTAGTTACTTGGGGGATTTTTAGTAAAAGAAAAACACGACAAATGCCGATTTGAAACAATAAATAATCGGAACTGGTACAAATATTCTCCATCAGTTCTACAATAAGCATTGTTTTGCAAATACAGATATCGAATTACTAATATACTCGTATATGACAGATTTCCCAATGAATTAAACATTCTATTGTTTGTGGCGTGGATGTGTTGTGGGGGGCGGGGGAGGGGAGGCGGGAGGCGTCGTACTATTAACGTTCAGTTTGGAGATAACATCGGCCGACAAACTCGATTAGCGGCTCGAGTGGCTACGATAGCGTGTGTACCTAGCCATAAGCGAACGCGTGGGAATATTAAAATTCAATAAAATTGGGAAAAGGGCAGGAAAATGATGAATAAGGATCAAAAACGTACCTACTTCTTTATAAAAACGGCAACAACGACAAATTTTCTTAGAGATGCTTCATTACGGAGAATGAGTTCCTAGCCTCTATATTTATATTTGAATAGCTTTACATATTTATTATAGAAACCAAAAAAAAATATACATGCCTATGGAAATTATATTACTAGTAAAGAAGTATATTATAAACTATTACTAACTATAGTTTATAATATACTTCTTTACTAATTTCTACATTAGATAAAACACTTGTATTATTAATTCCCATTCCAGCTAATGTTGTAAAATTATAATGACTCAGTATATTTATCACTGAATAAAATAAAAAAAGTCAACATCTAGGTATTTTTTTACCAGTAAAATAGTCAATATTGAATATAAAGGAATTGTAGTAACTAGCCGGATTATATATTAAAAGTATATAAACAACGTCTGGGGTTTGGGGTTTTATTCCTGAAGGATATAAACACAGTACTGAACAGTGTTTATAAACACATACATATTTGGTTCATTAGAATAACATGATTGTTTCTTTATAAATAGGTTTTTTACCATCATCAACGTAAAGTACTCGCAAGGATCAACATGTAATAGCAGAAAATTAATTTTATTTATTTATTTAATTTTATTATTTTAATTATTTATATTTGCGCTTGAAGACTCCCCTTGCACCATACGATGAGATGTTACCGGCACACTATCAACACAATTTATGAACATCAAAACAAGACACTTATTATGCCTCGTCATGTATTACTATGACATACGGCCAATCCCACTAATAGATATTTCTTTAATTTATATAATTTACTTTTTATAATATTTAATGTGAATACCAATTGTGTTATAATAGTGTGCGCGTTTGAACTCTTACTATAAATAATAGTGTTGCGTAAGTGTATTATACTATTAAGTAATTATTATCAATTTTGTGAGAGTTTTAATTTGGATTTAGGTTAAATAACTTTTAATACGAATAAAACTTTTCTTATCTGTGGATATTGGGAAATTTTCGAAAAAAAAAATCCTTTTTCTCTCAATCTTATATCAAAACATAAAATGTCGAGTTTATATTAACTCGTATATTGAGTTGAGCGTTTTCTCACTAGTTTCCTTAATTTTTCTTCAGTTCTTGGTAATATCTAAATCTGGTGTTAATACGTCACATGATACATTACCTACCCGCGATCAAAAATAATAATAATTTGTAATAGAATATCCTAACTTTCTGCTACAAGAATGTGTAGTTACCGCTACGGTTTTCGTAACGCCGCCGTGCTACAGCGGCGCGTCTCATGTGAAACAGAGGTATCTTCTAAGTCATAATCTTAACTAAGTCGAAGTTAATTACTTTTGGTTCTCAAACAAGGCTTTGGCGGTAACATGCCGCTCATAACTCATTCGGACGCGCATCCTCTTAGTAATATGGTACGCGTAGACGCATCGGCGCAGCGCGAGCGGGACGGACGCACTTACAGGAACGGGATAGAAGATAAACTTCGGACATTAAACAGAATGTTTATAGCTTGAGAACTTCCTTTTTGATTTTTTTGGGAGCACTATTTCAAATATTGTTTTAATTGATTGCCGCAGACCATTGGGCCCGGGAAGGCGCATAATTATAGGCCGTACTACTCATACCTCGAGTCCTTAAAGACAGTTCACAGCAATACCTGTGCTTTGGCTCTGACAGCTGTAATTAAGTCAAACTTATCACGTTGGTTTTTGTTCGTTTTACGGTGAGTTTTTCGATCCGTGGTCAAGTTGACTAGTAGGTTGAAATATTGACCAATGGCAAAACTTATGATGTCGTGATACGACAGCTTGTCCAATAGTCAAATTTTCAAATATAACGCGATGCTGGGATTAGGAAGATGGCGGCTGATGGCACAGCTGATGTATATTGTTTCGAATTTTCATCGCAAACTTAACAATTTGTCAAGCTGACGTTAGTATGACTACGGATCAAAACACTCACCCTTAGACATAAGCATCTTAAAACTAACTTCAGGGTAGTTTTTGGGTCATGGAGTTAGAAATATAAACAAAAGAGTTACTTTCTAATCAATTCCTCCTTTTTTATTCTTCCTCAAAACGTAGGATATTTAATAATTGAATGTATTATATTCTTAAATTATATTAATAAATATAAGACGCAGATAATTCAGTCACCGATATTTGCTTTAAGGATTAAAGACTTTTATTTCTGATAAAAACACATTATGTTCATTTATAATGAGATATACAGTTCTTAAAATAAAGATATCACTAACTTTTTGCCTCTAAGAATGACATAAGTAATAATCACAAAATAAATAAATAATTTTTAAGTTTTGTCTTGAAAGTAATTACAGCTAGTCATTATTTTCCAGCCTCTGATTGTACAATACCCTGAAACATTTTACTTTAGCAGATATCATACAAACATTTTTAATTTGCCTCCGACGACTAGCGAAATTGTCCCGTGTTTAAACTTAAGAAATGTTTTAGAAATATGCTGTTAAGTGAAGTGAAGGATAAATTTTTACGTTAAGAGCCAATCAAATAAACATAAATTAATGTATTTGATAAAGAGCTTGAAAGTTAAGCCTTGTTCTATTAATTATTCATGGATATCTTCTTCTTCTTGCCCTTTTCCCACTCTAGGTGGGGTCGGTACAACATGTCTTCTTTTTTCATTCTTCTCTGTCACTCGTCAGCTCAGCATCCATAGATAGCAGAAATGTCGCAGTAAAATAGTTATTACCGTAATTATAGTTATATACCTAGGAATATAATTATACACAGGAACATAGTTTTAATACAGTTATTTTTTTGTTTTAAGTATGATTACTAGATTAAGCTTAGTGACATAATTGTAGGAGTGTAATGCGGGTCAATCTACATCAAACAGCAAAGAAAAAGGGTCGCTTAGAAAATGATAGCTCTTGTCTTTATAGTATACTTATTTCCAGTAAATAATTATATTTCTAGGGATTTAACTATATTACGTATATAACTATCATCCTGTGACATATACGTTTGTACATATTATCATGAAATGAAGCACCTGTTACTACAACAATTCTATTCATAATAAAACTCTCCTTCATTATAATATATTCGATTATATTAAATGTAAAACCTAATTTGTTCCGAGTACGCATAAAACTTTTCCTCGGTAGAAAAGACCACATTTTCAATCCTCATTATTATAGTAGACCTCTTTAGTTTGCGAACAAAAGAGACAAAAGAACATCAATTGAATGAACCTGCCAAACCTTTCATACTGAATAAGCTCTTCAACTCGTTAGACATGATCCCATTAAATGAAAACATAGATCAATATTCGTCAAAGCAACATAAATCACTGGTTTCTCCACGGCTACTTACAATGGTATCGCGTACAATGCCGACTGTAATTAAAAACGCATCATGATTTTATTACGGAACTGTTTCATTACACTATTTAGAGACACATTCAATTACTCGAGCAATGTAATTGGAAAATGTAAGTGGATGACGTTTGCTAAATATGCGGCTTGGGGGGGGGGGGGGGGGGGATGTGACGATGCAAATTGCAGGGAACACGACGCGTAATTATTTCTTAAGAGGCTTATTATTTTTACAGGGTTATTATTGTTACGAAATGCGCAAAAGAAGTCTCGTGTAATTGTTTTTTCAAAAGTTCTGCGATAAAAATATTTTGATGGCAAGGACGAAATTAAATATGAAAATTCTGAAGTCGTATTTATAAGCAACAGTGCGTTATATTCC
This sequence comes from Parapoynx stratiotata, assembly GCA_910589355.1. NCBI lineage: Eukaryota > Metazoa > Arthropoda > Insecta > Lepidoptera > Crambidae > Parapoynx > Parapoynx stratiotata. The sequence continues at coordinate 13,822,331 of OU342458.1, forward strand.
TAGCATCTTTTTATGAATTAAGAAATACCACAAAAAGAAGAAATTATTAAGGTATTGAAAATAGTTTTATTTATAGGTCTTGAAATAGACGACCTCCGTGATAAAGTGGTCTGTATGCCGGTCTCTAGGCGTCGCCATCTAGAGAGGTTCTGGGTTCGATCCCCGCTGAGGGCAAATGTTTGGGTGATGAATTTTCAGACATTTGTTCTCCAGTCATGGATGATTATATATATTTTTATATATTGTTTAAAATGGCGCTAGTTGATAGGTGTGAATGTTTGAAGATATTTATTTATTTATTTTTACTATCAAGGGAAAGAAGAAAATGAAATGTAAGAAATATATGATAGAATCATTGCATAATAATTTTTGTTATTATGTTAATGAAAGTTTTGCTTGTCATTTGTAATTAATGACTGGTTTCAAATTCTAAGCGTTAAAACCCAACCAAGGTGATTACTGAAATTATAGACGGTGTGCAAGGCGATTACAAATTTTAATAAAAATTAGATTGACCATATTATAAATGCGTGAGAGTAAACATTAGCGCTATGTAAAGGATAGGTGGTGCCGTCTAAACACTACTTTGGTTGTATTCAGAAGATAATATCCATACTAATATTATAAATGCGAAATTAACTCTGTCTGTCTGTTTTGCTTTCATGTCAAAACTACTGAACCGGTTCAATTGAAATTTGGTACACAGATGGTCTAGCAAGAGCCTGAGATAGGACATAGGCTTTTATCTCGATATTCCCATTCCTTATTGTATATTCTGCTATTAGTAACTTAAACATAATTATGCAATTTTATCTTATTTCGTATAGTTTAAGTCTGTAATTTATGTAGGGGTGTAGTTCTCAGAATAGATGAAAACCACTTTAATTTGACTATCAAAATTTATTGAATTTAGATAAAATTACACCTTAGTACAACTTCAACTTTCATCGTTCTCCATCCCGTTACAAATTGAATCCTCCATAGACTAAAAAAACAACTGTCATATTCTACCATAAATGCTATGGTAGAATATGACATAATGATAATATTTCTTTTTTTTAATTATGTTATTTAAAGATTAAAATTACTACATTTATAAACTGGAAATGTTGCAAGTTTATGTAGGCACCGACTGACTGAATTTAGTATTATAATACATTCATGTCTCTAAAAATTAATAAAAACAAAATTTTACACAACACGAGGCCTGATAGTCTGTAAGTAATCATAGAAATTTCGCTTGGTATTACTGTTGTAAAAATAACATTTAGTACAGTAATTGGGCGTCGTAAAGCGTCGCACCCGCATGCGCGACCGCAGCGCCCGCGCATTGTGCGCCTTTACGCGCAACTATAAATTTACCCCAACCCGGCATTACCATATCGACAGTATGTTTATCAGTTTCGTGGTCGCGACCGTCCGTTATTCTGTTAATCGCATGTTGTTTACTTGCTTATGCGTAAACAATTTGCGGTCTTCACATAGAGGTAGGATTTTATGCTGCAAATGTTTTTATCACCTTTAACCGAAGTTTTGGCGCCGCTGCTACAATGATGTTGTTATTGTTACATGTAAATATGTACTTGAATATCTTTTCTACTTGTATTGTAAATAGTAAAGTTTTATATAGGTACAAATAGTACAAGCTATAAACAACAAGGCTACAAAATTTTCACAATCCATGATTTTTTTGTTACATTAAATGAACGCGTCAACGTACGGGCACCATAAAAATAATGATATAATTATAATAGGTTGGGGAAAAAGTTTCTTCGCATTTTTTAAGAAAATTCAAAACATTTTTTAATATAGTTTATTTACATTTAACTAATGTATGTAGGTACCATTTTGTTCGATGACTTTTTGCCATCTTGTAGGTAGGGACATGATCCCATTGTTATAGAAATTTTGGGAATTTTGGGAAATTTTGGGAATTCTGGTCAAAATACCGCGACAAGTGGTTTTGGCAGTCCTCTCGTGATGTTAACCTGACACTGCCTAGAGAATTCTGAAGAGACCGAAACAGGTGGAAATCTGAACCTCCCAGCCAAACTCTCTTGATTTTTGCTGAGTGGCTAAAGATGTGTGAGGTCTAGCGTTATCATGATGAAAAACCACACCCCTTCTGTTGATTAATTCCGGCCGCTTTCTCTCAACTTCTTGCTTTAATCTCATCAGTTGTTCGCAGTAGAGTTCAGAATCGATGGTCCTGCCTGGTGGTAACAGCTCATAATGAATAATGCCCTTCCAATCCCACCACACACACAGCATCACCTTGTTGCGAGTTAACCCGGGTTTCGCCACAGTCTGTGAAGCCTGACCGGCCTTTGACCACGACCTTTTTCGCACGTTCTTGTCGTACGTGATCCACTTTTCATCACCAGTTATCAGCTTCTTCAAAAATGGTTCGGTTTCATTACGTCGTAATAAAGAATCACAAATGAGTACACGGTTCATTAGGTTTCTTTCAGTGAGCTCGTGAGGTACCCAAATGTCGAGCTTTTTTGTGTACCCAGTTTTTTCAAATGCGCCAAAACTGTTTTGTGGTCAATTCCCAGTTCTTCAGCTACGTCGTAACTACTGACATGCCGATCTTGCTCCACTTTTTCAAAAATGGCATCCATTTTATCTGTAATAGGGCGACCAGAGCGACGTGCATCTTTGACATCAAAATTTCCGGATTGAAAACGCTTAAACCAAATTTGTGCTACTCTCACAGACACTGCACTAGGTCCATAAACATCGCAAATTTTTTTCGCGGCTTGCGTTGCATTTTTACCTTTTTTGTAGTAAAATTTTAAAATGTATCGAATTTCTTCATTAGATTCACTCATCTTGGCGGTACGAAAAACAAATGAAAATCACACATTTTCCTAATTTGAATTTGGAATTATGTTCTTTAAAATTTAAACTTTCAATGATACCAAAACCAGCCAGATACAAATAGTATAGCCAAAGAGATTTTATTACAAGTTTATACATACTATAATGCGAAAAGACTTTTTCCCCAACCTAATATATATACCTATACACACATATAATTATATATATATCTATACACAAAAGAAAAATTTTGCAAAGGCATTAACTGTTGCGCGATTTAAAACCGTGTTTTGTCAACCCTGAGCTGTCGTGAAAGTTTATTGAAAACAAATGAGTCCCGCGGTGGTCTAGTCGTTAATCTTTTATCTAACTCCGTTCATTCTTTGTGGCGATGTCACGGATGTCGCAGTCGTCGACCGTGGCCAATCGCTACCCTCAAACTTCCCCGTGTCAGCCATTGTAAACCTTTCACATCAATACACCTTAACAATACATACACAAGGTCGACTTTCGCACCAACCCAAAAAGCCATTTTCGCTACCCATTGATTCAGAACACATTAGCCTTGGTATCTAATGTGTAACGTCGTTAAATTTCGAATGTAAGGTAATTGTCATTCCGAATTCTCTGTGACATTTTAACAACAAAGAAGTTATTTTAAATAATATTTTAGAGATGTATTTTGAGATTAGTTTAATGTAAGTTTTTATACTTATGCACAAGAAGGCATTTTTTCTTTCGTAAACAGGGTTCGCGTTTCTATTAAAAAGCAATGTTCAAATCTAGTCCAATATTATTATATCTTTTTTTTTTCTTTTTTGTAAATGTAGCAAATTATATGTTTGCAGCTGTTCCTGCATTCTGTATTAAAATACATTATATAGTTCACTATTACTATTAATTAGAAGAATTTTACTTTGTCATTTACATGTGATATATTTAAAAAGTATCCTATTAGATTTCCCATCCAACTAGATCCGAAAACAAATTACTGAGAGCACAAAGGCTCTGTTTAATTACATCCGTAATATTGTTACTGCACTTTGACGCAGCACGCTGGCTTATTCTTTCAAAAAGCAATAAACCCCCGTAGCGTCGACATAAAAAAGTGTTAAGAACTCCGATCTCGAGCACTATTTGCTTACCACGATTCATTCGATTAAATCCCTGAATAAACTCATTATGACTGAATGTGACTACCCGCCGAAAGGATCCTTTCTAACGATATTAAACCACATTACCCGCTTATTCCCAGAGTTGATTAGTACCGTATCATTTAGTCCTGCTTTGTAATTATTATTTAGTTCTTGAAATACGACTCTATGACTTGGAGATGTGGTAGAGTTTGGTTTATCATTTTTTGGTGGCGGCGCCTTTGTAAGCGGAAGATGAAAAGTGCCGGCCGCGACCATTTATCATTGGCAAACACAATTGTATTGGGACACGGCTCAAGGAGTCAGTAGACAAACAACCTGGAATTTGTATAATCCTCTGTTTAGGCGACTCTCGGTTACTTATACTCGTAAACTAAGGTTAAATTGTAGAGTACCTAAGATATTTATAAAAGCTTAGAAAATACATAATATTTGTTATAAAAAAAAAGGAAATTCTTTGATGTAAAACAGGAACAAACGAATACAGGTGTAAGAGTTCTTATCGCTAAAAGCAATGAGGCCTTGAGTTGCCTATTATGTTACTCCTCCATAAAAATATTCTACCTATTATATAATAGTACCAATATAATACGCATAATTTGCTTTTCAATCAAATTAAATTATTGACTTTCTGCCAATAATTTGATAAAAAAAATTATAAAATTAAAAGGTTTCATTTTATGTTTGTTGTAAAACTTACCAAATAATAATTAAACATTTTGAATTCTATATATATATATATATATATATATATATATATAGTTCAAAGTCATAATCAGACAGATCCCATTGATATATTAATTTTGACATTACAAAATGAATATCAAATTCAATTCACTAGCATTATTTGTATTGATAAATTTTAGTTATTTGGTAAGATTTTCTTTCTGTTTTTAAATATTTTTTTGCTGCCATTTTTGTTTTTTATTTGGTGACACAACGATTCTATTTTATTTATTGCAATTTGACATTTTTAAGTTCTGAAATTTAATTTTTAATAGTAATATTATGTATAATTTTTTTGATACTAGCTATTGGTAGGACTATATTAATAATTAGTAATATTCGATAATGGTATAGCATAATTTAAATACATTGTATAAAAAAATAATTAAAAATATATTACATTCCAGTTAACTCGAATGTTCCTATCAACTAAAACTATGTAATGATAAAGGCTAGCTTTCATCGAGTTCACTAGTCGTTGTGGGTGCATCTGGTGGGAGGCCCCGCCCCGGGGCGGCCCTGTCCCCCCGCGGCACCCATTGTCTCTGGGGTAGATTGGACCCATTCCATTTGCATATATTTGACGCCATACTCTGGCAAATGGAACCTGAAATGGCTTTGTCGGTCTAAAGTTTTCATTATTTTTTTAGCTAAGCCGTTGAAAATAAATATTTTGCCTCTAAAAATTATAGAAGCTAAATATTTAATTTAATCTACTATTGGTTTTCTGTAATTTTTATTATTTGCAATTGTTTTTACTAAAAGTAGTGAAGTTAATTTTGTTAATACTAAGTTAATATTATAGGTGCTCGATCACTCTGATCTGAATTATCTCGTATAATAATAATTACTATTAAGTGAATTTGTAATGCTTACAAATGATGTACCTACTGTCTATTTTATAAAGCCAACTTGCCGTAAAATTTTTTGTACCTAGAATTTGTCAAATCTAGATTAAGAAATAACAAAAATGACGATTTAGACCTAATAGAACTTCTTGCAGGTAATTTAAATCTAGATTATAATTATTTTATAATTTTTTGACAATTTAGCCATTGTAAAAATAACGTAGTTTCAATGTAGATCTTATTTTCCTGCAAGTGGATCTAAGTGTTCTTATTGCTTTTAAGATATCTAGTATGTAGCATTGATATAAATTGCGAAGTTTTCTGTGTTTCTATAAAAAATATCCAATGAATCCAATGAATTTGTAGATTCGAGTGAAGAGTAGAGGAAACTGAGGTTAAAACTATTACCACACTGTAGTGTGAGCAGTTTTGTTAGCCTTAGACCCTAAGTGATTTAAGATTGTTTGCAATATTTACACCAGACTGTCCGCAATGCAAGGAGAATCAATGATCAATACCATTATACGCAAAGATTGTGTGAAGTGGTACTTTACAATATAGTTGCTTAGAGAAAATAGTAGTCAAATTAAATGTCATAAAAAATTTTCAGGTCGTCGCAATAGTCTTAAAGACTATAGTATGTTCTCCACTTTCCATCAGGTAGAATAGAATGGTGTATTCCTTCTTAGTATAAAAAACATCCGTATATCGCTATTTCTTGCCACTATAAAATTGTCTTAATATTACACGTATAATTAATATCACAACAAAAGGCATAGGTATAAACATTTATAATTTTGGCAGCCATGATCAAAGTTAATAAGCAAAGAACTCATCCTTAACCATAAATAATTGGGCCATATCTTTTACGACTTTAATTACACGCGATCAAAATTGGATTCCATCAAAATTGGCGTTTGAATATTGTTATAATAAATATTTATACAGGTAGCAGCTGTATTAAAATCTTCGGTCTTGTACCCAAATAATAATTAGCCTGCCCTTAGCACCTCAGTCGGCGTCCGAGAAAAAAGCCTGACTTGAGTCTCGGCCGCGAACGAACATAACCTGTAATTTGGAAATTATTATCTAACACATTGTGCCTTTCTGGTTATCCCGCCGGTCAATTTGCCGTTTTTATGGCTCCCACAGAGCCGCGGCCTCTAATTATCTCACCACGATCTCGGCCCGAGGCGAGATACAACCGTTCGACAAACATACTCAAAATAAAACCTTATTGTTAAGAAATAAAGTACAGAAACGCAGAAACGAAAATACTTTAGTTAAACTTAGAAACATGAGAAAATATGTTTGAAGGGGTAACACGTCTGCGCGAATTCTATTTGTTTTACTGCAAACAGTCTTAACTGCTTTAATTATTTTACAATTATGAGGAGAAGCAGATACAGTGCTGTAATTAAATTGTATTACCGTCTTGCTTTCGTTCGTACGAAATTGTTAGTTTGTATCGGCTTTTGCGGAGACCCAGATAACGTCTACCGTTAAATATTCAAATACAAAAGGCTTTAAATTGGTAGCATCCGATAGGTTCCAATGCCTTGTTAGTGAAATTGGTGCTACTATATCAGTCACAATTTTTATTTTATATCGTGCATTTATCTATGCATAAGCATCGTAAATTTAAATTATAATCGGTGGACTTTAACGCTCAATTTTTAAATTAGAGAAACGTAACGAACCGAGAAAATATCTAAGCGTTTAGAAGCGGCCCTCGGATTCTATTAGGAAGGACTAATAATAAAATTAATTTATTTCTCGATTACAACAGTAACTCGAGTTCAAAAACGGACCGCTGGTTTGGGCCATTAATCAAGTTAATTAAGACGAGGCCTAAGCGCTTTGTTCGAGGTGTTTTAAATAAGCGCGCTTCTTTACGCTCGGGCAAATTGCTTGGATCACGCGTGCGGCCAATGCGCAAGCAAATTGCGGTAATGACTCCCGTGACACACGCGCATTCGGCACGCTAAACTAGTTATCATTTGCCGATGTAGACATATGTAACTATGTTTCGTTCATAACATATACTGTAATATACTCCCGATGAACTCTAAGATCAGTGTTAGTATAAGAGACGTTCCTAATTCAACATCCAAATTTGTTATAATTCCATTACCTTCCAACAGTTTGCATTTTATTTATTTTTTACATAAATCCCTGGCTGAGGAAAAGTTTCAGAGGAAAAGAGGAAAAAATCAGTCAAACGGGAGTGTTCTAAACACTTTTATAACACATTTGCTCGTAAAGGGTCTCCTTTTTCACCAATTTCAATATCATAATCTATCACATTACGCACTTGTGCGATAATGTAAAGAAAAACGCACAGTTTATATTGGTAACAAATGCACAAAAATATTCATTTACTTTATTAGTAATACTGGCTGTTATTTGTTCCTTTGCCATAAAGCGCTGATGCGCGCGCATTGCTAATTTTTTTTTATTGTATAGGTGGCTAACCAGCAGGCGGGAAAAAGTTTTTCTTTTCGCTGTATTATTTTTATTTGAAAATGTCGTCAAGTAGTGATGAATTTATTAATTTGACATCACCAGAAGTCTCAAGAGGCAGCGAAAAAGGATACGCTGTGTGTTATATTGTGTTATAAAACGTAGATGACATTCGTGCAGTTTGAAAATAACAGTCGATATTGCTATAAGAAGGCAGAGGCTGAACTTAGAACTTACCGCACTTATATCATAATGTACTATTACCTAACTACAAATGTTCTGAAAAAAAAATACTGTTTTAATGGACTAAGTTTACTTTAAAAATGGTTGAACATTTATTTCTAAGTAAAACAAAAAACTTGACAGTTAAAGACTGATCGCGACCATTAGGTCGCGATGAGTCGACGTAGAAAATATCTGCTGCTTATCTAATAATAAGCAGCAGATATTTCTTAAAATGTCAACGACGAATGACGTTTGATATAAGTACTTTGTAAGCGCTTACAAGTTTCAACAATACTACAGCCCATAAGCGATCGGTAACGAAACGAAATTTATAGAATGTCAAATCCTCTTATTATCAGAACAAGTTAAATAATGCCTACAGGCCCAGGCAGCTAAGTACTATTCTGTCTACCTTAGAAATACATTTTAAAAATTCATATTTGCAGAAAAATAGTCTGTTGTAATTTTTTTTCTTTTATTCTTCAAAGCCAAAGCATAATGTTACGTTCCATGGAAGTTTCATGTATTTCTTTCCTAAAAGTGTTAATGCAACATTCAATCAAATAACAATAAAACAATATTTAATTTTAGCAACGGACTAAACTAAACTGTAGGCTAAAAATATAATGGCAATAGTATTTCAATGAGCCGTGTCGTAGCGGCTCATTATAAGAATACTACCAATTCATCTCTTCCCCTGGGTGTCGTAAAATACGACTGATGGACTAAGAACTGCACAACCATCCAATTACTTATAGCGGCGACGGGCTCACCACCTGTCACGCTGAGTGAAGTCACAGCTTGGTGAAGAGCGGACTTTGGCAATGGACTGCTTTTGCGGTGCTTTTGCCTAGTCTCTGACTAACTCTTAGGGGATAATAATCGTGATTTTATGTATGTATGTGTTTCAATATTCAAAATATTGACATTTCGTAGATTTCGTAAATCTAAAGAAAATTAGACTACGAAATGTAAAAAATTTTACCATTGACCCAATATTTCCATTAGATTGCTTTAGTTAAGCTATTGCTATCCTATTGTGCTATTTGTAAATTAAAAGACTCGGGACCAGGTTTGATCCATGACTTTTGGGACAGCTGGTATAAAGCCAAAGATACAATAACACGGGCAGAAATACTCGTAATATTGTTGCATGCTGTACTATTGAGTATAATTATTGTAAACGGACAATCCAATCGAATAAAGTAATCTAATGATCGCCTGAACTCAAATCGGCACGCGGTCTCCATTCGACACACCCATTTAAAAGAAGAGCCATTGTTTTAATTGATGGATAGAAAGTACTGTTGTCTGTAACGAATTATGATTCACAATGGCGTGTAATGTGTAGCCGTTAATTAATTTTTCGAATAAGAAAAGACGGAATCGATTTATAAAGTATTCAATTTAACACTTCGTGTTTAGGTCTTTTTGAAATTGATTGTTTGATCCATTACAATTGCATGTTTAGTTACACTGGATCTAACAAGTATCGAAATTTTTATAACTTTTCATTACTCCGAGCTTTTCATAGATGAATCCAATGTCAAAGGAATGTTAAAACTTTATATTGCGTGCGCATACCTACTTAAAAAATTAATATGTTTCTTCTGTTGCAATTGTATCAACCATTTGCTAGCTTGCATGTATTAATATAGCAATACAGATGAGTATTTCTTTTTAATTCATAATTTCGTTTAAGAACAATAATTGCGTTATTCTAGTAACGAGAACATAGAACTATTTAGAATAGAATGGAATAGGCTGGAAAAGACTGGAATAGAATGGAATATAATGGAATAGAATACTAATACACTATAGCTTACAAATTACTTGGTTTTTGAACATAGCACTTTGTCCTTCCCTGGTTCTTGCACACATAAAAAGTTTTAAAAATTAAAAATGAAGTACTTATTTTGTTTTGGAGAATAACGTCATATTTTGTTCCTATCATTGTTAAATTATCTAGGATATCACTTTATATGGTTTATTTTATATGAGACCAACGATGTTGAGCTTAAAATGACTTATTTATGTAACTTACTATTATAAGATATTGTATAGTAAACTTGTTTGTGGTCCTAAGAATAAAAAAAAAAATAGAATAGAATCATTTGTTTCAGTAGTTTCAAAACAATATTTTTTACAGTAGTAAGTAAATAATTTATACTAATTTTGACATGTATGATCCAGTAATCGGTACCAGTGTATCGCCTGCAATAAGCAGTTACATGTCACAAATACCTATATGTGATGGCAGTTCTTAAACTTGCAATTAAATTAATAGAGTAGGTGCAACAGTACCTACTACGTATTTAATTTCTATGCTTTCGTCTAATAATACCTACTCCATTTATATAGCGGGGTTACAAGCTACATATAATTGATGCCTGACCGACACATCAAGTTACAATTTGAAATCTATCAATGCTATAATGGTTAAGTATGAGCGACCTCCGACGACAAACTGACGTATCACGCACCATCATTTATTCAATGAGGAGTTATGACTTCATCGGCTACCGAACGATTCCGTGCCCTGTAATTACTTCGTATTAAGGGCTATTATCGCGTACGACGAGCTATCAGTATAATACAACGCCATTCCGGTAATCGCGTATAGACAATGACTTTAGATTGCGCGCAAGCGCCAATGCATATTAAATGCTTTACGCTCATGTGACATCAAAATTTTCACGTTTTAAAGATAATTACAGCTTTGGGGCGTAGTTTTTCCTTGTGAATAATATATTATTATTACAATTGCTTTGTTACACCGTCACTTTGTCATATACTAGGTTCAGTTCATCGACGCATGACCTGCTCATTCGTAGACACCTATCACTGTGGTTATTTAAGGTCCTGAAAGTAAAAAAGCAATGAAACTTATTTATTTATTTATAATAATACAAAGATCTTATGCTAATCTTACAAATTAATTCAGTGCAACAAAAACCAATTTGCCAGGTTTGACTGAGCACCGAGTCATTCAACCCTCAATACGTGGTTAAAACATTAATACACAATACAAAATCCACAAACATAATGTACATAAACATAATTTTAGATTTTAAGCTAAGATCATATTGCTGTAAAACCTGGTGTACATTTTTGTCATCTATCTACATTATAATAGGTTGGGGAAAAAGTTTCTTCGCATTTTTTAAGAAAATTCAAAACATTTTATTATAGTTTATTTACATTTAACTAAAGTATGTAGGTACCATTTTGTTCGATAACTTTTTGCCATCTTGTAGGTAGGGACATGATCCCATTGCTATAGAAATTTTGGGACTTCTGGTCAAAATACCGCGACAAGTGGTTTTGGCAGTCCTCTCGTGATGTTAACCTGACACTGCCTAAAGAATTCTGAAGAGACCGAAACAGGTGGAAATCTGAAGGTGCAAGGTCAGGACTATACGGCGGATGCATTAACACCTCCCAGCCAAACTCTCTAAATTTTTGCTGAGTGGCTAAAGATGTGTGAGGTCTAGCGTTATCATGATGAAAAACCACACCCCTTCTGTTGATTAATTCCGGCCGCTTTCTCTCAACTTCTTGCTTTAATCTCATCAGTTGTTCGCAGTAGAGTTCAGAATCGATGGTCTTGCCTGGTGGTAACAGCTCATAATGAATAATGCCCTTCCAATCCCACCACACACACAGCATCACCTTGTTGCGAGTTAACCCGGGTTTCGCCACAGTCTGTGAAGCCTGACCGGCCCTTGACCACGACCTTTTTCGCACGTTCTTGTCGTACGTGATCCACTTTTCATCACCAGTTATCAGCTTCTTCAAAAATGGTTCGGTTTCATTACGTCGTAATAAAGAATCACAAATGAGTACACGGTTCATTAGGTTTCTTTCAGTGAGCTCGTGAGGTACCCAAATGTCGAGCTTTTTTGTGTACCCAGTTTTTTTCAAATGCGCCATAACTGTTTTGTGTCAATTCCCAGTTCTTCAGCTACGTCGTAACTACTGACATGCCGATCTTGCTCCACTTTTTCAAAAATGGCATCTATTTTATCTGTAATAGGGCGACCAGAGCGACGTGCATCTTTGACATCAAAATTTCCGGATTGAAAACGCTTAAACCAAATTTGTGCTACTCTCACAGACACTGCACTAGGTCCATAAACATCGCAAATTTTTTTCGCGGCTTGCGTTGCATTTTTACTTTTTTTGTAGTAAAATTTTAAAATGTATCGAATTTCTTCATTAGATTCACTCATCTTGGCGGTACGAAAAACAAATGAAAATCACACATTTTCCTAATTTGAATTTGGAATTATGTTCTTTAAAATTTAAACTTTCAATGATACCAAAACCAGCCAGATGCAAATAGTATAGCCAAAGAGATTTTATTACAAGTTTATACATACTATAATGCGAAAAGACTTTTTCCCCAACCTAATATTTGTCTCAGTACCTGAGAAACGAGCCACACATAAACTTAACAAACAAAAGACTAATAAAGAAACCATGTGGAACCACACGGGGTAACTTAAAATAGTTAATTTAATATGGTACCGACAATTAATGACAGAAAATGTTTTTTTAGGCAATATTTTACATTTAATTTTGTGATTTGTGTCTTAACATTAAAGGGTAATTAATTTATAAATTTTGGAATTTGGTATTGCAATGTTTGCTTTCCATAAAGGTTGTTGAAATTAGATACATAAAAAAGAAAAGAAAGAAGAATTAGATACATATACTTAAAATGTGAATTTGCCCTTAATGGAAAATTAAACATAAGAATTGGAATATTTAATTTGTTTTTTATATAGAACCACTCATAATTATCATCTTTTCACTAAATATCGCATTATCAAGATACGACTGTCCAAATCAAAAACCATATAATATTTTTTGATAACCTTTTTATATGTACAAAACTTAAAGTGTTTGCAAATACAAAAAACATGTGTTAACGCGATCGCGAAAATTTTAATTAATATTTGTAAAACTTCAATGCCCTTTTCAATTCGGACTGGTTCGCGCTCGAGCGCTATTTGCGATTATTTCCGAATTTCATTATTGCGTTATTATTTTCTTAATCATTGCAGCGGTGTAATGTATTTTAAGCTTTTCATATGTGCCACTTGAGTTGATATTCGTGTGTAGATCTGGTGAAAAGCGAGGAGATGAAAGATACCGCCACCATTTGTCACTACTTTCGGAACGAGGTGGCCTGTAAGTGTCGGCCCGCCCTGTTTGCACCTCGGGCCCAAGTTTTCTTTTTTCGAAGCGACTGACACAGGAATGCGAAGTTAATGGTTTCGCCTTTGAGACCATAACCAATCACTCCGTCATCAAAATTATGGAAACATTACGCGAAGTGGATTCTGCCCGTAGACCGCGGTGGGTGATCAACGAAACGGGAAATTTCGATTAATTTTGTTAGTTATGTTCAAATGGATTTTAATTTTATTGTTATGGCTTGACCATATGTTTCTTTTCGTGTGATAGGTTTTTATTGCCGTACCATATACATTTAGATTCCACTCTTCAGGCGCCACAGAGATTTTTGTCCGAGCACATAAAAATTAAATGTGTCGCGTCGTATTTTTAAGACAGAAGCATGTAATAAGCAAGAATGTACATAGTATTTAATTAAATGAATTATGAATTATAAATGTACACATTTAATTTCATTTTATTTCATTTCACACGCCAGCTTTCTAGCTGCTAGCTATTTAACGTATTAAAAGCTCAAAGATAAAATAAAAAAAGTTAATGAAAGTTAATTTTATAAAATACCTCTAGTTATGGTTGCTTTTGAGGTTTAAATTCTTCATCAAGAAATAGAGTAAAAGATAAGGTAGATCTTCATTGTTTATTTGAGCGTCCGATTTGTATTCATAAATAATTAGAGGATAGAAATAAAAGAAACACTTGTGCTTTTTACGATTTGGGGTTTTATCATAGGTTTTACAAAATAAAATAAAAACTGCAGTTTTGTCTGTTGTAATGTTAGGGGTCTCATTATACCACGCTCTACCTCAACTACTTTTTTTCTGAATTTCCACTAGAAAAAATATATGGTCAGAATGGTTTTCTTGTTTCGTAATTTTACTGGTTTTCTTCACGGCGGGTAATAGCTAACGATGGAGTTGAATTATTAGAACCAGTGATGTCGATCTAAATATCAAAGAAGTACTTTAAAAAAGAGGCGCCTCTATACGACTATGTAGTAGGACGTTCGCCTAGGAAACTGATAGCAGATGCTGGATACGACATTCCGAACACAAAGTGAAATGGCGCACATTATGGGAGGCCTAATCCAGCAGTGGACTAATCTGAGTTGATAATGATAGCGAGGACGCTGTGATACGTTAAAAGAAATAACTCAACAACATTTAACAGCTTCTACACAAATAAAGTCTGTAACCATAACGAACGACCATTGCATGGTTAATTCCCCTGAATGTTTTCCATATCTGGGTATTCAGGAAACGTTCATTGTTTACGTTATGTGGAGCAAGGCTCGCGTGTAAACATGGCGGCATGAATAGCAATTAAATAATTTGTGGCACAAACGTAGCCTGCCCGAGCGGCCATTAGAACTCAAACGGCAAATCATTTACAAGAAAGCGAGAGCCCACCTAGAACTATTTACATAATTTATGCGCACACATCCAATGCGTTGTAACTTCAAAATCTTGATTAAAGAGAAATGCGCAACAGTATTTACTTTACAAGTTAAATAGATTTCATTTATCCTGAGAATACAAATCATGACACAGATATTCGTAATTTGTGTGGTTTTCAACATTCGAGATTTCAACAAACGAGCCGACTGTCTGGAGTCATCCAGAATATGCTTGAAGATTTGCTTTTGTTGTCAATTACAGGAATCCCTGATATGTTTCTTATTTGTGAAATAAGATAGAACGATATATAGATAGTGATCATAACTTATAATTTCACTACCTGTTTAATCGGAGTGTAGCAATGAAAGAATTGAATGCAAAGAATTGCTTTTAACCAGTATCTAATATTCTTTATTTTGCTAACACGTTTATTAAAACTTTGGAAATAATATTTTTATGTAATATTAAAACCAAATTCTATAACTTAAATAAACAATGTGTTAAGTTATTCACCCCGATGTAAGTACATATTGACGTTTACGGGTCATAAAAAATTTAGTTTAAGGCTTAATCCTTAGGAACTAAAGAGGTTTATTCATATATGAGGTGTTATGACTTATCCGCTGTACAATTCGAGTTTCAACGGTGTTGGCCTGCCGCAGTGATACAATCTCCCAAATATTAAACTAATATTTAGGCAACGCTTTGCTCAGCGCCGCCTCATTTGCATAAGGTGCGGCTTCATTAACATAGACTTTTAAATAAGTTCGAGTCGTAGTATTTCGTTACGTTTTCTTTCTCATAAGAAAGTACATGATGTTTTTAATACGTGACATAGAATTCTAACTATACATTTCTATAGAATTCTTAACCATAAGTTGTTTTCAAGATAGTCCTTGGTACTACCTATTATTTTAACGATGAATAAAAATGTGCAATGAATGGGACAATTGTACTATGAGAAAAATATAAAACACATATGAAAAATATGTGTTCCGTAACTATGTTTAATCATCTTTTATATTATAAAAGAAAAACATTATCTTCTGTAAACATTTTGCATAAAAATCAAAACATAATATGATTTGTCCCATTCATGACGGCCTGGTCTTGAAAAAGGACACCGAAAGTACATACATATAATCACCACTATTATCCCTTAAAGGTTAGTCAGAGACTAGGCAAAAGCACCGCACATTAAAGCAGTTCATTGTCATTGTCCGCGCTTTACCATATAGTGACTGTACTCAGCGTGACAGGTGGTATAAGCTGTTGGATGATTGTGCAGTTCGTCACCTTTTACGACACCTAAGGGAAGAGATGGGTTGGTAGTATTCTTTTAATGAGCCGCTACCACACGGCTTGCCACCGATAAATAAAACCAAAAATTACTAAATTCTTGATAATTATTGTATATTTCTCATTATTTGGAACACAGAACACGTTATAATGTATTAGAAATCAAAAAATCTTTTTTTATTACATATAATCACGACTTTTATCCCCTTAGAGTTAGTCAGAGACTACGCAAAAGCAGTGCACTACCTTAGTCCACGCTTCACCAAGTAGATACTGCATGTGCTCAACGTGACAGGTGGTGAGCCCGTCGCCGCTATAAGCTATTCGATGGTTGTGCAGTTCTAAGTCCATTAGTCGCCTTTTACGACAACCGATGGATGAGATGGGTTGGTATTCTTTTGAATGAGCCGCTACCACACGGCTTTTCTTTTTGGCTACTTCTATTTTCATAAGTTGAGCTCAATCTCGCTTTTTGCACGAAATAACGTAGCCACGTTTTGCAATTTTGTATTGTTTTGACAATATAGTGTCAATAACGTCACTATTGTCTATAGGTCAGTGTTGCCAAATTGTAAATAACGAAAACCGACTACTCGGTTCATAGAGCGGTAAATTCAATTATTCCCATTCAAAACTTGTCCCATTCATGGCACTTAATGCCTATAATATGATACAAATATCTCTCCTAAGACAATAATATCCTCGGGATAATATAAATCTGAAAAAAATTGATACGCAAATACCTAATATGCAATTTTATTTTCAAAGTATATGAATCGCAGCTTTTACAAACTTTTACAGATTGAGTTAATAGTTACTTAGATTAAATATGCGTGCAATTTTTAAACTGTTTAAAAATTAACATACTTAGCTCTCTAATTATTTTTAATTTAAGAATACCAATACCAAATTTTTGTAAAAAAAAAATTGTTACGAAGATGTAGTTTTCCTAGCGACTAAGTCGCGTTAACGTAACCGGGCCTTAAGCTCGTCGCATGCAGCAGTAAATATCATAATCATAAGCCATTAGCGGCTAATGCTATGTCCCTGCCGGCAGCCTTTGAGCTGTTTTATTACGACGCTATTAATTGTGAACGATGCTCGACACAATTTCATAAGCGTTTTCCATCTTATTTGATACTACGAATCTGATATACTTTTTATATTTGTATTTAAATAGCAGGTATTTAATCGATATCTATAATTGGCTATTGTGTTTAGTTTCATAGTTTGCGTTGGATTGTTAATTCTTAATCTAGTTGTAAATAAGTAAAATTTTTTCTTACTTCGTGTTAGAGAAGGAGACTTTCTTTTTAAATCAGCCCAGCAAATGAATCAACACCACCTTTTTTATTTTTTTTTACATAAGACAGGTGGTAAGCTCTTGAACTTCATCTCACCTGATGGTAAGTGACGATAAGGCCGAAGATGGAAGCGAGCTTCACCTGTAATCCTCAACAACTGAGGAACTGGCTATCTTACCTCTGATTGCCGGAATACAACAATGCTTAAAACATTATTATGGCGACAAATTTAGGTAAGAGGGTGGTGGCTAGCCAGGCGGGCTTAGAAGCCCTACCACCAACCAAACCGAGCAGAAAAACTTCTGCCCCCATGGGGAATCGAACCCGGACCTCCCGATCAACAACCGGTGGTGTGAACTACTAGACCAAAGAGGCGGCGGAGGACGTGATGGTAAGCAGTAGATGCAGGCCTAACGACCTCCACCTTTCTGGCTCATAAGATGCACTTTCACGCCTCTTTTAAAGGAACCCATGCTGTAGGAAGGTGGGATCATAGACTCCTCAGAACTTACTTAGTTCTGAGGCTATGGTAGGCGAACCAGGGTTGCGTTGTTCTTTGCTATTAGTCTGCGTTTTTAATCTATATTATTTTTACTCTTTTGCAATGGTGTCTCTTCCCTTTCCTCACCTGTGATAGTTTGGCTGGCAAAGATCTCTATTAGAGACAAGTCCTCCTTTGCATACTATTTTTAATGACCTGTTTTTGTGTTTCTTAGTGCAATAAAGAGATTAAAATAATAGCATCTACCTATCGTGGAAAACATTGCAACGTCATGGCGGACCTATTAACCAGTAGAAAAATTAATGCATATACTTAGGAAACTTTATACAATAAACTTTAAGCAATATACACTAAATAACTAGATAGATAAACAACAAGGTGTTGTTTATCTATCTAGTTATTATAAGGTGTTGTTTATCTATCTAGTTATTATTAACCGTAATCTTATGGGATTTATAATAAAATCAAAGTTATTTGATTTTATACACGTTATGATTTCATTGTCTTATATTTCCGGTTCCTATCTTATTTCGACTTGGATCTGTAGGTAAAATATAATAATAATAATAATATCCTCAGACATTCACACCTATCAACTAGCCCCATTTTAAGCAACTAATGCTGCTTGTGTTACGGACACTAGATGACGGATAAATATATTTAATAGATAAATACATATAAATAACCTGAATATATAGAAATATATATAAACATCCAAGACTGGAAAACAAATGCCTGAAAATTCATCACCCAAACATTTGCCCCCACTGGGGTTCGAACCCAGAACCTCTCGAGATGGCGACCCCTTGAGACCGGCATACAGACCACTCGACCACGGAGGTCGTCAAAATATATTACTACCAATCAAATGTATGATTAATAATATAGTAGTCAAGTTATAGACTGATGTCAAGTCAATACATCAAACAATATTTATTCACGTTGTGAATGCCAGTACCAATGAGTTGAATTATACCATCTGTTTGACAGATTTGGCGCTGAACACAAGATAGAAGATACAGATGAGGTGGTGTCTCGATGTCCTCAGAGGTCGGAGGCGGGCTAGCGCAGCCCGCCCCTTTCCCTCCGCCAATGGCGCGCCTCCCGCGTGTCCCCGACTGATCACTAGACAGCACCGCATTTGTGGGCCAAGGGACGATCTACTGGCGTTTTTTTAGAAAACTGATAAATGGCAACATGTTTAGTGGTGTTATATTCAGTATCTTTAGAATTTCGCTTGGTTTATACTATGTAAAAGCAGACTCTACCCCAGTAACATACTTAGACTCATCAGAGAAAATGCGTTAACATGAAGGGGTAGGGCTTCGGATTTATCAGCGCGATATTGTCTATTTTCGAAATTTATTATAGAAACGAAAAAGTTTTTTAAAATATCAGACTGTCGTTACAAATGAACGATATGTTATCAGGAAGTGTTGACAAAGACGATAGAATATAAACCAATCTGGATGATAGGTAAAGCCGACTGTATACCGACAGATGCAAATCGGTCGAAACTCTTTAACAAATGCTATAAGCTATGTTCTTTTCAATGTTCTTTTCATTGAAAAGAACTTGTGTACGAGTAAGCTAGTGTGGGGAGCAAAATATGAAGGAAAATATAAATAAATTGCATGAATGAATGGACATGGCTTAAGAGACGATGGAGAGGATAGAAGGGAATACAAGACCCGACCACAAATAAAACTGGAAACAAACAAAATAATATATACCACTATGGAAGCAAATTCTTACAATAGACATAATTACTAAAACCAAATACATTTGTAAGATAATTCTAAAAAAGGAATTAGAGATTAAACATATCTCTCGATCAACCGCTTTATAACACATATCATAACGCCTTTTTTCCCGAAGGGGTAGGCAGAGGTGTTATCACCCACATTTCGCCAGATATGTTAAGTCCCCGCTGGCAAGCCTGTTGCCATGCACCGGGCACAATGTAAGGCAGGCAATATTCAATGAACTGTACATAAGTTTTATTCAAACTCAGTGGTACTGGCGGTGGGATCGAACCAGCGATTCCCGCGGCCTTCCCCTTACGAGTAGTGTCCCGTCCGTCCCAACTCGGCTACCGCTGCCTTCATTGTTACCGAAATGTTGACAGGTACACTCGCTATCTACTCATAAACTGGACCGGCGGGCGACAACATGCACCGCTTTCATAATCCAATTAAGAATAATTGTCGATAAACTGACAGGCGAGATAGCGATTTATGCGGTGATATTTCAGCATCGTTAATAAATTTATGCTTGTTCTTGCCGTTTGATTGCGCCGTTTCCATTAACATTATTCGATTCGCACTCGAAATGACTCTCAGTATTGACAGCTGGTAATCTGATCTTGATTTACAGAGTCGCTGTCAGATATTTCACGTAGAAAGTTTCAACACTGTTATCAAGACCCGAGTAATGGCTACTGTATGTTATGCATATGACGATTTCAAAGTATCAATTTAAATACGGATCAATGTTTATGGTGATCTCAATAAAATACTTTTCTTGGTTCAATTCAGGCCGTTTTCGTGTTAAGTATACAGAGAAAGTAGCTAAAATTCCTCAAGGGTGTGATTAAATTTTATTTGTAACACTAAGTAAAACTGTCTAAATATATATAAAAGTTCATACATGCAATAAAGTTCTATTCATGACATGTAATACAAATTATAAAACAAGAACTAAATATATCCAAAAAAGTGTAAAATTAAATGACATCATCGAAGTTGTAGTGTTGTGTATGTACTGTGTATGTATAAGACCAAAGATTCAGTTCAATCTTTGATTTTTTTAAATTATGGATTTATAGCAATACAAACAAGCATTTTCAGTCAAAATACTGTCTCTACGCTGCCTTTTAATTTAAAATTTGTCCATACGTGTGTTTTGCGATAAATTTTATAGAATTTATTTTACAAAAAAGTTAAAAAAAAATTACTCTGTTTCGATTATCGAAAAATTGGAATATTATTTTCATATAAAATGTCATAGGAGCTTTAAATTAAATGTGTAGAGGGCAGTCCGTTAGGTCCGCGGCGCGCCGGCATGCGGCAGCGCATTGTCAGCTCTATTGATTTCGCGGCACATTGGCTGCGTGAGTTACGGCTGCGGTGAGCCCACTCCTCCGATTTATTAGATCGTTATACCACATCGGGGCAAAATAAATTCAATTCCATTCGGTTCTTACCCCATATTTCACTGCGACAAATTCCGTGGCGGAACGGTGCGATGCGGGCGACCTCTGTCACTATATTCTTGTTTGGTTTGCAGTTTTGCGATTGGCTTTTATGATTTTATGTGGCTATTGTCGACGTTATTGCTGTATAAAAATGGAATGACTTCGTTCCAGAGTGTATAAATTTATTCGTTGGAAAATGTTTCAATCTTTTTATGTGGAAGAAAAACGCAAGAGTTCTAAAATTAGGCATGTGTCAATTGAAGTCAATTACACTTCTGGGAAAAAAAATAGGAAAATATACAGTTAAATCAACTACCTATACTGTAAACAAAGTGTCTCTGTTACTTATTAAAAAGTATTTGTCATATAAAAAAGACAATCATTCTTATACAAATTGTAGCTAACATCAAATTGTCCGAAAAACTGTACGTAATAACAGTAAAACAAGCTAATTATGTTTATGATATATTCTTGTAGATAAATGGGAATTACTTAGTGCTCTCCAAAACCAGTTTATTTGTAACATTCACATGTTACTTTACGACCACACTCGTGCGTAACTAACTATAAAATTACTATCATTCCGTCGTCAGAAATTAGCGAGAATCATAACAGGAGTCGACAAAGTCGGAACATACATTTTTAAGGGGTAATTTCAACTGTATGACACGGTCATTAAACTGATATTTACTACATTGTTGTCTGAAATAAATGGGCGTATTTTGTCATGCGGGAAGCCCTGTCACAACAAACATTATTTCATTTTGCTTTACGACTATGTAACGCGGCGTGAAGTATCGCGTTTTGGAAACCGCGTTCGCACCGAAACGCGGGCACAAAGCGGCGCAAGGGTGAATCGTGTCTCACATTTGTAACCTAATGGATTGTAACGTTTTTTTTGAATCCGAATCGCAATTTCGCGTGGAATTCATTCCGACTTTTTTCATAAAATCATTTATATTTAAATCTCTTTTTCGATCAACTGAACAGCACAGACATTATCAATAGTGTATAGTTTTTGCACTATAAATTTATACCTATTGAATTATGTGTTTGTGGTACTTGATATTTTATTAATAAAAATATAGCTCCCACTATGTTCCCTGGATGTTTTCAAAAGTAAAACTTTTAGATATACAACTATAACTACAAATAAAGAATGCAGACAAAATCTTTTTCATCGGAATGCCACTTTAAATCTGGATTTAGTATGAGCCATATCAAATCCAGATTTCAAGAAGGAATTCCTATTAAATTTCATGTGTATTCGCTGTGAAATCGATCAGGGCACCTGAGTCAAAGCGTTAAACAATAAATACATTCCTCCCTCCAATCGCATGACAGACACCAATAAAGTACCGTAAATAACACGCTGGATAACAACTGTGTTCAAATTTTAGATTCGTCTCAGATTTAAACAAAAACGGTCTATTTAATAGTGGGACTTCCAGCACGAGAACGATGCCGATATGAGAGGGACGCCACAGAGATGCGAACATGAAATGCAATATTGTAAATAAACAAGTGAATTTAAAACAACATAAAATGCACTTGTTAAGGGTCCGGCGAACAGTGAATTTTTCATAAACGTAACACCAAAATCATTTTCAATTTGAGAATATCTGGACATATTATCGCTGTTATTCGGATTAAGAAAGTATTTTTCTATGTTTCTGTTAAATTGAAAAGAAATATTTTTACGTTCTTACAATTCATACCTACACATATAATAAAACTGTAGAGCTGGTCGAATGTCTGTACATAGAAAAAAACGCTTAAAATCATGTCAAGGGGACGTAAAAAGAGGGAAAATACCACAAAATGCATTTTGTAACTTTTCTGTTCCTTTGTCTGTTTGTACGGGCTAATTTCCGAAATTTTGCATGGAGATACCTTATATCCCTGGTCAACATCATAGATACTTTTTATTCCGGAAAATAAAAAGGTTCCCGTGGGATATTAAAAAAACCATTTTTAATAAATATACGAGTGTACTCGTAGATGTTAGGATCGGGTTAAAACATCTGTAATAAGACTAATAAGTAATAACGCAGTGTAATTTTAAACTGAGACTCAATTTTAAAAATGTCCTTAAAAGGAACCTTCAAGTAATCAGAAAAAAAGATCTAAAGAAATAACCTTTTAATGCCATGAAGTCCAGTTGGCATAAAAGACCTTTCAATCATCTGTATCTAAAATCTGCATCAACTCTGTGGCGACCATAGCCGTGGCCCCGCTGCAATCATTGTCTTTCGGTGTATGCTGCTTAAATCGATTCGATTATTCGATTGCAATCGAGACGCGTGCCCGTCGATACTGTCCGGCTCGTTGTTCCGGTCCGTTTTCGGCCACTATCCATAATTCGAATGTCGAATTCCATAGCATCGATGCAAGCTCGCGTGCTCCGAGAACAATCAACGATTCGACAAACATAGTGTGGTGGTTGGTATTCGATATTCAAATTACACGCATTCTGCGGTATAATTATTTACCGTTCAATAAAACAATTAATTTCAATTGAAATATTTTTATTGTTTAAATTGTTTCATCATGAGCAGATACATGTTTGCAAGCTAAGTTATGCTACACGTATATGAAATATCTCTTGACGACCTCATTGATAACCTTCGTGGTCGAGCAGTGTACGCCGGTCTCAAGGCGTCGCTATCTCGAGCGATTCTGGGTTCGATCCCCTGTGGGGGCAAATGTTTATGTGATGAGTACAGGCGTTTGTTCTCCGGCTTTGCATATTTTTATCCGTCATCCAGTATCTGTTTAACAAGCAGCAAATAAGTTGCTTAAATTGGGGTTTGTTAATAGGTGTGCATGTCTGAGGGTAATATTTATTTATTTATTTGTATCATTTTATGTAATTATGGAAAATAAAGCACAAAAATTAATTGTTTTTGCATGACCAATGGGAGCAAATGCAAACGAAATATGCCACAAAATATTCATAAATAAGCAAGTTGAATACAATATTGAGTCATGGAAGTATAATAATCATATGTTTATCGCATTTCCTCCCCTCCCCTTCGGTCATGCGTGAGAGGGTGCACCAAAATGGTACAAAACGTATGGGCAGGGCCGACACAAACCAACTTAATGATGTTATTACGAACTCATGTTCCCAACCCCAATACATCTTTTCTATATATTTTCCATTTTCCCATTGATCTGCACTGTCCTGTATCCAAATCTTTTACAATAAAATTTTTTGTTGTACTTACTGCCAAGCTGCTGCCAAGGCTTTAAATAAAGCGTATAATATTAAGTTTAAATAGAACAATGTAGAAAATAATGTAGTTTCTTTCTCAGAGATTGTATGAAAATACCAGTACATGAATAAGCTAGTATACCTTCATAAGGTATTCAGATATAATATATGTAATGGAATAGAATAACGTGAATTAAACCAATTTTATACAGAAACCCACTTGTGTCATAATTTGCATTACCTATATAGACTTTTGTACAAATAATATATTTTTGAACATAATTATTTTATAAGAATAATACAAAGTGGGGGCGTATGAGGGGTAGGTAGTGTAGAGCTTCGTGTGTTGAAAATAAAGCTACTTTCGCCGTGGTCAGTTCATGGATTGGTGACCCTAAGAGCGCTTCCGCACTGCGTCCGATCCAAATCCGTGAAAATATTCAGAATTCGAATACTGCTTATGCACTCCAATCTCTGATATAAATCCGAACAGTTCAGGAGCCTGCTTTTGATTTTACGTCGATTTTTTACGTTGATTATACATTCTACGATTTCTTGTAGTTCTCGTGTTATAATAGTTTTCCGTTATTTTATAAGATTCAACAACGCGTATCTTTAAATGATTATAAGTTATTTTTGGACCGAATTTTCTAGTAAGTTTTTTTTTTAATGTAATGTCCATTATTTGCACTTTTGTGAGTAAAACAATCTCCATCCTAACTTTAAATTACGATACAATTTTCTTACTAAACTCTAAAAATTTGCTTTCATCAGAACAGAATAGAGTTTTCAACCTTAAAAAATCAAAAAGGTTTTCCAAGCCTCTGTTTATGTAGTTTAAAAAACTGGCCAAAATCTAATAAGCTTTCAGAATGATACAAAAAATATGTATGCAAATAGGTTCAGTAGGTCTTGGACTAATACGAATAATGTACGATAGAAATACTTCTACGGGTACCTCGGACCTTACTTTCACGGATTCGGATCGGATTCGGATTGGAAGAATTGCGAAAGGGCTCTTACTTTGGTATGTTGAAGTCCTCCGTGAATATCGCTATTGTAATCGTTTCTACTCACAGTGTTCATGTTATTAATTGTGTTAAAGTTCAAGAAAAACATTCCGTCTCATTGTAATTTATAAATCAATAACGAAACTTACTTGGATCAGAAATTGTTTTTAAATTACCGCCAAAGCGGATGGTATGGTGTTGTGTCGATACAATAATAAATATTTAAAGAGGATAGCAGGTGCAATACCCATCAAATTGATGCCCAAATAACAGTGTACGTCGATGTGAAATAATAAAAAAATAGGGCCGGCTTTGTGAGCGGCGAACCATCAATTTGAGAATTAATTCTATCACATTTCGCCCCGTCTCGGCCGGTTATGGCGGCTCTGACACCACGGACTGATTAAGTACGAGTCGCCGCCCGCAATCTCACGACATTATCGTGTTAATCAACAGCCTTCAAATTTTCTTTACCATCGGTCATTGTTTGATTGTTTTTTTACATATGACAGGTAAGCTCTTGGCCTTGAAGGTGAAAGCGAGTTTCGCCTGTAAATCCTAAACCACTGAGGAACTGGCTATCTTACCTGTGATTGTCGGAACACAACAAATTTGCTTATAACATTGTTATTATGGCGACAAATTAAGATAAGACGGTGGTAGCTAGCTAGGCGGGCTTAGAAGCCCTACCACCTACCAAATCGAACAGAAAAACTTCTGCCCCCACGGGGAATCGAACCCGGACCTCCCGATCAATACCCGGTGGCGTGAACCACTAGACCAGAGAGGTGGCTAAATGTAAATGAATACGTAAAGTAAGAAGTTTTACTTTTTAATAAAATTCTGTCGCTGTCGCCTTTATCGTTCAAGTGTAAGTAAAGAGTATTGGTCAGCAGAATTACTAATTGGGCGGAAACTCAAAAGTTTTCTCGGCTGCCAAATTGTATAATATAATTGTTATTAATTTTTTATGACCCTAAAAATAATATTAATAAGGTCTAGTCAATTTAGACAAAGCGATTATTGACACAAAAATTGTTTTAAGGGTCACAAAAACCTAATATCTATCAGAATATATTTCCTAGGAATTAATCCTTCATTGACCCTTTTCCTAGATTTTGTACATTTCCGATAACATATATATTGGTGCCCAAATAATTATTTTCCAGCAAAAATTTTTTTTGGCTGCCAACTAATTATTCCGCTGACCAAATAATTATTTTGCCGCCCAAATAATTATATTCACAAAGTATTTGTTTGCTGCCCAAATGATTTTTCGACTGATTTATTTTGCTGCCAAATAATTATATGGCTGCCCAATTAATTACTTCTACTTCCCGATATTTAATAGCATTAAGTATTTATTTATAACTTTTATAATAACTCGTTTGAAAATATCAATCAAAACATAAACCGTTATTAAAATTTTACTCCCTCTATAGAAATAAGATCTAACGCACCGGTTTAAAATAGATCCAGTTTCACTGACCCAACATTTTCAATCACGAACCGATGACCACGGCTGATTGGAACCAATCAAATGATGTAATTTATGACCAGTTTATTGGTCCGATCCTCGTCAGAGACCTTCAACTTCTGGACGTCTGATCCCAGTTAATCCTTCGTGACGAATCGCGAGTTAGACACGCTGTGTACTGATTGGGCTTCTAATGAAAACCAAGCCAAATCAGATGTAGAATAGGCTAGTGGGTATCGGGGTCCAGACATTAACTTGGAAACAGTCTACGATATTAAGGCGATTGGGTTTATAAAATATATATAGACAAATTCAGTGATGTAAGACTTATAAATAATATCTCGTGTAATGTGTCTCGTGTGTGTAATGGCTCGTGTCTAGTGTAACAATATTTATGGATTTACAAGTGCCTTCACGGCTCTCATATAAAAATTTTCTACAGTTTGTTGTTTCGGCAATGCATAACTGAAGCTCATTTTATGTAGTTGCCATAGTATTTCATAAAATTTGCAATTTTTCTATTGATTGCCATCAGATTAAAACATCAGATTCATCTATACATACGTGGTTACATGGCAATTAGTCGCCTTTACCACTTCAAATGCCAAATTTAAATAGATCATTCTATAAATCAAATTATCAGTTAAACAAAAAATGCAATAATATGTAAACAGTTTTATTGCGTCCAATTATTGAAAGTTATGAACCAATTAAAATAAATGGTCACGTTATCAAAGTTTATGGAAGGTTTTTTTTACTGTTTCTAGTGTTCTTAAATTTCTATACAGAAAAAATGAAGAATTGATCAAATCATAGCCAGCGATTAAATTGTAGTAGTTAGTTATCTTAGAACATTCAAATAAATAAAGCATTTTTTATGTAATATTATGTGTCTATAAAAATATTAATGAATATGATGAAATGGTGAACATTAGGGAAGGCCTAAGTCCAGAAGTGGACTAAAGTGGACTAATTATGATAATATTTCTGGCAATAACACTAAACTTGTTAACTTAAAAGTAGGTACTTATGCAGCTTTGATAATTCATTTTTATACGTACCTTTGAATCGAAGCCAGTCAGTATGTTAAATAATAACCATAAAAACAAGAAACCAATGTGCAACGTCACAGAACAGAGTCAACAAGGCACTGCGCAACAAAGTTGTTATACAAACTCCGCACATCACCCTCGCATTACCAACCCAACAATCAGATCTGATTATACTTAGTACAGAATCGAGGCAATGTGTGCTAATTTATTAAATATAAAGCAGGGTAATGAGCAGATACCTCGCTGGTCGATGAAACAACTACTAAGAGCCGTGTAATTAGTGGACTGGCAAAATGGCTGCGTGCGTAGCCAATCCAGTGACAGCTACCCTAATATTCTTGTAGCTCTTATGTTGTTAACCGTTAAGTTCAAAATGATAATAGCTAAAGAATGTCAGGGTGGTCAGTAACCTCCCTTGGCAACCCGCTGTGCGTGTGTGTTAATCTAATTTTCTATTCGCAATAATTGCCCCTGTGCCTCGGGACAGCGGTAGGGGTTACATGCATTTGACAAATTATTTATTTGTATGCGAATCCGGCTTCATTGCGTGATGTAACTTAAAGCTGGTTTTCTTAATTAAAATGTTATATAGAACTAATAAACAGACGTGAATCAATGTTGTTATAATCGATAGATTTATGATCAAGGCCGGCTTATTACTATATTATTTTACTGGTTATTTAGTTGCATAATGTTCGATAGACAAGGTTGAATCAATTTGGTTTTGATTATCCGAAATATGGAAGCTAATTCAAGTACCTACAACGTAAATATTAGGTCCTTACCTATGAAATTGGTGTTTTGTATGGAGATTTTGCGGAATTCTGCATTTTCCATACAAAATTTATTTCAGTTTTCTTCACAACGACAAATCCAAAGATAATAATATTTGGCATCTATCATTAGACAAGCTTTAGTAATATGTGTAATATCACACTTCATAAAAATTATTTATCGTTTTAAAGTGAATGCAAATAAAATTATGTATTCGGGAGGCACTTAAAAAGAGTTGTTTCCGTGTCCAATTTTAACACAATTAAACTTACAACAAATTATCAAAACAAATTAAAAGAGCTCAAAAATATAGTCTATTTTTAGACGAGCTAATTATTTTTTAGGAATACTCTGAATCTTAATAGTTACAGACAAAATACTAAGAGTAAAAAAAAAGACCAATTTCATAGGTAAGGACCCAATATATGGGTTCACTTTTGATAGTTAATTACTTCTATAAGAAGGGAACAAAGATCGGAAGCTATTTTGTGCACGTGACTGTCTCCAGTCCACATCCCACTCTTCCTTTTTACACGGAGAAACCGAATGCTGGTGCTTTCCCCTGAAACCTGCTTTCCTGGCGCATTGCGGATATAGGTGAAGCATCAGCAATTTTCTGAAGCACAAAAGATTTCGAGATTAGAAAGTTTTGGTCAACCATCCATCCTTTAATCATGCCGAAAGTTGTTCTTTTTCCAATATCGAAACCAAATGTTCAAGTATGCCACGCTCCATGTTACACGTATAAGATTTTTTGCGTGACTTTAGTAGCTATGTAGTTATAAATCTTTCCGTAACAAACTCTTTTAGTTTTTTCTCTAACATTGTTGTTAACGGATTCGCATATAAATTTAGGACAATTGCTCAATTCGTAATCAAAAAAGAGACTTATTTAATTTGGCCAGTTCTTATGTCCGTCTTATAATTTATTGCCTCACAAGCAACAGAGCTTTATTCTGATCAACAGAGCTCTTTCTTCGAGGTAATGCCACCCATGATTAATGTTGATCCCGATTTAAATAATATCACTAAAAAGGTACTCATTTTATTTTCAATGTACATTAAAAGATCAATATGGTTTGTATAAATGTTATGAATTATTAGGGGCTTTAAAATTATAATCTGACTTTTGCAGTCATAACCAAAATGAAGTGAATAAGATTAATGTCGGAAGCACAAATATTGGGTACTTACCTATGAAATTGGTGTTTTTTTTTCTCTTAGTATTTTGTCTGTATCTATCAAGTTTCAGAGTAATCTTAAAAAATAATTACCTCCTCTTAAAATATACCATATTTTGGAGCTCTTTTAATTTATTTTAATAAATTGTTGTAAGTTTAATTGTGTTAAAATTGGACACGGAGACAACTCTTTTTAAGTGCCTCCTGAATACATCATTTGATTTGCATTCACTTAAAAACGATAAAAAATATTTTTTAAGTTTGATATCACACATATCGCTTAAAGTTGTCTTATGATACAAGCCAAATATTATTATCTTTGGATTTGTCGTTGTGAAGAAAACTGAAAAAATGTTAGTATGGAAAATGCAGACATCCCCAAAATCTCCATACAAAACACCAATTTCATAGGTAAGGACCTAATAAATGTTAATTTCGTAAATTATGAATCGTCGTCCTCAGCCTATAGTTGTACATCCCTGGACACAGGCCTTCCTCATGCAGAAACACATGAGGAGTCTGGGACGTACACCCCACCACGCTGGCCCAATGCGGGTCGGTGGGTAGAAACGGTTGCAGAAGCGACCAGTACCAACAGCTTAACTTAAGCTTAAGCACAGGGAAGTTCGAGATTACGTTTTGGTCACCCATCCATTGGTTGAATTTTCAGACATTTGTTCTCCAGTCTTGGATGTATATATATTATTGTGTTGTAGTATTGTGTGTCTTATATATATTTATATATATTTAGGATATTTATATGTAATTATCTATTAAATATATTTGTCCGTCATCAAGTATCCGTAACACAAGAAGCATTTAGTTACTTAAAATGGGACTAGTTGATAGGTGTGTATGTCTGAGGATAAGTGACGAGTCACTCATAAGTAGAAAGCTCCAGAGCCTCGAACATCACCGTCTAATTTCATGTCTCTTGGTTTTTTACAGGCTGCATTTCGGAGAGTGCGCACAGGAATTACACCACTTAATTCCACCAGCACCGTTCCATCATCGGACGACGCGACGTGGTTTGGGCATCCATCCGTATGCGGTCGATATTCCATCTTTTCGCACCAAACGATTTGACACAACATTTCTGATGCGCACCGCAAAAGAGTGGAATAACCTTCCTGCGTCTGTGTTTCCCGTCCAGATTCGATATGGAGACTTTCAAGGCAAGAGTAAATAGGCACTTTTTGAGTTTGCGTGTTCCACCTTAGACCACTTCGGCGCTTTCCTTCAGGCGAGATTGTGGTCAAACGCACTCAAATTTTTCATAAAAACAAAAATATATTTATTTATTTGTACGGCCTGACCAAGGCAATGGTAGCTTTGTTTTCGATATCGGTCATCGAGCTCGTTAAAATTATGAATGATCGTAATATTTATTTTTAAAGAACGTAAATATTTTATTTTTTAGTCAATAACTAAAGACGTATAATAACTTAACTGAGCCAACTGTAGCCTGAAGTTTAATTACAAAACAAATTAAATTCCAAGCGTGTCTTTCTTTATTGTGTCCTCTGTGACAAATGTCAAATTAATTACTAAAGTAGAAAGCTTTGAACGGTAAAACTAGCAATAGAGCAACATAAAACTTACTATATTATTATATTTGGGGATTATTATTATCCTGTGCTTTTTAACTTTCTTTTTGTAAAAAGTTTGTGGATACTACCCAAATAAAATAGCATAAAAATATAAATCATCATGACAAAAACATGTATTTCCAATTTTTCTCATCATAGAAAAATTATTATTTTTAACCAGTTACATAAGAACAGAATATTTTGTATTGGTAATGCACACACTCAAGTCACTCCACTACATAAGGGAGAGGTACCATGAAAGGGACAGGATAAGGACACTATTGATTGGCAAAACAAACAAAATTGTAAGATGTGGCTATGTTATTTCGTCCATATTAAATAGAATTGTTCTGAATGTTTTAACCGCTCGTTCCGTTAATTATTTTTATAATATTTGAAAGTAATAATATTTCAAATTGAACTGTGAATTAACTTGATTTTTTTGTTGTTGTGCGATTATATTTAGAACAGCGTATAAGTCTTGTTTGGGACAACTCTTGAAGGTACATATTACAAGCCTGTATCATTCATGACTCTAATTTTTTGATGACGATATTTGTCGCTTAACCTATTTTCATACAATTAGTCAAAAGAGAATTTGCCAAAGTGTTATTTAATATGCTTCCAAATAAATGATATTTTTTAGAGCTTTATGCACATAATATCTTATGAAGGTAATGTTTTTCGTTTACAATATCAAAGATAATTAAATGTAGTAACGGTACAGATATAAAATCTTTTTCATTATGCCTCTTAACTTGCTCAAAATCTTTCAGTATCAAAAATTGGCCCATTCATGGCACCTCTTCCGACAAAGTGAAAACCGAAGTGTGGGGCGCCCCGCGGCGTCGGCGAGGCGTTTGTACCCGCATTTGTCATGTTAACACTACGCGCGAGACTTATTAATGACTATGGGATTACGTCAACACGTACCTCCATTGTCGCCTTTGTGACCAAGACTTTCAGTGTGGCCACTCTTAAAATAGAGCTTTTGATATTTAAACAAACATAACGCAGCATGAATGCATGGCGGTATTTTTGACATAACTTTTTTTAAGTTTGAAAATAGGTCAATGGGAATCAATGTCAATACTGCTTACTTTTGTGTGTGAATGCGAACCAAAAAAAGTTTCAAACGCGGCTAAGTATTTAAAAACATTATAAGACATTTATCTATTTTCATGTGTAACTTCGATCAAACAAACAAAAAATAGAAAAAAGAGACGATACCTACCTACACCTTATATAATATTGTCTTACACTTTAGTATCTTCTTATCTATTACATGTTCAAATTAATTAAATAGAACCTTTTTTATACCATGTTAGGTTTATAATTTCCCTTAGGCTTTTCCAATTGATTTAACTATACAAATAAATGTGACAATTTAGTCAAAGACATTTGGTAAACAATTTGATTGTTTCCCAAAAAAATAAAGTGAATAGATCCATCTATCATATAAATTCTATGAAAGTGTTCTAAAGTACATTATTATCACAGGGCGAGTCTCTAATTACGAGGCGGCATGTTTTTTGGGCTATAAACTGTTATAGTAGACTTTCATGAAGCAATTACCAGCGGGGGTTCATTCCGAGCAGAAGGTGTAATGTTATAAAACCATAAACTTCCGACCGACACAGGTGTTCACCTAGGGCAACGACAGAACATCTACACTCTCAAACCATTGCTTGTTTTGTAGAACAATACCTTTCCAAATCGTCAACAAAACTGGCAATGTATACTGAACGATACTCATAGTCTGTTTTTATGAATAAGGTATTAAAGGTGACTTTTTCATGATACAGAAGTTTTAAGCATCGTTTACAAATTTATAACCTTATTCTGAGAACATTATGTTCTGTTCACTCATTGATGTTTGTTGTAAAATACACCAATTAAAGTCTTCAGTAAAAAAAAAACATCTATGGCCGGTACAAGTTATAAAAATTGGTGTAGGCACTCGGTGAAATCGTAATGGGTTTTCGATCCGATCGAAATTTAATTTTATTCGAAATAAAATTTAAGAGTAATCAATACACAAAATGATCAATCTTAATGGCTAAGTCAAAAACTTTAAGAGATAGCGATAACTGTTTTTAGGAACCATGGCGTCGCGCGTCGATTAGAGATTTTCTATAATATGGAATTAAAATATTTTTTCAAATATGTATATCACGCTTAACCAGGGATCGTGCTTAGTCAAAATCTGAATGGGGATTTTACCTTTTTGATTTAATATTTTTGAATTTTGTTACGGGAGGATATGAGTATCGTCGCGGGTTGCCTTGCTAGAGGCTATGGCGGGCCCACTTCTCTATTTTATCCAAATTGTCAACGTGGTAATAATTGATATCTTCTTTATTGTTGTTACAAACGTCGACAATCATGGCTAGTTTCAGTTCTACAAACACTTGTAGCTAGCTTCTATATTTTATCCAAATTGTCAGGGTGATAATAATTGATATCTTCTTTATTGGTGTTACAAACATCAACAATCATGGCTAGTTTCAGCTATATAAATGTGCGTGCACTGCGCGCCTCTCTCATGCTTTTCCGGTAGTGTTTTGTTATATTGTTTGCCGGCCCAGGGAGCAAGGAGTTTGGTAGTCGCTTTAAAATCTTGTGTTCTTTTGTAAACAATGTTATAAATCATCTCTGTGTTATTGTTGGTAGTGTAAAAGGACACTTTTTTGTGATAATTTAAGGGCGTTTGACCACAATCTCGCCCAATGGATGATATACTCTAAGGCGAAACACGCAAACTTAAATAGTACCGGTTCATTCTAGCTTTAAAAGTCCCTAAGTTGATTTTCATGCATAATTTTCTTTTCTTTCTGATTGCATTTATGTATTCATTATTAATATTACCTACATAACAAAAAAAATATTTTACCAATAACGATGATATGCACCAATTTTCATAAAATATTACAGCGAAAGTAAATGAAATTGAATCTCAACACAATGTAAAAGTTATATTTCTTAGTGTTGAATGCTTTTATTATCATTGGAAAATTATCGGATTGAATAGCTGCTCTGGTGAAACCAAATTACAGGGCTCATGCTCGTACAATATTTACGCAATTTAGGTGGGACACATTTTAATGCTTACTGTGAAAGTTGCGCAGTAGGTAAAACACTGATGCTGGATCTATATCATCAACATAGGGCCAAAAAAATGGAACAGAGTTTGTATAAAATTAACTTGTTAAATAATTTATAAGAGTTAGATATGTGGCAAGTTGATAGGTACTGTGGCACGTAACCTGCAGTGATGACGTATTTGAACTCGTCGAAACCAAAAAGGTAGAGGGACAAACTCCTTCGAAACAAGCGCATCAAACTTGGGCTTTTGAATAAATCCCTACAGTAGGTACTATCGAGTAATATATTTCTGACCCACCATAATTATTATATTAATTTTATAAAATTTATTACCATAATTATTATATTAATTTTATAAAAAAAAGATAGTGAGAGAATCCCTAATGGCTCAGCCGCGAGTACGAGCGGCGGGCGGAATAGCAGTCGAATTCGCATTTCATTGCTCGCTCAAAAGACTTTTGTCACCAATGTCCGTAGCGAGCTAGCAATGAAATGCGAATTCGCTTGTCGCTCCGCTCGCCATTCATGTTCGTGGCCAACAAGCTATAATAAATATAACTACAATAATAAAATACAGTCACCGGCATATTGATGTTTGTTGTAAAATACACCAATGACCTCCGTGGTCGAGTGGTCTGTACGCCGGTCTCAAGGCGTCGCCATCTCGAGAGGTCCTGGGTTCCCCAGTGGAGGCAAGTGTTTGGGTGATGAATTTTCAGACATTTGTTCTCCGGTCTTGGATGTTAATAATTATTATAATATTCAGGATATTAATATGTATTAAATATATTTGTCCGTCATCTAGTATCCGTAACACAAGCAGCATTTAGTTGCTTAAAATGGGATTAGTTGATAGGTATGAATGTCTGAGGATATTTATTATTATTATTTATTATATATACTTCCCACTTATACAGGCACAGCCACGTACACGGAGAAATACATGAGGAGTAAAAAAAATCTAGTCAAAACACAGTCTTCTGCCACCTCCTCAACTGCGGCTACGTCCGACATAGCAATTTCATTGACGATTTACTGTATTACTTATATGGATAATTTCCGATTCCAGAGCTGCACTGCAAATAATTGCGTCGCCGATTCTTCCGTCTGTACTATAATTTTATGCCATTATTTCTCAGTCACTATAGCGAATAATAATTTAAAAAGAGATTGTTTTGTGACGTGCTAATATTTGGATTTTGATTATTCGATACACTTTCTGGATTGCATCATATTTTTTACTGATAATATTGAGTAAAGTAGTTAGATATCTAATATAATTTTATAGAGTCTATAGAATTTAAGAGTTTGAGATAATGATATAAAGTATTAAAATGTATTCTCTATATTTCTTTACGATACAGTAGGACTTAACCATATCAGCAAATTGTTGAGTTATGACCTTTGCAAATCCTTCAGGAGCACAAGCGTGATGATTAAACTCTTATTTTAAGTTTTTATTGCACCGAATATACAAATACTTTCTATTTAACAACAGTATGCGAGGAAAGAAAAATCTCCCATAGAGATTTTTCCTGACAGCCCGTCTCATGTAAGAGATAGATCTACTGTTGTTAGTTGTTTTCTTTCAAAAAAATAGTTCGAAAAGGAATAAAAAAAAATCCTCTGATAACTGCACAACATTTTTGTTTTAATGTTTCAGTCAATGTATTTACATAGTACATAAGACGCAAATGAAAATATTTTATTACATCTTGTGTATTATATAGCAACTGAACTTAAAAAAGATCACCATAATCAATTATCTTCTTAACTGACGATAGCTGGCCACCTCGAATCCGACAAGAACCTATTTAACATGACGAGATAGATAATAAAAATAGGACCCTTACGCTAATACACCGTGAAAATGAAGAGCGCAAGAGAATCAGAGCGCGGATCTAGTGGTGGGCGGGGCGGTGCGTATTAATGCGCGCGATAAGCATCTCCTTTACAACGCGCCGCCCGCGCCATTGTGCTCAGAGAAAAGTAATTCTTAATAGACAATGAGCGCGTTTAGAGCTTTTATTTATGTAACACAATGCTTCGGTCCGCGATCTGCGTAGGGATGGCACTTGGATGCTGCGGAATTTTACCATTTTGTTGATGACTCAAACGTATTGCGACAGGTATCTAAATTATACTAGATTGAAAGGAAACTGACATTTCATAAATATTTACATTCCCGGGAACTTCCCGGGTAATTATTAATGCTAAGTTATACAAAACTGACAATGTAAGACAACTAAAAGTATTTTTGGCGACACCAGCTGAAGGATTAGAGTGAATGCAATGAGTGGTGGTGCTTTGTCTACACGCTCGAAGCGCTGATCCAGTATAGAAAAAACTAAGGCCAAAAACAAAATCGGATACTGACGGTTACCTACCATAAATATGGAAATGAAATGATGCGAGTAAGCTACGAGAACAAAGAGTTTCTAAGGCTTAGCACTTCATTACTGCCTTCGCAATGACAACCACAAGGCAGCCCTAGTGAAGGCTTTAAATCAGACGCAATGAAACGCCGACCAGTTAAACGCACAAAAACGACTTGTTTTCGTTTTTGATGTTGGCAAACAGGAAGATTAAACCCGCCGCACAATTACTCGCGAGCTCTCTAAATCTTCATATTATTATAGAGCGCTACATAAACGTGACATGATTGACCAACCTCTTCGGTTCTTTAGTAACTAGCGAACAACACGCCAGAATGATCTGAGCCAACTCCCACATCATCACCCGCCCTTAGGGGTAAGTTACATCCGTAGATATAAAGTGTGTTTATGTTTAAAAAACAATTTTCTTCTTTATTGTTGGATTTTTTACCATACACATACAATGTTAATGTATGTACTAAAGTAAATAAATTAGAAAACTTTATATCTATCATTTTTTGTAAAACCACATATACGAACTCAACTTTGATAAGATCTTACAAATACAAACTCGCTTCTTATGTGTAATACTTTAATGTTTTTTTCCTAGCTATAAAAATAAAAATTTCTGGTTTTAAAAGATGCGTTTTTATCTCATTATAGCAATTTCTTTCAAATCCACACAAGTTGTAGTTTTAAAAAAAAATTGAAAATTTGCAATAAGAATTTTGGATAGTCCGAAGATACCTTGTATTCAATATGCGTGACGTCACTAGTAAATTTTTTTTAACTTGTAAACATTACAGGATCAGACCTCAGACAACCTCACCAAGGAGTTAGTTCTAAGACATTTTTCCCTGAAGATTATTGACAGGAATCGATATTATGTCTGCAGGAGATCTATCGTTTATAATGATCAAACTCGTAATCAAATAGACGAAGCCGGTCGGAGCAGAGGTCGATAAATTAGCGTGCGGCTGCCGCGCTAATCGCTCCACAACACAAATATTTAATAACAATCCCAGATCCTTTCAGATGACCACTTATCTGAACAGCTGAATACAGCGAGTAGCGTCTGGATTATAAATTTATTTGGTTTCGTCTTGTTGTCCTGGTGTTCCTTGTGAACTTTTCACTGATCTCTTCAAGTGAATATCTGTTTCCCAATAATTATGATTTAGAAAATACTGCTGCCATAAATTAACTCACACAATTACGCTTTGTAACATTTCCTGAAATTTTAATAACAGTATATTTAAAGTTAACATTAGTCCCATAATTAATTATTATACCTACTTACCAATATTATAAAAACTTTTTGAAAATTAAAGTTATACTAACGGGACATAAAGCAGTATGTTTAACTTAATATTGGTGCTGCATTTCAGTAATGCATTTGATAAAATAATTACAATCGCTCAAATATGTAAACACTGTCTTGTTATTATGATGGGGCAATTGTTTTCTCAAGAATTAAGTAATAATTTATAAGAACTATTACAATGTTTTTATGTTAAGTTTTTATAATTACTTATTGTAACATTAGGAAACGTTTTAGCAAGAAACGAGTTACTCCTATAAAAATATTGAAAATAATAGCAAACATAATCAACTCCACGCCATCTCCTGTTCGAGTTATCGCTGCACGATTGTTAAACATTATTACGTCGGGTGTTGTTTAATAGAAACAAAAATATCTGGCGGCGCGCCTCGTGTTTGATCTCGAGGTGTTCGCCCGTCGAGCGCGATTAGCCCTCTCTCAACGTATAATCAAATGTGCCTCGGGCCGCCTCTATCACGAAACGGGCATTCAAATATAGCCCTTTTCCATTACCTTCGCTGTCCATTGCTGGTTCCGTTCAAAAAAACGTTCAAAGTTATCTAACATACAATGCAATGTATGTGAGAATTTTGAAAAGCTCGTTTTTGCATGTGAAGCGGCGGCGGCCGGCGGTTGAAGCCTCTCATTTGGCAGCCATTTGTCGGTCATTTCGGTGTACCGATCATAAGTGGAGCCCGCGCCTGCTCAGCGAGTTACCATCTCCAGAGAAAACGTGAAAAATCACACATCGACGCGTTAAATGAATAATAGTATTGCGTACTTAGATTGGCTGGTTGGTATACACGAAAGGAATAAAAATAGAATATAGAGAAGTTACATTATAGCTTGAAACACATTTCTTCTGTATTATAAAACATTTTAATAGAATCGGCTTCGAATTAGAAAGCTCCCGATTTTTTCGCGATGAAATAACTTTAAATTATAAATGTTCCTAAATGGATGCTTTCCGCTTTTCGTTTAATAAAAATTTTACTATCTTTAGATAACCCCAATATTTTCTTTCAAATCTTAATTAGGTATATGAACTTATTAAATCTTAAACATGACCATGTGCCGGTGCAGTGTCCTCTTTCCTCTTTTTTTAAACAATCAATCCTTTCTCCGAACCACTCCGTAGACGCGTTGGCGCAGCCAGAAAAGGACAAGCTTATTGAGCGAGCGAGACAAAATATCCTGTAGGGTCGACAACGAAATGGCTCTTGCATCTGGCAGCTTTTGTTTTTTTATGTAATTTATAGTTTTAATAACGATGGCCTGTAATGAAAAGTGTATTAACATGGTCGATTGGCGTTCAAAACGTTGTTTTTGGGCGTTGATTCGATCATGTACGTACATAATTAATATGGGGCAGTGAACTAACTCTTATACCATGGAACTCAATCAATTGGCACTGTTTATGTCATAGAATATTACAAGGATCACAATGTAATGACTGTAAATCTTACATCACGAACCCCTCAGTACGTGTTTTTATACGTACGTACGTATTTGAACATGAAGAAATGACGAGTCTCCCTCTAAACACATGAGTTGAACTTTGTTTGCGGCATGAAATAAATACTTCATTGTATTTGCTATTGAACCAGATGCAGTACCAATATGCTGTGCTGAACTGTAAATTACCAATGATTCCCCTCAGGGGGATTTTCCTTCTGGAGTGTCACAAATTATTGTTAGTTGAATAGAAATAATGGAGCGCCAATCCCAAATATACTTATATGAGAAATATAAATATATATTACAATATCATCATCAACCTACGCTCGTCCACTGCTGGACATAGGTTTACCCTAATGCAAGCCACCGCTCTCGATCTTCGGCCGTTCACATCCAGCCCACTCAAGCCAAACTACGAATATTGTCATCCCATCTTGACACAAGGCGTCCCACACTGCGTTTGCCGAGTCACGGTCTCCACTCGAGAACTTTACAACTCCAACGGTCGTCAGTTCTACGGCTAATGTGACCAGCCCACTGCCACTTCAGTTTGCTAATACGGTAGGCTGCATCGGTGACTCTAGTTCTCTGCCGCATCACATCATTTCTAATACTCGTACGTTCCTTCAGATTTACTCCGAGCATAACATTGCAATTTGGGAAATAATAACTTGATATATCTCTATTACCCTGTGCAATGTCAATCAATCCAATGGGTCGTTATAAGATAAAATAATAATGACTTTTTTGGCGTAAATGAATCGGACCTGGTCAAAATTTCTGTAAACAGTTGTAAATTTTTTCATTGTTATTTTGTTAACATGAAGAATAATCCACAATGAAAACATTTTTAGTAAGTAGCCTATCGCAAAGGTTAATTGTCATGGGTAATGAGTGAACATTGGTTTAATATTAGGCCCTCACCTATGAAATTGGTGTTTTGTATGGAGATTTTGGGGAATTCTGCATTTTCCATACTAAGAATTTTCAGTTTTTTTCACAACGATAAATTTGGCATCTATCATTAGACAAGCTTTAGTAATATGTGTAATATTACACTTCATAAAAATTATTTATCGTTTTTAAGTGAATGCAAATAAAATGATGTATTCGGGAGGCACTTAAAAAGAGTTGTCTCCGTGTCCAATTTTAACACAATTAAACTTACAAGAAATTATCAAAAGAGCTCAAAAATATAGTCTATTTTTAGACGAGGTAATTATTTTTTA
Organism: Parapoynx stratiotata; assembly: GCA_910589355.1. Taxonomy (NCBI): domain Eukaryota; kingdom Metazoa; phylum Arthropoda; class Insecta; order Lepidoptera; family Crambidae; genus Parapoynx; species Parapoynx stratiotata. The sequence continues at coordinate 13,863,255 of OU342458.1, forward strand.
GGAATACTTTGAATCTTAATAGTTACAGTCAAAATACTAAGAGAGAAAATAAACACCAATTTCATAGGTAAGGACCCAATATATTTTTGCGGCGCATCTGTGTTAAGATAGTCTCTAAGCTGTTGTAAAATCTTCTACTAATGTCAGTGATCCGTACAGAACGAATCAAGCAAATAAAGAACACAAGAATCAAGTCTTACTGATTGTAACATTTCACTGTGCTAATGAGCCTCATATAGGATTAACGCCTCGCTTTGACATGATGGATGAGATTTGAAAATTTGTTTGATTAGTTGCGGTCTTTGAGTATTCTCATTTGTATTTGGACAGTAACAGCCTTTTTAGGGCCGTTTTTATTAACTAGATCATACACTAATAATATTATGTGTTTGAGACTTACTTTTAATGTTTCTTAAATAATTAATGTTATTTTACATCTCTCATGTTCGGTAAGTAGGTACTTAATACCCCCAGATGCGGGTAAGTGATCAATTACCGCCCTAGGTTAATAATGTAGCTAGAAACGCCCTAGGGCGGTAAGTAATTAAAAAAAAACTCTTTCAAAAAGTTCGCCTACATCTAACCATCTTACTGGCACTAGACATCATGCATTCAGCCCAATGACAAAAGAGGTCGCTTCGCTATTTTCATCAATTTTGAATATCGAACGGCGAAGCTAAATTTAGTTCTTGAAAATAAATTTTTTTATTCTTGTGACAAAAGAGGTCGCTTCGCTATTTTCATCAATTTTGAATATCGAACGGCGAAGCTAAATTTTGTTCTTGAAAATAAATTTATTTATTCTTGTAATGCCTTTTTTTCCACTTACCTCACAATCGAGATGTAAAGCAGAGTAGTTAGCTCGGGTGTAAGCATCAATTGCACCCTCGAACTATAAGCGCCCTCGCTGCGCTCGTGCGCCTAAATATCTCGGGCTGCAATTGATGGCTTACAGCCCTTGGCTACTAATCTACTATTAAATGAATCTTTTTCAGATATAGTTAGGTCGGTATTTACCAATACGCCTACCGACTAGCCACCGGTAGCTCCGGTCCGTAAATGGATTCCACCTAGTAAAAAAAAGGTCGCTATTTACCAAATATTTCTTTTAATTTGAATTGAATTAATAGATCTTTCATATATCTTTCATAGCCCATTTGTTGCAAACTTCTCTACAATAAACCGTCATTTAATTGTGTGTGCGATGGACTAAAAAAAACATTGTGTAGGATTCGAGATGACATTATGATTTTTTAATCACAACTGCCAGTTTATACTATTGCGCTAATTAAACATCATAACAACGTATCATCACGCCTTTTTCCCCGAAGGAGTAGGCAGTGGTGCTACCACCCACATTTAGCCAGATATTTTAAATCCCCATGTAACAGGTGGCGAGCCTGTTGTCATGCACCGGGCACAATGTGAGGCAAGCGATATTCACAATGAATTGTACATAAGTTTTGTCCGCCACAGTACAGGCGGTGTGGTGGGATCGAACCAACGATTCCCGCGGCCTGCTCGAATAATTATTAAATTATGCCGTTGCTATTTAAATTATGTAAATATATCTACTTTTAAAATAAGAAAATAATAATTGTATAAAATAGTGTGATTTATGCAGGTTCGAGGATACCTCGCGCGCCATCTAGCGATGAGAAGCAACAACAAGAATCACATTGACACTAAACCATGTGACACAAATAAAATAAAGATTTTCAAGTTTAAAATTATTAAAATAAATTATCAAAGTGTTATATTGTAAATTATTAAATCTATTTAAAACACAAAGCTCTTTTCTGGGTGAAATGGAGAATAGAAATCTACTCATAATTAATCTTTTGTAATCTATTTTAAAGAATAAATAGACACATTTCTACAGAACCCATTATACAAGACTCATTTACTATTAAAAATATATGCCCATTCACTCCCCTTATAAAATCGGATCGGCATTCAAAATGTTAAATTAAATTAATTCAATTTAAATCGTCGTGTAACACTAAATCACAATCAATTTGTTAGGAAGCCCTATTGAAATCACCCTTTTGGGGTCTGTTTGTCCCCCAAGGAAACCGAACAATATGCTGAATTGACTATGGACTTCTCGCGACAATAATCGAGGGGGCCGTTCGAATTTGTCGTTTTACTCCAAAAGCATTCACCTAAATGTAAACCGTATGTCCTTCACTCATGGCATAATTTGCTCTACGCTGCACACGAAAAGCATCATTGACTTTAAAGGTTTTTAATACAGCCATAACAACCACAATAAAGGGCGAATGTTTTGGTGAGCTATAAATAAATGAGATTACACGTTCCTCTGTGAGACGACAAATTTGTCGACGGGAAAACTTCATCTAGCGGAAGAATTTCGCGCCGCAGGAAAAGAATACTTAAAGAAAAGACGACGCTAAATAATTTACTTAGCTACCTACATTTAGGGCTTTTTAAACATAATGCAGCCTACGTATAGGGAACGTTAACGAAAGAGAGATGGGACGTAGAGGGGTTTTTAAAAAAGGTCTAACAATTTTTTTTTAGTGTCAAACAAAGTTCAACAATAGCAACATTATATCAGCTCGCCTAATCATCATTAGCCCGGAGAAAGCTAAGTACTGTTAGATGGTCATCCCCTAAAGATTTCTCCAACTATCGGTTCTGCGCTGCAAATATCTAGATCTGCGTGGGCCCTTCATCATATCATCGATCCACCTTGTTGTAAGCCGGCCTGTGTCTTTCGGTTCAATACCAGAGGAGTAATAAGTGCATTGCACTGACAAGCGAGGCCTTTATAATGAGAGTAGTATCTTTTCTTGATCGTACCGGTCCGGAAAAATCGCAGGCGACAATTCATTGTCCCCCATTGCCTCTTAAGCCTCTTGATGCTGTGTCAGTGTCTTCTTTGAGCCTCTTTATTTGCCAGTGCGCCTTGCGTTCCAATGTAAAAGTGGGGATAGCGGAATCAAGTCATGGTTTGCTCCATCGTTCTTTGAGCGACTCTCAGCTGTCTTTTAAAGATTTCTCATGATACAAATAATGTAAGGTTTGTGTTCTAAAAATTTTATACAAGTGCACAAACACTTACAGGTGTTTGCCTAAGTTATTTAGTGGAAAGTTTAAAATTACTTACCGTTGTAATTCTAAGCTAATTTTCCCGACGTGGCGATGGGCCAGTCACGGCACAAAACAATCGACCTGTTTGCTTGTACCCTAATAGGCCATTAGACACGAGATACACACGCGAGTTGTGCTAGAAGAAACGTTTGTAGATCGTTAGAATTCTAAAAACGTGTTCCCGTGTGTTAGGAAAATTAGGATGAAAAGTTTATAATTTTCTAACAACACATTATATCAGGTGAAAATAATTTGTGTGAGTAATAATTTCCATCACACATAACTCGTTTTGTATAAATTTAGGTTTCTAATTTAATTTCTATAATTTACACTTTCTGTCGATGCTCAACAAGATTATTAAATTGTTACATGTCTCAATTAACTTTTTATAACAAATAAATATACGCAAAAAGTTGAAAAAGAAATATAAAAAAATGTGTTGTCTAATTGTAATGAAATCTCTTCTAACCCTCCAGCGCCAGCGATAGGAGATAGAAACTGCATAATATAATAATAAGTTGCTAATAATAAATATAAATAAGGGATTGCTGTAGAAATTCAATTTAAACATATGTTGAGGTCCGAGTCTACTCTTGGAAGGGACTTACCATATTGGGCTCCTGCCACTATCGCAAAATGTCAAGCAATAATAAACAGACGACTATGTTGTTGACCACGTGTTCATTAAAATTCACAAATACACTTTGTTCCCATAAATTCTAGGCGAATGTAGCCATTCAACCAGTTGCCTTCTTTCCAACTTTGCTGACAAAAAATCATATTTAATTTTGCTATTAGGCTCTTCGAAGGAGCTTCTCGTAGTTTCGAGAATATTTTAGAATTTGAAACGGTCGTGCGGAAAATAACGTTTTTAGGTTGGAAAGCATTTATCGAATCAAATATTTTATATTTGTTATTATATTTTATATCAAATATTTTATCATTTATATTTTTTGTAATTTATCAACAGTTTCTGCAAATATTCGGGGAAAACCTACTAAAGTATGTTCAGAGTGGGTAAAGTCGACAGATTTATACGTCGGCCATAAATTTTTAGCAGAAGCAGAGAAAAGTGTGAAGTGCTGTTCGCACCGATATTGCGCAAACGTGCGGTATTTATTTAGGGATAGGGCTGCCATCCATTCAGAAAGAATGAGTGTAAATTCATAAATGTAACGAGTAATATTTTGTATAATTTAGATGTAGCTTATTTCACCCAATCAGATTCGCCAATATTTAGTAGGTACCTTTTAAGAATTTTTTTTTTAATTTTCTCTCCTAGTAATTTTGTAATTAAAAATGTATGCTTACCTATATTGTACATGCTACATTGATTTCATGAATGTAATTTCTAATTAGGCAAATGTGTTAAATAATAAAATACCTATTGGTAAGTACAATTAAATTCAGCAGAAAAAAGTTTTTAGTGTTCCCCTGAATGCTTATAACCTTTTATAACTTTTATCACATTGACAACCCTAACACGAAGTAAGTAAACGGGCCTGGGCAAACGAAGCACTCGAGTCGGAAATGGGCCACGACTAATGCGGGCCCTGGGCCCAGTGCCTACCCACCACACTATAAATCCTTTATGGGTTTAGCGAGTGGATTGTACAAAAACAATCCTGGACCAAAGTACACGAGGATAAAATAAACTACCCAACATTAACATTGGGAATTGTATTGTTAAACAACATTAACTAAGAGTTGTAGTAATTGAGTTGGGAATGTTTTGATCCATATGCAAGACCTTTGTTCAGTTTTGTTTATTTTATCTTAATGCAAAAACGAAATGCATTTTGTTGCTTTTTTGTGTTCGAGTCATTTTACTGCTAAAATTATCCTTCACTGCTTGTAAAATCCTTTTTCAATAGTTTTCAATAGCGATAATGCATTTTGTGTAGGAATTACACAAAGTGCTACACGGCTGTTTTGCTTCCAAAAAAAAAACAATAAAAACTTGAAGCTATTAAATTAAAAATGTCCCCTCTTGATCATGGAACGCCTCTACCTACCTCTTCGGGGTAAGAGGCGTGATGACGTTATGTTACCGCGAACGTAACCATAGGAACCCTGGACAAAGTCGCGGGCAACAGCTAGTCAAAAATAAAAACACATTTTTCAGTCAATACATACTAATAAGTATATTTGTTATGTAGACTGCAATTGATTGTAAGTAGGTATGTAATGAATGACACTCACAATTTTTTATATTCATATTTTTAAACGTCAGTTACTACTTTAAAAGAATCTTCTGTTCCCTTTAACTTTTAACAACCTTTTCAATAGTGTCCTACAATTTTGGATCTATGTACTAGTAAGAAGGAACTGTGGAGATTCTTATTAAAATGATGCTTAGCTATCTTATTAAAATGAAATATTCATTAGTTGCGTATTATTTTTTGATATGATTAAAAAAGCAAACAGATTCATAAACTGTTATTAAGCATACCTAGCTTATAATTTTTTCCGTCCTCAAATACACAATTATTATTTAAACTGTAGATAACTTTAAATGTTCATTACATTAACAATACCAAAATGTCTTCTGCCTTACGACATTACTTTCATATAGGTACATAACCATAATATATGAATGCCTACTATTGTCTATTCAATATTCGTGCGAAGTCTGTTCTGCATGAAGAAAACATTAAACATTTGCGTGAAATTAGAGCATTGAAGTCTCTCTTATTATTAGCAAAAACGCACAATAGATCGCGATCACTCCTAATGAGTATCCTAATTTTGCTATACGTATAACCCATAAGCAGAAGCGGATTTTCTTATCTATACATATAATAAAACTGTAAAAGCCGATTGTCTGTACATAGAAAAAAAAATGCTTAAAATCAAGTCAAAAAGACGGAAAATACCAAAAAATATATAAATTTTTTGTATCTCTGTATATTCGTCTGTTTGTACGGGCTAATCTCCGAAATGGCTGGACCGATTTCAATGAAATTTTGCATGGTGATACCTTATATACCTGGTCAACATCTTAGATACTTTTTATTACGGAAAATTAAAGGGTTCCCGTGGGATAGTTAAAAAACCATATAGTAACTGCGGACGAAGTCACGGGCAACAACTAGTGGGGAATAATTCAAAAGTTTTATTAAAGTTAAAACTCGTTATGAATAGCATATAATTATGGAGTAAGCACTAGAACAGTAAATAGGTATACAAGTTCATAAAAATACACTAACTATATTAAGTATTCTTAACAGAGTGTATTTTTTTCTCTATCTTATTATTACCGTTCACTCTAAGATTATATAAAGGCTATGCATCTGTGTAGGTACATATTTTATGGAATTAGGGCTATCGTTTTTTGTCTCACCAAGTGGCGCCACTGTACAGTAGAGTGAGGTCTTAAAATACTACGGGCTCAAAATAAAATTTCATTTAAACATTAAGTTTTATACAACAGAACCCTAACTTATTGGCTTTATCCGTAATTTATATTTTCCATAATTACTCGTAATCTAACATATTGCTAAAATATTCGCAACATTGATCAAATTATTAAATAGAAATAAACCCACGAAGCCAACCCAAAGAGCTTTCGCTACACAAGCGCCCCCAGCGGCGGCGAATTTATAGGCGACTGCCGGCTCATTGAAATAATATCATTGTCATAAAGTAATATTGGAACGTGGCTTAACGAATCAGCCTTCATCTTCTAACCGAGACCAAGCGACTTTTAGGAAAGGAAACGGTGCGGTCTAGAGGCGACACAATAGCCAGTCCGAGTCATTAGCAGTAATAACTCTATGGCATGGAATGTGGAGCGTCCTGTGGTCACAGGAGGAAGCGCACATTGTCCAACTAACAATTCTATCAATAGCGGGTAGTTGCGGTCGATGTGGTAATCGTTGAAAGGCAAAGCAGTTGGCACATTCGCTTAGTATAGCTGACAATTGCTCGCTATGCTTTGTACTGAATTACGGCCGAACGGTCTTTTGGATAATGCTAGGTCTTAGCCGCCCTAGAACAAAAGTGTTTTATAATGTAGGTGTAAGTGTGATGTTAAAAAGAATAATTAGATTTCCATAGGCTTAATTCTGTTGCATACGAAAACGAAAAAGTGTTTGACTGAGCTCCGGCACTTAGAACGATCGGAGCTCAGTCAAACACTTTTTCGTTTCGATATAGAAAACAATGCAAGGCACGTTGGTCCCGAACGCTATTGCGACCGTTTCTACCCACCGACCCGCATTGGGACAGCGTGGTGGTGTTACGGCCCATACTCCTCAGGTGTTTCTCCATGAGGAAGGCCTGTGCCCAGCAGTATAAAGGCCGAGGACTAGGACTCGTTCAAAGATCCAATTAGTAATTACAGCCTAGGATTGAACAAAAGGGTTCTCTTTTTAAATTTTGTAACATTTTTAGTTTTTTTACTTAATTTTTATTATCTTTAGGTATAAATTTTGAGGTTATATAAACATTTATACTACATTATAGATACAGTCACGAGCATTATTTTGTACAACTGTGTCTCATTACAAAGTGACAAAGTTCTATGTTGTATATATTTTTGCTCCTGACTGTACTTGAATAGGGTGGTTGTTTCTCTGATTTTTAGATTTTTACCATGGTAACTAAGGTCATCTACCTATTAAAGTTTAAAATCATGCCTACGCTAAATTGTACAATTTAGTTTAGCTACTCTACAACAGATGGAGCTTTAAATAAATAACTTCATGCATTAAATAATGGTTCGTGAATTCGTCAAGATAAATTATTAATTGGCAATGAACTGGTTAAAATATTATTACAATATTTTTAATGTATGTGTGTACAATATAATAATATGATCCTTGTACGACAGACACGACAAGGTGCTCTTTGCAATGACAAAATGACAAAGTGTGACACTTGACATTGACACTGACAGTTTTAATTCGAATAACCTAAAACATCGGTGTAAGTTTATTTATTAATTAAATATAAATAGAACAGTGTAACTATTTCTAGAAATTAAACCAGCATATTATCATTATATTGCAGTGCAGAATGTCATTTACCAAATATTTATTTCTTCGGCCCTTATGTAATAATGAAATGCTTAGTAAAGCTCTTCGAAGATGTTATTCTCAGAATATTGTGAATCTATCGGATCCAGCAGTGCAAAATTACTTAAAAAAATTAATATTTGAACATGATGAACTGCATACAAAATCACGACGAACTGCTGAAGAGGCCAGACGACTTTTTGAGATAAAACCTATTGTGAGTGTTCTTGAACAGAGAATCGGTTTATTTGAGAGTATTGAATCTTTGAAAGAACTGAATAAAAAAGATGATAATGATCCAGAAGTGGTTAAAATGATTAAAGAGGAAGCGCAAATATATCTTGGTCGCATCAAAGAAATAGATAATGAATTGGTAACAATTTTGATGGAGCCGTGTATCACTGAAGGAGGAGTGCTAGTTGAAGTAACCACTGGTGCTGGAGGACAAGAGGCAATGCTTTTCGCGAGAGAGCTTCTAGACCTTTATGAAGCATATGCAAAATATAAAGACTGGGAGGTTGATGTTGCCTCTATTGAGTTATCGGATTTGGGTGGTGTTCGAAAAGCATCTCTGTTAATTCGAGGTTATGGTGTACCTGAATTGATGGCAATGGAAGCTGGTGTACATAGAGTTCAAAGGATTCCAGCAACAGAAAAGGGTGGTCGGATTCATACAAGTACAGTGTCTGTAGCTGTGCTGCCCCAGCCAAGTGAAATTGAGATGAATATCCCTGAAAGTGACATATCAATAGAAACCAAAAGAGCTAGTGGAGCAGGAGGGCAACATGTCAACACCACAGATAGTGCTGTACGAATGATTCACATACCAACTGGCACTGCAGTGGAATGTCAAGAAGGAAGATCTCAAATTAAAAACAAACAAATTGCCCTTCAGAAACTCAGGACCCTTTTACTACAAAAGCAAATTGAAGAGCAGAGGTCTAAAATTCATAGTCAAAGAAAATCACAGGTAGACTTGCATAAGATATAAATTTTAAATTTTAGGCATCAGATTTATGTTTCTCTAGAGTAATTAAATTTTTTTATTATAACTCATAGTAGTGATAATATTGAGAATAGATAAAAAAATTTGATGGTAGGAGAATGGAAAAGGAACCAATATCAGTTATAATTATCCTCACCCTTTCAGCCACTTAACATCTGTCATTCCCTTTATAAAGTACATGATGTCATTCTGTACAAGTATTCTTTTCATTAATTAAATAACCCCACCACCACCCCATCAACTAATGACACAGAGATAAATTAAACAGGCTTTGTTTTTGAAATTTAATGTGTGAATGCAATTTTGTGCTATGTTGCATAAAACCATTTTGTTTTTAGATCGGCTCCAGCAACAGAAATGAAAAAATTCGAACATATAATTACCCTCAAGACCGGGTAACAGAACACAGGGAGGGAGGTGGTACCCTCCACAGCCTCAAAACCTTCATGGAAGGTGGGGGGCAACTAGAACAGCTACAAGAGAGCCTTCTAAGACAACACAGATATCAAGTTCTGATGGAGGAAATACAAGAGTTCACCAAAAAATATCAAGAATCAAGTAAAAGTTAATTCTTATATGTGAGTAATTTTATATTCTTTTGTTAGTATTATGTTAGTTGTTAGTAGTTTGTCAAATAAAATTGCATTTTGTTGTTCAATATGTATTTATTTTAAACCAAATAATACAATCTGTAATCCGCTATAAAGTAAACAGCTAATTATTATCCATAATTATTGATAATCAAAATACTAATCATATATTTTTCATAACTTTAAATATTATATTACACATTTGTAAATAACTTTGAAAGGAAAAACAATTTGTTTTACTAACTGTAATATTTTTTTTCTTATAATGAACTTGTAAAGTTTCCATCCTAGTAGTAAACATTAAAAAAATCTAGGACGGAGTAAGCTAATATTAAAAAAATTATGACATAAATAACTTAATTTATCACACATACTATTAATTACTTTAAAAAGGTAAAATTTTGTATAATTTAATATTTTAATGCAAATAGTCAATTTCTTTAAAAAAGCTATATTCATGTTTAATTACTAAGTTGATTTTTTTACAATAAATTTCTGAAATGATTTATCTTAACAGGTAAATCTTAGAATAATTAAATTAATGTCTCCTAGTTCTGGCACCGTGAGAACATTATATATAATAATAATATAATAAATAAAATAGTAAATTCACTTAATAAATAAATATATCTTTTGATATGTAAAAATGACATGTATATTTCTATTTTTACTACAATTATATGTCACATTCTTCAAATAAATATGTTTTATCAATTTATGGATATAATATAAAATAAATAATGTTTTAAACTTGAATACACTATGACAGATGGTAACAAAAACATTTCTATATCCATAAGTACCTCATCTATTAATGTGAGTATTTGTTTAAATAAAGTATGTATTACAATGAATTAAATGTTTTCATAATGTTAACTGAAATATAGACACATTTACCATTTATCTATTACAAGTAGAGGAACATAGGGAGCAAGCTTAACGGCAACCAAACCACGGTGTTGTGAGGCAGACTACCACGACCACACATATCAATGTTACTCTCCTGGAATAAAAAATATATTATCACTTCATTTATGCACAACAGAAAAAATGCATTCACACATTCTTTGTAAAAAAAATGGCAAGTTATTAATTGGCCAGCCATTTCATTATTTGGTCAACAACAAAAACGTCAGCAGAAAAATAATTTGGGTGGCAAAATAATTATTTAGTCATTTTTATTTATAATAGTTATTTTGCTAAACATTTTAGGAAAGTTTGCATAAGTTGCTGATCAATTTAGCTATTTTAGCTGACCAATTGTATTTTTTTCTGACCAAGCTTCGAATATTTTGCTAACCGTTTAAATAACAGCCTTCAAAAATATTCAAATAATAAACACAATGAGAGATTAATTTAATTCCGTTGTTTCTTTTTATACTACCATCAAATCATCATCATCACTATTTATTTTTAAAAAGCTTTCATTACTTACACCATAATACCAAAGTGTTGGGTCATTTGCAATTTGACTCTAACCTAGTACTTTTTTATTGTAAATATTTTTCAATCAATAAGGTCACGTTTTCAATGTTGGCTTAAGTAGTTCATTCACTTTTTGCTAATTATGATACTGGTAATCAGAACAGGAGCCATAAGGAAAAAAGTCATATGCATCAATACTGCAGAAAATGTATTACCAATTAAGTGACTTTTTTGATGAAACGTTTTGACATTGAAATACAATATGAATGCATGTGTGTAATTGACATTGATTTACATAATTTTATTGAACTTTACTTTTAACTGTGACATTGCTTCAAATCCAATTATTTAGAAAATTTTTCATGACTACTTTTATTACATTAACATGTAACGATTTATCTTGTACAATATTTGCACGCTGACTGTATCAGCAAAATATGTCGGTGTCTCTTTGTGTAACATCTATTGTGACCATATTTAAGCAAATAAAGTTTCATTTCATTTCATTTCATTTCCAAAGAGCCTTTCAATACCAATAATATTAAAGTTTACCTCTGTATGATTTCTGATACACGAAGTAGGCTGTTTCCTATACAACGGATGCATGTGCTTTAAACACGGCAGCGACTCGTTGTATTGTACCTCCGTCGGATCCACTGACAGTATAGGACCTTCTTCCTTCGGGCAAACAGAGTCTATCACTATCATCAGCATGTTCGTGTAGTTCACCAGCTGAACGTAAAACGGTCTATCACAGTCTGCCACTGGCTTGTTGAGTTTATCGTCTAAGTTGTTATATTCCAGTTGGTAAAGAAACATTTCTCTGTCGCACGGAGTTGGTCTTGTCCTATTTATTAACACCAACTTCTCAAAATCTCTCTCTAGGCTTCTAGACGGTGGCTTTGACATAGGATCATCTGTTTCCTCGTCATTCTCGTAACTTTGATATGCTGTTACATAAAAGAAATTGCATTAGTTAAGTCTGAATGAAATGAAATATTTTTGGGAGACATGCAAAAACGGATAGTAAATTTTTTTGGATAAAATTAAGGCGATCAAATTACCATATCCCACACAATTTATACTTAATTGAATTTAAAATATTCACATTACAAGATTAAAGCGTACTCAATATTAATCTGCAGCAAATTTAACATAGCACATTGGTCAAAAGTTAAAAAAATGCATTTAAAACTATTGGGTAATTAACTCTTCTGTATAATACAGGACAAATTGCATATATTTCCCATGCAGGCTTGCGGGTCGATTCTGATATTGTCAAACGTTGGCAAAAAATATTTTTTAATAAAAATGTATACCTTAGCAACATAAAAATTTAAAATTGCGAAAAATTTTAAAGTATGAATTTGTCAACGTTTGAGACACTTTTGCATATCTGAAAATCGACATTTTAATATCAAAACTGGACAAGGAAAACGCAAATATATAAGAAGCTGTTATATTTTGATTCAAAAAACTATGCTGTCTGGTGTTGTTTCATCCATCTGTACATGGCTGGGTAGGTATCTATATATCTATATTCATGCAACTCCTATATTCTACTTTGTAAGAAGTATGTAGGTATTAAGATTGTTTGAAATCTAAACCACGAGTCTACTGTGCCATCTCTATAACTCACCAGTGGGTGTAACATACTCTGAAAACAAGATGGAGTCGTTACTACTTTAGAAATATACCACTACGTCCAATTAAAGACTCCATTGTTGAATTTCGTTTGCACTACATAATACGACAAATTTATTTTAGTGCTGTTTGGTGTCGAGTAGTCGCATGCCCCGTTGCTTATTCTTTGTGAATGACTAATATTAACCCTCATTCTATCTACTAAAGTTTGAAATGTGTAAAGCGATTTGAATACCATTTTGTACTTCCACTTAAAATATTATTTGCGCAGAAACATATTACATACAAATGTATCTGGCATGAGTGAAACCATTTAATTAATTGTGTTGTGTAATACGTTGTGATGCAGTATTGCACAGATCATGCTGACAACGCTTAGGAGCAACAAGATATGCTCAATCGACCACGACATTCAAGTATTTTCTAAATCTATACGACAAATAATTTTGCGTCTTAACACTGAACAGAAGGTAGACACTATTAAAACATCTACTATGCTTCGCCTTACCATCGTCGAGGGAGTAGCTCGATGCTTGCGCCAGTGTTGACGCTATTGAGTTGTAGAACCAAACCGTTGTAGCTAGAAACCACGCCATGACTAGTCGCAAATTTTCTAAAGGCTAAAACAATTAATGGTCAATAGCATTCATAAATAGACTCATTCAACTCACATTCTTGGTCTAACAGTGGTAAAATCTTACCGTTAGCAACATTGAGGCTGGATTCGTTGTTTTCTTTTCTCTAAAACAAACTGCCTGGTAGTCTACTAAGTGTACTGGCTTATAAACCTCTTCCTCAATCAATTTCGACATTATATCAGGGCGTACCTATTAAAACACACAAAATAATACTTAAACATAACTCAGAGGTCGGTACTACTAATGTGGTATTTTGAATAGCAACGTACCCTTCCAAAGAACTGTCCGGTATGAGTTGCATCTTCGCTGACTATGATCCAACCATTATTATCCACCAGATAACAGTCCCAGCTATCTGATAGGCATGTCACGCATTCTTTATTATGCTCACACTGAAAGTAACCGTTTGATGTTTCAATATTTCTTTTTAGTATCGAGCCTTTCTATTTAGTATTATACTTCTACAAAATGACTGATGTTCATAATAATATTGTGCTTCCTGTGAAATGGGATACAACTCGAGCTCATAGAATTTTATACAGTTTATTTGTATTTTGAAGAGTTAGTACTCTTGAACATCCCATGAGATTTTCATGGGATATAGTTGTATAGGTTCCTCAATCTCGACCCAAACTTGTATCCTGTTCCACAGGAGGCACAAATGTACCTATGCTTGATTGGATATTCTTATTCTGATAATATTATATTAAGTCTACAGATGTAAAAGTCTCAACTGAAATTTACCGATGAAGTAATATTTTCGAACCACTCGCTGAGCCTTTCATGCTTGAATTGGAAGCCGACGACGGCCGCGGGCGCTTTCCTGTGGCCGTCAGTGTGAAAAGCGGCATGTGAGGCGGTGATCATCGCTGCGCTGACGTTGAGAGGGAACTTGTCAGTGCTCAGTTCCACGCTGTAGACGTAGCTGAGCGGGTCCACGTAGTGCTGTTCTACCGCTCGTCGATACCAGACTTCGTCTATTGACCGCGGCCATTGCTTGCCGAACTCATGCCTGCAATTACATTTAGCGTAAAATTACGTATAAATTGGCAACATTGTCTAATTACCATTTGTTCAAGGCCTTTTTTGTAACTCTAAGCACACCATCACTGTGTTTGCAATAGACAGATGTTTCACGGTATAAAATCAACTCCTCCATTCCCACTCCACTGTCGCCGCGTCTCTTCCATTCTCCACTGTCACTCATCAGTTCAACATCAACTTTCTTTCCTAGCATATCAGAATCCATCAATTCTATCTTTCTCGTGTTCAATAAAGGTGATTTTCATTGAATTTTTTGTAATAAAATTGAAATCGTCAAGTTAATACTCAATTTTATGTTGTCACTACATTTCATTCCATTATAATGAGTGGATACAGATGAAATTCTTATTCAAGTTAGTTTAAAACCTTTTATATAGCAATACAATTATGGATTTACTTTAGATTTGCTGCTGATGTGCTTACTTGTCATCGTTATGTTCCTTTGGTGGATGTGTCTGCCACCTCGTGAGGCCGCTGTGAGTCGACAAGAAGGCGACGATGTACCCAAACCTCTGGATAAACTCCGCCCTGTAGAAATTCCCAAGTTTATTCCCATGTCTGAAGACAGTATTTCATTCGAAAAAAAAGTCAACGCTTATTGCGTATTTATTTGAATTTTTCGTCTTAATATTTAGTGTGTAAAATATTATATAAATTGATGATCAAATAAATAATTTGATGAAGCTTATTTTAAAGGCACTCTTTCAATATTTTGAGGATCTTCCAATATAATTGAAAATCAACAGTTAATTATAAAGTCTAAAAAATTATATAAAATTTTCATTGATATGGGTAAACGCATCGATTCATTAATTAATGTTGATAAGCAGCTCCTACCTCATAATTCAATAATTCAAATGTGGTAAATCAGTATCACATATAATTATTTAATAAATATAATAAAATATATTTAATATATTTAATTTATTATTTTTTGTATATATTTTAATTATGTATATATATATATATATATATATATATATATATATATATATATATATATATAATAAGTAAAGTCATTTAATATAAGTAGGCTATTTATTATAATATAATTTATTATGCTTATAATAATTTTAAGTAGGTACACGCAACTTGTTTTTCTCTTTGTGCACTTCTCCTGTCGCAGGTGGGTTGGAAGAGATATCTTATAGATATAAGCCCTACCTATTGTAATTTTATTTCTTCATTGTATATTTCTTTCTTTATTGTGTACAATAAATTATTAAATAAATAATAATAATAATATTTTGTCCTATGATCCTAATTATTATATATAAATATAACACTGAATTCACAACATATTTTACACTCGTATTCTAAAATATGCTAGGACACTTTATAATACTTACTCATCCACTAGCTGCTTGTTTATATACTCTTACATACGTACCATCCAAGTTATGCTGTCAATGTACCATGCAATAAATTATATGCTATCATACTTTACCTCGGCAGTAATCCAATCACTTTAGTCAAGGGGCTATCCGGGTAAACGTAACATAAAAGCGAGTATGCACGTTACTAGTTTGGTATGGATTTGGCAGGTCGTGTATTATACATTAAACAATAATATTAATAGATCTCCTTCCTCCCTTGTCCTACTCTAAGAGGGGTTGGCACACATGTCTTCTTCTTCCAGTCTCCTGAGCGAGCAAGAAGATGAATTCTCTCATTCTAGGTTATCCATACTAAGCATTCCACGTGAAATTTGTTCTTGTTGATGTCATCCCCTTACCATGCAGTGATATAAGTCAACCATATTACATTAATAGAAGGCCCATATATTAGGTCCTTACCTATGAAATTGGGGTTTTGTATGGAGATTTTGGGGAATTCTGCATTTTCCATACTAACATTTTATCAGTTTTCTTCACAACGACAAATCCAGAGATAATAATATTTGGCATGTATCATTAGACAAGCCTAAGTAATATGTGTAATATCACACTTCATAATTTTTTTTTATCATTTTTAAGTGAATGCAAATAAAATGATGTATTCGGGAGGCACTTAAAAAGAGTTGTCTCCGTGTCTAATTTTAACACAATTAAACTTACAACAAATTATCAAAACAAATCAAAAGAGCTCAAAAATATAGTCTATTTTTAGACGAGGTAATTATTTTTTAGGAATACTTTGAATCTTAATAGTTACAGACAAAATACTAAGGCAGAAAAAAAACACCAATTTCGTAGGTAAGGACCCAATATTTAAGGAATGATATAAATAATAATCATTTAAGTATCATAAATTGGGCAAATAAACATCGTAGATAAGTGTATGACAGAGAATAGTGGAAGAGAAACACCTTTTGTAAAACCCCGCCTAGAGTGGGCAAGGGACAAGAAGAAGAGAGTATTTACTTGGTTTCAATTAACTCTGAGTGGAGTAAATATCTCACTGAGTAGCCTTATGGGGTGTTTGCAACAGAGCCATCTGTGGGCACGTCATTGAAACCACAACCTACTATAAAGTCGACAGTCGAGAAATGCTATTAAATCGCGCCGCGGGAGAACGCAGTACATCAGTCGCCGTCAGAGGACACTTGCTACACTATACAGGTTGGCCCAAGAGACATGGATTAAAAGCTTGTATAAGATAATGACGGGCGACTGATCTCTTTTCGTTGTATTTCACATGATTACAGCTTTACACTCAGTGCACATATAGATCTAAAGCAGTTGCATTTATTTTTCCATCTACAACGCCATAATTATTTAACTTCGAGTCAAACATAAAGTAATGGAAATATTTTAAGTTTGTTCACATTTATGTTAATGTATATTTTTTATTTAACAAAGCCTCTCTATTTTTTTTTTAAGATACTGGTCCCTTTGTTTTTGGATTTATATTATGCTTACATTCAACTGAAAAAACTTACGCCTTATCGTCCGAGGCTGAATCGGAGATGCTCTTGTTGAACCATGCTGTGTTCCTGGCATCGTACACAAGTGCTTGCATCAATCCATGGTCGCCTGAAATTCACAAATAATTAATTGTTATTTTTCAATGAAAAATATAATTAAAAAAAGTTGAGCCTTGATGGTTAGTTGTTTTCTTTATCAGTAATAACACAATATCTAACAATAGTGCAATGACTGGACAAGGTACTTTTCTCTATTTTCTTCAAATTAAATGTAAAATTTTAGAATTTTGTCATTTCTTACCTATGTTTTAAACATACGCCTAGCCTTATAAAATAATACTTACAATAATACTCATTCCTAGGCGTACTGTTGGATACTTTGTTTCTTTCCTTGGCGTCCGGTGTACCTGTTAAAGTTCATGTTTATGATAAGCGAAAATTTTATTATAATCATAAATATTAGAAATGTACAAAATCTACTTAAAAGCATTCATGAGAAATAACAAATTGTGTTTAAAACACAATCGTCTGCCCCATTGAGACCTAAACCGAGACTTTAAAGACATCGAGACTAGCGTACAAGCTCATGGAAGTTCACAACATCCTCGACTTTGGTAATGAGTTAGTTGGCATATATTCTTTCACCATGGTCAGTCCTTCGATCGGTCATCAAAACTTTGTGATCTCGAGTTGCTAAATGCTTCGGAAGGCACGTTAAGCAAAATGATCCTGTGCCTAATTTATCTATTTCTACCCGCCAATCAGCATCGGACCAGCATGGGGTGTTTATTTGATGTTTTTCTTTTTAGGACCTTTTAGGACCAATCTGTAGAACGTGCCTATGTTGATAACGAAGAGATATCTTACGAATCAAAAATTTCTCGCTCACCGTTGTTATGCCGTTCGTGGTTTTGCTTGTTTTTGTGATGCTCTGGAGGCCGGGGCTTCGCGGGCCACCGCCAGCCAGGCTTCGCCACGCGCTCTAGGAAGTACAGCAACTCTTCCTCGGGCGAAGAGAATGTCCTTTCGTAATGGCGGCAGTATAACCTGCAAATATTATTATATTTTATTTTGTTGGGGGTCGCTAGGCCTGCAATCTTTGATGCTGCCCTAGCATCCTTCGCGTATAAACTCATTTACTACTTACTATCAGGTGGTGTTAAGTTCTTTGCTGGGCTGATTACATATTTTTTTTAAATAAAATACAAGAAGCATAATATAGTGTTTCAAACACACTACGGTGTCAGTTATTGGGCAAACTGACGTCATAAAATACAATTCCAGAGTAAACCTTGAAAACAACTACTGCAAAGGCAAATTTGCGGTAAACATACCCAAACTCAAAGTAAAAGAACTTGTTTTCAATTAATCAACTTGTGAGCAAAATCAGCAATCGACCATTGATAACATAATACTGCATAGTATTGTTCCGTAGCATTACCTCGTAGCATTACAACGAAGCACTACGAAGTGCGGTAGCTACGAGCCTTCTACGGTATGCGATCATTGCAATCCGGCCCGCGCAACGACACTGATCCAAGTAGATAAAAACATCAGAAACTCACAAAATAAATATCACTTGTAGGATATTAATTTTGTATTATTATTATTATAATTTTAAAATTAAAGAAACTAGACCGTTACAAATTTATTGACAAAGATTTTGTTTATTATGTTAGATTTCCGTGTTGAAAGCATTGGCAATGATTTCTAAGCGTAAGATAAGTCCATTTTTCGGTTGCATTGACCTTATAAACTTTACCTTTAAAAAAAGCAAATGTGGAGAGTTTGGCGGCATTTGACTAATGGCGGACGTGATTTTTATTTCGATAATTGTAATATTCTTTCGGAGTGGATATTGTTACATAAAATCAGTGTAGTTTTGTGTTATAAGTGTCTGTGATGATGTGCAATGTGGAGGATTATCGAAATAAACGTCATGTGGTGTAAAAGTGATGAGATTTTTATCGTGGTAATCCACCTCATCCAAGCAGCACCACAGTGTCTGTCATCGATCGTTTGACGCCAAACTCTCCCAAGATGCATTTCAATGCAAACTACTGAAGAAATAAAATATTGAAGACTTGGCTGTATGGGCTTAGTTCCCTTTGCCTTCACTACATTGTAGAACTTTACAAAAAAAAAGCAAATGACGGTCATAATCATTGATCGCTCACCAATCAGGATGGACACTCCACTTGTCAGATAAGTACTGTCGAGCTGAGATGTTCTTGGAAGTAAGTGAGAGACGGTGAATGTCGTCCGTGGGGGGCGGGGTGATGCGGTGCCGACCATAGTTCTCGGGGATAGTGATTACTAAAGTAAAGGGGGAATCAGCAATGCCCGTCCAGAAGTAATGCTTCTTGCATCTGGATACCCGTTTCTGAAACAAAAAATATGTAGATTTTATTTTTCTTTTTCCTTTTGCTCCTTCTAATTGTAGTCAACAAGTTCAAGACTTCTCGATTAATGTTAGCAGATAAACCTCGGTTATTTTATTTTCAAATTATTGATATTACACTATAATTAAAAAACGTGAGTGTTAACACCTCTGCCTACACCTTCAGATAAAAATGCGTGGTAAACTGATGATATGTGATATTTCATTAATAATATTAGATTAATAATCTAAAAATACCACTTTTATAAAAAGAGCAAAATATTATTAAACAAACATGCAGGGCCGAATGAGAGGGGGCGCATCTTTGTATCAATGATCATGATCATGATAATGATGATCTTTGTATCAGATGGCGCTGTGCGTAGACTCTCCGTACAAAACTTGAAAGTTGTTGAAATTTCGACCTGAAAGTGCTCATAGAATGTTTCAGCCCGATAGCTAGTCCGGAAGTGCCTCAAAATTGAGTTACAAAACTCCAACCGGACAAACAAAGAGGCAAAAAGACAAACAAGAAAATTGAGTTAATAAAGACGTGGTTATAATAATGTATAAATATTTTCTTACCATATCATCCATGTGATATTTGGTGTTCATCGCTTTATTTCCCGTTTTTTGATCTATTATTTCCTTTCTTAGCTAAAAAATAAAAAATATATATATCTATTTTAAAATCAACACAGCGCAGTCTTAAAGTGTATTAATTTTTCGCCAATATTCTGTACTTTGCTGGGATTTTTTTTCATCCAACTAAAAACTATTTTTACAGCAACTAAGCCTTATATTGGGTCCTTACCTATGAAATTGGTGTTTTTATGCTGTCTTAGCGATTTGTCCGTAACTATTAAGTTTCAGAACATTCTTTTAAAATAATTTCCTCTTCTAAAAATAGACCATATATATGAGCTCGTATTATTTAATTTGATAATTTTTTGTACGTTTAATTGTGTTAAAATTAGACACAGAGACAATTATTTTTAACTGCCTCCCGAATACATCATTTTATTTGCATTAACATAAAAACGATGAATAATTTTTATCAAGCGTGTTCACACATATTGCTAAAGCTTGTCTAATGATACATCCCAAATATTATTATCTCTGGATTTGTCGTTGTGAAGAAAACTGATAAAATGTTAGTATGTAAAATGCCGACATCCCCAAAATCTCCATACAAAACACCAATTTCATAGGTAAGGACCTAATAGAATAGTTAAGTGATCACTATTCTTTAGCTCAAGAAACCTCTATTAAGGTAGAAGACTGTATAAAATATTGTCTCCAATAAACACACTTAGACCATGACCTAGACTTTCTTATAACATAAGGTATAAATTGCTATTCTTGTGAATTCACTCAAAGGGCACCCGAAAAGATCCAATTTGTCAACCAATTCGTTTATAGTGTGAATAGCTCTGAGTGGCGACTCCCGCTGCAGCTGGGTACGCGCGTGCGGATTATTTATACTTATGTGAAAACATTTGAACTTAATTATGAGTAGAAAGGTTTATTTAGACCTCCAATATTGGTTATATTAAAAATAACTCCACAAAGACCAAATCAATAGCACGTCGAATCCATATTATTATAATACCGCTACAGTACTTACCGCGTTTAATTCCTTGCTGAAATTCCTGGGCCCTCTGTCGTCATCAAAAAGCTCTACCTCTATCATATCAACGCTGTTGTAGCTTGGCTTTAAAATTTGTTGAAACTGTAAAATAGATTATGAAAGTATCCTATAAATTGCTAAACTTTATGTTTTATTAAATTAATAATAAATTAGGTAGAGAAAATTATGTAAAATTTTAGATTTTATAATCATTTTATTCTATTATTGTTATGATAATATATTATTACACTGTATACGCACCACAGGTCTTAGATCAGGATGAATCAAAATATATCCATTGTTGGTGACAATAAAAGCAACCCCATTAACGCCAATCTGCAAGTTATTTTAAATCTATTAGTGGAACATATTAGTAGAATATATAAATATTATATATCACAATAACAGACTCTGCTGCGAAACACACCTTATACGGGGTCATCAAAGCCTGAATTTCAGACAGCGGAACATCCGTTCCCGCCACTCCTAACAATCTAGCTATTCGCATCTGGAAATATTGAAAACTTAATTAAAACTTTTAACGGAAACAACGATATCTTACAAACAGTTCGCGCTTCATAGCATTTATACGAATAATAAATATAATAAGTATCTCTATAATCTACAGTCAGTATATTCTAATAATCTAAAAAACGTATCAAAAATTCTCATGACAGTTTAAAATACATGACTTTAATATACAAGTTATATATTATTCATAAACAGTCAACGTTAATCTAACTACATTTTCATGTCATCTGGCGTTGTAACAGCCATCGTAATACTACTAAAATTATGTAAATCTTGCTTAAAGTTAGTTCTCTAGCAATAATGGTTATTTAGCAACTACGCCCCGTTAGGTGAAGATCTATATGCCATATAGAACTTCATTTTATAAGGTCTCTAATTTATATTATTCATAATTACAGGTTCTAGCAAAATCTACTCAAATATTACACAATTTAATCATATGAAATTAAAAACTCTACTCTTTATATTATACTCCATAAACCCACTACCAGTAGTAGGTACTGGTCCAGTACTGTTGTCAATTGGCCTTAGTTTGAATCCTTGCCAGAATCTGTCGACATTTTAGTTATTATAATATTTAAATATGAAGAACAAGAAATGTAACTTCAGAAATAGAAAATATTACCTTGCCGTTTGCTTTCCCCGTATATGAATAATCATTTACAGCGGACTTATAACAAACTTCAGGTAAATAAATGTATAAGCAATATCGTCATGCTGACTGTTATGGTGTGAAATAGCTCTTTGTGTAATGTTAGATATAATTATATAGAATGTGATTCAACTCTTCCAGCATCACAAAGCCTATCATGCGTCGTCAGACATTCGTCTCCTGGTATAGGTAAGTGTGTAGAGAGCGTGGGCCTACCTCCTTCTGGCCGTTCTCCTCTACGGACTGCGATTGGTTGTGGACGTACGAATGCAATAAAACGTAATAACATATAGATAAATGCATTGTAGTAACTTCCACTAGAAATCAAAGTATTCCCTTTGGAAAACTTAAATACTCTAAAATGTTTAGTACATTACAAATTATGTCATTCTGAAGAAGATAAAACTTTAAACTGAGATGCTTAAGGAACAAAAGCCCCATACGAGTCATATGTCGGGCAGCACGAAACTTTAAATATTTACATTTTACTTGTCGTAGTACAAATCAATATTAAAAAAATGTCTCTACCAAGACATTACTAAATTCAGGCAAATTATTTTATTACATATAGTGTGTGTGAATAGATCATAACTCTTGCATAGAAAAATTAATCTGATAATTGATAGAAAAGTCGATCATAATACCCTAGTGGTCTACGCCTACAATCTATGAGAAAACTACAACACTACAGTAAGCCATAAGGGTTGAACAACACATGGTCAGTGTGGCGAGCGAGGCGCCGCCGCCGGCGCAGCCGACATCTATCGAGGACAGATGCATCGCTAACGGGGCCAAATAAGACTTTACCGTTACTGAAATCCAAAAAACTAAATCATAAAAACTCTCTTGTATCTTGCAAAAAACTTTACATTAAATCATCAAAACTTTCTAAGTGTAGTACCTCTTTTGTAACTGATACCCAGTAAGCTTCATTTATGAGTACATTCTCTGTGATGTTCTGAGGGGAAACCATCAAACAAAACGGAGTATTATTAAAAAGATATTTCAAAGACAAAGAAGAAATAGATGATAGATTAGATCAAATAAGAAGAGATAGGGCTTACGTTCAATTAGAAGAAATAGATAAACCAATCTGTAAACAATCTTCTTGAAATAGATAATAAGTTTAATTTTGGTCATGCACAATCAGAAATTTTGAATTTGGAAGAGTATACAATTTATTGAGTTTGTTGACAAGAGAACTTTTTATTTGGTGTTTTAATGTATAAAACAAAAAATTCTTTTCTCAAGAAACCCAATTAAAATAATTTATAGGGGAAATAGGATCTTACATATTTAAAACATATAATCTAATGAGACTATATACCTCGTTGTGCCGAAGGTCATAAACTGGCATAGATACTGATGTCATCAACTGATACTGTGAGTTTCCAAGTTCGCTATATTGACCCTGCTTCATCTGTAATATGTCAGATTATTTAATGAATATTAATTAAATAAAACTAAAAATGATAGATTGTCTATTTATTTATAATACTTGAGTAATTCTCCATCGTCTGTCTTGTTCTTTTTCGGAGTTGAAAAGCGCCTTATCTCGACGTTGGCTCATAAATCGCTCTTTCTGTTCAGCTCTTTCACGTTGTTCCCATAAATAATCTGCCACTTTGGGGTCCTGTTTGCAAAAATATCAAAATAACAATTGTGATATAATCGTCGTAATTAATGTCTAAAATTATAAATATTTTACCGTGACATTAGCGTAAACCGGCGTCCATACTACTGGATGTTTCTCTCGCTGCAGCACTAGAGGTCGCGCGAGCACGTTGACGTGCTCGAGCACACGCTCGCGCACCTCGGCCAGCGTGCTCAGATGCACGTAGAATCCTCGGTTTGCACAGGCCATCCATTTCACCTCTCTCACGTCCGCCACCTATATCAACTTCACACATAACCCATAGCCCATTGAATTTTTGGATAACAGTGCTCTGTGTAAAGTGAATGACTATTTTAATTACGTGTCTCTATTGTTTTGCCTTTTCTATGAATACGCTAATATTTGCAACGCCTGGAGCGTTAGTGATGTACCTATTATGTTATGTGTTACTAAATAAATAATGTTTATAATGCTAAAAACTAGGACAACACTTAAAATCTAGTAGTTATGATTAAATATTGGATCGTTGTCATGGCACAAATTTATCAGGATATTTATAACTGTGAATAAATTCATACTCGTATAGCTATAACTTATAACAGTCTACTAAACATGAACAATACTAAGCACTATAAAGCAAAAGCGTTATGAAGATGGGTTAGAAGAAAGATTACAAGAATTTATAGCTTTAAAAGACATGCAGACTTGCATAGACGAGTAAGAGAAATAGACAAAGAAGAGTACCACATTCAAGGAGTACTGGTTGGTAAGTACGAAGGGAAGGCATTATGCAGGTCGCACAATGACTACAACACACAGTAATACCTGGAGAGTGGTACTACCTTTACCTCACGCCCTATCAGGTACGTGAATACTCTCACTGGGGTGTCGTACTTCCAGTTGTACTTTTCAAATAATTCCTTATAGTTATACGGTACGCCATCCGTTACTAGCATGATTGCCTGAAAGACGAGAATAGCATAAACAAGAGAATTATCTGATATTTTACGTGTTTATTATACATTGATAGAAATGTAAATTACATTTACCTGGTTGCAATTAGCACCACCGCTATTATTTCTATACATTTCTAAAAGCTCGAATGCTCGTGTTAATGATGCTGAAAAATTTGCTATTTCACTTGTCTCAAAATTATCCAGCCCTAACTTTAACTCCCGAAGATTTCCCAAAGTTGCCTATAAATTTTTAATATTTGTTAATTTAATTAAGCTAAATACCATTTCAACCATCTTTATTTATTTTAGTAAGTACCTGCACCAAAGAATCTTCAAAACAAGGTACTATCTCCTCCACAGTGTCAGCAAAAGTAAATACATTTACGAAATCATTATTTCCAAGAGTATCTAATATGTTGGTGACAACATGCTTAGCGATGTCTCGTCGTTGGCCGGTCATTGACCCACTACGATCCACTAAAATGACTACATCTTTTGGACTTGCTGCTGCTTCCATATACCAAGCTCTTGTTCGGCAATCATAAATATCTACAGGGTCCGCTCTCCATTTCATCGCTAAAATAAATATTATACAAATAATAAATACTTAAAAATGAAGAAAAAAATATGAAACTCTTTTTATAGATTAATAACAGTTGAATATTTTATATGAAAAAACATTTCTTCATTTTATATGTATGAACTGAACACTGACGCTCTGGGCAATCTCACATTCTGTCTCAGATAGTAACTAATTAAAGCAAATTACCGGGATAGTGCCTCATAAAACCTGTAGAACTACCGAAATATTGCCACGAAAGAGTTGGATCACTTTGGTAGTTGTTTATAAAATGTGTATCTAAACCTTCCGACCAATAGATCCCTTTGATCACCTCTGGTGCTGTAATGAAAATGTATTTTAATATTTTATTTTATTGTGATTTTACGGTCGCAGGTTATCTAATACCTTACCCCAAGCATAAACATTGGTTGGTACATGAACGCTGCTAAAATTAATATTGACCGGAATATTAGAGAAATGTGGATTTTGCGCCATATGAGCATTTTTAGTCGGTGGTCGAGAAATGTAATTTTCCATGTTGAAATCCGCCTCTGTAGTAGTTGTTTGAGCATTCTCGTCAAATGGCTCTTCCATATCTTTGCTATTATAATATTGAAAGTCTTCAGGTACCGGTTCGTTTTGTTTATCAAAAGCCATATTTTCTGCAGCTTCCACAATTCTTTTAACAGCGCTAATTTTGAGTTCCATCATCGCGCGGATATCGTCTGCCATACTTTGCACTAACTTTTCTCCATCTCTCGATTCAATTTGGGCTGACTTAAAACTCTGTAAAATGTATTGATATTGTTGTAGGCATAAAACGTAAATTAATTCCATGCAAGAGAAATTTGCAATCATTGAGATACTTACATCCTGAACCTCCTTTTTTCTCGTGATAAATTCGCCAAAATGGTATAACTCTGTGCCAAGCTTAACTGCCCAAGCTTGTACTCTAAAATATGACATAAAAATACTTTAATAAACTGGATTCCAGTACCGACTTATATGTTGTGCAAAACAACATAACATTAACAATAGGTACAGTTAATGTTATGTACTACTCTTACTAGAAGGAAATAAAGATTGTCATCTCTAAAATGTGTATACATATTTTTGTACTCCACTGTACTGTACAAGGTTGTAGTTCGTCTCGTCCTCAGCCTATGTACGTCCCACTGGTGAGCACAGACCTTCCTCACGGAGAAACACATGAGGAGTATGGACCGTAACACCACCACGCTGACCCAATACGGGTTGGTGGGTAGAAACGGTTGCAATAGCGGCCACGACCAACGGCCTTCCGAAGCACGGAGGAGTTCAAAATCACAAAGTTTTGGTCACCTATCCAAGGCCTAACCATGGTGAATGTAGCTTTGTTTTCGATATCGGAAGCCAAAGTGTACTAATCACTACGCCTCCAAGCTCGTCGTTGTAGTTATTGGACAAAAATTAACACAGCTTCTGTAGTTATCTTCGAGTTTTAAATAGATTCACTAAAAACATTCTATATTCAATTGCTTAATTATAATAATACATTAACATATTCATCTTACCAGATACCCTAGAAGAGCAGAGTTAGTGTTCACGTTTAAGTGCATTTCGTATATTAGGTCCTTACCTATGAAATTGGTATTTTGTATGGAGATTTTGGGGATGTCTGCATTTTACATACTAACATTTTATCAGTTTTCTTCACAACGACAAATCCAGAGATAATAATATTTGGCATGTATCATTAGACAAGCTTTAGCAATATTTTATGTGTGTGAACACACTTGATAAAAATTATTCATCGTTTTTATGTTTATGCAAATCAAATGATGTATTCGGGAGGCAGTAAAAAATAATTGTCTTTGTGTCTAATTTTAACACAATTAAACCTACAAAAAATTATCAAATTAAATAATACGAGCTCAAATATATGGTCTATTTTTAGAAGAGGCAATTATTTTATAAGAATGTTCTGAAACTTAATAGTTACGGACAAATTGCTAAGACAGAATAAAAACACCAATTTCATAGGTAAGGACCCAATATTAAGTCCCTATTTAACAGGAACGAGCCTGGTGCCAATTGTCAGACACAGTATAGTGCGAGATATAGAGATAATACATACATACTAAGTTTGATTCTAACACAGTTATCCTAATTGAACCGGCTACCATTTGCATGCGTAATCCAGTTTCTTATTTCACCTTTCTCATTATAAAATGATTTTGATAAAGTTTTAACGATTTATTTTGTACCTACAGGTAGGTACCTAATGATATTCAACGTGCCAATTAATTTTATACACTATTTTACTGAATACACAATTTGAAACAGAAATTGACGACCAAAACTTTATTAAAACAAAATAATAAAGCAAATAACACGGCTTGTAAATTCGATATTGAATAATTGAACAAGCTTATTATTCTTAGTTTATTTAGTTAATCATATAATTTAATAACTCAATTAAAGGAATACTTACGAGTTGAGGAGTATTTTTCCGTCATAATGTGGACTGGCGACACAGTCCCTGGAGTCCAAGGACACAATAAGCAGCAGTAGTACCGACGACCCGACTCGTTTACACATCAGAAATAATTAACTTATTTGATCCCTACCTATCTCACACTTTCAATTTTCTTTCACATACATTACAAATTATTTAAGGTTTAATATCTGTGTGAAATGGTGGAAAGTGTTGATGATATGGAGATCGTTTTACGCAAGCGTAGTAGCGGGAGACGGACGCATGCGCGATGTTCCCCTTGCGCGCCTCGACTGCCGTTCCCTAGTAATGGTTCCACTAGATATGAGCTACCTGCAGATCGCATCGATTCGTATCCCCGTAAGACTAGGTCACGGTGTCGAATAAATTGTAAGATAGCGTTGCTTCAGAGCGAACCTATTACATTGTGTCTAAACCCTTATGTTCACGCAATGAACGAAATTATAAAAGCTCGTATCTCGTAAATGCAAGTAATGAAGACGTTTCTAAAAAGAATTTCGTACTATGTAATCGTCATTACTATATTGTATTATTACATGTACTTTATTTATGTTAATATGTTCGGTATTTAAGATTATCTATATCTATTCTGATGTTGTAATATTTACAATTCTCATTCACATAAAATAATAAAAATGCAATGTTATTTGAATTTCTGTGTTTGATAAATTTGTTACAACGGCGGACTTTGAGGCTGTCTTTAATAGGTATGCCACTGTAAAATGCACCAATTTTTTTTAAATTATAGCGTTAATTAAGGTCAGTAAATGTTTTAGAGGTAAGAGTCTTAATTTCATTTAGAATTTAACCAATTAATTATGAATTGACGTTTACCTAGAATAAAAAACAGTTGCCTGCGTATTTAAAATTGAATCTGGAAGTAGTTCATCATTCATATTTTTTTAATTAATATTTGTCCAGGAATTTCGACGAGAATTTCTTCTTTTTTGATAATATATTAAAAAAATAAGGATAGACCGCTAACAGAAAATAACATTATTTTATAATTATCAGTTCTTCAAGTTTTTAATTAACGTTTTTCTATAA
This sequence comes from Parapoynx stratiotata, assembly GCA_910589355.1. Lineage (NCBI taxonomy): Eukaryota > Metazoa > Arthropoda > Insecta > Lepidoptera > Crambidae > Parapoynx > Parapoynx stratiotata. The sequence continues at coordinate 13,892,473 of OU342458.1, forward strand.
ATAAAATACAATTTAAGGTGCAACAATTTTTAATGCGAAAGTAACAAAGGTACAAAGAACCCGGTTGTTCTCAAACCAGGGCGGAGACAATGGCGGCTATGACAGTCATCGCCAAAACAAGATGGTCGACTCTAACCACGTTGCCGTGCCCACACGCTGTTATATTTTTTTCCTGTAAAAAACAAAATAATGTGTTCAAAGAAAATGTAAAAATTAAAGTGGAAAAATTGTGGACTTGTGATCTATAAACAAATATTCATCACACATCTTTGTAAGATAAGAGAAAATAATTACAGGTCTTTTTTACAATAGGTCAATAATATAGTAAAGGTGATCTTTCTTTACTTCAAGATTTAAAGTAAATTTTTCCGATACCACAAAACTTAAAATTTGTTCAATTTGTATTTTTATTTTTTGCTTTAGATGAATTGTGAAGGAATTTTACTGTCTTATATTATAGTCTGATGATCTTTTATGGACTCGTATATATGTATGTTTAGTCAGGTAGAAATAAAAAATAAAAATACATAAAGTATAGTTTTATACATTCAATAATAATTTCTTAAAACTATTTGATATTTGGTAATAAATTCACTCTGTGTTGAACTTTTTAAAAGACAACTTATAAAGTCATGCTCTCGTCGTATATAAACATCTTTTTTATTATCTGAAATAAAATTATATAATCTGTGAAACGATTGGAGACCACATTCTTTTTAATACCACTATTTCCGTGTCTGACAAAAAGTTAAACATTTCCTAGAAATACCGTTCATCATCATTAGTGTCTATATAGAATGTTCTTACCCCTTCATGATAAGTGAAGCAGCCTTCGAGTCTTCTTCTTGTGAGGCCTGCCAAGTCCAGCTTATGGCAGGGCTCCATGCTCGTGGTGGAGTTGGCCGTCGGCTTCGGAGCCGTGTCGGGGGGCAGGGTACACCAGCTTTGGTACTTCGTGTTAGAGTTATCCACAACCACCAAAAGCAGGTTCGTCTCTCTGACGTAAGCTGCCCAATAACGAGGGTGACAGTCTCCATGATGGTCTTCGTAAACCACGATAGTCTCCCCCATCGTATTCAGGAACATTGACTGGTTTAATATATACAGGCTTATTTTGTGGTCACACGAAAACGGTCGTTTTTCTTCGTCTTTAGATGCGCTCGACTCGTTGTGTGATGGCGGTGGCATGGTGGTCGTCGTAGGTGGTTCTGTGATGCCTAAGCTGTTTAGGTCGTAGTCTGCGAGCGAAAGCAAGTGTTAAACAAGCGGAAATGTTATGTGTTATACATAGAAGAGTTTTGCTACTGCGTATCATGCCTGGGGCTTTAAGTTAAAGGCACCTTAGTACTATTCACAAATTATTTCTATGTTAAACATGTTGAGACAAGACTAATCAGGCGCCGAAGCGACGACGATTACGACACAGTAGATAGGCTTCTAATTATATATATTTAAGCTTTATAATTATCGCTGCTATAGCTGCAATATAAGGCATCGAATATATAGTTAGGTATAGAGAACTAATCTAAAACGTTACATTCCATTTACAATATTCATTCTCAATTGGTGCATTGTTACTAGCCACAGCCTGTTCTAAATGAATAAAGTTGATTCTTGAATACCTATGTCATTTCTTTAAACATTACTTGGATGCCTATTCGACCTTTTTTTAGTTTTTGTTTAAAAAAATGTATCCTTTATTTACATACATACATAATATTATTTATCACAACACGCCTTTATCCCATAGGGGTAGGGGTAGTAACATTTCGCCTGATATGTTAAGTTCCCATGTAACAAAGGGCAAACCTGCCCATGTTTTTTTTACTAAATCATAAATATTATAGGAATTATTTACTTCATAATATAAATAAATAAATATCCTCAGACACTCGCACCTATCAACTAGTCCCATTTAAAGCAACTAAATACTGCTTGTGTTACGGATACTTGATGACGGACAAATATATTTAATAGATAAATACATATAATTATTCAGAATATACATAATATAATACATATATAATGAACATCCAAGACTGGAGAACAAATGTCTGAAAATTCATCACCTAAACTTGTTTCCACTGGGGATCGAACCCAGAACCTCTCGAAATAGCGACGCCTTGAGACCGGCGTACAGACCACTCAATCACGTAGGTCGTCCAATACTACTATATTTTACTACTAATTTGTCTAATGTGAACAGCTTACAAGTGCGTATCTTTTGTTTTATTAGTCAACGAATGCACTTACCTTCATTGTCATAAATAACGTTGGCATAAGTGCTAAAGTTCCAGTTGTAGATGTCCGCCATGATGAGCACAGCCTCCGTGAGCAGCCACCGGGCGAAATTCGAAGCTATGCCGAACGGCTATTAACAAAAAAAAATTATTCCTTTGTATTCTTAAATAAACACTGACTTTGTCTATAAAATATTATTTATTCTCACATGTCGTAGAAAAACGCAATATTGTTCCTCTTTTGTTTCGGAAAGTTTCAAAAGTACATACCATCTATTAAAGTTCGCTATACTTTGATATTAAAAAGGTACAAGGTAAGCCTTTTTGTCCTGAACTGTACTTAAGTAAGACCAGTAGATCCTTGTTCATTTCTTTTTTTCTCCTATTATTTCTCATTAACGAAAAAGAATTTTAATGTTGTTTACGCAAATTAAATCTTCGTTACCCAATTATTATTCTATGCTATAATTTACCGTTAGTAACGACCAGCCTCTATTCGGAGCCAACTGGAGCCTTTCATATTTGCATAAGGCTTGGTAGTTGAACACCTCGACGTGGTCGAACACCTTCTTGTCCAGGAAAGATTTGAGCACGAAGCCTGCGTGCTCGCCCACCACTCCCACGAACTGGCCAATCTCTGACTTGTCCTTGGACATCACTATGTACCCAGAGCTGTCCACCATGTAGCAGTCATAATTTTCATTGTCACAGCTGAAGTTCTGTAAAGGTCAAAACAGTATTTATACTACTACAAAGTAAAATATGTGAAAGGAACTTTCGTCGACCATTAAAGAGAAAGGATGAGATCATTTTTAATTTATACTATATTAAACCAAATCAAAGTATTAAAGCCATACTAACCTTGTTAGACGTGATCTTTGTTATTTCTTGGAACCTCTTTTGGAAGCTCGAAAATGAGAATTCAAATCCTACGACAGACGCCGGCGTCTCAGATTCTCCATCCTTGTAAAAAATGGCATAGCTCGCTGTCATCGTGATGTCGTTGTCTTTTTCCAGGACTGGCTTGGGTTCGATGATCTCGTCCAAGATAGGGAGTGGCGAGGCAATCACCACGGACGCTGGGTTGATCATGTGCTGGAGAACCGCCGCCTTATACCACGTCTCTTCTATAGCGGTAAAGTGTCTGTCTCCGAATGTCCTGTTATAAATAAAACAGAATGTACCTTTCACTTATTTCTTGTTAAATCTATGGTTGGATATACATTACATAAATGGAAAGCCTAAGATATTTATTTTTGTTGAAGTAACGACCACTGATCACACAATGCTCTCCTAAGATTTCTTTACGTATCTTGGACGTCATAAGTTGAGCAGGACAATTATTTGTTTAATTATTGTACAATGGACGTTGTTTTTTTTTTCATTTAATCCAAGAAACTTACTCTTTTGTAGAGTTCTTCTTCCGATTACCATATGCGTCTACGACTTCGTTCATGTCTTCATCAAAGATGTAGTGCCACCTAGTGAGTCCACTGGAAGTGGCTATGAACCGCACGCTAACGTTGTACGTCTCGGCTAGTTTGATTTGCGCAGGAGTTGCATCCCAGAACTCGAAGTACGGAGCTGAGAGCTTTGCGTCGAATACCAGCTGTTTCACTAAATCCTCATTGCAATAGTAATCGTCTTTCTGCAGTTGGGTTGTCGCGTCACCACAGTGGGCTAGAAACAGCAGATAGGGACAATTCTAAATACGATGACACGAATAACATTATTGATATAAAATAGTCCGTAGTTGTAGCCTTATAGTTTTATCAAAAACGAGCACATCACGCATTAGTTTCGCGCATCAAATAATAGTTTACTACCGGCGGCCCCGCGACTTCGCGCACCTAGTCCTTATCACTTTGTCTTACTTGAGAAGACATTATAAACAATGTCTTTAAAGGTTAAACCTTAAAAAAATTACATTAACCTAATATCAGATCACACATTTCATATGAATTGTATACAATGACGGATCCATTTCCGGCACCATTAAAATAATAGTAGTTTATGTAACTGTCACATAATATAGATTATTAAAACACGAGCGTGGTTTTAAAAAACGAGCCTTGGTGAGTTTTTTAAAAGTATCACGCGAGTGTTTTATTACCGAGTTATGTGCAGTTACATACACTCCTTTATCTACACTCAATTTTTAAAGAAATAAAACTAAAAATAATTAAAACATTTGTCATAGTTTTGTACGTTTTTAAGAAAAATAAGTGTTGCATAATGAGTCCAACCTGTTGCATAATAGGCATTATGTTACAGTTTCCATTTTTAAATTTTCGTTTTTATTATCTGTGTTAAAAAGTATGAAATCAAAAGCATTTATTAAGTGTAGATGCGTCTTGGCGCATGCTTATGAATGTCATAAACATTTTACAATATTTCGTGAAAAAGAAAAACTACGCCATCCTTTCACAAAACTACCAGGAGGCCTTGTTCTGAGAAGAACGGGCAAGAAACTCAGCAAGTTTATACCCTCCCTTTACATAGCAACATTTAAAAAATATGTCATTATGAGTTCGAGTCTGAGTTCATAATTCGAACATTATAACATAATTGTAGATAAAAGATCATTTTAAAGCCTTACTTTCAATTTTAAATGGACGATCATCTTCTTCCTCTGTGTACTGTTTCTTGGTAATATCAATTTCATTGTTGGACAGGCGGACCAAGAATGACCAGATTTCCTCCTCTGCGTTATCGGATTCGTGGCCTTCTAAGTAATGGTATTTGCAGTAGACCCTGGAATATATTGGTTTAAATATATGGGAGCTTGGTGGCAGTGGTTCGTTCGTTTTGGATTAACATTATTGAAAAAAAAGGTATTTTAGCCATGGTCTGTCCTTGTAACTAAATGAGGTCTGTGATCTCGAGTATAACTTAAATTAGTAGGTACCATAAGCCTCCCCCAGTGTGCGCCATTTTAACTATACAAACAAATAATCATTCGTGGTTCACAGTTCACAGCACAGCGCTAGTCGGGATATGATCCTTCGAAAGGAGACTTTAATTTGATATTTTGCAAATAAAATAATAATTTACTAAACACTTACCAATCAGGATGCACTCTGTAGCTGAAGTTAAAATAGCCAGTGACGTTGATGCCTGTGAGCTCCATTCCCTGTTTGGCTTCCAAGGGATTATCCTTCAGCAGCAGCTCAGTGTCCCCATACCCACGAGGCAAGGAGATTCCCATGGAAAACGGGGTACCCTCCAGTTTGTTAAAGAAGTAATCGTGTTGTACTCGAGCTATCCTTCTGTTATAACACATTTAAAAAGAAATATGTAAACTCTGACACTCACACCCATTAATTAGTTCAAATTAATTAAATTATGCGCTTGTGATAAGGAGACTAGCTAAACATATATATATTGGGGCTGGAATTGCGGTTTTAGATTTTTTTTAAAATGTGTTTTTCATAGTAACATTTTCTTTATTTATTTCACAACTTTATGTATGTAAGAAACAAACCTCATGCTGTCGTAATGGAAAAGCACTTTGACGTCACTCATGTTGCCATCTTCGCCGGCCACCAGCTTTTGCCGCAGCGTCTGGATCTCCTCACCTAGCACGCGGGCTCCGTTCCCGTCGTCCACTTGCTCCACCTCCACGAAATCTACGCTGTTGTAGTTAGCTTGCAGCTCATTGTTGATCTGGAACATCGATGTTGCTTTTTTTTATTTCACTGAAAATTGGAAATTGGTAAATTTAAGGGAATAGTCATTGTTAAAATAAATATATTATTCTCTATGAACCTGTTGTATTATCTGAGATCCATTCCACCATTCATTATGTCCACCCATTGTTTAAACAACATTTAAGATTGAATTTAATAAAACATATTGGAAAACGTTTTAGACACCCGTTACGCTTGCATTATAATGTTGTACCAAATCCTATAATTCCAATTTCTCCAGTAAATTTTTGCCCGGGTTAATAATATAAGCTGTAGCAGTAACAAAACGCAGATAATCATACGATCTATGACGTCATGCTGGCATCTTACGATGAATGACGTAGAGGGGGCGTGTGCGCCTACGCATTACAAGCTGAAGTCAGAGAAAATAATAAATGTCAACAAGAATTTTGTATAAAAATAGATGTTGATCATTCATTGTGGCATTCCACTTTGTAAATCCATGCTATATATATATCTTATAATACTCGTATTGTTACTGGATTTCACTTCGACTACGCTTCACGCTGCTGCATACATATACAACACACACTGCAAGGCCATTTTCATTCACGGAGGCGCTTGAAAGTCGAAAACGCCCTTTCGTAATTTACATTATGAATATTCTTAGACGCTCACCGTTGTTATTAGCAGAGGATGTAACAGCAAATATCCGTTGTTGCTCACTATGAAAGAGTATCCATTGACGCCGAGCTGAAAACATCGAATTACATTACATTAAATTATAAATAGTGATTGGTTTTTAATTTTTTATAATGAGTCATTTAACATTAAAAACATACATATAATCACGACAATTATCCCTTAGGGGTTAGTCAGAGATTAGGTAAAGGCACCGCAAAAGCAGTCCATTGCCATAGTCCGCGCTTCACCAAGCAGTGACTGTACTCAGCGTGACAGGTGTTGAGCCCGTCGCCTATAAGCTATTGAATGTTGTGCAGTTCTAAGTCCATTAGTCGCCTTTGACGACACACAAGGGAAGAGATGGGTTGGTAGTATTCTTTAATGAGCCGCTACCACACAACTCATTTAAGAACGGCATAATTTGACATAGAGTGTAATTAAGTTTTTCAAACTCAGTGTTTCGCGCGGATATTGAACAAGTTACCTGAGCCGTTAATTCTTTTTTTCAAATCAAAATGAAATCAAATAAAACCATTTATTTGCAGAATACATACGATTTTTACACTTTAGGTCTTACAATAATGTTTATACAATAGTTCGATGTATTCAACCTATATTCAGGCATGCAAATTTATTATAAGAGTACTAAAAATCAATAATTTAATATTATATTAAAGGTCTAATACAAAAATTTCAAATTATAGTTTTTATACACATATTTTAATTTAAGAATATCATTAGAATTTAAGATAGAAAATTATAATACCAACTTACACATGACAGTTTACAAATTAAAAATCAATAAATTATTAATTTATAATGCTTTACTTTTACAATTAAATTTTATACACACATTTTAGTTATTAGGTATATCGTTACAATTTAAAATAGAAATTTACTATAAATAATTATTTTTACAAATATGAAATTAATGTCAAAAAATGTATATATATTTCTAACCAATGTAACTTTGGTACGTGTTTATATTATGCATACACGGTATCACAGTCTACCAAATAATCCTTAATACTATAATAACATTTTTCTATAAGTCTATTTGAAAGAACTCTTTTAAATTTCTTTAAATCATAGTGCTTTAAAGTATCTGGCAGCGTATTATAAATTCTAGGATGAAGAATTCTGATGTCGCTTTATTTGCTGTCCATAAATAACATAACAAATCATTACGCCTCTTTCTCCGAAGAGATAGGCAGACGTGTTAATTGTGTCTTTTACCCACATTTCGCCAGATATGTTAAGTCTCGTGTTGCCTTGCACCGGGCACAATGTAATACGTAATTCTTATTCAAACTCAGTGGTCCAGGCGGTGGGATTGAACCCGCGAGTCTTGCGGCTTTTCGATCGTGTAGTGCCCCGTTCGTCCCAACTCGGCTACCGCTGCTTTTCATAAGCGTTCATAAGTAGGTATGTATGTAATTATGTATAAATATATTTCCGTTCGAAATATACTTCGATGAGTATACATCGATTATGTTGATTTTATAGGAGATTCAATAGATTCGATAAAAACCTAAGCTTATAATATTTGGCCACCCAAGTTGCCCCTCAATACCGGTTGTTAGTCGCTGAACAACGCATTATGTAGGTAAACATAAAGCGAAAGGGTACTTTTACCTCTCATATCTAACCCTAAGAGGGTTAGATGTACGTAAGTGGAGACATTTGCCATGGTTTCTTTTGTAAAAATATCATTATATCTGTAGTAAGTGTATTATTTTGTGTAATAAAGTGTAACTTCTCCTTCGACTGCGTGTATTCGCCCACCGTTGAGCATACACTCTTTAAGCATTTTCCAAAGTATTTAAAACATAAACATATCATCACCTGTGTATCCCCGAAGGGGTGAGCAGAGGTGTTAAACACCGTCATTTCGCCGGATACGTTAAATCCCCGTGTAAGAGGTGGCGAGCCTGTTGCGATTCAACGGGCACAATTTGAGGCAAGCGATAGTCATAATCAACTGTCCTTAAGTTTTATACAAACTAAGTGATGGGATCGATCCGGGGACCTCTTGCACGAGCAGTGCCGCTCGTCTAAGCTCAGCTACTGCTACCAAATTTTTTACCTATAAATTAGAGATACACCGAATGCGGGTTCTGTCAAACTTCGGCTTCGGACGAATAATCGGTTAAAAGATATGCCAAAGCCGAATATCGGTCAAAGCTTAGATGAACTTCGGTTAACATGTTTTTGTTTGTTCCCGCTCGTCGCCCGTGCTGTCCCCGCGACCTTTATTCGTCATTGCGTTGTTATACCATGAAAGTCACGTGCGTTTGTGAATATTTTTTTGTAATTTTTGCACATCAATCATACCTAGAATAACCAAATATAAGGGGTATAAGGGTTGCATTTTAAGAACTCTTTTCCATGTGCAGTTCGCTACTAATTCAAGCTCGGCCGAAGCCTAATTTCGGCAAAAGCTGCAGGAGTTCGGTTTCACCGAATGTGAACCGATTTTCGGTACAGATCTACTATAATTTTGCAGTAAACCTGTGCTTACCTGATGAGGTTGCGCTAATTTGGCTATGCTGTCGATTGGCACGTCCGTTCCCGCCACTCCCAGCAGCATGGCGTCGTTGTGGTCCTTGTTGTACCTAAGGTCGAAGGCGGGAATGGCCACCGACGTCACCAGCTTATCTTCATCAGGCTGCAGGAATAACAAACTCAAATTCAGTAGCGCAGCAAAAAAAAAATTGTAAATTTTGCATCTCCAGTTTCACTGATGATTTTTTCAAATTCTAGAAGCCTATACATATAGGATAAGACCTAAAACAAAAGGTCATTACTATGATTTACAAAAAAAAGCAAACCATTAATAAATTCATTAAAATCACATAGGTATTATTCATTAACAACAAGTGAAATTTCTTGCTACAGAATTATATATACCATGCCGAATTTTATTAGAGATGTTAAACATTTAAACATTAACATTCTCTCAGACAGACGCGGCCTAAGCTCGCGGCCACGGTGGCGGTTTTCTAGTATGAATGTCTTAGGCCTGTACAGAACCAAACTAAGGCGTAGATCTCTGCTTGATTATTGTTAGAAGGAAATGGTGTTATTCATCTCCACATAACGCCATCCTTTTCTAGCTGTGCTCAGCAGAGACCTACGCTTGAAATTGATTCTGGAACACGGGCATTAGTATCGTTTTACTGAAACGATAGCAACTCTGGAAGAGGCCATAGCTGATATGTATAGTATTACCTAACCCAAAACATGAAATATAGCGTAAATTGAAGTAATTTAATGAAATTGATGACACACTTGAAGTCAAATTATAAGAATCTTGTATTTGTTTAAGGAATTTTAATCTTCATTTAAAAACTGCAGTGTGTAAAATTAAATATCAATTACGATTTACCTTTTTTACATCACCGCTCACACCCCACAACGAGGTTCTCTGCAAATAAAACATAAATGATGTGAAAAGCGAACCATAAACAACCTAAAGTACCTACTACGAAACAATCTCTTCGCATGCAGATTGACTCATTACTATGACGTCATGTAATCGATCCGGTTCTGAATACCTACTTCGTAATCTTTTGCGTGTCACAATATTGGTTATCTTTCATTACAAATACGCTTGGTTGTTTGTTTTATTCATGATTTTTGTTCTATATTATCGTTAAATGACAGTACGGAAGCCGCATACTTGTTATAAGACAATTTTGGTTTGTAGTTTCTACGGCTAGTGTGTACATTTTTATTTATAAACTAGTAGCTTTATACTAGACTACAACCTTATTAATTGACTATAGTAACTTACTAAAAGACAGACTGTATTACAGTGAAATCCGACATAGTTTCTTTTTCAACCGACAACATAGCAATAACTAACTGTGGTAGTTTAGTATCTATATTATAGTTGTCTGAGACAACGGACGCTGGTGACGTCACCTTTTTCGGGACAACTAATGAACTGTACTTACTACACAATATTAACCTGGCTTTTAAGCTGGGGTCTTTTGCAGTACCTGGTCAAAAATAATTGTACTCATATTAGGTACGTTCCCGTGGTAATGGAATCGGTAGAGTGCCAAAATATCAAGTTTGACATAATAATATTTGAAATTTTATTAAGCTTTCGAAAATATCTATAATTTGTGAAACTTGTGAACGATTCATTTCATCAAAATTTTTAGATATGTGTGCAAATAATTTGGAGCGCCTATAATCAAACTATGTGTGTGTATATCCTCTCGACAAATGTTAAATCTTCCTACAAATGTTATTAATTATCAGAAGAAAGAATGTAAGATGTATATTATTATGTGTTTGCTAGTATATAAGTCGCGCTCGTTACTTTAACTCGCCCACATAATGTACCTATCAGTTTCACGGAAACCGGCAGTAATAGCGCAAAAAATGCTCCTCCGCTTATGTTCAGGATCATTCTTTATGTCACTAAGAGCTTTTTTGTTTGTTTTTTTGTTTCGTTGTGGTATAACATTGAAAATAGCTATGCGATTCTGGAAACAAACTCGTCTCACATTTCATTTCAATTTATCACTGATATGTATTTGTCGATTGAATTAGAGTTTAGATCTTTTCTTAAGTTAATACTGCTGCTGAGGCAGGTAAATCATGATATATGTCTATATGTACCTAATTGGCCTGTAATACGGATTTAGTTTTTTATTTTTATTGTTGTTTTATATCATGTATTTGCATGTATGGCCAATAAACTCATTCTTTCTTTCTTTCTTTCTTTAAATGGAAATCTTACTTTGTTGAGCCAAGAGAATACTTCAAACTGTGCTAAAAATATTAGTACCAGTTTGAGAAGTGCTATGCCGCGGATATATCAATGTCTATCAAAGTGCGAAAATAAATAAATAAACAAATGTGGGTATGAAGAAAAAATGGATTAAAAAACATTTATTCTTCAAGATAAAAATCAAATCGTAATGAAAGATATAATGTCAATTAGGAACTTTTTAAGTATTGTAACGGAAATATTTATTATATTAGGTCCTTACCTATGAAATTGGTGTTTTGTATGGAGATTTTGGGGAATTCTGCATTTTCCATACTAAAATTTTTTCAGTTTTCTTCACAACGACAAATCCAAAGATAATAATATTTGGCATCTATCATTAGACAAGCTTTAATGTGTAATATCACACTTCATAAAAATTATTTATCGTTTTTAAGTGAATGCAAATAAAATGATGTATTCGGGAGGCACTTAAAAAGAGTTGTCTCCGTGTCCAATTTTAACACAATTAACTTACAACAAATTATCAAAACAAATCAAAAGAGCTCAAAAATATTGTCTATTTTTAGACAAGGTAACTATTTTTTAGGAATACTCTGAATCTTAATAGTTACAGACAAAATACTAATACAGAATGAAAACACCAATTTCATAGGTATCATTTTCATACCTAATATCAAAAAAACTCATATAGAAAGTATAGTCGAAATAACCACAGCTGATTCAATCAACTTACGTCTGCACAGGCATAAAGTACAACTTGATATAGTAGAATAAGAGGGGCGTTTATTCGAATAGGGAAAAGACGCTTCTACATAATTGCTTTCTCTGCCGAGTAACTCGAAGTAAGCGGCTTGTTGCCACGGGCATTGTAGCTTGTCTTTGAAACGGCAAAATTAATGTGCTTTAGTTGTTTTCGCACGTCCTTAGCTTTAAATTGATTTTTTATTGAGTGTCACCACCACAGTTCAATTTATCATTATCAGATCAGGTCGCTTGGCCTTGTAGATAAAATAATATTACCTGAAGATTCAATGTTTGATTAGAACTTTTCTTTCCTAAGGCCATTTATAACTATTTTAATAAAATATGTATTTGATCCTATTTCTCGAAAGTCTTAGCTTATAAGATTGATTTTTGGGCATTCGTAGTGAGCTAAGATTGCGTGGAAATATTTTTTCCATTTGACACTTGTTTCGGTTTAATCAAGATCGGTAATTTTTTGTCGCGCTGTTTGGAACTGTATTGTTGTATTATCTACTCTAAATACAGAGGATAAGATCGTTATTACCGTGTAGTCGATGTTGGCATGGGTCCAGGTGGGCGGCGGGTCTTCCTTGGCGAGGATCATAGGCCTCGCTATCACATTGATGTACTTAAGTACTTGCTGCTGAACTTCTTCTACGGAATGGATGTGCACGTAAAAACCTGGAAACAATAAAATGATTTATTTACATAGTACTAAATAAATAGCGAGCAAAAGATGGATTGTTTGTGTGAACGAGGACATGGCAAAATGGATAATAAAAATAAAAATAGATGGCTGTGGGTGTTCATATAGAGGACAGTGCAAGCTCAACAAATACCTTCATACTCTAAGACTAAGTGAGACCATGACTTGCAGATCTTGTCGCGTAAAGGAAAATGAACACAAGAAACACCCATACATATCCCATAAAAAAGAAAAGAATACTACCAACCAATCTCTTCACTTGGGTGTCGTAAAATGCGCCTAATGGCCTTTGAACTGCACAAACATCCAATAGCTTATAGCGGGGGCTCACCACCTGTCACGCAAAGCACATGTGCAGTGACTGCTTGAAGCGCGAACTATTGCAATCGACTGCTATTGCGGTGCTTTTGCCAAGTCTCTGACTAGCATCATTACAGAAGCTGACACTTCAGAGACCTCCTAATCCTTCCTAAAGAGATTCATCTCCTCCCCAAGGCCATCGTTGACTACATGCTCGGCATTTGAATTGGGGAAGTGCTGTAAATAAAGTCACAGTAGATTTGTTCGGGTAGCCGCACACACGCAATAATTTCATAAATGCAAAATTGACCATAATGTTAGTCAATAGTAGATACCGCATACTTCAAAATATCGCAATACTGGCTGCAGTACACTATATTGACAATATAATTGCGTATGTCCGGCTTAGCATTTAGGCGCAGCGGCGGGCCTTATCGAACCTCGGCGCCCCTTTTAACAAATAAAAGGAGTGTTGATATTGCAAGTGGTAGAAGAGAATAGAAGCCGAAGATTAGACTGCTCCGAACCCAAATAAAATTGGGAATAGCGCAAAAAAATTTTTTCTTCAAAGTACAGAATTAAATAATACAAAATTTTATTGACGAAGTACTCAATGTTAAGTAGGTCAATGTAGGTATATTCTGAATCAATCTGATTCCAGGAAACGGAATTTTATTATGACTCACGGTTGAGTCACAATAGTCTGCTTATTTTTAGTAAGTATGCTGTATTCATTAGAAATAATTTACATTTTAAATTCTTTTCTGGAGATGGAAATTAAGACATTATTCGCATGATGCTGCTGGTGGCCGTACTCGTGGGCATTGTCTGCCTCATGGAGAAACATATGAGTGGAATGGGCCACACTACCACGTTGGCCCAATGCGGTTGTAGTTAGCAACCGAGACCAAACGCCATGACGGCATAAAATGATGTCTAATGGAACTCAATTATTAAATAAATGTGTTCGTTACTGTATATTTAATTGGTTAAATACGAACTCCAGATATTAATTAATAATGGGAGAAATGATTTGATTGATGTGTGCCAAGATTGTAGCAAGCGGTGTAATCTCTGTGACCACTGGGAAAACGTGATTATTATGTATGTGTAATCATAAATAAACATAACATTACTCATTATCACGCCTCTATCCCCGGCAGAGGTGTTACACGTCCACACTTCATTAACTAACCCTGAGATAAAACCGTTATAATTTCTAAAAAGCCCGAGCTTAACCCAAAGTTAAATATTCCACGATGTACAGTTATTGTAATACACGAACTTGCTTCAATCATTTAAATTTAGACTCTATGTTAACGCATTATGAGTGTAAATAAGTATAAAATGCAACTACCAACTATCGGTAATCCTTCAAGCGGAAACTTCTGTTCTAAAAGTTTCTTCTGACTCATTTCTCTTCATCATAATTACTTTGTTAAGGAGCTGAGAAAGCCAGGAGAAGTGTATTAATTATTTATAACGAGACCTTGTAGATTTATCGCAATTTTATACTTATCGCTCCCTGTGATTTCTCAGGTATTTTTTTCCTTTTATTCAGTAGCCAGTATTTATCAATATTTAACTTTGTCAACGTCCCACTGTTGGACACACTAGCCCAATGCAAATAAGCCTGTAAAAACCACTGGAATGTCAACCAGAACCATAGGTTAAAGTGCCTTCCGAAGAATTTTTTTGCTATTACAGAGATTTGGTCGTCTATCCCATCTACAACGACGACTTGCTATGTTTTTAATATAGAAACAAGAACATATCAACTCCGGCATTGGACTGAATAATTAATTGTTTACAATTATTCAGTCCAAAGCCAGATTTGGACTTTTACCGCTGTTTTTATCAGTTTTTATTTACAAACTCTTACGTACTTCCTACAAAAGAACGAAGGTGCTTGTAAAACTAGGCCAAACTTCCAGCGGGCTTGCGGGCAATTTAAAGCAATGGAAAATTCGACAAACTAAGTGAAGATTTTGCGAACAAGGTGAAAAGGTGATTTCGCTGAAATCGTTTTGACGTTTCATTTGTTTCAATGGCATCAATGGAACCAAAAGTAGGAAAAGAGGTGAATCGATGCTCATTTGTTTCGATCGCCCGCCCGCTCGCTGCCAATATGGCTTTAGTATTTCGTTTTAAAAAATAGGTTATTCACCTCTGTTCAAGCAGGCCATCCATTGTATTTCGCGGACGTTGGTAACTTCTTTGCCTATCAGGTAGGTGAACACTCTGACCGGGATATACGTTTCATTTCCGACCGTCTCCCTGTTGTACTCTTCAAACACTTCAGTCAAATTGCCGGGCACGTAGTCTGTGATCACCATCACCAATTGATTGCAGCCTTGAGTACTGCTCACGCTGCAGTTGGTCCTTCTCTACAATAAAAAAATATAAATTTAATTTACTTGCCACTGAGTTCAAAAAAAGAGTCTGGGCGAGTAGTTTAATACTATCACGCAAGTATTATTATATACACCACCAGTAAGTTGTAACAAATAATACACAACGTAGAATCTAAGGGTAAATATAACGTTCACTTCGAAAGAAAACTTAGCGGAGTAAAATACGCAATAAAGTTAAAATTACTTATTGATTATTTCACTCACTGCTTTTAGCGTAGTAAAGGCTTTTATGTAAGCCTCGGTGAGGTTGGCATTGCCCTCCAAAGGCACTTTGTGTGTTTTTCCATTGTCAGTAGGCTCCAGGGTATCCGTGATCGTCTTTAGGTTCTCCGGGGTCGCCTGGACCAGCCCCACGAAACACTTCACAACCTCTGCAGTTGAATTCTTAAAAGTATACACGTTTACGTAGTCGTTGTTGGACAACGTATCCAAAAGGGATCTTAGAGTTCTCCTCGCCACGTAGTTCTTGAAGCCGGTCATTGACCCAGAAACGTCGAAAAGGATAATTACATCCTTGGAGCACGTGGCTGCCTCGATGTACCAGGAACGCACCCTACAGTCGTAAGTGTCCACCACTTTCCTATTGTTCCACGGCATCCCAGGGAAGAACCTCAATATCCCTCGCGAACTACCAAAATATTGCCATGCCAACGACGGATCGGATTTGTAATTTTTTATAAATATGTCGTTGAGGCCTTTGGACCACAAAATAGAGTCTAAGGCTTCTTGCTCTGAAAAAAAATCGAAGTATTAGTAAAAACGTTTGCAACATAAAATTATAAATCATGAAATCACCTAGTTGGTAACGTACCTTTGTAATAAATGTTTGTAGGTACATGCACACAACTTAAATTAGTATTAACGTTAATATCATAGAAATGCGTATCTCTCTCCAACTGTACTTCCATGTAATGGGAGTTATTTTTAGCGAAGCTAGGTATATTCGTGTCATCATCTTCATCGATAGCGTCTTCCTCATCCTCGAAATCGAAGTGAGAGTACTTCGCAGAGCAATACTCAAAATCGTTGTACTCTTCGCTATCCACTGTATAGTTAAATTCTTCTGCCAGCTTTTGAGCTGTAGCGTGGATACACTAAAAATAAAACATAATTTAAAGGAAAGTAATTAATTGGGCAGCAAACAATTTGTCAGCAGTATAACTATTTGGGTGGCAAAATAATTATTTGGGCAGCAAGATAATTAGTTAAGCTGCAAAATAATTATTTGGGCACCAATACATATGTTAGCGGAAATGTATAAAATATAGGAAAAGGATCAATGGGAAATGTATTCTGATAGATATTAGGTTATGGTTATTATTTATGACCCATAAAAACAATATTTGGGCCATCAAAACATAAATTAAACAATTTAGCAGCAGAGAAAACATTTGAGTTGCTGTCCAATTAGTTATTTTAGTTAAAGTATTTTATGCTGACCAAAATTCGAATATTTTACTCACCGTTTAAATAACTCCCTAATTTAATTACATTATAATATCAAATGTATGCAAGGAGTGGCTTGTAATAAGAGCAATAAATTTTGTCAATGATTCTACTGAGTATACGATGTTACCTCGAGCTTATCTTAGTGTTTCAAAGTGCTTAAATTCAGAGATATTGTAATTCAAAGTTGCAATTCATAATCAATGAATTCCAACATCACTAAATTATCGCTTAACCGTCGATAGATATCTTGGAACAGGTTATTTGAAAGTTCCGTTATTGTATTCCGACAACGTTGATTACATGGTGCATTGTCTTATCGCTGAGTTGACTAGAGTCAACAGAGAGAGAGAGAGTTGAGACTTGTCTAGAGTACATTTATGCTCCGATTCGCCCTGTGCGGGTTAGACATGTACCTGCGCCGTGGTTGACGTCGGATATCAGAAAGGTGATTTCAACACGTGACAGAGCCAAAAACAATTATAAGAAATCTGGTAACCCTAATGCTCTGCGTCTTTATAAATAATTACGTAATGGTTGCAACAGTATGTGTAGCATAGTTTTGATAAGGTCTTTTCGTTAGTATCACTCATGGTGTGTCGATGTTAAGCTCTGTAGAAATTGTATTCTCTGATGTGGAGTCAACTGAAGAGCAGACCGTATAATCGTAATTGTGCTAATGCAAAATTAATGTTTCAAGTGCAAGTTAAGTGTGAAATATATATTTTTTTAAATTCTCCCTATTTAGGTACGGCAAAGGGAACTGAGGCCATAACAGCTATGTCTTTCGTAATTATGTCTTCACTAATTTACATTGAAATGCCAGTGTAATGCATTTCAATGCATCTTGGGAGTTTGTCGTCAAACGATCGACGGCAGACACACTGTGGGGTTACATCGATGAAGTGGATTACCACGATAAATATCTCAACGTTATTCACACCATTTACCGCTTATTTCAATAATCCTTCACATTGTTCATCATTATTGACGCTTATTACACTAAACTATACTGATTTTACGCAACAAGGTCCACTACGAAACAATATTACAATCACTGAAATAAAAATCACGCAACCATAGTTGAATGACGCCAAAAACCCCAAAATACTTAATTTAGGTATTACCATAGACATATTGGGTCCTTACCTATGAAATTGGTGTTTTTTTTCTCTCTTAGTTTTTTGTCTGTAACTATTAAGATTCAGAGTATTCCTAAAAAATAATTAACTCGCCTAAAAATAGACTATATTTTTGAGCTCTTTTGATTTGTTTTGACAATTTGTTGTAAGTTTAATTGTGTTAAAATTGGACACGGAGACAACTCTTTTTAAGTGCCTCCCGAATACATCATTTTATTTGCATTCACTTAAAAACGATAAATAATTTTAATGAAGTGTGATATTACACAAATTAATAAGCTTGTCTAATGATAGATGCCAAATATTGTTATCTTTGGATTTGTCGTTGTGAAGAAAACTGAAAAAAATTTAGTATAGAAAATGCAGAATTCCCCAAAATCTCCATACAAAACACCAATTTCATAGGTAAGGACCTAATATTTTAGTAGACGGACAAAGAGATTAGACACAAAATAATTTTTTATGGAGATTTAAGAACTATGAAAGGGTAAGCGATGGACATACTATTAATTTGTAACCATATTTCACTGATAGTTCAGCAAAATTCATCACGCGTAAAATTATCTCGTCAGAGATGTTATTGTTTGATCGTGGAGTTTTTTTAGTTGAAACGATTAAATCTATAAAAGCTTACGTGTTTTGTAATGGACTGTGATGTTAATTTTGCCAGCGTTTGGCAGGGAGATATGTGAGACTCAGGAGTTGTTGTTATAGTCTGATTTTACTGTACAGAATAGGTGTCTTATATACTAAGGTAGTGCGTGCATATTTTACAGTTCGTCTTATCATTCTATCATCTTATCGTCTGCGATATCTATTATATATCTAGTGTAGACAGCACTGGTAGTGAATGGCATGAATGATCAGTCTGAAGACAGGCATAGCAAGTTTATTTTTCCTTCTATTATTTAAATTATTCGTAAGTTGTTATTTTCCTTTAATGTGTGGTTATATTTATAAACATATACAATATTGTCATAGATGTATTGAGAGGCAACAATCAATATATCAATTTCTTTGAATTATTCTTTGAGTGAGTCCCGTGGCTTAATTCTGTCACGGATAGAATTTTAATACCTCTCTGAAATGGAATAATTACAACCCACATTATGGAAGCTCATTCTGGATTTAATGATTAATCTATATTCGTCGTAAGTTATATTAACGTTTCGTATTAATTTATTTTGTTAGAAAAAAATATTGAATAAATTCGTCATTTCAATTCAATAAAGCCAATTGGAATTAATTTATGGTGGTATAAGAAATTTATTGCCCTTATTACAGAACACTCCTCGTATAAACGAAATACTTTTAATATTCACGCGCAATAGTTACGACATACATAAATACATAAAGTCACGCCTGTAATCCCCGTAGGGGTAGGCAGAGTCCAAGGAGCACTGTGTTCCTTAAGACCACATTAAGCCATACAAAAATTGGGTTTAGTCAGATGAAAAATCGTGAAAGAGTAGTAACAAGTGGCTAGCTCATCACCTACACAATCACCGACCCAGTACCCAATATGCCCTTAGTCGCCTTTTACGACATGCTAGGCAAGAAAAGCAGTTTGTACATTCTTTTTCGTCCCGGACCAACTTGGACGGACTTGTCAATAGTTATGAATTGTTAACAAATAAATTAAATATTAAAAAAGTGAAAATATAATAATTACACAAATATTTTTTCTTCACCTGGACTCGGACCTATAATGCCCGAGACGGCAACATCTTGAAAGAAGCACAAGCTACTCAGCCACAAAGGTCGTCAAAATAGACGTCTTAAGCAGCTGAGTGATAATAGAGTAAAAAATATTTCATCACATCGACAAACGAAAACCGCAAAATGATTTTCGTTTTGTTTCTTATTTTCGTAAATGGAGATTAAATCAATCGTAATGACTAATGATAAATTACCTTAACTGCTTTAATTTTGCGAGTAAGCATCGTACTGACGGAACGAAGCGATGAATCCAATATTTGATTTCCATCTTTCTTCTTCACACTTGCATTCATTTTATTATATTTCTGAAACAATATGTCTATACAGTGATGCAAATAATGGGAAGTTAGATAATTGTGTATTAACTAAAACATTTATAACACTACAGGGTGAAATTGAAATCAATTTTACAGGACATTGTAAACGTTATAATGATCTGTATACTAAAAATTGAAATCGCAATGAAATAAATTATTAGTTGCAGCTGTCACGCTGTGTTATTGAATGAAATACCTGTACATTTGTAAAAAAAAGTGTGTATCGAGTTTAATGTAATATTTTTCTTATATTAATTATACATGTAATGTTTTATGGGTTATGTTTTTAATGTGCATATTTACTAGTTTCGAGTAAAAGCAACTGAATTTTTTTTTACAACATAGTTTTTTTTATCTCCCTCACAAATATAATGTTTAATAGCACTAGAACCCCCTATTAAAATTTGACAATTATCTTCGATTTCACCCTGTAGATAAGAGTATTAGAAGTATATTTAATTTTATAACTTCAAAATCACACACCGTGGACACCCAATTATTGTGCGTGATTATGCCATAAGGATTTAAGTAGCTTCATAAATGCTTGTAGTAGTAATATTATTATTAATTATCAGACAGGCAGTTGGTACAACTGATAATGCATGTTTTTTTTACCCATTTTAAGCAACTAAGCAAGCAACAAAATGCTGCTTGTGTTACGGATACTAGATGACGTACAAATATATTTAATAGATAAATACATATAATTATTTAGAATATAAATAATATATTACATATATAATGAACATCCAAAACTGGAGAACAAATGTCTGAAAATTCATCACCCAAACACTTGCCTCCACTGGGGATCGAACCCAGGACCTCTCGAGATGGCGACGCCTTGAGACCGGCGTACAGACCACTCGACCACGGAGGTCGTCAAGGTCACGGAGGTTTCCAAATATACCTACTATGATGTATTTCCTTTTTTTTAAATATCTGTGTAGGTTGTTTTTCGAAATCGCGAGAGAATTACATTAGAAATAGAAGAAGTTCTATGTATTTTACGCCGCGTGTGTTATAGTAGGATGAGATGTGATGCGGATAAATACAAAATAAAGACTTATTAATGCATATTACATCTCTAACCCCGAAGGGGAGGGGGGAGGGGGGAAAGGGGTAGTATAAACATCCTTATTTCACCAAATATGTTTTGTTTGCAAAATATGGGTGTTAGTACTTCAGCCTAACCCTTCAGAGATAGAGGCATGATGACGTGTATTTAATTTTACGTAAACTTTATAAAGGAACTATGTTACCAATAGCTTTCGATTTTGAAAAACAACTTTCATTGGTCTGCCTGTGTTAGGTGATCCAAAACTTTGTGATCTCGGGTTCCTGCGTGCTTCGGAAGGCACGTAAAACCATTAGTCCCGTTCGCTATTACAACCATATCTACCCATCAGTTATCTACACCACTATTAATACGGGTGGGAAGACCTGTGACATAGTAGTGGGATGTATATATGCTGATGACGATTGGAAGTACTTGCTAATAAAATATCGTAGTTTGGAATTTATGTACAAGAATATCTGTATTAATTGAACTTACATCTCTTATCTGCTCCGATTTGGTCAGAGCTTCGCTGAGGCCCCATAGCTCTTGGCCAAGAGTCCTTGCCCATGCCTTCACTCTGAAAAGATAGAAGAAGTCATATGTATGATTGAATATTCCGGTATTTGTTAAAAATTAAACATTAATAGAACGTATAGTGGAATTGCCAGAACTGAGCAGCTATATAAGCTATTTATAATGTAATAAGTATGTTCTGATCTGCTCTATACATCATTATTTTTCTATACTTATACGTTGCTAATATAATTCATTTTCTGAACCCTGAGTGGTGTGTATGACTTCTTTATTAAGTAATTGTATGTATCAATTTCAATCTTCCTCGCTCCTAAGCAAGAAAATTATGAGCCTTATAATTCGAGGGCTGTGGAGGTCAAACTAAACCAATCGATACGCTCTTTGGGAAAACATAAACACATCAAACGAAACCCACATAGGTGTGGGAGGTGCCCTGTGTCATAAAGTTATAGATAGGGGCATTTTGTATGAACCACTTGCAGAGTTTTTTTTTATTTCAGTAAGTCTTACGATTTTATCGCTTTTTTAACATATTTTTGTTAAGTTATAATGTCGTAATCTATTTTTTAAATTCTGCATAAACATGTGTTAATTACAATAATATTTTCATGTTTAACAATCAGTAATGAAAGGAAACACCTTGAATGCATAAATTGATCATTAAATGTGTTTTAGTAATAAGTATTATTATTAGTAAAAAAGTCTATAATAATATAAAATTGTTTGTCATTCCAATCTGAGATTTATACTCTGTTGAAAAGAATCATATTGCACCACAAAAAATCATATTATAATATAAAAAACTTTGGTCATTTTTGTTGTTATACATAAATATTTAAACAACAAAAATGACCAATTGCAGTATTGTATTGGATAATTCAACCACAGTGGTGGGATCCTTTTCCATTTCCTTCCCACTTAATGATATAGATATTAAAGATGTCCTTTAATTCCCTTGATTATAGGTCAAGAATGATTTTTTGCCAAAATTCGTTACCATATTTATTAATTCATTTGGTCGATTTTCTTGTGATTTCTGTAACGTTGTTTAGTGCAATAAAGATCTAAAGTCGTCTCTGGAGGTCTTCTATTTTGTTCTAAAGGATTGACATAATATGTCAATCCTTATATAGGGAATATATTATATTCCCAACCCGTTTTAACCGTTCTTCGAAAGACTAAATTTTTTTACAAATTTCTGCATTATGGTTGATACGAGTATAAATCTTTTAGTATTATTATATTCGTCGTATTCTATTTTTGTTGATTTTTTCATTTTACCTCTATTCTACTCTTCCTACTCCACTTTTGATTGACTAGTAGAGAATTCCTTAAGGCATTAATTCCGCCGTTATATGTCGTGAATAAACTATATAAATAAATAAAAATATCCCCTCAAGAGCAACCAAATTTTTTAAGTGCCATGATTGTCTTATGAAATGAAGTTAATTTTGATTTTTATTTAGATTTACAAACTTTACTACGCATACAAAGTAACATTGATTTAAATATAGTTATGTGTAACATATGTATAAAAGAATACATATATTGAGCTCGGTGGCGTAGTGGAGCTCGGTGGCGTAGTGGAGCTCGGTGGCGTAGTGTTCAGTGCGCTTTGGCTTCGATCGAAAACAAAGCTACCTTCGCCATGGTCACGCCGTGGATGGGTGACCAAGACTTTGTGATCTCGAGCTCCTCCGTGCTTCGGATGGCACGTTAAGCCGTTGGTCCCGGTCGTATTTGTGACCGTTTCTACCCACCAACCCGCATTGTGCCAGCGTGGTGGTGTTACGGCCCATACTCCTCATGTGTTTCTCCGTGAGGAAGGCCTGTCCCAGCAGTGGGACGTATATAGGCTGATGGAGACATATTTTGAAAGCTCGTTAATTAAGCTCATTCATAAAACACAAATTTTGTTATTAAAACATATTATTATATATCCACTTCACATCAATTGGGTGAAATAGGTAACTAAGTTTTGGGGTTGAGTTGATTTAGTTGCTTGCCAGTGTAGATTATTTAATATTTATATTAGTCTGCGATATGTCCTGTAGCTGTAATTAAAATCCGGAATATCTTTTTATTAACGTCCATTAGTGATGAAATTTGTTCCTTAGGAACATTAAACTGTTCTTTGAAACAAAAAACTCAGAAGGCAGCGTGTCAGGTTCCGTATAAAAGCAAGCTGTTGGAATCACTTGATATTTCATTTCTTTAGTTCGCATCGCTAACGTACTTAGTTCACCTCTGTAGTTCGCGGTGAGAACCAAAGTACGAAATGATTGATGCTCGCTTTGTTTTGCGTCTGCCCACTGGCAATGTGGCGCCTAGGTGCTTCACTATAAGATATTTGTAGTTAGGTGACGTTCTTTGAACCTGTAATTGTTCATAAATTATTATTTATTTTATTAGGTCCTTACCTATGAAATTGGTGTTTTGTATGGAGATTTGGGGGATGTCGGCATTTTACATACTAACATTTTATCAGTTTTCTTCACAAGGACAAATCCAGAGATAATAATATTTGGCATGTAGCATTAGACAAGCTTTAGCAATATGTGTGTGAACACGCTTGATAAAAATTATTCATCGTTTTTATGTTAATGTAAATCAAATGATGTATTCGGGAGGCAGTTAAAAATAATTGTTTTAATGTCTAATTTTAACACAATTAAACTAACAACAAATTATCAAATTAAATAATACGAGCTCAAATATATGATCTATTTTTAGAAGAGGCTATTATTTTATAAGAATGTTCTGAAACTTAATATTGTGCTATGCATAAACTAACAAACATCACATGAACACCGCTCGCCTCGCTGTGCCCGGTACAGGGCGACAGGCTGGCCCCCTGTTATATGGGGTCAACAGGTAGGCAGAGGCTACCTTCGGGGATAGAGGCGTAATGAATTTTTTTGCTCATGGCTATAAGCTTTATGAATTCTATCTATGGAGAAGCTTCCCATCAGAGAATAAAACCTGAGCACTCTCAAACTTCAATGAGTGTTTGTCACAAGTGTATCAAGACCTCACTACCTCTGGTTAAACCTCTCAGTAACAACATCTCCAATTACCAGGATATTATTGTGATGAAATGATAAAACGCTTTTTCTAAGATCTCTTCGAAACAGCTTGGATATAGCCACCGTCTTAGAATGTTTCTAAAACGGTAAGACGGCTCTGTGTTGTAGTGGAATGGACTGCCATCAGAGATACAAGATTGCCAAAATGTTTCTTCTTTTAAGACCAAACTCAAGAAGCGTTTTCTAGCGCTTTCTTCCTAAAATGGTATCTACACATTTTCTCATTTCACATGTTTTCAATACAGACATAGTGCTTTATATACCTATTTATATTTTTCTGCATTACTTATGTTTTTTTATATATACATATGTATGCTATATATTAGGTTGGGGAAAAAGTCTTTTCGCATTATAGTATGTATAAACTTGTAATAAAATCTCTTTGGCTATACTATTTGTATCTGGCTGGTTTTGCTATCATTGAAAGTTTAAATTTTAAAGAACATAATTCCAAATTCAAATTAGGAAAATGTGTGATTTTCATTTGTTTTTCGTACCGCCAAGATGAGTGAATAAATTCGATACATTTTAAAATTTTACTAAAAAAAAAGGTAAAAATGCAACGCAAGCCGCGAAAAAAATTTGCGATGTTTATGGACCTAGTGCAGTGTCTGTGAGAGTAGCACAAATTTGGTTTAAGCGTTTTCAATCCGGAAATTTTGATGTCAAAGATGCACGTCGCTCTGGTCGCCCTATTACAGATAAAATGGATGCCATTTTTGAAAAAGTGGAGCAAGATCGGCATGTCAGTAGTTACGACGTAGCTGAAGAACTGGGAATAGACCACAAAACAGTTTTGGCGCATTTGAAAAAAAGTGAGTACACAAAAAAGCTCGACATTTGGGTACCTCACGAGCTCACTGAAAGAAACCTAATGAACCGTGTACTCATTTGTGATTCTTTATTACGACGTAATGAAACCGAACCATTTTTGAAGACGCTGATAACTGGTGATGAAAAGTGGATCACGTACGACAAGAACGTGCGAAAAAGGTCATGGTCAAAGGCCGGTCAGGCTACACAGACTGTGGCGAAACCCGGGTTAACTCGCAACAAGGTGATGCTGTGTGTGTGGTGGGATTGGAAGGGCATTATTCATTATGAGCTGTTACCACCAGGCAGGACCATCGATTCTGAACTCTACTGCGAACAACTGATGAGATTAAAGCAAGAAGTTGAGAGAAAGCGGCCGGAATTAATCAACAGAAGGGGTGTGGTTTTTCATCATGATAACGCTAGACCTCACACATCTTTAGCCACTCAGCAAAAATTAAGAGAGTTTGGCTGGGAGGTGTTAATGCATCCGCCGTATAGTCCTGACCTTGCACCTTCAGATTTCCACCTGTTTCGGTCTCTTCAGAATTCTTTAGGCAGTGTCAGGTTAACATCACGAGAGGACTGCCAAAACCACTTGTCGCGGTATTTTGACCAGAAGTCCCAAAATTTCTATAGCAATGGGATCATGTCCCTACCTACAAGATGGCAAAAAGTTATCGAACAAAATGGTACCTACATACTTTAGTTAAATGTAAATAAACTATATTAAAAAATGTTTTGAATTTTCTTAAAAAATGCGAAGAAACTTTTTCCCCAACCTATTATGTATATTATATTTTTTTTTTATTATAATGTATTTTAATTTTAGATAGATAGATAAAATTCTTTATTGAAACTAATAAAAAACACAGAAATATAGTAAAAAAAATTAATTTTATAGTAATTTTTAATATCTTAATTTTTTTTTTTCTCTTTCGCACTGGTGTCTCTTCCTCAATACTAAATCTCTCACACCTGTGATGGGTTGGCTGGCAGAGATCTCTATTAGAGATAAGTCCTCCTTTGCATATTTTAATAATGACCTGTATTTATGTTTATTGGCGCAATAAAGAGTTTAATAATGTTTTCAATATCTCTAAACATTTCATGTATTATAGTAGGTATAACATTTGTATTTTTATTGGGTCCTTACCTATGAAATTGGTGTTTTTATTCTGTCTTAGCAATTTGTCCGTAACTATTAAGTTTCAGAACATTCTTATAAAAAATGGCCTCTTCTAAAAATAGATCATATATTTGAGCTCGTTTTATTTAATTTGATAATTTGTTGTTAGTTTAATTGTGTTAAAATTAGACAATAAAACGATTATTTTTAACTGCCTCCCGAATACATCATTTGATTTACATTAACATAAAAACGATGAATAATTTTTATCAAGCGTGTTCACACACATATTGCTAAAGCTTGTCTAATGTCTAATGTTGTCGTTGTGAAGAAAACTGATAAAATGTTAGTATGTAAAATGCAGAAATCCCCAAAATCTCCATACAAAACACCCATTTCATAGGTTAGGACCTAATATATTCAATATTTGTAGCTAACATTTTGTTACTCTGTATTTTGTTCAGGCGCAAATGTAAAAGATATAATATTAACAATTAAATTTGACTTAATTATCTCGAGTCTGGGTGTTCTGTGATTGCGCCCTCAATTAGAAGTTAGTATTAAAACGACCAATAAAACATTTTTTAAATTTAAACTGCCAAAAATAACCTGCATATTACCGCTACGTTATAATAGTTCCTGAAATATGCCCTATTAATAGAAAGATCCGAAAGAACCGGTTATTCATGAATAATAATGAGCATGTATGAATGAGTGACCTTTCACATTTGACATGTTTAATATGTTTATGTGAAACAGTTCTTGAGTTATGAGGGATAAAAGTGGCTACAAATGGTTGGTGTAATATTACACGCGGTGCTGTCTAGCCGTTCTGATAGCTTTTAAACGTGACACGTTAACGCGCGTTCAAAATAATAAAAGAGAACAAATATTATTCATGTAATATTGCAATATTGTCAAGCATTGCGAGAAAAATTACAGTAGGTACTCAACAAAACAGTATTCTTCAGTTGATCGAAAACGCATGTCTTACTTCTCAGTAAGACATGCGTTTTCGATCGATATAATACTAATGACCGATTTTTTTTTATTGAATACATATTTTTTAGCTCCTGTCCACGACTTCGTCCGCGGATACTGATTTTTTTACTATCCCACGCGATTCCTTTAATTCTCCGGAATAAAAAGTATCTAAGATGTTGACCAGGGATGTAAGGTATTACCATGCAAAATTTCATTGAAATCAGTCCAGCCATTTCATCAATAAGTCAATAATCTATAATAATTAATCGTTTTATCAGACTGAAACCTTTTGAATTTAGTTATCAGTTGATTTTAAATGTTGCAATAAAGCTGCAATTTCAACAAAATAAGTGTCAAGATTGTTTACCAAATAGGTCAAGTAAGCGAACTTTATGACTAAGAATGGATAGCATGTGTATCACTACATAGTATAAAACAGAGTCGCGTCCCACTGTCTGTATGTGTGTCCCTATGTATGCATAACTGTTTAGCCCTTGAAATGACGGATGGTATCTCGGGATTCCATAAACAATAGATTAAGCTATTATGTCTAGAGTCCAGTTTCTGAAGAGTAAACACTATGCAACGAATTTTGATGTGGTTTATTAATAGATATTATTTACATATGACAGGCTAGCTCTTGGCCTTTATCTCACCTGATGGTAAGTGACGATAAGGCCGAAGGTGGAAGCGAGCTAACCTGCATTCCTCATCAACTGAGGACCTGGTTACCTTACCTCTAATTCCTTGAACACAAAAATGCTTTATAACATTGTTGATAAGGCAACAGATTAGGTAAGACGGTGGTAGCTAACCAGGCGGGCATAGAAGCCCTGTCACTAACCAAACCGAGCAGAAAAACTCCAGCTCCCGTGGGAAATCGAACTCCGGACCCCTAGATCAACTACCAGAGAGGCAGTTAAAATTATTCAAGATAATAAATTATATGTAAGTGTAATAAATAATTCTACTTTGCATAATACATTGCACCCGTGCGAAACCAGGGCGGATCGCTAGCACTAAATATAAATGAACGCGATATGACAATTCAGTCCTAAAACGTGGATATGTTGGCTCTCGGGGTTGAAGGTCGCTCGGCCGACTCGCCGGTGCGGTTAAATATGAATGACGCGAATCCCCGGAGCGGCGTGCAACTTTTGCGATTACATCATACAAATTTTAAAAGCTATTCTACCCTTGTACGGAGTTTCAGTGCTCATAATAAGTGGGTATATGTTGCTATCCCTTTCTTGCTTTGTATTAAGATCGGTTTCCACCGCAACCCGACAATCTAACCCAGGAACACCCACCGTGACCCAAAACGCACACAACGACATTTATAAATTTGATAAATGTACCGTCAATAAAACGAAAATTGCATATCACATGTTCCAACAATATAAGATAGTAGGTATACAATAAATAGACATGGTAGGTATACGCAACACGACTGTTCGGGTTGTTCTAATTGAGTTCTAATCCTCAATGTTGTAGTTAGCCATGGGCGGCCCGGCGACGGCTCACCCCTCAAAACCTACTTCGATAACCCATTTATATTAATGAACATGTATAAATAATTGGTTAAATAAACATAAATAGGTATCAATATTGTTTGTTATGTACAGTCGAGGAAGCTCGCAATCTTGTTGCGGAATGCATTGACGTTGATATATTTTCTTCAAAATGTAGTTAGATCTGCATCTTTTTTTTTTAAATAATGATGTGTACACATTTTTTTAGTTGCATACTTGCATCCCAAAAAAAGGCTTGAGCCGTTCAGAAGTTCTAGTGGCTCAATTAACAGAATACTACCTACCCATCTCTTCTCTTGGGTGTCGTAAAAGGCCACTAATGGACTTAGAACAGCACAACCATCCAATAGCTTATAGCGGCGGCAGGCTCACCACCTGTCACGCTGAATGCATTCACTGCTTGTTGAAGCGCGGACTATGGCATTGGACCACATTTGCGGTACTTTTGCCTAGTCTCTGTCTAACCCTTAGATCCCCGCCTCTCCAAGAAACTCTTTCAGCTAAGTAAGGCTCATTTACGTCTAGTAACGGGAGCCATAACAGGACATAACTATTTTAACTGGCACCTTTTCGATTTAGGTATCACCGACAGCCCCCAATGCAGAGCATGCATGAGGGCAAGAAACATACAGCCGCCCACGTGCTGCTGGAATGCACTCGGGTAGCTAACTACCGGGCAAAGTACCTGGGAAACCCGGGTAAACTCCGCGAGGTTGTTCTCAACATGAAGACGCTGGGCGACTTCCTAGCGGAGCTGGGCTGGCTGGAGTAGCCAGCCTTCACACTCAGACGCAAAGGCGCTAAGTCGTCGGGCTGCGGAAACCGCCTACACGAAGAAGAAGAAAAACCCTTATGGATAATAGTCGTGATTATATATTTGTATGTCTGTTTGTATGTTGCATGCTTGCATCTAATTTATATTCACCTGTTTATCGTTATATTCCTCTGTATGTAGCCTGTTTTGTGTGCCTAATAATATAATAGAGCTTTTTATGTGAAAAAAGGCATACAGTAAAATTTTCATAGAACATCCGCTATTAATATTGGGTCCTTACCTATGAAATTGGTGTTTATTTTTTCTCTCTTAGTATTTTGTCTGTAACTATTAAGATTCAGAGTATTCCTAAAAAATAATTACCTAAAAAACCCGTCTAAAAGTAGACTATATTTTTGAGCTCTTTTGATTTGTTTTGATAATTTGTTTTAAGTTTAATTGTGTTAAAATTGGACACGGATACAACTCTTTTTAAGTGCCTCCCGAATACATCATTTTATTTGCATTCACTTTAAAACGATAAATAATTTTTATGAAGTGTGATATTACACATATTACTAAAGCTTGTCTAGTGATAGATGACAAATATTATTATCTTTGGATTTGTCGTTGTGAAGAAATCTGAAAAAAATTTAGTATGGAAAATGCAGAATTCCCCAAAATCTCCATACAAAACACTAATTTCATAGGTAAGGACCTAATACATAATATATTTTTACGATATAAACTGTCGAACTCACTTTCTTACTCTGTAAATAACGCAATAAATTCGAGATAACTTTACTACTACTTATTCGCTGCTGCGTTTAAAAAAAAACAAATATCGGAATCTTTATACCTGTCACTTTAATTTATATAGTTTTTATCGACGTGATGAGAGCGAGATGGTATTTGAGTCCTCAGCCTATATACGTCCTACTGCTGGGCACAGGCCTTCCTCATAGAAACAAACTTATAAGGAGTATGGGCAGTAACACCACCACGCTGCCCCAAATATGGGCATGGACTGGGACCAACAGCTTAACGTGCCTACCGAAGTACGGAGGAGTTCCAGATCACAATGGTTTGGTCACCCATCCGCGGCGTGACCATGGCAAAGGAAGCTTTGTTTTCGATAACGAAAGCCAAAGTGTACGAACCACCAGCCACCGACCTCCTCTATATATGAGTGTATTAAACGAATCCGTGAATCGAGAGTAATGAAAAAGGAGGCCGGTCCGCTGAGCTTCCGCGACTGTATCAATAAGTACGCCCAGACTTGAATAGAATATAATAGTGTATTTACTAATAACATGGTTTACAAGGTAACATAGGCAGACTATTAATAGAATCACATGTTTACAAATTCTGGCATGCAAAATCACATTAATTAAAAATGTCAAAAATACATAGCTTATAAAATAATACAAAAATTTTAATGTCAAATAGGTATTTTACATGCGATAATAATGTTTTAATTTACATGTCAAGTTATTCGTCATCAGCCTACATACGTCCCACTGCTGGGACAGGCCTTCCTCATGGAGAAACACATGAGGAGTATGGGCCGTAACACCACCACGCTGGCCCAATGCGGGTTGGTGGGTAGGAACGGTCACAAATCCGACCGGGACCAACGGCTTAACGTGCCTTCCGAAGCACGGAGGAGCTCGAGATCACAAAGTCTTGGTCACCCATCCACGGCCTGACCATGGCGAAGGTAGCATTGTTTTCGATCGAAGCCAAAGCGCACTGATCACTACGCCACCGAGCTCCTCAAGTCAAGTTATAATAATAAATAATGAATAAATATCCTCAGACATTCACACCTATCAACTAGTCCCATTTTAAGCAACTAAATGCTGCTTGTGTTACGGATACTAGATGACGGACAAATATATTTAATAGATAAATACACATAATTATTCAGAATATACATAATATTATACATTTATAAAGAACATCCAAGACTGGAGAACAAATGTCTGAAAATTCATCACCCAAACACTTGCCTCCACTGGGGATCGAACCCAGGACCTCTCGAGATGGGGCGGCGCCTTGAGACCGGCGTACAGACCACTCGACCACGGAGGTCGTCGAACCACGGAGGTCGTCAATATTGTTAATACATATTATTATTGTTACATTTATCATTAAAATATTCAGCAATATTGTAGTTACATTTTGCACCTAACTATCGACGGGGGCTAGTGGTAAATAATGTTATGGGTAATTCCCTCATCGCAATTGGAGAGCATTATAAAATCTGATTGACATTACATAGCAATTCTTGTCAAAAAAGTAGACCGATGTGCTGGCATCGTAATATGTGATTGACAGTAGGTTTTTTATAAAATTCTGGATTAGCTTTAACAGAAAAGCAAATGTCTAAAATGTACACAGAAGTTAATAAGTGAAGACGTCCCACGTTTAGTATTAAACTAGAACTCAACTAACAGTTTAAAAACTGAAGAAATATAATATTAAAATATGATTACAAGAAAACAATGTAATTAAAAAACAAATAGTTTATAAATATTGGGTCCTTACCTATGAAATTGGTGTTTTTATTCTGTCTTAGTATTTTATCTGTAACTATTAAGATTCAGAGTATTCCTAAAAAATAATTACCTCGTCTAAAAATAGATAGTCTATTTTTAGACATGGGTAATTATTTTTTAGGACATATTGGGTCCTTACCTATGAAATTGGTGTTTTTTTTTTTGTCTCTTAGTATTTTGTCTGTAACTATTAAGATTCAGAGTATTCCTAAAAATAATTACCTCGCCTAAAAAGAGACTATACTTTTGAGCTCTTTTGATTTGTTTTGATAATTTGTTGTAAGTTTAATTGTGTTGAAATTGGACACGGAGACAACTCTTTTTAAGTGCCTCCCGAATACATCATTTTATTTGCATTCACTTAAAAACGATAAATAATTTGTATGAAGAGCGATATTACACATATTACAAAAGCTTGTCTAATGATAGATGCCAAATATTATTATCTTTGGATTTGTCGTTGTGAAGAAAACTAATAAAATGTTAGTAGAGTCACCTCAGGTAAATGAGGTAAGTAGGCGCATACATTTTTCATACCATTCTCTCAAACGGCTCCAATTTTTTCGTCCACACAAAACCAAAATTATGCTAGCGCAATCCCTCCTTCTTCCTATTCTCGATTACGCTGACACCTGTTATCTCGACGTGGCAGAGGAATTGCTTAACAAACTCGAGCGACTTCAAAATCTGGCCATACGGTTCATTTTTGGTTTACGAAAATATGATCGTATTTCAGCATTTCGTAAGGAGTTAAAGTGGCTCCCCATTCAAGATCGTCGTAATGTGCACATCCTCTCTTCCTTATACAAAATTTTGTATGATCCCAATGCCCCCTCCTACCTCCGTTCCCGTTTCCAGTTGTGTCCACCGTCCACCCGCCCGAGGCGTCTATGTGTTACTAAAATGCTGGACCTCCCTAGGTGTAATACCAACTTCCTTCTTAACTCCTTCTCGTTCCGCGCCGCACAAATGTGGAACTGTCTCCCAGCCTCTATCCAGGAGAGTCCATCAATATCTTCATTCAAAACCAGACTTAAGCACTGTTATTTATCACAAATAACTGATTAATCTATACAATGCTTTTTCTTTCTCCATTTTGTATTCATCTATTAATATATCAATATGTATGTATATAAGTATTTATTTAAATATTTTTATGTATTATATTTAGTATATGTAGTTCATTTAACATTTGCACGTATTCTTGTTGTATTTTCGTCGCCTACTTATAACTGCTATTACTGTCGTTAATGGGTTGACTGGAAGACATTCCTATTAGTGAATAAGTCCTCCCTTGCAAACATTGTTTTTACCATGAAGTTGTAAAATTTTTCAATTGCAATAAAGAGTATTTATGTAAAATGCAGACATCCCTAAAATCTCCATACAAAACACCAATTTCATAGGTAAGGACCTAATATTACAACGATTTATTTAAAACCCAAATGTTTCTGTCAAACCTAATCGCAACATTATACCTAGCATCCTAACAATATAAAAATATGCAAATAAATAGATCATTAAATGCTGAATTTCGATAAAAATATTGAAAACAATTATTCGCTTCATATGATATTCATTCAGTAATTGCTTACGAAAATGCACTACGTCACTACTTGCCAGTACTTGTTTTTTACAAGCTCAGTTTGTTGATTACAATCATTTAGAACGAATTAACTTCAGAATATAGAATAAATACATACATTTTATCAGATCTAGGCATATCCATATATTCGCTGGTCTCACGTAATAGTGAGCCTATTGCCAGTACCTCGCACTATAGAAATTCCAAAACTCTATAATTCAAACCAAATTCCAACATCCAGTACAGAAATTACATGGATCTCTGCAGCCTCAGCGTAAAATATAATAAAAAAATGTGGTTTAAATACAAATATAGCTAAAAGAATAAGATGCGCCTATGGCCTATGCAACGCACGATGTGACCAATCCAACAATGGATTCACGATGAATGGATTTCGTCTGATCCGATTTTTTCGCTACAGTATACAATTTTATTATTCTATAATCTTGTAATGTTTTGTTACTTTTAAGGCATCATCGTTATAGCTGTCCTCCATCACTTTCCGGTTGACTGCCTTCGTAGACACTGCGCGCGCGCCGGTTGCACCCCGCGCGCGCCTGTAGCAATGCCTTGCGTTGACCAATGAGCGCTGTCTGCGACGATCACGCCTTTGAACAGAACATCCACAGGGGCGGGCGGCGGGCCACGTGACGACTTCGATGGAAATCGTTTTCATCATTTCTCCAGGCGACTCGGTGGCGAGCGGACAGTTTCTAATAATTGTGAAAAGTGATTTTTGTTTACCCTACGTCATCTGATTTATTTAAAAAAATATACGTCTTCATTTTCTGGTTCTTAGTGAAATAATTATTTGAAAGCCAGTGCTTTTTTTTTTCAACATGACCGTGGAGTCGCCTACGCCGCCTTTAACCTCAAGTAAGTGAACCTACATATTTTGCTTGTCGAAAAGTCCACGAAAATTATTAAATATTTATTCTGAAGCTGAAAATAATTATTGTCGTTGAATTTTTTTTCTGCGTTATTTTTTTATATTTAATAATGTAAATCTGCGACTCAAAATTATAATTATGGTCTGAGATAAAACTATGATTGAATCTAATAATGTTACTAGCGGGTTTAATGTAAATTTAACTTATTTATTAAGTACTTATTGGTTTGTCTTATGATGCACAACTGAAAATGAAAACTACATTACTCATATTAAACTGAAGTAAAGCGAACTTTGATTGTTATCAACTACAATAGATTAATTTAAAGCACAATTGGTAACAAAAGAAATATAAAAATAAATAGTTATAAGAGTTGAATTGTTCTTTAAGGAAATTGTTCTGACACAGCAATAATAATTTTAACTTGCGAAAAAATCAATTTCACTGGACCTGACCCTTTCGTGCTTTCGGGTTACGAACGTGATACCTATTTCATGTCTTTGTGTTTATATTATTTTTGATAATTTTTATCTTGTAAGCCTTGGACGCTAGCGCACTATTGCAGAGGATTATGCGTTACACTGACAACATACATCAGCTGTGCCGCCAGCCGCCATTTTACTTAATGCAGCATCCATTGTCCAACTAATAGCTGAAAATTGGTCAAGCTGAGTAGAATTTTTTTTATCAAACATTTGCGTCATTGGTAAATTTTAGCACCAGTCAACTGGCTTAAAGAGATGTTTTAATCTATTACAAATTTATTTCGTGAACAGTTAATTGCATCATAGGATTTGTACTACCCAAGGACAGTGATATGTTTAAAGTTCTTTTCGTACCACTTGCTCAAAAAAGTGACATTCTATGCCACAAAAAGCGAACAATAGTTATAGTCTTAGGCTTGGCTAGGCACTTTCCTGGGGCAATCCCTGCTGTATATCCAGAGGTTCCTACCAGTCTAAACTTGAACACTACACCTACCTAACACTAGTTTTATTATATTTATCTTAGCCTTACTTAACCAGTCAAAAATTAAACAACTTAAGTTTCACTCTCCTTTCAACTCATCACTTATCATCCTATCACTTAGACTATTATAATTTATAGTAGTGACATAACAAACACGCAACTACACACTACACTTACAGTACACTTACCCCACATTTACTACACCCATCAGACAATGAAACTAAACGCGGTTTCGAAAGAAATCGACACAAAATTGTTGCTGATTCTGAGCGTCAATATATCACTCAATCAGTTCAATTAACACTTACGGGCAGTGCTGAGAGGGAGTACTTCCAGTGTATCCCACATACAAGTTTTAGATTTGGCTGGGCACTTTCCTGGGGCAATCCGTGCCGACTATCCAGAAGGTTCCTACCAGTCTAAGCTTGAACACTATACCTACCTAACACTAGTATTATTAAATTTATTTTAAATCATAACTAGTTTTTGAATATCTAGGAAAATTAAACACCTCTTGTTAAGAAACACAGTAATTTATTTTTGATAGCACTATGAATTCATCACTATTAAATAAACCCGAGCTTGCTTATGAACTTAGTCTCCGCTCAATTGAATTTCCATCTGTCGCAACCGCTGAGGAATTACGAGAATTATTAAATCCAATAATAGACTCAGAAAATTCCTCCAAAATTTACTCCTGCGTTCCTTAATTTTGGCCGTGAATTAGTAACATGTAACATTATTAACATATATTGTAATAATGATTCTACCGAGGACATTATTTTCGCCCCTCGATCTGAATTTGCAGACAATATTGGACTTCTTAGCTCTATATTCTCGTTAGTACAAACTCGCTTATGGCGAGCCCACCAACTTAATGCTAAATCCTACAATAAACATCACCGCCATCTGGAGTTCAATGAAGGTGATATTGTCTGGAAACATAACTATCTATAAGTTCTTCAGACAAATACCATTCTGCTAAACTTGCTCCTCAATTTACGAAATGCATCATAAATAAAAAAATATCTCCACTTATTTATGAACTTATAGATATAAAACATAAACCTATAGGCCGATGGCACATTAGAGACCTTAAGCCATATAGACATAAAAATTTAATATTCTCTCGTTATTACTTTTCTCCCAACTAGAATTCACTATCGTTATTACTTTCCCAAAAATAATTATTTTTATTAAATTACTTTTATACATACTACTATTTACAACACATTCATTCAATCATTCTATTACAACACATAATAATTACTATACATTACTTCATAGAAGACATTTTTAATTTTTCAGTTTTCATAGAAGACCCTTTTAATTTTTCGGTCTTCATAGAAGACACACTTAATTATACAGTCTTCACAGAAGACCTATTTATTTTAGTCTTCCTAGAAGGCATTTTTAATTTTCCAGTCTACACATATTTAATTTCTCAGCCGAGAATAGAACCTCTAAATCTATTGGAATAGCCTCATTATACATCTTGAGGGAAATTTTTCTTCCAGCAGGTTGTGACTGGCTAAATAAGCCTACACTAATTTTTATTTTTCATCCAGCGGGTTGTGACTGGTTAAGCAAGCCTACACTGTTTTATTTTTTCATCCAGCGGGTTGTGACTGGTTAAGTAAGCCTTCACTAATTTAGGGAGCCAGTTGAGTAGTTCAATAAATTTTGGATACTCTACCGCGTGGAGTCTGGTTGTCTTGTTAAATCAACCATGACCGTGTTTAAATGAAGTATGTTTTGGTAGTATGGAAGTGATGCATGTAAAGCTGGTCCCCTTATCTTTTTTTTTTTTTTTTATTTCATGAAAAAGATACAGTTACAGTTTCACACATAATCATTACAATGTACAGGAAACCTAAATAGATTTATTTAGTACATCGGAACGGTCATTACCGATTGTTGCTGTTATTGCCATCTACAAGTATAAAACAGTTCAATGTGTTAAAAACAATAACAGTTAAAAACTCCGCATAATGTCACTTTTTGGGGAGGGTAGTAGACATAAACTCAAGTTATTTGAGCGAAGCAAACTGTACGCGAGTGAATGAACAAAAAGGTGAGGTTTATTTCCACTACAGTTACCTGCTATACCATATACATCATGTTATAATAATTTCGTTACATATTTTAGTATACATTAATCTATTGCTCAGAAATAATATTTATATAATAGTTTCTCAATTTAATTTGAGTATTTTTAATATTGATTTGGGTCTTAACATCGTTAGGAATTGTGTTTAATAAAAAGGGAACCATATAAGAAAGCTTTCTTTTACCATAAGAATTGGCGAAATTTGGAATCATCAATTTATTGGGATCAGTTACTCTTGTAATTCTACTTTGTGTGTATCTCCTTTGAAACTCCATATTATGAAAATTTTCCGTTAATATGGCATATTTAACTTTGTTATGTATATTTATTATTTAACAATATTGAAATAATTCTTCGTATCTATTTTTAAATTGTTTTTTTTATTTTATATGGTACAATAGTCTTTAATAGCCTTATTTGTAATTGATAAATCTGGTCTAGATTAGTTTTGAATGTACGACCATAGCTGCTCAGGCCGTATGAAATAACGAATTCTACTAGCGCTTTATAAAGGTATAGGCGAACATTAAACGTCGTTTTGTTTTGAATTAGGTAAAATTTTGCTAAAATTGCTCTAAGTTTATCGCAGACTTGATTAATATGTACTTTCCAGTGAAGTCTATTATCAACTGTTAGTCCAAGATACGTGTGACTTTCGACACTTTCAATACTCGGACACAAACAATGCCTAGATCCCCCACTGTTATTATTATGTAGGCAGTCGTGATCATGCGCTATAAGTTGACCGAATTGAAGAGTCCTGTTTTGACTGGAGCTGATACACACAAGTTTAGTTTTGTTAGAGTTTAATATTAGACCACAGTCATGAGACCAATTTGATAGCACATCAAAATCATTTTGTAGCCTTAGCAAGGCAGTTCCAAAGTCACGATCAGCAGCTAAAAGGCAAGTGTCATCAGCATACAAAAATAAGTCACAATGAGTGATAAGCTGACTTAATTCGTTTGTATAAGTGATAAATTGCAATGGACCCAACACTGACCCTTGAGCCGTACCTTCCGTCACAGCAACCCTATGACTGAAGCAGTCTCCTATTTTGACAAAATAAGATCTATTACTTAAATAGTTTCTACACCATCTCAGTAGCGGCCCACGTATACCATGAGATTTCAGACTTTCAGCTATTATATTGTGTTGAAGAGTGTCAAAAGCCCTGCTGTAATCAATGAATAGTGCCAAAACATGTTTTTTCTTGTCCAGATTTTCATAAATTTTATCCGTAAAATCACTTAGTAGCTGGGTAGTGCTTTTACTTGGCTGATACCCATACTGCTTATTCGATAATATATGATTACATTGATAGAATGTGTGTATTTGATTGCTGATATATTTTTCTATAACTTTGTTGACAACTGATAAAATGGTAATTGGCCTATAGTTTTCGACGCTATTCCGAGGCCCTTTTTTATGAACAGGCCTGATAACACCCTCTTTAAGACTGTCGGGGTATATACCTGTTCGAACACTACTATTTATAAGATTGGCTTTAACCCCTGCAATTTTATCACTCACTGATACTAAATCAATACTGCGAATGCCATCATGTCCCGATGCTTTTTTAGTATTTAGAGATTTGATAATCTTTCCCACGTTATTTGCATTCGCTTTCTGAAAGTACATGGTTACATCTCTTTTCATTTCACGATTCTCACCACATCCATTTTTTTTATAA
Source organism: Parapoynx stratiotata (assembly GCA_910589355.1). Taxonomy (NCBI): domain Eukaryota; kingdom Metazoa; phylum Arthropoda; class Insecta; order Lepidoptera; family Crambidae; genus Parapoynx; species Parapoynx stratiotata. The sequence goes on from OU342458.1 coordinate 13,932,282, forward strand.
AAGATATTTGTTTTTATATAAAATTGTCACTTAGTTTTACAAGTTTTATGAAAAAATCCTTTTATACCCAGGATTTTTTCTTCCAGGGGAGAGCGGGTATTGTAACGAGGCGCCATAGCTTTATTAGCGCCTCGTTGCTGTCATTGCGCTATTCTCTGACCATTTTTTCTCTCGGTTTCCGTTTTTAAATTTGCAGTCTGTCTCTTTTTATTTGTTTTGTTCTCGAAGCTCATTCTCACCAGAGTCAGCGCGTAGAGCGGTTGACTCCCTTTTAACAATAATTGTAATATATTTATAAAGTGAATCAATTTTTATAAGCTGAAACAAAGTTACAACAAACCACATGATCAGTTCCTAATAAATAACAAAGACTATAAGTTTCTTTAAGGCACTATTTTGTGCCTTAATTCTTCATTATCAATATATACGTAAGTGACGACCCAGCGACTTTCATTTTATTCCCGGCTTCACCCCGTCACAGTCTTAAATCCCTCGCTTCGCTCGTGATTTAAGTTTTTGACACCCTCGCTACGCTCGGGAGTAAACCTCGAGTCCTTCCTTACGCTCGCGAATTAAATCGTCACCCGCGACAGAAGACACTGCTTTATCTATCTGCTTTATTTAATAATCTACTATTAAATATCTATATTATGATTTCAAATCTATTTTCTTATTCTTCTTACCGTGGTATTCTGTGTGTGTCTATAAATACACATTGTCAACATAATAATAATAAGAAATACCTAATGTAACGTTTATTTTCTGTAAAGTTAATTATTTTGGACTTAACCATTTTTAGCCTACTACAAGTGATCTAGAATTTCGGCATTGGTTCAAGAAGATACACTTCGCTTTTCAAGAAAAATCGTGCAAAATAAGGTAGCTGATTGTCCTAATTATAGCTCTAAACACCATCACTGGATTTTTATCGGGAAATCAAACAAAAATAATTCTTTCGGATCTCATAGTTTTTCACGCCACTTGACACTTATTTCTATGATTCTCCACATTGCTCATCATTATTGACACTTATTACATACATATTACTACACTGATTTTACGCAACAAGATCCACTCTGAATCCATATTACAATAACTGAATAAATGAGGAGCAATACTAAAAGCTCGGAACAGATGTCGCTTTAAATAACTGTACTTTATTTACACCTCTGCCTATCCCTTCGGGGAAAAAGACGTGATGATATGTATGAATGTATGTATCTTGATCCAGAAGATTTTTAAAACGATGTGGTCTTTTCGAATTGCATAGTTTATCATAAAATAAGACCAGCTTAACACCCGACGTGCTAGGCATAATTTTTTTTTTGTATTTCGCTTAATTTGTATTTCGGTTTAAGGTTAAGAAACCTGATTTGAAAACAAAGTAGGTAATTAATTCAAAAGCGTGTATATTAAGATTATTCGGGTTCTATGTATTGGTCTAATATTATCGATTTTATATTATTATGTAAATAGTAGAGCTTCGATTGATTCACATCTTGTAAGTCTTGGACGCTTGCGCAGGGGCATGCGTTCTTTTAACATCAGCTGTGCCAGCCGCCATTTTACTTAGGGTCAGTTTTCTGATCCGTGGTCAAGTTGATCGGAAGGTGGTTAAAATATGGACCAATGGCGAAAACGTATTATGTCATGATGTGACAGCTTGTCCAATACACGAATTATCAAATATTACTATAGTTAAATAATCATAGACAATTTAACCACACACGGTGCTGGGATTAGTAACATGGCTGTTGGCGGCACAGCTCATGAACTAGGTGGATCCAAATGTTCGTGGCCTAAAATATATAGAACAATGCATTTTTTTAAATTTACCCTCTATCCGTACTATGGTTATTCAGTAGCAAAAGAGCAAAGTTTGATTCAGTTAGTGCCCGCGAATTTTTTTTTAATGAATTATTTGTTTATTATCTGAAAAGGTTTTCAATAACGAACAAAATCGAACATCGCGCAGTGATCAAGTACCTACATAAAAAAGGTCTATTACCAAAAAATATTTATGAAGATATGGTGAGCACATTAAGAGAATCTGCTCCATTTTATTCCGGTGTAAAAAAGTGGGTAGCTAAGTTTAAACGAGGCTGGGAGAGCATCGAAGACGACCCTAGGTGTGGAAGGCCTTCAATCAACCACCAAGGAAAATATAGAAAAACATTCTGATCTTGTACCAAATGACCGAAGATTGGCCATCATTATGACAGCTGAGATCACTGGCATCGGTTAAGGTCGGGTACGACTGACTGACTTCTTTTTGACGCAGATCCCGCGGATTTTTTATCCCGGTTTGTTACTATGGATGAAAGCTGGGTTCACCACCATACTCCTGAATCCAAGCAACAATCAAAACAATGGAAAAGATCCAGCTTACCCACCCCGAAGAAAGATAAGGTCGTTTTGTCGACTAACAAAGTCATGGCTTCGGTATTCTGGGATGCAAAGGGAATTATTTTTGTGGATTATTTACCAAAAGGCGAAACTATAAATTCCAGTTATTATTCTAACCTTTAACGAACCCTTCGCGAAAAAAATCAAAAACGGCCGAGTATGTTGCGTAAGTAGGAAAGTTTTGTTCCATCAAGACCACGCGCGGAATCAATGGCTGAATTCCTAATTGTGTTTGTTACCCTTCGAGTTGTTACCCCACCCACCTTATTCGCCGGATTAAGCCCCATCGGATTATCATTTGTTTCCAAATTAAAAAAAAAACATTTAGGTGGATCGAAGTTTTCAACTAAAGAAAAGGCATTTATTTATTTATTGATTCACCAACATTTGTTTACACTATTAAATTGTATTACATGAAAAACTATAAATAATTGTTTTAAGCTAGGCGTAACAAACACTTATAGGCGAAAACATCATGCTATAACAATAGATAAATAAATAAATAAATAAATAAATATCCTCAGACATTCACACCTATCAACTAGTCCCATTTTAAGCAACTCAATGCTGCTTGTGTTACGGATACTAGATGACGGACAAATATATTAAATAGATAAATACATATTTATATCCTGAATATATATACATATATATAAACATCCAAGACTGGAGAACAAATGTCTGAAAATTCATCACCCAAACACTTGCCTCCACTGGGGATCGAACCCAGGACCTCTCGAGATGGCGACGCCTTTAGACCGGCATACAGACCACTCGACCACGGAGGTCGTCGACAATAGATAATAATTAACATAAGATTAAATTAAGACTAACAGAAAAACAAAATCAAGGATAAGGACAATCAGGTATCAGTGTCCTTAACATAAAGCGGAGCTTGTTGGGTGAGTCGGCATGCACATCCAAATAGGCACTGTACTCGTTCACCAATCTACTCATTCTGGCTATGGGGGAGTTTGAACCACTCACTCTTTTGCGAATAGGAGGACTGAGAGGAGTTATTCTACCTCGTGGGTACCTTCTGGGAATGCGCAAATTAAACTTTTCCAGTAACCGAAGACAGTCAATTGTATGATTAAAAATGTTGGATACAAAAATTAGGTCACAAATTGTTCTGCGTTTATCTAGAAAATCAACCTTAAGGTAGTCAAGTTGACTTCTATAAGATCGTACGAGACCTTGCGTACGAGAGTATTGTATAAAAGAATTTTAGTTTTGCTGTTACGTAAGCCTTTAGAATTTCTAATTACAAACCCTAACATTCTAGACGCACGGCTGGCAATATTCTTTACATGGGGAACAAAGGTATACTCGTATATATGCTGTAAATGGTTATTTTGAAGACCTTCCGGAATCATTTTTTTTTTGAAGGTATAAATAAGTTGCAGTTCAGATGGAAGAAGTGCATTGAACTAGATGGTGACTATGGATAAAAATAAAAAATAATTTACACCTTCATTTCTCTGATTTTCATGATCAGGCTACGAACTTTTGGATTTACCAAAAGTTCTACGGATCAAAAAACTCACCCTTAATGCACATTTTGGTATCATACGTTTAAGCCATTGGTATTTTTTTAACCTTTCGGTTAACTTGACTATGGTTAAAAAAAATAGGTCCTAAGCGTCAACGTTTTAATTACTAAGAAATATTGTTTCCCGAAAATGGATAGCCTTCTTCGCAGATGTAAGGTTAATCAATAAAAAATATTCTTTTTTTATGATACAAATTCACAACCCGTATAGAGGTGTATATAGGTATTATATCGATAGAGCACATTCCTCCTGCTTAGCGACTCAATGGCCACAAAACGAGACACAAAAAAAAACATAGGTATTTTGTTCGCGATCGCCGGCGCTTGCGTGTCCCTCAAGTGGTTAAGAATCTTTCTGATGCTTTATATATTTCTAAGTCCCACGGGAGCTGTACTGATAGAGTTTAGTTACGCAGCCTCATTTTTAATTTTTCTCCAAAAGGACAGATTGTAACAGAAATAACATATATAAGTGCACTCCTAAGGTGAGTGAGGTTATTAACGGCCCCAGTCTGGTGATGTGTGCTTGTGTGAGTGTAGACTGTAGAGTGTAGACACCACACAGCTGCACTGTCACAAAACAGATATGTGCAGAAGGCAATTCCATGCATGAACTTTACTTTTAATGCCTAAGCTCGGGGGTCGCAATAGTGTGACATTGACTTATACAAAAAAAAACTGTCGTGCTAATAGTCCCTTCTCGTATTTACATGTCGACACTATAAATAAAAATAAAAATATAAATAATTTTATTGAAATCATATAAATCAACTGATAACTAGCGGCAGCGGAAGCCGAGTTGGGACGGAAGGGGCACTACTCGTTCAGGAGGCCGCGAGAATCGCGGGTTCGGGTTACTAATTTATTTATTTATTTATTCTAAGAATACAACTACTTTTCATGGCAATTTTAATCCACTTTTACTGGCAACAGTTATCACAGATCACATCACTCGGGAAATTCCCTGACTCATCTCGCTCGTGTGCTTCGATTTACCTACCGTCATGTTCAGTACCAAATAAACCAGTTGCTACATGTCATTTTCGCACAAAAAAACGGTGTTTTATCTTCGGCCTTCTCCTAGATCGATTTATCAAAATGTATGTGCCTTTATGAAAGATGTACGCTCAAAAGTATAGAATAGAGCGGGAACGACAAGAAGAGTTTAAAAAGTACCTATAATAAACGATTGAGTTAAAAAAAAAATTATTAGCCCACATTATATCTAAAAAAAAATGTAAAATTTTAGCGACTTCTAGCGGTTTTTAACATATATAGTTTCTTTTTCCAATATCTAGCGACTTTTTCAAGTAGGTTTAGCGAGTTTGTTTTTTCTAAACGGCAACACTGGTGAAAATTCTTTTTCATAATTTCTCCAGACGACTCGGTGGTGAACGGGCAGTTTCTAATAATTGTGAAAAGTGATTTTTGTTTATCTTACGTCATCTCAAAACGATACGTCTTCATTTATGTTCTTAGTGGAATAATTTATTTGAAAGCCAGTGCTTTTTTTCATTATGAATATGGAGTCGGATACGCCGCCTTTAAACTCGAGTAAGTGAGCCTACATATTTTGAATGTCGAAAAGTTCATAAACATTACTAAATATTTCTTCTGAAACTGAAAATAATTATTATCGTTGAATGTTCTTTCTATGTTATTTTTTATATTTAGTAATGTGACTCTACAACTGAAAATTATAACCTACCTAATTATGGGCTGAGATAAAACTGTAATTTAATCCAATAATAATAATAGATGGTTTAATCTAAATTAAAATTTTTATTAAGTACCTAGTAATGGTTTTATAAATAAAATATATAAATACCTGTAGATATTTAAATAATTTTAAACATATCAATGTGTTTAGGTAGTACAAATACTATGATGCAATTCACTGTTCACGAAATAAATTTACCGATACAGTAGTCATCAAAGAAGAGTAAAATATCTCTTTTAGCCAGTTGCCTGGTGTTAAAATTGACCAATGATACGTTGAAGTCAAATACTCAGCTTGACCAATAGTCAAATTTTCAGCTATTAGTTAGATAATCACGAACAATGGATGCTGCATTAAGTAAGATGGCGGCTGGCGGAACGGCTGATGTATGTTGTCAGTGGAACGTATAATCCTGCGCAATAGTGCGCAAGCGTCTAAGGCTTAAAAGATAAGAATCGATTGGAATTTTACGATTTACTTTAAAAATCGGATTGCAAGGGAAAAGTTATTTTAAGCAAACCCTTGCATTTCATGGGAAAGTGCGAAAAAATTTAGTCTGTCGTATTGTACTAAGAACGACGAAGTCACATGGCTAACCATGCATTACTATCTAAACTTAATGTATACCTCCGTGGTCGAGTGGTCTGTACGCCGGTCTCAAGGCGTCTCCAAAAGTTTGTATTAAAATAAAATTTATACTAAAACTAGCCTTTGCCTACGACTTTGTCCGCGTAGAATAGTTACTATGAGATAATGTGATGGTATGTAGCCTATAGCCTTCCTCAATAAATAGGCTATTCAAGACCAAAAGATTTTTCAAATTGGAATATTAAAATATTTTAACATTCAGCCACATGGCACCTGTTTCTATGGGAATATTGGGATAAAAGGTAACCTTTGTCCTTTCTCAGGCTCTAGACTATCTGTGTACCAAATTTCGGTTAAATTGGTTCAGTAGTTTTGACGTGAAAGCGAGACAGACAGAGTTACTTTCTCATTTATAATATTAGTATGGATTTAATATGTTATTGATATGTCCCAGGCAATTTGTATAAGCGGCAGAATAATAATTTCCTGCGACTAACATAATACACGACAATGTGTGTGTACACGCGACAATTATGTTTCATGCCATACTGTCTCCTATCGCAGGTGGGCTGGTAGAGATTTCTTTAGGAATAAGCCACACCCTTTGTACTTTCTATTTTATTTATGTGTTGTTTCTGTTTAATTGTTGTGTACAATAAACTATTAAATAAATAATAAATGATACCTACGACTAAATCACAAAACTGAGTTACGAGCATTAGGTACCAAAAATTTAAACAGCAAAGGTTACCTTCATAAATGTAACTGTTAAGTATGAATCAAATCAACGTAATCTTGAACAGGAATATGTACTTATATAAAATCTTATACTTTAATGGAAGGTAATAAAAACACCCCACTGCAATATTAGCCGGTACTGATTGGATTGAATATTTGCGAGTGTATATCATTGCATTATGTATACATTATAATATACGTTATCATAATTATAATATTTGAAATAAATATATATTCATTGATATATTATGTTGCTGTGCACCCAGAATACCCTTTAACTCGACAAATCTGCGAATCCATCAAATGTTGTCTAAAAAAACACCCTAAAGTGATAAGACCGTCTACCTACGTCTACCGACCGTATTACTTTGGTACTTTCTTAATAAATTTAAATCTTATTCGTTAATTAACTACTCAATGGTTAGAAAACGAGACCAAAAGGAACGTTTATTGTTTGCGAACACCGGTGCTCGCGGTGACCGCCAAAGGGTTAAAAAAAGAATGTGTATGTAAACATTATTAATATTAAAACAGTTATTATTACATTGTTAAAATTCTTCTTACTACACGTCGGATTCGCAATTTCCAATAACATTTATATTTAGAAAACCAAAGTATGCTATGCATAGGAACCCAAACATTGCCACATTGCTACTAATTAATATTAAACTTCGAACGCATCAAAATTATCAGTCATAAAAACAGTTTCCTTCTTGTATCGTGTTTGTATAATAATATAGTTTCCACAAATGTTTCGTATCTTCCGTGAAGGTTATCGTGTGCAATACCTGATAATTTATGGGATAAGAGGACAATGGCAGAAGCTACTCACATATCACCTTCCCAAGCCGGCACGGGCTGCGGGATTACACACAGACCCAGTAGAAGACAAAACTTCAAGCGTTGCATATCGATGACTCACGCGCAGCTGTCAAGTGACAGAAGCTGCTTGATTATTACACGTTAAGGCACATCGTTACCGTATTTGTTACGTTTATGGTAAGGCTAGTAAACGTATCACACTTTCATACTGATAGACACAGTTTTCACAAAATTAAAAGGCCACTATAGAAGTGTAGCGTGAAACATCCAGTTTGTTTGGAACTATTTGGAAGTGAAGATTCACAACGCGGTTTGATCACGCGGGGCGCGTGTGTCGCCTCGGACGCACGTGCTGCGTCTATTCTGGGCGGGCGGGCCACGGGCGGCATCGAGCGAGGGAACTAGGCCAGGCGACCCGCCGTCGTCTGCCGCTCGCACCGATCACGCCGCCGCCGCGAGCTAACTTCACGATGCTCGCAACCCACCACACCAATTTGCGCAACATTTACCTAAGTAATGGACTTTTGAATTCGCTTACCTACAGCTTTACTGCTTTTTATTACGTCACCTTTATGGAATCCCGTGAAATAAAACAACTTTGTTACTTTTAACCAGTACCCGCTCGGTCTATTAAACTTTACGCATTTATTAGAGAATATGACAGTTTTATTAAGATTCATTAAGCAAGAAAAGATTCCATTGATGCATATTATCAACACAGTTTTTAGCAATAGTATAGCAAGTCACGAGGAACGTCATTCCTTGAACAATTTTTTTCTCAATTTCAAAACAAGGTATTTATAATTCTTTAGGATAATGTACTAAACTATAAAATTTTATATAATTGTATTATTTTGTCAATATTACAGTAAATATATGTATTTTTAATTGGCAATAGATAAAACTCGTAGTGCAATTTTTAAAAACTAAATGATGTTTTTTACCTTTACAAGGTAACGTTATAAAGTACACAAAAAAAGGTAAAAAAATATCTAGTTTACTTATCTTTACATACACATATAAATGTTCATAGAGATATAATAATATACCAATACGGACATTTAAATAAAACTCCAAGACTGTTAAGCAAATGCCAATACAAAATTTATATAGATTAACCCAAGCATTTTATCCCGGGAATCGAACCCTGAACCAAAAGTTTCAAATTTTATTTATTATCGAAGCACTGTTAAGAAAATTAACTGTCCATGAATATAAACCCTTATTTAATGGAATCGCATAAATTCTTCAGTCTCGCTCGACCATTATTAGATTCGAGGATCTTCGCTGCGTTCATTTAGAATAGATATTATCTCGTAGTACCAGCGTGAGTCCATAACTTAATAAATATTAAACAGGGCACATCGCCCATTTGCCACGAAAGCTTCTGAATATTTTTCAGAGCATTTCGATGCGACGAACATTGGTGTGCTTGTGAGTCAGGAAATTTTTTGATGTGATTTGAATGGGCATGTGGGTAGAGTAAGCATGAGATATAAGAAAGTGTTTGATGGTTGAGGCTTTAAAAAACGGAATGTTGACGGGCAAACCATATTACAGCAAGCAAGTGCCTTTGACTCTGCAGTCGTTAAAACATTCTTTTCAATAAATAATTATCTTTTGATAAGTTGTAAAAAGTGTCTGTCATCTATTTTTTGTTACGGACTGGCAGACTTCGGGCGATTTCGACTAAAATTCGATTAGTGACACAGGTGTAGTATTTTACTTTTTTCTTCACGGCGCGTCCTTACTTACCGAAGTACAACGCAGCCCTCAAATCGATTACTGCTGATTAATGAGACTGCAAGGTGATTCCTGGAGTGGCTTTGGTTTCCCAACGCAGACTCCTTGTGATTGCGGTGAAACATCTTGTTAGGAACTCCTCAACCAAGGTTAAACCTCAACCAAAAAGTAGATGGTATTTGCTACAGAATGGAGATTATGCCAAGAAAAGAATGAAAGCGATTAGTAAAATAGACGCCATAGATTCAATGGAAGGAAAATCAGTGAACGATTATTGGAATATACTCGTAAAGACGAAGCAAAGAACGTGTGGGAGAAACAAAAGGGCAGGGTGTAGTTAAAAAGATAATTTGTGGCGAAATTAGTTTTTACAAGAAGCTGTAAACAAAATACAAATATTTCCAAACGTAATTTATAATTTTTACATGTTATATTACATACATACTATGCACGTATAGAACAACTGATAGATTTTTTTAATATATTTTTTTTTTACCTTTAATTTTTTTCCTTCTTTGAGTATTATTACTTAAATTGAATTTTTAATAACAAAAGAATTTGAATAAGGATCCCTTTAGGTGAAGAAGTTCCAAAATAAATTCACAAACGATAAACTTATAATTTCTAAGGTTTGTTAGTCTTGACCAGTGACTTTGAATACATCAAAGGAATTTATATCTAACTCCGTAGAAAGGTATTATATCTGCGTAAAGGTTTAGGAGTATTAAAGAAGGTCATTTTAAGGCAACAAATTTATGTAAAATAATAAAATATTTACATTTTAAAATGATTCTTTAATTTTTAATTTATATTTACCTATTTTGTTCAATAAATAGTGTAGTTTCGTTAAATTTGAAGTTATATAAATATTAGTATTAATTACACAGTAGATTTTGAGGCATATAAATAAATATCCTCAGACATTCACACCTATCAACTAGTCCCATTTTAAGCAACTAAATGCTGCTTGTGTTACGGATACTAGATGACGGACAAATATATTTAATAGATAAATAAATATAATTATTATTCAGAATATATAATATAATACATATATAATGAACATCCAAGACTGGAGAACAAATGTCTGAAAATTCATCACCCAAACACTTGCCTCCTCTGGGGATCGAACCCAGGACCTCTCGAGATAGCGACGCCTTGAGACCGGCGTACAGACCTCTTCACTCTACTCCACACGTATATTAATACCATTTTTTTGTTTTTTTTTTATAAAATGCTCAACAACACATACTAGCCCTAGCCACCCTCACCTTGCCGGCCCAAAAAATGCTTTTTCCATTATAATAATTAAATGTAGTTTTGTATTTATTTCATCATAGGGCACGTAATTATAATTAAGAACATAATAATTACGTGCACTATGACGAAATACAAGTAGATACAAAAAAGAAAAAAGTTGAAAAATTATATTTCAAAATGAGTCACTTACAGTGTCTGCGAGTAATATGAGCTGCTTTTATGACTAGTTTCTCCTTGATGTTACGATAACTAAGCAGAAATGCTAGTCAAAATAAAAAATGGCACTTTACTTCTAAAGGCTACCATTTCAATAGCTTAAATGTGGCCAGCAAACTTCTAGAACAACATAGTCGTGGAGGCGGTAATTCCGCGCACTGTATTCCGATCTAAATTGTACTAAAAACGGTTCTCGCGCATTCAAGGTCATTATTCAAGATGCCGGGAATAGTACTTCTGAGATTGAATAAAATTAAAATAACTATACTGTGTTATAAAAAATCGCTTATTGCAAACATGATCCGACTCTACACCAGGACTGGTTAATCTCAAAGTAACAGATTGTTAACTTGTTAATTTTCCGTATTTTTTTATACTGCCAGTGCATAATTACTGACTAGGTGAGCCTACCACATAGAGACGTAATCATATAAGATGAACAATGGTGTTAGCAGCTCTGCCTTCTCGTACATAATGTATGTATATGTACATTATCAATAGATGACGCAGAGATCGGACATAACATAACTTCGACGTTTAAAATCCAATGACGAAATATTTCTGTCTATTGCTTTTTGCACATGACGTATCTTAGTGTTGCAACGGGTGCGCGCACTAAAAAGAGCAAAAAAATACCCGGTGGGAAGTGGAAGTTGAAGGGTGGGGCAACCTAAATGGGGGTGCGACTACGGGTGACCTTGACCTTTGACCTCGTCCTTTCACCTTGACCTCGAGGACCTTTGACTCTGAAACCTATAACTTGACCACTATAAAGTGACCCCTGACTTTGGCGCTGATGACCTCATACCTTGAGCCCCTTGCCCCTTGCGCCCTTAAGTCACTTCTGGCACTCGCCGACCGCTGCCGCGGCACGCTGGCTTCGCTCGCTCGGCTCGTGCGCTGGGTTTATGTCAACCTAACCCGCTCTTCGCTTTGCTTCTCGCACCTATCTATTCGACTTTTGACCAAAATTTCCTAAGTCCCAGTCGCCTTAATAGCTTTAGTTATTACCCTCCAGCTCTGCAGAGGATTATTTTAGAGCAATATGTGCTACATAAAAAATGTCCTCTTGAACTGCCACATCCAACGAAATGATAAAAAATAGGTGTGATGCGGGTAGAAATTTTTGACCAAAAAATTTTTAAGTCCCGTGCTTTGCTACACTCCAACCGGTATCTTTATTTATTGAACTTTTGTCGCTATTCATAGTATTGAATAAAATGTAAAGATTAAGTGAAATTATATGGATCATACCATTAAACCGTGGAGGCGCGAGGCCAGGGTGGGCGAGGCCGGCGCCGGCCTGGCGCGCCCGCCGCCCTCAGCTGCGAATAACAACACAGACCTATATTGTATAGTATATAATCTCTGATTACACCTACTACATCTTTCACTTAATCAATAAAGTTTTGTTAAGCCGAACTCGATAAAACTCGAAACTAAAAACTTACTAAGAAAAGTACAAAGTTATAACATTATGAAGAGCGCATCATCGTCGTCGACTTGAGTTATATGTTTTAATTTTAATATAAATTTTTTATGAACTTCAGTCTCGACTCAATGAGTTTACCATAGTTCACTTTATGTGAACAAACATTTGAAACTCGGTTTATACTTGGGCAAAATTTTGTAACGGACAAATGTATTTGTCATAGATAATGCGATCGGGGTCAAGGACTTTACGTAGCTTCAGAAATAACATTTATTTCCGAGCCTCATACAAAGTAAAGTAATATCATAAATTAATGTACCAGATAAAAAAGTTCATATTATCTGTTCAAAACATTGGTTGAGAAAAGTTACATTACATAATATATAATCACGCCTTTTGCCCGAAGGGGTAGACAGAGGTATTAAACACCCACATTTCGCCAGATATGTTAGGTCCCCATGTAACAGGTGGCGAGCCTGTTGCCATGCACCGGACACATTGTGAGGCAAGCGATATTCACAATGAACCTAAGTTTTATTCAAACTTAGTTGTAAAGGCGGTGGGATCGAACCCGCGATTTGCATTACATAAAGTTACATTTGCTCTTTATTAAAAATGTGCTGATTTTTTTCGGTAGTAATTAAAAACTCTGTATTTAAACGGACCTACCAATTGCTATTTTGATTGCATTGTCATTCTAAAAACTTTTAGTCATGTTCATCCATATTTTCAATATTTAAACGAAATTTTATCTTATTATTTTTATTCAATGCTTTTTTTGATAACTAACATATTGTTTTTGGGATACTCAAGGCGGAGTTCAACCACGCACAAACTACAGTTTAAAAATTACAGAGCAAGCATACCATGCTTAGTTTCTTTAAAGTTAGTCAATTAACAAGAGAAAAAACAAGTAAACGCATTTAATTATTCTACATTAACTTATACCTATTATTTTTTACGTGATCTGACTTATTAGTACAAATTTCCAAATTTATACATTTGTAGAAGATAAGATAAGACAAATACTGAACTCTATTTATTTAACAAAATAACTTAGATGGATAAAATACGAAAAAAACCTCTTTAAGTAAGTGTTGACAGATTATTATTATTTATTTACTATAAATAATACAATATTTATTATAGTGGTTGCTGCTTGCAAATGTTTAAAAATTTAAAACTTCAACACTCTTATGTGAGGAGATTATAAGCGTCGTGTAAAGTCATGAAATTAAAATTCATTACTTTTAATAGTAAAAGTAATGAATTTTAATTCTTACGTACTAACTTAGGAAAAAAAGTCGGGTTATTTTTCTCCCTTATGTCCATCTGCGCGATCGTAAGTTAGCGCATAACCCAGGCTTTAGCAAATATAGGGGATATTTGCCCCTGGTATAGGTGCTAACTCAAACGCGCAAATGGGCCTTAGTGTTTTGTCTGCTACTATTAATTCTCAGATCATTCTTAAAATTATTACCTCTTCTATAAATAGATATGTTTATGTAGCTGTTATGTTTTCTTTTGATATTTATTTATAAGTTTAATATGTAAAATAAGTATCTTTTAACTGCCTCCCGAAAACACCATTTGATCTGCATTAGCATAAAAACTAAATATTTTTTAGGAAATGTGATATCACACTTATTACTGCTTGTTTAATGATACAATACATGCTAAATATTATTATCTCTGGTATTGTGGTTGTCATGAAAACTGAAATTTACATGAAATTTTGTACAAAAAATGCAGACCTATGAAATTAAAGGCTAGAACCTAATATTTTTTACAAAGTTCTTACTATTTGTTGTGTATGTATATTTATAGAGATAAAAACTTGCAACTCCGTTTGATTAAAAAAAAATTATCAAAGATTCCAGAAATATATTTTTTCCAAAACCAAAATACGTTTCCGTCATATACCTCATTACCCGTTATGTGCTCAATAAACCGCTGAACGCAATGAATTCTTTTAGTTTCACTATTTACGAACATTATTGAAATTGACTGACCCACCAAAGTAGAAACTTCAGTTTCGAAATAACTTTTAAATCACAAACGTCAAGACGTCGAAAAAAATGGAGACTAATTAAAAACGTATAAATCATCAACCTTTTGATACGCGATTGGCCGAACCCGGCAAACTCTTAATGGGGGGCGTGGACAGATGATGGAAACACGTGGTTTTAGAGAAAATCTCATAATATACTTTAGTGCATATCTTTTAGAATGGGTATAAGAGACATAGAGTGAAGAACTATAAAAGATGACATGACATGTAAAATCAAAAATAAAATAAACTAATAAAAAATCTTTAAACGAGGTCATTAACTTCATATTTCGACATACCTGCAACTAATATTTCCGATTTGATTCCCATATCAGGACAAAAAACCTAATATATTCTTTCTGAGAATTTTATTTATCACAATGGGTGCCATAATATTAATGTGACATAATATTTCCAATAGGATAAGGATAAGCCAATCGATTATGAGCCAGTTTTAGGGGCTGTCCGTGTCACATCTGATATCGTATACACTGCTACCCTCCACATGTACCATGGAGGAGTTAATTTGGGCAGCACCAAGAGCTGAAGCCGTCGTCGAATACTGGCTTCATGATATTTAAGCCATTGACACGAAGAAGAAGAAGGGCTGTGATTCTTAAAATATATTCTGTTTCTATTTGATTTAAGTAATATTACCCGGCATTGTATTCGATGCATGGCAATAGGCTCACCTTCTGTTAAGGACTTAAATATAATAGGTAAAAAGTGGGTGTTATCACATCTGCCTACTACTCACTCTCTTCACGCGTGATCCGCGTGATAGTGTGTTTGTATTAAGTATACGTTTCCAAATCTTTATCGTTTTGTTTATTTTAGGAAATTCACTACAAATTTAATGTGTCCACTAGATTTTCATCTCTTTTACTCTCTAGGTACTCGAGCGAGTGCTCCCGATTTCACTAAGCACCTTTGCAAATCAAGATTAGCTTAACGAAACTGAATATAACTTTAATTTTATTGGACTCACCTCTAGAATTTTGACAAAAAATGGAGAATCATTCTGCACAACGATATTCATTTTTTGATGCACAGTCACAAAATTACAAATCACAAACCACGAATATTCAAGAGCACTCACGAGAACGCGCGATAAATAACTGACTTGATGCAAAGTTTAAACACCTTATCAAATTTAATCTCTTATTATTACATTACTTTATCACTGCAAAGAACCGGAGGAAATATTTAATATAAAATTTATTCAATAGACAAACATTTCGGGAATAGTTTAGTACAATTCGGGAACGGCCAAACCGATTTCCTTAATATTAGTTTGCAAATAGTTTTATATAATTATTATTACAGCTAAACAACGTAGGTACGTACTGACAGGTATTTGTGTAGCCCAGTTGTGCAAATACCACGGACTTTATTGTCATCAATAAATTTGATTGTGGTTCATCAATTAACATTTCAAGAAACGGTCAGAAAACGAGATTCAATATAAAATCGTTCATTGCTCCCGAACACCGATGCTCGATTGACCATCTTGACCCTCCACGAGTTAATGGGTTCTTATGTATTTACTGAAATAATAATAAATGAATCTAAAGAAGGAACGCACTTTATGAATAAGGAAATGGCTAGCAAAGTAGTAAGAGTTGATATGACGAGTGGCAGAGAGAGGAAGAGTAAGTATGTGTGTGTGTGTGTGTGTGTGTGTGTGTGTGTGTGTGAGAGAGAGAGAGAGAGAGAGAGAGAGAGAGAGAGAGAGAGAGTGGGTGATGATAGCCTCAAAATATTTTAAATTTAAATCGACGGTGGAAAGGTAAAGATTCTAAAGCGACTTACACTCTGTGATGAAAAACTAAAGTATTGTTTGCATGGCATCATAATTAAAGCTAACGAAACTTTAAAGATCTTTTCAAACAAACAACCATAATATGTATTGAGGAACCGTGGAGTCGATAACAATGGCTTAAAAAAATTTTTAACCCTCATACATAACGTCATCATCTAAATAATATATACCTATTATAAAAATGTTACTAATGTTTGAGATTCATACTGTTATTATTAGATTGTAAGCATTTACTGAAGACTCATTAGCCCTTATGCAAGATTTAGTTTTGTTGTAATAATGAAGTGTTTCATTTTATAACATTGTTCCTCTTTAAAATTGCTGTGTCTTACAAAGTTCTTATTAATACATACATATTGTCAGCTCCAATTTACTTAAGGAATGCAATCAATGATTTGACTTAGACTTGACTTAACCGGGAATCGAACCTGGTCAAAATAATTGTTGTAATTGTTGGTTGTCCATTCGGATAAATCATTCTGTTAATAAAATGAAAACTCAGAATGAAAATGAAATGATAGATTTAGTATAAAGATTGCTACAAATTGAAAACCTCCTTTTTTGAAGTCGGTTATAAATATTATAGGTATTAACTTCTTGAGGGTAAGCGCGAACACTGGTGTTCGCAAATAATAGATGTTTCTATTGTGTCTAGTTTAACGATTGCGACGCTACAAGGCTTAGACTGCACAAGTAGCGCCATCTAGGTTTCATTGTACAATCTTTGTGTAATAATTGTGTGTAATGCGTTATCAATAGCACAATGAAACTAACATCAGCTTTAAGATGGCGCTACTTGCGTCATAAACCTCAGACTACGTTTAATTAGAGGTTCTTGGTCCGAGATATAAACAAATTGCTACAATATTTCCTAAAATTTTATTCTAATTACCCTCAAGTATTTTAATCGCCTGTCTATTTACCATGCAAAATTACCCAAGCACTTCCAAAATTTAATAATAGCAATCAAACATCAGCAAACATAATTTATAAATTTAAACAAGGTATCCAATGTTTATCCTGTTATAGTTTATAATATAGTACGTCTCAATCCAAGTTGCCAAAAAGGTAAACAAAAAAGCCGACTTACCGAATTTGTTATTCAATAATCACACTTTTTACATGAACATTGGCACGTAAATATTTTTCAGGGGTTATTGCGATATAAGAACATAACATCACGCCTCTATCCCCGAAGGGGTAGGCAGGGGTGTTTACACCCACATGTCGCCGGATGTGTTAGGTCCCATGTGGTGGCGAGCCTGTTGCCATGCACCGGGCACAATGTGAGGCAAGCGACATTTACAATGAATTAAACATATTATTTATTAATTTATTTAACAGTTTATTGTACGCAATTAAACATAACACATAAAGGAGAATGGCAGAATCCTATGTTTTCAGTACCATACAAAAACTTGACGTTTCATGGAACGAATGCCCTAGTCTTGATACTCTATTTAAACCTAACAAAATATGTAATGGCAAGATATACTGAAAAGTTAGGGATAAAAAGTTGACAAAACATAAAACCTAACCTTAAAATATTTTTAAGATATACCGACATTCAAACCTTCAAAATAAAAAAAGGAGCTACTAAGCAGTGGACAATATCGTTATTTATAAAGCTGTAGGTACTTTTATTCAAATATAATATTCTAATAATATTCTTTAGATAATTAGATAGATAAGCAATTCTTAGGTTGTCAGTTTTTATAGCGCTTTAGGAAGTTATGCAACAATATTGCGTGTGTGAGTATTGGTGCGAAGGCGACGCCGGCAGGAGTTGATCAATTTTTATATTGCAACAGTTATAGGAACACAATAGTGTTTTCATTGTATATAAAATGAAAAGAAAATGTGTGTTTGTGAAGACATGTACAAAAAGGGAGGGGAAATGAAAACAAATAATACATTATGTGTCGGCGCGCGTTTAGTTTTAAATATGCAGGCAATAATAGTATCGGTGCGGGCGCGAGCCGGTAGGAGTTGAAAAAATGTTACATGTTTTTATCATTATTCCCAGCTTTGAAATCAATATTTTTGCTTGAAAATAAACAACCTTATTACAAATTTTAAATCTAATATCACACGGTTTAAAAACTTCGAGTGATTTAAAACTCAAAGAGTGGTTCCCATATCCCCATTCTGCTTTAATAGAAAGTACAAAGGGTGTGGCTTTTCCTAAAGAAATCTCTACCAGCGATAGGATATAATATGGAATGAAACATAATTTGTCGCGTGTTTACTATAAATACATTTAAATATTATATATACTTAACATATTAAAATAAAATATATTTTTGTCAGCAATATAATGATTTTGGTAGCAAAATAATTATTCGGTCAGCAGAATAATTATTTGGTCAGCAGTATAATTTATTGGGCAAACTATATCATTATTTGTGCAGCAAAATAATGAGTGGAGCAGCTAAATAATAATTTGAGCAGCAATATATATGTTACCGGAAAAGTATAAAATTAAGGAAAAGGATCAATGAAAGATCAAGAATCAATTCATTGGAAATGTATTCTGATAGGTTATTTTTTTATGACCTTTCAAAACAATACTTGTGTTATTCAAACATATTAACATTTTACAGCAGAGAAATCATTTTATTAGCTGCCCAATTAGTTATTTTTCTGAATAATTAAAAATATCTGCTGGCCATAAGTTGCTGCCCAATTGTATTTTTTGCTGACCAAAATTCGAATATTTTGCTGACCGTTTAAATAACACCCTTGCCATATTGTCAAACTAATTACACTGAATAGCAATAGTTCATTTAATTTAAATTTATTATTGTAATAAAATAATATGACGTTCTGTTGCTTGTGTGAGTGAAGAAATACTGTCAAGGAACACTAGGAAGCCTTGGAAATTAATAAGTATTTGTACAAATGTCGTCTTTTAGAATTCTGAACTAGAAGAAACGAATAAACCGTCTGTCAGTCAGTATAGTTATAGACAAAAGAGTCACTTGCCTGTCTTGAAAAAATCTATAACAATTACCTGCATAGTGGCATAGTCAACAGCTCATCCAGAAAGAATTAGCAAGTGTTATATAGATGTTGTATAAGTCACCGTGTAATTGTAAATACCGAACGATTATATTCTGTCTCGCAGGATTGTAAAATGTCCATAAATTTGTCTTTTACTTTAATAACATTATGATGATGATGGATGGTATCAGTAGACTAGTCCGATCTTAAAATAAATGTGGTCCGTAAATAAATGCTCGCAAATCATTGTAATATTTTACAATATATGCCGTTGAATGCATTCATTTAAAAAAAAACCACAGAGTTTGGGTCTTAGTTCAGTACAGTTTTTGAGAATATCTCTTGCCTCAAATTTAACCAGTCATCAGTATATATACGTCTCACTCCTGGGCACAGCTGTGCCCAGGAGTGAGGCATAATGGAATATAACATGTGTGTGTGTTTTTTATATAAAAAGTATATATAAAATTGTGAGCAGTAAGTAGGTAGCTACGTTCTTCTCCTTCTTGCCCTTTTCCCACTCTAGGTGGCGTCGGCACAACATGTCTTCTTCCATTCTCCTCTGTCACTCGTCAGCTCAGCATCCACTTCTTTTATCCTCATATCATTCTTCATGCATTCAATCCATCGCATCTTTGGTCTTCCTATAACTCTAGATCCGTCCACATCCATGCTCAGCATCCTTCTTGTAATGTGACATTCATCCCTCCTCATCACATGTCCATACCACGCTAACCTATTGCTCCTAATATTTTCTGTGACTGGCGCTACTTTCAAACTTCCTCTAATATATTCATTCCTGATCTTGTCCATTCTTGTAACTCCACACATCCATCGCAACATTCGCATCTTTGCTGAGTGCAGCTTTCTTTCATCCATCGCTTTCGTTGCCCAACATTCAGATCCATACATTACAACTGGTCTAACGACGGATTTATAGATCTTCCTCTTAAGCTTAAGGGGTAATCTAGGGTCACACGTTGCTCCTGAGACCTATCGCCATTTCATCCATCCCACATTTATTCTATTTCTTACATCCTTGTCAATATCGCCATCGTTTTGAATTAATGATCCGAAGTACCGGAAATCGGAGCAAACAGGTAGGGATACACTACCTAAGGTCATGTCCGAAAAACTGGATGCCTCCCCAAAAGGGCAGAACAAGTGCTCGGTTTTCGTCCTACTTATCCTTAAACTGACACTCTCCAGCCTACTCTGCCATTTTCCCAGCCTGCTTTGAACCTCGGATACAGTTTCTCCAACAAGAACAATGTCGTCGGCGAACAGCATACACCAAGGTGCCCCCTTTTGTATGTCTGCTGTAAGGGCATCCATAACAAGAAGAAACAGGTAAGGGCTTAAAGCCGACCCCTGGTGCAAACCTACAGCCACATTGAACTTGTCGGTTACTCCGGCTTCGGACCTTACTTGCGTGCTCGCTCTATCATACATCTTTCTTACAAGCTCTACATACTTCCAAGGTACTCCTTAACCTTTCATAGCCCACCGTAGAACCTCAAGGGGTACCCTATCGTATGCCTTTTCGAGGTCAACGAATACCATGTGCAAGTTTCGATTCGCACGTCGATATTGTTCACATACTTGCCGAAGTGCGAATATGGCGTCCGTTGTGCCTCGTCCAGGCATAAACCCAAATTGGTTCTGGCTCACCTCACTATCCTCTCTCAGTCGTCTCTCAATCACTCTCTCCCATATTTTCCTACTGTGTGACGTGAGCTTTATTCCCCTATAATTGTTGCAGTCCTGTACATCACCCTTGTTTTTGAAGACTGGCACAAGTGTGCTATTGCACCATTCTTCAGGGACCGCTTCCTCTCGCAACATTTTATTGAAGAATAAAGTCAGCCACCTCAATCCGTGTGCTTTCAGAACCTTTCATACTTCAACTGGTATACCATCTGGACCAACAGCTTTACCATTCTTTATTCTCTGCACTGCCATTCTCACTTCATCGATACTTATGTCTTTCACCATATTCATATTCGGCTCAACCCTTTCTCACACCCCATCCCAAACGTTTTCCTCACGAAATTCTAATCCTAGCTTTCTGTCGTCAATCATATGCCATTTAATCCTGGGCAGGGGCTTGTTGTTTTTCCGGAGATGCTTAACGCGACATACCACTTCGAGAAGTAGGAGCCTGTGCTGTGATACCAAGCATTCCTCTGGTATTATCTTGCAATCTTTCGTTGAACTTAATCTACTCCTCCTCAAAAGAAAATAATCAATTTGAGTGGAGTGATTTCCTCTTCTGTAGGTTACAAGGTGCTGGCTCTGCTTTTGGTAGTACGTATTAACTACAGCCATGTCGAAAGCTAAAGCAGTTTCGAGCAGAGACTCCCCTTCCCGATTTCTGCACCCATACCCCCACCCCCCATGCACTCTTTCGTATCCTTCATTCGTTCTCCCCACATGTCCATTAAAATCACCACCTATATAAATTTTTTCAGTCGTGGGTATCCCTAACACCATCTCATCAAATCCTCCCAAAATTTCTCTTTCATAGAATCCTCACATCCAGACTGTGGCGCATACACACTAATCACATTAATCACCAAATCACCAAACAATATTTTTACAACAATCATTCTATCATTCACCCTTTTAACATCAGTCACAAACTTTTTCAAATTATTATCCAGCACAACACCCACACCGTTCCTCTTTCCATCACTTCCACTATAATAAAATTTATATCCTGCTCCAATCTCTCTCGCTTTTGTTCCTTTCCATTTCGTCTCTTGCAAACATGCTACATTTATTCGTCTCCTTTCTAACACATCCGCTAACTCTCTTGCTCTACCAGTCATCGTACCTATATTCCAGCTCGCAAACCTCATTCTTACATCCTGGACTTGCGTCTTACGTTGCATCCGTCCTTGATGCAACAACCCTAGCCCACTTCCCACATCCGCAGGGTGCTGCGTCTGCGCGTCGCCTCCGGGGTACGCCCTAGCATGAGCGCACGTTCTATTATACTCTTCCATGTTGTACGAAGTTTTGGCAAAAGATTTTATGACCGGCCGCCTGCCTGACGTCAACCCTCCTTGGGAACGCTATTGTGTAAAGGGAAAGGAAAAAAAAGGATAGGAATACAGATGGAATGTCTTGGGGTTTTGGACAGAAGAAGGTGCAGTGGGATACTGCTATCATATGGGGCAGGAGTCAGGGATCATGATAGCAGTAGCTGGGGAAACCGGGGTCGCGTACCCGCATATCTACGTGTCAACTACTAAAGTATTAATAGAGTTTTAAGCTTCATTGTCAAAAGCTATTAATACTTAATAATAATAATAATAAAAGCATTTATTTATCTTCCTTACACTAACATAAACATTATAATAAAATTACAATAGTTACACAAACAAAAAAGGAAGACAAAACGGCTTATGACTCAGTGGTTGCAGATAGTCGTCAACCCCTGTTATTCTGTCATTACCTCTAAATCAATTTCTTATCACCATAATTGATGTGACATCGCGTATATTGTTCTTATTGTTGAGTTTTAACCAATGTGACAATAACCATATGTAAAAGTACCTATATTATATATACATATATATATAAAAACATGATCACAATCAGCCCTGAGACAACACAGAAGATTGCTGTTCAAGCAGCCATTTTCGACATTTGTTACGAAAGGTAGGAAGTGAGCGATTGAGCTCCTTTCGAATGGGTGGTGGTAAGTCGTTCCAAATTTTAGCTGAAGCATGCTTGAAGCAACCCCTAGTGGCACTCAATCTGGGTGTAGGCATATACAATAGAAATCCTCTATCTCTGAGGATTGGCAAATTCTTCTTAACAATAATTTTATCGTATAGGTACAATGGGCTTTTATTATTAATAAGTCTATGTAAGAAACATGCGTATTTCAATACAACACCATAGGATATGTTGAGCGTACATTTATTGATTAGATAAGGTGAAATTCTTTTCCCTTTTGGTATTTCATAACAGAATCGCATACATCCATTCTGAACCCTTTGCACTCTTTTTAGTGTTTAATACAACAAAATGATAAATAAAGAAAATGAGGATGTGGTAAATTTATCTGCCACTTCAGGAATACAATTATGATAACGCGTGATTATTATATTACGTTAAAAAATTGTTATAAAAAGCCTTAAAAAATCTCTCATTCAGACGGCATACTAGGTAACTATACTAGGACACTAGGTAACTCATTGTCAATATTCAAAAAAAATCTTTCAATGGCCGTTCTTTAACAGTACCGGTGGTGGTGGGCCTCGGTAGTACGCTAGTATCGATTCGTAAAATACCACCTGATAACAAGACGGACGGCCTCACGACTCGGGTGACCACAAAGATGGAATAAATATAACTACATCAATATTATTTATTTTTTATTTATTATCTTTTTAATCATCATGTTAAATGGCTCAAAACACCTAAATATTACTGATAAGAATTGAATCTACCTGTGTAGCTTTGGGCCCTTGGATTATAGTGTACCAACTTGGAATATGCAATGTATTCTTTCTTGTCACAATGTTTGATTTTTTATTTTGATTAAACTTATATAATAGGTCTGTAATATAATGTCGGTCGGTAGTCAATAGTCAAATTATTTATTAACTTTTGGGTATTTTCAAGCTCTTATGGGCAGAAACCAGACTTAATAGAAAATCTGTTATTTGCGAACACCGGTGATCGCGCTGACCCTCAAGTGGTTCAATTCCTTTTTTTGTTGCGCGAACACAATATCGTTGCATTTTCAGTAAGGATGTAAGTTTTTACATAAATTAAATATAAAAATTAACTACACAGTAAATGACACAGTTGATAATATAGCTGAGGATAGTCAGATTGTAAGCTTGTTGTCAAAATGTATTTGAATTTTAGTTTTTAATATTTTCATATTTTTTTCTCTTTTGCACTGGTGTCTCTTCCCTTTCATTACTAAATCTCACACACCTGTGATGGGTTGGCTGGCAGAGATCTCTATTAGAGATAAGTCCTCCTTTGCATACTTTTGTTTATTATGACCTGTATTTATGTTTAATGAGATATAGAGAGTTAAAAAGAGTTTAATAGAATTAACTTAAAATTATATCGCTTGTCCTTTATAATATAAAGATGCATACGAATAAAAAAAACTATCGGTTTGCCCTTGCCACCCTAGTAGTGGTCGAACTGGCATACAGCGCATATGGTGGCGCATTCTGTCGACCGGCCGGCGTGCCATGCAGTAAGCCCGTAACCGCCAAGGGGCTTCAAATCAACTCTTAAATTAACATAAACTATATAAAGCGGTTCTACGCTTATTCATAACATCACAAAATGTCTCAAACTCGTGATGACTGTGCATTCATAAATCTTAACATGTGCAAGCACGTGGTGTTTTCTGGTGTCAAAACGGAATCGGGTACGTACCAATTTTTGTAGACAAAGTAATACAGGTTATGCGAAATTTCGTATTACTTTTGCAATTTCATTGCTTAAATTCATGTAAGTTAAATACCATTTCAATTAGCAGACTCAATCAGTGGAAGAAGTTTTCATTACCTTTAACAGTCATGTCGGTCCGCTTGTGTATATTTCCGTTTAAGAATATAATGAATATGAATATTATAGTTAAATATTTGTGTTTCCACTAGGAAAAATAGGTATGAAGACCAAAATTATATAGTACGTCTCAATCCAAGTTGCTAAAAAGGTAAACAAAAAAGCAGACTTACCGAATTTGTTATTCATATATAATTATAATTAACGGTAACAATTGTTGTCCGTTTCAATTGATTTCAATTACCTACAGTCATCACAAAACAGTTTAGCGATGAAATGTTGCCTTTGTTTTGTTTACCTTTTTGGCAACTTGGATTGAGACGTTCTATAGTTAGTTAAAGCTTCTAGCATATTTCTTATGGATCGTTGTATGGTCGTTGTGTCTTTGCACAATATTTCTTTTTTTAACCGACCTCAAAGGAGGAGGTTATCAAGTTGACGAAGTCTTTTGTTTTTGTTTTATGTCTGTTCCCTGATTGCTCGAAGACGCCTTGACCGATTAAAAAAACAATTCTCTCTGAAACTGGAACAATGAATGTTCTAGTTGGTCCCATTGTCATGAGGTCAGGGTCTGCTGATGGGATCCTAGAGAAATCGATGGCATCTCTGAATGTTTATATTCAGAAAAAACGGTAAACGCACTTGGAATCTCGAAAAATCAATAAAAACTTGTTTGGTACAATTAATTTAAATAAAATTGAGAAAAATATATATTTAAATTTAACAATTAATAAGGTCAGTGCCCAGTCAATAAAAAATACGGCAATACATACTTACGATTACAAAAAAAATTACAAAAAAATTATACGTATACAAAAATTTAAAAAAATCGACAAATTATATTAGCTTATCTAAGACGCGAGAGAAAAAATACACAGATAAAGACAAAACATGAATAAACAATGAATGACCAGAAAGTAATAAACTAAAGGAGCACACTAAGAAATTAACCAGTGAATCAAATCCTAAACGCTGAAGATTGAAATAGTTTGCATCAAATAAACGTTAGTTACGTAAAAAAATTCACAGCTGTCGGCTGGACACCGACTTCATAAATTGTTAAATTTAAATATATATTTTTCTCAATTTTATTAAAATTAATTATACCAACAACAGAGTTACTTACGAAGGCAGAGTTTGCTTTTGAGTGCTTTTTTGTTTAGAATTTTTTTACTACTAAGTACACATACGCTCTGTAATATATCATGTGGAGACAGCAACACAAAGTTTTTTTTCTACATATGACAGGTAAGCTCATGGCCTCCATCTCACCTGATGGTAAGTGACGATAGGAGGCGCCCTGATATGTTATTTTGCCTGAATAACCGAGGGCATAGGGTCATGCGCAACACAATTACCTATTTATAATGATTTTACAGTTATTTTCCAATGTTGTCAGTCGAGCAACTTATTTTAATATTATTTATCTATAAGAGATAACTTGAAAGTAAGTAACTTAACACTTACGAGTTACGACGAATCATTCTAATTATGAAGCCATTTGTTCGCATTGACCACTGATCGATACCAGGAGACACATTCCATGGTGTGTTAAAAACGATATTAAAACTTCATCAAATAGTTACATCTCTATTGGCCTTGACATAAACAAATAAACATGTCATCGTAATTCTTCTAGGGAATTAAATTATGTTTATTAACAGCCTTCAATACAATATGATAATGAAAACCAATTCCTTTAAAATATTTGGATTTGAGGATTTTCATATTAACATTTTACGGTTTTATATTGCAGTACAATTACATGAACTGCTGGTATTTATCACACAAACTTCTTTCCAACTAAAAGTATACATTATTTTGGCAACTTATGAACGATCTGTAATCGAACATAATAGTTTTAAATTAACCGAGTGTGCGCCATTGCTGGAAGCGAGTGTTCCGGCGTGCTTGTAGGGAGAAGCGGCGACTGATGGTGCATAGTATACTTAATGTAATCAGTATATTATTATTGATTCACCGGTAACTTATATACTCGTACCACAAGCGACTTGGCTGCAATATTTTTTTTATTTATATATACTTTATTGCACAAAATAATACAAAAACTTATGATATGACAACAAAAAGCAATTGGCGGCCTTATTGCTATACAGCAATTATCTCCTATTATTATTTTATCGCCTGGCCTGACACTAATCCTGTTTTGGACGAGACACAATTGATTGACTATTGTGGTTACAAACGTATCAAGTGATGAGATGAGTACGAGTATTATATACATTAAACCCCCTTCTGAATATCGCATCAAATCCGTTGGATAGTTAAAAATCTAATCAGACAGCGGGCAGCGGGCGGATAGACAGCGGGAAGCTTCATTGCTTTATACCATATAGTGCTTTAGTTAATGGAAAAATAAGTAAATATTATTTCAAAGAAACTATTAAAAACAAATATTTTTTTCCTGAACTACTACGAGTATAAGATTCTTTTAAATATTGGACTTAGTACGTACCTACTTGAAAAAAGATTCTCTCACTCTATAATGGAAACTGCAATGAATTCACAATGCGAGACTTAATTGATGGAATTCGAAATAGCTTCTAACTTTTCTTGTGTATCAAATTATATCAACACTAAAAAAACACTGTACCCGTTGTTAATTGTTGTAGAAGTCCCTACATAAATACAGAACGTAACATACATACATATAATCACGAATATTATCCCCTAAGGGTAAGTCAGAGACTAGGCAAAAGCACCGCATAAGCAGTCCATTGCCATAGTCAGCGCTTCACCAAGCAGTGAGTGCACTCAGCGTGACAGCTGGAGAGCCCGTCGCCGCTATAAGCTATTAGATGGTTGTTCAGTTCTAAGTCCATTAGTCGCCTTTTACGACATCCAAGTGAAAGATGGGTTGGTAGTACAGAACGAGCCTCAAGGTAATTATATAAATATTTTTCTTAATGTATTAGTGATATCTACCAGTAGTGACTACCTACTACCAACTAGTGACCAGCCAAACTGGCGCATACTGGACCGCTAGTATATATCGTATTGTACTCGATTTTTTGTAATTAATTAAATATTTTAAAATTTTTATCTTATTGTTATAGAACATTATTATATTATTATGATATATTAGAACATTATTTATGACATTATACAATTGATATTATACTTTATTTTGTCCAGTTTGCAAATGCAATTAAATTATTATACAGGTACACAACACAATTCTCCTCAAATGAAAGGTAGCAATCAAATAGGTTTATCACAGTCTACTGCTACCGCCACACTTCTACGTAGAATCAATAAAATTGTTGCCTTATCATAATCTTATTCCTCAGGTCCTATGATAACTCCATACTTTTGTATGATGTCCCCTATATGACATAATAGTTTCCTACGGCTTATTTTAAACTGTGTCTAAGAGGAATTAATATTAATCGAGAGCGGTGCGTATCGACGTCCCTGGTGCGACGGCAGTGGGCCGGCACCGCGCGCACATGCGCACGTATCGGATGCAGCGTCGCACAATAACATCGCGAAATACGAATCAAACGCATTCTTTTCGTTCAAAAACATTGCGATGACAAACGAACCTGTGGCCATTTGATCTAGAGACGGCGCATGCATTAGCCATTGAAGCCGTTTCGCCGCGGCTTCCCAGCTTTCCGGCAAAAATGAAGTTCCCCAAATTTGATTTATGTAAGTACCAATAGGCTACATTTCTTTTATACAACCATCAATTAATTGCAATCAAATGTAAGCTTTTAACACATATAAATGATTTACTTAGATGTTTAATTATTTCCTGTTTACTGTCGTTTTGCAGTATACACTCAAATGTCTTTTTAATCTTGAAAGACTTGCAAACCATTAACACAATCGGTGATTAAAACCTATTATACTGAGTATGGGAGCGGGTAACAGAATCAGATGCTTGAATAAAACAAAATTTCAGTATTAATTGTTGAAGTAGATCCTAAATAGTAATAAAACATCAATTTATAAATGTTTTATGCATATATAATATATGTGATATCAAAGTGTTTATAAAATTATGCCGGTCAAATTATGCCGTAAAAAAGATTAAAATTACATAAGATACGTACGCCTTTATCCCTAAAGGGGTATAATGCAGTGGTGTTATACCCATATTTAGCTCCATATTAGCGGAGTAAGCCTGTTGCTATGCACCGGGCCCAAAGTGAGGCAAGCGAAAATCTTAACAAGATTTAGATAAGACTAGTAAACTTTCCAAGAATCATAAATTTTAAGGGTGGACTAAAATTGGACTAAAAACCTCCGAATTTCTTAGTTAATGGAATGTTTTATTCAAAGTTAGCTTGAAAAATACCTGAATCTCAACAAATTGAAGACAAAGTTTTCATCTCAACAACTTAGTACGAAAGTAAGCACGGAAAATTTATTTCCTCATCTACAGAAAGTATAATTAGGAAAGCCTAAATTATGGAAACTTCTTTAATTACTTTGCTGTAAAATTTCTACTGCTATCTCAGAGACTAATTTAATGTTCATTTAATGCTATTAGTCTCAAATTTTTATTTTCAAACGATATAGAAAACCTTATACATCTTTTCTTCTTCTTATGCTCGCTTCACACGGTCGGTGATATTGGCAGACCGACGCAGATTTATGGCGTCTGGCCGACGACTCCAGACAGAGACGGATCGCGGACATATTACGCGCCACGCGCACGAGGCCATTCCAACGGTGGTCAAGCCATCTCGTCATTCCACAATGCAATGTGACATCACTAATGATGTGCCAACTCGGAAAACCAATCTCGAGTTAAAATTCGCGTTACTCGAGTTGCACAACTGGAGTTAGCAGGAAGAAACTGATTCCCGCTCCCTTTTCCCTGTCTCCTTCTGCAAGAGCTGGTTATTGGTTACCTTATTCTCTTGCTGCCAACCATTGCTCCCACCAAGAAGTTTGGCAGCGAGAGGAGGTATGCTACTGCTCGTGTGGCTCTCCATGAGGAAGGCGTTTGCCCAGCAGTGGAACATTATATAGGCTGAGGACAAGAAAGTGTTAGACACGTTTCACCTGACACCCGGGACAACTATTAGGTCCTTACCTATGAAATTGGTGTTTTGTATGGAGATTTTGGGGATGTCTGCATTTTCCATACTAACATTTTTTCAGTTTTCTTCACAACGACAAATCCAAAGATAATAATATTTGGCGTGTATCATAAGACAACCTTAAGCGATATGTGTGATATCAAACTTTATAAAAATTATTTATCGTTTTTAAGTGAATGCAAATCAAATGATGTATTCGGGAGGCACTTAAAAAGAGTTGTTTCCGTGTCCAATTTTAACACAATTAAACTTACAACAATTTATCAAAATTAATCAAAAGAGCTCAGAAATATGGTCTTTTTTAAGAGGAGGTAATTATTTTTTAAGAATACTCTGAAACTTGATAGATACAGACAAAATACTAAGAGAGAAAAAAAACACCAATTTCATAGGTAAGGACCCAATATATAGCTACAGGGAAGTAATTAATTTGGCAGCGATTTAATTATTTGGTTAGCAACAAAAAGGTCAGCTGAAAAATCTTTTGGGCCGCAAACAAATATTTTATCAGCAATATAATTATTTGGACGACAAAATAATTATTTGGGCAGCAATATATATGTTACAATACATTTATAAAATCTAGGTAAAGAATCACTGAAGGATCAAGGATCAATTCCTTGGAAATTTATTCTAATATATATTAGGTAAAGGTAATTTTTTTAGGACCCTGAAAAAACAATATTTGTGTCAAAACTTATATTAAATAATTTGGAGAGAAAACATTTGAGCTGCCCAAATAGTTATTTTAGCTGATCATTTGTATTTTTTTGCAGACCAAAATTTTTAAATTTTGCTAACCGTATAGCTATATAATAGCAGTTATGGTGTCTCAATGGTATAATTTTTGATACTTAGTAATCTAAAGATAAATGACTAAGCAGACTACGAAATGTAAAAAAATATATAATGAGACACATACACATACAATCACGCCTGCAATCCCCGAAGGGGTAGACAGAGTCAAAGGATTACTGTGTTCCTTAAGACCACATTTGGCCATACAATAAATGGGTTTGCTAAGATGAAAAATCTTGAAAGAGTAGTAACAAGTGGCTAGCTCATCGCCTACACAATGACAGACCCAGTACCCAATACGTCCTTAGTCGTCTTTAGGCATGCTAGGCAAGAAAAGCAGTTGGTACATACTTTGTGTGTCCCGGACTAACACGGGTTGAGACACTATTACCATTATATTGCTATATACCTTGTTGTAAATTAGCAAACCTCTAGGCCCTCTGGTATATTTAGAAGGTCGAAGTTTTGTCTAATATGTCAAACCGCTTGGCGGCAGCGCGAGCTGCCTTGTGTCTCGTTTTCTAACCATTGAGTAGTTAAGTATAATCGCGTAAAGTCTATCCAATCATAAATAAATGTAGTCGCACAGACGGGAATGGCACCCGCAACCTTTATATGCAGTCTTTATCTTTTTAAATTTGATAAACTTATATTTAAAAAAAAATAAGAAACCCGTCACAATTCTTAATATCCAAGTATTACAGCATTTTAGACGTATTGGATACACATAGACGACGAAGTCCTAGAGAATAATTCATCTACAACCTCTGCTCGTCCACTGCTGGATGTAGGTCTCCCCTAATGCACGCCACCGCTCTCGATCTTCGGCCGTTCTCATCCAGCTCACTCCATGACTCCATCTAGGGTATAAACTGATCTGATTAATATTGGCTTGGCTTTGGCTTCATGAGTAGGTACTATGAAAACTTGTCGACTTAACACGACCAGTAAAAAAAGATCATGTGTATTAACAATGTCATTATGTAAATAATAATTAACATACATACATATAATCACGACTATTATCCCCTAAGGGTTAGTCAGAGACTAGACAAAAGCAGCGGAAAAGCAGTTCACTGCCATAGTCCGCGCTTCACCAACTGCACTACACACGTCGCCGCTATAAGCTATTACAACCTGAGAAAAATCCTTTAGTGACTTCTTTCTATGTGTATTTTGCTGGAGGCTGCAATATATCCTGCGAAACCAACATTTGGTTTAAGAAAAATAATTCATAATCATTAATAAATAAGCTTAAGAAACGTTATGCTTCTAGGGCCGGATGATTTTTATATTAAATGTTTTTTGCTTCCATTTGATTTTTATTAAAATACACAATACTACATCCATAATAAATAGGCACCTAAATATTTTTGCACGGAACGTTAGAAATTCAACATTATTACTTTACATAGAGATGTAGGGGAGAGTGGGGTAAACACGAACGCAACGGTTCTGATGTGTTAGAATCAGATAGGCATATTTCACTTATCGCCATCTCGGAGATCACGCCTGCCAACTACACTTTAATAGTGGTAAAAACACTGTATTTTCATCATTTTTACCACCTACTGTAGAAACTGTAATTTTTGAATAAGGAATTACACTGTAATTTTTGATGTTTTGATATGGCAACATATTAAAATCGTACCGAATAAATTTTCGGATTCCCCTCGTATCGAATCAGTGAAATTATATGACTAAAATTAAAAGCAACCTTATCGTGATGAAAATGAATTAACATGAATTACAGCCTTTTTTAGTAGTATTTAAATTCTTTATTTTCGTCTATCAACAAATTTAATTCGCGGAGTAGACGTGTATACGAACAATTACGATCTTATTGTATTACGAGAGTCATTGTGTTGTATTTCTATTGTTTTGATTTGAGTTTTGTGTGCTAACTATTATAATGAACAGTTACTCGAGTGATGACGATAGACCGACCACTGCAAAAAAAGAAAACACTACGTTCAAAACTTAAGAATGGCTGAACAATATACAGTTTTCAAATTGGCTCCGTAAGTTTCCAAATGATAAAAATAAAGCTTTATGTATTGTTTGCAATGCAACATTAACAGCCGACGTACATGTTATTAAAAGACATGGACAAGGAAATAAGCATAAAATCAAAGAAAGCCTATCGACTGCATCAACATCTAAACAGCAGTCTATTGTCAGTGCGTTCAAAGGAACTCCCGCTAGCGATAAGCAAATGGTCAAAACTGCTGAAATCAAATTTGCCGCATTTGTCGCTGAACATAAAATTTCCCACAATGTAATGAATCATTCTAACCTTTTACCCAAAATATTTCTTGATTCGCAAGTAGCAAAATCAATTAAAATGCAACATACCAAAGTACAAGCCACTATTAATAATTGTATCGGTGCAGCTGAAAAAAAATGATTTAGTGCGTGATTTACAAACAAAAATGTTCGGTATTAATCGATGAAAGTACATATATTGCTGTAGAAGGACGCTGGCGATAGTGGTCAATAAAATAATAAGAAGATTTTGGGATTTGATACAGCTGTTTGACGAGCAAAATTCTGATCACTCTGCTACTGCCGAAAAAATATTTAGTGAAGTTATTGAATCATTCAACAAACATTCAGTTTTACTAAAACAGATAATCGGTTTTGGGTCTGACGGCTGCAACACCATGATGGGTTGCCGTATCTCCGTTTCATCTAGGGTTCGACAGCTTCTTTCTGGAATCACAGTTTTGAAGTGTATATGTCACTCGCTGCACTTGTGAGCCAGAGACGCAAAGAGTTGCCGATAAACTGTGAAAAGTTGGCTCGCGACACATACAACTATTTCAAGAATTGATTGAGTGAACTAAAAGGTTTTAAATGCATAAAGTATTAAGGCCATGTCAGAAAAGATGGTTGTCGTTATCCGCCGTTGTCGAAAGAATTTTAAATCTATGGGATGCTTTGAGACTATACTTTGATAGTAAATGGCTAATTGACTAGGAATGCCAACATATACATTTACATCTAAATTATCCATTAATGAACGCTTACTACTACTTTCTAGCATACATGCTTCCAAAGTTTACACACATAAATACATTTTTCCAAAGTGAATCTGCTGTTATCATGGAACTGGATAGTAAGATGACAGATTTTTACCGCGAATTAATACTGATTTTGATGCCCAGAACATATGTCAATTCAGTTGCGATTGAATCGATCGACCCAACTGACAGTATAGAAATATAGAAGAAACATATTTTGGTTTAGGCGTACAAAAACAACTCTTGTTAGTTGAAAGCAATGAAAATGTATTAGATTTCAAAAGAAAATGCAGAAAATTTGTAATAACAGCTTGTGTGGAAATACGTAAACGCTATTCTGTAAATGACAAAGTTCTTGGACCACCTTAAGTCCCGAGAAATGTATTTTGGAAGCTAGAGAAGAGACTTTGTCCCATTTTTTGAACTGTTTCCGAGAGTATGTTCTGAATCATTAGAAGCGCAACAATTACTAGAATGGCGAAAATTACCATCATACATAAAAGAACACAAGTTGGATGTGTTTTGTTCCGTTCGAGTTTTGGCATACGAAAACTATTCAATTATTAATCTAAAACTTACTATAATAACACCTTAAAGGTAGTAACTTGGTATAACTTGATTTTTATTAAAAATATTTATTTAACTTTTACTTGCTGAATTACTTACATATTAAGCATAGTAATAATCGGCAAAAGTAATAAAACGAAAATATTTATTTAAATTTTTTTTTCGATCCGGCGGGGAAAAGTCGAACACTCCATGTCGGGTAATCCCGAACGTTCCTCATTACCCCACCATTTTGATGGTTCCCAGAAAATCTATTTTATATCATTGTTCCAGAAAGAAAAACAGTGACGAAATACAGTCTAAAACATCTCAAAAATGGCAAAGAATCGGCAAAGCTGCAGAAACTTATAATGTTGTTGAAGTGCCTGTGATTCCTCCAAAAGAATCAAAACGCAATATGAGGAAGAGAAAATCTATTATTCTGACGAGCACAGCTATAAAAGAGCAGTAAAACAGAAAAAGAGCAAAAGCGGAAGAAAGCAAGGAAAAACCAAATAAATTAAGGATCTCAAATAAAAAGACTGAAATATAGTGATAAAGTCCTTTGAATAAAGAAATAAAACGAGAATTAAAACCTAAGACCTTAGTCAAAATACAAAAGAAAAAAGGGAAATGAAGACTTCTTTTGTATTTATAAATGTGATCACTGTCATTACCCTACAAATGTCGGGGAAAGCCGAACACTAAGAGTTTTGTTTTTAATTCATATTTTCATACTTTATTTAAAAAATATAAATGTTGTCCAGTTAATTCGTTACATAGATTAGTACATTTTATAATTAAACAACCAAAGAAGCTCTGTGATTAAATTTCACTGTTTTATTTGAGTTTTCCCTTAGGTGTTCGTATTTCCACCACTTTCCCCTACATAGAGAAAGAACAAAGAAAAAAGTCTTATTAGCGCATCAAATTATCATTAAAAGTAAATAATTACATGGTAAATAAATAAATAAATGTCCTCAGACATTCACACCTATCAACTTGTCCCATTTTAAGCAACTAAATGCTGCTTGTGTTACGGATACTAGATGACGGACAAATATATTTTATAGATAAATACACATAAATATCCCGAATATATATAAATATATTATATAAACATCCAAGACTGGAGAACAAATATCTAAAAATTCATCACCCAAACACTTGCCTCCACCGGGGATCGAACCCAGGACCTCTCGAGATGGCGACGCCTTGAGACCGGCGGGCGTACAGACCACTCGATCACAGAGGTCGTCACTTAGCCACGACCTTAGTCGGCCTAAGTCGGTAGCCACTTATTAATCTATCTAATCTAAGTATCCATTACCATTGCGAGCGCAGAAACCTTTCTGGTTTTTGCCTCACTGTCTGGAGTAAGAAAATAAAGTAGGTATCTTTTTATTACAATAAATAAAACAAAAGTTGGTAAGTTGTGCTGCGGCGTGTCGCCAGAGCTCAATGAGAAATAATTTATATAGGGTCCTTACCCTCCTTAGGGGAGTCCTTAGGGGGTTTTGAAATTGGTGTTTCTATTCTCTCTTAGTATTTTGTCTGTAACTATTAAGATTCAGAGTATTCCTAAAAAATAATTACCTCGTCTAAAAATAGACTATATTTTTGAGCTCTTTTGATTTGTTTTGATAATTTGTTGTAAGTTTAATTGTGTTAAAATTGGACACGGAGACAACTCTTTTTAAGTGCCTCCCGAATACATCATTTTATTTGCATTCACTTAAAAACGATAAATAATTTTTATGAAGTGTGATATTACACATATTACTAAAGCTTGTCTAATGATAGATGCCAAATGGATTGGATATGTCGTTGTGAAGAAAACTGAAAAAAAATTAGTATGAAAAATGCAGACATCCCCAAAATCTTCATACAAAACACCAATTTCATAGGTAAGGACCTAATATTTGGAAGAGGAGGGGCTTCCCTCACGCTTTCTCTTTTTTTGTATTTTATTAAAAAATTGCATCAAAATCTGTCGGGTTGAGGTACTTGGTCGCCGGAGAGGTAGGAAAACGACGTTATTTATAAAGTAAAAAATATTGGAGCACACGCTTATACAGATCAGTCACCACGATGAGAGAGCGTGCTGCCGTAACAGAAATTTTAACTTACATGTTTGTGGGTGTTGCCAACAAAATCCATTGCGACGATAAGATCTTAACAAACTCGTACATAGGGACAGACAAACGCCGGGAAGGGATTTAGTTATTCTATGTAGTGATGATACATTGATGACCAACAGATTAAGTATTCCGGTGTCCTTTTACTTCATAGATTTTGGTCTGGTTTTTTATTTCACGAAGCTGCTATATCAATGACACGTGTACTGCATTGTTTGTCAATTATCTCATCTAGGATTTTAGCTCTTATCTATACATATAATAAAACTGTAGAGGTCGTATGTCTGTTCATAGAAAAAAATTGCTTTATATCAGGTCAGCGCAGGGCTAATGTAAAAAGAAGGAAAATACAAAAACAATTTTTTTTCTTTTTTCATTTTTTGTTTCTCTGTCTGTTTGTCTGTTTGAACAAGCTAATCTCCGAAATGGCTGGACCGATTTCAACGAACTTTTGCATAGTGATACCTTATATCCCTGGTCAACATCTTAGGTACATTTTATTCCGGAAAATTAAAGGGTTCCCGTGGGATAATTAAATAACCAGTAACCGCTGACGAAGTCGCGGGCAACAGCTAGTCAATAATAAAACTCTATCCAATAATATTTTACTGGTCATCGTCACCAGCCTTTCAGATCGCATAAGTTTGGTCACCCAACTAAACGATAGATTTTTCCACAATAACAATTGTAATAGTGTTTTAAATTAAAAAACCTATAAAAATCGATAACCGCGGACAAACATATAGGTCAAACTAAAAACTTCCTTTTTTGAATAAATAAAAAGAGTACATTCTGATTTGTTTGGGTGCCTATAAGTGGTAGGTTTCATAAAAATAATCTTTAGTCAACTCCAAAAATATGTAACCGCTTTTGACAGTAAATGACTCTTTTATGAAGGAAATAAAGATAGTCATCTGTAAAATGTGTATACATATTTTTTAACTCGACTGTACGTAACACTTAACGGCGTCGACCGACGTGGCCATGCGGCTGTAAAGAGTCTCGTCGCCATCTGCAGAGGTTCCTGGTTCGAATTAGTAACTATTTAGTATTCATAATACAAGCTAGCAAGCAATTTGAGCGTTTTGATATGTTTTTAATAGAAAAAAATGCGTAGTTTATGCCTCCACAGAATTTAACAAGTCGCAGGAAAAACCCACATTTTTTAATAGATAATTCCAGAGACCAACTAAACAGAAATACCTACATTGAGAGCATACCTAATGAATACGTACCTAACTAAGCATTGAACATCAACGATTAGAAATATTACAATACACCGCGAGTGCAGATAACCTTGTTCTTTATCTGATTGCAATCAGTTTCCGTTCTTTTATTTCAATCATGAATAAACTTTGATGAAGCACATATCACTGTCACCAGCCTTAACGTTTCATGAGCACACGGCCTTCCAACGTATAAGGCGTATAAGTAGGACGTATAAGGCTGAGGGCGTGTCTACATACGCCCTCAGCCTTATACGTCCTACTGCTGGGTACTAGCAGACCTCATGGAAAAACACAGGAGGAGTAGATGGATAGAGAAGCGAGTGCCTCTTGAAGGTTATATCTGAAAGTGCTTTGACCGTTAAAGGCACGCAAAATATTATTATTAACAACAGCAACACCACAATCCGGCCAGTCCAACACAACAGTCTAAAACAATCCAGTGGGCGTATCTACTCTCATACATTTCCATACAATTTTATTTTTCTGTAATTGCACATCCGTGCAGTCCGTAATATTAGGTCCTTACCTATGAAATTGGTGTTTTGTATGGAGATTTCGGGGAATTCTGCATTTTCCATACTAAAATTGTTTCAGTTTTCTTCACAACGACAAATCCAAAGATAATAATATTTGGCATCTATCATTAGACAAGCTTTAGTAATATGTGTAATATCACACTTCATAAAAATTATTTATCGTTTTTAAGTTAATGCAAATTAAATGATGTATTCGGGAGGCACATAAAAAGAGTTGTCTCCGTGTCCAATTTTAACACAATTAAACTTACAAAAAATTATCAAATTAAATAAAACGAGCTCAAATATATGGTCTATTTTTAGAAGAGGCAATTATTTTATAAGAATGTTCTGAAACTTAATAGTTACGGACAAATTGCTAAGACAGAATAAAAACACCAATTTCATAGGTAAGGACCCAATATTTCAGATGGAAAATGTCGTCCACATAATAGGTTACATAACATCGGGGTCGTCTCGTCTCTGAAACGAATGTAATAATCTTACAATAGTCCAATGTTCTCGGGAGCAACCGAGTAATTAATGGAGCTAATAGACGCAGGTGGCGGTGCGACGTGACCGGCCCAAGTGTTCGAGCGGCAATCAATCTCTGATGGAACGTTGACCTGTTCCCATGAATGGTGACCTGGCCCTGACCTGTCCGTCCATCGTGTAGTTCATTCAAAAATTTTGATAAGAGAATAGATATTTTAGTTTGGTTAAACGATAGGTATACATACATAAAATCACGCCTGTAATCCCCGAAGGGGTAGGCAGAGTCCAAGGAGCACTGTGTTCCTTAAGACCACATTTAGCCAAACAAAAATTGGGTTTGGCCAGATGAAAAATCGTGAAAGAGTAGTAACAAGTGGCTAGCTCATCGCCTACACAATCACAGACCCAGTACCCAATACGCTCTTAGTCGCCTTTTGCGACATGCTAGGCAAGCAAAGCAGTTGGTACATTCTTTTTGTGTCCCGGACCAACACGGGAAACGATTGGTATAAGATACACAATATTTTATTAAAATTTCTCAGATTCTGAATTCTAAAATTCTCAACCAGTAAATCATTGCATAAGCTAATCTTTATTCGAAAATTCATTGACAGTAGGTAATACTAAAGAATTTATATGGGCATTTATGTTTGCAACTTTAGCACACTGTACTCAGTAAAGTCTTATGCAAAGCGATTAAGGTGACAAGAGCTCGTACGAAATAAAACCAATGTCAATCTCAGACCCAGTGGTCCATAAAGTGCCCGTTGTCGGCCGTTCGGGCTGTTATCGGCGCAATGCCCGTATTCGCCTTTAATTGACTGAATGCTTTCATTGATTGTGCAAAATGCCCACCGCGTCGCGTGACCGCTGCTCTATCATCTGAGTTATGGTGTCAAATCACGAAATTTTAAACTTGTCGATTGCAAATAAAATTCCAAAATCTATAGGATAGTTCTTGAAAGCCAAGCAGCTTGAATTAAGTATTCGGTTCTCAGAGCTAAATAAATAATAAAATACATGCTTTGCGAGTAATGTCGTTCGTCGTCAGCCTATATATACGTCCCACTGCTGGGCACAGGCCTTCCTCATGGAGAAACACATGAGGAGTATTGGCTGTAACACCATCACGCTGGCCCAATGCGGGTTAAGGGTAGAAACGGTCGAAATAGCGACCGGGACCAATGGCTTAACGTGCCTTCCGAAGTACGGAGGAGCTTTAGATCACAAGGTTTTGGTAACTACTACTCTATGAAGCTCGTTGTCGTTGGCCCCACGTAATAGGGGGCAAGCCTATCGCCGTTACCCCGGCATTATAGAAAATCCATAACCACTATGGAATTCAAACGAAAATTTCAAAAGCCAGGACAGATGTAACATACCATTAAATAGAATCTCTGCAATCCGAGCGAATATTAATAGTTGTTGATACCTAATTAAAAACGTAAATGTGCTTAATCCACATGATCCTTTTTTTTACGAGGAGAAATCCATTTACGGACCGTACCTACCGGTGGCTAGCCGGTAAGCGTGTGTGGGCCTCACCTGACATATTGGCACTACCCACTAAAACTCCCTGATATACCCGTTCCTGCCATTCTGTGGGAGCGACCCGGAGTCTGCCGGAGCAAATCTCCGAGCCGTTCCCAGGGCTTCCCGACCTATGCGGACACTAGTCGGGGTTTGCGCCAGTGGGAGATTTTCCGGGCATATTCGGAAAATCACCAGATGTGGCCGCCGGTGATACGGTGCGTGGAAGCCATCCGACGCACGCAGCTGCTCCCGGGGAAACGCACATGATCCTGCCTATCTAGGATGGGTGTTCAAAACAAATAACTCACAAGTATCAAATGTTTTGTAACTGTTTTCAGCGATGCCAGCCGTGGTGCGCGTGTGGCATTGCTTGTGGCGGCACCTCAGCCTGGACCATGGGCCGGCGCAGTTCGCCTGCTGTCGACAACAGTCCTCGTTATTCTACCGGTTATACAGGTAACAAAACATTGTCCGGGACCGTGTTGGTCCGGGACGCAAAAAGAATGTGCCAACTGCTTTTCTTTCCTAGCATGTCGTAAAAGGCAACTAAGGGCGTATTGGGTACTGGGTGTGGTTGAGTAGGCGATGAGCTAGCCACTTGTTACAACTTTTTCACGATTTTCCATCTGACCAAACCCAATTTTTGGATGGCTAAATGTGGTCT
Source organism: Parapoynx stratiotata (assembly GCA_910589355.1). Taxonomy (NCBI): domain Eukaryota; kingdom Metazoa; phylum Arthropoda; class Insecta; order Lepidoptera; family Crambidae; genus Parapoynx; species Parapoynx stratiotata. The sequence continues at coordinate 13,973,200 of OU342458.1, forward strand.
AAAGGAACACAGTGCTCGTTGGATTCTGCCGAACCCTTCGGGGATTACAGGCGTGATTGTATGTATGTATGTAAAACATTTGACTTTAATGACTCTTCACCATCTCCTAATAAATTACACAACAACACAACACATCATCATGCCTCTATTAGATATATTTAAGGTCCCATACAATGGTGACGAGCCACTTGTACATCGAGTATCGATATAAGGCGACGCCATCTCGAGAGGTTTTGGGTTCGATTCCCAGTGGGGGCAAATGTTTGTATGATGAAACTAATGAATACAGTCATTTGTTCGCCAGTCTTAGATGTTTATTGTGTATTAGTATAATTTTAACTATTATATATATTTATCCGCCATCTAGTATCCATAGCACAAGCAGCATTTGGCTACTAGGTGTGATATCAGATTTTATTTACGAGTAATTATATAAAAAGAACCTAGACTTTATAGGATGCAAAAATCCAACTTTTGTAAAAAAAAATCACCTACTCTATGGAACGGAGAAGCAAGACTTAGCTTCTACGTTCCATAGAGTAGAGTAGAAGCTAGACTTAGCTTCTACGTTCCATAGAGTAGGTGATTTTTTTTTATTTCTTTACATATAAGGATTTTGTCTCCAGATGGATTCTTTCTGGTGCACTGATAGCGATTGGCATCTGGAGCTTCGCAGGTCAACGATTGCCACCACGGTACGATGGCCCAAAGGTGGAAATTTATTGCAAATGGTTCATTTACTTCACCAATTGGGGCTTTATGACAATAATACTTCAAGCCTGCCTGGCGCTCTGGATCACGGAACAAGCTCATATTAGCCGAAACAATAGTAAGTTTATATTATTATATTCTTAATACTTATAAAAACTGCGACCATGTGACGTCTTTAAGCGCATTTTACCGCTAATAACTATTAAAATGTTCAAAAGAATTATTATCCCTTATCCAACCTTCCCCTATGTCGTACAAAGAGATGTGAAAAGGCGCTATGCATGTCGACAAGATGAGGTTGCCATACGTTTGTCGTACCAAATCAAATCAAAAGCATTTATTTAGTTTAGATGCGTCTTAGCGCATGCTTATGAATGTCATAAACATTTAACAATATTTCGTGAAAAAGAAATATTACGCCATCCGTTCACAAAACTACCAGGAGGCCTTGTTGTGAGAAGAACGGGCAAGAAACTCAGCAAGTTTCTACCCTCCCTTTACATAGCAACATTTAAAAAAATGTCATAAACTACAACGTCATTGAAGTTTAAAAATAAAAAGATAGATATCTAATTTGAGTAATATTCTGCAGTGCAATATACCGTGCAATATACAGTGCAATATACCGCAAGTTACCTCCTAACAAGCACCATTCAGCCAATAAACATCCCACTACTGGGCATAGGCCTCCCTCACGCTGGCCCAATACGGGCTGGTAGGTAGAAACGGTTGTAATAGCGACCAGGACCAACGGCTTAATGTGTCTTCCGAAGCACGAAGGAGTTCGAAATCACAAAGTTTTGGTCACCCATCTCTGTCCTGACTGTGGCAAAGGTAGCTTTGTTTTCGATATCGAAAGCCAAACCGCACTAACCACTGCGCCACTGAGCTCCGATTGCTGTCAATATATTATTATAAATTTTTAATAAAAATAAGAACACGTTACTTATATGCACTCAAAAAATAAAATTGATGACTACCTGCATATCAATATAATACAGTCGTTAAATTCATTTATTCTTTTAGATCCATTCCCATCCCGTCACTCTTCTTCTGCCAAGTAAATATATATGACTACTTTATATTCAGATTGCCTCAATAAAAAAGTACAACACCTAGTGCCCGCTATTGTTGCTTTAGATTGATACTAGACGTCCGGATCACAACCGTACTAGGTTAATCTTCTAAAACCTTACGTATAGGGATGTTACGGAAGTGAGTTTATCGGAACCGGATTTGAAACCGAAGTTTTAAAATTGGTTTTATCGGATTCGGAACCGTAGTTGAAATCGGAGTCCGAGTAAGCCAAAGTCTGGGTAGAAGAGACGTTGTGTTGACCGACTTACATTTGGATAAAACTAAAGCGCGTCTTACACAAAACGAACATATGAAAGAGGAGATGCGGCTATGAAGGGAATATATTAATATAAAATACCACTTAATGCTTAGAATACGCCGGCAACGAGTCAAAACTTGTTAGCGTACGCTCTGACGACGATCGAGCACTTTCATAATAAATCCGATTCAATTTTATCAGAACCGAAATCGGAATCGAAGGTGTAAAATCAGTCGGAACTTCCGACTTTTCGGAACAAGAACCGAAGCTCAGTAACATCCCTACTCGAGAGCTTTTTACGCCCCAACGGCCGTCAGTTCTACGAGCAATGTGCCCTGCCTTAAATACCACTTGAGGTTTGCAATTCTGTGGACTATGTCGTTGACCTTAGTTCTGCCGGATCTCATCATTTCTGATTCGATCACGCAGAGAAATTCCAAACACAGCCCTCTCTATTCCTCTTTGAGTAACCTTGAGCCTTCTTATGAGGCCATTGTAGCCGGCTACGTCTCAGTACCGTAAATCATCACTGGCAACACGAACGACTTGAAAACTTTTGTCTTGAAACACGTATACAATACTTACGTTAACAATTTCCAGTGTAGAGCTGCAAACCTCCACTTGTAGAGAAGCTCTACATAGGTCATCGAGCATTCCGCCCAGGCCTCATTCATCACAAGTTGAAACATGGGTCAACATTATTTTGCGAGCAGCTAAACTCTATTTTTTGCTAAATTAAAATATTTTTTACAACGGCCTTCTTAGTATAGTAGCGCACCTTGTTACATGTGTTATAAATATTCAAAAAATCATATCTTGGGCCCGATATCACTGAGAGCAATACTACACAAAAGTGTTTCTTTATGATTGCACTACCAAAAACACATAAACTATTACTGACTGCTACAAAAAAACTCTTACAAACAAAAAGGCATAATTATTAGGTCAAGGTCAGATACAATCAGAAGACCAGTTTAGTGATACAATCTAAGTCTTATGTTTCGAACAGTACCTACATCATATAAAAAGGCATAACCCTAGATCGTCAACCCATCACTCGAACTAAATGATGACTGTGACCTAAAGATCCCAACAATAATTGACATTCAAGCTAAACGCTTCAACCAACATCACAAAAATGAATCGTCCCAATTACAAAGATTTTATAAGCGTTTATTTATGGTCACTTTTAGTATTTTACTGTCATACACACAACACAAAATGGGTTATTTTGTGTTCAGTTCAGAGGAAAAATTACAAAAACTATAGTTTTACTTACATTTTAAAACTTTCATAGAGCGATATCCAGTGACATTACATCCAGTGATATTACAGAACAAACAAGCACTAGCTGTCAATAACAGATATTAGATGATTTTTGATGCTGCGTGCGTTTCACTGCTCTAAAAATTGTGATTACGGAGACAATTTTTATTTGTAAAGTATTTACAACTTTTGTAATACACGAGGACGATTAAACATTTGACTTGAGACTCAATTTCAACGGATTAAGAGCGTTAGCAATCGCCTCATTAAATGTAGTTTCTGAACCGAATATTAAGGTATTCATATAATAATTTCTTTCACAAATTCCACGCAATGTCAAAAGCCTCGCGTGGGCGCCTCTATTAAGATCGTTTCCTTGAAAACGGACACATGCGAATCAATTAACTGAATCATTGTAGTGTCGTGTCGTCGACGTTAATGGGCTCCTGGCTGCCACGTTTTACTGCTTATTTTTTGCACAACCAAAATAAACAGATCAAAAATGTACCAGATCATTAATTTATCTGTTTCCATTGATTTAAACTGTCCACGTTTTTTTTACTTTCCTTAGCCAATTATGTATAAATATTGGTTTATGTTTATTTTCAAAATACGCCTCAGACGTTAATAGATCGTAATACAGAGACAATAAGAATGCTTTTACGTACATTTGGCATTCAATTCGAGTAACCGCCAGGTCCGTGGGTCAGACGGGCCGATTGATACAATTTCACGTCAATTAGACCGCAGCCCGAACCGACGTACTTCTAATTATCCTTATTGGTCCCCATTCCTACCGGTAACTGATCTGACAATTGGCTATTGTGAATTATGACAAATCTATTGACAATCGACAGATATTTTGGCAGATGTATTTGAGGTGCCGGCCTTGATACGGTGTCAACTGTTATGCGGGCATTAACCCTCATAATGAAGAGCGTGATAATACAAATGCTCCTAACAATTTTGGTTCTATTCACAACACATAATATATCATAGCATCACGCCTCTCCGAGAGGTAGGCAGAGGTGTAACACCAACATTTCGCTTGAAATGTTTAAGTCGCCATTTAAAATTCATTATATCGAAAAAACCTTACTCCTTTATCTATTCAGTTTTTGTACATTACATAATCAAATCACTAAGAACCAATAAGTGCAGCCTAAAAATACGCCATTTCTTTGAAATACAGGTCTTAAAATTTTAAAAATTATACCGGCTTTAACAAATACAAATAAGCGTTCCAAGTAGCATCAGTTCGTATGCCGCAATATCAGAAAAAAAGTTCTTGCGCCGAAACAGCCCTATTTCGAGTAGTACAACCATCCCAATGTATTTCCCACGCTGCTGCTGCACCTGCCTAATAACTCAGGCTACGGTACTATAATGGTTGTTTTATTGATGATAATTATTATGCCTCTAAAAAAATTTTTCTATCTCTATGGCCATCTCCGACCTATAAACGTCTCACTACTGGGCTTAATGATAAATAAATAAATATCTTCAAACATTCACACCTATCAACTAGCCCCATTTTAAGCAACTAATGCTGCTTGTGCTCGGACACTATATGACGGATAAGTATATTGAATAGATAAATACATATAAATATTCTGAATATAAATAAATATATATAAACATCCAAGACTAGATAACAATTGCCTGGAAATTCATCACCCAAACATGGCTGAACAACTCTCATGATCACTCGCCAGATCACTCAACCACGGAGGTGGTCAAAGAGAGAAAAGGAGGGCATTTGTCTTCCTAAATGAAGAAACATATAAACTGGTAGGGGTAGGTGGAAAAAACTGTTGCAACATCTAACAAGGCCAGCGCCTCAGGTCTTCTGAAGCAAAGTTTTCGTCATCCATCCGAAGACTGACGGCGAAAGAAGCTGTCTTTATTATTGAAACTAAAGTGTAAAAAACACTACGGCTAAGTTTTCTCTCTTTTCTACCAGTATTTGAATTTAAAAAACTGTTTTCAGTATCTGAATCGCGTCTCGATAGGCGAGCGCGCGCTCCAGCGCTATGCCGGGCCTACTGGTTGTCAAAGACCATCGCCGCTGACCTGGCGTTCGTCATCACGGTCGTCTACTGGACCAGGATCCATAACCCCAGTAAGTTAACTTCACGGATAAATTAACACTTAGATATTACAGAATACAATGCAAATGAAATTAAACGTAAATTATGTTTAACGATACAAATTAAAAAGAGTTATTACCAGCCATACACCATGAATAAATTAAATTATTTTTTTGAAGTTATTATGATGCAGTAAATTAATTCAACAGTAACGTTTGCACTCAACCCGTCATAAACGTGTCAGTATACCTCACGGAATAGATAAAGGTATACCTTAATTATTGGACTTAGATAATAATAATATTATTTCTCTATTAAACTAAGGAATTCTGGACTAAGGAGTAGGTTTGTACGTATGCTGGGTTATGGAGCCATACCTCGATATGAGGTTGTTCGTGACGAAAAAAGATTCAGATAGTCATACTTTGTACGCACATATAGTGTATGGAATTCCCTTCATCCTACAACTGGGGGTACTTTAAAAGGGCGTGAAAAGGCACCCAATAGTCCAGCAAGGTGGAGGTGGCCAGTCTTCTGGTTTCTGTCCTAGTTATTTTTGCAAATTTATTGACTCTAACGCTACTTACCATAAGGTTGTGGCTGACGTTTGCTGCGCTTTCTATAAAAACCATATTAATTTCCGCAGAAATCCACGAAGTGAACGCTGTGAACTTGCTGGTCCACTGCGGGAACTCGCTGGTGATGCTGTGCGAGCTGGTGCTGAGTGCGCACCCGATCCGCCTGGCGCACGCCTTGTACAGCGTGGCGGTGGGCCTGATGTACGGCGTCTTCAGCGCCGTGTACTGGGCACTCGGCGGCACCGACCGCTTCGGCTTGCCGGCTATATACCCCGCACTGGATTGGAACCACCCAGGTACACTATGTTACCATAACATACCAATAGATTTCCTAGCTGAGGTGCGATAAGCTCTGAACCGATCCTCATGGCACACACAGATACACCGAGATATGCACACCCACTATTCGTCTGTGTGTTTAAGCCCTAATGGCCGAGCTTTACCATGAACTGGATACCCAACCAAACGTAATAATATTGTAATCAAGTATTTAAGCTGAACTTAAGTTTTATTTAGACTCAGTGGCACGTTTGAGGAACTCTTGTTAACTCTTTTCACCAAACGAATTCGGTTATAGCTAGACAGACATATTTTATTTTTATTTTTACGTAAGCTAGAAAAGTATGACATCGGTCGTAGGAATCACCTTACGTAAAAGGACCTTAGTTTGTTTAAATTAAACAATTTCTTTTTCAGGGTCAGCCCTCGGCTTCGTGGCGATGTGCGCGTGCGTGCTGCTGCTGGCACACTTGATGGCATGGCTGGTAAAGAAGGGCTGCGCGTGCCTCGCCGCGCGGGTGCGTCTGCGCCGCCGCCCCGCCACCCTCACACTCCCCATGCCTTAAACATACCCTACCTTAACTAAGAAGCTTACATATCCCTAATATTCACGAACGATGCATTTGAATGCCGCGGCTATGAAACGCAGCTGCTATATGTAATTGTAAGTGTTTGCGTGTGACCAGCGCTGATCAAACGCGTGACTCTAAAAACGGCGGAGCGTAATATAACGTTATGCAGTGCTGTATCTAGCTATAAGCTTCTTGGCCCTAACTAATCTACTATACCCAAGCAGCAACTTTATATGACAATAAGTTAGTTTAAAAAATGTTACGCTCATATGGTTAGTACGTTACAGGGTTATGCTTCTTGGGTACAGATAAAATTAAAGGGTAAATAATCGTCTACCTTTCGTTAAACAGTTCTTATTAGTATTATTTGATTTTTGCGCTGATTAAAATAATACTCTTAATAAAACTACTCTATTTTGTCTCTACTTACCGAATGCGTAAAAGCCATGTAACCTTTGAATAATGTGTTTCTAATTGTCTACTTTGTTCTGTATTAGTTTTTATTGATAAAGTGTGTAGAAAATTAAGCACGAAAGTTTAGGTATCGCATACTCTTAGGTACATATCAGATCTTTAGCCTTATCATAACAAGTCTAGATTCAGAAAATACTCTGTAATGAGTATTTTCAATGTGATATGTGATGCGTATACAATAAATATCAAGTATATATAATATCAGATATTCATACTTGATGCTTCAAACACCTGTTACTAGTGGTTACAACAAATATTATGTGAATTAACACCTAAGTCAATGAAATTAACATTATTATGACACATTTGTATTTAATTACGTACGAATGCTATGTTTGCCAAAAATAATGTGTTCAAAATTAAATTTATGGATATTATCCCACGATACACATTCGTACAAAATTCCTACACAAGACTGTTTAGACATAAAAAATTAACCATTTATAAATAAACCATAAAAAAGTGTCAACGTTAAAGCCGAATCTGTTTTCTTTAATGAGGTATGAAATAGATACGATCTATATACATATTTTAATGTCACATATATATACACGTTTAACTGCATGGTAGGTACTCATAAGCGGCCACCTGCCCTTTATAACCGACTTCAAAAAACAGGAGAAGGTCCTCAATGCGACGAAAACTTTAGGTATTTTTTATGTATGTTCCCCGATTATTCGAAGACGTCTTGACCGATTTAAAAAATATTCTTTGTTTAAAAAGGTATAAGTTCTAGTTGGTCCCATTGTCATGTGGTCAGGATCTGATGATGGGATCCAGGAGAAATCGAGGGCATCCTTCAAAGTTTATAGGCACTTATGACACTTTTCATATATTTTCTAATTTTATTCAAGCATTTGCGGGTGATAGTCACAAAATTATGGCGCTGAGCTGTATAACTCCTCAATTATCAGGATTACAGCGATAATTCTTTGAATATGATTGATATTTATGGGTTAGTACTTAGAATTTCCATTGTCTTGAGGTCAGGATCTGATGATGGGATCCTGGAGAATAGAGGGCATCCCCGAAAAAACGGTGAGCGCACTTGGCATCATCTAAATAATTAATTTTTTAACAAAAACAAAAACAGACTTCAAATTAAAATCCAAAACAAAATAATTTCAACAAAAAGCACTCAAAAGTAAAACATTATGTCTGCCTTCGTAAATACGTACGTAAGTTTGTTGTTGATATAATTAAATAAAATAAAATTGAGAAAAATAGATAAATTTAACAATTTATGAAGTCGGTGCCCAGCCGACAGCCATGAACATTTTATTCTAACGTAGCAATAACTTTTATTTGATGCAAATTCATTTCAATATTCTTCGTAAAAAAAAGGCCAAAAGCCTGCTGGACACAAAATTATCAATAATAATTAATTATTTCAATTAAAACTTTTTGTATCTTTCTTTTGAAAGAATATTACACAGTTATTATAGATTACTATTAATTTTAAGTTCAACTCATTATCTTAAAGATAAAAAACAGTATTGAACTTTATTTTGAGAAGAGAATACCCTTTACGGGTACCGACGGATTACCCGTCGTTATGTGAGTCTTAGAGGGACTCCGGCGTACTTACTAAAGTCCCACGAAAGCCTGCATAGACTTTGATTCGGGGGAATAGTAATTCGATGAGACTGTTAGCCAGTACTTCGAGAGCATCCCAATGCTCTCCAAGCACTAGCTAACAGAGCCCATTACCAAGCCAGGGCGGTTGAAGTTGGCCCTTAAGCCTTCTTCCCTTCCTTCCTTGTGTCCCCGCAATGTTGCATGCGGCCTCAAGTGAATCTAAAACAGTATTCAATCTAATTATGGTACATTAATATTTAAAAAACCAATGGTACTGGATAAAGTATTGGGTCCTTACCTATGAAATTGGTGTTTTTTTCTCTCTTAGTATTTTGTCTGTAACTTTTAAGATTCTGAGTATTCCTAAAAATAATTACCTCGTCTAAAAATAGACTATATTTTTGAGCTCTTTTGATTTGTTTTGATAATTTGTTGTATGTTTAATTGTGTTAAAATTGGACACGGAGACAACTCTTTTTAAGTGCCTCCCGAATACATCATTTTATTTGCATTCACTTAAAAACGAAAAATAATGTTTATGAAGTGTGATATTACACATATTACTAAAGCTTGTCTAATGATAGATGCCAAATATTATTATCTTTGGATTTGTCGTTGTGAAGAAAACTAAAAAATTTTTAGTATGGAAAGTGCAGAATTCCCTAAAATCTCCATACAAAACACCAATTTCATAGGTAAAGACCTAATATCAACCTGTCAATGGTCAGAAAACCAGAACAAATTTAAACATCTATTGTTTGCGAACACCGGTGATCAAGGGGTTAATTAATACAAAAAATCTAAAAAAATATATTATCTTTGACGTGATATTACTGACTATTAATGATGTATGACAATTGCATTTATTTCTAAAACATTCGAATTATTATCATTCCGCCAAATATGACCAAAAATTAAGTTAACTTTTTTTTTTTTTCATTAAAGGCTAATGTATTTAATAAAACTGCTTGGTAGCAATAGACGAACACATTTAAGCTTTTTATTGTTTCACAATATTTAATTGACCTTATTTCAAGATCAATTTAATTGGTCTTGTCTATGGTAATTGTAATGTAAAGCGATGTTCTAATATTATAAGAGCAGCTGATAATGTTTAGTTCCTTTGTAGTATTTTAAAAGCATTTGTTAGTAACTGAATTGACTATTGTAAAATATATTTATATGTTAAGACAAGTATTTTTATATCAATTCATTAGGGTAAATAAATTATTTTACCAAAATTCGTCATTGAACATTACTAAGTATTATTGTAGGATGTTTTATGCATTTATGATTTCAAAATCAATTAATCTTTAACAATGTTTCCGTTGAAGACTACGTTGTGATAAAGGAATTAACATTGGTTATGAAGAAACTGGACTACGTTGTGATAAAGCAATAAACATTGGTAATGAAGAAACTGTTTTATTATTTTAACCTTTAAAACTGCAATAACAATAAAATATAACCATTTTCTGGTACCGCTCGAATTAAAAACACAGTTGCGCCCCAAAAAAATATTACACTCGTTACCAAATGCAATCAACCTTTAATATTTTGAACATTTACTATAAATAAGAAAAACAGAAACATTTTGAGTTTGGTCTTCCCCATACTGAATCATTTCGATCGCCCTGAATATATTATACTGTAACGACGCGCTATAGCTATATTAGCGACTCTTTGCTGTCATTGCGCTCTTCTCTGGCCATTTTTCTCTTGGATTCTGTTTTTAAATTTACTGTCTGTCCCCTTTTATTTGTCTTGTTCTCGAAACTCATTCTTGCAAGAGTCAGCGCCTAGAGCGGTTGACTCACCGTCAGTAATTTTAAATATAATAATTATAAAAATAAGTGTTGAATAAGTTAAAAGTATACAGTAAAACAGTCATAAGACACAGAATTGATCAATAACAGCTCATATATAAAGTCTATAAGGTTATTTAAGGCAATATTGTAAGTAGCTTTACCTTTTATAATACGTTTTAGTTTTAAAAGTGAAATTGTTTTTTGTGTATATTGTGAAATTTACTCATTTATATTATTGTTTCAGTTGTGCCTGTAATCTTAAATATACCAACTGCCTTTTTATTAATCATCGGTCCACCACGTCACAATACAATCATCTGCCTCAACCACAACTCGAAGTCATACAGAACCTCGTACATGTTGAACTTTCAATGGCGGCCATGGAGGTTCCTCCTGTTTATCCTATAGCCTTATTTATTTACATAAAGGCACAACAACAGAAAACAATCCCATCCATTTTGTGAAGCATAACATTAGCATTAATGTTTAAATTGCATTCCGATAAATGCTGTACACAACATAAATTTTACATATAAAAAACGAATACAATAAAAAGTTCACAAAATTATCTGATACTTAAAAGACAAAATAATTAGTAAACCCAATAATAATATCTAATACAGTGAACAGAAACTTCAGACACATATATCAAAAGGAAAGGCAGATATATTTACACCCACATTTCTTCCGTTACGTTCAATTCTTGCAGTGTGGTAGCGGCTCATTAAAATAATACTATCAACCCATCTCTTCCCTTGGGTGTTGTAAAAGGGGGCTAATGGACATAGAACTGCACAGCACAACCGTTCAATAGCTTAAAGCGGCGACGGGCTCACCACCTGTCACGCTGAGCACATGTGCAGACACTGCTTGGTGAAGCGCGGACTTTGACAGTGGATTGCTTTTGCGATGCTTTTGACTAGTCTCTGACTAACCTTTAAGGGATAATAGTCGTGATTATATATTCAGTATACCTATAACTCATTGAGCACGCAATTGCAATGTGCCTGGCTGAAATTTTGCAAAAAAAAGTATAGAAATATTACAAACGGTATGTGTATAGTTTTGTTATATTTATGACATACTTATAATAAGGAAATTTTGTATTCTTAAGTGAGTATGAAGTAAATACTTTGAAATGATCATGTTAGTTATAATATAAAAACAGGGCAAAGTCAGACAAAATTTTCCTGTCGAAAAATTGAATAAAATTTTAATATTCATGATTTTCTTTTCATTGAAGATGTTATGTTCCTAAGGAAAAAATAATCCTTATTATTAACCCTTTCGCTGGTTATCATAAAATACATGGTTTTTTTTTTACATTTCGCGAGTTCGATTCCCGGTAGAGGAAGGCGATTTTTAATAAATCTATGAATGCAACTCAACTTATCATAAAAAAAAATGATGTCTTCTTTCAGTAATATATCCTACCTTCAATATTTAATATACTTTCCCTCCATGTGACATGACCGTGGGACATCCTGTATATGTATGTGTAATTCCCATTGTAATGTGTGGCAAGCCTGTTGCCAGCACCGGTCACGGTGTAAACCAAACGCTATTATTTATTATTTATTTAAAACTTTAGTACATTTGGTGTACATGACGGACTTAATGCCAAAAGCATTTTCTACCAGTCAACCATTGGGTGGTGCAGAAAACAAATAGAAGTAGGTACACTAAGTTTCAGTATTCATGATTCTAACGCCATGACACAGGCGGGAATCAAACAAGTAGTACCATATTCCAAACTCTGATGTCGCTGTCTTAAAAGACACTTAATGAAATAAAATACCTACTGCCAAGTCCACTCTCAACTACATTGCTAGGTTTTTATCTTAGGCGCTACTGATAGAAAGACGCCGCGTGAACATTTTCAAAAGCCTACGAACAAAGTACTACGTCACCGAGCAATTACTGTCTTTGGCTAATGGGTTGTCTTCAAGTCTGTGTGTTAAACTGAAGCAATATTATCTAAATTTAATTTAACTATAGAACTTTCTTTTAAATGTAAACGTACCTATTTAATCGTCGCAGCATAATTATGTAATTAAATACAAGTGAACATATACAACATATACAAAAAATTTAAATTATCAACTCTGTTCCTGCTCCTGGTATCTGGGGTGAATTTTAAAACACCGTGTATAATATTAGCAGTAGCACAGGATATAACCTCAGTGGTTATTAGTAGCTATTATGATATTTATATTCTTACATATTTTTTTAAAGATAATAAATCAAAAAAAGAATAGATATGACGCCTTCAAGTCCAAAATAATAAATATTTTTAAATGCCTAGAAATCTAGAGGCCAACTTAATGTTTCATATTGCACCAAACAATAACAACAAGAACCAGAGTCATCACCCTGAGATGAGACATTTAACTAACATTCGGCTTATTTACATCTTTTTTCCATGAAGTAGAGGTAGCCGAGTTGTGACGGACGCGGCACTACTCGTTCGAGAGGCCGCGGGACTCGCGGGTTCGATCCCAAAGCCTGCACCATTAAGTTTGAATAAAACTTATGTAGAGTTGATTGTGAATACTTGGCTGACATTGTGCCCGGTGCATCGCAACTGTCTCGCCACCTGTTGCATAGCGACTTATCATAGCCGGCGAAATGTGTGTGCTAGCACCTCTACCTACACCGGGAAAGAAGCGTGACGATATATTTGTATGTAACATCACCAAATTTTCTCCCACGGCAATCGAATGTACGTCATCTGTAACTGTCAGCAATTTATTTGACGAGCTCAATAGTACAGCTTAAAAAATCTCACGCACTGTTATTGTCGTTTGCGACAACAATGACTAAATATGTAATTGGTACTTGACGTTAAGCAAGACACCGCATATTCAATATAACCTGGGAAATAAAACAATTTTCTATAGTCTCTAAATAGTGAACATGCTACAGAGTTAAGTACATTTAAAGGTATAGGCCAACCTGCCAACTACACCAGTAAATGCCGAATACGTGCTATGATCGTTTCAGGTTAAAAATAAATAAATAGGTAGTTAATTCATAGCACAATATAATACATATATTAAAACTGTAGAGGTCGAATGTCTGTACATAAAAAAACTGCTTAACATAAGTCTGAGGGATGTAAAAAGACAACAGTTTGTTTAGCTGTCTGTTTGCTCGTTTGTACGAGCTAATCTCCGAAATGGCTGGACCGATTTCAATGAAATTTAAACGACCGGTAAACGATACCTCGAGGAGATACTTCTTCTTCCGGAAAATTAAAAGGTTCCCGTGGGATAGTTAAAAAACAACCAAAACCAGTTAAAAAGCCGCGGACAAAGTCGCTTGCAACAGCTAGTATAAAAGAAAATACTTAGAATTGTTGAAGACAATAAAAAATATATATAAGCATCGGTTTGCCCTACTGTTTTAAGCTTCATTATCTCTAATAAGTAGGTGTCCAAACTGAATTAATATTTTCCTTGCATCTTTGTTACAAGATTAACACAGATTTGACATTCACGGTACAGTTTACCTCAGAAAGCCTCATTGGACGCATTAATTGATGCGCTACGTGTTTTTGCAGCGCACTGTCGTTACCTTGAGTGCGGTCGCGTGTGCGTCTACTCATGCGCACGCGCAGCATCAGTTGCTCACGGCTTTGAGCGCACGGCGCGCGCTCACATACAACACTACAGTGTAGGCCCGCGAAAATATAAAACAGTGATATGTGTCCGAAAATATACTAGGTAAGGTATAGTGCTATTTCAAATCCATTAAATTATATTTATAATATTTAACAGCATAATAAGATATAAAATATATAATAGGTTTTTACCTATGAAATTGGTGTTTTGTATTTTGGGGAAGCCTGCATTTTCCATTCTAACATTTTTTCAGATTTCTTCTCAACGAGAAATCCAGATATAATCTTTTGACATGTATCATTAGACAAGCTTTAGCAATATGTTTGATATCACTCTTCATAAAAATTGTTAATCGTTTTTATGTTCATGCATATCAAATGATGTATTCGGGAGGCACTTAAAAAGAGTTATCATCGTTACTAATTCTAACATAATTAAACTTACAACAAATTATCAAAACAAATCAAAAGAGATAATTGTTTAAGAATATTCAGAAACTTAAAAATACTAAGAGAAAAAAAACTGTTATTTCATAGGTAAAGACCTATTATTATTATTGTCAATAAATTAAAATTAATGTTTTTGTGATATTGCAGTTTAAGACAACAATTACTTACACATGAAAAGAAATAGACATTGAACTGTTTATCCGATAACTTCCATTAGTGCTACTAAAGCAGACATAATTAAACAAATAAATAACATAATGTATACATGCAATAAATTTTTAAGTATTTATAGTCTAAACATTAAATTGCATGGTTTCCAATTCAAAAATAGTTTTATGCAGCTGCTGCCAAAAAGCACAGACGCTATTTAGAAATGCTAATAGGAACCGAGGTAGGTAACAAAAAAGTTGATTTAGCGTAGAACATTTGCTCGATGGAAATAAGGCTGTTTTACATCTTGGTTCGATCAACTAGTACAGTCTTTACTGTAGTACCTTTGACTGTAAATTACTCTTATTGGAAGGGAATTAAGACTGTCACCTGTCAAATATGCATACATATTTTTGAACTTGGCTGTACTACGTTACTTTGAAACCAGTCGAGTGAGTCAAAAAGGGCCATGGCTTAGTAATTCTTAATTATGCAGTTAAAAGTTACTTACGAATTAAATTATATTGACCAAAGAAATATCGCGATCAAATATCTTAGCCATTAACGTTTAAATGCTTGTTTAGCATGGTATAAATGGTAAATTGTGAGGATTTATCACAAAAAAAAAATTAATTAATTTTAATTTAATGAACAATGGTAAGAGATCAGTTACATAATTTTATCATAAACATAAGGTATAATTAGATAAAAAAAAGAAGACATAGAGCATACTTAAATAATAAATGTATTCTACATACATACATACATACAATCCCGCCTGCAATCCCCGTAGGGGTAGGCAGAGTCCAAGGAACACTGTGTTCCTTAAGACCACAATTAGCCATACAAAAATTGGGTTTGGTCAGATGAAAGAAATGAAAATGATGATGATGATGTTGGAATGTATTCTATTTGGTACATAATTTTATAGTTTCGACATATTTATAAGCCCGGACCGATTATCTAAAAAAAATCATTACTAAACCTAATAATTGGTTCCTAATAACATGTGGATTATTTAAAATGTAATTGTAGGCACGAATACAAGAAAATGATTAAATTAAACTTATAGTAAAGATAATTCAATATTTGTCGACCTTCAAAACGAATAATCCACTCAAGGCATTTTTAAATAGACATAATGTCGTATATTACTATTCATATCTAAAAATAATGTATGTACTTACGAGTGTATGTACACTTTAAGAACATAACAGAACCTAATTGGGTGAAATATATCATTTTTATAGGCTAGTAGACTCATATCAAAAGTTATGAAAATAATATTTATTTCACGTAAGTAGTATTTAGTACAAGGCTTCAAAATATACCAATTCTGTAAATATAAATAAGGGATTGCTGTACGAATTTAATTTAAACATGTTTTAGTTTCAATTTTTTTTTTCATCTTCCAAAAATGCTATCTGCCATGTTCGTGAAATTGATGACGTCAAAATCTGTCAAACGCCAGTCGCAACAAATCAAGAATGCCTGTCGGCTGTGTCACGCATGCGTATTGATTGTTTACCAAAATTTTAAACACTCGGCAAAAATAATTCATAAACCATCATGAACGACAGCGTTTTTGCCTGTCAAGCAAAAAATTAATTTAAAATTTATTGGGTTAAAAGCCTAAAAAAATATTTGTTTTTTAAGGAGGTGGTTTACAGTAACGAATCATTTGGGGCCCAATAAAAAAAGAGTCAACTAACCTATTGCCACATAATAATTGTCTATGATTATGGAATTGAAGAAGCTTGAAGGGCAAATGAAATTCTAGTAATATTTTCCTAAAGTTATAATTTTGTACGAAAATTCAATGACGTAGCCACTGAACCATGAGCACCATTGTAGACACTCATGTTACAAAAGTGTACCCTTCATCAGTACCCTAAACGACAGAATTTACGCCATTTGTACTACCGGACGTTTAGAAACGCAAGCAATCTACACCTGGGTACTATCGCATCAGTTCCACGTGTGACCAAACGAAACTAAACCTTATGCTTCGTGAATAAGCAACTCGTTTATAAGCACTAAAGATTAAATGCATCAGAACATATCTGCTCACGAAACTAAAGAGAATATTATTATGCATTTCCTCTTGAGGCTCCGAGCACGAAACGGCTTCAGATTTCTCTGCCCTTGCAAATTCAATATCAACTATTTCAATAACCACATGCAATAAACATAAACAAACTTAAAGCAAATACATTTAATGCTATCTTCTTCTTCCTGCACTTTTGCCCACTTTACGTAGTCGGCACAACATATCTCCTCCATGTTGAGTTGACTCGTCATCTCAACATGGAGTTCCTCTCATTCTAGGCTCAACTATATGTATGTGTAATCAAATTCCTAATGGGTACGTTTTGCGAAAGTTCGCTAATATTTTTATAGGTATGTACTTACCTCAGATCTCGGTAGCGGAGTGGTTCGAACGCTTTGGCTTTCGATATAGAAAATAAAGCTACCTTCGCCATGGTCAGGCCTTGGATGGGTGAATTAACAAAAGCCCAAAATTTTTCAATTCTCCGATCCTTCAAAAGATCAAAACCCTTCACATTTGGAACTACTTTTAGTTCATGTTCTGTTTTCAAGTGGTTAATTATACCTATTTACGTCAGATTTGTTCAGAACGACAAGCATGCAGGAAGTGCTCCAAAAATTTATGTTAACGCCTAAACGGGTTAATCTTATAATATTCGTATATCCGCAATTCATATTAAAGAGCCAGTTTATTTTTTTACCTGAATTTTTGTATATTTCATATAAACATGTATACAAACATTTTCTTACATAAATCATAACTAAGTTATTATTTATAACTAAAATAACAATATTAATGAATTTTTTGCTCTAAAAAAATTAGAAAAATAATAACACGATAAATTTAATTGGTATACACCGTTTATTTCTTCATTCAGAATAGTCCCATAGTAAATTCAGTAGACAGAAATCCTTTTTTGTGTAGAGTAGAGCATTGGTAATAATACAGATAAAATGTATCAAACGTTTCGTAAATTCTCACGAACTGCGATTCAATTGTTGTTTACTATGTACTGGCAATACCTAACGAGTTCTGTACGCCATATCGAAACACGCTACATCTACTGTCGTTACATTGAAAACGGAACATCGAATGGTCGTCTCATCGAATGTCGTGACATCGATCGATCTTTATATCGACATCGAAGGGTAAAATACATCGAATGATCATAACATCTGATTTGTATGGTAGATTATTGAGACGGATAATAGTTATAGTTAGTCGAATAACAGTATAATAATATTTTATTTATGTTATAAATTCGAGCCCAACTCAACCTAATCCCTGATCCAATTTTTGTATGGCTAAATGTGGTCTTAAGGAACACAGTGCTCCTTGGACTCTGCTACTCCTTCAGGGATTATAGGCATGATTGTATGTATGTATAAATTCGATAAAACATAGAATCATGCCTAGTTTACATTCTAATTTGTATATTTATTTTCTTATTAATTTATTTGCATCAACGAACACAAAAAAGTGGTCTACAAACACACGGCACTTGACAATACGATTTATAAAATGGAAAAGGCCGATTTATCACGATATTAATGTTTAGTACCATATACAACATAAAAGAACTAAAAATAAAACAAAGATATTTCTCTATGATTGGTACGCTTATTATAAACTCTATGAAAAATAATATAGAGTCAAATTATGCCTAATGCCTTTACCAGGCAGACGCGGCCTAAGCTCGCGGCCAGGGTCGCGGCCTGTTGTCTAGTATGAATACCATGGTATCGTTTCACTGAAACGATACTAAGATATTCATATTAGACAACACGCATCGTTTCACTAAAAAATATAAGATATACTATATTATACTATTATACTAAACAACAGGCCGCCGCCCTGGCCGCGTCCGTCTGGTAAAGGCCTAAATCCGATCATCATGCAATATTTTAACAAAAAATGTATATTAACAACCCAACATAGATCGTTAAACAAAACAAACTCAGCATAAATTAGCTTTATTACAGTTTAACTGAAGTTGTTAAATAACCATTACATCGTTTGTAAGCGCATCCATTGATAGCATCGCATGTATCCATTAAATCGACCACAACAATTCATTTCAAACGACACGTTAATCAAACATTGCAATAAAATATTCCATAACTACTACTAGTTGTATGGTATATGAGAACGAAATATTTTTACTGTGTCAGTATACGATCTACCAAATTAAACTTAATTGTTATTATTTCATCCACAGATTCGCGCTTGGAACACCATGATATTTGGATAGCAGCAGCACTTTCTACACGGGAAAGGCTATCAACCATAGATAAAATGACGCAATCCAGCTGCTGTTTATATTGCAAACCAGGAGATGTGACGCTGATTCCAGAAAAATTCGAGAAATGTTGCTACGAGAAGATATCGCCACTATTATGGAGAATACCTATACTAGTGTGGTCTGTGTCCATTATATCTTGGTCTGTGGCGTTCTTCTGGGGCCCTATAGAGATGTTTCTGCTGTACATGACCCACTGGGGTCTGGTACTGATAGCTATAGAATCTGTTTTCGGAATCATCGTTAGTGTGAAGAAAACGAACACTGGATATATGGGTAAGAAATTTTTTATTCTCTTAGATATTGTTGATCCTTACACTCACCGATCTATAGAATTACAATTATCATAAAGAAATACAGAACTCGTCACAAAAACAAAATTCAGAGGAATCCAATCCCTATCCATGATAGATAAAATCCATATCCATGATAGATAAAAATACTTTTGTCAAAAAATGTATTCAAAATCGTATTTTTCCGGGTACGTAAAAATACACAAATAGGGAAAAAATATTTTGAAGAACAAAAATATTTTATCATAAACTTTTCTAAATTAAGCAGGGCCTTATGTGTTTGCGTTTGAATAGTTTGAAAACAAATAACAAAGTATACGCCTCAAAATTCCACGAAAATACTTTATTAGAAAAAACCATGAAAAAAACAAAAAAAAACTTTGTATTGGCCAAAATCAATTGCCAATAATAACAATAACTTTAAACAAAAATGCATTATTTCTAACGTGTCATTTTCCTTGTGACATTCAAACAAAGAGACATTACGGATCATGTGTATTTTTTATGTACTTTTTACTTAACTACAGCATTCGTTCTTGTAGCAAAATTAAATTTGAATACAAAGACATTCTTACTTCATGAAACTTTGGTTCTACTTTGTCCCTGTGACAAAGAATTTGAGGGTAATTACCAACTCGGCCTACGGCCCAAATTTTTTAAATTTAAAATGCTCCAAATAAAAAACTTTGGCCGTACGCATGCATTTGGTGAATTACACAATTTGGGCAATGTTTAAAAATAATGTAGAAAAATACTAAAATGTTTACAGTAATGTTTGAAATTCTCGGTGTCGGGATTTTATATATTTTATTAGGCAATAGCTACCTATAATGATAATTAAAACAAACAGATCAAGTAGTTCTAAAATTAAAATAATTAAAAAACAAATATGATTTAAAACACTGACAGTTGTAATGTTTGCTTAATTAGCAAATCGTATCGTAATCGTTTATAGTTGTTTAGATTTATTCATTTACTTGTATAGTGCAATAAATACCTACTCAAGAAAAACAACAAAGATTCAAGAGGATGAACGTCGTAGACCTTTAAACTTTGACCATCTCATGAGTCATGATAATATTAGGTCCTTACCTATGAAATTGGTGTTTTGTATGGAGATTTTGGGGAATTCTCCATTTTCCATACTAAAATTTTTTCAGTTTTCTTCACAACGACAAATCCAAAGCCACCATCTCATGAGTCATGATAATATTAGGTCCTTACCTATGAAATTGGTGTTTTGTATGGAGATTTTGGGGAATTCTCCATTTTCCATACTAAAATTTTTTCAGTTTTCTTCACAACGACAAATCCAAAGATCCAAAGATATTTGGCATCTATCATTAGACAAGCTTAAGTAATATGTGTAATATTACACTTCATAAAAATTATTTATCGTTTTTAAGTGAATGCAAATAAAATGATGCATTCGGGAGGCACTTAAAAAAAGTTGTCTCCGTGTCTAATTTTAACACAATTAAACTTACAACAAATTATCAAAACAAATCAAAAGAGCTTAAAAAATATAGTCTATTTTAGACGAGGTAATAATTTTTTAGGAATACTCTGAATCTTAATAGTTATAGACAAAATACTACGAGAGAAAAAAAATACCAATTTCATAGGTACGGACCCAATACATACATAAATACAATCACGACTATTATCCCCTATGGGTTATTTTAAGACTAGGCAAAAGCACCGCAAAAGCAGTCAACTGCCATCGACCGCGCTTCACCAAGCAGTGACTGCACATGTGCTCTGCGTGACAGGTGGTGAGCTCGTCGCCGATATAAGCTATTGGATGGTAATGTAGTTCTATGTCCATTAGTCGCTTTTTAGACTCACAAGGAAAGAGATGGGTTTGTAATATTTTTTTAATGAGTAGCGCCCACACGTCATGGTACACGTCACATCGGTTGGCCATGATGTAAGTATTTTATTAATTTTATATAAAACCGAAAACATAAAATTATAACCATTTACCTAATAAAAAAGACATTCTCGTACTTATTAGTCATAATTCAAATGTCTGTTTCGCTTAGAATATTTTAAAATCGTCAAAAACTGATGACGTACTTTAATTTTCATAAAGAAAGACATAACAGCATCAGTTTTATGCCACATCTATATTAAGTCCTTATTTTTCTTTAGTATGTCAATGTATTTAAATACTTAAAGATCTACTTATCTGCATTTCAAAAATTAGAACCCTTTACTTTTTGTATTTGAAGGTGTTTTTAATTTGCCATCATGCTGCAAACATTGCTCGCCGCTTCTAATGTAGATTTGTAGATTTTATTAATGAAAATACCATTTCGAGAAGGTTGTAATTATAAAATGAATTTTAAAATCTAATTATAAGATGAATTTTAAGACTAAGAAAGCACCTTATCCTGTACCCTTAGTGTAATTTTGTCGTTGGGAAAAAACATCTTACTTTGCGGTAAGAAATGCCAAGAATATCAAATGTGATAACAATTAGTTTCTGCTGGAGGCGCTTTTCACGTTTCCTATAGAAATTGACTATCTTGAATTTCTTAAAGCAACTAAAAGTGAGAAGTTTTTTTACTATAAAAACATACCCTACGGGTACTGTTCTTTGCGTTTGTTAATGAGACCCTTTAAGCCTCTAACTCGTATCGGTTCAGTGTGTAATGGTGTTACAGCCTTACTCCCAGCAGTGGGACCCTTACTTCCATAGCTCAGACGTGGCTAGTTTTTTTGTTAGGAAGGTGAAAAGTGGTCTAAACAATTTACGCCTTTCCTTCTATCTGAAAAAATGGATGGCATAATACTGGAATTTTGGGAATCTAACACCAGAGCAAAGTGGCGGGCGTTTTTTGTATAGTTCTCATTCACGCTTTCCACATAATCGTATAATTTCACCGTGACGCCAAACACGCCATTACTATACGATGATAGACTAGTTGACCCATATCAAAAGATATGAACATTACATCTATTAGGTCCTTACCTATGAAATTGGTGTTTTGTATGGAGATTTTGGGGATGTCTGAATTTTACATACTAACATTTTATCAGTTTTCTTCACAACGACAAATCCAGAGATAATAATATTTGCCATGTATCATTAGACAAGCTTTAGCAATATGTGTGTGAACACGCTTGATAAAAATTATTCATAGTTTTTATGTTAATGCAAATCAAATGATGTATTCGGGAGGCAGTTAAAAATAATTGTTTTTGTGTCTAATTTTAACACAATCAAACTTACAAAAAATTATCAAATTAAATAATACGAGCCGAAATATATGGTCTATTTTTAGAAGAGGCAATTATTTTATAAGAATGTTCTGAAACTTAATAGTTACGGACAAATTGTTAATAAAAACACCAATTTCATAGGTAAGGACCCAATATTTGCTCGTAACTGAACCTCTTACTTCTAGTAACTCTATCAAAACATTGCATTACTTTTACGTCATTGCTATTATAAAGACAGATCTTTAACCCTTGGGTCACCGTAATACAATATAAGTTTGCCTCTAATACGCTGACTATCATGTGTACGTGTTTAAAAATCCTAAGAATAAGCACATATTTCACATTATTACATGACCACTCAGTTTTAGGTTATTCAGGGTCAGACAGTCCAACGAATGGGGATTGGGGATCGGGTCAGGTTAGAACATTACCCTTAAATAATAATAATCGTTAATTTAAAAATATAATTTTCTATTGTTTCAAGTAAGAATTCGTCTTAAAATACTGATATATTCAACGAAATAATAAAACTCACATAATTGCAGTGCAAACTACGTTGCAATACGTACAATGAACCGTGCTCGGGCTATCGTCTTCGTAATCAAAGTAGGTTGTGTTGTAAGACCTTGACTGTTGAATGAGCAACAAGTTCAGCCTCTCGTCGCTGTTAGTCACTCTTACGGTTCGGCGATTTTACCGTTTTCACTGGTTAGTTTCTCGCTGATAACAAGCGGAAGCCAACGTGCTGTCTTTGCAATACTGTAATGAATTTACATAAAATTATGTGGGAGAAAACCAAGTTCCTAAATATTCGATAGTTTTGGCGCGCAAAATACTCGTGAGTCGTAACAAAGCATCCAACCAGTTTTGCAAGGCTAAATGCCTGCGCGGTTGTGGCTTCGGGAGTGTTGTGTCTTTATCACAATGCCGATAGTGAAGTTTTTGATGACATGCTGTAGGAAGTGTATGCTGGAGCACAATTCGCCCTCAAATTTCTACGTGAGCTGCTGGCAAAGCAGCCATCTTTCCTGGCCTCTGCTGTTGCTCCGCACTTTCCTCTTCCTGTACGCCTTGTCCGTCGTTGTGGCGATCATAATAATAGACCCGTGCCTCTCAAGTCGGTACATTTACTTTACTCATTGGGGTTTCTTTGCTATTTTGCTCGAAACTGGTTTCTCTGCAGGCATCTCTGCATACGCGCATTTTAAAAGACCAATCGGTAAGCATACCTGTCTATAACCTTGAACGTTCATAGTCATAATACTAGTTCTGACCTTAACAATTTAATGAGAACTTATTACTTTTTAATGTAGCACATTAAATAAGATACAATTAGCCTAAGAAGTAAACAATCTCTCATAGTTGGTATGATACACCAAAAAAATTAAAGACGCAACCAGTATGAGACTGTGTTGTGCATTTTATATTTAGTGAAAACTAAATTACATTAATACCTCCCTCCAAAAGTTGTTTCATTATCGTAATTTTATGTAACTCTATGTGTTACAAAAATTATGTGTATGTCTGTTCTCATATGTGTTGAAAATTGTGGTTAGCTGCAGATTGGCGCCAATTTTGCTTTAGAAAATAAATTCAAAGTTCTTACTGATTATGACATTCTTACGAGATATTCGTTTGAGAAATGTAAAACTTCTTACCCTATCTTTTCAGTACAAGGTTTTCTATATTAATTTGTATTTTCCGAATAAATCTTTCTATTTCAGTTTTATGTTACTGCAATACGTTTTGACATTAAAAACATGCGCTCTAAAAATGTAATTAAATTGTGTATTTTTGAATTTACATTTCAATAAAAATTCCGCTGCGTGATATATCGCCTTGTAGACCAACAACCTTATCTACTTTTTCAAATATTTTTTTCTCTCTATTTAAGAGCACCTTACATTAGCATCTCGTTTAAAATCTCGCGTTAATGACAACCCGAACAAATACGGAAGGAAACATCTTAAACTCACAATGTACGGCCATTGACGGTCAAAATTAATATTCTAGTCAGCTCAAGTAGGCCTAGACTTCATTACTTACAAGCTGTTCTATTTAAGTAGTTCAAGCCTTTAAGACATTATTTTAAGAGTACTAAAATAATTCTTGACCTTTAAGTGTTTGCAAATACAAAATCATAGACCGTAGGTGTGGAATCGGCCCCTTTATCTCGTAACACATCATTCAAGATTCATCTTGTTACAAAAGACTGGCACGTATTTTAAAAATAAATTCGTCCTTAGCTTTAGGTAAAAAAGGGATGGCGCTATGTAGACTGAATAACCCTATCCCATTCTTATAGTTCTCAGTCTAAGTTTGAGTTTGATTATAAATAGGGGCTTCATGAAGCCGTTAATGCCCCGAGTATGAGGTTTGGTCCACAGCCCATATACGTCCCACAGCTGGGCACAGGCCTTCCTCATGAAGAAACACATGAAGAATATAGGCTGTAATACTACCACGCTGGCCCAATGTGGGTTGGTGGTATGAGGTTTGACAGTAAACTATACGACAGCCGTACATATTCTATATTTTTATTTATTTAATTTTATTTAGGCAAATCAACAATGCAAACACAACATTCACATAATCAAGTTAATAAGAAATTATTATTTTTTCTATATGTGGGGTTAATAGCGTTATCCCTTTCTAAAGGTTCTCAATTAGTATAAAGATTAATATGAGTTCCTCAGTGTGACAACGTGCATGGTGGACAGCAGTGATTATATAATAATTATCGAGCTCACGTACTGCGCAAGCAGACGCCGACCTCGACTCTTTACGGCTATCCCTAAAGCCGTTTGAATGGCTAACTTCAGATACTTTAACACTCAAATGGTACAAAAACGCATAACTTTAAGACCATCTAAGCGGCATATTATACTGCTTGATTTAGGCTACTTGATAAAAATGTCACAAGGATACTTAGTTATTTCTTTTAAATGGAACTCTAGCTTATTTATCTCTCTTTCGCAAATTACCAATTAACTACAATGGTTAATAAGAAAGCACAAGCAAAAAATTATGCTGGCTTGTAATAAAAGAAAGAAGGCTTCTTGCGATCACTTTATTCATTTAAATTCACATAATAGAGATGCGTTTTCTAGCTCAGTCGGAACCAGAAGAAGGGAGAGCGGGATCGCCTTGTGTTGCCACTATAAAAGATAACACTTTTTTTGTTGGGTTGCCAACAAACAACAACTAAATTGTTACAGACTGGTCTCTACTGGAGAACTCTTTCATAGAACAAAGACCTAACATTTAGGTTTGGTAAATAATTATAACGGGCTTTTCGCTTTCACTTTGAAGCAAATCTACACAATAATAAGGGACTGCTCATTCTTGTTCAGCTCTATTCAGCGTTTGTCCATAGAAAACGCCAGCTTTCCGCGTCTGTTCAGCATCTCATATAAAATCGTCGTTTGGCATAGAAAAAAGCTGAGTGGAGCTAAAGAAGTGTGATTAGTCACTCACAGTCATGTCACAATAATAACGCGATAGCTCATAAACGTGCTCTACCAATCACTGTGAAGAATTCTTGTACTTGCCACGTTGAATACTGTACGAAAAATACTGCACTTACCAAGGGTGCGGCATGTACCCCATGATTCTCCCGCAGAACTTCACTATGGTGCGGCATGAATATTATTTTGCCATGTCTGTTTTCAATTCATTTAGAACATATATTAACAGTGAAACAAAGAGATGTTCTCTTCTCTTATTTTCCGTAGTCATAGAGTACTCATGGCGATGAGAAATCCCCACTTTGGAAAAACACATTTTTCTGCGCCGCACCCTGTAATATCATGCATGGTCATGCCGCATGGAAGGTGTTTAAACATGCTATCATAACAAAACATAGTATTTGTGAAAAATAAATGTCACGTATTATCTTAATTAACCGCCTCTCTGGTCTAAAGGTTGGCGTTACCGGGTGTAGATCGAGAGGGTATGAGTTTTTTTGCTCGGTTTGGTTGGTGGTAGGGCTTTTTAAGCCCGCCTGGCTTGCAACCACCGTCTTACCTAAATCTGTCGCCATAATAGCAATGTTTTAAGCATTGTTGTGTTCCACTAATTAAAGGTAAGATAGCCAGTTCCTCAGTTGGCGAGTAATACAGGTGAAGCTCGCTTCCACCTTCAGCCTTATCGTTTCTTACCATCAGGTGAGATGAAGGTCAAGAGCTTACCTGTCATAAGTAAAAAATATATATCATTACCGCCTGCAAAGACGTATATGCTATATCTCCTTAATAAGATGCTTTTAACAGCAAAAACATCATAGATAACTTTGTTGCACATTTTTTCAATGGGTAAGAACAAAAGCTCAAGTTATAACTTCGTTCAGAATTGTAGGAAACGGACCTCACTATGTCCCTAATAGGTGTAGATAGACAGATAAACCTAACAAGGATAATCAAATACCGCGTGTATCTCTTGTTGAGACTCTAGAATTTTTAAAAGTGACATCACAACCGTCACAACTGTGTGAATTAATATTTGACACAGTGTATATCCTTGAATGACGCTGGCCTCGTGGTTACAATAAAATTTTTGAGAATTTAAGTCATAACATAAAATTTGCTCTAAACAGTTGCTAATTAGTAATTATTAAAAAAAAATAAAAACTTTACATTTAATATTTTACAAATTTCACAATCTTCTTAGCATACAATGGGTATTTGTTTCTACGTTAAAAAAATAATATTAGGTCCTTACCTATGAAATTGGTGTTTTGTGTGGAGATTTTGGGGAATTCTGCATTTTCCATACTAAATTTTTTTCAGTTTTCTTCACAACGACAAATCCAAAGATAATAATATTTGGCATCTATCATTAGACAAGCTTTAGTAATATGTGTAATATCACACTTCATAAAAATTATTTATCGTTTTTAAGTGATGGCAATTAAAATGATGTATTCGCACTTAAAAAGAGTTGTCTTCGTGTCCAATTTTTACACAATTAAACTTACAACAAATTATCAAAACAAATCAAAAGAACTCAAAAATATAGTCTTTTTTTAGACGAGGTAATTATTTTTTAGGAATACTCTGAATCTTAATAATTACAGACAAAATACTAAGAGAGAAAAAAAACACCAATTTCATAGGTAAGGACCCAATATTTCAGTCTTTTAAAAATCAAAAAGCGTCTGGGTTCATCAATCAATATAATCAGGCATTAAAGTCTATAGCCATGCAAATTTTTGCATGCATAAACATCAAAGAGCCATTAAATAATAATGTATTGCAAAAATATTAAATTATTCAAAAAATTCCAAAAAAACGTTGAAAATTTATAATTTCGCCACTTACATTTGCAAAGTTGATTATTTCTTAATAAGAACATAAATGTGCCTTCTTAGTGTTAAATTTCAGAACTATTACATATTATTGTCGTTCCCAACGAATTAAGGATTAAATATCCTAAATAATTATGGAGTTTTAATTTTGTAGTTAATGACTTTCCTTGACTGAATAATTTCTTGTGAAATTTCCTTTATTTTTCCACAAAAACCTGTCAAAAACGAACTGAGCCACTTATTTCCGGGAGACAAATGCATGGGCCACAATATTTAAGGTGGTTCATTTTGTAATTTTAGTGGCTCTGTCATTATTTTCACCTTTTTATAACATTCTATTTATTAGGTACATACCTAGAGCAGTATTTGTAAACTTATAGACTGATATCAAGTATTTTGTCATTGACAAAAACCTTAACTGGCAACCACACATTTCTAATTTAACCAAGAAAGTGAGAAAGCTTCTCCCTGTATTTAGAAACCTCAGGGAAGACGGAACTTGTAAAAAACATCTATATGTCTCTTTCTCAATCGATTTTGTCATACTGCATCCCCATTTGGGGTGGAGCAGCCTCAACCCACCTCATGGAGCTCGAAAGAGGTCAAAGAGCCGTCATCAAAGTTATGTTACAGAAACCAAGACGGTTTCCCACTGAAACGCTCTATAAAGAATGTCAACTTATGACTGTGCGACAACTTTATATTTACTGCGCAGTCTTGAGACAGCATAAGCTAAATAAATATTTATTATTATTATTAAATTATTATTATTATTATTTTGTTCCAGACGCGACGTTCGGCCTGCCGTGGTATGTCAAGGTGTACTGGGTGCTCTACAACATCACCATTCCGGTTGCGTTTCTAATAACCGTCTTCTATTGGGGAATATTAAAATCTTGTAAGTAATTTATCTACGTTCTTAATTTTTAATTATTTGTTATAACTACGAAGTATTTATTTAACCCCTTGGGGGCACCACGAACACCGGTGCTCGCCATCAATAGATGTTTCTATTGTGTCTCGTTTTGTGCCCCTTGACTAGTTAATCTATTGGGTCCTTACCTATGAAATTGGTGTTTTTTTTTCTCCCTTAGTATTTTGTCTGTATCTATCAAGTTTCAGAGTATTCTTAAAATATAATTACCTCCTCTTAAAAAAGACCATATTTTTGAGCTCTTTTGTTTTATTTTGATAAATTGTTGTAAGTTTAATTGTGTTAAAATTGGACACGGAGACAACTATTTTTATGTGCCTCCCGAATACATCATTTGATTTGCATTCACTTAAAAACGAGAAATAATTTTTATGAAGTTTGATATCACACATATCGCTTAAGGTTGTCTTATGATACACGCCAAATATTATTATCTTTGGATTTGTCGTTGTAAAGTTAAAAATGTTAGTATGTAAATCATCCGTATCAAAACTAAAGGGCTGCGTACTCTATAATCAAGTGCCCTTAATGTTGTTGTGTCAAATTAATATAGCTGTAAATGTAATTAAGCATGGTGCGTATTCATCAAGTATAATATGAGTCGTTAATCTAAATAATGTGCGTAAACAAGTTGGCTGTACCTATGTGAAGGATTAATTTGGGATGTTTATTTATTTACATCTCTCATGTTCGGTAAGTAGGTCCTTAATACCCCCAGATGCGGGTTGTAAGTGATCAATTACCGCCCTAGGTTAATAATGTAGCTAGAAACGCCCTAGGGCGGTAAGTAGTTAAAAAAAAAACTCTTTTAAAAAGTTCGCATACATCTAACCATCTTACTGGCACTAGACATCATGCATTCAGCCCAATGACAAAAGAGGTCGCTTCGCTATTTTCATCAATTTTGAATATCGGAGTATGTAGACATCCCCAAAATCGCCATACAAAACACCAATTTCATAGGTAAGGACCTAATATTTTACAATAATTTATTGGCTCACTCATATTATCTTTATTCTTTTCCAAGAAGATGGTGATGAATTGTGTATTTAAAATACAGTTTTAAAGAAGTGTTTTAGAATGAAGACTCCCATAAACATTATAAGTACAGGTAAACTCCGATATTTCGCTCCGTTGTGTCTTTTTTTTTACTTTTTCGGCCAGTTTCCCTCATGGCGGCACTTCATTTGGCTTAGAGTATTCGCGTAGCGTTATCGTTGTGTTTAACCTACTTTGCTCTAAAAATACAATCATTCCAAATAATCCATCCACACATGGACTGTTATCGGGCAAACAACTCAAATAATCATTTGATGTGTCATCAAAATCCGACAAGTGGGCGGAGACGCATTTTCGCTATTTGCGTTATTTGAACCATTCATTAAATATACTTAAATAGACCGTTTACACTTGGCCGTTTCCGGACAAACATGGCAAATACGCGAATACGATACGCCAAGTGAAGTGTAAAACAAGTAAGATTGAACTAGAATAGCACGCAGTCAGTATCTAAGTAATTGAATAAGCACAAAATGCATATTATTAGTCCTATCTATAACTGCTATTAGAACGCGCATATAATTAAAGCATTCGGTTAATTACAAACTCGAATTAGGAGTGTTGTCCATTCAAGGTCTAGACGTGCCAATAAGCGTACTCAGTGGCCGGCTGTTATTTTTCTCACAGTGTTACCACATATTATACAAGTTAATTCAAATGTAACTCAATGATATAACTTCAACATCACAAGGTTTTTGCCGTTTATCCGTACTAGCATAATATTGGGTCTTTACCTATGAAATTGGTGTTTTTTTTCTCTCTTAGTATTTTGTCTGTAACAATTAAGATTCAGAGTATTCCTAAAAAATAATTACCTCGTCTAAAAATAGACTTTATTTTTGAGCTCTTTTGATTTGTTTTGATAATTGGTTGTAAGTTTAATTGTGTTAAAATTGGACACGGAGACAACTCTTTTTAAGTGCCTCCCGAATACATCATTTTATTTGCAATCACATAAAAACGATAAATAATTTTTATGAAGTGTGATATTATACATACTACTAAAGCTTGTCTAATAATAGATGCCAAATATTATTATCTTTGGATTTGTCGTTGTGAAGAAAACTGAAAAAATTTTAGTATGGAAAATGCAGAATTCCTCAAAATCTCCATACAAAACACCAATTTCATAGGTAAGGACCTAATAAATGCGAAAGTAACTCTGTCTGTCTTTTCACGTCAAAACTTCTGAACCAATTTAACTGAAATTTAGTACGCAGATATTCTAGAGTCTGACATAGGCTTTTATCTCTTACCTTGTATCCCGATTCTTCCATGGAAACGGGTGCCACGCGGGTGAATGTAAAAAAAATTAAATAACGTCTCTCAGAGAAATGAAGGATAAATTTACGCCACTATGAACTTTGCTTCCATTAATAGAGTAAGAGTAAATTTTCAATTAATGTTTATTGTTAGGAGTAAGTTTAATTTGAAAACAATCTTTCAGTGAATATAATGAGGAAGGCTATTATAGGCTACATACCATCACACTATCTCAAAGTAACTATAATACGCGGACGAAGTCGCGGGCAAAAGCTAGTATAAATATATATTTAATTTTGTCGTAGGTCAAGGTTACGATGACCATAGTAAAGCAATCAGCCTAACATTGGCTAATATCAATCGTTAATTGTAGATATAGCCAACTAGTTATTATTAGGTATGCATATTTTTGTAATAAATTAAATTAACATTTAATTATAAAATGTTGACCTGGAACTGTATGTAATTCATGACCTTTCCATGGTTTATATCGGTTTTTATGATTATTTAGCAATCAAACAACTAGTAACTATTATATAACTACTTAACTATTAGTTATTTTCAAATATTCACACCTATTACACGGTCACAGACCCAGTACCCAATACGCCCTTAGTCGCCTTTTACGACATGCTAGGCAAGCAAAGCAGTTGGTACATTCATTTTGTGTCCCGGACCAACATATATGTATATATATAATCCATTAAATATATTTATCCTCTAGTCTAGTTTGGTTCACGAAAGTTGATCACAAATGGCGGCCGTCTTTTTAGGTCCCTTGAGACCGGACGTAAAGACCACTCGACCATGGAGATCGTAAAGTTATGAGTACCTATTAAAAATTTTATTTTTACTTTTCGCGACTTATATACGAGTAGTATAGCACATGATGGTATATAACGCTTATGTCTCCGAATAGGTAGACCCTCTATCTACCTCTGTTCTATTCTGTTTACATCATCATTTCCTGTTAAATTATTTTGTATATAACCGAGCACAGCACAAGGCAAGCGAAACTCAAACTCGCTTGGAACAACATGAAGAAGTCATATGTGTCTTTATTTATTACGTACTCACAAATTATATACGCACATTCTTTAAGACAAAATATTTATATTTAACCTACATACATATGAAAACACATTAGGAGCTCGGTGGCGTAGTGGTTAGTACGCTTTAGCTTTCGATATCGAAATCAAAGCTACCTTCTCCATGATCAGGCCTTTAATGGGTGACCAAACTTTGTTATCTTGAACTCCTCCAGGCTTTCGAAGGCACGTTAAGCCGTTGGCCCCGGTCGCTATTGCAATCGTTCCTACCCACCAACCCACATTGGGCCAGCGTGATGGTGTAACGGCCCATACTCCTTGTGTTTCTTCACTGTGGCCTGTGTCCAACTGTGGCTTTAGCTAGTGGTAATATTACCATACAGCATTACTATAAGGTATTACCAATACATATATAAATGTATATACCTACTCGTAGCAGCACTGGTGAATTATGCACCAAAAACTGCATCTGATTGATTTACGAGCAGTCAGTGTGTCATGGCGAATACGATTAGTA
Source organism: Parapoynx stratiotata (assembly GCA_910589355.1). NCBI lineage: Eukaryota > Metazoa > Arthropoda > Insecta > Lepidoptera > Crambidae > Parapoynx > Parapoynx stratiotata. Next base: position 14,006,111 of record OU342458.1, read on the forward strand.
TTTATTCATTTTACCTTGACCTTGACGTCCATACTAGACTTTACTATTTGAATAATTATCAAAGTATTCAAAAGATCAATTTAAGATTTTTAGTACCAGCCTTGGCAAAATGTCATTTTGAAATACATTAACTTAAAAATTATGCATCAAAGTATTTCACAAATATACATTAGAAACACTATTCAGAAAGAAAGAAAAAAAAAGAAAGATAATATTAAAACTAAAATTTTATCCATTCATCTCTTATATCTCTGTCTTATATTGATCGAATGTACAGCGTGTCAACTTTATACAATTATGAACGAGAATTAATTATATTAGATACTTTAGTAAAGAAGCAATGCTATTTTACAATATAAATAAAACACTTGTCTATTTTTTTAATCTACAAATTGTTGTCACCATTAGTATATCATAAATACTTAATCTTGTGTGATTATTTCCTTTGTTTTTTAATTAACTGTAGGTCAGGTTCAAATATATGTGTACAGTCATGTTTCAAAATATGTATGGATGATTGACAGTAAATGACTGATAATGCATGGGAATTAAACAAGGGAATAAAGATCAAATGTGCATACATATTTTTTAACTTGACTGTACTATAGTTGACGTTTTATTAACACTCATAAGTAGTGCCAAATTCTCAAATCGGCTATCGCTGCGAAAACATTTAGGACCAACATTAAAAAAATGTATTATCACTAATGCTAATTTCCGCCTATGGTAAATGCCTTATCTCGGTGGAAAACTAAAACAAAAAGTTAACTAGGAAAAACATCTTTTAACGTTATATTTTAAGTTATGTTTAATTATATTTTTAAATATATTTTTATTTTAACAGTAACCATTTACGTAAACGGAATAAAATAGCAGCTTAATTTCTTGGTGATTCTATTCCCGGTTAGGGTAAGCGTGTTGAGAAAGTTGTAAATGCAGAATTTTATTTTTAAATAAAAAAAATGTTTGTCTAATGAATCTTATACTATTTTTAAGATTTAAGGATCTTCCAAATTTATCTCTTTTTGGTTTTGTTTCAAGTTAGCTTATGGTAACTCAATGGTTTTGCATAAACTTACTCCTAAGGCTTACTCAAGGGTTATGACATCAAATAATGTTTTTTTTTATTCGCAGGCCCAAACCCGTTTACTATTGATACCTTTCTCGATCATAAAAATATGAAAAGTTTTGACTAATTTCAAGTTTACTTGAAAAAATACGCAAAAAAATGGAAATGATATTGTCTTAATTATTCTTTGGCTAGTTTTTTTATTTAGGTTTTGATATTTTCTAAACCTTATTAAATGACAAAAAGGTACTCTTGCTTCTGCTAGTCATCCGCCGGGCATTGTCTCTCTCGAAGATCCTGGTCTGAAGGTACTTTCTAAGGTACTTAAAGTTCCAGGACCCAGGATTTTTTCCCAGGCGTGATGATAATTTTGTTTTTGTATAACGTATACAGCTGTTTACGCTTATTATACAAATACAAAATTATCGAATCTATTTTAAGCTTTATGAAATTATTTCCAGCGGGCAAGATCCAGAAATACGCGCCGAACCCAGTGCTGGACGTGATGCTGCACGGCGGGAACTCCATCGCCATGCTGGTAGAGCTGGTGTGCTCCGCGCACCCCAGCCAGCTGCTCCACATTTTCCAACCGCTTTTCTTCGCGCTCGCCTACCTCCTCTTCACTGTCATGTACTACTACGCTGGTGGAAAAGATCCGTAAGTTATTTCTTGGTACAAACCATTTTCAGGAAAGACGCGAAACACACACGCATATTATCGCGTCTTACCAATGATGATCTACGGTAGCAAGTCGCGGACAGTGCTTGCGAAGTGCTGCTAGCAGATGCTGGATGCGAGACACAGAAGGGTGTAATGGCGCACATTAAGGGGGCCTGTGCCAATGTGTAGCCTTATAACGGGTGAAATATAACGATATATCGTCTTGCTCATACCCGCGAAGAAGAACGCTGAAGTATTACGGACAATTTTAAACATTAATTACAAGCTTTTCCAAGCATTTTTGCAAACTTTAAGGTGATACTCGTACATCTTTTCAAAAGTTATTGATGGAAATCTGATTTCTTCTGTTTAAATAACTGTCATCACTAGGTACGCTAGACCAATAAAAGACAGCATATATTATGTCAATATAACTTAGGTTTGGCGTAACTGTCGCCTATTCACTACGCTGTTAACACAATTATTAGTATTCGTAAAACATAAATATAACAATATAAAAAATATTTATATATTGGGTTATAAACCATTATTTAAGTCGCGACCGCTAAAATACCAAATGAGGTACGCAACGTACTAACTCTGAAAAGACATTATTATAATTTTGCTATAATAATGTCTATTCAGAATACTAGCTATTGCCCGCAACATCGTTGGCGGTTTTTAACTATCCCACGGAAACTGTTTAATTTTCCGGAATAAAAAGTATCTAAGATGTTGACCAGGGATATTAGGTATCACCATGCAAAATTTCATTCAAATCGGTCAAGCCATTTTGGAGATTGGAGCCCGTACAAAGAGATAAAAAGACAGAGAAACAAAAAAAGTAAAAATAATTTTGTTTTTGTATTTTCTCTCTTTTTACGTCATCCTGACTTGGTTTATACATTTTTATTCTATGTACAGACAAACGACCTCTACAGTTTTATATATTTATGGATATGGATTATTCTAATATAATATATTTAGAAAAAAACTATATTGTACGGTTTTAATATTATTAGGAAGCTAATTGTGAGATTCTAGGTTTTTTTCAGCAATGTATCATGTTAAAGCAAAAATTTTGAAAATAAATTTTAGAATAACCTAATTGAATATTTTCTTAAGGAGAAGAATACATTGTCATTTCTATAGTAAGTGGTTTTGTCATAGAATAAAACCTATCACACTCGATCCAGTCTTTTAAAATTAAATCATTTATAAATTAAGTTTTTCCTGAATATTTAATATTATCGCCTAGCTTAGCATAAAGGTAACAATTATGTCCCCCATAAATTTTCTTTATGAAATCCAAGATTACATGCATGAAGGTTGATTATCATTTATTGACTTCCATGATTACACGGATCCAATCATTTATTTATTTATTTAAACTTTAATGTCCTAAACAAGGTACATATGGCGGACTTAACGACAAATATCGTTCTCTACCAGACGAAACATTCCGGACGAAATATGAGTTTTGAAGACCTCTACTTACCCTTAAGGGACACAAGCGCCATGAGGGTCTAAAATCAGGCTTCACTAGTGTGTGACCAGACGATTTATTTGTATATTATTATTTTGTAGAGAACGTCGAGGGACAATGGTGCAACATTTTGAACAATAAAATGTCTATTTACTAATAAGTAACGTACTAAAGCGACCTTACTTGAACCAAAGATCTTTTGTCAGAATTTAACATTTAGAATCTATTGAATATTTTGATCAAGCTAAGGTCAATATTAGTCAAGGTCAATACTAATAAAACAATAAATTTTAACCTTCATGTTTTTGTTTATGATTTTAATGTAAGCAGCATCCTACCAATAATTCCGTATATCTACGAGGCCTATGACGAATTAGCATAATTATAATTATGTACACCAATAAATATTACGAAACACATAGTAGGTAAATAAATATTTACGTAGGTTCGATCGGCCAAGAAAGATGTCTACCAGTTTTAACAGCAGTTCAAGCCAAATTAGGAATAAATAACTTCTCTTCTCGTGATAATAAGGTACAGTCAACCCCAAAAATATGAAACTACTTTTGACAGTAAATGACTCTTATTCGAAGGAAATAAAGATTGTCACCTACTCATATCGGATACTCGGCTGTACTAAGCAGAGTTGTTAACCAGACTAAGACCAAGACCAATACAACACGAACATACAAACTTCGATATTGGTTAATCCAGTTGGAGCCAAAATTATAAAATATATTCAATAACTTTTCATGAGTAATTAACACTTTTGTTTGGTATGTTTTCAGGTGGGGTAACTCGTTTATCTACCCCGTGATAGACTGGTCTAAACCACAGCAGACGCTGGTAGTGGTTGCTCTTACGGCACTGTTTCTAGCTCTGATGCATCTCCTGGTGGTCGCGATAGCCACCGCTCGGGATGCCGTCGCGCGCCGATTCAAGAACCACTTGGGAGTCTACAACGACGGCTTTGGAGAAGAATCTTAGTCATTGCCATAGATTATATAGGATCAACACTCGCTATACGACGAATAGTCAATGAGTCAATTCAGAATTAAGGATACAGCACACATATCAACTCGGAAAGGGATCGACACCGTATCGCCTTTCGCCTCGGCGTCAACCTAACGTATGCACGTAACCAAAGCGTATCAGAAGCTCCTGTACGTCAACTCGGCTACGGCTAGGCGACACCGCGCTTACGGCTCGCCGACCGCTGGCTGACCTCGTTGGCACCATCAGTTTGAATAGACAGCGGACGAAGAGACGTGAGCTCGCGTACAGAAAGAGGTAAGCGCGGGGACGACGAGCCGTAAGCGCGGGGACTGCAAGTTGACCACGCACCGCATCGCGGTTTGGAGCCTGTTCCGAGGCGAGGCGATTACGTTACGATTCCGATTAGTGTGCGTTGCACTAGGGAGTTTCATACAAACAATACTAAACGGCTCGAGGTGATACGGTGACGATCCCTTTCCCAGTTGATATATATGCTGTGGCCTTTATATGTAATCGCAACTTCGAAGTTCACTGTCGTTTGAAATAGCCAAAGTTAGATAAAAAAAAAAACTAGTATGAAGCCCTTAAACACCCCAGAATTTCAGTGATAATTTCAAAGTAAAGAGCCTAACAAGCTTTAGTTCATGTTTTAACAGTGAGCAACTCAAAATCAAAACTTTAAGAAGAGTTTAATCTCCTAAACTCTGTTTAACTTTAGTTGTTTCGAAGTTAAGGTACTGTGTTCGTGATCGTTAGCGATCACGTCATTAGACCTTAGTATTTTATGTTAGTAGGTGTGTTGAATATAGCTAACGAATGCTTGAGGGCACTGCCCTCTAAATCGATATCGTAACAATGATATTTAAAAACCGATTATTCCTCACTTCGAATAGGTATTTAAGTTAGTACAAAATCGCGTGGTGTAATTGCTGATGGTTGCTAATATATTTCACATAAGCCACTGTATTTGTCCTATTCTAATGAGAATCTGCGTGATATTGGTTATTATGTTTAAGCCAATTTATATAAGATCGCGTGTGTGATAGCGCCATAATAACATTTTCTAAGTGAGACGTAATTATTCTCCACTAAACCAACAAGCAACACTTTCCACGATTGAACTGAGTTCATATTCATATTCTCTTCATATCTATATAGAAAAACAAGACTCTTCGGGTTTAGAAGAAATTATATTCCATTTTTTTTTACTTTTACAGTTGTTGGGTTACATTTAGAATGTTCATCATTTATTACTTAATTTGTAAAATATAGATAGAAGCGAACTGTGATTTTAATAAATACTGTATTTATATGGCCTACGTGTTGTTATTTTATAAGTTTTAGCTCATTTTAAGTTGTTATTTAGATAATTTTGAAAATATATAGCGAGAAATTCCTTTTCATTTATTTATGTCACTTCGCCAAAATATTGAATACAAAGTAAAAAAATATATTTTTGCGTAATTCTATGTAAATGATAAGACGATGAGCTACTTTCTAGATAAAAGAAAGGAAAAATGCATTCTAGAAAGAATGAAGAAAAAACATTTATCATTCTGCGGAGTGATCAGTCCGCGTTGGGGATCATATCACGCGGGACTCCACTCCAGCTCAAAGATTCCTGTATGTCCATCTGTCCTTACAGTTGTTACATTCTATGACGGTGATTACGAACACTCTAGGTGTTAAGATAAGAATCTAAAGTCGAATGATTTAAACCCCTTTCTGCAATATCTATCTGTAACTGGAGAGCTGTATCTTACAGCTAAGCCTAAGCAATGAAAGACTATGCCTTACCCACGATTCCCCGGAGCTCCTTCCCCTCCCAGGCTTAGACTTGGATGTGGCACTCCAGTGCCACTCTCATGGCTTTAGCGACTATGAGGAATGTTCCCTTCTGTATCCCTGTTGTTATGTGCATCGGCATACGCCCTGCGCCACTGTTCTGCCCTACGCCAGAGAAGGTTTCGGGACGTCCCCCGGCTTCTTTCCAGCTCATAATAGCCTCATGAAGACATTATCACAACCGACCATCGCGTTTGTATCAGACGGCCGGGCCTTTCCGACGTCCAATATACTTTTTTACTTTTGGAACTAGGTCGGGGATTTTGCCAATAGGCGATTTTCCTATTCAGGAAATCCCCAGAAGTGACAGCCGGTCACCGGTCAATCCTTGGTCGCTTACGAGGTAGTTAGATAGGTAGACCTTTTTCTCCCTTTTTCTAAGTAACAACATTTAAATTATTACTTACTTGATATCATTAAAATGTACTCATTCGATACTTCTATTATTTTTTCAAGAAATTATTTCGACCATGTAAATACAATGCATATTTTGTAAAATATAAAAGTAAAATTTATGCACAATGCATCATCGTTTTATTTACCTTTTGACACCCATATATTGATCGCAATTAAACCAAAGTATTCATTTTAAACGATTTTTTATATTTTAAACGAATTTAAAATTATTATTTCATAATATCATACTATGTTCAAAACAAATACTACGTATAAATGGTAATCACATGGAGACAGGAAATAAGTTAAGTTAAGTTAAGTTTAAATAAATTATTGGTACCCATAAAAAAGCCATACGGAATCATAAACATTTTATTCAATTTATCATAAAATATTCTGAAACGTATTGCACTGACAAGCCCCCACTCATGAAAGGGGTATTCATGGTATTCACTCATTAAGTTGCTCTCACAAACTTATTGATCAGTATTGCTGTCATTATTGATGTTACAGCGATAATATTGATAAGCTTAAACATATTTTTTTTTACTTTTTTTTATCATGTTATATATCGCAATCACATACTAAACAGGATTAATTTAAAATTATTTAGTTAAAAGTAAATGTGAGTTGCTTGGGCTAGGTAGTTGGTATAAGTGCTTTATGTTATGTATCAATTGGAGGTATAAATCTACTTTTGAAGTTGTTATATAACTTTTCAGCTATAAACAATCTTGGACCTTTTGACTTCATACTTACATTGAATAGTCCTGTAATAATAAAAAAATACCTACTTTGTGTATACATTAAGTTTTAAGACAACACTATCATTCATTATCCTCCGATAGAGCGCGAATCACGTCGTGATACTATAATCAGTGATAAGACTTATACACGGCGCGATACATGCGGCCGAGAAACACGTCGATTCTGTTTTCTGCCACACCAAAATGGGAGCTACTAAGAAGTATATCAAGGATCAATTCCGGGTGAACAAGTTTGGGGTGACACACGAGGAAGCGTGGGACTTTTACTTGTCGTGTTGGCAAAAGAACCGTTCACCTTTTCCTCTGTTATGTTTGAGATTGCTTCTGTTCCTGGGGTGTTTGGGCATCGTCATAGCCTCGCTCGTGCTGACTGCACAGCAGAGCTTCTCCGTGGTGGCTGAGGGCTACTGGTTCATCTACATGACGCATTGGGGGATCATCATGATTGCAGTTACCAGTGGCCTTTCTTTTGCGGTGTCTGCCCGAGCATACTTCGCTGGACCTATTGGTAAGATTCGACCTACAAATACTTACTTTTAAAAATCTCGTATGTTTTGTCCATTACAAACAAATAAGTATGTATGTATCTAGTGCAAACAAATGTTTTCTTAAATTATAAATTATTTAATAAATTATTCATAGCGATTTTCTATACATTAACACTAGGATATGCCCAATTATCGTGATTCATGGAATTTGTTTCCGTTAATGATTATCGATAACAGATAGAATAGAATTTTAATCATGAGCTATTGTTTCTATATCATTTACTTTAGGTACAGCTAATAGTTTATATTTACCTTTCCTTCCTTTTATTGTAAGTATAAAAATACTTACATAATATATATAAACGATACTTCATCGCATGTAAGTACATGCCCTACATGTTCTACATACTCTTTAACAACAATTAACAATTTGTTACTGTCTTGACATATTAATATCAAAATTTTCCATTGTTCAAAGGGTATATTATATTAGTCATCGATAGATGTATTTGTTCCTAGAAGTGGCCTTATATTGTGTAGTTTTGTGGTGCTTAATAACGATACAATAACGCTAATTCACGTTTAAGTCAACGACCTACCTACGATTATTATCAGCTGTCGTTAGCATGAGTTCAAATAAAGGTTATAAACACCATTAGTAGGTACTTAAAAAATATGTCTTTCCTTTATTGACCCATTGAGCAATGTAAATGTAACATCAAAAAATTAAGTGGGCTATTTAAGTACACGAAGAAATTATTGCAGTCTGCCATCACAAACAATTTGCAATTTAATGCTTATAAACGTGCTTATACATGTCTCCGAGTGGGATCCGGGCGGTAGGCAAGATTTGGGTGCTAATACTACATTTCGACTGATATATTGCTAGCTAGCAATAAGGTCGCCAATTGTGTCATCTAGTTTTAAGTATTTTCTTTGTAATTTTCATTCTGGTGTACGCAAAAATTAGTTTTATTATTATTATTATATTTCATGAGGTCTCATTTTGAAATCTTTTCGCACCAATGAATTATTGAAACGCCAATTCTGGAAGCTATGTCGACCTCCGTGGTCGAGTGCGAGTGGTCTGTATGCCGGTCTGCGTCGCCATCTCGAGATGTTCCAGGTTCGATCCCGGTGGGGCAAATGTTTGGGTGATGAATTTTGGCATTTGTTCATTTGTTCTCCAGTCTTGGATGTTTATATATATTTAGGATATTTATATGTATTTATCTATTAAATATATATAGCCGTCATCTAGTGTCCATAACACTAGCAGCATTAGTTGCTTAAAATGGGGCTTGTTGATAGGTGTGAATGTTTGAAGATATTTATTTATTTAATGTGCTCATAAGTACTAAAAAACTATCTTTCTTAATTATCCTCAGTTATTAATCACATGACACCTAAAACTGTAATTTATATCATGCAAAGTAGATTTTAGAGCTCTATTTTATATTCCAATACATTAATATTCCTGTCTGCACACTCTCACATTGTCACCGTATTAAATGGTATGCAAAATAATTGCTCTTTGGAAATTAGGAGTATATCAAGAAACCTTGATATACTCCTAATTTACTAACGAACTTAAACCCATTTACATTCCTAAAATCGATTTTGTAAACCACAACCTACTTAAATAATCATTAATCTTATAGCTTATTCATTAGTAATTAAATCGACGATTGGTATTTACACTCATAAACTGCACAGAAAACAAAATGGATAAAAAGAAAAAACGAAATTAAAATTTTATGGGATGTTATGGTATCAATCCATACTTCCATACTTATGCTATATACTATAATATTATAAATGCGAAAGTAACTCTGTCTGTCTTTCTGTCTGTCTGACAGTCTCGCTTTCACGTCAGAGTACTGAAACCACTGAAACGATATGATCGAAATTGTACACAGATAGTATAAAGGACATAGGCTACATTTTAACTCGATATTCCCATGGGAACAGGTAACTCGTAGGTAAAACCGTGGACAGCCACTAGTTTATTATAAAACTAATAAAATAAGCTATATTTGTTTCAGATGCTACATTTGGTCTACCCTGGTACGTGAAAATGTATTGGATCTCATTTGCGATGACAGTGCCGAACGCTTTCTTCATCACAATCTTCTATTTCTCTCTTCTCACGAGTCTTGGTAAGCTTTTGTTTTTTTTAACGCTTAATTAGAACCAATTTTTGAGGCAATTAAGATAACACTATCTAGCTATCAGCTAATAAGAAATATTCTTTATTTTTGTTTTTTTCGTGTAGACACCCTTCTAAGTTTTAATCAAATTATCAATCATGACATACGATAAGAATACAGTGTAAGTAATAGTAAAAAACTAAACTGTTTTTAGTTGCGTTAAGAATGACAATTTCTATGGGAAACGTGATTTAGCTACGTGCGAGAGTACGTACTACGTACCATGAGAGCCAATTAATTTTGAGCCTTATGTACTCTGTCCCTGGCAATATTTTCAGACACCATAAATATTTAAGATAACTTTGTTGTAAACTAGTATTTAATGTGCCCTTATTCTACCGAAGGTGCTAATATGCTTTTTTTTTTTTTTGGTCAAAGAATATTTAACTTAAATTATTTTAGAGCCTTAAAAACATATCATATTATGAGAAGCTTGGTGACGTAGTAGTTAATACGCTTTGGCTTTCGATATGGAGACAAAGCAACCTTCGCCATGGTCAGGCCGTGGATGGGTGACCAAAACTTGGTGATCTCGAACTCTGAGCTTCATGCTGCATGTGTTTGTTTCCATGAGAAGGAAGGCTTGTGCTCAGCAGTGGGACGTATATAGGCTGAGGACGACGACAACGAAAAACTTATCAACCTTACGTTAATAAAATATGAATCCCCTTCCAGGTGAAGAATACGCAGTGGACCCGGTGCTGAACGTGTTCATCCACGGCATCAACTCGGTGCTGATGTTCGTGCTGCTGGTCACCGCGCAGCACCCCTCGCACATCTTCCACTTCGTGTACCCTCTGCTCTTCGGGGTCGTCTACCTGATCTTTGGCGTTATATACTACTTTGCTGGTGGCACGAATCCGTAAGTTAGATATTTGATTTTATCTGAATGTTTGCAGTAAGGTTGGCGAACCCAGAACCTCTCGAACCGGATCGATCGTTCCATGTATTGTATAAATTCTAAGTATTTATATGTATTTATCTAATTAAATAATTTTATCCGTCATCTAGCGTCCGTAACACAAGCAGCATTAGTTGCTTATAATGGGCTTGATAGGTGTGAATGTCTGAAAATATTTAAATATTTATCTATTTTTAGGAAGCACTGGCTTTAATATTTATAACGTAAAAATATGAATACATACTAAATAGTATATATCTGATATAACTGTATAAAGTATTTTTAGCTTTACATTTAACAAACGCGTCCTGAAAACAACACGATCGCGAATATTGTCGACTTTGCTATCCAAAACTGTAGTAAAATATTTTTCTCGTTAAAACATACATTAACATAGGCAAAGGTGTAAACACCCACATTTCAGCTGGAACATTTAAGCCTCCATGTAACAGGGGCGAGCCTGTTTAGTGCTTGGCACTGGGCATAGTGAGGGATATTCGCAATAAACTGTACGTAGGTTCCATCATTAAGGATTATTCTAATCTAAAATCGTCGAAAAACGTTTTGACTCGAAATAAACTTGGAAAAAATAAAAAGAGACAAGAAATACATTGTACATTGTTCTATAAGGGTGGAAAGTATTTAGTCTCTTATCTAGTCTCGTGACGGGGTTTGCCGCCCGAGCGTAGCAAGGGCGATAATATAGGCAGAGGAACTAAATAAATGTTTAACCCGAGGGAAACATTGTGCTTTTCATTACGAGAAAAGTAAAAAAAATATTAAACATAGCCAGAGCAAAATTGGAGCATCTTGAGGTTCTATAATGCGCTTTAGACAATAAAATTATTACAAAGAAAAGAAAACAATAATTTTCCTGTGTATACCTACCTTCCACATGAAGAGACACATGAAGATCATTGTCGTTAACACCCAGAGCGCAATAAAAAGCATTGCCACCTAACTTAACAAAAAATCAAGATTTTTTCGAGTGATTACAATGAAGTGCTCAATGAGTATAGGATTTTTAGATCAGCTAAATTTAAACCTGATGAATTCTGTATATATTGTATATATTTTTTTCAGACATTTGTTCTCCAGTCTTTGTTGTTCATTATATATGTATTTTAAATATATTCAAAATATTTATATGTATTTATTAATTAAATATGTTTGTCCGTCATCTAGTATCCGTAACACAAGCAGCATTTAGTTGCTTAAAATGGGACTAGATGTTAGGTGTGAATGTCTGAGGATATTTATTTATTTATTTTTTTATTTCCAGGACGGGAGAGTCATGGATATACCCAATGATTGACTGGTCCGACCCCGGACCCACTAGCGGCATCATCGTCGCTTCCGCGATCGCTATCATCGTGATGCATCTCCTTGTGGTTCTCATAAGCCTACTCAGAGACTACCTCTCGAAGAAATACGTCCGCAATAACAACTCTTTGTCGTTTTAATTTACCATATAATTAAAGATTCCTATGTAGGTTTTGTACAAAGGCTTTATTTATAAAGAAACAATGCATCCTTGTTTCAGAATAAATACATTTTAGCTTTTAGTCTTCCTAGACTTATAAACATATATTGTGTGTTTATTGCGCAATTTTCACATAATATTAACATAAGTCTATGAAGTGAATGCTGTGAATGTGTGTATAAGAAAATTCGTAAGGTTCCGTTTTCATGCAGAATTATAGTTAAAGAATTTTGTTAATAAATGGACAGCTACATATTTTCATCTAGAAAATAGACTAATTTAACTAATTTAATATCGATTAATTTAATAAGAACTTGCACTAGGGGGTAAGTGTAAGTTTTCATTGCAAAAAATTGAAATTTTTAGTTGCGTTAAAAACGTAAATTTCTATGGAAAACGTGAAAAGCGTATCTAGCGGAAAGTAGTTGAAATATCGTTTCTTAACGCAACTAAAAAAGTTGAGGCTTTTACAATGAAAACCTACACTAAGGGTCAAGAAGCATTGCTACCCAAGACTGCTATTTAATTCTACATTATCTTGTTGTAAGGTAACTACAAATTACTGTAAAAATGTAAGTCAAAAAAAATTATGTTGATATTCATGTAAAAAATAATAATGCAAATCTTACACGACGTATACCAAAGATATGTATAACTTTATAGTGCACATTTAAATAGCTAACTATACCAAACAGTAAAATTTCAGCAATAGGTAGGTACCCTTATATAGAGCAGTATTAACTATCTTTTCCTCTTTATGCATTTTCTTTTTGTCTGCTTTCTAAGTTTAAAGCGATATTTAACTCTTGTAACTTGTAACGTGTTAGACGTACATTGTATACCTTATGCTTAATTTTTTGTTGTTATTATTATTTTTATAAAAAAAAATATTGTTTCAAGAGTTTAAGTTTACTTTTTTATATTGGTCACGTCTGGTTTATAAAAATATGGGTGTTATTTAAACAGTCAGCAAAATATTCGAAGTTTGGTCAACAAAAAATACAATTGATTAGCTAAAATAACTAATTGGTCAGGCACTCCGTGGTCGACGACCTTCGTGGTCGAGTGGTCTGTATGCCGGTCTCAAGGCGTCGCCATTTCGAGAGGTTCTGGGTTCGATCCCCGGTGGGGGCAAATGTTTGGGTGATGAAATTACAGGCATTTACATGTATATATATATTTAGGATGTGTATTTATCTATTAAATATATTTATCCTATAAGTCAACAACTTATAGGCAGCAGATATTTCAAATTTGTTATAAATTGTTTAAATATATGTTTTGATGACACAAATCTTGTTTATAAGGGTCCAAAAAAAATAACCCTAACCTAATATCTATCACAATACGAGTACATTTCCTAGGATTTACTCCTTGATCCTTCATTGATCGTTTTCCTCGATGTTTTTACATTTCCGGTAACATGTATATTACTGCCCAAATAATTATTTTGCAGCTCAACTAATTATTTTGCTGCCCAAATCATGGCGCCCAATCTTGCCGCCCTATTCATTATTCTGCTAACCAAATAATTATTTTGCCGTTTAAATACCATTGCTGACAAAATATTTTTTGCTGCCCAAATGATTTTTCGGCTGGCCTTTTTATTGCTAACCAAATAATTAAATGGCTGCCCAATTAACAACTTCCCTAAAAATATGTAATTTTTAAACATATCTTGTGCGATAAATTATAAAACTGTAAATTTTATTGAATTTTACTACTTTAAAATTTACAGTTCTATTACGTACAGTTCTCTAAACTAAGTTTTACGGGTACGTATAACTACCCGTAGTTATATACCTAACACTAACTATATTTATTTCGGTTAGGCGAAATCTTTACACGGTCTGAATGGAATAACTATAACTAATAAAAGATGATAAAAACCCCTTGTAGTGAATACCGAAACTAATCTTCCGTTTCACACATACACCTGTACGTGTGTACTGTAGTACACACGTATAAATTGATAAGGCCATTCAAATCGATACCTTCGAGTGTTAGCCACTACGACCACAGAACTTATTATCAATGTTTTATAATAAATATAATCTAATTACATCAAATTCAATACGGATCAGACTGATAACGTTTTGCATATACAAAAAATATTGAAAAAATACATTCAGTCGGTATTTAGGTTTCTCAAGGATGGGTGCTATTAAGAACTACTTTAAGGATCAGTTCAGTTTGAATAAGTTTACATTACAACACAATGATGCGGCACAATTCCACCTGAGTTGTTGGCAAAATAATCGGTCATCGTTTCCCTTGCTGTGCGTCCGACTCATATTGTTCCTGGGGACAATAGCCATAGTGACTACATCGCTTATACTGAGGCACGAAGAGAATGCAGGTTACTGGTTTATTTACATGACAAACTGGGGAATCGTGTACATCATGATTGCCTGTGGACTCGCTTGTGCTGTATCTGCGAGATCTTACTTCAAAGGTCCTATTGGTAAGCGCACATTTAGAGCCTACTCAGTTATTCAGCTCTATTCAGCGTTTGTCCATAGACAACGCCTGTATTGTATGGAACTTGTTCAACTTTCCGCGTCTATTAGCCGCGTTAGCATTAATAAAATATTTGTTTTACATAAAAAAACACTGAATGGAGCTGAATATGTGTGTGTGGTCTCTTAAACTTATGTTTGAGTGAGCACTATCAGCAATTCGAAGACATTCTATTTTATATCTTCTTGAACTTAACGTTTCAGATTCTGCTTTCGGATTACCGTGGTACTTGAAACTCTACTGGGCTATCTATAACTCAGCGATCTGTGTGGCTTTCTTCATCACTATATTCTATTATTCGTTGCTTTATGGCGCTGATTACGACTTAGGTATATACATATAATTTAGAGTATAAAAAGATCTTTAAAAACCTACTTGAATCTAATAAAAAAATATATTTAAAAATATCTGTATGCACATTGAATTAATAATTTATTTATTTATTAATTCGCATTTCAGATAATATTGTGGAAGACATGACATACGAGCTTTACCCAGTGTTAGACTTATTCGTGCACGCCATCAACTCAGTGCTGATGTTCATACTGCTGATGACGTCACAACACCCGTCGCATCTGCTGCACTTCACGTTCCCAGTGGTGTTCGCTATCATATACATGGTGTTCAGCATCATCTACTACTACAGCGGAGGCCTGGACCCGTAAGTAAAAAGCTATCAATTCTTAATACAATATAACAATTTATAATGCTTCATGATGTTGAATCTTCAAAAAAAAGCTATTTTCCTTATACTCGTAAGTCTTAATGACAAAGCATGAATATTAAATAAAAAAAACTAAAAAGCAATATCAAATTTCCCCGCTTTCCGCGTCTTCGAAATCCAAGAGTTTACTAATTTTTATCTAATGTGTAAAGGATACCAACATCTTCTCTAGTCAAGAAAATCATGTCATGGAAAATTATATTAGTTAATCATTAATTTTTATTTATTTTACACATCCATATCACCAGCGCGCAAGCCGCTTTCATTCGCTTTATACTTCTGCATGGACTTACATTGCGTCACAACATTTGTATTTCAATGATGCAGGAATGGAAATGCATGGATCTACCCTGTGCTGGACTGGGGCAACCCGGGCCTGTCAGCGGGCCTGGTGTTCGGCTGCGCGGTCCTCTTGCTGTTCCTACATTGGTTCGTGGTCCTCTTGAGCCTCCTGAGGAACTACTTATCTAGAAAACTTGTGGGAGACTTTAACAAATTTACCCTTGCGTAGGTAAAAAGGAATACGATCGCGGTTTTGTCAAAAACTTTATTAAATTTAGAAATGACATTAACAGTTGTGGAATTAGTTTTTTCTCTAATACCTATTAAAGTAAATGTGGTATTAAAAATCTATCTACATGAGCAATGTAATTTTTAAAACCATCGTTTTTTTATTTTAAAAAATACAAATTTTATGTGAGTATGTAGAATTGATGAGTAATATTATCATTTTAAATGTCGTTGTAAAATAACAATACAACATGGAATCACTTCGACAACAGCACGTCGAAGTGTCGACGAAGAATTCATCGCCGATGTTGTTCAAAGAGCGCAGACTATGACAATGGACTGCTTTTGCGGTGATTTTGCCTAGCCTCTTATTAACCCTTAGGGGATAATAGTCGTGTTTATATATATATATATATATATATATAACGTTTAACGATATGACGAGATAAAACTACATTATAAAAGTAAGAATATCAGTAAAAAACCCTTTTATTTGGTTAACCATACCTAGTGATTTCTCTCTAGTTTCTGTAAAAAATTGAAAATGGCAATGATTTTTTAAATTTAAAATATTATTGGAAAAATAAGCCAAGTGAAGAAATAGTTATTTGTTATACAAGAGTGCAAAGTTGCTGTGTAACCGCGTGCTAGATTTTGGTGACCGAGCAAGCGAAACGAAATTAGAATCCTGAGTGTTAGCAAGAGAATCAAAAAGAGCAAGAGGTGAAAAATCTTTGCACTCGGGTGAAATACGTAACTTTTCATCCAATCTTAACGAGGTAATAAATATAAATGTAAAATAAAATATCTGTACTTTCAGTTTCAGTCAATACTGTTGGCGTCAAATAAACTTCTTTGTCGCTAGCATCACTCGCTCATTTTAGTTCTTTCACTAGTTTTTAAATTTTTTTGTACAGCAGACAAAAAAGGCAAAAGCAAAGCCATACAACCATTGTCCAATTTTGTTTTTACATTGTCATTATCCGCGTGCAAAGCAAATAAAAAAAAGTACACCAGGAAGGTTCCAAGTCTGAGCTTTTATCAAATTCAAAAAGGTTGAATGATAAATTCGACACCATGAAGGTAAAAGCAAAAACTCAGTGCACGCAAAAGATCTTTTAAGAAAATACTCTTTTCGTACCATTTGCTCAAAAAAGTGACATTCTATGCCACAAAAAGCGTATTAACCTTAGTATTAACAATAGCCATTTTTAATCTGTTAAAAACAGGGAAAGAAAATTGTACTGACTGATTTTCATTCATCCTCTAGGGGGAGAATGTGATTATAATTTGGAATACTTACCGAAATTTACACCAATTAGTTTGTATATAAAACATTATACATGTTTTTGAAGAAGCAATACGCATTTTTGCACAATAAATTTAGTTATGATAGACGTATTCTCTCTAATCTGTGGTTATGATTATTAAATAAAATTACGAAAACCGACGAGGCCGTAGAGAGAGCTTGATGCCTTTGCTTTCCCGACAAAAAAATATTTGTCGCGTTAGTAGGAATTGTTCGCCTTTTTGTTTTCTTCAAATACATAAACGTTATGTTTATTTTAATTTGTTTTTATAAATAAGTTAATGTTCTAAAAATACGTTACGATGTTAAATGAAAGCGACAGTGAATTGTCGGTATACTATCTACAATGAAACGCAAGTTCCTCAGACACAAGAACAGAGAAATACGCAAATCAACTCATCAACAATAAATGTACCAAACAAAAATGTAACTCTCTCTATCAATAATTGGACCAATGTTTCGAATGTTAACTTTTACTTTTAATTGTCATTATTTTTAATTAATGCTAATCTCATATTATTGGGTCCTTACCTATGAAATTGGTGTTTTTTTTCTCTCTTAGTATTTTGTCTGTAATTATTAAGATTCAGAGTATTCCTAAAAAATAATTACCTCGTCTAAAAATAGACTATGTTTTTGAGCTCTTTTGATTTGTTTTGATAATTTGTTGTAAGTTTAATTGTGTTAAAATTGGACACGGAGACAACTCTTTTTAAGTGCCTCCCGAATACATCATTTTATTTGCATTCACTTAAAAACGATAAATAACTTTTATGAAGTGTGATATTACACATATTACTAAAGCTTTTCTAATGATAGATGCCAAATATTATTATCTTTGGATTTGTCGTTGTGAAGAAAACTGAAAAAATTTTAGTATGGAAAATGCAGAATTTCCCAAAATCTCCATACAAAACACCAATTTCATATTTCATAGGTAAGGACCTAATATTATTGTGTTAATTTTTTCGCAAATGGTTCGAAAAGTAGTATTAGTATTAGTAGTATTTTCCTCGGTGATAAAGCTGTCTTAGTCTTGGGTGAACATAAATCCCTCGCTACACTCAGGACTCGTCTTAAATCCCACGCTTCGCTCGTGATTTAAGTTTTTAACACCCTCGCTACGCTCGGGAGTAAACCTCGGGTCCTTCGTTCCGCTCGCGATTTAAATCGTCACCCGCGACAGAAGACACTGCTTTATCCCCTTGGTTAATAATCTACTATTTCGAGATGGTAGGATGAACTATTGTGGTAAACATGACTATGGAAAAAAAACTAAACCTTATTCGTGCTTTTTTTCAGGTCAACGTTATTAAACATTTTTCAACATAAGTACAACAACAATATTCCTAAAGTGTGAGGGCAATGAACTCTACATTTTCATTGCCCTCACACTTTAGGAGTATTGTTACTGAGTGTAGTAGTGAGCAAATTTATAATGTCTTGAATTTTATTTTCTTGATTACGACTTAACTACATTCCACCTTTTATTTTTTATTTAACCATAAGTTGACCCACATTTCCAGTCAGAACAGTTCTGTTCTTTATTTTTATGTTTATTTAAAAAAACACTGAATTTTCATGATTAGTTGGAAATCCAATAATATTTGTATTAATTATCTGTGAAAAATATTACGGGATGGTTACGATTTATTTCAGAGCAGTGTGTTGATTTAAAATAGTGTATAAATACATATGTTATTGGCTTGCAACGTTTTTCAACAAAATAAAGAATTGTTGCAATTTGGTGAATCCTTGGACTTAAAAAGAGTAATGTCGTCCCAAAGTGGTAAAGTGCTTTAATAAAAAAAGACGAAAACAATTATTATTATCGTTTTGAGCCCTCGCCAATATTTCTGGTCTGGCCTCAGTTTTACATCGATTGGTTTTCCAGATAAAGCTTAGGTTACACAACCTTAACAACATTTCATATCAGTTTATTTCCATTTTATTTTTGTTTAAAACTTTGTCAAAGTACAGGTGTAATGTAATATATTTATATAAAATTTTATAATACTTCAATAACTCTGTTGTATTTAGTAGTTAATTTTATAACTAATACTATTCCACTTGCCTAAAGATGTGGATTTGACATCCATTATGAAACATTTAATACGTTTGAGTTCCTTATTACATATATGAAGATAGTATTCCACATATACTACCGATAACTACAATTAACTTACAAAATCTTTCAAGGTTAATAATACAAATTTGGCACAACAGTTATAGATAACCGTAGTGATTCAACTGATAACTAGTCTACAATCGGCTCGGAGTAATCGATAACTCTCATGACTTGGGTTGGACAGTCGCCATGAGTGTAGTGAAGGGATATTTTAAAAACGAAGTGCAATGGCGAATGGTCGATGTGGAACACACGAACCCATCGGATTTCTACCTGAGCGTTTGGCAGACGAATAGATCATCCACACCGCTTTTCGTACTTCGGACATTGCTATTTCTTACCGCGGTCGGCGTCATAACAACATCTATGGTGTTTTACATATTGGCCAACCAATTCGGCTTCTGGTTTACATACCTCACGCATTGGGGGCTCATTGTTTTGACGTTGACTTGTGGCTTTTCAATTGGTGTGTCAGCGCGCTGCTTCTTCTATGGACCAATCAGTAAGTTTTCCTACTTTTTTGTGTTGGTTTCTTTAATTATTTGTAATAATTCTTGAAGCTTTTTTATAATTTCTTTAGATTGGATTCCCATTCATAAGGTATCACGAGCAAAGTTGGGGTTAGAGCAAATTATTTGGTACCCCCACTAATCGTACCACGGGGAATAAAAAGATTTAGGATGTTCTGTATGAAAAGTTGCTTGTACTATCCCACAAGGGGTGTAGCCGGGTTTGGGAGAACTTGGGCCAGTACCAAATCCTTCTAAGAATTATCTGAAAAATAAAACCATTTTTTTAATTAAGTGTTACTTCGCTACGAGCAACAATTCTTAGAAAAAACTCGAGTAGGTACAGTAAGTACCAAGGCATAGTGCTATTTGTCCCATACAACGTTATCATCCCTTTCTGGGATCAAGCAGATATCTGCGTTTGGGTTTGGTTCTGTACTACGGGCGATAGGTACAAGTACATAGGCCTACTACAGTCTGAATAATTTAATAGGTGCATTTTGACAGATGAGCTTTATGGACCATTTATAGTTCGGTTCACGAAAGATGACCAGAAATGGCAGCCGTCTTTTTAGATCCCTTCGGAGGTGAGGGGTTAGACGCGGGCAGAATGTTTCAATATATATGCGTCGTCATAATTTGTTTCGCTAATTAAAATATTATTTTGTCGTAGGTCCTTACTTCATGAAAAACATACGAAGACGGCCGTCATTTGTGGTCATCTTTCGTGAACCGAACTATACATTGATATGGGAATCGATTAATCTCACTACAACTGTCAAAATGCACCACAGATAACGGTCAAAAGGCACTTTTAAATAATTCAGACTGTAGAGTGACTGCGGTGTATACACACAACAGTGTCATTGCATGTGTTTGTCCGCAGGCAACCAGTTCAACCTGCCATGGTACATGAAGGTGTATTGGGTGCTGTTCAACATTTCCATGCCCATCTCATTCCTGATCACGCTCTTCTACTGGACTGTACTTTATAGAGGTTTATTATTGTTATTATCTTATCGTGGCTAATCTAAATCTATCTGTTCGTTGACACTTTGTGGTTGCTTTTTATGATATTTGCAGATATCATAGACACATAAAATACTAATATTAGTGTTCCTGTTTACTATCTATGTTTGTACGGTTTTACTAAACGAAAAATCTATTAATAATAATACAAATAAGATATCCAAAGCCGTACTAATAATTATCCCGTGCAATAATAAACTCGTATGATCACTATAGTAACGCTTTTGTAAAGCAAACAAAGAAGCCTTTTTTTACATACATACATAAAATCACGCCTGTAATCCCCGTAGGCAGAGTCCAAGGAGCACTGTATTCCTTAAGACCACATTTAGCCATACAAAAATTGGGTTTGGTCAGATGAAAAATCATGAAAGAGTAATAACAAGTGGCTAGCTCATCGCCTACACAATCACAGACGCCTTTTACGACATGCTAGGCAAGCAAAGCAGTTGGTACATTCTTTTTGTGTCCCGGACCAACACGGGACACTTTTTTTACTCTATTGGAAAACTTCATTACTACACACGCATTTCTGCTGCGTGCAACCTATTTTCATAGCATAACATATCATATCATCACGCCTCTTTGGGGGCAGGCAGAGGTTATAACACCCACATTTCGCCAATATGTGAAGTCCCCACGTATCCTCCATGTATCTTTGACGTGGTGGACCCGGAGATGAAATGAAACTCCAACTCACGTCACTTATTGTTTATTTAGGAACGTAAGGCACAAACAGTGCCTTTAGTAAACTTATAAACTTGATCAGTATACTTTAACTTGTAACTAATATAACTTTTGCTATTACTGAATTATAATTTTGCTATTATAGTTATAATATTAATAGTTATAATACTAAAATATTGTATAGTTATAATATTAAAATATTTATAATAATTTACAATGAGCCAACCGCTCCAGACGCTGACTCTGATAGCAAGAAATTTCGAGAACAACACAATGAAAAATAAAAAGAGACAGACAGTGAATTTAAAAAGAGAAACAAAGAGAAAATGGCCAGAGAAGAGTGCTATAACAGCAAAGAGTCGTTAATACTGCTAAAGCGCCTCGTTACATATCTATTTTCACCCTTTCAACAACCAAATTTTAAGCCATGCATAACAGCTTAAATGATCATAATTCAGAACCTCTTATACACCCAGGTGAACTTGATCAGTGAATATTTTTTATTTATAAATCTTGTGTAAACAATTCCAGCTAACCAGGAAGAGGAGCTGAACCACGCGCTGGACGTGTCCATCCACTTCGTCAACTCGTTGCTGATGCTGCTGTTGCTGGCGTCGGCCTCGCACCCCAGCCGGCTGCTGCACGTCTACCAGCCCCTGGTCTTCGCCTTCACCTTCTTCATGTTCAGTCTCTTCTACTACCTGGCTGGAGGCACTAACACGTAAGTATAACATAACAGATCATTCGGGATGTATCCATCCACGGTGTCTACTCGGTGCTAATGCTGTTGCTGCTGGCGTTGGCCTCGCATATAACATAACAGACCACAACGCGCTGGACGTGTCCATCAAGGGTGTTAACTCGGTGCAGATACTGCTGCTGATAGTCAAGGCCCCGCACCCCAGCTGGATGCTAACTATTATAATGATTAAAACTACTCACACAGTGGTACAGAGCGGCAGGGATTGATCCGGTGATTTCTTGCACCAGGAATGCTGTCCGTCCCAACGCGACTTTCGTTGACTCAAATTAATTATAACCCTCAAATATATGTAAGCCTGAGTCAATGACGTCTATATCTTTTGTATATATCACTTTGCCTTAAGGTGTCGAGGAGCGTGATACAATAATGTGTTAAAAATTCATAAGAGACCTACCAACCAATATGTATCAAAAGGTTTTTTTGTTGATTCAGTTTGAATTACGTTAATAGGTACGTAAACAGCCCACCTGATGATAGCTAGTAGCTATAGTCCCCTATCTAGAATACATGTTATATCTGTAAAGTTGGCTTCCCATGGTCTCTGATATTGCAGATATTCATTCATGTGACAGAGATTCATAAATGAAATTCATTCATGAATCTGCGTCTGTCTGCAATACCGCAGACCGTGGAAAGTGACGTGGGAAGTGTGATTGAAAATCACGTGTACGTTGTTGTTAAAGATATAAAGTCGCAGCTGGACTGTCGTCGTTTTATCGACTTTAAAATATTAAAAAATCTTTGCGTCAAACGTAACAGTTATACGAACTATAGCTTTTTTTGCATACAGATTCATCCGCATGCTTGCATGAACGTACTTATTACTTACCTAATTAACAATTAACTGATTATGTGCATAACAATTATCACGAAACAATGCTTTGTTTGAAAAGATAGAAGGCCACCATATTCTTTTTTCTCATAGCATAGAAACACGATCATTGTTTATAAATTTTACTAAGTGTATTGCTCTAATAAACGATAAAACTAGACACAATAACATTATACATATATCCACTTTGTGATAATGTTAATAGGGCACATAACACCTATCATTATCAAATCAAACTGAAATCGTCCATTGAGTTCAGACAGGCCTCTCCAAATATTTCCATACCTAATAAATTATACCACGCTACCCGATTCCAGCGGTTTCCCACAATCTTCAACAGATCGTTGGTCAAAAAATATGAAATATTGTCTAATAATAATAGGGGTTAAAGTATGAAATTGCCGTTTTTATCTATCTTAGTACTTTGTCTGTAACTATTATGTTTCAGAGTATTTTAAAAAAATAATTACCTCCTCTTAAAATAGACCATATTTTTGAGCTCTTTTGATTTGTTTTTAATAATTTGTTGTAAACTTAATTGTGTTTTAATTTGACACGGAGACAACTACTTTTAAGTGCCTCCCGAATACATCATTTTATTTGCATTCACATAAAAGCGATAAATAATTTTTATGAAGAGTGATATCACACATATTGCTAAAGCTTTTATATTGAAACATGCCAACAATTATTATCTCTGGATTTGTCGTTGTGGAGAACCACAAATCCAGAGATAATAATTGATAATAGATAATATTTCAGATTTCTATCTGAAATAATGTTAGTATGGAAAATGCAGACTTCATATAATCTCCATATAAAACGGCAATTTCACACTTTAACCCCTAATATTTAAAAAACTTTATGTTTGGCGCTTTAATCTTATCTAATAGTGGAAATATACATAGGTTATAAATTTGGGGTGACTTACTCTCATACCCCTACTCTACTCGTACAACAAAAACATATGATCTTAAAGCTACGAGTATCATAGTCGTAACGGGTATAGAAAAATATATAGAGGCATGTTATTTAGTCATAATTATTACATTATGTGATTTTGAAAAACAATAACGCGATAAAATCCTGCAAAAGCCTAAATAAACGTTTATCTATTTGTGAGACCAATTAAAGATCTCCCAAGAGACAAAAAAAGCCTCCAATAATTTATACTGTTGTTTACAGAGAGGGCAACCCGTGGGTGTACGCTGTGTTGAACTGGAGTGACCCAGGCCCAACGATAGCGCTCGGCGTTATCACTGGGCTGGTGCTGGTGCTGCTCTACTTCCTGGTGGTTGGCATCGCGCTGGCAAGAGATGCTGTCTCTCGGAAATATGTGAAACCTCCTACACCGGTCGATAGCGGAAACCCCGAGACACTCCCACTAAGAAACCCACCTCAAACCGTGTAGACGAATCGTCTAAGTAGGTGTTGTGTATCAATTAAAAAGTGGATGAATACATACAATTTTGCCACATCATGCCAATTGTGTGATATGTTTTAGATATTTATGTTCAGAACATTGTCATAGTATTATTTTCGACTATACAAAAGTTATTTATGTTAAAATTGTTAAATATTAACAAAATAGTATCGTGTTGCTGTTTTCTTATTTGTGTATAGAATTAATTTTAAGTGTAGATATAGTAACAAAAGTGCCTTAAATTCCTACATTGATGATATCTGACCTCACGGAATGGAATGAAAGTCGAGTTTAAAAAATTTTTTTTATCCTTTTTGTAGTGATTTTTGGTGAATGGATAAAATAAGTTTAATAAAAATATTAAAATTATTATTCTTTTTCTTTTTAATTTTTTACATGTGTACAATTTTATTTTATTGCCCATAGTTAGATAACTGGAATTAATTATAGATTTTTAATATAATAATTATTTACTGCATATTAGTTTTCCTGAAAAACCCTCAGGAGAATTGACCATAACATCGCTAGCCCATTCTATACATTAGTCCACTACTGGACATAATTAGGTACAATCTATCAGCCTTTTGTCGTCCACTGCTGGACATAGTCCTCCCCCAATGATCTCCTCAACGACCGGTCCTGCTCCGCCCGCATCCAGCGACTTCCTGCAACCTTCACCAGATCGTCGGTCCACCTCGCTGGGGGCCTCCCTACGACGCACCTCCCAGTACGTGGTCACCACTCGAGAACCTTTCCGCCCCAACGGCCATCAGTTCTTGCTAATAGAACTGATGGCCGTTGGGGCGGAAAATGTGCCCTGCCCACTGCCACTTAAGGTATGCAATTCTGTGGGCTATAGGGGTGACCTTGGTTCTCCTGCGAATCTAGTCGTTTCTGATTCGATTAGTTTTTATTAAATTAAATAAAACTAAAGCGTTAAACCTGTTTGTTTTGAGGCTACCGAGCATTTATTATATTTTTTTTTACAATAAAGGATCCTCGGGAATCGGATTAGGGAATCTGGTCGAGACGCCTGATAGTTGACCGGTATACAATTTTTACATTTTTACAATTTTTATTGGGCATTGAACTAAAACTTGGTAAAAAAAATTTAACCAAACTTCATAATTTTTTTGTACTTACATAATATTTTTTTAAATTAATTATAAAATGAGGTATTTATAGAGGTAAAAGGTATAAGCAATGTACCACGACCTCCATAAACCAATACTGGTTTATTCTGGTTTTTTAACCTACATAACAAAAAGGCAGATCTGCCAAAAGCCAAAATCACGACAAAATGTCAAATAGTACACTGAATCAAGACTGAATAGTACCAAAGAGTATGTAATTTACTTACAACAGAGTAGAACCATGCTTACGTTTGAATGTTATTGCAATAATTCTCGTTCCAAATGTCTCGCCTAGTTAAATGTGCATATTTCCAAGTCATTCCTACTGTGGCAACATGTGGTACAAAGATATCAAGTAAATACCTAATGCTTACAGAATAATATTTTTCAATATTGGCTCAGAAGAGCCCCATGCTACTTACTCTTAAAATCTTTGTACAAATTTCAAACAATACAAATACAATCCAAATTGTAGTTCGCAAGTGTGTATAAGTTTCGCAGGAAGGATGATATGGTAAGGAAATCATCAACTACTTATCATAACATAACTTATCATCACACCTCTTTCCCCGAAGGTGTATTTAGAGGTGTTAAACACCCACATTTCGCCAGATATGTTAGGTCCCCATGTAAGAGGTGGCGAGCCTGTTGTCATGCACCGTGCACAATGTGAGACAAGCGATATTCACAATGAACTGTACATGAGTTTTATTCAAATGCAGTGATATAGGCGATGGGATCGAACCCGCGCTTCCCGCGGCCTCTCGGTACGAGTAGTGCCCCGTCTGTCCATACTCAGCTGCCTATTTAACTACATCATCAACTAGCCAAATCATATTTTTACTAGATACAGCAGCTTTAGAATTTTGTAAAAGTTTAATTATATAATTTAATGCAATCCCATCTGATGTAACTAAGATATCTAATAAGAACAAATTAATTGTAAAAAATGTATTCAAAAGTATCTAAATTACAAATGTAGAGATACAGCGATAGACAAGTAGTCTTTACCAATCCAAATACGTACTTACTTATACAGGATGGAAAAATTTCGTGGACCCTAGAGAGGAAGTACCTTAAATATTTAAAAAAGCTTAATTTACATAAAGGAAATACACTTTTATTTTTAAAAAGTAACATAATTGCATTTTCAGTGTTCTCAAAAAAGCTTACCCAAACCGGGAATCGAATAAGGAAAAAAAAAAATTAAAAACAGTTCCCGATTTTATTCCACTAAGTAATCGATATTAATTCATAGTTGAAAATAAAATTTATCTGTGAAACATTAGGTCCTAAATATGTAAAACTTAATGATATCGAACAGCTATTTAATTTTATCCCAAACGGGGAAGGTTAGGGTAAGCTATTTAAAAAAACAGAATAGAATTATGTTTATTTTTAAAAATATAAGTTAGTTTCCTATAAGTAATATAAGCAACTTAAAATATTTAAGGTACTTACTTCACCACCAGGGCTCATGAAAATTTTACAACCTGTATATTGAATATTGTTAGAGACTCGAAACTTAATTTAGGAAACATCAGTAATTAATTATGTAAGGTTGTGTAGTTTACGCAAGTGTATTCGCGGACAGCGCGCGCGCACCTAGTCTGAGCTGAGTAAAGGCGCGCGCGACTGCGGGAATCGGTGACCGCATCGTCTGCGTCTTTTTAATAACAATTTCTTATCTTCTCGAAACCAACTATAACCGTGATATTATTTGTGATTTATTATAAGCGTGATTTGAAAATTTTACTCCTCGCGAGTGTTTGTCAAAAATACACCTATATACTTTTTATAACAAAATTGAGAAATTGTCTATTATGATCCTCGATACCATTTATGAGTGCCATATAAACATTATTAAGTAAACTTAACAAAATATTTAAAAGTAAGCCAATAATCCAAATCCTTTTGGATGTCTATACTAATAGTGATTTCTCAAGAGATTGCATTAAAACAGATACGACAGACGAGTCATTTTCATCACCGCCATCGTCTGATAATCTGATAGAAAATCTAATAAATATCTGTGCACTAGCTAAAGCTACAAGCGATAATGATAGAGCATCATCGATAAGGGCCGACGCATCTAACCATTCTGCCGCAGAATGCGTTACGAAATGGTGTTATCGTAGTGATTTATCTGATCTCATTTCATTGAAGTGACTGGGAAAACAAAATGGTGAAACTTTTTAGGGATACTGTAACTCTGTCGGATATTTGGGTATCGTCGCATGAGAGGTTGAGTGATTTTTACGCGTCGTCATGGCAAAGAGGGGAGTCTGCGGTACCCATGCTCTTGGTGAGGCTGGTACTGGCCTCTGCAGCACTAGGGATCCTCATCTTCTCGCTGGTGAAGGAGAACTTGTCGCACTGGGCGATATATCTCACACATTGGGGGCTAGTCTTGATATCAGCGATGCTGCTGAGCGGACTCTTGGTCTCAGTCTTAGCAGTTTGCGGCAAAATAAAAGGTATGTTATTCAAAATGTTCAAAGTAGAGACATTCCCATTTCTGTAATAGAAATTACACATATTAGAATTCAAATACCTAAATATTTTAATTAATAGTTTGTTTGTGAAGGCTTCTTAAACACAAAACAAAGATCAAGGTCAATTAAGAGAGCTTATTAGAAACGTAAAATGGTATGTTATCTGGTAAACAAAACATCCAATTCAGTTGTCATACAATGAAAAAAATATCATATTCTTTTTTGTTAGTAAGTACGCACTTACCTACTTATAAGTGATAATTCTGTGAAAAGTAACTAGTCGCTTAGTAGGTAGGTATCTATTTCCCCACGTGTTTCTTAGCTAACTATTTTTTGTTTTTGATCGTGGTTATTGTTGAGTAACTATAATCAATCAGTTAATTATTTTCAATGAATACTCGTTATTTTTTATATGAGGTATGTATAGAAGCCGTGGCCATAGTGGCCGTGTTGTAGCGGATCATTAAAAGAATACTACCAACCATCTCTTCCCCTGGGTGTAGTAAAAGGTGACTAATGGACTTAGAACTGCACAACCGTGCAATAGATTGTAGCGGTGACGGGCTCACCACCTGTCACGCTAAGTGCAGTCACTGCTTGGTGAAGCGCGGACTATGGCAGTGGCCTGCTTTTTCGGTGCTTTTGCCTTGTCTATGACTTACCCTTTGGGGATAATAGTCGTGATGATATATGTATAACACTTTTAAAGTATTACCACCGCACCACTACGATATATTACACAACGAGAAAAACCGCAACATATAATACAATTATGAATTTATATTAGTCCTCATGAATTTAAATAGTTGGAAGAGTGGAAAATAAAATTATATAATAGGAAAGGTCATGCTGACGTTGCGTTATTATTTTCGAAAAATAGTGTTAACTAATATTGCTTTCATATCCTCAATTGATTGACTGGAGTAATAGAGAGGTTTAATAACAAAAAAATGAAAGAACATCATGGCTCACTTGCTCAGCGTGCAGCGTGACAGGTGGTGAGCCCGTCGCCGCTATAAGCTATTGGATGGTTGTGCAGCTCTATGTCCATTAGTCACCTTTTACGACACCCAAGGGAAGAGATGGGTTGGCAGTATTCTTTTACTGAGCCGTTACCACAAGACTCATGAATGTGTTATGTAATGAGTAAAAATATATATTCTTACACAAAAACGTCATCACCTCATACATTTCATATAATTTTCTTACTTTTGATGTCTTAATGACCAAATAGTAAGTTAAGTCTGTGGTAGTTAAAATTTATGGACATGTAATGACTTGAACGTGATGCACGTCTCCTAAAATGACCGCCGTAATACATAAAATAGCGTTTCAAACCATTAGGTACAATCATATACCTACATGGCTTTAATACTTACAAAGAATGGTCCAGTGCAGTGCATTTCATTTATCCATCTTTATCGCCGTAATATTTCCACAAAGCAAAATAAATCTCAACCCATAAGAAATATTTTTTCAGAATGTTTGAAGAATTTTCAATTTTGTATACTTGTATAGAGTATTATACATACAAACATATAATCACGACTATTATCCCTCGTGGATTAGTCAGAAACTAGCCAAAAGTACCGCAAAAGCAGTCCACTACCATAGTCCACGCTTCACCAAGCAGTGGCCCACCTGGTGAACACTTAACCGTCTTCGCACGGGGGTGGGTCGCTGTAGGTCTAACCTCGTCAAATGGGGATATTCCACGAGGTCCGATTGTGACTGCGGTGCTCCGAGCCAGGATATGGAATACCTACTATCCTGTCCGTTATGTACGACCACGAGACCTCATGAAAGCCACAGCAAATGCTGAAAGTGTGGCTCACTTTTGGGAGGAACAAATTTAACAACAGCTATTGACACAGAAAGAGAGAGAAACCAAACAGTGACTGCATTATGTGCTCTGCGTGGCATGTGGTGAGCCCGTAGGCAGTATTACATAACAACATAACATATTATCACGCCTCCTTCCCCGAAGGGGTAGGCAGAGGTGTTAAACACCCACATTTTGCCAGATATGTTAGGTCCCCATGGAAAAGGTGGCGAGCCTAGCCTGTTACCATGCGCCGAGAGTTATGTGAGGGAAGCGATATTCACAATGAACTGTACAGTACAGTATTATGTAGGAAAAAAACCCTTATAACCACGATTATCTCTTGCAAATTCAAAAAAATGCACCTACCTACTCACATAAAACAAAAGACTGAGGCTTTTATCAAAATTTTTTAAGTTTTTATTGTTTAATATAAAACATAAGAACATATGCGTGGTAAAATTCTATGGTGAACATAAAAAATATTCATGTTTTTGTAGATATTGGTGTTTAAAAAACATTCGTGATGTTGTTAAGTATAATATTTTCAAAACAAATGAAGACAAATGGACCGAAAATCTATAAAAAATGAATGTACCTACACGAAGAAGATTCTCCACAAATTACTACAAAAGAAAACCTTTTAAGGCAGCGATTTATTGTTATTACTCGTACATTAATGTTTTACGTCTCAGTACTTTCGTGCTAATGCTATAAAAAGTAAAGGTTAAATTAAAGTTAACTTCCATGCGTTTTATAATAATTTACTTGCTTCGTAATTACATAAAAATTTAGATAGGTACATAATGTATTGTACAGTAATGATGAAACAGCCATACGTCGCAAAATTGTGGGTTATTTACATAATTACTGTTTTGTGTGAGCAGTGTTTCAGTGTGTTTCCTATTTTCAGTAGATTATTTATTTGATACGAGGAAATAATATTTATATTAACTTTTATATGACATTGATCGTGTGTACCATAATTTAAATACATCCTTTAACTGTTATTCAACATATCGTTTATAAACACAAACTATCTTAAAAATTTTATCGCGGATGGCACAGTAGTACCTACATATTTAATTTCTGAAGCTGGGAAACCTAACCTACTGTCGTTAGTCACGCATGTCCACATTTTTACAATTTTAAAAAAGCATTTTGTTATTTTACCATTAATAAGATATAACAGTCTATAAACTTACCCGCTTACCCTCTTGCAACCAATGTCTAAGTAACATTACAAATCATCTACATAGGCAGATGTTAAACGCCCGTAATAAACTTTATATTTGTAGGTAACTACTTTGAAAATATTTCAGTCTTTATCTGTTTACATTACAGTTTACATTATTTGTCCAAGTGTTACTCATACTAGTACTAATCTTTGCACTTGATGAAATTGATGATGTAATTTTCCAGTAAGATCCAGGTAACAATATTTCCCCATACACTTCGCTTGGCCCACCGCGGGTCGCTTGCGCGTGTCGCAAGCGCATCGTCTGATCGCACGTGGCCTTACCGTTACCGCATTCGAATTTCGAACGATTCAATTTTAACGGTCAAGGTCTTGATATTTTGTTTTTATCCATTTACCGAAAAGTATAGACTTCACATATTATCCCGCCTCTTTCCCCGAAGGGGTAGGCAGAGTTGTTAACACCCACATTTCGCCAGATATGTTAAGGTCCCCATGTAACAGGTGGCGAGCCTGTTGCCATGCACCGGGCACAATGAAAGGCAAGGGATATTCACAATAAACTGTACATAAGTTTTATTCAAACTTAGTGGTACAGACGGTGGGATCGAACCCGCGTTTCCCGCGGCCTCTCGAACGAGTGCCTCGTCCGTCCCAACTCGACTACAGCTGCCATTTTTAAGTAGGTATAGACTTAATATGTATAAAATTTAATCAATAAAATTCTTTAAATTACGGAAACTTTCCTCAAATTCGTTTTTTTGCTTTTTTAAACGTTATTTAGAATATTATGTACATTTTGTATCAAATATCAATTCTTTCTTTAATTCCTTCTAAAAGAAATATTCGATTATGTTTTGTAGAACACCATCCGTCATCAACCTAATATACACGCACTGCTGGCCACAGGCTTCGTTTTGAAGAAACACATGAGGAGAATGGACCGTCACTCCTGCCTCCTTTATGTAGTGTTGCACTGCTTTTCTCGTAAATGTAATTATTATAATAGACAAAAAATAGCAACATTACAGTAGGTAGAGATAACTAAAATGAATGCATACCTATCTGATGCATAACAGTCGCCAATATAAAGCTATAACTTTAATTTTGAATGTTGTTAAATACTTTAGACTGCACAAATTCACATATTTATAATATTACTACTTTCAGATGACACCGAAGTGCCTTGGTACATAGGCATATACTGGTTTCTATTCAATCAAGCCGTGACCATCGCAATCATGATAACTGCTCTCTACTGGATATTACTATACAATCCTGGTAAGCACCATGCTATATTTCATTCACATCCACACAACACTGTCAAAGTAGCATGAGAAGTGTGATATGATATTTATCAACTGTCAAATTACCATAGAATTTTAAAGAGGCACTTACTGGGAAATCTAGCACCATCGTAAACGTAATATATTTTAGTGTAATAGATTAATTAAATATTAAGTCTAATATTATTTCAATCTGAATATTTATACCTCTTCTACTGAAAAGGGCTAGCTAGTGTTAAGCTTGAGATAGAACTAATCGTCTGCTCAACCATTACTTGGAATAAAACAAATATAAAAAAGTTCAAAGTGCCGTAAAAAGAAAAAAATATATAAGTACCCACGGGAAATTTCTGAACCATTAAATTATCATCTCTATTTCTCTATAATAAATGGTGCCAGGGAAGCTTAACATGTCGAAAAAGTATTGTGGAATAAAAATTACAAGATTTAGGTATGTAATAGATAATATACAATATATTTAGGGACGTCTGTCTATATACACCCCATTGCTGGGTACAGGCCTTCGTACATGGAGAAACATCTAAGGAGTTATAGGCCTTACACCACCATGTTGCCACAATGTGGATTGGTGGGTAGAACCTTTTGCAATAGCAGCCAGAGCCAACAGCTTAATGTGCCTTCTGAAGCACGGAGGAACTAAAAGGAGATCACAAACTTTGTTTACCCATCCAGATAAGCTTTTTTTAAATAAAATTAAAGAAACTACTACGCCCGCTCACCTAACCAGTTTACTTAACCATTACAATCTGCCGGCACTACAAAACCATTTTGTTATTTTTACCAATAGTGAAATACTTAAATATTTGTTGCAATCGGCAACTTGTATCACTAGGCAGCACTTCCAGATAACCTGTTGATGCAAATACAAGACATCGGGGCGTTAAATAAACTGATAATGTTTGTTAACAGAGAGTCATGAGGACAAGTTAGGAGCGTGGCTGGACATCTCGACGCACGCGTTCAACTCTGGCGTGGTGGTGCTAGAGCTGCTCATCTCCCGCACGCCAGTGCGCTTCCTGCACTTCTACCAGCCCCTGGGCTTCGGCTTGTGGTACACCGCCTTCACCGCCATCTATTATGCGGCTGGAGGCACTGATGCGTAAGTATATATGCGCGGTTCCTATAATCCAAAACTAGATCATGGTCTCTACACCGAAGCATTAATATTCATTTTTTATTTTATTTTATGCTTAATACTATTCTACATACATACGCACCATCACGCTTCTAACCCCTAAAGGGTAATAAAGAAATAACTAAGAATATGAAGAAATAATTAAGACCACATTCAACTCGCATGTATACAAAAAGCTATCCTTATATTGAACAGATTAGAGAGGTTATGTCGAACTCTTGAACGTAATCGCCATCGATCGATATTCATGTTGTTGTGATGTTTATTTGCTTACTTATTATTTATTTGTTCGATTCAAATTATGCGGATACTGAGTGACATTGAGTTTTACCTTCGTACCGTCTCTCTCGTCTCGATATTTTGAGATATTGGATTGTTTAATATTGAGCTTTAATTATGTTTTTTCTTTTAAATCATTAGCTATTATTTAAGCTAGTTAAGGCAGAGCGCTTTTGACTACGCTCAAACTTTAACTGCGTGTAGTATTTGTAGTTACCAAGTGATTTTATTGTTTGCACGATGTTTTATTGTTATTTTGTATAGGTTTTATGTACAATTTTAGCTACGTTTTAATGTGTACTGAATTATCTAACGTTTTTTATTTGTTTTATTGTTGAAAAAATTACTTGTTTAGAACTTTTAGCTTTAATTATGTTAGGCTAGCAGATTTTTCATTGTCAGACAGCATTTTGACACTTGTAGTTTTTACATACATACCTTTGTTTTCATTTCCCAATGTGCAGTAGCAGTTGACTAATCGCTTGATAAGCTAATATCAACGTCGCAAGTCATCCGCGCCGCGGCGCCCATCAATAACATTTATAAGTATTCAGTGAATGGGGAAGTTGCGTAGCCACGCACCAGACGAAGCCTTGACCTGGTACTCGGTCCACTCGGCCACTTTCACTATCGGTCGCGGATAACATCCATATTTACTATGTACACCATATCCTTACGTTACTTTTTTATTTAATTATGTTCGGGCAAAAAAGTCTGTGTATAGTACGTCTCAATCCAAGTTGCCATAAAGATAAACAAAACAAAGGTAATGTTTCATCTCTAAAATGTTTTATGATGACTTTATGTAATTGAAATCTATTGAAACGGACAGCAATTGTTACCGTTAATTATATTTACGTGCCAATGTCCATGTAAAAAGTGTGTTATTGAATAACAAATTCGGTAAGTCGGATTTTTTATTAACCTTTTTGGCAACTTGGATTGAGACGTACTATAGGAACGATTTATTGGCATGCTGTCAGACATTTCTATACTAAAATATTTTCTTGTCTGTAACAGTCCTAGCACGGTGGTATGCTCTGGTTTAGTAGGTAAACGAGACAAAATAGAAAGGTCGATTGTTATGCCCCGATTACGTGACTCATGGGACAGTGGATTTATTAAAAAACTTTCAGAAATTTTGTATACCCAATGGGTCGAATATAGCGATCAAAAATTTATTACCTATCACAAATAAATAATAATTTCATTTTAAAAAAATCTATAAGCAGAAATTGCCATTTTCTTAAAACTACGTTTTACTGTACAGAGAGGGCTCGCCGTTCATCTACGAGGTGCTGGACTGGCGCGAGGGGCGGCGCGCGGGCGCCGTGACGGGCCTGTGCGTGGCGGGCCTGCTCGCCGTGTACGCGGCGCTGTGGGCCCTCGCCCTCGCGCGCGACAAGATCTCCACGACACTCGTGCGCACCATCAGCCACAACCTGCCGCCCACGCCGCCCGACAACTTCATGCACGCCAGGATGGTGTGAAATTGTGATACAGACACTTATAAAAAAACTCTAAAATGAAGTGACTAATAGTGATTTAAAATGTTTTCCTACGTTAAGGTATAATGCTATGATTTTCAAGAATTTTAAGGACTTTTGCAAAGACGCACCGTTCAAACTTGCACCACTTTTTGGTATTTCTGAGCGCGTGTAACAAGCCAGCTCTGTGCTGACGTGGCTCATGGCTGCGTGGTGGCCCTGTGCGTGGCGAGCCTGCTCGCGGTGTATGCTGTGGGCCGCTGCCCTCGCACACACGTGTCAAGATCTCCATGTCACTCGTGCGCAACATCAGCCATAGCCTGCATCCTACGCCACGTGACAATTTTATGCATGCATGACTGATGAAATACTGATGACTCTTTTATTCAAACTAGCGTGAAGTGACTAATGGTGATTTAAACGAATTCCTACGATAAGAATGATACTGCTATGATTTTAAAAAATTTTAAAAGCCGATAGATGCACCTAACATGGATTTTTGTATTTCGAGCACGTCCGTAATTTCATTATCTAATAACAATCGTGCTCAATATTAAGCATTTATCTACTTTTGTTTACAAATGAATGAAGTATTTTATGCGATGTAAGAAAACTGTAGTTCACACCATTTTGTTATACTTTTTTATTTAAAAAAAATATAATTTTTCATTCAATTTCTGCACATTGAAATTGTGCTAATGAAAGGTTTGCCTGTAAATATATTATCGTAACGTTTTGTATAGTAAGTATACATTAGTGTTTCGGTCTAGGTAATATGTAAAGTAATCGTAAAACTAATTAGTTTAAAATAAACGTGTACAAATATTAACCATGTGTATTAATGACTAGGCAGTTACTGGGATTATCAAATGCTTACGATTCTTGAAATGTATTCTAATGATCAGCGTAGAAATGTTCTTGTTATTATTTTTAAGAGAATATAAATAATATTGACTCCTGAGAGAATTGGGGATTAATACATTTCGAATGCAAATACTTCTATAAATAAAACTATAAGACATACGGTTATCTAGAACATTTATTGGTTATATAGCAAAATCTGTTCAAACACAAACCAATTAATATAATGTTTAGTAACAAACTAAATACGATATGTGATTATTTAATAAACTGACTTAGTGTATCTGTACTGTACGTTACGCCACGCGCCCGCTCCGAGGATATTAACAAAACAAATAGCAACAACCAAAATAAAATCTCATTTAAAAAAATAATTTTGAAATACATCTACCGATAGGTATAATTCTAACAAAATGATATCATGATTATAATTTGGACAACAGTCTCAAAAAATAAGCCACCTTACCATTTATTTATTACGTATATCCAAAAATATATCTTCTTATTTACAATAAGTTACAAATAGTACATACTAAATAAGTCCTTAACTTTTAACCTATGCAAATACTTAGGCAGGGCGATCAGTTCAGTGACTACTCAGAGCAATTATAGCCAAAGTCTCCTTTATAAATCAACATTTTTAATGTATATGCCTAAAAATTATATTAAATGTTGATCTCGTTCAGTCGACTAATTTATCAATATAAGATAATTATATTAATTTACTGGTAAATGTATACAAATAAAAATAACAATATCACACAGGTTAGAATATACTATTAGTATTAAATAACTAATTAAATGCTAAGGTAGGACATACATTTATCATTCAACAAAATAAATACAAAATTTGGAAATTTTAAACAAATGTAAAATTTATATACTTTTTTAAAATTCGTCACAAATCTTTTAGTAGTCTTCGAATGCCCTGGCCCGTCATTCCCGATTGATCTTTGTTGATTTAATCATTGCATCCTTCTTCGAAAGAATATCAAATAGCTATGCAGTTTAATAAGTTTAAAACAAACGTCTAAAATAACATCGCAATACACGGCTCAGGAAACTTAAATATACAAAGTGTTTTATTATTTTACTGAAACACCATTTAATGACAATAAAGGTCTAGCAAAAGCCAGTATGTGATTGAAGGTGCTCTAATCCCACAGCCTTAATAAAAGTATTATCATTTTTCTTTGACATCTTTAACAACGTGGTGTTTAAAAACAGTAAGATCGGTGTTTAAGAACAGTCTTGTAGAAAAGAATGAAGAAGACATATTGAGCCGGCCACAACAAAACCGAAAAAGCAGAGAAACGATCACGATCTTTATATCTTACGGCGATTCAGTAAACCTTTACATACAGCGAAGGGTGTTTCGGTAAACCGCACAACACTGCACAAAATATAAAGCTAATTTTAATTAACTTCACAAAAGCAACTTAGTCACAAATAGTTTAGCTTATAATTATAAAATATGTTTAGCTTGTAATCCATTTAATTAATCGCAAAAGCATTAATATACATCCAGATTAAAATCTGGATGTAACCGAAACGTTTAAGTTTAAAAATTAAGACAACAATAAATTGTAACTAGTATACTAACTAATTATGTTACGAATAAATAACAGAACATGTCCCAGACATTATTTCAAAATATTTAAATTATTCTACGAGTGACAGATTAAATTCGAATTCTATCACATCGGAGTTTGTACGTAGATAGACAGCGGTACTGGAACTGGAACATATACATAAGTATTGCCACTGACTATATTTTAAGCGCTAACTACGTTAATTCAGACACTCATTACATCCATCACAATAAAGTAGAAACATCCAAATAACTACGAACACATCTATAGTATATCTACTTACAACTACTTATTGATTACATTGAATATTTTCATTGTACATCGAAACATCACAAACATCCTACATTAAGCTAATATGGGTCATTTCGTAAAATCTTAAATATAAAAGGCTTCTCTAGAGATCATAAACTTGCGCACCAATGCTACAATGTATAAAGGCGCAGACATGCCATGAGCGCTCGTTCTGGGGAACTTTTAAATGTCGAGAATAACTATACTTTACAAGAGTCCGACCATTCATAGTAAAAAGTAAGCTTAGCACGACTCCAGGAGAAAGTCTCCGAAAAGAACGCTATATTTCGCTTTGTTTTTCATTTCGACGCGATATAAAAATCAGTAATGTTCTTTCCGGGAAAATTTTCTCTCTATGTCGTTTTTATACTTTAAACATGCTATAAATAGTATATAAATGCCTTTTCCAAATATAGTCCGATGAATAATGAATAAAACGGCAACTGATCTGTTGCCAAGAAACCGTCGTTGGATTTTTCCTTTTCATTGTAAATGTAAGCACATGGCATATCTTTGTTGCGCAGACATTTTTGAGGTTGTGTTCGCTTCTAAAATTGCAAAGCAATTAAAATGAAGCCAACTTCAAATAACTCTTGGCCATTGCCGCAGATTGAGAGATTCCTCAACCTAAGATTTTAAGCTTTCGCGTTGCATTGTATATAAAAGTTATTACACCGGGACTACACGCGACGTACATAATGTAGTATATAGACACTACTAACTCGACGTTTCGGCTGTAACCCAGCCGAAACGTCGAGTTAGTAGTGTCTAACCGTGGTCACGAGCTGACGGCGCGCGGCGTCGTCTGCTCGGGCGGGCCCATGAATCTTCTTCTACCCGCACATTATTAATATCACAGTCACTACAGCATACCACACTAACAGTATCTGGGTTGGTTTGTAAAGGTACAGTCCGCGGCGTACACTTGTTAATCACTGGATTCCACGCTGATGACAATTTAAACCCGTCCTCCCGATTGAAATTCTTGTATTTCTTTATCTCAATCGCTTCACGAACTATTCTTGTATGATAGTGACGATCATCTATATACTATATTATGTACGTCGCGTGTAGTCCCGGTGTTATAACTTCCTCAACCTACTTCGTTTAACAAGCGTATCAAGATCAGAGAACCTATGTAGTTTGAGCATCTACTGGTGTGAAACTTAAGCAGTAAGTATTACGGAAAAGTCAAAACTCGGCTCTATACTATAATAATTGAACAGTCTTAGTCTACACGAAATTAATTAAAATATCCTAACATTATATTTGTTCTTTTATATTTACTAAAGTTATGCAGGTATTGGTCGACTGACGAGTGTTTCTCAGTCATTCAAAGTAATAATTATTAAGTTTTGAGATTATCTTTGACAACATTGACAAGAATGTAATAACTCTATTCAATCTACTCTATTTTCTATGAGATCTGGGGCCTTTTCTTTGAATTTATTTTATATTCTATTTATGTGGCATTAATTATCTTTGATGCCAAGCAAATCAGAATGTCTCATAACATATTTAAGAATTGTTTGATCAGGATTGCTACCCTTTCATTTCATAAGTTCAACACCTATTGTGACCTCTTACATATCGTGAAAATAAAAATAAAATAATTTTAAAAAAGTTTTTTTCTTCAAGATTTTTTTTGCGCAATCGACAATTAATTTTGAAATGAACTAATCGCGGGGATTGGTAGTGGGAAATCAATCACAGAGCGCATCTATGTAAAATAAAAATTATACAACTCAAATGTTACTAACATGCATATGACAAATCGACGGGTTATTTAACCAAGAACATTACCCAGTTTACTGGAGCTAATAGAAGTTTTAGTGTTTAGATTATATATATTATTGATTGATTATAATATATACTATAATCTATAGCACATTTTTTTTATTTCAATATTACTTACAGAATATGTGTGTAAAAATACTTGTGAATTTAAAACAGGACCAAAAACGTTATAATTATACTACCGAATTTCTTACAAAACATATATAAATATTAGGGTAATTTAGTTTCTTAGCGATTACCGTAAGGTCTCGTTATTAATATCAAATAACTAAGGTTGCCTATAACTAACTAAACTGAACTAGGTGATTTGAAAATATAACCAGTATTGCGAAAATAAGAAATGTTTGTAAACATTTGTTATCTCCAAGGGAAAATATTTTGTCTTAAATCTCATGACTGGATATGATTAATAATATTATCTAGTAGTTTAGCAGTAGTTAAATTGAGTTTATTCAAGTTGGAAAAAAATTTGCCAGTCTTATTGACCAAACTTTCTAATGGAAATATAATCCTTGTTCACAAAATAAAACATGATACAATATAAATTTTATTTTGCAATGGGCACCTAAAATGGGACACCTTACAATTTAATATCAATTGTGTTATAACGGATAACACAATATCATTAAATAAACTACAAAAACGATATTGCACTCTGATTGAGATTACAATAGATACCGGAAATCCGGTTGGATATAATCCAACATGCCTTGAAGAGTAAAAGAACCTCTATTATCGTGTGTTATAAGATATAAATTCCCATGCCTTTAATAAGTAATTAATTTGTCAAATTACAAGGTACACTTGCGCAAAAACATTTCGCACTACAGGCAAGTCAAGATGCAAACATTTATAGACCGGAATTCAATAATCGTAAATTGTCTTGCAAAATGATTCTTGGATATCCCCAGTTATCGTTACTTTAGTCACCCAACACTCAAAATGGTACTTCAATTATTGCTATTATTTGCTATTATAAAGAATCATACTTAACAATTTTACAAACACATAAAAATTTTGAATTTACAGCGATTCTACTTTTGATAAGGACACGAATAGATATTGCTGTTAAAATACAAACACGTGTTTTATATACAATATTTTGAAATATGTTGGGGATTCGAATCTTAAACGCCCGGCTGGGGTTATAGCCTCAGCAGCAGGGGACTCGTCCGATGCTATACGACATAGCTAAGCTAACGTTCGATGAGAAACAGACCAATTAGATTGCGCCATTCTCAACTTATTTTACCTCACACACCGTTTACCTATCTTGCATAGCAACTCTTGATATTTACAGTGTAGACAACGCTTGAGTAGGGGCTAGAATAACCACTAACCACCTGGCGGCACCATCGTTGTTGTCACCCTTGTTGTATATTAAAAAAAATATTTACGAGTCAATTTATATAATTGTTTTTGTCGTTCCGACGCTCTAGCTTCACATAAATGTCTTAAATGCCTCACAATCAACATAATTTTACATCATTCAGTTTCCTTTCCATTTAGCTAAACCTTATTATAATGAGTTCAACAATGCCTGCGAAAATTTTCTACTAAACATAAGTAGTAATTATAATTTTGATACTTATTTTAATTCCGCTTGGCAGACCATACAACATACCATCACATTATATACCATTCGATCCCTTCGAGAACATTCCTAATATTATAATAAAGACAAGAGATCACACATAATAACATTAGTACATAACAATTATTACAGACGATTCCCAACCAAATCGATAGACCCAATTTGGTATTTATTCTAAAATAAGTCTTATTTCCTACGCCTAAGCATGTAAATTGATAACAAAATCGTTAATCGTTAAACACGAAAATAAAAATATTTTCTTATAATTTAAACACTGTTGGTCGCTTATTATAGTGTCTATATGTGAGTTTTTACAGGTAAAACAGAAATGTTCCAGCAATTAATTCTAGTTTGTTTACCTTGCATGAGATTTGTAAAGGTAAACTTAGCTGTCTAAGTGAGCTCCTCTGCCTCGCTGCTAAGCAGGAATATTCTGAAGGAAGACTCGTCGCCTGCCACATCTGTATATAATAACTCCTCCTGAAAAATTCATAAAATTTGCTTATTGCTCTTGGTTCATTCCGAATATCACGTTCCATCTAACTTGCTCTGATTCGTCGCATTAAAAAGTGAGAGGTTAGTTGGGCAATCAGAAATTTGTTTGTTTTCAGATACTTGGAAGAATGCTACCAGAAATATTTAATAAAATTTGGTCAAATTATTGTAAACCTATGACATCAGTGAATTTGAATTATTCTCAATACTAATGATGAAGAAATTCCTATAATCATCCTAGAAAAAACTATAATTTACATTATAAAATAATTCTATGTATGTGCATGACTATGGCGTAATATAGCGATGTTATTGGTATTAATAAGGGGTAGTACACACCTGCATAAGATCGACTGTCGGGTGAGCGTCGAGCAACCCAAGGTCGTGTTCGATGGAGTCGACAGCGCTGTGAACCGCTCCTGACTGCCTACAACACAAAATACGGTACTGATTAAGTCATAACGTTTAGGTATTCAGTTTTGGTCTTTATCATCTTCAGTCGGCATTAGTACTGCTAAGCACAGGCCTCCAATGTTCGCTGACTTCATACTAATAAGAACGTAAAATTATGACTTTCGCTAACTACCGTCCATATATATCCGCTTTTAAATTCAATAAATGGTCAATTGTATAGATAGATAGAGAAGTTGAGAGAAAAGCGGCTGTCGTGGTGTGGACATGTTTTGAGGAGAGAGAATGAGTATGTAACGAGAAGAGTTATGAATATGAGAGTGGATGGTAATGCAGGGAGAGGAAGACCAAAGAAGAGATGGATAGATTGTGTGAATGAGGACATGGCTAGAATGGGAGTGAGTGTTGATATGGCGTGTGATAGGGCAGAGTGAAGGAGAAAGACTCGTTGCGCCGACCCCAAATGAAATTGGGAAAAAGGGCAGGATAATGATGAAATGGTCAATTGTATGAATTGCCTATTGGATATGTAAGTAGTAGCAGTGGAAACCTGATAGCCTCAACCACGGTAATAAGCTTTATTAGTTGTGGAATTCATCGATCGACATTTCAAAATGCAACTATTTCACCAGAGTG
Organism: Parapoynx stratiotata; assembly: GCA_910589355.1. Classification (NCBI taxonomy): domain Eukaryota; kingdom Metazoa; phylum Arthropoda; class Insecta; order Lepidoptera; family Crambidae; genus Parapoynx; species Parapoynx stratiotata. The sequence continues at coordinate 14,049,379 of OU342458.1, forward strand.
AACGAGTGCAGAAACGCCATACATGCGCACCGGATCGCACGCACACAAGCTTAAGCTTACATTCAGAAAGATTTGCGGGGTAGTACTGTATTGTACTCGAGGTCTGTTCATTATAAAATTTCCAGAAACAGTCAGTGTCGCAAACTCACACATATACAACTTAGAATATGTTTTTTGATCCGTGGTCAGATTGGTAATAATATGCCAGCTTGTCCATTCGAATTCTCAAATATTACTATTATTTAAAATCATAGACAATTTAACCACAACACGATGCTGGTATTAGTAAAATGGCGGCTGGCGGCACAGTTGATGTATATTGCTCTAAATTTTCATCGCAAATTTAACAATTTGTCAAGCTGAATGTCATATATTTTGTGGGTTTCCTTTAACGCTATTGGTCTAGATTTTATTAACTATTACTACGGATCAAAAAACTCACCCTTAGTCTTACGCCTGCTATAGACCCGGTCGGCGAAAAATAGAAGTTACCAAAAGACTTGACGCATTACATTATCACACGAAAATCACCCTTTTTTTATTGCAGTATATTTCATAATCATAAAACAATTAATAAGCACTCGTATATTTCCTCGTGGCAATTAAACGCTTGATCTTAAGCCAATAGTGACACGTGTTTAACTTTCCTATTTAATACCACTACTCATAACTATATGGCGCTAAAATACTGGACCTTAAGTCAATAGTAATAGAGGTGATATCAGCAAGAAGATAGCACGGGCCATATTGATTCACGTAAAGTTATATATCTGAAATTGTTTTTCCTAAAAAAAATATTTATAAGAACAATTTGTTGTCCTACAGACATTGTTCATATGACACTCATGTTTCCGAAAATTTTAATTAATAATATCACAAATGTAAATGTATTTGAACTGCCAATGTTTTTTGTCAAAACGGTTTTATCCCTTAACATAATTTTCATAATTTTATTTTATACTCTGATTTTTCAAACGACGGACTTATCTGACATTTGGAGGGATACCATTTTAGGGAAAACGTAAGTCAATTGCTTGATCACCAAGAAATCAAACGAAAATTATCTTTCTTTTTTATAATTTTTTAATGATTTTTATAATGAATTGAAATTATTGGATCAATCTCTAGGTACGTTTACTTTGAATCTTTCGTTACTAGGTATACAAGATAATAATGTGTACCTACTAACGAAAGATTTTTAATGTGTTCAATCCAACTAAATAAATAAAAGACGTTAAAATAAAAGAAGTTTGGCAATCGTCTGCCTGCCATTGAATCTGAAATTCAATTGTTTGTTCAGTTTTGCACTTTATATTGTTCTGCAGAAGTAAATGTACGAGATTCCTAATTATGAAAATAAATAGAATACTGCATAAGAAACATTATTTATGTGGGTTTTGAGTGAAGATGGCATGATAAGGTAAAAGAACACAGGGACTGAACGTTATACAGACGGATAAATTTTCGTGTAAACATAGGGACGTATAATATTGCCAACATCAATAGACTCGAAACAGGCGACTTAGGTAATAAGTTTTTTGTTGCTTTTCTGAACTATGGAAAGCCAAAAAAAAAATATATCTTACTGGCTGTCTTCGTTAATCAACACATTGCCGTGCAGGAAGAGATCGCTGCGCACTGTGTATATGTTGCTCTCGGAATATTCCTCCGATTGTTCCACCTAAAAAAAAATTACATTATTACGAATAAATAACTGGAAAGCGAATCAAACAAAAGGTAAAAATTACATAGTACTTAAAAAAATAGTTTCATACCAGACGACACTATCTACAAAATATCACCTCCGCCCTTAAATAACGCGTGCTAGAGGCCGCGGGTTCTAAAAACTCTTGGGTATAGGTGGTATTACTTTCATTAAATTTAAACCTAATCAAATCTATTGATATATGTTTAACAATCAATGTCTCCATCAACTACTCACAGTATAATGGTCATGTAGTAACACAGGCGAGGGCGCGGGATCCGGCGCGGGCGCCAGCGTAGTCATGAGCTCTGCAGGGAAGGCGGTGGGCGTGGCCTCGAAGGGGGCGGGGTCGGCGCCCCTCAACGGCCACGTGCAGTGCGTGCGCGCCGCGCGGCCCCCGCATCCGACCATAGCCTCGCCCACTTCTGGCACTTCCGACACCTCTGACAGCTCTAATACCCCAACTTCGCTATTCAAGTCCACCTGCATGACAACACAAATAATATATATTTTTTATTAAATAAGTATAAATATAAAATAATAATAAATATTGCCTAAATGTCCATAGTTATGTGCGCCGCGCGCGCGACCGTGCACTTAACATCGCCTTTTCGTATGAATGGAACATAGAGTTACAAATGTCACGACAGTACAATAAAAATGTGTTAAGTTATCATATAATAATAAATAAATATATAAATAAATGCTGTTATTTATGATTTTAGCTACCTCATCTTGCAACGTGGTTTGAACTAGTCAATTCCGTGTTCTAGTACTCAACAACGATGTGATAATCCTCACAAACATTTTCGTAAACGTGACCACAGTGATAGTGACAGAGTTTATGCTAAAGTGAATAAAGTGTGTATTTCGAATTCATTTAATTTTTGGTTAGTGGAATAGAGACTGTAATAAATAATTGTATTTTTCGTGTCACCACTATAATGTTTAATTAGTCTTAGTTGTACCAATTTATTGTTACTTATCATCTTGTAACCACTATGAACTCTCTCATTAATTATCTATTTCTTCCTCCCTCGGGAATATGTACGAAGTACAGAGCATATACCTCACCATGCACGCGCGTGGTCAGCAATTCACATTGACCCGAATTTACATTTTATTGTAATTATTAATCAATAAAGTTAGTATAAAATACGTAACCAACCGCGTCGCGCGTACTCACACCATAACCATTACTTTTTATCATTTACCAGTTTACCAATATTCCATTTTTACCAAGTTTGTACTTTTACCATTCTTTACCATTCTATTTTTTTGGACTTACACCCAACAGGGCACAAAACGAGACACAATAAAAACATGCATTGTTTGCGAACACCAGTGTTCGCGGTGCCCTCCAAGGCGTTTAAAATAATAAAACAGGCCTTCCTACATGAAATAACAATCACTTAAGCACCATGTTCTCACGAAATAGAGGTAAAAGAAATTAAGTAAGAATTAAACAAGATACTCACCAAGAAGGTATCGTCTTTCCCCATCTGCGGTTCCTGCGGCTCAGCTGTGACGGTCTCGGGCGCGTCCTTGTTCTTGTGCACGCGCTTCATGTGCAGGTACAGGGTACTCATATTGTTGAACGTCAAATCGCAACCTGAGGAACAATATCAAAAATTGAGAAAAGGATCCGTAGTGGTTTGTGCACGTTGAGAGGATGAATGGACTCACAAGGCAAAGACGAATAATTGGACGACCTAGACATTTGTACGTATTTGTTTCGTATATAAACGAATATATTAAATGTGCGCCATTATAATAGCGAGATGGTAGTTCTACGTGTGTGTGTGTGTGTACCGCTGTGCGCACACGCGTGCGTGGTGCTCGACGTGACTTTATGGTGCGCTGTGGTCGCGGCGAGCAGCGCCCGTGTGTTTGTGTGCGAGTGTGTGTGTGTGTGCCGTACCGCTATGCGCGCACGCGTGCGTGGCGCGCGGCGTGGCGTGGTGGCGCGCGTGGTGGTCGCGCAGGTGGTCGCGGCGCCGGAAGCCGCGGCCGCAGGCGCCGCACGCGTGGCGCCGCTCGCCCGAGTGCCGCCGCGCGTGCCGCTCCAGCTTGCTCGCCGACCGGAACGACCACCCGCATCCCTGACAACACGCAATAAATTCAGCCGTCAAATACCTATTTTTTTTATATGTACCTTTTTATTTATTATATTCGCCAACATATTCATACCAACAACATTAAACTCATACATTACAAAAGGAATTGAACTTTATTCAGAGTGCAAAAACAATTACAGTGACGCAACATGCGTGGACTGATACGCTAAAACTTAAAACATAAAGCGCACGCCAGCGCGTCCGCCGAGCGCCGGCAGTGTAGTGCGACTCACCGGGTACTGGCAGGGGTAGGGGCGGTCACCGGTGTGCGCGCGCGCGTGCTCGCGCAGGCGGCAGGGCTGCGCGAACACGCGCGTGCAGCCGGGCCACGCGCACGCCAGCGCGCCCGCCGCGCGCCGGCAGTGCGCGCGCACGTGCGCCCGCAGACCCGACGCCCAGAAGAAGCGCCGCCCGCACTCCTCGCATCTGCGCACACGTGATCTGGTCGATTCTATGACATGGCCACGGCACATATACAATCAAGGGACAAAACCAACGAATTGGGGATGATATGAATATAGAATACTAACTCCGCTCAAAACTGTGTACCATGAAAAGTACAACTGAGTGGGCGGGGCTAAAAAGTGCAACAAAACGCGTTCTGAGTCTGCCAAATAAATCGACACGAATGTCTGTCAACGAGACACGTTGACGGACATCCGTGTTTATTTATTTTCTTGAAAATCCTATAAACAACTAGTTTCTAATGTGATATGTCTGTTTATTGCAAACATTACTAAGGCTTGCGTTATTATGTAAATGCTGTTGCTCACGACTTCCTCCGCGGTTACCAAGGTTTTTTAACTATCCCCTAGGAACCCCCTCCCCCTTTAATTTTCTCTCAAAGTCCGATCGGTTTAAAATTGACAAAGTTTCATCCCCTATTTTATCCCCTTGGGGTAAAAATAATCAAAATCCTTTCTTACTGGATGCCTACGTCATAACATCTACCTTCATGCCAAATTTCAGCCCGATTTTTCCAGTGGTTTGGGCTGTGCGTTGATAGATCACTATGTCAGTCAGTCAGTCACCTTTGAGTCATATATATTAAGATAGAGGAATCTGTGTATTTCCTAATTACCCAAAACCCAAATCAAAGAAAGAGAAAATACTTTGTGAATCAAAAATCTTAAGATTTTACTGAAGTAAAATTAGAAACTCCTGCATCTCTTGCAGTTCTTGCAGACTAATTTCCTGACAAGATGCCCTGTATTGCCCAGTTCTGTACAGAAGACCTTTCGACTTGGTGTTTAGTGTTAAACAAAAAATGTGTTTAGGTTTTAATTTGAATGTGATAAAAATTAATAATGTGATATTTTGCATGAAGTACATTATGATGTTTGGAACATGAATTGTTATTGTGAATATGATAGATAACTGATGTATGTAAGCAGCGAATCGGCATTGATTGTCTTCGAATTCAACAGAGGGCCAGCAATGATACGAATTATTCTTTCATACCAAAACTTTATGTTTCAACTATATGCCTGTAACTTATAAGAAAAAATCGTTATATTTACACCGAAAATCACAGAAAAGAGGAAGAAAATAATACATAACATATTTAAGTTATTCATTCTATCGGTACAGCTGTTTTTTTCGGCCGCTGACGCATTTCTCTTTTGAAATTATGTTTGAAATTCATGTAGAGACTTAAGGGAGTACATTTCAAATTAATAATTTCAAAAAAAAAATCACAACTTCACACTTGACACTACAAGTAAACAAAGTGCAGCCGTTTAGAGCGACATAGACCTTTTAGACAGTCTTGTCACACATTTAATGGAAAGTAATTAATCGGGCAGCCATTTAGTTATTTCATCAAGGATCAAGGATCAATCCTAGTGAATGTATTCTAATAGATATTTGGTCTAGGTATTTTTAAGACCCTTAAAAACTATATTTGTGTCAATAATCGCTTTGTAAATTGAGTACCTATAATGTCGGTAAATATTATTTTTAAGGGTCATAAAAAATAACCTTTACCTATTAGCATTACCTATGCCTATTAGCTACACCTTTGAATCACCACATAAGTATAGCAATAAAGATATTTGATTTGATTTTTTGGCTATCTCCTTGCAATTGTGTACAATGACGGATTACATACATTTCCAGTGACATATATTATACAATTTGGCAGCAAAGAAAACAATTGAGTTGCTGCCCAATTAGTTATTTGTTTTTGGCTGACCAAAAATCGAATATTTTGCTAACCGTTTAAATAATACCCATACAATATTCTCACCTATGTTTAGCAGTGGATGAGCATAGGTTGTTGATGATTCATATATTAACTAATAATGGACTTTTTAATAAATGACTGGCATTTACCTGAATTACACCATCCTCGTCATGTCAAGTCGCGCATATGAAATTGCTTGATTTGATATTTCATTTTCACTCTAACGTTATCCTACTAAATTAAGTTGCAAAGCAAATGTATGGGTGGGCTAAATCATCGGCAAATAAAAATTTTTTCAAAGTATATGGTTAGTATTTTGTTATTTCGGGACCATGTTTTTTGAGAGTGTTGTATGGGAGTTCTGATTCAATATAATTTTGGTTTGTTGGACAAACCACACTATCTACTATGGAGCTATATTAAAGTACGCAAAGGAAAATGGTTACGGCCCATACAAATTTTACCCAGGTCCGACAAGAAAGAGACCTATCTCAGTTTTAAGTTATGTTCAGTGTATGTGAAATGTTTGTATTAAATTTTTTCCTTAGGCGCAGTATGAAAAACTATTATTTCAAGATTGTCTCAAGTCTAGGTATTTTGAGATAATGCCCTCGGTTTCAAGTTACCATCTGGTACTCATAATTCAGTCGAAACAACATAAATTCGTTTGTTATCATCTTATCTGAATACGCTGCACCTGAGGAAAAATTGTTGCTTTGTTTTTTCCTCAGGCGCAGGGTCAATAAGATGTTAAGAATCGAATTTTTGTTGTTTTGGCTGTAATATGATCAGAGGCATCAGCTCAAAATACCCAGACTTGAGATAGTTAAAAAATATATATTTCCATATATCTTTTACATACTACATCTGAAAAAAATAAAAAAGCAACATATTTATATGTTAGCCACAAATATTGTATACACGGTGAGATTTTTTTTCGGGTCAGTATGGGGAAATTCTAAACTAGAATCAGTCAGTATGGGGAAATTCTAAAGAGATAGAGAAAATACCATTTTTATTTTATCTAAAATTAAGATTACGGTTCCTGAGAGAGTTTTTCTCTATCTCTTATAGTTTAGAATTTCCCCATCGTCATCAGCCTATGATATACGTCCCACTGCTGGGACAGGCTTTCTTCATGGAGAAACACATGAGGAGTATGGGCCGTAACACCACCACGCTGGCCCAATGCGGGTTGGTGGGTAGAAACGGTCACAAATGCGACCGTGACCAACGGCTTAACGTGCCTTCCGAAGCACGGAGGAGCTCGAGATCACAAATTCTTGGTCACCCATCCACGGCCTGACCATGGCGAAGGTTGCGTTGTTTTCGATCGAAGCCAAAGCGCACTCCAATTTCCCCATACTGACCCGAAAAAAAAACTCACCGTGTATAATAATGACATATTTCTTACATTGATTACAAAAAATGAGATAGGGCTCATTTTTGTCGGGCCTGGGTCACAAATGACCATTCTCCTTTGTCGATTCTAAAATAAATCGATTTCGATCGTATAATGACAAAATGTCTAAACTCTGACTCTAAAGCAAATTATTGACGACTTCCGAGTCCGAGTGGCGTATTCGACGACTGCACTTCTCGCACCCGCGGATACAACATCCATTCTAAATAAAAACCATAATTATTGTCAACTTTCGAGGGTCTGGACCATGTTACGAACTCAATTTTTGTAACTAAATTAACTTATTAAGTAATTTTTTTTTTGAAAAATTTAAGATACTTTATTAAAACGGTTAATTAATTTGTGAACTTAATAACTAATTATATACACACACCTGTGACCAGCATCTTCTGGAGAATGTTCCTCATTGAGGTGCTTCAGCAGATGTTCCCTCACCAGAAATATCTTGCCACACGACTTCTCTGGGCTATCAGAATCCACCTTCTTTACTGGACATTCAACAGTCACTTGTCGACTCGGTTTTATACTACCATCTTCATTGTGATTGTTTTGATGCTTTAAGAATTTTTGTTCACTTCTAAATTCTTTCTTGCAATTTGGTACACCACACTGCAAATAAAAAAAACATAAAAATCACAAACACAGTCAACAGAACATCAGGCTACAAAACTGTCTTTTTAAGGATTTTGAGCCTTGATCATTTTATTATTATTATAATAAATAAATAAATATCTTCACACAATCACACCTATCAACTAGCTCCATTTTAAACAACTAATGCTGCTTGTGTTACGGACACTAGATGACGGATAAATATATTTAATAGATAAATACATATAAATATCCTGAATATATAAAAATATATATAAACATCCAATAGTGGAGAAAAAATGCCTGAAAATTCATCACCCAAACATTTGCCCCCACCGGGGATCGAACCCAGAACCTCTCGAAATGGCGACGCCTTGAGACCAGCGTACAGACCACTCGACCGCGGAGGTCGTCAGTACTGACTGATTAAGTCCTTATGCTAAATTATTAGTTTCATACACCCCTTTAATATTCTTTTATAATTTAACACTTCAGCGTGTCTTATGGCACATAGGCCTCTTCCAGGCTCCTCCAGGCTACTCCACTCTTCTCTGTCTCTTGCATTCCTTGTCCAAATAGTCTTCCTTATATTGTCTTCCCATCTTTTGGCTTGTCCGCCTCTTCTTCTTTTCCATCGCGTGGATGCCATTCCGTCATGATCTTGGTCCATTTTGTTTTGCTTTTCCTTGTCATATGGCCTGTCCAGCGCCATTTAAGCTGTTTTACTTTTTGTAGAATATCTTCAACTTTGGTTGTAAGTCTTATATCATGAGCCCATCTTCTATCCCTTAATTTTATTCCCAACATGTTTCGTTCCATTTCTCTTTGTCAAGTGCTGTCTTTGGATATGTTTATTAGTTAGGGCCCAGGTTTGGCAGCCATATGTAAGGCTTGGTAAGATGCATAGATTGAAAACTTTCTTTTTGCTGCCTTTGGGATTTGAGAAGTGTTTGCCTTGAATATTTCTTTAAAGCACCAGAATTTCTTCTGGGCACTGAATTCCCTTCTCGCAATTTCTAGATTGGATTGATCTTTGAAAGATATGATTTGGCCCAAGTTAATGTAGTTCTGTCTGTATATTTTCTATTATCTCCCTATCTACTTTGATGACCATTTCTTCCCTGTTTGATATTACTTTGGTTTTACTTTTGTTGATATAGAGACCAACTAACCTGCTCTGTTTCGTAAGATCTTTTAACATGGTTTGGTTGGGAGGGTTTACACTGTTTGATATAAGAACTAGGTCATGTGCAAATCTCGAATGATTGATTCTAGTACCATTTACCTATGAAATTGTCGTTTAGTATGGAGATTTTGGGGAGGGAGATTTTGGGGATTTTGGGGAACTCGCATTTTCCATACTAAAATTTTTTAGGCAAATTTTCCCACTTTAAATTTCTAAAAATAACTTCCACTACCGCTGAGAATAGTTTAGGTGATAGGGGGTCACCTTGTCTTACCCCTCTGGCAATTGGAAACTCGTCGCCTGTGATGTCCAGTTTTACCTATGCTGTGCTGTTTTCATATATATTTGTAATTATACGTATGTATTTATTCTCTACTCCTTGTTGAATTAAAGATTTCCAAAGACACTTGTGTTCTATTGAGTTAAACGCCTTGCTGTAGTCCACAAACGTGAAATATAACGCTTTGCCATATTCATGGCATTTTTCAATTAACTGTATGTGTGTATGTGATCAACAGTGGAATATCCTGCTCTAAAAGCCGCTTGTTCTTTAGGTTGCTGGTTGTCTAATGCTTGTGTTAGTCTACTGAGTATCAGTTTTGAGAATATTTTGTACATGTTTGACATGAGACTAACAGGTCGGTAGTTTTTATGTCGTTCCTATCTCCATTTTTATGCAGAAGTATAATTGTGCTCTTAGTCCATTGATGTGGTGTTGATAATATAGTGTTGTATAATTCTGTAAGTTTCTGAATACCTTCATACTTTGTTGCCTTTATCATCTCATCAATACATCAATACATACATATAATAAAACTGTAGAAGTCAAATGTCTTTACATATAAAAAAAATGCTTAAAACCAAATCAGTATATAAAAAGAGGGAAAATACGAAAAAAAAGGTTTTTTTAAACTTTTTGTTTCTTTTCTCTGTTTGTCGGTTTGTCTGTTTGTACGGGCTAATCTCCGAAATTACTGGACAGATTTTCATTTCAACATCTTAGATACTTTTTATTCCGGAAAATTAAAGGGTTCTCATGGATAGTTAAAAAACCATAGTAACCGCGGATGAAGTCGCGGGCAACAGCTAGTTTGTCGTAGTGCTCTTCCATTTTTTTTTACTTTTATTGGCACCTTAAATCTCTGAATGTTAAGATTTTTGGAATATCGTCTTCTTTTGTTTTTCTAAAGGTATATTCCTTTTGAGTGTTGCGTGGATGATAAAGAATGCTTTGCCTAAAAGCCAAATCTAAGGGGATCATAATGGTTCAGAAATGAGTTATTTTTGTACCAAGTTAATTTACCTTAAATTTTGTAATTGATGTTGGCAATGTGTAGACGTTTTGGACTGGCGTTGATGCATCAGTTTCCTTTTTGTCGCCGTGTTGTAATGGTACTGTAGATAAAACCTCCATGTCGGCTTCGATGAGATCTGGGTTCTGCCCAATAAACATACTACTCTCTGGATTATCTATAAAAGATAACAAAACTCTATTTTATAATAATTTGTGTATTGACGAACGAAGGAAGGTCACCAGATAGATCCCACCACCTATACCACTGTGTACAAGCGAACTCCTACATCAAATCACGCTGACGCCATACTTACAACTGTAATATATGCAAATGCTTTACTATTTTTAATGACAATAATCATTTAACCAGATAAGTAGAACACTCGTGTCATTCTCCACTCTCTTAACATTTACCATAATATCAACATAACATCATTAAGTATATACAGGCCTTACATATTGGTCCTTCGAATAGAAGTTTAGTGCTTAGTGAATTGTGCTTTTAACTGTGTTTTAGCGTCAGGTTTAACAGGCATCGGAGAATCGGGTCTCACCTGTTAGATTGAGACAGCACCGGGCCGCTTATAATTGGACTTTAAGTGTTACATACCTATTACCATAATAGCTTCTATTGGTTTTCCAGGCTCAAAATCATACAGCATTACATTCTGAAACATAAATAAAATATGTTACATTATTATAAAATAATTCAATGATACATACAAGATGAGTTTTAATCATATTACATGAAAGTACCTCTTCAGGAGATTCATTGAAGAAAGCTTCTATATTGACTATAGCTTGATTTAAATGGTCTTCACCTGAAATTCAATAAACAATTTGTCAGTTTTAGTATAGCATAAAAACATGTTCTCTAAAAATAAATCGAACTCACCTTTCATATCCATTGTTTTGTCAGTTTGAGCAATATGGTTTGACATATTATTTTTCTCAATAATTATATTATTATCATCTGGAATATTTGAGATTATTTTTGAATTATCAACAGTATTGTCCATTTGTTGTATTTCATGGTTCAAAACCTCAGTATATGTATCATGTTCTGTCTGATCTGAAGTATTACATAGTAATTGTTGAATGTCCAGAGACTCTGATGCATCTAATGGGTTTAATTTTATAACTGGAGCCTTTGACTTCTTTCTAAGAATATTAGGCTTTTTATAATTTTTTTTACTACTTATAGTTTCAGTGGGCACAAACATTGTTCTCATTTTACTATACCATCCAACTTACCTGAAAAAAAATAATTTTCAAATACACACTTCAAGTCTTATTTTCCTAGTTTTAACCCCTTGAGGGCCAGAGCCAACACCGGCATTCGCAAACAATAGATGTTTTTATTGGATCTGGTTTTCTGACCAATGAGAGGTCACACAGAAATAATATTAATAAAAGAGAAATATGTAAATAACTATGCAATATTCTATTCTGCTTCACCTATGTAATTTTTCACAATAGTAAAATAAAATAAGTAGGTAGTGAACTAACTCATGATCTGTGATGTTTGTAGACACAATAGAAAATCAAATGTCTTGGCAGATTTTCAAAATGCAGCAGTAGCCGAGTTTGGGCAGACGGGGCACTACTAGTTAGAGAGGCTGCAGAAAACGGGTTTGGTCTTTCATATTGGATTTTTATAAATAGGTAATTTAAGTCTTACTGTCTTACCACAAAAGACAAATTGAACAGTTGTCTATCACTTGTTTAACTAAACACAATTTAAAGGTTAAGTATGCATTCAACGCATGTTTAGACGATTTATAAGCCGCGTCTAGCTCTAGACCATCGTAAAACACTGTCTTGTGGTAACTTTTTTTAAAACACTTGCTTAGCAGATGTTTATGTTTTTTGTGGTAAGACGGTTTATCTTTAAAAGGAATCTTAAGTAAGCTGCTAAAGAAATTTTAGAGTAAACTTCTTTCTTACTTACATATTGATTTTTATCTACAGTTTTTTTCTTACACATGATATTTATGCAGCAGTGTCTGTCATCAGTCCCTATAATTAAACATATTTTACTTAAGGTCACCAAAGTTTTCCAAAATTGCATGGTCATATTATGCTACATTTAAAAAATACATGCAATATATAAATAAAGCAATGTTCAATTTATATAATATAATCACAAAATAACCCACCAAAAAGTATTCAGGCCCATGTAGGTATGTGTATTATTTTAGTGGTTTGGTTAGTATTTTGAACATGTTAGGTTAGGGGTTTCTATGTTGCTCAGATAGTTACATTCCAACATAAAATATTTACAGTAACAATAATATAATAACTTTATTTTAGTTATTATTACAATGTTGCCTGCAGCATAACTTATTCTACATCTTTATCTGTTTATTTTAAGATGACAATGTTTTTAGTATTAAATAAATTAAAATTATTTCATGAAGTCTGTCTCACTATTTTAAAAAAGTTCCTACACATAAAATCTATAGCCTTGTATAATTTTCAATAAATCAAGTACAAACTCAGTTTTCATTTGTTCACAATAAATTCAATAGTTTATATAGTAATCAATATTATCAAGAATCAGTTTATGTACTACATTTTGAAAACCAACTCATAACTCTTGTAATCTTATCCAAGGAAATACCAATTAAGTTTATATACCCAATCTTTAAATCATACCATACTATGACAGAACCTTTAGTCGTTTATAATCATACTATGAGGAAAAGGTTTTATTATATATCAAATATTTAATTGATGGTTATATATATCAAAAACAAATGATAATGTGAAAGAACATTTAGCACATAGTACACAATAAAGCACGATGTAAATTAGAAGGCAGGCTGCATTTATTCTAACCTACCTATGATATTGAACACAAAGTAACAACGACGTTACCAAAGCACGCAACAATTTTTTACACATTTTCCCTCTAGAATTTTCAAATCCGGAAAAAAGTTAATTAATTTTCAACAAAAATGAAATCCGACCATCCGACACAATTTCTGAGTTTGACATTTTCATTTTATTGCATTGTTTGTTTTTAATTTTTTTTTAAGAGAGTGGGAACTGAGGATTTATTCCGTGCAGACATTATTACTATTACGTTGTATTTTTCTATTTAAAATGTATTTTTTGAAAAGTTTATGATGTTTTTAATTACGTATAACAAAAGTGAAAAGCGGTTAAAAATATGAGCTAAATGGTAATCATTATTGCATCCTCAGTCGTGTATAGGCTGAGGATACAAGAATGATTACGAGAGACAAAACTTATATACGGTTTGTTGTGAATGTCGCTTGCTCATAAGATGACTGGTGCAGGACAACAGACTCGCCCTCTATCACACGGGGACTTATCAGGTGAAATATGGATGTTATCACCTTTGCCTATAGCTTTGGTAATAAAGGCGTAATCCTTGCGTTATCATTACCTGTATATGAGTTTTATTTAAGCTCTGTGGTACGGCGGGATGGTGGGATCAGGTGGGATCAATCTGGCGACCTATTTCAAAATATCTGGATTTATTTGTTATAGAGAAGAAAGATCTGACGGATATGGTGGAATAGCCCTTCTCATCAGTCATTCTATTCCTTCTTCACATATACCTATTAATCAACATAGTGTTAACTTTCAAATAATTGCTGTCAAAGTTAAAAACTTAAATATTATTCCTGTAAAACCTTGGTTTACTGTAATGAATCTTGGTAAACGATGCTCTTCAATTATAATATCCCGCATGAGGCTGGGCCACACTTGCTGACCTACTAATTTAGCCAGACTGAAAATTTTAAATAATGATTCTTGTGAATGTGGTGATGATGAGGGTGACATCAACCATATTTTCTTTGCTTTGTGCCTTTAATGATTCCTCCTCTTTATTCCATTCCCTTTGTATAGCTAGAGTTCTTCTCCCTACTTCCATTCCGGTCCTGTTACATACTAATAATATACAAATATATTTAATTTTATGTAAGTTTATTATTGCAAACAATATAAAACTATAATTTATATTTTAGTGTATTTTTCCTTCATGCCTTGTTCTTCCTATACACCTACTTTCCTGATCTTCCGTATTTTCAAAAATTCCTTTTCCTAACTCGTTTCCATAACTTTTGCTTTGGCTGTTGCACAAACCGTGCTAGCCATTTAAAAAAAAAGGAGTGTTTGGCGGCATTTGACTAACGGCGGACGTGATTTTTATTTCGATGATTGTATAATATTGTTTCGGAGTAGATATTATTACGCAAAATCAGTTTAAGTGTCTGTGATGATGGGCAATGTGGAGGATTATCGAAATAAGCGTCAAGTGGTGTGAAAAGTGATGAGTTTTTTATCGTGGTAATCCACCTCATCCAAGTAGCACCACAGTGTCTGCCATAGACCATTGGACGTCAAACTCTCCCAAGATGCATTGAAATGCATTACACTAGCATTTCAATGCAAGCTACTGAAGATATTAAAATACTGAAGACTTAGCTGTATGGGCTCCGTTCCCTTTGCATTTCCCTAGATGGGAGAATTTTACAAAAAAAAATCTGTCTACCTCTTGTGTTTGGGCAAAACAAAACAGCGCAGCGGTTTGGCAGCGGTATAATTGGGCGTTAGCACCCACACCCACCCCACACAACGTTAGACTAAGAAGAGATACGTAGTTTCTCTTCTTACACCCAGTTGCAGAAACGAACTTTAAAATTTAAGGTCGGCATTATCCCTAATGCTCCATTAAATTTATTTATTGAAGTGTCAAAAGAACACCTTAGCGTAGTTTTTACGTTGCACAAAACGACATTAGCACCCTATCAATGCTAAAGAGACATTAGCTAGAACTATTTTGTGTTCCAATTTTAAATTTAATGAACTTTAAAGTTTTAATGTCTCATTACTAAATGTCGTCTTTAAAAAATCTTTGTGCAACTGAGTGTTAGTCTGTCTGTTAGACGTATCTCTTGTATCTCTTCTTAGTCTGTCTGTTAGAAGAGATACGTAGTAGTATCTCTTCTTAGTCAGACTAAGAAGAGAAGAGATACGTGTTAGAAGAGATACGTAGTATCTCTTCTTAGTCTGTGGGTGTTAGGCTCAGAGTCTGAGGTGTTAGGGTATGTTATGAAAGTTACGGCCTCTTGCAGGAAATTTAAATCGCGATTTAGTAATTTTTTTGACATTTTAGCTATAGTAAACATGTAAAATATTTACTAAATCTGGTTTTAAATTTCCTGCAAGACGCCATATGAAAATAAAATCAGAAATGTAATATTTTACTAATTTTATTCAAAATATGATACTGTCAGTTTTTTGTCATAGTGGGTAGGTTCTAATTTACCTTCATTATTAAATTTCAATGGTATAAATTGTCGTCGTCGTCGGCCTCTGTTGGTCTTTTCCAATGCGTATTTGACAATTTTTTGTAAGGACACTTTTGAATATTTTGGATAACACGTAATAAGACGTATAGATGAAACGTATAAAAAATTTGTGGTAAAACCATCGGGAAACTTAGTCAATACTTCTTTCCATCTAATATCACGCCATATTTTATATGGTGACGTACTTAATCTGAAATCAAAATGAATTCATGATAGAAATCACACTAGATAAAGATCACAGCACATGTCAACGACGAAAACGGAAAGTAACCGTATCAACTCAAGCCCCGTGCTAGGGTCGAGTAATATGCGTCCTCCTCCGTATGAGAGGTACCTAGTATTTCTACTTAGTCTGTGACTATATGCAAAACCAAGTGGCGGCCGCGCCGCCCCGCTTCAAATAAGTCGATGTAGTTGCTTGTAAATTTTGAAAAGCGTTCGGAAACTGTTCGGATGGCTATCCCAATAGTCAAACATGCATTTACAAAGTATTATAGAAAATGGTAGATTTGGGAGAAAACAAAAATCTACCATATTTTAGTTTAAACTAACAAAAATATTATTAAATTATTATATTTTGAGTATTTAAAAACATAATTAATCACTTAATTTTCGATAAAAATACTTTAAACAAACAAAAACAAAATAAATGACAGAGTTTGCAAAGAAAGTTTAGACAGTCTTCCGTCTAAAGTCTAAACTATCTTTGTAAAAGGTTTGGTTTTGGTACTTTTGATACTTTATATTGGTGTTTTATGTTTTACTTCTGATTTCAAACTATTATTATTGTGTTTTGATTGCAAAAGTACAAAAAAATCACTTTGATGTTATTCCCAGACTATGAAATTGAAACTAACCACTTTTATTTGCTCGTAAGACATATAGGTTATAAATTTTAAAGAAGTTTTGATTATCATGTCATTCATTACAATCTAGTACGCTATCGTCAATTCACTATAATTAATTACTTAATGTGTAGATGGATAGGTGCATCCTACCTATCCATCTACACTTTTTATGAGAACATTTGCCATAATTCGATAGCCAAAATAATGTTTACCTACTGTCTTAATGTACTGTTTGGTTGCGTCATAACGTGTTCAAATAACCTGAAAAGCATTAAAACGTGTTTCTTTTGTGAAATCTTGTGATTACGATGAGATTCCGACAGCAAATTGTTCGCGGAAACTTTCCGTATTAAAATGTCAGATTCTATCGATCCGTTAGTTCTAAATCGCTCGTTTCGAATTCAAACGGAATGGGCGAGTCCGCGCTTGTGATTGGCCTAGCCAGATGAGTTGCAAAGTCAAAAGAATGCTTTTGTTAAACAGAACTGAGAGGATGCGCGAGAAACGGCAAATTTGGCGGACGTGTTTTCAGATTTTTATTTCTTTTTCTCAATTAATATAGTAAGATAAGATCAGATAAGTGGTGATATATAAGTAATTTTTGTGTATTTAAGTTTATTTATTTTATTTTAATATTTGTCTGCAGCATTGGTAAGTTTTTCTTTTGATATTCCTGTATGAGCGTCCTCGAAGACCCTGGGGGCTCTGCCCTCCAGGTGTCTAAGTTTGTAACTATAACGAACAGGTCAGATATGGATACAGATGCCTCACTTTTTGATACGGATGTATCAGAGAACAGTACAAATACAGGCCTTAAGAGGAGGACTCTTCCTCGGAAAATTTGTAAGCATTGCAACAAGAAAAGAAGGTCTCATAAAGCTCAATTGCTGGGTCATTTCTCTAATGACTGTGTGTGTCACTCAGAAAATAATAAATCTTTAGTTCCGGACCAACCCAACTTAAATTCAGGCCTCCACCATTATCAGATCCACACTCTCAGAAATCAAATACTCCTCCTAATAGACTCTTGTACCAAGCTTCAGATGCAGGTCCATATATAGTTCACATCCAAAAAGAACAGTCTGTTCCAAATGAAAATTGCTCCATGCATCGTCGTTTTTAGATTTTATTTGCAAAAAAATTGCTAATGGCAGCCTTAAAAAAATTGGCAGAAATAGGGTTTCTGTATCCTTTTCAAAATTTGAGAATACAAAGCATTTGTACCTTCTATTAGCGTCACTCGTATGGGCATAGTTCGAGGAGTTCCAGCTGATTAGACTGATGAGGAAGTTCTTGATAAAATCTCAGTCCCTATTGGGTGTGGGAAGATTATTAAGATAAGACGTTTAAGGCGCAAACAATTAGTAAACGATAAGTCTGAATTTGTTCCCATAGAGACAGTGGTGCTGACATTTGATGGCCAAGTTTTACCAAAGAGAGTATTCTTGTGCTACAACTCTCTCCCTGTTGATTTGTACATATTCCCCACAATCCAATGTTTTAACTGCTGTAGGTATGGTCACATCAAGGCACAGTGCCGTTCTACCCCTAGATGTTTCCGTTGTGGTCTTGGTCATAATGGTGACTCTTGTTCTGTTGATGAAGAAGATGTCAATTGTTGTTTTTGCTCAGGGTCCCATCAGGCAACCAGTAAGAAGTGCCCAGAATATAAAAGATAAAAAAATTTCAAGGAGTCCATGGCAAAAAGTTGCATATCTTATTCGCTCTAAAACTTCACCCTCCTGTTACTAAATCTTTTGCAGATGTTCTTTCCTCTCCTCCAACCATACCAACTCCTCAAAAATCTCAGTCACAAGGTAGGCTTCCTTTTGTTTCTCCTAGAAATTCATATAAAAAACAGTACATGCAAATTTAACTAAAGGCTATAGAGAGAACTACACAAGAATATGAATCTTTCCCCTGGCCCTGTATATTCAAATTATGCCTCATCCATCATCTACTCCTCACAAAGAAGATATTTCTCTTAAAGAACTCATCGCAGCCTTAATAAACACATTGAATAATTTTTCGACACAACCGTCCAATGTTGCTCTTGATAAGGTAATTAATAATAGTATCTCAATCCCCCACAGTGGATCTCTCAATAGCCATTCAGTGGAACTGTCGTAGTGTGAATATAAGAAAATCAGAATTATTTTATCTTATAAATAAGTTTTGTCCTTTTGCCATTTCTCTTCAAGAGACGTGGTTAAGAAGCCTAATAGCAATTTCAGAATACCTGGATCTATTTGCTATAGAGAAGAAAGATCTGACGGATATGGTGGGATAGCTCTTCTCATTAGTCATTCTATTCCTTCTTCTCATATACCTATTAATCAACATAGTGTTAACTTTCAAATAATTGCTGTCAAAGTTAAAAAGTTAAATATTATTCCTGTAAAACCTTGGTTTACTGTAATGAAGCATAGTAAACGATGCTCTTCAATTATATCTCGCATGAGGCTGGGCCACACTTGCTGACCTGCTCATTTAGCCAGCCTGAAAATTTTCAATAATGAGTCTTGTGAATGTGGTGATAATGAGGGTGACATCAACCATATTTTCTTTGCTTGTGCCTTTAATAATTCCTCCTCTTTATTCCTTTCCCTTTGTACAGCTAGAGTTCCTCTCCCTACTTCCATTCCTGTCCTGTTACATACTAATAATATACAAATATATTTAATTTTATGTAAGTTTATTATTGCAAACAATATAAAACTATAATTTATATTTTATTGTATTTTTCCTTCATGCCTTGTTCTTCCTATACACCTACTTTCCTGATCTTCCGTATTTTCAAAAATTCCTTTTCCTAACTCGTTTGGTACCCTGCATTTTGCTTTGGCTGTTGCACGAACCGTGCTAGCCATAATAAAAAAAAATTAAAATAGTCAAAAGAATGACATTCGGATTCGAAAAGTTTCCGAAGTTTCAAAATAGCCCCGCAGGGGCCTAATTCTTGTGCATTCGAACTTTTTCCGTATGGTAATTAGTTCTTTCTACTGAAAAGTTCGAATGGTTTCCTAAAGATCGTATTCTCAGTACCAATAGAAGAATTACCAATCGAACTATGCAATCGTACATATTTTTTTTTCTTAATTTATTTAACCGGCCCTGGCTTCTAGGCCTTCAGCCGGCAGTCGTACATAGACAAACAATTAAGTTTCGTTTCGAACGTTTTTAAAATCCCCGTGTCAAAAATGTTTCATTGTAAATAATTGTAGTTTTTGGGCTAAAATTTTATGCCGAGTCCATTTATTTTTACTTTATGATACAAAATATATAAATTGGTTGGTACTGATCATTACAGAAAATACAAAAGGAAGTCGAATTTAAATTATTTCCTAACCTTCGGACAGATAGCTGAGCGCACCCTAAAAGTAATATGATAATACTCGTATTGGTTAGCTCGACTGTAGGTACACAGTCCGAACCAACGCGCGCCATTCTTAACATTCCGTAAACAATCTAAAGGAATCTCCAAACCTTTTGTGCCAAATCAGGGCGAGACGACGTGCCTTTTTCGAAACAGTGAGAATACTAACAGTTCAGAATAAGGGGCCGCATGGGAGCCGGTCGGAGGTGTCTGTTAACGCTATTAATATGGAAGGTTGATTGACAATCAATTTCCGAAATGATAATATTTGTGAGCTATACCTTCAAATGAATACCTAACTCAATATTTTTTTAAACAAATAGCATGTTTTGTTTGATCAAACTAAAATATACATTTGTTTAAAGTTATATCTAATTTTATTAAATCTTAACTTACACTTTAAATATTTTCCTTTGTAATCTCCTTAATGAGAAACTAGATTTAACGAATAATTGACTATAAAGCCTTGTGTTCCAAAATCTTCTCAGATATTCCTTTGGTTTATTAAATTCTTGCTCTAACTTTTCCCAAACTTCCATTTTAATTTTCTTATTTCTTAATCCTTCTAATGATTCTCCAGAGTTATCCATTATTAATTTTACTAATTTCGTAGCTCTGTGCAATGTCCACTTTGTTTTACCCTGTAAAGGTTTTCCTGAAAAAACCATGATTATGATAGTTTGAACTACTGATCGACTTAAACTGAGAATAGTGATATCAATTAATAATTGATCTCAATTAAACAATTAAAACTAAGATATAATAAATGGTTTACAATGGATGCCATATTAATGCGAATAAGTTTGAATGCATTATATAGATACTTTACAAATAACTAGTCACCTATGTAAATACCTTGAAAAGTCTCATGTAATTTGATATAAATTCTTCTGCTTTGCCTGGACAACACAAAAGATGCCATAAGAACTGCTTGCTTGGGTTCATGGTGGAAACAAATATCAAGAACTTTTTTTTCATCCTCAGAAAAATGACTTCTAGATTGACTATTACATCCTCCATAATGTGAAATAATAAACTTGTTCACTTGGTACAAACTCCTTTGCAGCCCTTTAGCTAAGTATGCAATAACAAATTTCCTTGCTTTTTCTTTTTTCACAAGACTGCGAGTTTTGTTTCTCCATTTAGCCACACATATTAATTTATTGGGCACATTATACTCCTGAAAAAAACAGTAATTAAATAATTATTTAAAAAATATAATTCTACCCAATTATTATTACTTACCTGAAAGAACTATTGTTTATTTTTTTGCAGAAAAATGTGAATAGATTTTCCAGTACTTCAAATTTAATTTCTAATAATATAATTATAAACTTCCTGCAGATTATAAAAAGAGCAACATTTGCCATGGACTATCATTGGATTGTTGACCAAAATATTGAGATCTTGAGTTCCTCCATGCTTCAGAAAACATATAAAGTCATTGGTCCTGGTTAATATTACAACAAATTCTACACACCATCACAATCAGCCAGCCTGGTGGTGTTATGACCATATTGCACACCACCATGCTATGACTGGTAAGTGACAAGAAATATTACAAAAACCATACAGAAGATGAAAAAATTCAAAAATAAAGTCAACTTAATATTACCTCGACAAACATACACCAATTTTTCTCAACAAGTTTAATCTCATCCTTTGTGAAAGTACCTGTATTGTAGTCTTTTTCATGGTAGCATTCTTCATCTTTCAATGGTCGTGTCAAGCAAAACGATTCCTGATACCAAGGTTGTGTCCATGTTATTGTAGCATAGCTTAGTACATTTGTTAACAACTGAAATTTTAAATATTTTAAGTAGGTACATAAATAGAAGCAATTTAATTAAATATTCTATAGCAATTATGAGCTCAGTGTGACATAAAAAAGATAATAAACATATTTTATTTTATAATGTGCTTCATCCATGTAAGGCCTTATTCTTCTACTCTTGCTTGGACTACAGGGATTCTATTTTGTAGTTGTAACACCTGTCCTAGCTGTTGGAATTTTGGTTTGAATTACAGAGTGGTGATGATTGTTCTAGTGCCTACTAACAGCAATAGGCTTGACCCTTATTATGTGAGGCCAACAAAATTACAGGTAAAGTGGGTGTGTATTGCAACTCAGACTCTCCCTACAGATTTATGATTATAGGCATAATAATTTGTATTATTTTTACAATAACACCACAACAAGTGTATTACACTCTTGGAGTTATATCACAGATTACAGATAATAAAATAAAAAAGAAGAAAAGGAGAAGCATCAAAATTTAAGTAAACACTAGGGTTGCTGAGGATTCCTGCAAAATTTCCTGAAAAATATAAATAAAAAATTCCTCTTCCGCTATTGCTTCCTTAATATTTAAAAGAAATGTAAGAGGAATTTCACTGTACATGTGCATATCCATGATAATGTACGCACACGGCAGCACTATGCGCCTGAGCGGAACGGTCAGCGAGGGATCTACCCCCTCCTCTTCCTTGCTTGTTTTAACTAGACAATGTGTATTTCTTTTGTGCGAGTGTATGTCACTGAATTTCTCTTAGAAGGC
The DNA here is from genome assembly GCA_910589355.1 of Parapoynx stratiotata. Taxonomy (NCBI): domain Eukaryota; kingdom Metazoa; phylum Arthropoda; class Insecta; order Lepidoptera; family Crambidae; genus Parapoynx; species Parapoynx stratiotata. The sequence goes on from OU342458.1 coordinate 14,072,010, forward strand.
TGGACCGATTTTAATGAATTTTGTGTGTTGAACACCCATAAAAAATTTTTAATCATCAAACGCTTTCTCATCTGTATCCTCCCTAAAAAATATCCTCATCTGCATACCCAAAATTAGTACTTGACAATTCTGCTTCTCCTCTTCCCCATAATCACACACCAAAAAAATTGCTATACAAAATAGCCTGTTAAATGGTGGGCTGTTTTGACTATTTACTAGAATAAATATATTATGGTGGTACAAAGTTTTATGGAAGATTTGGTATAAATCTGATAACGCCTCAGTGGTCACTGTGAACACCGGTGTTTGCAAACAATAGATGTTTCTATAGTCTCGTCTTCTGACCATTGCTAGTAAATTATATTATTATATTTTATGACAAAATTTATAATTAACTATTATGTGAGTAAACTTTTGTTCTTGAAAGAAAATATGTGTCAATGATTTGTGTAAACATGATATTAAATACCTTTAAATTTTATTTTCTGTAAACTTATTTGTTGTATTTATTTTCTGTACTGTTTAACCAACAGTGTGTTTATCCTAAGACAAGTTTTCTTAACTTAATTGGAAAAGCCCACATTTGTGTAAAAAAATAAATATTAATAATAAATTATTTGTAAGCTGACCTCCATGTATTCATCTGCTTCATTATATGATTCCTCATAATATGCAAGCACTCTATCAAAAGCACTTGGATCAGACACATCCATGTGTCGAACTTCATCAAACAACTCTACGAGTTCCATTTCTCAATAACCTAGAACCGAATTTACTCCTGGTAGCAATTTTGCTTTTAAAATATTTGCTACGATTCACTGATTGCATTTATTTAAACTAGGGTACTCTGTGACTGATTTTGTTTTAAATCTTGAATGAAATTATTACACACATGCATTGCATCACAGATTAGAGAGAATTGCATGCAAGAATTTTGTACTTAATGATGGATGCCAAACTCCCATACAGCGGTGTGATCACAGACTAAGAAGAGATACTGGGTGTGATTAAAAGTTATTTTTTTTTAATGTGTTAAATGTTGTCGTTTAAAAAAAAACATGTTATGTAAAGTATTATTTGTTATAACAAATATAACAAACAACACTCACGACTTAGGTATTAGTTTGCTCGTTCATGTTTCGTGTTATAGTTAAAAACGAGCTGTTATAAAAAAATGTGTTATGAGTTTAATGACGCAAACGCAATGTTAAAAACTTGATCAATGAAATTCCCTTCATACTTTTATAGACTTAGGACTATCTGAAATAGTAGTAGAAATGAATGATCAGCAAATGAATGATTAAGATATTACTAAATTCTGGCGTCAACATACAATTGATTGAAGAAACAAAAACAATCAAAATTTACACTTATACACAGTTTTTTTTAGTTTTGAAAGAAACTATTTTACACTTAAAATGTCAAAGAAGAATACCAAAATATATTATGCACTTATTTACAGTTTATTTATATTATAAAAACTTATTTAACACTTTTGTTAATTCAACAAAACACGAAACGCATCGAGAACACTAACTATTAAACAACAAAACTCATGTTGAAAACAGTTACAACAACCATTAACAATAATAACTATAACAGATAATCTCAGTAATAATAACGAAGAATGAAAATATTATTTAGGTATAACGCCTACCAATATAACATGTTGTTTTTTTACATCAAACAGAAATAAACATTATTCCGTGCGGATTAGATTCCAAAATCACGCAAATAATTTTATAACATAATCGGTTTCAATATCCTTTATTGATGAAATAAAAATGAGCCTTACGGCTACGAACTTAAAGATGTCTTTCGGTATTTTAAGCGATTAATTATTATATCTTTACTGTCAACAGCGCCACCTATCGAGACCCTCCATAATTACAATCTCTTTTTTGTCATGACACGACTCCAGGCATATATTTTTAGTGGTGCGCTATGGATCCGCTAGATGGTGTTAAAACTAGAAAGTTAAAAATACCCAAAAACCAAATTTATTTATAACATTGTTATTAGTTATTTTTTTATAACTAGTTAATTTAATGGTTATAATTTTTAATGACCACCTCTACTCCCATACAATAGCATGACATGAGGCAATGTTTTGTCTCGATCAGTAGGTGTTCCTTCTCATTCTATTACTTTAATAAATGAGTTTGACATTTCCTAGTAAAGCTTTCTATTACTACTAATGACGTCACACAAAAATACACAAATTTCTCAAACAAATACTCTCATGTAATATGTGATTTTTGACTCGCGTGTGAAATGATAAGGTTCATCCAGGATACCACTCACTTACACAACATAAAACAACGCACGTCATCACCAGTTTTATAATGTTTTATTTAAAATATTGTATTACAAAAAATTGTAACAATTTTCAGTCTAGGTGTCAAAATGGTGTAAATATGACAGGTGAGACAGAAACTATGGATAGAAAGAGAGAAAGAGGATATCCCACGGATAGCCTTCATTCATAAATAGTGATAGAATGAGAGGGAACATCTACTGATCGAGACAGAACATTGCCTCGTGCTCTTATTTGGGAATTTGGCATCCATCTTATAGTACAAAATTCTTGTTTGCATGCACCACAAAAACTTCATTTTTTGTTGTTGTTATAAAATTCTCATTTAATATTCAGTTTTACGGCGCTGGTTCCAAAACCTTTTGAGCCACACATTAACAGTAGAACACTTTTCGGCAGTAGTTTACATTGAAATGCTAGTGTAATGCATTTCAAAGCATCTTGGGAGAGTTTGGCGTCAAACGATCGATGGTAGACACTGTGTTGTTACTTCGATGAGGTGGATTACAACGATAAAAATTCCATCGTTTTTCACACCATTTGACGATTATTTCAATAATTCTCCATATAGCTCATAATTAATGACACTTACTACACAAAACTACACTTATTTTACGGAACACGATCAACTCCGAAACAATATTACAATCACCGAAATAAAAATTACGCTCGCCATAGTTGATTGGCGCCAAAAACTCCTGTAAAATTCTCCTTATGTAGGAAAGGCAAAGGGAACGGAGCCCATACAGCCAAGTCTTTTGTATTTTAATGTCGTCAGTAATTGCATTAAAGTATCTCTTCTTAGTCTGTGCTGTGAATGTCTGTGAACGGGGATTTTTATTTTTTGTTTGATTGTGACTTTTGTGTGCCTCAAAAACATAATAATATCTCTCTCGTAATCTGGTAATCTTCTGTGCCCATATTACCTATACATATTTATCATATCTGTATGTGCCTCAAACACAGATTTTTCGTTTCGTTCGTCCGTCACTCAAGAAAAATCTTGTAACATGTCTAAAGCAAATCAAAATTATCAGAGAATTCAAGAAATGTTAGATAGTGACGATGAAATACCAAGTGAGTACAAAAGTAATTAGTTATTAAAGCACCATGAATGTTAGTTTGTAATTGATCGCCATTTCATAGCTAATCGGAGTACTCAGAGCCTACTTACAATATTGGTTTATAAAAATTTTAATCTCTTTCATTTATATTAAAACAAAAATACATTAAATCTAATAGTTTTGTATTTGTTAACAATATTGTCTTTTGAGACAAAAGATATCTTCGAAAATGTTTTGTTTCGTGTACATTGATGATGGTTAAATATTTTTGAAATCTGTTTAAAATGAACTATCATTTGGTTAGAGGAAAAAAGAGGCAGGACCAGTTTTAAAACTAAATGGCTCCTCTTATCTTTCTGTGTAAGTGGCATGATTATGTTTAGGCTGCATTTTTACGAGCTAGAAAACAAACCAGTGGAATTGCATTATTTACCTATCAACTCACTCAAAATAAAACCGTCTTCATTGAGAATTTTTCCTTGCACTTTGCTTACTTACCTACCTTGCATAGTTTTGATGTAAAAGCAGCCTTAAACTAGGCTGACATAAGTACACATTTTGGAATAAGGTGGTAAGAGTTAGTTGTAGGTAATTATTTTTGATTGGCTTTTAAAATTTTTATGATTGGCTATTTAAAAATGTGGCTCATGAGTTTCTTGCCAGGTTCTTCTCATGAGAAGCCTTACTCTCAGAATCCACTGCTTGTATCGATTACAACCACATTCAACAATGTACTTGTACTGTCCTGTGGATGTACTTGTTACAAGCGCTCGCGGTAATGAACTTTAACACAATGGTTTAATTTAATACTGTAATTTTAAAATAATTTATAATAAACTATTTATTTGTAAAATGCAATATAATGTAAAATGTTGACGATTTTAAGTGCCGAACTTGGCCTATGAAATAAAATTATTTTTGATTTGATATGATTTGAAAATAGCTCATCCTACAACAAATTCTACAATTCTATTATACTATTTCAAAAACTAAACTTATGATAATTGTGATTAAATTTCCATAATTTTTCAGATGATTATGTTGAAGTTGCTGAAATACCAGTCTATAAATTGGATGATAGATTCAATGAAATTAATTTTGCCTGGATAGATACTAATTACACCAAGTATTATTGCAAGGAAGTTAAAGAAGAAAAATTATCTTCGCTGGGACTTCACCCTTGTTTCGATGAACAAACAATATGTAGTAAAACTCAAAATCTTCGACCAGGTGAAAGCTCTCTAATTTTTAATGGTATATTAACAAAAAAAGATATATACTGTCTGAAATGTCTAGAAACCTCTGCTAGTGATTCTATGTTACTTTGGCTTGTTAATTTTTTAATTAACAAGGACCTTCAATCAAAATTTTCATTTCTAAAAGCATGTCTTGTAAATAAAATGACAAATTGTATGTCAGGTGTAGATTTTAAGTGTTCAGAAGTTAAGAATTATAATTTCAGAGTAGATTGTGTAAATTAAGGCACTTAGACCTCTGTTCATGCGCAAGATTTTGTGGCTTGAAAACATTGATGTATATAACACTTGATTTGCAAACTTCAATAAATTGCGTTAAAAAGCGTAGCCGTTTCCGAAACTCAACGACGTAGCTTTGAAACCACTAAACATTGAAAAGATAAACATATATCTATCCCACTTACGCATGTCGCAAAAGCTACAGCGCAGTGACTGTACCGTCTCGCTTAGATTAGACTGGATTAGACAAATCGCAATGTCAAAGTACAATGGTGGAAGTGTTCCCTGCTCGTGAAAATTTACCCCATTTTTATTTTTAATAATATATATTATTTTAAAATAATTATATTAATATTTTTATTTCTTATTGGATGTGTTTAATCAAGCTTAAAGATATCGTGTTTTGGTAATAAGGTGTTATGAGCTGAGAGGGCTAGAGGGCTAGAGCAATGCAAATACTTATTTAAAAATGAAGTAAATAAGTATTAGAAAAAAGTGCCGTGTGTGTAAGACGTGTAGATTTTTATAAATAATTCATTTAGCAAAATTAAATGTTACTAATGCTTGGTAATAATAGAAAGAGATTTTCGTATTATTATTATTTATTATGCAAAATTACAGGTGGCGAGTCTGTTGCCATGAGCCGGCGAAATACGTCGTAATATACTTTAATAACTTGATGTACCGTAAAATGTAAAAATAAGAATTCAAAACTGCTGATAATATGAACAGATAACCTAGCTTTCTCTTTGTAAAATAATTTTAAAAATCGAGTCGGTAGATCCAGAGATTACTCCCGTCATAAACTCGTAAGATCGCAAACTTTACCTTTGTAAGTCTAAATAAAAGCATCGCTTACAATAACGATTGTAATTGCCTCATGAGACAAATAAACACGACCACTTTTGCGGCATATTTTGTCTTCAACAGGAAAGTGCTTCGAACATAATAATTGTCGATATTGTTGGAAGCCAGTCTGTCTCCTTCCGCAGCAATCTGATATTTTTAATCCACCTATCCCGGCTTGCTGCATTTTTAGGCAATGTGCAACATTGTTACTATTTAAAAACCTACATAAAATCACTGATTCCATAAATTACAACATTCTCCCATAAATATGGGAAACCAAAAATGAGTTTTTAATGGCAGGACTGACACAATTTTAAAATATTTCACAATTTAATTAGTTTTTACGTAAATGTGAGCATAAAAAAACAAACTCACGTGTGGAAAGTAACACCCATGGCTTTATTATGTTTTTGGGACCTAGATTCGCCAGTTTTGACTGCATATTTACCCATAATTAATTTTTTTTCGTCCCGGTTTACTTGGTTGACGTCTCACAGAGCACTAACTGACATAAGCCTCGCATATGGCTGTGGCCCTCAGAGTAAACAGAACTGGAGTAGCCTTTGTCTAACATTCCCCCCTGCCAAATGCACAAGCATCGGATGCTTGCACGTTTAATAAAACTAGTTGAGCCGCCATTTTGACAGCCATAACATTGTAAACGTTGCGGCGAACAGAGCTCCCGCAAAAATGCCTGCCTGTGCTGTTTTTTGTTGTAAAAAAAAAAATAGAAAACATCGAGTATGCCAAAAGATGGTGTCACCTTTTATTTGTAATTATAATTTTTAAGATTTCATGATTATTTACTTCATTATTTCATGTTTTAGAATTCTACGATTTCAAATTTCGAACGCTAGTCTCGTGGGGAGTGCGGCTGTGACGTTGTCAAAACGCACACCCCACGTGACTATTTTAAGCGTGTGTGTGCGTGAAATTTAAATTTGTGTGTTTATGCATGTGTGCATTTGTAAAAACGGTAAAAGTTATTGTTTATAAGTGCTGGCTTTGAGTGTAGTGGTTACCTCACCCCCCGCATGAAATGGCAGAAAAAAATGTTTGAGAAATTGACTAATGGCTACTCCAGTTCTGTTTACTCTGAGCTGTGGCCATATGCCGAGTGGCTACGCTTTAACGCGGTTACTACAGATCTAGTGTTATATACATCAATGTGTTCTGAAAAAACGAGAATAATGCAAAATTGTTCTCCAATACAGTGTGCAACACTTATTTTTCTTAAAAACGCACAAAACTATGGCAAATGTTTCCAGCCAGCCAACAATAAATAAATTTAATACATTTTTTTGTTTCATTCCTTTGAATAATGAGTGTAGATAAGGTAGTATAATGTAACTGCACATAGCTCGGTATTAAAACACTCGCGTGATGCTATTAAAAAACTCGCCTCCTGTTTTAATAACCTATATTATGTGACAGTTACACAAACTACTATTATACCGTAATAAGTAGCCGTTCCTACCGTCCGTAAATTACGTCCGCCATAGTTGGATGCCGCCAAAAACTGTAAAATTCTCCCATGCAGGGAAGACCAAGGGAACGAGGCCCATACAGCCAAGTCTTCGTATATCGTCATATTCGTATCGTTCGTATTTGAATGTCTTCAATATTTGCATTGGAATGCAAGTGTAATACATTTAAATGCATCTTGGAATAGTTTGGCGTCAAACGATCGGTGGCAGACACTGTGGTGTTACTTCGGTGCGATGAATTACCATGATAAAAATCTCTTCGTTTTTCCCACCACTTGACGCTTATTTCAATGATCCTTCACATTGCTCATCTTATTGAAACTTATTACACAAAACTACACGCAACAAGATCCACTTCGAAAGAATATTACAATCACTAAAATTAAAATCACGTATGGCGACAAATTCTCAACTCAGACTCGAACTCATAATGACATATTATTTAACACAGATGATAAAAACGGAAACTGTCACATAATGACCATTATGCAACAGGTTGGACTCATTATGCATCACTTATATTTCTTAAAAACGCACAACATTATGGTAAATGTTTTCCAGACAGCCAATAATAAATAAAATTAATAAAAAAAATGTTTTATTTCTTTGAATAATGAGTTTAGATAAAGTAGTATATTGTTATGTAACTGCACATAACTCTGTATTAAAACACTCGCGTGATACTATTAAAACTTAGAAAAAGGATGATATAGAATATACATACGCGTACACCCGTAAAGGACAGAAATAAAGTATGTGTCAAAACTATGTTGCTATGCTAATAAACATTTTCCCAATAATCATAATGTTAATAAATAAGCAGTAACATATTTGGAAAAATAAAACCACTTTTGTATTGTTGTTATTATTTATTTTTTATTTTATTTTATTTTTCTTGGGAGAATAAACATTATCACAGTAGAATAATATTACTTAAGATTAAAATACATATAAAAAAAAGTAATTGTGGAACCCACAACATTCTCCACAAATTAAGTTTAAAAATCATGCGTATTATTAACAAATATAAGTATATATCCCGTCCCGTCCCGTGTTGGTCCAGGACACAAAAAGAATGTAGCAACTGTTTTTCTTGGCTTTTTTTTTCATTTTCACCATAAAAACAGTCCTTTGCCATAGTCCGCGCTTCACCAAGCAGTGACTACACTCAGCGTGACAGGTGGTCGCCGCTGTAAGCTGTTAGATGTTTGTGTAGTTCTAAATCCATTAGTCGCCTTTTACGACACCCAAGGGAAGAGAATATTTTAATTTTAATAAATACTTACAGATTTTACAATAACGACAGCTTCCCTTTCTTGAACAGAACTATTGGTGTTATCAGTTGTACTAGAACTCTGAAAACAGTGGATATATTTTGTTTATTAAACTGCTTGTTCAACAAGCAGTTTAATAAACAAAATATATCCAAAATTTTAATTCCATAACGCTATTTTAATTGTAATGAATTTACCACAATCAGAATATCTTGTTGAATCGTAGCATCTAGGGGTTCATTAAGTACTTTATCATCATAATTCTGAAAATCAGAAAACAGACATAGAATTCAAAATATATTCAGTTCATTTTTAGTTCTTTGTTTAAAAATACACAAGAATTTATTTTAAACTATTTTTCAAAAAAAAAAATTTTGAAATCAAAGAACTTACATGTATCCACAATTTTGGAAATGCACTTTTATCCAAAAATACTTTGCGTAGAGTCTTGCGAAAGAATCGGCTCTCAAAATGCTTAGAGCATAATGCCAGCCATCTACAATTATTTGTTGTTATTTAAAAAATATAGTGAATAATAAGCATAGACTACATACTTTTCTAACAGTCCGGCATAACCCAAATGTAATCTTACTTAAAGAATCCATAGGAGTTCTTATCACACCCAGGATTAATTTATAAATATGCAATTTCACAAACAACCTAAATGGGGCTAATGAATATCTAAGATAGTCATGTTTCAAAAAGTGACTTAGTGCAGAATTTACCAATTAAACAATTATTTGCGATAATTGGTATAACAAAGAACTATGTATAAATCAAGTAAATTGTAAAAAATGGCAGGTAATCTATTAAGAATATTTAAAAAACTAATTTTAAATATTTCCCTTTAAGTATAGTAATTTACATTTTCTTCGACAGGTATCCCTAAAACGCATAAAACCCGGCTAAATTCAGATAACACTTAAAATGGCAGCCTCCCTTGACTTTCGTTGACATGTTTTCTTAGTCGGCAAATACGATAAAGCAACAAATTTATTTATCGTATTTTTTCACCCTATTTCGTACACGATTTAATGTAAATAAGCGGTAACTAGTAATAGTACACTTACACTCAGTTGCACAAAGATTTTTTAAAGACGACATTTAGTAATGAGACATTAAAACTTTAAAGTTCATTAAATTTAAAATTGGAACACAAAATAGTTCTAGCTAATGTCTCTTTAGTGCTAATGTCGTTTTGTGCAACGTAAAAACTACGCTAAGGTGTTCTTTTGACACTTCAATAAATAAATTTAATGGAGCATTAGGGATAATGCCGACATTAAATTTTAAAGTTCGTTTCTGCAACTGGGTGTTAGTGATTCAGATAAAACGATGAAATATGGGACTTACGTGTGAAACGTTATGTTTTCGTGTTTTCGTTCACTGCGACTTTTGCAGCCGATAATACAACACTGTACCATTGCTTATAAAGGTAGTGGAGTAAAACCCAATAAATACTTGTATGATTAAGCAGTAATCACAGTCCAAAACGTAATATTTCACGACGACACAAAGAAACACACATTACTGTTTGGCACATACGGTACGTGTCAGACAAATAAAAACACGAACTCTAATAAGGACAGAAAATAGTAAGTATACCTATCTCTACCGCACTTAGGAAAACATTGCTTAACTAGCTTGTTCGCTCTTGACATTGACATAAGCATTTCAGTTCTATATCATCCATTTTCTAAGATTAAAAAACTCGCAAAATGTGACAGTTACATACCGTACCATTACGTCATTATTGGTAAGTTCATGCTGTATTGGTGCTGTATTTTCTTACTAGGCTACTAGCTTTCTATAAACGGCCGAGCACGACGGACGGCTTTAACCACAAGCAGGTCCATAGTCGGTATAAGTATGGTGTTATCATGTTAATACATCAATGGTATTGGTAGCTGACAATGATATGTCAATCAATATCAAATTTTCAACAACATCAATCGGCAAATAAATGTTTGAAATTGGATTGTTTTCTGTGAGGCAGCGGCTGTGACCTTCATTTATAAATTTTTAATACCTATTAATTATAAATTATTAGGTACCTATTAATTATAAATTATTAGGTACCTATTAGATAACGGAGTAAACGGATTATACTTGATTGTTAAATTACATACCGATAAGAAATATAAAGGTGAACTGTCACTCACTGTTTATATCTCTTTCAGTCTATAATAATATCAATCAGTACAATATTGAAATAAAAAATTTGCGAGTTACCTTTTGACTATGGATGTTTATAAAATTATCAATCATGTTCCTTGTCGTCTTCTAACTTGGGGTAATCCTTTTTGTTCTGATGGAAAAGATATAATTTTGTGCATTACTGGAAATCCAGGTATATTAGATTTCTACCATGAGTTTGGTTTGGCCTTGTACAAAAGAACCGGTTTACCTGTATGCGTTGTAGGTAAGTGGTCGCTCATATTTAATTGTTTTATTTAGCTTTCTTTACATTTATAATATTACATTTTTAGCATACCTTATACTTACATGTAAAGATAGTTTCCATATTTCACTCCCTCCTACGATTAATGTAAAATTTAATCTTTAACCCCTCAGATACTAGACAAGAAACATAATAGCTAGATTTATAATTCATTTATGGCACCTCGAGATCCCATCCGGGATTTAAAGGGTTATAGTAACATTGTATTATTGTTATATTTATGGATATATGTAATTTCTAGGTCAAGCTGGACATGAAATAATTCCAAATGAAAAGCCTCGTGTGTTGAAAGACGAAAAACATTTATTTGACTTGGAAGCTCAAATTGAACATAAACTTGACCTTATAAACAACATAATAGATAAGAAAAGTAACTTACATTTAATTGGACATTCAATTGGAGCATGGCTTATAATAGAGTCACTAGATAAGCATCCTTCCCTCATTAACAGAGTATCATCAATTAATTTATTATTTCCAACTATACAAGAAATGGCTGATACTAAAAATGGGAGATATTTAAATAAAGTACTGAGAAAATTCCAAAATGTATTAGTGTTATTTCTTGTATTACTTAATCTATTACCTATGTTTGTTCTAAAACATATTGCAATTGTTTATTTGAGACTTAACAGTTTACCATCTAATTATTGTACAAGGGTATTAAAATATGTGGACCCAATAATAATAGAGAAAGTCCTTTATTTAGCTTTTTGTGAGATGGACACAGTGACTAAACTAAATGTTCAGGGAATAACTAAAATTAAACATTTGACAAATGTAATTTATGGAGAAAGTGATGGTTGGGTACCACTAAAATATATGGCAGATTTGGAACAATTTCAGCCACATATAAAATTAACCAAAGTACCCTATTCTCATGATTTTGTATTAAAATCATCTAGAGATGTGGCTGATATGGTTGCAAGATTTATTAAGAAAAAAATGTAAATTAGATGCATGCGGTGTAAAATTATTTATGAGATGTGTTATGTAGGTACCTACTTTTACATATTTGTGTGAGTAAGCCTTTGGGGTCATAGATCTTATTCAAATACATACAACTATATAAACAGTGCCATATCACGTGATTTTTAAATCAAATATTGCGAGTAATTTGAATGTTTTTTTTTATAATATTTCATCTGACTAGAATTACTGAAACTATAAGCAATATTAAGACTAATATTGATTTAAATGCTGATTGCATGCACATTCAACAGCACATGTTAACAACATTAGGCACTAATTCCCCACTTTAAGTGAAATAATGTAAAGCCAGACCAACTCTCTAAGCATGAACATCTACCGGCCTTTTAACACGTTCAACAGTCAGAGCACTATGGAATTTGACAATAGGCTAGTTGACTCATCGAAAGTAATGTAAATAATGTGACATTTACATAGTATTTAGTACAAGGGTCCGAAATATACAAAGTTCGATAATTAAGGGATTGCTGTAGAAATTCAATTTAAATATGTTTTTTTTTTTACCTATGCCAAAAACGCTATCCACCATGTTCGTGAAATAAGTGGAATAACGCTTCAAGTATTTTATTTGCATTCACTTAAAAACGATAAATATTTTTTATGAAGTGTGATATTACACATATTACTAAAGCTTGTCTAATGATAGATGCCAAATATTATTATCTTTGGATTTGTCGTTGTGAAGAAAACTGAAAAAATGTAGTATATGGAAAATGCAGAATTCCCCAAAATCTCCATACAAAACACCAATTTTATAGGTAAGGACCTAATAGTTCACCGTTAATTTGAATAGTCAACTGCCACTTTGTTGTCAAATCCAGTCGTATCATCATAAAGTTCAGTAGGTAGGTACTTACCTAAATAAATTCATTTCATTTTCGTTGTTTTTGTGTATTGTAATCGTTCACTCTGTTGTAATGCTCAGGACGTTGAAATTAGCTATTGTTTTTATATCATTGGAAAATGCGATTGTGGAAAATTTTACTTAAAAAAATTCTTGGTGTTGCAACAAGATAATTTCAATTTCTGAGCAGATTTTTATTTTCCGGCCAGGCTATCTTACTTTTTATTGAATAATGGGTTCATTCATAGTCTGCCAACACATTCCACATACTTATTTATTAAAATAATTTAAAAGAGAAAAGATAGAGGGAAAGAAAATAGGGCCGATTCCGTTGTCCCAAACAAGACTAAAATAAATTGTATCTATCCTTCTATAACATAAGGAGAAGAGAACCTAGGGGTTTTTGGCGGCATCCAACTATGGCGGACGTGATTTTTATTTCAGTGATTGTAATATTGTTTCGGAGTTGATCTTGTTGCGTAAAATCAGTGTAGTTTTGTGTAGTAAGTGTCAATAATAATGAGCAATATGGAGAATCATTGAAATAATCGTCAAGTGGTGTGAAAAACGATGGGATTTTTATCGTGGAAATCCACCTCATCGAAGTAACACAGTGTACCACAGTGTCTACCATCGATCGTTTGACGCCAAACTCTCCCAAAATGCATTGAAATGCATTACACTAGCATTTCAATGCAAACTACTGAAGAAAAGTGATCTACTGTTAACGTGTGTGTTTTTTTTTTGGCGGCGGGAATATTAAATAAAGATAGCTACCTACTTACACAATTTAGTTTAGTCTAATTTATGACAATGGAATCTGCTCTATTACCTTCCAAATAATTTAAATCTGTTTTAATAGTTACTCGTCGTAACTAGGTAGGTACAGTCAGCTTCATAAAGATCTTAGTGTCAAGAGGGCTCAAAAATATCTGAAGAACACAAGTTCAAATTTACATACGTTGTCAGGTCATCTTATTGTTGTAACCGTCCAGAGTGTTCAATATTATCTAAACTACACAATTCCAATATTATGTTATATGTTAAGATGACCAATTATATATTCGCGAATAAAGTGTTCAATGGTATCTAAGCACCCAAAGTGATCAAAAATATGTTGATGTTAAAGAAAAGTAAACACTAATCTGAAGCAATACGTGCGATTTTTATATTGTTTATTTTCCCTTCCTATTGGTCCTTTTATTTTCGTGTTTGACGTACTAAACGTGTTTTGTTTGGAACCTTGGAACAGAGTCTTGACATGCCTGATGACGTGCTTTCAGTTGTTGCCGCTGTCCCATAACAACAGCAACGTCGCATGCTTTTGGATGAAATAATGATAAAATTTAATTTTACTTATCTTGCATCCATAGACTGAATGCAGCAAGCAAATTATAATAAATATTTTTACACTTGCATTATAAAAAAATATTATTAACATTATATCACTCAAATTAAATATAATCCGGTCTGGATATTAATGTAACAAATAAACAATAAATAAATAAAAATAGCGCATACCTACAAATTGCGATTTTTTATTACTTTGCCATTTTTTATTTGTCCTTATCGAGACTCAAACTCTTTTCTAATTATATTAATTATGTTAGTAGGATCACTGCCAACTCGACCTCATTATGTCATTTGTCCCTTGTCCTTAAAGTAGGTAACACTAAAAAAATTTAGAAAATGAAAAACGACTTATTGTAGAAAGTTGCCAATACTTTTTTCGAAGTAATCTCCGTTCCTCTCTACACATTGTCGCATTCTATGGAACCACTGAGAAAAGCAGTGGGCCCATTGTTCCTAGGGGTCTCTTCTATGGCATCTTCAAGGGAATACCTACTTCAAGCGAAGCGAATACCTAAACTTCGAGGTATTCGCGATAATGCCATAGAAGAGACCCCTAGGAACAATGGGCCCACTGATTTTCTCAGTGGTTCCAGCATATATATAAAAATCGTAATTTCATGTTTTTTAAAAATGCCATGTGATTCTAATAGACCTATAGATATTGTTTTTAGCGATAAGACCGCCTGTGTTGCGTTGCAATTTGTACGGTTTTGTGTTTTTTTCTTTGTCCCAATAAAGAATTTTATCTATCCGAGAATCCGTTTACAACTCAACAGCTAATAATATTATAGTTAATACTATACGCAGATAAGTAGGTATTACATTCTCTTTGGTTAATACATAATTTTCAATTACTGACAAGACTTATTTTTCGTTGTCATAGTATGAGCACTCTGTCCGCTTAGATACCAATGGACAGTTTGGAAGTGAACATATTAATGACGACTTTGACCGTGTATATGTTTTTGGAGACTTTTGATATGAAGATATTTATGACTGTTTAATTACAATATTTTGACAACTTTAAATGAGAAGATATAATTGCACCTTTGCTCGTAACATGTATATGATTACTTTGTCATATCAGATCTTTATGAAACTGACTGTACCTAGTCATTTCATTTATTAATACCTACAAGTAAATAAATTTTTGTAGAATCTATAGTTGGGTCTTTAAAGTATAGTATATATAAGAAATTTGTTATTTATAAAATGTTATGTAATTCCAATAATACTTTTAATCAAAATCGCAAATTCGTCATTCATTTTCACGAAGTCGGTAGCCCAGATAATACAGTACAATATCAATATTGAGCCATTACAAATTATTTTTAGGGTTCTGTACCCAAAGGGTTAAATGAAAAAACGCCATGTTTTACCTATTTTGAAATAATAAAGATAAATAAAAAAGAAAACATTTTTTATTTTATTTACCTGTACCCATAGATCAGCCATACTCAAAATATGTTCCGCGAAACCCTAGGGTTCCACGATACCCTGTTGGGGTTCCGCAGGAAAAAAATTCTCTCTGACAACATTACAATCAAATCATTCACTCTGGCGCAATATTTTACTATGCCGGCCGCCACATAGAATTTAAGTGCCACACCGCCGACACCTATTTGTGATCGCCTACTCCCTTTGATAAAAGCCGCCTGTAAGCGACGCGCTCCGACATACTTATTGTTATTATTAATTTATTATAAATATGTAACGTAAATTCAGTTCAGTATAATACATAATTTATTGTCAGTTTTCTGTTTTATAACGGCCGGCGCGGCGGTTGGCTGCGCTCTTATTGCTTTAGCATAGAGTCTAAATTCACACAATATACGCGCCCTTGCTATAGGATTAATTTGTGTGTCGCCCGGGCAGACTGCAATTGTCCGCGCTAGAGTTCAGTAGTGTCGTAGCCTGTGTACTTGCCACTTATGATTTTGTGTCGCTAATCGCAATAAAAGTGTTTTTAAATCCAATCGCATCTCATTTTGCCCTTTTCGCGAACTAAAGTGTACACCGCCTCTGACATTACGTTATAGTTGTGAATAACCTAATTTCAGGACATAAAGCCGATAATATTTACACAATTTTTTTTGTATTTTCTATTTTTATTTAGGCTTTTTTTCAGCAGTAGCAGAGTTGGGACGGACGGGGCACTACTCGTTCGAGAAGGCTGCGGGGATTGCGGGTTCGATCCCACCAACTAGGCGACTGTACCAATTAGTTTGAATAAAACTTACTTATGTACAGTTCATAGTGAATATCGCTTGCCTCATATTGTGCCCGGTGCATGGCAACAGGCTCGCCACCTGTTACGTGGGGACATAACATATGTGGTGAAATGTGTGTGTTTAACACCTCTGTCTACCCCTTCGGGTAGGCAGAGATGTTAAACACCGCTCAGTCTGAAAATCTCGAAATCTTGTGACAATCTTGGTCTATTTGTCGAGATCGCGAAAGGGACTTCAAAATTCGAGATTGATGACCTCCGAGATTGAATCTTGGAAAATCACTCGAGATCTTGGTAGAATCTCGATCTTGCAACATCGAGATTACATTCCCTACTCATACCAGAGCGCCCTCTTAGCATGAACACCGCATATTGAAATTTATCGGATATTTAACACGTTCAACTGTGAAAGAAAGTACTACGGAATTTGACAATTGGGCGTGATAAAAACGTGATAGATATCATAGCACGCTGTTTTACTTAGGCAGAGGTACTAAGATTGTGGACGGACTTCTCCATAGATGCAGGTATGTGGGGGACGCCAAACGGCAGTTCCTATTTTCAAATTTATATATTTACAGTATGTTAATGTCTGCAACAGTGTATTAAATAAAACCGGACAAAATATTTAAATTTTCATTCCATGTATTTCAATTTTATATATTTAACAACAGATATTACTGAAGATTAAAATTTTATTGTATACTGAACCATAAAAACAGTTATATTATGATATACATAGTCATGTCACAAGTAATAATAATAAACCATTCTGAAATTTTATAGAAACTGAAAATATTTGCTGAGATCGGATATTCCAAGAGATTTTATTTTAAAGCTTTTACTTAAAAAATAGTATTGTAAAATATGAGGGAGCTACATACGTTAGTTGTGACATTTTCTTCATATTATACAAAATTCATATAGTGTATAGTCCATAATGTATGTTACAACTAATCAATCTCGTTTTCGTTCGCTGATATGACAATATACGCATTATCAACTTCCGTCTGTGTGGGTTTGTAATAAAAATGGAATGTACCGGCGATGGCGGTCGAGTAATTTGCTTTACTATAGATAAGGAGTAGGTATTTAATATGCTTTCCAATATTACAACGCAGCATTATGGTAGTGTGGTAACAAGGTTTTAATAATGCGTTAATTATGTTATAGTTTAAGTATTATTAATTTATATTTATAATTATATCTAAACTATATACAGCGTATGGAAGATTATTCCGAAATAGCAATTTCATCGAAATTATTTAACATAAATGGATTGCATACCAGGCGTTAAATTTAAAACGGTGTTTAGTATAGTAGGCGATTTACAACAAAACCGGATGAAGTCTTCGCACCGTTCAACAACAGTTATATTTTTCTGTAAAGGAAAGGAAAATGCTACCTATAAGTCGACCAATCGCGACTTTGCACAACCTCTCTGGGCGGACGCCGGGACGCGTCCGCGCCGGCGCGGGGCGGGTCTCGCGACCCGACCTAAGCGACGATCGCTAAAACAATGATAATTTTGAAATCTTACAACTAGAGGATACAAAAATTCACACTAATAATACTCGTACATCGAAAGGAGGACAACACACATCGCACAGGAGACGAAGGGCGGCCGAGTCCTCAGCACGTGGTCTCGAGGAGCGGGTCGGCGGGCGCGTCCGACAGCAGGCGCTGCGACGACGACTTGTACAGGCGGCGCGGGCGCTCCGCGTCGTCCGAGAGCGCGCGCGGAAGCACGCGGCGTGGCGCCAGGCGCGCCGGCGAGCACGTGCAGCGCCGGCACGCGCAGCCCGCCCCCGCCGCCGCCGACGCCGCGCCGCACGACGCGCACGCGCGCGCGCCGCGCTCCAGCCGCGAGCGCGCGCGCACCCACGGGTCGGCCGCACGCCGCGCGCCCTCGTCGCCCATCTTGCGCCAGGGGTCGTGCGCGGGCGCGGTCGCGGGCGCGTCGATCGCCAGTTGCGAGGCGGCGGGCGAGCAGCGCTCGCTGCGCGCGGCGCGCGGCGTGGGCGGCGCGTGCAGCGGCGAGGGCTGCGGCGGCGCGCGCGGCCGCTCCGACTGCGAGCGCGCACGCGGCGCCACCAGCCGCCCGGCGGGCGTCACGTCGCTGAGCGAGCGCAGGTGCGCGCGCCGCCGCCCGCCCGCCGGCGACTCCGCCTCCGTCACGCTGATGCTGATGTTGTGGGCCGGCGCCGGCGCCGCCGCCGCCTCCTCGCCCTCCCGAGCCTCCCCCCCGCTCGGGACCCTAGAATTTACTGAGTTTTTGATGGGGCCGGCCCGGCTGGGCCCGGCCCCCGCTAGCTAGAGGAGTCTCTCTGTTACAGAACTCGAGGTGCCGGAACTCAGAGTGGAAGCAGGATTTTGGTCTTCGCCTGCAAAAGAGAGATTTTCAATCAAT
Organism: Parapoynx stratiotata; assembly: GCA_910589355.1. Taxonomy (NCBI): domain Eukaryota; kingdom Metazoa; phylum Arthropoda; class Insecta; order Lepidoptera; family Crambidae; genus Parapoynx; species Parapoynx stratiotata. The sequence goes on from OU342458.1 coordinate 14,090,764, forward strand.
CAGGAGTATCTTGGTAAACGAATTGTCCAAATGAACAACGTTGCAAAATAAGTATGTCTTTAGTTTAGTTAAACAGAATACTCTTCAAACTGTTCATTAGATACCTAAGTATAACTTTTCGTATATCAAAACAAGTAAAGTAGCTTTAAAAGTTTTGAAATATCATCAGGCTTTATCCCCAATGGGTTAGGCAGAGGTGATAACACCCATGTTTCGCTTAATATGTTAAGTCCCATGTATCATGGGTAACATGGGGCAGGGCTGTTGCCGTGCTCTGCGCACAATATGAGGCAAGCGATATTTATTGACAGAAAGAGTGCGCAAATATCGATAAAGAGAATGTAAAAAAATCTTTCGTTTAAAACTAAAACAGATTCTTCAATCGGAGTTATTGTTCGCTAGTATAGTAAAATTATTATTTTAAATTATATTTTTTATATAAATATTGATCATATTTATATTCTATTTTTATTTATATTTAAAGTTATTAACTTGTGTCGTGTGTGAAATATCCATTATCCCACGAAGGCTTTTTAACTCATTCATCCTCAGCCTATATACGTCCCACTGCTGGGAACAGGTATTCCACAAGGAGAAAAATACGAGGAGTATGGGCAGTAACACCACGCTGGCCCAATGCGGATTGGTGGGCAGAAACGAACGCAATAGAGACCGGGACCAACGGCTTAACGTGCCTTCTAGAGCACGGAGGAGTTTGAGATCACAAAGTTTTGGTCACCCACCTAAGGCCTGACCATGGAGTAGCTTTGTTTTTGATCAAAGCGTACTAACCACTGCGCCACCGAGCTCCTCAGCTCATTAATACTAAATTATAAGCTGTTAAACTTAAAGCTAATAAGTATTTGAAAAATAAGTACTTTTAAATTGAGTCTTTTCTAGAATGAGGTATTATGCGAAAAGGTCCTTTGAAGAATAGGCCATTTCGAGAATAGGTAAACCAAATTTTGGCGCTGACTGCAAATGAACTCAGTACTGACGTACAAACCACGCGGCCACGAATTTTCGATAAAAATCATACAACCTACCCGAAAATAATCAAAAACTTGACTTTAATAAAATATGCTACGTTCTCTTTAACCTTTTATCTAAACTCATGTTATAATGTTCGAATTATGAACTCAGACTCAAACTCATAAGGACATACTTTTTAACACAGATGATAAAAACAAAAATTTAAAAATGGAAACTAACATAATGACCATAATGCAACAGCAACACTTATTTTTCTTAACAACGCACAAAACTATGGCAAATGTTTTCCAGACAGCCAACAATAAATAAAATTAATTAATTTTTTTGTTTTATTTCTTTGAATAATGAGCATAGATAAAGTAGTGTACATAACTGCACATAACTCGGTATTAAAACTACCACGCTCGTGTTTTAATAACCTATATTATGCGACAGTTACATAAACTGCTATTATAGTCTATTGACCTAAACTAAAACAAAATAATGAACGATGGACTGATTTATTGATGTTGATTATGATTATTTCGCGACTTCTTTTATAAATTATTATTTTAATACCGTAAAAGTAAGTACCGTACCTTGAGTAGTCTGGCCTGTGGCCGGCAGTCTTTGTCAGTTGAGCAATTCAACTGAAACGAAACGTTTCAGTCTTTCCAAATATTGGTTGAAAAGTTCGACGTCGTTATGGCCGGCACCCTGTAACAAAATATAACAAAAATATAAGAACATTTGGCAAGAGCATTGGGATAAATAGTTCAAACACCCTATAATTAAAAAAAATACGAAAGCAGGTAATATCTATACCAGCTTTGATTGATTACATGTTGTAAAGATAATATTTATTTGTGGTCAAATACTAAAATATATCTATCAACTTGTATAACGCGTAAGTAGTAATAAAAATTAGAATCCAACAGGGAAAATGAAACTTCTATTTTATCCTTTAGCATTTTCCGTAAAGTTATTTTATATATTTAGGTAACTTTGGAACAATCTATTCTACAGTGAACCTACTATCAAAAGCATGTCTGAACATTACGTTATCCAAAACATTTAAACATCAATACATTATCTATCTCCCGATTTGATCACTATAAATATTATCATCGATCAAATCGTGGATGTTCTAAAGAAGGGCTTCGTGAAACCACCTCAAGCCGATGAGCATGTATGAGGCAAGTGATGAGAGTAAAAGAAACGAAGACTGTGTGCCAAAATCTTAGCAAGTGGAAATCTGTAATCTCTGCCTACCCCACCGGGAAAAGGGCGTAATTTTATGTATGTATCAATTGAACTTGTACAAATAGTTATTAGAAATGTCTTTGAAAGTCTGAAATCCATTGCCTATAAAAAGTAATTAATTATAAGAACCAAATAATAGTACCAATGGAATACACTCATGGTCAGTTTTATCTGTCTAGACGCGAGATAACAATAACACAAGGTTATCTATGCACAATAATTGCGTTAAACTCTACTCAAGTGAAATTCTCCGATTAACGTAAATCATTAATACATTTCACTATGATACTCTCCACATCATTATGAAAATAAGGTTCAGATTTTAAATAAATATGAGCAGGAAATAATTAATGTAATGTTCATTTTAAACATTGAGATAACATGGCTCAGTAGTTAGTGTTTTGCGTCCTCTGTCAGAAGCTGTTCAAAGATTTAAAACATTTGAAGATTGGTTTACCTTTATGTATTTTATCACAGTTGTTTTTTTTCATTTTATCACCTAGATTTCAGAGAAATATAAATCTAAATTATGTTGTAGGACTTGAGGTATTTGTGTAGGTACGTGTAAACCCATACATGCAATATTTTCTTTCTTTTAAATTTTAAATGAAAAAACTTTTATTGTCTTTAATTTGTTATTCAAGCTTCCGACTTAACTTTTTCACTTTTTAAACATTGTTTCCAAAAAAAATATAATTTATTACATGACCAAAATCTTGATTGCTTGTTTTTTAAAATGTTTGTTTAAAATTACACAGATACCTATTCAATTAAATAAGTGAAACTTTATCTCTTAAATAAAGAAACATTAAAGTCAATAACAACACAGTGTGTTCACTAAAACAAATAGGTAAAGTAAAGGATAAAATACAAAAGAAATTAGCTATCTATCTAGTTTTCTTTGCATTGCCTCTATTCCATTTAAGAACTGAATCATGTCACAAACATTTTACAACCCATCTGTAACATTCTCATTATGGCATACAGAACAAGTCTTAAAATTACATTCAAACCATCCATCTATGCAAGAAATTTTTACGTATTTTAACTATTTATATTATAACACTAACCAAATTAACTTCAAATTAGTTGTATATTCACAATTTTGTAGCTTGTGCCATTGATTGCCGAACCATTTGTATCTAATGTATTAAACATTGTCATATACGTACATGTTAACATTCCTTTATTTATACAACATTCATCCCGGCTTATTATTCGTCAATTGTCTGCCACAATAACCTATCCTATCAATCAATACTGTTTTATTTGTCGCTGACGCTACTTTTTAAAGGGTGATTAATTGGGCAGCCATTTATTATTTGGCCAGCAACAAAAAGGTCAGTCGAAAAATCATTTGGGCAGTATTGACATTCGGTGGACGTTCATAAAAAGTCCTATATTTAGTATTTTATTTTTACATAATAGAAACGACATTTCTAATACACAGCGCAGACCAAAGAACGAGATGAGGGAGCGTTCCGTTAACAATTAATTTTACCATAGACAAGACATTTAAATTATACTCTTATAGGCAGCAAATAAATATTTTATCAGCAATATTATTATTTGGGCAGCAATTATACGTCACTGGAAATGTATAAAATCTAGGAAAAGAATCAATGAAGGATCAAGGATCAATTCCTAGGAAATGTATTCTGATAGATATTAGGTTAAGGTTATTTTTTATGACCCTTAAAACAATATTTTTGTCATCAAAACATATTAGGTTGGGGAAAAAGTCTTTTCGCATTATAGTATGTATAAACTTGTAATAAAATCTCTTTGGCTATACTATTTGTAACTAATTAATAGAGAATAAGAAAAATATATGAAAAAATAAGTTTATTAATTTTTCTACACATACACGCGCTACATCCCTGATGTAGAGCAAGCCTTTTCATATATTTGTTACATTATTCTTGTCATATTTTATAATATTAGGTTGGGGAAAAAGTCTTTTCGCATTATAGTATGTATAAACTTGTAATCAAATCTCTTTGGCTATACTATTTGTATCTGGCTGGTTTTGGTATCATTGAAAGTTTAAATTTTAAAGAACATAATTCCAAATTCAAATTAGGAAAATGTGTGATTTTCATTTGTTTTTCGTACCGCCAAGATGAGTGAATCTAATGAAGAAATTCGATACATTTTAAAATTTTACTACAAAAAAGATAAAAATGCAACGCAAGCCGCGAAAAAAATTTGCGATGTTTATGGACCTAGTGCAGTGTCTGTGAGAGTAGCACAAATTTGGTTTTAGCGTTTTTAATCCGGAAATTTTGATGTCAAAGATGCACGTCGCTCTGGTCGCCCTATTACAGATAAAATGGATGCCATTTTTGAAAAAGTGGAGCTAGATCGGCATGTCAGTAGTTACGACGTAGCTGAAGAACTGGGAATTGACCACAAAACAGTTTTGGCGCATTTGAAAAAAAACTGGGTACACAAAAAAGCTCGACATTTGGGTACCTCACGAGCTCACTGAAAGAAACCTAATGAACCGTGTACTCATTTGTGATTCTTTATTACGACGTAATGAAACCGAGCCATTTTTGAAGAAGCTGATAACTGGTGATGAAATGTGGATCACGTACGACAATAACGTGCGAAAAAGGTCGTGGTCAAAGGCCGGTCAGGCTTCACAGACTGTGGCGAAACCCGGGTTAACTCGCAACAAGGTGATGCTGTGTGTGTGGTGGGATTGGAAGGGCATTATTCATTATGAGCTGTTACCACCAGGCAGGACCATCAATTCTGAACTCTACTGCGAACAACTGATGAGATTAAAGCAAGAAGTTGAGAGAAAGCGGCCGGAATTAATCAACAGAAGGGGTATGGTTTTTCATCATGATAACGCTAGACCTCACCAGGCCCCTCTTCCCCACTGGGCACTATGGGCACGTGCCCAGGGCCCCGCGATCGAATGGGGCCCCCTAGTTCCTGCCAGATTACCAAATGATAACCGATATTTAGGTATTACCGAAAAACATTAATTTTGAAAAATCTGATGATAATGACTTACTACAATACCTACGCTTATTAGCTTTAGTTTGCCGCATGCGCATAGCTATACCTTGTACAACATAGCTTGAACTTTTTGCCAGATGGGTCAGTGATGTGAAACAGAAAATATCTATTGGTGTAAAAAATATGTTGGCTAAATATGTGGCTGTATGTATGTTTTAAACTATTCAAAATAAATTAATTCATTCATCAATCAATTTTATTGCACTAGACATATAAACATTGGGTAGGTAAGAGACCATTGTTTTCAGTTTTTCTATTTAAATTTTACTTTCAAGCAATAAAAACCACTTAAGACTTTCGGAAAATGCTTAAGTCTTTATCAGGTACTTTTGTGTTGTGTCTATTCTTATGATTATTAACAATTTTTAAAATTATTAAAATAAGAAAATATTGTTCGTCGTTGCAAAGTTACATCGATTTCAGATTTGACATCCGTCAAAAAGATCAAACTATCAAATGCAACTATAAACAGGGTATAAGTACTCCACTCTCGCTCAAAAATGAGGTTTTCCGATATTAGTATGTTCAGGTTAATTTAAATACCTATATGTAGGTATAAGAATACAATATAAAGTTTACAATTTGATGCGGTGTGGTTTATGTCATAAAGAAACCTAATTCTAACGTCATACGTAATACCAAAGACAAAAAAGGGGAATTCCCGACTCCCGATCGTCGTTTGACTTGATGAACGGGAATTCCCCTGTATTTGTCTGCGATGTTGTGACGTTTGTTTTGTTTGTAGTTGTTACTGACTGTGCTCGAGAGTCGAGCTCTGATAAAAAAATAGTATTGTTTGATTAAATCGTCGTTTGTCTGTTTTGTGTTGACTTTATAATATATTTTCGTTATAAAATTAATTAAATACTGAATTATAATATAAAATGTCGAAACGGTCATATCCTAGTGGATCCGAAAAAAGGAAAAAAGCTCTACATCAGAAAGAAATAATTGAAAAGTTACCAAAATTAACATCATATTTTACTACTACTACTGGAGAGAAACTTCTGTAAGTTAGAAATAGAATGTCAACATTTAAAAGAATACTTAAAAAATGTTCAGAGTGAAAATGAAGCACCTAACCGTGTACAGAAAGTATATAATCTATTAAAGCAAAACAAAATTGAAGACACATTTCCTAACGTAGAAATTGCATTGAGAATATTTTGAAGCATGATGGTAACTAACTGCAGCGGAGAACGCTCATTCTCCAAATTGAAACGAATAAAAAATTAATTAAGAAGTACAATTCTTCAAGAGAGATTAACTAGTTTGTCGCTGATGTCCATAGAATGTGATATTCTCAATACCATAGATTTTGAAGAAGTGATTAACGATTTTGCTCATCTTAAATCTAGAAGGGTACCTTTGCAATCAACATAGAATTAATCTTAGGAATTTATGCTATGCGAGTTACTTTTGTAGAGTATTTTTTATATTTCCAATTTTTTTATAGTTAGTAACTAAATAAAAATAAATTTAGAGCCTTGTTTGTCTACTTTCATTATCTATTATAACTAAATAGTGTTTTCTCAAGGTCATAGGGGCCCCATGATCCTAATGTGCCCAGGGCCTCAAATAGTTTAAAGACGGCCCTGGACCTCACACATATTTAGCCACTCAGCAAAAATTAAGAGAGTTTGGCTGGGAGGTGTTAATGCATCCGCCGTATAGTCCTGACCTTGCACCTTCAGATTTCCACCTGTTTCGGTCTCTTCAGAATTCTTTATGCAGTGTCAGGTTAACATCACGAGAGGCCTGCAAAAACCACTTGTCGCGGTATTTTGACCAGAAGTCCCAAAATTTCTATAGCAATGGAATCATGTCCCTACCTACAAGATGGCAAAAAGTTATCGAACAAAATGGTACCTACATACTTTAGTTAAATGTAAATAAACTATATTAAAAAATGTTTTGAATTTTCTTAAAAAATGCGAAGAAACTTTTTCCCCAACCTATTATATTAAACAATTTGGCAACAGAGAAAACATTTGAGTTGCTGCCCAATTAGTTATTTTGCTGATAAATTAGAAATATCTGCTGCCCAATTAGGTTTTTGATGACCAATTTTGAAATATTTGCTGCCCATAAGTTGCTGACTAATTAGTTATTTTAGATGAACAATAGTATTTTTTTGTTCACCAAAATTCGAATATTTTACTAACCGTTTAAATAACACCCCTTTTTAAACATTATGAGTATCTTTTGCGTTTGTCGAGTCCATCTTAGTAGTGGCATCATTAAATAGTCTGCACGTTAGCATAAGGTGTTCTCGATTATCCATAAGGTTTTTAATATTTTCAAGTAGCTTAAATAAATATTACGATCACGATTTTATTTACGTAAACGTCTATTTCGTAAGTTACAATTAGCAGTTGCGCAGAATGTTCGTAGGTACATCCGTGAGGATTCGAGATTTCCTTTGTTATATCGTGAAAGTGAATGCGATAGCGGTCTGCCACGCAACGATGCGAACCGCGTGCGACAATTTTACCGACCATTTATGATTTTTCTAACATGTTTACAACCTATATGGTTAATTACTTTATGGCGATTATTTACTATAAGAGTTCCTTTGAAATGATGAAAGTAATCTAAAAAAATTCGAATCCAGATAAAGTAATAGGTACCTAACACAGCGATCAATTAAATCAACATAATAAATTTTAAGCACTATAGGACACTCAAAATGCTTAGTTTATATTGTGTACGGTGTACACTTAATTATGTGTTCAGATGGGGTTGACTTGAAGTTGGAGTGCAGAGAAAATCACCCGAAGTTAAACTTGACGTATATTGAAGAGTTAAAGTTATAATAAAGTAAACAGTTAGTTGGCTAGTGCTTCCTCTGTGGCTGTTAATCGCATTCTAATGTATAAAAGTATTTTAATTATAAAGAAAATTATCATAAACGAAGGTTGCAAACGAAGCTAAAATTATGTGACACAGTTAAGGGATAAACAGTACTTAAATTATAACATTGCATAGTAAAATATCGCTCAGTGTGTAAATAAAATGATATTATGTACAGGAAAGACTGTACATATTGAAACAAAAAAATTCAAGGTAGAAGTTAAGGCAACATGAAAATGGAAAAGTTAGAGGTGGACCACAGGTCAAATATAATATTTTAAAAGAATCAAGTTCAATCAAAATGCAGTGATAATGGAAAAAAGTAAATGCAGCGCTATATTAAACTCTTTATTGCACCAACAAAAAGAAACAAAACAGTGAAAAATACAAGTTTGCAAGGGAGGACTACCTATGGAGGCTATACCTAATGTTTACGCCATATTTGACAAATATAGTAGGTAATAAATAATATTATTCATAACATAAATAAACAGCAAATGTGCAACATAATTACATAACATAACTTTATATAAGTTATCGTAATTTGTATTCGATGGCGCTGTATGTTCGTTACATCACGCTAATGATTGCTTCGGATCGCCATATATAGGTCCGATATTTTTTGTAGAATAAAAACTTTTCAATGGGATAACCAGGTTCTTCTTATTTATTATTCCCTACACATTGCTACACGCAGCCCGAGGTTCAAACACCTAATAATTTCTCCGTCAATTTTGAACCAATTATCAAAATATTTTTTAATCGAAAGGGTTATAAAATAGTTATCCCACTGTTATAAAATTAGGATATGTGGTTAGGATCCTAGGGAAATCGAGGGCAACCTTCGAATTTTACCTTCGGATGGTTAGGTCTGAATGCCAAAACGTACTGTTCTACATAAAGTACCAGTACGTACTTACCTCAATAACATTTCCCGAAATGACATAGGGACATCTTACATATTTTCTAATGTTATCGAGTTTTTGCGTCCGGTAGTCATCAACGCATGTTGAAGATTTTATCGAGCCTCAACAGTTATTGATTCAATTACAGAAAACTACAATTTTTGTCCTATAAATTTAATAAATAATTCAGTTTATTTCCCGCTTTTTATTTTCGAAGTCGGTTATACTTTTTATTTTAGGCAGTTGTCCGATCATGCACTGGGCGCCAGTAACCTATCGGCGGCGATATACCTAACCACAGTTAACATTCCTAGCCCAGACTTCATAAAATATTGAAATGTGTCCTTTGAATCACTGTTTTTCACCTCATCAACAGATTTTCTCTTCTCCTGTAAACTTCAAACATAACTTCAAAAGATATATGCGACAGCGACCGAAAAAAAAAAACAGTTGTAAGTACTGGAAGAAAGAATAACTAAAATATTTTAGGTTATGTTTTGTTTTCGTCGGCTTTTCTGATAAAATGATTTTTATTAGTTACGAAAATGTTCGCCGTGAATAGGAATTCAAATCCATATTATCTTCCAAATTTGTTATCTTTTTATGTAAACTGATTTAAATATTATTTATATATTTCTAACTTCGTTAATTTAAGAGCTAACTTAGATCGGAATTCGCCAGAAGAAGCATTTTTTTTCTAACAATTTTGATATAAGAAACTCAGTTTGCCCAAATTCTGACTTGTATCCCTTTTCATTAGAGGCACTGGATTTTTATACCTCTAATCGAAACCAGATAGCGCTGTAATGCTTTTTCTTATGTAAATTTTCACTGCTGTCTAACTCGTTTTCATCTTTATATCCAAAAGGCCAAATAACTACAGTGATTTCAGTCAGGCCGGCGCCGGTCACACGCGCGATCTTACTAATTACACGAGATAGTAGCAGCGTTGTCATGCAGTTCAAAATGCGCCGTTCGTGTATCGAATTCTTCTCACGCATGACTATAAAACCACCCTTATAATGACAATTCTTCTTGATTTGTAGATAATTAAGGCGAATTACAATGGAGCAGTGCGGCGTCAGTATCACAGATGTGTCGTCACGGAATATTAACTATGTTTGTACTTCGCAAGCACACTGCACTATTGTTCCTGGCCCATAGCTGTATGCTTACCTCAACCCAAAGTGGTTCCACAGCTCGCGGACATCGCTCGTATATTGCAAGTCCATGAGAGAAGTCGATAACCTCATCTTCAGTGCCATGTATAACAAGGACTGGAGAAGTTACTTTTGGAATTTTGTCGATACTGTAACAGTAAAATAAAGGAAAATATTCATTTAAGGAAAATTACACTGTAAAAGCATCAACCAACATGTGATATAAATTCTAATTAATAGACGTCTACTTTAACACACAAACATAATTTTTAAATAATGACCTCTGTAATTTGTGAAGTTCAACATGGGCTGACTCATGGGTCATAAGTTGAGGCTGACTCAGTGTTATTACAACTTACGGAAAATGTTTTGTACATTAAGCATTAAAACAAAATTTGAGTGTCAAACAGTGATATCAAATAATGAATCAATAGTTAACAATGTCAAAATTCAAAACAACATGTATGATCAGTATTATAGTGCTAATTATATTAATAGTAGTCAAGTTTCCTTGAATAGTGAGGACATTAAGGTGTGATGGACTCATCATTATAAATGTTTAAAAAGGGTAAAATCTATGAGAATAGACCCTTTCCTGATTTAGATACCCAAACAAAGTAAAATCTATATATAATTCATCATTAAATATATACACAGGCTCACCACCTGTTCATGGCAACATAACAGGTGAAATGTGAGTGTCAGCACTTCTGCCTACCCCTTCAGGGATAGAAGAGTAATATAATTATGTTATGTTCATCATTATCTGTCTTGAACATTCTACTTATTTTGAAGTTGAATAGTTAAAATACATAAATGTTGTAAGTAATATTTATTATCTAATAGGGTCATGTTATTTATTCTACTGGGTAATATATACTGCAACTGCAACCCATGATTGACACTTCAATTAAGTAATTCACAGAGTATGTAGTTGTCCAGTTCATTGGATATGTAGGACCTGAACAGTTATTAACCTAGTGAAAGTATAACAGTTTGGTAGTATTTACTGAACATTATGCATATCAACAAACCATGTTTCAAATAAACCATTCACATGTATAAGATTATAATGACAAATTAAGTAAATTTGTGCTTTAATAACACCCACTCCGACCAAAAAAAAATTATGATTATGAATAAGCTTTTCATTTATAGGAAATATAGATAAATAATAAAGAAACATTACAACCATATCAAGATAGATAGGTATTAAGAATAATCAATTTCAGATTGGCCAATTCTTGATTATCTAATCATTTTTAATCTAATCATTTCTGTTAAAATCTCATTAAACACAATTATCTCATTTTAGTGACTTAATAACAATATGTGATTTATGTAGAAAAATATATTGTAATTACTCTTTCAGGGGCACTTACTGTAGTTTATACAAATAGAATATATAAAAGTAACAGACATGATAATACTGCACCTACCTACCTACAATTAATATTTATAGATTCACGCAAAGGATAATGCTTTAATCTGACCAAGATTTTTCATTTAGGAACATTTTAACTACATTAAAATTAAATGGGTGTTAACACCTCTGCCTGCCCCTTCAGAGCAAGAGGTGTGAAGATATCATAATGTTAAAAAAAAATCATAGAAGCTATAAAGTAAAGATAAACATAATTGATATTAGCTTAGAATTATTGTTTATACAAACAACTATAAAATAAATGTAATAATACTGTTACTTATAATTCTAAATCAGCATTTGAAATACCATTTCTAAGAACAACAACATAATATAACATCATCACACCTCTTTCCCCAAAGAGGTAGGCAGATGTGTTAAACACCCACGTTCATTCTAAGAACCCATTCTATTTTTTATATATATATTTTACCCATAAATAAAACAACAAAATAAAATATGTAGCTCACCTTGGAAAGGCATCAAAGAACCATGTCCTTTTAGTATTTGGAAATGCAACACGCATGCCCGACATTAGAGGTGAGTGAAGCACCACAGCACCTACTTCATACCGAGCTGCTAAGTCCACAGTTGGTACAGTTCCAATACTTTGCCCATATAAAATTATGTTTTCAGGGCTGATACCATAGCGTGTCCGTAAAGCTTGCCATGCAGCATCTATATCTGCGTACAGATTCTTCTCTGATGGCTTGCCACCACTTACACCATATCCAGAATAGTCATAACTGAATATATTACAATTTATCCTAGTGCCTAAACCTAAGTAAAAACTACTCATTTGTCCGAGATCTACAGCATTTCCGTGTGAAAACAAAATAGTAAAACGCGCATTGGGGCTGCAGCGAACAAAGAGACATGCTATTCTGTTTCCCCTTGATGTTCGCGAATAGAAACCTTCGATATTCTCTTTTTCTCGTTCTGAATATTGCCACTCTGCTCTTTCAGTTAATGTAAGTGAAAATTTCGATCCCGTTTCGTCTGGTGTAAATGCATACGTGGGTTCTGGAGGCAGGAACGCAAGCTTAGCCGCAATTTTCCCCGGGCATGGCGGACAACAAAACAGGCAACAAAGTTCACTAAAACTTAACCCGTTCATGATGAAAATATACAAATATTCATGAGAAAACTATTGAACACTACACATTACAAAATCATAACTCAGAAATTACTGATCATATGAAAAAATAAAAGAATTTTACAAAGTTGACAGTTCGTCAACATATTTCAATCAGCCATGACGGATATTTTAGTGACGTGAAATAGTGAGAAGCATGACTTAACGTTAATAATAGAAAAAAAACGTAATTTAACTACGAACGTTAAATATCGTTTTTCTGTTTGTTGCATAGATAGGAATATAAAAAACTTTTTCTGAGGGCGCTACAAATGTTCTTTTTATTGCAACACAATGAAAAAGTAAACGAGTGGAGTTTGGCGCCATTCAAATCGAAATTTTTATTTCAGTGATTATAATATTGATCGGAGTGGATCTTGTTACGTAAAATCAGTGTTGTTTTGTGTAATAAGTGTCTGTGATGAAGTGCAATGTTGAGGATTATCGAAATAAGCGTCAAGTGTTGTGAAAAGTGATGAGATTTTTATCGTGATAATCCACCTCATCCAAGTAGCACCACAGTGTCTGCCATCGATCGTTTGACGCCAAACTCTCCCAAGATGCATTGAAATGCATTACACTAGCATTTCAATGCAAACTACTGAAGAAATAAATACTGAAGTCTTGGCTATATGGGCTTCGTTCCCTTTGACTTCCCTACGCCTTCCCTACGGGAGAATTTTATAAAAAAAAAAGAGAATTTTACAACAACACAAAACACAGTTTTCCAAAATCGTATTTTTCCATAAAAATAATATTTAAATAAAGCAATACATAAAAACACTCGAAAATGAAATGAATTATACTGTATTTTATGATTATTGGACTGGATTAAACAATATTAGACAACAAAAAACGCGACAGTTGAAGACTTTCCATAATAATAATTTTAAATCTATCCTTAATCTAAGTATTTTAAAATAAATTAGCTCCATAAATTTTTTCGTACTATGGCGAGGTTTTTTTTATTCCTAGTGGGGCTTCATTTCTAGTTGGACATTCATGGTTTATTTTATGTATCCTTCACAAAAGAAATAATATATCATATCATATCTTTATGAAAGGACATTTATATGACTAGGGGCTTAGTTTCGTTTTTGTTGTAAAATTCTCCCAAGTAGGGAAGGCAAAGGGAACGGAGCCCATACAGCCAAGTCTTCAGTATTCAATTTCATCAGTAGTTTGCATTGAAATGCTAGTGTAATGCATTTCAATGCATCTTGGGAGAGTTTTGGCGTCAAGCGATCGATGGCAGACACTGTGGTGCTACTTGGATGAGGTGGATTACCACGATAAAAAACTCATCACTTTTCACACCACTTGACGCTTATTTCGATAATCCTCCACATTGCACATCATCACAGACACTTATTACACAAAACTACACTAATTTTACGTAACAATATCCACTCCGAAACAATACTAAAATTATCGAAATAAAAATCACGTCCGCCATTAGTCAAATGCCGCCAAAAACTCCAGTTTCGTTTTTTTAACTTCGTGCTATGTCATGCTCAAAGATTTTTTACTTCTATGCCATGTGAAGTTTAATTCTATTATTTTTATACCAATCTGTGATATCGTGACAGGCTAGTTGACCTATTTTTTTATTGGGCCCCAAATGATTCATTACTGATACCCATCATCATAAAAAATAATAATATATTATTCTGAAGCCTAAAACATATTACATTTTAAATTATAAATTACTTTTTTGCTTAGATGTCAAAAACGCCTATGAATTATCTGTGCCGTAGCATCACGATTATTGTAAACAAACTTGATTGGTTGCGACTGGCGTTTGACGGATTTTGACCATGCGTAGTAATTGTTTACATGAAGCATTACTCAACTAATTTCACGAACATGGTTGATAACGTATTTGGCATAGGTAAAAATAAAACATATTTAAATTGAATTTCTACAGCCATCCCTTATTTATATTAATCGAAATTGGTATATTTCAGACCCCTGTACTAACTACTATGTGAATGACACATTATTTTCTTTTCTTTTGATATGATTCAACTAGCCTATTGATTGAATAATCGATATTTTTTACCTATTTTAGAGTACAGCTCTAGTAAATTTTGACAAGAAAATTGACACTTGTCTGTATTTTGGATTTTGACATTTCGAATAGTTTTTGTTGCTTTTGCTTTGTTTTGTTTACTGTGTAAAACTGTAAATTATTATGAGTACATATGTACACTAATTAATTGGAGCTCAAAGCAAATAAATAATTAAATTAACTTTAAAGCTAGCGAGAAATCTTTGCTATGATGGTCACAAAATACTATGAAATCTGTTTGCAACTGTCTATCACAAAATATACCTTTTAGTTACTTTTAGCTCTTATTAAAAGTTATGTTAAAAGTACAGTTACTTATGTTGATATTTCGACACCAATAATGAAGCAGATAAGTTACAATAACTAATAATAATCTTCCGCCGTAATACCTTAAAAGTACATTCTCTTCAAAAGTGTACTGTCATCCATACGACTACTTCGATTTTCTTATCTGTAAAGGTAGGTTTACAGGTCCCAAACAATTTAAAGTATTGCGTGAAATATTAATTAATGCCTATTAGAATTGCTATTTATAATTAATAGAATAAGAGGTGGCATGCCCTAAGAAATATTATGATTCTATGATATTTAAAAACTTTACATTCACTATTGAACTGAATTTATATACAAAGATTCCATTTTGTAGGACTTAATTAATTCAAGATGTGTGATGTAATACAGACCTTACGAGAGCAGCTAGCGGAGATTGAAAATGCTACAGATATGAATGACCAGGAACAAGCAACATTTGAAAACTTACCAGTTGAGGTAATAGAAAATATTGAACAGCATCAATCTTCAATTTAAAGTTCAAAGTTCCAAATACTAAATCTTTTTAGTACTGGAAAAGCTCTTTTTTTGTTTTTATTTTTTAGTTTTGATGGTACACTTTTTTACAAAAGTATTTTATTATTAATTGTCATAGAAAGTCTATTTTGTATTCTATTAGTCATAGAAAGTTTATTTAAATATATGCACTTGTAGCTGTCACTGTTACTGCCATACTCGAGAGTCATTCATTAACTTTAATGGTTACTTATATTATAAAATTGACACTTATTTTAATACGCATAAAGACGAATTTAAATTTGTTAATGGAACAAGAGCTTAAATGACATCTCTGAGTGCAGCCGTTAGTGTTCAAAATTCTTATTCATTTTTGTGATAATTTGGTATAAAACATAAACTTTTTTTATGTCTGTCTATAAGACTTTCAATGTCATACAATACAGCAGCAATATAAACTTGACCTAAGTAATATTTCATTTATTAACCTATTTCAGATAATTTTAAATATATGCTCTTATCTTGACCCCTTCTTCCTAAGAAATACATTCAGCAAAGTTTGCAGAAGATTTGCAGATATACTAGCAGATGAACATCTCTGGAAACATTGGGTCCACAGCAAAATAAAAGGGTGCTTCCCATCATTGCTGGATTCAGCATTGTTAGACGATGCTCCAATAAATTGGGAGGAAATATGTGTAGATATGGATGTTGAAAATAGAAAGTGGATTAATGTGAAAGAAACGATGCGCCACATTGTTATTAAGGATGTGCATTTTGCTTCTGTGGACACAGTGCTTTTAGTAAATGTGAGTATACAATTTTGGTCAATAATCTATTTATTTGAT
The DNA here is from genome assembly GCA_910589355.1 of Parapoynx stratiotata. Taxonomy (NCBI): domain Eukaryota; kingdom Metazoa; phylum Arthropoda; class Insecta; order Lepidoptera; family Crambidae; genus Parapoynx; species Parapoynx stratiotata. The sequence continues at coordinate 14,107,213 of OU342458.1, forward strand.
TATTTATGGTACACAATTAACACAATGTGAAGTAAATGCCAAGGGTCCATAAAATATTACACATAATGCTTTCTTAATACAGTTCTAAACAGGGAAATTAATTGAATATTTTGGTTGTAGAATGGACATCTATGTATTTCTGGTGGTAGAGATCGCGGTATGGCCTTATGGAATGTTCTAGATATAACCCCGCATGATGCAAGTGACAACACCACAACACTCACAGATGCTAAGCCCAAGCATATCAAACATGATGCCCACTCTGGCTGGGTCTGGGACCTGGCTTGTGATAACATTGAGTCTGCTTCAAAGATATTCTCTGCTTCCTGGGACAACACTGTCAAAGTTTGGGACTTGGAATCTGGTTTTGAATGTATTGAAACTTTTAAGTAAGTATTATCTTTTATTATCTATTTTAAACTCTTTTACTTGTGCCCTTTAAGTGTAGGTAGTTCCCAATGCTTTGTAGATTAAAGAACCTGATATGAATGTCTTGTCTTGGGCACTCACCAAATCTTTCACAAAATATTTTTATCAAGAGTTGACAGTTACACCCAGGAAATAAAAAACAATTAATTCATTTTATTTGTTTAGTGCTCTTTACGTGGTTAGTCTCGTGTTTTATACGTAAAGAGCCCTTGCACATGTGTCTCTTTATGCTCTAACAACGCGCGTTCTCTGCAAGTATTAAACTTCTTTTTACAGTACATTTTCACCAGATAAATACGCCGAATACGCACAGATATGCGCGCGTATTAAAACACGCGTCGTTGGCGTGTAAAAAAAGTCATGTGCAAAGGTCCTAAGTAAATGATTCTAAAAGTATATAGAACTAGCTGTTTTCGTCAGCGGTTACAGTACTATGGTTTTATAACTATCCCACGGGAACCCTTTAATTTACCGGAATAAAAAGTATCTAAGATGTTAACCAGGGATATAAGATATCACCATGCAAAATTTCATTGAAATCGGTCCAGCCATTTCAGAGATTAGCCCGTACAAACAGACAGACAGAGAAACAAAAAAAATTTGGTATTTTCCCTCTTTTTACAGCCCCTGACTTGGTCTAAAGGATTTTTTTTTCTATGTACAGACATTCGACCTCTTCAGTTTTATTATATGCATAGATGGGCGAATTAGAGTAGCCATTTCCCTTATTGTCTTGCTTTTTAGTGGCAAGAATTGGAGAAAGTGACATGCAACTCTCAATCACGAATAATAATAAAATATAGGTACATTGAACGAAACATTACGTAGATTAATTTGCAAATAATTATAGGTTGATCAATTTATTAGAACTGCACTGTACCTCTAAGATGTATCTCACAAAATCGTTGTTTTCAGGTGTGGTATGTCTGCATTATCAGTTGTATGTACAGATAATATTGTTATGACTGGTTTATATTCCAAGAAGATATTATTGTTTGATTTGCGAGCTGGTGCAAACCCCATAAATTATTATAAAGTGCACAAAGGTCCTATACTGGCTCTAGAAAATTTTGGCAATATGGTGGCATCGGTCAGTGAAGACAAGACGTTAGCTGTTTGGGATAAAGTTGCAGGGAAAGTTTTAACATATGACGTCAAAATACCTACAGACAAAGCATATCCTGTATGTATCAATTGGTCTCCAACAGCTTTGTATATTGGTGATTCTAAGGGATCTCTGCATTTGATGCGGCCGGACAGTTTTATCCATGCGAAAACTCATGAGATATGGCCCGAACCGCCGGTAACTAAGCCGCCGAGCAAAATCACGAGTTGTTATCAAAGTTCTGGCAATTTTATAGCTTGTTCTGACAGAGGTGAAATAAAATTTTTCTACAACAGTTTTCCGCCACAAGAATACACCAGTATCAAAACCAGTACTAGTGACGTAACGCAGGTAACATAAAACTTGTTATTGCAATAATTATTGAAGAAAAAAAAACAATAAATATACTAAATACTGTCACCAGAAGTATTCTCAGACCAATACGACCTTCAAAATGAAAAAAAAAACCTCCGTAAGGGTCGGCAACGCATCTGCAACTCCTCCGGTGTTGTAGATGTCTATGGGCGGCGGTAATCACTTATCATCAGGTCAGCCCGTGAGCCGTCTGCCCGTTTGCTCCCTCTTGCATAAAAAAAAATTTACTAACAGAGTGATCAATCCAAATGGATCAGTGGGGAGAAATTAGAAACTATGAGAGAGATGCAGATATGACGTTATCTTATTTCGTAATAGGAATAAAGCTCCAATGATTAATAAAGAACTGTTAATTTGTAGATGCGGTACCTCGACGGAGTGATGGTGATCGGCACATGTGACTCCGCGCTTGAGTTCTGGATCCCGAGGGATATGTATACGCCGTCATATTAAATATCAAAATTCAAATCGGATTGAAGTACACTGTGATATTTGTCTTTTCTGTACGTAAAGCACAAATATTTTTTTATGGCACCACGAGACTTTAGGAGTTCTATCCGTTTCCGACCAACGTTTCGCAAACTATGTTTAAGCATTTCAACTTAATTCGCTAAAATAAATTGTATTTTAATTTATTTCATATAATTTTTTATATTTTGCCTGCATAATGTAGTTAGTGAGCTTACTTTTTATTTGGAAATAATAATACCTAAATTACCTACCTAATGAAGCTGGCATAATAAATCATACCCTTTGCCTGTATAGTTGCATAGCTAAGTGATATATAAATTTGTAGGTAGGTGCTAATATTGTTTACTAAGACATAAAAAGAAAAAAATATATATCGTAGGTTGATCATAAAGATATAAGGTAGCAAGGAAGAGATACGATGCCATTAGAGTCATGCCGACATCCAACCTAAATTCTTCTTTAAAGTTCTCTTGCGATGTTTTTCTGCCAGACAGTGGTAGCCTACTGTACCGTTAAAAAAGGTAGACTTTATTGTATGGTTTTGTGAAAATATTGTTATTTATGTTTATATATTTAAATACCTGCACAGGACATATAGACTTGCATGGCACCTGTAAAGGTACCTATTATGTAAGGGGGCCCTTACATATGTTTGGGAATAAGTATTTGTGAAACGTTGGTAACGATATTGTACTTTGTACTAAACATATTATGAGAAATTCACATTTAATCTTAAACGTTATTGTTAGTTACCGATTTGTTGTTTTAATAACGTGAAATGGTAAAGCGTGCTTTCGACAGAGCTAGCAAAACATGTATTTTAAACCTTATGCTTGATGAAATAACGTCTCCTTTTGACCCAATCGTTTACCGACATGTGCCTTAGTAATCTGTGGTATGTGCAACTTGCAGAAATACCTCAATTATGTGATAGTAATGAAAAAAAAGAAATATGTGTAGATCATGATATATTGCTACATCACATCCATACTCGTTATGCTAGCTCCGTAAGAAGGAACTGCTAATGAATTTTAGAGCGATATATTAGGTCCTTACCTATGAAATTGGTGTTTTGTATGGAGATTTTGGGGAATTCTGCATTTTCCATACTAACATTTTATCAGTTTTCTTCACAACGACAAATCCAAAGATAATAATATTTGGCATCTATCATTAGACAAGCTTTAGTAATATGTGTAATGTCACACTTCATAAAAATTATTTATCGTTTTTAAGTGAATGCAAATAAAATGATGTATTCGAGAGGCACTTAAAAAGAGTTGTCTCCGTGTCCAATTTTAACACAATTAAACTTACAACAAATTATCAAAAAAAAATCAAAAGAGCTCAAAAATATAGTCTATTTTTAGACGAGGTAATTATTTTTTAGGAATACTCTGAATCTTAATAGTTACAGACAAAATACTAAGAGAGAAAAAAACACCAATTTCATAGGTAAGGACCCAATATTACAGACATGTTTCGTCCAATTCAGATTCTATTGATATATGACAAGCTTTGCCTACTCACCAACATCTCTACAGTGAACCCTAAAATGCTTACCAAGTAAACTTTAAAATAGATACATAAAAAATTGCTAATCTGTAACCAGTCTTTTGGTAATGACTGTACATTTAGAATCTTGTATTTCCGATTGGGTGCTATTTAAACGGTTAGCAAAATATTCGAATATTGGTCAGCAAAAAAATACAATTGGTCACTAAAATAACTAATTGGTCAGCAAAATATCTAATTGAGCCGCAACTTATGGGCAGCAGATATTTCTAATTTCTATGCCAAATAACTAAATGAATTTTTTTCTCTGCTGGCATATTGTTTAATACCTATATGTTTCGATGACATGAATATTGTTTTTAAGGGTCATAAAAAATAACCTTAACCTAAATCTATCAGAATATATTTCCTAGGAATTGATCCTTGAGCCTTCATTGTTCCTTTGATTTTATACATTTCCAGTTATTAATTTTAAAATTATTTGGGCAGCAATATAAATTTCCATATATATATATATATTGCTGACCAAATATTTAAATGGCTGCCCAATTAATTAATTCCCTTTCCGATTATGTGATGGACAACTGTTAACGTTAACATTTTTGTTATTGTTTTTTTCTATAGTGATTCGAAAATTGTTATGTAGGTACTTAATCTCATACTAGTAGGTACTTGATCTCAAAAAGGTGAACGACAGGCAGTGTGATGCAGTTTATTTGTGTAACAGGAATTTATTTTAATAATCTGTATAAAGTTAAATAAACTGCAAAATTCAACGTTGAATAAGTACCTAAACACCGGGATGCACGTAAAGCTGCATGGCCTGTAAGGAGTTTTATGATTTTATTTTTCCTAAACTAAAAAAACTTTCAATTTTCTCTTAATAACGAAAACTTGGTTTCAAATTCTCCACACAACAATATACACGTGACATATGGGCTGATTGACTGACGGCTTTGTTCACGTCGTCGGCTTTTAGCTATGTAATATATCAATAAATAATCCATGGTTCGACTGTACATCTACGCGATCGAAATTATACTGGCGGGCGGCGCGGCGTTGCGATAGACGGGACGCCCGCGACGGGCACCTGCTTAACGCAGCGAAGTTCCTTCACCCTAATAAATAATAATCCATGATGATATAGATGTAGTCAGTTATTTAGGTGACGATTATTTTGAGTTATCCTTTACCAAAACAACATTTAGGAACAATGACATCATAATCTTCCCCATCACATAGATACCTATAAAAAGACTGTTGGGTATGATATAATATACCTTTTAAAAACATTCTGTATTATCTAACTGTTATATTTTTGTTATATTAATTTATTAATAAAAATAAATACCTTCCTACACTAATTTGTTGTAAATCTCTACGCTAACTTGTCTAATGAAATGATAACATTTTTGTACAATGAAATATTTTATATTAAATTGACTTAATGCGTGAAACTACTGTTGTGTTATTTGGTCCTCTGGGTAAAGAATCATTTTTTTTTCCTTTTAATGTACCACATTGGTAGTTCGTAGTGTTTGTTAGACCAGCATACTCGGTGTTCGACGGAACCCTAGGGTTCCACGTATCCCTGTTGGGGTTCCACAAGAATTTAGAACAAAGTGGTCGAGGCGGCACTCATCATTTGAAGCGGGGATGGGGACTTCTCGTTTCCTTCTTTCTTAAAATGATTACTATGATTCATTGGAATAAGATTTGTTGGTATTTACAAATCCAGACTTAAGTATAGCTGATTAATTTAGCAAGCGTCTGGTTCGTCTTAACTATTCGGATTATAACAATCTCGACCCATCTTCCCGACATATCTACTATTAAATATGATTTTTATGGTTTTTTTCGACAATTTTTTATTGTAATTATTTTAGGTTTTAAAAAAGGGAGTTATTGACGGCATCTGACTATTATGTCGGAAGTGCTTTTTATTTCAAATGATTATTATTATTTTGGAGTTGATATTGTTACGTAAAATCAATGTACTTTTGTGAAATAAGTGTCTTTAATGATGTACAATGTGGAGGATCATTAAAATAAGCGTCAAGTGGTGAGAAGTGATGAGTTTTTTATCGTGGTAATCCACCTCATCGAAGTAGTTCCACAGTGTGTATCATCGATCATTTGGCGCCAAACTCTCCCAAGACGCATTGTAATGTGTAACACTTGCATTTCAATGCAAATACTGAAGAAATAAAAATATCGAAGACATGGCTGTATGGGCATCGTTCCCTTTGCCATCCCAACATGGGAGAATTTTACAACACATCAAAAAAGTCAGAGTTTGGCGGCATTTGACTAATTGCGGACGTGATTTATTTTAACTCTGTGGATTTTTATTTCGATGATTGTATAATATTGTTTCGGAGTAGATATTATTACGCAAAATCAATTTAAGTGTCTGTGATGATGTGCAATGTGGAGGATTATCGAAATAAGCGTCAAGTGGTGTGAAAAGTGATGAGCTTTTTATCGTGGTAACCCACCACATCCAAGTCTGCCATCAAACGTTTGACGCCAAACTCTCCCAAGATGCATTTAAATCTCAGAGTAAACAGAAGTGGAGTAGCCATTAGTCAATTTCTCAAACATTTTTTTCTGCCATTTCTTGCGGGGGGTGAGGTTACCACTACACTCAAAGCCAGCCGTTTTAACAAATGCACACATGCATAGTTCGACACACAAATTTAAATTTCACGCACACACACGCTTAAAATAGTCACGTGGGGTGTGCGTTTTGACAACGTCACAGCCGCACTCCCCACGAGACTAGCGTTCGAAATTTGAAATCGTAGAATTCTAAAACATGAAATAATGAAGTAAATAATCATGAAATCTTAAAAATTATAATTACAAATAAAAGGTGACACCATCTTTTAGCATACTCTATGTTTTCTCTTTATTTTTACAACAAAAAACAGCACAGGCAGACTTTTTTGCGGGAGCTCTGTTCGCCGCAACGTTTACAATGTTATGGCTGTCAAAATGGCGGCTCAACTAGTTTTACTAAACGTGCAAGCATCCGATGCTTGTGCATTTGGCAGAGGGGAATGTTAGACAAAGGCTACTCCAGTTCTGTTTACTCTGAGATTTAAATGCATGACAGTAGCATTTCAATGCAAACTACTGAAGAAATCAAATACTGAAGACTTGGCTGTATGAGCTTCGTTCCCTTTGCCTTCTCTACATGGGAGAATTTTAAGACAACAAAAGTCAATGTCATTGTCACATTGTCACTGTCAGTGGTACGAACAAACATGTGAGTTTGTTTATTTTGTTGGTTGAAAATCATAAAATTAATTAATAAAGCAGACTCTTTTACGTAGTATTAAGAAAAACCTTCAAACACTATTTACATTTTGTGCAATATAAAGTAGTCTTTCTGAGATATTCTCTTTTGTGAAATCAATAATCCAAACATTTTGTCGTAGTGTTGTTCATTTCATTTACTTTAAAATGGATAATTTTAAACCTGGATCATTTGCGGATATTAAAGAAAAAATGGATTTAGATAAAGAATTGACCAATAAGTTTTTAAGTGGAGAAATGACTTTTGCTGAGTATTCAAGTGAATGGTATAATGCTGATGCTGAAGACGAGGACGACGAAAATCGAATGAGTGACGAAGAAACCAGGGAATCAACGGCAGCGCAGTCGACCAAGGTCTTCAGGCGTCGGAAGGGCTTGCATTTATCGGCCGCATTGATGGGCCTGATGGGTGAAGCTAATTTGCGATTTGTAAGAGGTGACACACAGATGGCAGAGAAAATGTGTCATGAGATTATAAAACAAGTCCCAAATGCTGCAGAGCCATACCAAACATTGGCACAGATATATGAGGAAGATCCAGAAAAATCATTCTTGTTTTCTTTAATTGCCGCTTACCTAAGTCCTTCAGATGCAAATGAATGGTTAAGGCTAGCTGCTATTTCTAAACAAAGAAATGATGTCAAACAAGAAATGATGTGTTACACACATGCTATTACTGCTGAACCACATAATTTAGAAACACACATGAAAAGACTTGAAGTTCTTACCACTTTAGAAGAAATGAAATATCCATTGAACAGTCTCAATATCAGTAGAGTTAAATGTTATCATAGAATTGTCACATGTTTACCAGCTACTGAAGTTGAAACTATAATGAAGTACACTCGAATGGCCACCACTATGTATCATAACAATAATGAAACTGAAAAAGCCATTGATGTAATGTCAGCTGCTTATAAAAAATGTAGATCACATTTTACACTCCAAGATGTTAATATTTTCCTAGAATTGTTGATTGCAAAGAAGGAATATCACACTTGCATTGAAATTTTTGTTGCAAATGTAGGGATAGAAATTGAGGCTGAAATCCAAACTGTACAAAACGCAAACAATGAAATTGAAGAACAAACTAACTACTTAAACTGTACCATACCAAATAATCTCCCAATAGACCTAAGAAGTAAATTGTTGGTGTGTTTTATTCATTTAGGAGCTATCAATTTGGTACAAACCTTGCTACATGACTTCTTATCAAATGATGTTGAGCAAGCAGGAGATTTGTATATGGATATTGAAGAAGCACTCTCTGCTGTTGGTTATCATGAATTAGCTATGAAACTATTGGAGCCCCTTGTTAAAAACACCAGTTTTGATTTAGGAGCTGTGTGGCTCAAACATGCTGAATGTCTTTATAATTTAGGAAGAGAAGATGATGCTATTGGTTCATATTACAAAGTTTTGAAACATGCACCACAACACCCTGAAGCTCGTAGAAAACTGTCTTGTATACTTGAGAAAAAAGGGTGTATAGATCAAGCATTAGATATCTTACAACAGGATTATAGATATGTTGTTAGACCCAGCTTGCTTTATGAGCAAGCTATGTCATTAAAGAAATATAATAAATTATTAAAATACTTGGAAGTTGGTGAAGCATTGCTGTCTAGAACATTTGCAAAATTTAGACATCAATCAGAGTTGAAGATAGCATTTAGAACTAAAGGAGGGCTTGAACTTATACATAATTTTAGGTCCATGCGTGGAGAAAACCCCTATAGTGAAGATGATATTCATTTTGATGAAGAAGATGAATTTAAATTTACTTCTGAAGAAGAATGGGACTTTTTAAATGATTTATTGACAATAGCCTATCAACACAAAAAGTATTCTACTATGCAGAGACTCACATATGGTGCAATGATGTCTAAAGCCCTAACACCAAAGCGTTTAAATCTAGAATTTTTGTGTTTCCAATGTTGTCTATTGAATAATGACTTGCCAAATGCTGTAAGGTTCATCAGAGAATTTTCTGTAAAGCATCCTTCACCTAAAGCATATAACTTGTTAAACTATGTTCTGACCTCTGTTGGGGACTATCCCCATATAAAATTTTTGTATAGATTATTCAGTAAAGACACTAATGTAATAAAACACCTGTTTCTTGGCAATAATTTTATAACATCAGGTAGATATCTAGTGGCATTAAAATATTTCCTGGAATATCATGAACAGTGTAGAGAACCTATTTCAGCATTATTAATAGCAATATCATGTTTGGTTATGGCTGCTCAAAGATCAGTAGATAAGCATCATAATTTAATTCTCCAAGGTATGTATTACATTATAATGTATAAAAATTTAAGAAAATGTGACAGTGAAGCTTATTTCAATATTGGTAGAGCATATCATATGTTAAATATAAACAATTTAGCAATTGAATACTATAACAGAGTTCTTACTTGTGAACCTATAACTACATGCAAATTACATGGTGTAATAGATTTAAAAAAAGAGGCAGCATATAATTTATATTTGTTGTATAAAAGTCACTCTCCTTTAATGGCTAGGAAGTACTTAACAGAATATCTAGTAATTGAATAAAAATATTGTTAATAAATTATAATATAAATTTTAAAAAACTTGTTTTTTTACTGTACCAGAGAACACTTTGACCATTTCATACACGTAAAATAGTTTTTGTATAGAAAAATATGTGAATGCTCCGGTGGGTGACTAGGGGCCTGTTTTTTAATTTCGTATATTTCTATACACAAAGAAATGATGGTTATTTCAGTGGAAAAATATTAGACCACCTTAAATTTCATCTTAAAATCATACTTAAATAGACGCTATATTTTCTACGAATAGATTTCAGTGTCTCTCATAGTTTCTAACTTATTCCCCATACTGATTACTGACCTATTTGGATTAATCATCCTAATAAATAAATGTTGTGTCAAAAAAGCCATTACAGAAATAAAGTCATCGTAGGTAGGTCGGTCGGTAGGTAGGGTCGATGTGGCGAATGCTGTATTGAAATCCGTAGTTTTTAAAAGCGGTATTCTAATGGGTGTTATTGAAACGGTAAGCAAAATTCAAATTTTAGTCAGCAAAAAAATACAATTGATCAGCTTAAATAACTAATTGATCAGCAACTTATGGGCAGCAAATATTTCTAATTTGTCAGCAACTCAAATGTTTAATATATGTTTTGATTCTACAAATATTGTTTTAAAGGTCATAAAAAAATAACCTTCACCGAATATTTCTATGGAATTGATCCTTGATCCTTGTATACAATGTAATAGTGTAAACAAATGTTGGTGAATCAATAAATAAATAAATAAAAAATTAATTTTCCTAGATTTAATACATTTCCAGAAACATATGGTATTGTCCTGTCCTGTCCTCAGCCTATATACGTCCCACTGCTAGGCACAGGCCTTCCTCGTGGAGAAACACGTGAGGAGTATGGACCAATGCCACTACGCTGGCCTAATGCGGGTTGGTGGGTAGAAACAGTCGCAATAGCGACCGGGCCATCCAAATAACGGAGGAGCTCGAGATCACAAATTTTTGGTCACACATCCACAGCCTGACCATGACGAAGGTAGCTTTGTTTTCAATCGAAAGCCAAAGCGTACTAACTACTACGACACCAAGCTCCTCACATGTTATATATTGCAGCAAAATAATTATTTTGCAGCTCAACTAATTATTTTGCTGCCCAATTAATTACGTACTTTCCTATTCTAATTATATAGGTAGTATATATATTACATTACAAGTGTAGACAGACGTGTAACAACCATACTTCATCTGGATGTCCCAAGTCCAAGAAGTAGGCATGTTTTATGCATCGAGGCCGGAGCGGGCACAATGTGAGGTACGAAATATATGAAACTAGCTCTATGTTTATCTGAGCTGGTTAGTGGGTAGGAATAAATATTGATATTCAAGAAATTTTCTTAAAATCTCAAAGAAGTTCGTTGCGCCCAAATATCGTATTGATTTAAAATTTATCTGTATTTTACATAGTAGTGTACATTCCAACCACTAGTTTTATAGATATGTATATATATGTGATATGTATAGTAAAATGTTACAGATGTACCCCCACAGCAAAGCAAAGAGTGTACCATCGACCGGCGTAATTGAAACTGCATAGTCCTTTGTTAACGTCCCGTCACGTGCTTCTCAGTTGAAATAAAGAAGATTCATTCACATATGCCCGTTATAATAACAAACATTAATGCGATTGCGAATCGTGAATATTGCACAATCAAATGCACTGAGGCGCAAAATGAATTAAAAGCATGCGTGACATGAGTGTAACATGACACAGGAGCGTTTATCGGCTACCGCGCCGTTTGAGACTTAGTGAGACCTCTCTTTATGTTCTACAAATTGGAGTAAATTAATTCTCCTCAGTAGTATGGCTATACACCTTTAGATAATCTGTGCCCATACGAAATTATTTGAATAAATATTATAATTAAATTCCCGTTATCCCTTCATCAGTGTTGATCTCCGACATGCGCGTGATAGTTTCTAAATAATCATCTCCTCTGGCTAGAATTAAGTGTCGTCTGCAATGACAGACCACACTGAGGCCAGGGTTCTACAAAAGAAGGCCAAACCCGACCCCTGTGGAACACCGCACATCATGGATTGTTTGTGCTCCTATATTTTCTCAACATAACCGTCTTTTATATACTAATCATAGTCCTAATTCATAAAATCTCTTTTATAGTTGTTTTTATTCAAAATAATTATGTTGGTATATTATCGCCTACTTCTATTGGTTTTATATTTTTATTAATTACAAGATCGAGATTCCACCATGATCTCAGGTGATTTTCCAAGATTCAATCTCGAATTTTGAAATCCCGTTCGCGATCTCGACAAATAGACCAAGATTTCGAGATTTTCAGACTGAGCGTTGTTTACGTAACACTAACTCGTAACACTTTGCCTACCCGAAGAGGTAGGCGGAAGTGTTAATGAAACACCCACATGACGCCAGTAAGGTCCCCATGTAACAGGTAGCGAGCCTGTTGCCATGCACAGAGCTCAACGTGAGGCCTTATGATATTCACAATGAACTGTACATGATTTTATAACACATTTGCTCGTAAAGGGTCTCTCATTTCACCAATTTCAATATCAAAATCTATCACATTACGTACTTGTGCGATAATGTAAAGTAAAACGCACAGTTTATAATGTTTCGTCTAAAAACGAACGATATTTTTTTAAATCTTAGCAAAGAGTTTTTATGTCTGGGGAGATGAAATATAATAAATAAACATTTAATTTTTAATTTCATTTATAACTGCTTTAACAAGTGATTAAAGATTATTTGGTTTAAAAATGTCTGAGTTTATTTATTTCCTCGCAAATGTGTTATAAAACGTCGTAATGACATTTGTGCGGTTTGATAATTACAGCCTCTGCCTTCTTATAGCCCTCATCTACGCTCGGGCTAGCAATATCGCCTCGGCTGTAATTTTCAACTTACCGCAATTATATCATAATGTACTATTATTCAAACTCAGTGGTACAGGGCGGTGGGATCGAACTCGCGTTTCCCGCGGCCTCTCGAACAAGTAGTGCCCCGTCTGTCCCAACTCGGCTACAGCTGCCTATCGTGTTCATATAATGTTATTTAATTTGAAAAATATACTAAATTATATTAAATATCCTTAATATTAAATATCTTAATTATATTATAATCCTAAAATACTGGTTACTATCAATTTTCAGAACTCGACACAAAAATAACACCTTTTTCATTTATTCTGCTCAATCTCGAATAATTAATCTTGATAATCTTGATTCGAGATCGAGATCTCGACCCGAATCTCGAACTGACCAATCTTGATTCAGGAAAAAGACTCCAAGATTCGAATGGTCAATCTTTGTTCGATATTGCAATCCCTAAGCGAGGGGCGAAGCAACGAGCGAGTTAAGTTGACATAAAGCCATAAGCGACTTTAATGTTATATTTTTTTTAATTAATTATGACAAATTACGGAAGAGTTTGTGATATTATGAATTAAAATTTACAGAAGCATACTATGAGTGTTATAAACATCGTCTCCTAAAGTTTTTATTCATACAAATTGTATCAATAAAAAATTAGGAAAATCGATATACTTACAGGAATAAAAATTTCCAAGAAATAACTGGTAGAGCCAATATGGACCCCAAAAGAAGGCATGCTGTATATTTTAGTACCGTGTAACATTATCTTGTCCGCAGATTAGAGAGATCATGATAATGTAATTAATTGCATATTGCAAAATTGCAAGTTATTTTGAAAAAACTAAAGTGCAGAGTGGTATAGTGAAAAGTATTTTATGTACATACCTAACTGTAAAAAATGGTCACGCACCTACCTATTACCATACCATAGCCTATTACCGACATCGTTTTATTTTGTTAAAACGTTGGAGGATTACGATATTTTCTTGTTTGGTTTCTTTTAAAACAAAATACATCATGAAATAATAATATGATTAAGTGACTGTATTGTTTACAGTATTGCTCGGACAGAGGAAAGGTAATTTGAGAATTAATTGGCAATCGACGTCCGAGATTGGGTATCGGTTACTAGACTTGTTACTGCTTATGTACATTTCTTAGAAATTGAGATCATCTCTATAAATCAGATTCTCATACTTCCATTATAAACAGAATCTGTTAGGTAATAATTACTTACCTAAACTACCTATATTATTTTGGCGAAGTAATAATGAATTTTTGTAAAGAAATAAAATATAAACTTATGTTTTAAAGGTTTTTTAAGGGTCGGCAACGCGCTGGTGATGCCCTCGGTGTTGCAGGCGTCCATAGGCTACGGTGACCACTGCCCATCTGTGTGGGCCGTATGCTTGTTTGCCATCCTGGTGGTATAAAAAAAAATATCTTGTCACGTTAGGTGGAACGTCGTCTGCACATATCATCACGCATATATCCCAAGGGATAAACGCGTGATGTCCTCGTCCTTATCACCCCTACGAGCATTGTAACAGCCACATTGCACCCAATATTGCTTTATGAAACAGGGGCGAACCTGTGTGAGTGAGGCACGCGATCGTATGGAACCTCAGAGTAAATAGAACTGGAGTAGCCATTAGGCAATTTCTCAAACATTTTTTTCTGCTATTTCTTGCGGGGGGTGAGGTTACCACTACACTCAAAGCCAGCACACATAAACAATAACTTTTACCGTTTTTACAAATGCACACATGCATAATTCGACACACAAATTTAAATTTCACGCACACACACGCTTAAAATAGTCACGTGGGGTGTGCGTGTTGACAACGTCACAGCCGCACTCCCCACGAGACTAGCGTTCGAAATTTGAAATCGTAGAATTCTAAAACATGAAATAATTAAGTAAATAATCATGAAATCTTAAAAATTATAATTACAACAAAAAACAGCACAGGCAGGCATTTTTGCGGGAGCTCTGTTCGCCGCAACGTTTACAATGTTATGGCTGTCAAAATGGCGGCTCAACTAGTTTTATTAAACGTGCAAGCATCCGATGCTTGTGCATTTGACAGAGGGGAATGTTAGACAAAGGCTACTCCAGTTCTGTTTACTCTGAGTATGGAACATTCGGTCGAACCTTTTTAACTCCGCAATCGCAACCTTAAATTAATTATTGATTTGATTGAGGTACTAATTATTGAGGGTTGATAAAAATAAGAACAGCAACTTTACTTTCCAAGATCATAAATTAAATCGTTAAAGATACCATATTGCTACTTACCTATAACCATGTACCAAAATAAAAATATAATAATAGCAAGCGACATGGAGTGCGAACTATGCAATCGCAATATCATTTTACAGAGAAAATTAAAACATTTTATGTTTTTTCTTTAATATTATCGGCTGCGATTCAGCAGGTGCCCGCCCACGTAGTATCTGGGCCAATGAGCAAACGTCTAGGGCGGAGCTTTACAGAAGCTGAACGTTTTAAATTTGAAGCCGTCTTTACAGCCGACAATCCGTGAAAAGATCTCAACGTGAACATGCCTCGGGTTGCGTTGCTGGCAACAAATTGGCGGTGTCTCGATTAGTTATGGTGAAATACTAGTGTTACTTACCTACTAATTGTTTGATTGATGGTCGTAATGCAAGATAACGAGGGTGGGTCTCGTAATGGTGGTCGGAAGGCGCTGAGGACCCCGAAGTGCGCGAGGTGCCGCAACCACGGCGTGATCTCCTGCCTGAAGGGCCACAAGCGGCTGTGCCGGTGGCGGGACTGCCGCTGCCCTGGCTGCCTTTTAGTGCTTGAAAGACAGAGGGTCATGGCTGCACAGGTAAGATGACACAAGTAGCTCCAAATATTGAATATCTGACTCGCACGATGGAGGAAAAATATTAGTTATATAATAGGAATTAGGAACAAGAAAGAAAGGAGAGGGTGAAAACTATAGATTACCTTATAATTAAATTAAAAAGAAATAAAATTTAAAATTGCTAGGCTAACAAGAGTCATGTTTTACCTCCATCACCATTAACTGTTTTCCTATAATACAGGTTCATTTTTCCCTAGTACATTTTTTCTACAGTAGACTGCACCAAGTATAAACTTTAAGAAGAAAATAAATACGTGGAAAGTTTTCCAAAAATCGGGCTATTACCTTTATACGAAAAAAAACTATTTAAATAAGAATTATGTCACAATTACATAGGAACGATAAAATAATATATAATTTACTATTTTCTATGCTACCAGTTTTGTATTTGTTTGGGTTTGCATCAGAAATTTAAATGGGTGTTATTTAAACGGTTAGCAAAATATTCAAATTTTGGTCAGCAAAAAAAAATACAATTTTTATTTACATTTACATTTCCGGTAATATATTGCTGACCAAATAATTATTCTCCTGACCGAATAATTGTTTCGCTGCCCAAATTATTATTTTGCCGCCCAATAATTATCTATATACATACATACAATCACGCCTGCAATCCCTATAGGGGTAGGCAGAGTCCAAGGAACACTGTGTTCCTTAAGACCACATTTAGCCATACAAAAATTGGGTTTGGTCAGATGAAAAATCATGAAAGAGTAGTAACAAGTGGCTAGTTTATCGCCTACACAATCACAGACCCAGTACCCAATACGGCCTTAGTCGCCTTTTACATGCTAGGCAAGAAAGGCAGTTGGTACCTACATTCTTTTTGTGTCCCGGACCAACACGGGACGGGATTACCTATATTGATGACAAAATATTTGTTTGCTGCCCAAATGATTTTTCGGCTGACCTTTTTGTTGCTGATCAAATAATTAAATGGCTGCTCAATCAATTAATTACTTTCCAATTTAAATAGAGTACAAAAGTGGTCATAACTTTTTAGAAAATAAAGATAGGCTCTAGTTATTATTATCTGATACAAATGACCCATTTCGATAGATCCATGACTCGTCGGAAAAGCCTGTCCTGTGTAATTGAAAATTAATATGTATGTAGGTAGGAATTTATGTATAGTTATTAAAGAATATGAGGTTTTATTCTTGAAATACTAACAAAGTAAGTCGAATGATTATAGCACCATTGAGGTAGATATATTAATGCTACTCCGTTTGTAACAACATGATATACGTTATCCAAAAGCGCACAATGGCGCATTGTTACAATTACAATAAGATGAGGATTTTACATCAATGATATGACTTACATAATCAAATTAATATTTTCTGTGTAATATAGGTAGCACTTCGACGGCAGCAGGGCGCGGGATCTAGTGTTGAGCCGGGGGACGTGGAAACGGCCGCACTCGCAGCGCGCAAGAGGGCGTACCGCGCGCGCTTACGCTGCATGCAGATGGCTCGGACGTATACCACACAACCCAATCACTATGGTAAACTACACTATTATTATAGGTAGCACTTCGTCGTCAGCGAGGCGCGGGATCCAGCGAGCGTTGAGCTGGAGAACGTGGAAGCGGCCGCTCTCGTCGCGCGCCCTTACACTGCATGCAGATAGCTCGGACGTATACCACACAACCCAATCACTATGGTAAACTACACTATTATTATAGGTGGCACTTCGTCGTCAGCGAGGCGCGGGATCCAGCGAGCGTTGAGCTGGAGAACGTGGAAGCGGCCGCTCTCGTCGCGCGCCCTTACACTGCATGCAGATAGCTCGGACGTATACCACACAACCCAATCACTACGGTAGACTTTAGGTACCTATCATGCAAATCAGAACCAGACCTTACCGATCGCTGGTGGGGCAGTAGGCATGTAAGAGACTCGCCCACGAGCATAGCGCTTGGACGGCCTGTTGGGTCTACACAAGATGCCTTTTATCGATAACTTAGATAGGTAATCGAAAACTTTGGTAAAATATCAGGTTTTCCCTTTGTTGAAATCTATTAAAAACTACCTTCATGCACCTTGTCTACGGGCTATCTTGGCGGACTGCGAAATACTAAAAGTCTCCGATGTATGCAAAAGCTTGTTCGTGGGATAAATTATAATTTTATGTCTAAGTACTATTCGTGATCCTAAAAAAGCGTTGGAAATGGTGAGGTTGGCGCGCAGGCAAACATATAATTAGTAGGTACCCGTTGTAGTATTTTTTAACACCAGCTGGTATGTTGGTTGGCAAATAAACATCAACCCCTTCAGTGGCACTCGCCATAAATCCAAAATAAACATTTCTCTCTAAACACTCGTTCAACATAATGTATACGATGTGACATTCACAAATGACATAAACATTCGCACATTGCGGAGTTTTGAATTCTGTAAACTAGTTATAAAAACGTTTCCGTTCAGTTATTTTATCAGAGCCTGAGTCTGCGCAAAGGGAAGCAATTAATTAAAAATTCGATTAAACGATTAACGATTATAATTCGGCAGACATTTAATTATATGGTCAGCAACAAAAAGGTCAGCCTAAAAATCATTTGGGCAGCAAACAAATATTTTGTCAGCAAAATAATTATTTGAGCAGCAATATACATATATGTTACTGGAAATGTATATAATCTAGGAAAAGATCAATGAAGCATCAAGGATCAATCCCTAGGAAATGTATTCTGATAGATATTAGGTTAAGGTAATTTTTTTATGGCCCATAAAAACAATATTTGTGTCATCAAAACATAATATAATTAATTAATTATACGATTTGGGAGCAGAGAAAACATTGGAGTTGCCGCCCAATTAGTTATTGTGCTGACAAATTAGAAATATCTTCTTCCCGATTAGTTATTTTGCTGACCACTTTCATTATAAATATTTGCTGCACATAAGTAGCTGACCAATTAGTAACTTTATAATTTTACCTGATCAATTGTATTTCGAATTTTTCGAAAATTCGAATTTTTTTCTAACCGTTTAAATAACACCCAATGTTTTAATATTTTAATTAAAACCTTTATAAAAGTTTTAAATTAAAATAGTTTGGTTTGGTTAGGCACCGCACAATTTCGATATGATTTCGTCTAACTTCACCGTTTCATTTTTAAGTTTCCCTAGATCTAGGTAAGTATTCAAAGTTTTTCGAGAAAAAGTAATATTTTTCCTAAGAATCCCTGTAGTACCTACCTATGGCTGTTTGTAGCGAGGTGGGCACCCGTAGGGAGCGCCCCGCGGCACCACTCGCCGCGCGTGTTATTATTGTAAGCGAGCTGACACTGTCGAGTGTTTCGTTTCTCGCCACTGAAATGTTCAATGCGAATTAGCTGAGTCAATATTTGTTTTGGAACGGAAATGAGTTAAAATTATATTACTAAACTGCCATTGTTGAGATAAGTAAATTAGCTTTCGTATTATTTTGTACCTCTTTTATGACATCCAGTATTTTAGCTTGAGATTCCTACATTATAAAATTGACAAAATTAACAAGGTATTGGTACCTACTCCGTTTCAAGACGTGTCCATTAGCCATCAGAAGCGACATGTGCGTAAAAAACTTTAAAATAACAGCACTTCGTGGAAACTTTTTATCTAATGAAATATGAAAATAGTGTATTTACACACAAATATTCAAAACATAGCTCTCTGGGCCACTCGAAAATAGAGCAAACGCAGACGTAATAAAACATTTGAACCGCTGAAAATGTCCCCTCTTCATTACAGAAGAACAAAAGCTGTCATGCAACACTCGGCAACATTTCACTGTCTATCAAAAAAACTAAAATAATTTCTTTTAACTATTTTTATGGGCTCTAAAAAAGTGTAAAGATTGTTTTACAACGCGCGCAGGCGGCTCTTTGAGCGAGTGTCGGGTTACGCGAAGCTGTTGACTGTAAACATGTCTTTCCGTTTGGTTGAATGATACCCCTGTAGATGCCAAAAACATTATAACATAATTACAAAAGAACAATGGTGCTTGTGACACTAATGTGTGTTAAATGGATGAGTTCTTAGAAACACGGTAAGTGTTTCTAAGTCGTAAAATTCAATTAAAATATATTAAAGTTTAATAAAATTGTAACAGATTAATGTGGGTAGACCTAAACTTTATGTATAATTATAGATGATTTGACATAAAGTACTTACCTATATAGATTACAGAAAGGTATTGAAAAAGAAAACTTATACGAGTAACTGAAACCAACTTTTTTGTGTATGATTTGTGCATTGTGCGAAACTAACTGCAATGTAATTACATGCAGTTTCTGCTATGTGAAAATGAGATGAAACATTGATTCTAATTTATTTAAAAATATCATAATTGTTTTGGATGTTAACTGCACGCGGTAGGATCTCATGATTGCCCTTGACAGTGCAATTTCTGTGGCAGAGTTTTAGGCAGGCACAGTTTAGGTTCCATCGACACGAAAAGAAGAAGATAATTGTTTTGAACGAGGACCGTACAGACTTGAACCAATAACAAAGGGCGGCATATCTATAACTTAAAGGCAATAGCAACCTACTTGATGATTACCCTTAAAATACCTATCTACCTTCTTTTCTCAAACAACATACTATAGAATAGAATATTGATCATTCCATGACATCTGAGCCGTAGTGCGGGGTAAAGATAAAGATTTTGACGTTACATTTAACAATAATACAGAACGTCACAAATCACAATACTTACCTAATTGGGTGTATTGTTCAAGCGAGAAAAGTCAGGAGACACTGGTTGTTTTTTCTATAAGTAATATGGATATCCGGCTCAAAGGACCAAGTTCATTGGTCATAGCTAAATTGGACAGCGGTCATCTTTGTATGGATGTTAACAGCGTATGAAATCTTAGAGTAGGAAGTGAATGGGGCGAACAGTGTGCAGTAGGTACGTAGTTGCCGGTGATCTTCCACCAGAATCATTCGCTCAAACGAGGACGAGGTCAGGCGGTAGCACTTAGGTGCTGATCAAAAAGTGACTGATTTGCGCTGCCATTTTTCTCCCATACCTAGCGTGTTTTCGGGTTGGGAATAATGTGGGTCGGGTGAGGTACCACGTGTTTCAATGTTTTAGGAACCCATAGGTAGGTAGGTACAGAATTCCAAAATAAAACCATTTACGTAAAAACCGCGCAAAGATCAAAAGAATGATAAATTCTAGCAGTAGGTACCTAAGTAGTGTCAGTTCTCCTATTCACAGCTCTCGGAAAACCGTCTCATCAGGTATTTTTTGTGGTGAATAAAAGTACGGGATGTTTCATTTGCGAATAAAATCCGAAGTGCGAGCACAGAACTTCGGCAGGCGCCATATTTAATCGTCTAAAGCAATGACCTTTTCACTCCATATGATTATCAGCCAATATTACCATTTTTTGTCGACCTTAAAATAAAATTTTTAATTTTGCTTATCGAAACTTCTAAGCTGGTAGCCCAGAACCGACAGTTAAGAATAGGAAGCTGACGATATGACTATACTCTTGGAGCTTACCAGTTCTTTGTCCACAGAAAACATGCATTTGGGCGACTCGGTGTGGAACGAGCGCGTTCGCCGGCGCCGCACGTTCGCGGACGCGGAGCTGGAGCGCGGGCCGCCCGCGCCCGCCGCCGTCTTCTGCCGGCACCTGCTCGCCGCGCTGCTCACCAACTACACGCCCGTGCAAACGCAGCCGCCGAGGCAGAAGATATCATTCTCTATCGACTCCATCATTGGAGTCCAATAATAGCCAGTTTTTTGTTATGCTAATTTATTTCCAGATCTGTCATTAGTCTTCTAGTAAAATATGTGTACCTAGAGAAACAGGCACAAGTGTAGCCATCATTCTAAAGGCTTAAAATAGACAAAAATATTTCAAATTAGTATTACATAATTTGCCTTGTCCCATATTTGCCACGCACGACGCAGCGTTGCGCGTGAATGCGTCGCCGCATCCAATGCGTGTTTTCTACGCAAAAGGAAGGCGCACAACTCGGTATAGCAACAAGAGCACTGTTGTTCCAGGAGCTAAACATAAGCGAAATGTAGGTTTAACCCCTACCTATCCTCGGGGATATTATTATTTTGAATTTTATATGATGAATTAAGTTTAATCTTGATTGAGATAAGTAAGTACTTAGTACCAAAGGAACTTTAAAATAATACAAGATCTATAATTAGACAACAATTTAATTTCATTCATTATCATAGTGACAGTATTTTAATATTTTTACCAAATTTACCAATACATTTATACAAATGGTAGGTATGTAGTGAAGTGATTTGTAAACATCTACCAACTGGGTTTGAATCAAGTTATACAAGGTTTTTAAAATATATCTGTTTAAAAATACAATAAGTATAAATAAATACTTATTTATATAATGAACTAGATACTTAGTATAAAATTAATAAAAAAATAATCACTTCGTCGAAAAACAGTCGTAATTTAGCGATAGGGCCTATATAATATTGGGAATACGATTCAGTTATTGTGACTGTGTTATGCTTATAATTGATTATAATTCTATTAGTCGTGACAACATGAAAAATCTATTACAAATTGAATTCTTATTACATCCTGTGGGGCTAGTGTGAACAATTTCTATTTCTAAAGCTAGCCTTATGACGTATCTTTCCTTTTTGTAATGAACTAGTCACTATAGAAACATTAATTGTTTGGATAAATACTCAAATACGATTTTATTTTGTCAATAGAATGTCTTCATACTATCCCCATCCTTGATAATACTCCAACAAAAGTAGTATTTAGTTTGTAATTTAGATACATTTTATTTATAATTTATACTTGTACTTATTTCAAATTTCTTGAGTAGAAACTAATAGTATTGTAGTTTTATAATTATTTTGGGTATTTGGAGATCAAATATATTCACAAATAGTTTTTAGTTTCATAAAAAATTAAAAATCGTATTTAAAGGCTATCATGGACCATAAGACTTGGTTGAATTAACATAACGAGTGCGTTGAAATTGTATTACGAGTATAAGTTAAGAATATGACACAATGCAAGCGATGTTATTAACTTATCGCATCTATGAGTGAACTATGACTCCTAGGAATTTACTTAGCGAGTTTACCCGTATACAATAATGCGTAAATACCCTAGGCGATTTGCACATGGAGCAACATAAGTTGAGGCAATTATCAACTTTTTAAAATATTATCTGTATATAGATAAAAGTTGCCTAACGCTTTGCGATTGATGGTTGAGGAAACCGGCAATATTATAAACCGGTATAAAATTTTACAGTTGCTAGTTGCGATAATTAGAAACTAACTTAGTCATAGATTACAGCAACTAGAAACTATTATTAACCGAAACTCGGAACTTGAGTTGCTATTTGTGCGCAATCCCATTGAAATATAATATGTAAACAGCTAGTTCCCAGTTGCTGCAATAGTTGCTCCATGTGCAAAGCACCTAAGCGAGCTTCGTCCACTCAACGATGATTAATGCTATAATTACACACCATTCGATCGGTATTCTTAATACCTCGACTATTCTATGACTCCAGTGCATACATCACAATACCTTGTTACAGAAACTATTAATTTCGACTAAATATTTTAGCACACGCGACATACTGAAACATAAGCACAGCCATAAAATGTTTTTACTTTTTTACTAATCTTATCAAAACCAATTACATGCTACGTTCAAAGGTAATGTCGAGCCTGCATAAACACTGACTAAAATATAATAAAATACTTCAGAAAGAAACAATAAAAAAGTATATAAATATAGACGTGTGTTAAGATACAAGTTTTAATTGTATGAAAAATTAGAGATAGATAATAGTAATGATAGGTAGTAGAATAATAATTCGTGAAATAGATAATAAGAAAATAAAGAATTTTACTACAATTTACCCCTTTTGATTACCTCGACGTCCTTATAAGCTTTGCAATAAGAATCAATTTTGTACAGATGTGTTTTTATTAGTGATGTAAAAACCTCGAGGCATCGGTTCTACTTTTGAAGCCTCGACGCGGATTGATAGAACTCGGTGAGCTGGCCGAGATGCGAGTGTCTGAGCCATGCCTCGAGGCTTCAAAAGAGCTAGTCTTGAAATTAACGCAAGACTTTATAAGAACTCAAGTTTATGGTTGACTTTTCTAATATCTGTCTCCATATCTCTCTAATCTCTGTGTAATGGAGATATTAAAATCAAAAACATAAGCATGAGTTTTAATTGAACTTATATGTTAATTTTAAAACACGAGCTCTTTTGAAGGCTTCCGAACTCACCGAGTTCTGCCAATCCGCTTTTGGGATTTAAAAGCAGAGTTCGACGCCTCGAGGTTAATACATGACTTGTTATTGTACCCCCTAAAGAAAATCTGCGATCAATAGATCAAATTCAAAATGCTGTAATTTTGAGTTTAGACTGAGTAAAAATATAACACGCTTCAGTTTTATCGGTGTCAAGAATTAAGTACGAATTCCTCACTAATAAAGAAGATTATCAAAAAAATGTTTGTTTTCAAATACTGTAAAAATTAACATGTTGCCTTGAACTAAAACACATTTAATATAAGAACTTTATATAAAGATTTATTAGGATATTATAAAAGAAAGAATTGTTTGAAAATCAAAACTAGCACAGAGTGTACCTAAGCGCTGACATTTTCTGTAATTGTTGATAATATATATCTGTATTTATTTAAGATATTTTGTGTAGTAGTGTAAATATAATTGAAAAATTTTCAAATAAATAATACTATTATACTGGTAGATGCTTTTATTGATAACATATTTAAACATTAATTATAGAAAGGCCGCGCAAAACAAGTTTACTTTTGCTGGGCAGGGAACTAATACATAATTAAAAAAAAAACCAAATGAATGTATTTCGACGACAAGATTACTCAATATATAATAATAATGTAAATATATAGATAATAAATATGTACCATATAATAAAGTATAATGATAATGAATTTACAACAGAAAAATAATGTATCGCAATCTACAATAATAATATATCGACAATGAATCACAAATGTTCGTCCGCACAATACAACTATTATATTCACTTTACGCCGACGCCTCGAGGAAGGGAGTGCCTCACGAATGCCGCCTCATCCACTCGCACATCTACGCGACCACTTAGTAAACTATTATCACCGTTTTGTTTTTAGGAAAAAGAAAGACTACAATAAAAAAAGACCTTAAAAATTATTTCCGACAACACCCGTTTGGTTTCACTTAAAATATAAATAATTACGGGAGCTAATTGGACTGTTACTGATTTGTAGAATGGTCATTTAACAACCAATTTGTATACCGTAAATTTAAATACAACCCGATAAATCACAAAGATGGAAAAATACATTAGAACAACAATCTACAATAGTTTTATTAACAAGTTATATGGGAGAAGTACGCATTCATCCACATGCTGCCTGGCTTCGTTGGCACGCGACAAGGACAGGACTAGATAGGACTCGGGATAGGAACCAACTGGGATTTCAGGGACCGAGGAAGTACCTGTGTCAAGTACTTTACATATTAATAATCTAACAAAATATTTTAGTGACAATTATAATAATATATAGCATATAAATCAAAATTAAATTTACTAAGTCAAGCCAAAAAACAATTTTAGTTCCAACGGAATGTTTCCTTTTTAATATCCCCGAAAATTTAAATCATTTCCACAGAACTTCTAAAGCTATAATTGCGAATAGTTAATTAATTCGAGCTACCGAATATCGAGACCCCCATATCTGAGAACTAAATGACAACAAACATTTAAAGTCAGACTTTTAGCATTTTTAAACAAAAAAAAATATAACAATTTTACTTGCATATAATATACATCACAATATGTATTTATTTACACATACATAATATTACGTTAATTTAATATACACGTAAATATAACTTTATATCGATCATGATACAAGTCAGCGCGCGCGGCGAGCGCCGCGCCGGCGCCGCTCGCCGCGCGCGCGCGCAACACAAACATACAAATTCATTAAAACAATATGCAACGTAAAAATACTATTTGGTACATTATATAGCAGAAATCTAGCCGTCATAAAATCTATCAAAGCAATATATTACACCTACACGGACAGTCATATAAACATACACATATATTAGTCAAAATAAACCAGTCACAAATCACAGTTGACATAAATTCTCGATTTCACTAAGTCTTGTAATTTACATAAAATAATAGTTAACGCGACGATTTTACTAAAATATATTTGAAAGCTCTAGTGCAGACGCAGAAATAAATGCTTTTTGATAACGATGCGAAACAATAAAGAAATTTATCTCCGACGACAGCGGGAATAATAGGCAATGTTGCCAAATGTACGCGTACATCGATAGGTATAAAGTAAATGTGACAGGTTTGTTGAGCAGTGAATGGCATCAGTATCGTACACATGTGGCGGAGCTGCCGCCACTTGGCCACGGCGGTGAAATCTGAATCCATGCCCAGACATTACATCATTATGATAATGTTTACTACCAAAATATATCATGCATTAGTATTAACTAACCATGTTAGTAATTAATTCGAGATGAGACCAAATTAATTTAATGCTGGATGTGGCAACTAAAACTTCTGTCTTTATACAATAAACTGTAGTCCCTACCTATAGTTGCTTTGTATTATAATTAATATGATCTAAAACATAACCCGAAGTAAGTGACACCAAATTTTGATTTACAAGAAAATATGTTTTTCATTTTTATCAGCGTCTAAGAAATACATGTCTTTTTGACGAATACTGAAAATAAAAAGTTCTACTTTTTTACCGAAAATAAAGGATTTAAAATTAACATGGCGTCTCACCTTCGAATTCACTATCTACGACCTATCACTAGAGTTCATGCAAATACAGTACAGATACTCCGACCACATACTTTAGCTCAGTAAATCACCATATTAAAACGATTCAGTGAGTACTACTACAACTACAGGCCAACGAGTGAACAATCAATCCGTTAACAAAATAAAACGACACGTAAGCATGCAACGTGCGTAGATATAGACGATTACAGTATGCCTAGCACCCGAGTGACGCGACCGAGCGGCCGCGCAGCGATTGCACTCAGTGTGAATACATTCGACCGACGTTCTTCAACTATACGGAAACGTTCAGGTACTAACGATGTAGATACGCGACAATTTACATGAAATTTAAGTATTAGTGTAAAAATATCGGTGTCCGCCTATGTCACGAGTGCATAGTGATGGGTGTTGGCACAAATGTCGGTAGCGGCGGGCCGCCGCGATGTCACCCGACCCCTGCTCGCAATGGTTCCCCTGCAACACACCACGCCCGGTTACTACACTCACCGACCACTTTACCTTTCAGTATGAGGCACTAAAGCTTCAGACTATAAGCATCCGGAATCTCCCTGGACGAAGAAAACCAGGTGGTCTCTCGTTCTAGGTAGTCAGAGCAGAAATCATTAATACTTGTTATCTTGACGATTTGCATCATAGTTTATCCAGTACCGTTCAATATGTTGTTCGAAACCGAGATTCTAGATGCTTTTAGTCCGGACTCAAAATATGATTCAATCTGATCAGTTCGTATCGGGCCGGGCCTTAACGGATGTGTATGCATGTCGCGGAAGCCGTCTGCATAGAAAATACTTAATCATTTACAACCTTACTACTTTTATGATAAAGTGCGAAAATTACAGAGGAAATTTTACACTTTGCGGTAGTCTGACGAGTTGTTGACTGTTTAACTAGTTGACTTCTTTGATGATTTAAGTCAATGCAGTCAGAGTAATTACCTAAAAAAAAATAAGGCTGCAAATATTCTATATATGGGAATGGTTTCGTCACCTTGGAAGTGTTTCTGATAAATAGTTACATGCACGAATTCTTTGAAATTAACAGCATATCTGGGGGTGGTAATAAGTTCCTGATTACTGAAAGGTGATGAAATACGAACTATGCATACATTTCTGATTTTATCTGTTGGTCAATGGCTATCCGGAGGTGATGAAAGTGGCGCAGTGAGCTCGTTGGGACTCACCATAAAGCATGCTTGGCGCGCGGCGGAGCTAGATGCCGCACATGGCGGAGAGGCGCGCGCTCAGCTGCACGGGGAACTGGTCGGTGAAGCGGCGCCAGTTGTCGTCGCCCACCTGGCTCTTGAACCCGTGCAGGATCTTGGTGAACATCTCCTTCAGGTCGTCCTTGGGGTGCGACCACGACGCCACCGCGTCGCAGAAGTACATGAAGTCGGGCACCACGCCGCTCGGGTTCACCTGGATCATCTGGCAGATGCCCCGGAACGCCGAGTCCTTCTCGTCGTTGTCCCGGATGTTCCGCAGCGACGCGCACCTGCCCACAACACACTCGCTCACGTACACGCTGACCGCTCATCGAGCTATGATATTTCATTGCAACTTTCGAAATATCAACGATATTATTGTGAAAATATAGTGTAAAATAAGCAAATATAATAAGTTTAATGGGGCTTATATGTGTGTATTTATAATATATACTAATATAAAATATTATTTATCTTTTATAAAGAGAAAAAAGTGAATAGGCACACAAAACATAATTATTAATTATGAACACTAATTTTAATGAGCATACCAAACTGTAAGCAAATTAAAGGTAACAGAGGCGAATACACGATGCGACATCCATTGTACATTTTACGACAATCGGTAGATACTAGAGATACGAGAGGGAGTTGGGAATTTACATAACAAATAATTTGCATCGCAGTTTGGTTGAAAAATAATTGAGAAAGATAATATTTTTAGAAAGCGGATGGTGTTCAACACACATAAGTACAGCACTGAAAATAAGATGATCAACCAAATACCACCCCATAAATCAGTGATAGGTTCGCAAGTGTGGTCGGTTATTAGTACATACATTTATGATCATGCCTAGTTAAACTTAAATCAGAATAACAAATCGTACAAAAGAATAAATATTAACAAGCCATTAACAAACACCATCCACAATCGAAATAATACCTAAATATAACATATTAATTATTAACGTAATCGTAAATATAAAGTAATAATAAAAAAAATGACTACAGACCACTGGCGTACAAATTGATGTAAAACGGGTGCGACGTCGTGGGGGCACACATAACCTAGCCGACCGATAGTAATCGCTACACGCCACGACACGATATACCGAGAACAAAACCAAGAAAACAAATCAACAAACCATTCAAAACATATTCAAAGTACATAATTCAACAGCAACAAATTAGTGTTATAAATAGAAAAAATGGGAAACAATTTTATAGTAATTGATTCTATCAAATAAAATATTTTTTTATCATAAAATGCCCTAGTACTGACATAATATTTTTCTATACTATTTGCATAAGTTCATTGTCACAAGCTTTACAACTCATGCACCATCACAACACCAGCAAGGTATCTATATTCAAGGGCTCGCAGTATCAGCTGAGACTACTTCACAGCTCCAATTAATTACATGAAATATTCATATTTACCTTAATTAAATCAAATTTCAAAGAAGATAATTATAAATATGTATAGATATATTTTATTTTCATCACAGAAACAATAAAAATAAACTAGCAGTTTTGGAAAATAATCATTATGACATTTTTTCAGTCCATATACCCATGGCAATTTCTATAGGTAGACATGTAGTAGTTATACTATTATTTAGAAAATATTTGAGATATCCTTAATTGAAAAGTGGTTCTAAATGTACAATATGTTTTCTACAACATAGCATGTCATTCTTAACTCCAAGTGCCGCTAAGAGTAAATTATTTCATGTTTTGAATACACTCAGTAAAGGTTCAGCTAATACTACCAAACCACATAAACATAATACAGACCACCTTGTTGCCCAGGCGCACACTTTAGTGTTGGCACTACTTTCAGTGTTAATGGCAATATATTTACAACACCCCATAAATCAAAATAATAATAAATTAAAAAGCCAAGACTATTCCGTCATTAAGTGTTTTAATTTTACATACATTTACTTTTGATTTTGTCATTGTAATAAATAAAATTTACATGGGTTAGACAAACAAAGGGCAATGCAGGTATATTGAGGTTATATATGAAATAAATAACAAAGTAATCTATAACCAAGTAACATTTTATGTTATAATTGGATGCAATTAGGAACAGTGACGTATCCCGCCATATGCTTTCGCATCTTATAGCAGAAACGACAATAAACATAAACAAGAATTACATATGGTGAGTAATATGATCAATAATATGAGAAATCAATATGAAGCTGTGACCAAAATACATAGATAATTGATATTTATCAGTAACTGCCACCAAGACCTAAATATGTTTACACCAAATCTTCTAGCTAATACAATATAGTAAATATTGACAGTGATAAAATTCATATTTTATTGGAGAGTAAGAGGTTACTTTTAACAAATATTTGTATGTTGTTGAAGTGTCAAAGACATCACTTACCTGTATTTTCAAGGAGTGTCTTGGGAGTGTTAGGCCTATTGATGATTTCAACTAAATGATTCAAAACCAGAGGTATATATTTTGAAGTTTCAGGACCTGAAATAATTTTGTGAATGTTGATTTTGTTGATTCATATCTATACACAATAAAATTGTCCTGCACATAGAAATTGAAAAGGTAACATAAAATCATAGATGGCGCGGTTTATCAATAAAGGCTTATCTCGAGCGAATACACTAGAATATACATAAACAGTGAAAACAATTGTATAATATATAATAAACAAGGCAAAAAAATTTTGCTGAACATTTATATTGAGTTTTTTGGTAGGATTGATCCCAGCTAAACCCCCACCCCCCCCCCACCCCCCAAACATGTGCAGTATGTTCTATTTTCTGGACTTATAAAACTGTACGAATTATAGGACTTACCTAATTTAATGCTGATCTCGCCTATCGCCCAGGTGGCGTTGTTGCAGACGGAGATGAGCTCGGGGTTCAGGTTCATGCCCAGGATGGGCAGGAACTCGGGGATGTAAGGGTGCACGTGTTGGAAGCACGCCTTCGTCAGGTCCCCGAGCAGCGCGAACGATGACTGGCGAACCTGGCCCAAGTCCTTACTTATATTATAATAAGTTCTTATTATAGTCTTTTCGTGTAAGATGGTTGTAAATAATAATACATTTCTATCAACAAGCCCAAATTAAGCAGGTTCAAATGCCGCTTGAATTGACAAGACGGAAATGTATAAGTCGCAGGCAAATGATATGATTCGCCGTTTATGTACGGCGTCGTTAGTTCAAAAAGCACATACCTTCCTTACTCTTACTTGAAATCGCCATTAATACCTGACCATAATGAAATACAGTTTGGATAAATTACTTTGTTTCAGCGCCCAATTTTTAATGACATACTCAAGTGTGAATAAGTATGTTATTTTTGAGTTGACGACGCCATATATAAATGGCGGAATCATACAATTTGCCTGCGATATATACGTTAATGATATACATAATGGATTAAAAAAATTCATAACATTTCAATACACGAATTAATTAATAAAATTAGTAATGTAGCAATGGTACCTCGGGCAGGGGATCCTGCATACACTGGTAGAGTAGTTGCATTAGGTTGGAGTTCTGCACAAGGTGGTCGATATGCCCATCCAACCCTTCCGCTAACCCACTTAACAAGTCCAAAGCCACTATCATAAAGTCCTTATCTGGAGCATCAAACTGTTCTGGACTCTGACTATTCGCCTACAAGAAGGGTAACAATCATTTAGAAAGGTTTAAGCGATAATATTGAATCTAGTAAAATCGATGAAATTAGTTTTGACTTACAATGTTCTGATTTAATGTTTGTTCAATTAAAGAAACACATCTTCTGAAAACAGGTTCACAGTAAGGTAAAAACCCTGATTGCAATGCTGTCGCTACTGATGATAGACACTGAAAATGAAAGAATGAGTTAATATAAAATCACATTCTGAAATCTTTAAATGTATTAGACAAATACCAACCTCAAGTAAAGGAAATAGGTCTTTATCTTCGTCTTTTAATACATTCCATTTGTTGATTAGTGGCGGCATCAATAAATTTATGTACTCTTGTTTGTTTAAGTGGTGTCCAACTGAGTCGGCGAGTGTGCCGATAGCATCATACAGTATGAGTAAGTTTTTATGCTGGTATTTGCTGAACGCGTAGACAAGCGTCTGTAGTATGTAGCCGAGGTATGGCACCAGTTCTGTACATGCCTCTTCTTCGAGCGTGGCGAAGGCTGAGCAGGCGGCCTCTTGGACGCGCTTGTTGTTGTCGAGGACGCGTTTCAGTAGCTGCAACATTGTTTAACTTGATTATAGAATTGCATTGCTAATAACGTTAATATGACATCAGATTTCGTACCATTATCTTCAAAACAATTGAATTGATTATAAAAAAAAGTGAATAGTCAAATCTTATCTTAAACTTTACCTCGGTCATGACCGGACGCAGGTAGAGATCGTGTGACTGCGACACGATCCAGTGCGAGTAGCGTGACAGCGTCCAGCACGTGATGGCGCGCACGAGGGCCTTGCGCTCCGCCAGGCAGCACACCAGGTACGGCACCAGGTCCGGCAGGTGCGGCACCATGCCCGCCATGCATCCGTCTGCCACCGCACCCAGCGCAAGGATGCCGCTCTCCTGCTCACACAATCACACTCATCGTCACACCAGGTACGGCACCACGCCCGCCATGCACCCGTCCGCCGTCCGCGCACAGACATGACATACCCACCATTTTAAAAATAAAAGTTTTTCCAAAAACGCTTAACCTTTTATTACATGTTACTATTTGGCATAATTAACATAATATCATCATTCTAGCAGCTAATATTGATATACAACTGATATTTTCACAACTCAGAGATTTTCCCAATTGGTGTTTTAAGATTGTATTTTACAAAGGTTGACCATTTTGCGCTTTTAACATTATATGCAAACACCAACACTCAACTGCCGCAACAGACAAAATAAAGAAAGACAATATTATATCTCTTATGACAACTTCATAACAACGATAAAGTTTTAATAAAAAAAAAATCTACAGTCAAACAAGACACATAATATACATAAAAATGACATCTATGTTAAGGTCATACTTATCAAAAATAATTTTTATTTCATAGGCCAAGTTTGGCACTTAAATCGTCAACATTTTACACATTATGCATTTTACAAAATAAATAGTTTATTAGAAATTATTTCAAAATTTGAGTATTTAACCATTAATATTAAAGTTCATTACCGCGAGCGCTTGTAGCAAGTACATCCACAGCACAGTACAGTACAGGTTGAACTTTCATACAAAAATTGGTAGTCACATGGAATGGGCAGTTAAGAGTGTTGCTTTTGGTACCTAAACATTCGTTACCTCTTAATGTAAGTACTATTTTGACGCTAGTTACCTTGATGACCCAGTCATCATGAAACAGGGTCTCCTTGAGTATGGGGAACAGCACGGGCAGCAGCTCTGCGCAGAACACGTTGGCGAGAACGTCGAGGGCGGCGGCGCTGCACTTGCGCAGGTTCCAGTCAGACAGCGAGCCGTCGTCGGCGTCCGCGCCGCCCTCCTCCTCGTCGTCCGACTCGCCGCCACCGGACATGTTGCTGTCGCCTGCTCCTGCTGAACCACTCGCCCTTACAGTAAACCGTCTCTAATCGTTTACACTTAACACATCTATCCAGCACATAATCATAACACTCACTTGACAACAAACCATGAGTAGCTTTAATAGCACTGCCTGCATGACTGCCTGCTATATTGATGATAGCCTTTAAATGCTACTATTGATATTATAAAATAACATGTTTTACCTCAACAACATTACTTTTTACACCCAATTTATACATTGCACACACACCCAATGTCCAAAGCCCCCTTGATTGACAGGGGATACCCCTGTGATACGATCCAGTGTGTAGTAAATATCTACAATTATTAATTTTCTATCGAAAGTTCTAAATGCAGCTCCATCAAATAGGAAATGTTCACAGTATCTATTACCAAAATGCAATATGATTTTGGTTCAGCGTCTCAAAAACGGCTGAGGAAAAAGCGCCTCAATAAGCTCCCAGCTAAAAATGGCGTTTACATATTTTACAATTCAATTCAAGAAACATCCTATTGTTCGCGAACACCGGTGACCGCCAAGGGATTAAAAAATTTAAATAAATATTGTAAAATTATAAATTTGACGGAATATTATAATTTCGCTGAGTAAGAAAAGTTGATGGCAATTATTTAACTAAATTTTAATTATACACTTCTACTATTTTGACTCCAAGTTGGGCGAGTAATGAAATCTTTCCACTTTATTACCTAACTTATTTTCTTACGTCATAAAGTTGAATTTAGAAGGAATAGTAATGAAAGTAAAATTAATTTCCTTTCTTACATATCCCTTTCTTACAACAAACAAAATCACGCGTTAAGGTATGGTAGACAGCGCTGATGTAATATTGTTTCATATAGTAAGTAATTTCAATACATGTTTTGGAGACTTCTCGCTGTCTTATTGGCATATTAAAATTTTATTGGAACATATTAAAAATTTTAATACATAGCAAGGCTTATCTATAACATTTTTATAAAATTAAAAAAAAGGCAGGTCGGACTAAAAGGGTCTATGTATCATTATAAGTGATTGCCTTCAGCCAGTCTGCAATTGTTCTTTAACATTTATAAGATGTCATGGAGTAAATATTAAAATCTTTTATTTATGTTGTTATATAAATAAATTTTCTTGTTCTCCTAGATACTTATTGCATGTGAAGATGCCACGAAAGTCTCTGGTCCACTAAGACTCCTAGATATTTGATTTGATTAACCTTATCAATCGAAGACCAGTTGAAGGGCTGGTCGTCTCGTTTGGCACAGGTATGTGTTACTATGTTATAGTCATAACTAGGTTAGGATCTTACATTAGAAGTTTACGAAGTATACGAATTTAGTCTTAGTAGTTTAGTGTGAGGAGACTACTATTTAGCCTGTTTGCTATTTCACCTAAGCCTATTTCTGCAGCTTCTTTCACCATATGCCAGGATTTTCCTGAATACACCACTGCGGATCCTCTGCATAGGCAAATATATGCCCAACACCGCCTCATAGCTTACATAACTCGTTTATAATGACCAGGAACAATGTAGGACCAAATACACTGCCCTGGGGGACCCCACACAAGATCTTTTCTTCAGTACTTATGAAACTGTTTATCTTAACTGTTTGTATTCTCTCTTGCAAGTTACTTTTAAATAGTGAGAGGGCTACTCCTCTTATGCCTATACTCTTAAGTCTGTGAACAAGGATAGGTACAGAAACTGTGTCTAAGGCTTTTTTGAGGTCCATAAAAACAATAAGACATTTAAAATCTTTATCCACTATCCCTGCGATCAGAGATGTTAAGTTTATTATAGCATCTTGAGTAGATAGATCTTTCCACTGTCATTTTGATAGAATATTAAAATTTTAAAGTTAGTTTTGTTATCTGTTGTTTAGTAACTTTTCTATAATTTTTGAGATACGGGGTAGTACGGATATAGGTCTATAATTATTAACTATTTTTCTGTCCCCATACATGTACACAGGAGTTATTAGCGTTTAAGGACACCAGGGAATATTTTCATCCTGAAATATACATTAGCAAGCTGAGTTATTATAGGAACCAACAATTCTATACAATGTTTCAGGACAATAGTCGTAGACTCCTTTATTTTATTCCGATCGTGTAATCTTTTCAGTTTTTTAATTAGATTGGTGCAGTAGGTATAAAATCTTTCAGGGTTCAGATTTTAATTTATGTTCGTATATTTTAGGTTCGTTTTTGTTCGTGCGGCTGATTCTATTATATATTTTGTTTAAGTTTATAGCATAAAAAATATATATCTTTTACCATTATGTTTGATAGTATGTGAACGTGGTTTGTGGAATCGTGGTCTTATATCCGACTCCCGGTCTGGTTCGGCGTCGTCTGCGTCGTCGTCGCGGTCCCCGCGCAGCAGGATGACGTCCATCTCGGAGTACCGCATGCCACGTACCAGGACTGGCAACAGTGCCGGCAGTCGAGGGCCAAGAACCTGCGTGACTCAACCAATTTAATAACTCAACTACATGGAGATATTTTAATACTTAGGGTCAGTTTTCTGAACCGTAGTAATAATTAAACAAATAGTCAAAATCTAAACCAATGGCGTCAATAGAAACACCAAAATTCTAACCAACTGGTCAACCTGACCACGGATCAAAAAACCGACCCTTATTCAAATTCCACTGCAGTGGCCATCACGTTTTGCAATTTGGATTCTACTTAATGCGGTTCATGGTCCAGACGAGAATACGCGCACGAACTACACGAATATTGTTTAGTAGAGGAAGTACGCGGTCGACTAGTAGTGTTTAAGGAAGTTGAAAGAGTGTGCAAGTGAAGTCAATAATTTGTTTTAATGCTAAATAAACTCGCCAACCTACTGACAAACATGACCAAATTAGTGTTTCTGCATTTTGTATTCTTAAGATGCACGTAAATTGCACGTTTTGTGTACAAAACCTATATAAAAATTTAATTTTTGCAAAAAAAACAGTAAAAAATTTAAGGAACTTTTCCCCTTTTGGCCTTTGTGGTGTCTTGGTTCTAATATTTTACACACACATACATTTAACTTTTTACATTATTTTATTAATTGTAATATTATATAACACAATCAAAGGAGATTGTGTTCCAGATATAATATATTACATATGATATATTATATGACTTCGACTTTCGATAATAATTACACAATGTTATATTGTTCTTTCATTATACAGGCTGGATTTTTGATATGGGATTTAAAAGGGCAGGTACATTAACCGTTATTGTTACAAGAAAACATTGTTAGGCAACCATCCATTACTTTTTAAGATATTCGGATCTGCATTCACAGATTTTGGAAAAAGTTACAGTCAGCAAAAAATGCTAAGAACTTTTCTCATACATTATGTATGGAAAATCCTCGGATCCTATTTCTTACGGTGATCTCTCTATGAATCCTATTTTATGCTTTAATGGGAACAGTAATTTAAATAATAATATAATATCATAAGATATAAGAATAACTTAAAAAGTTATGGGTGATTGATGGATGGAACTTTGTTAGGCAAACAAAGTATTCTTTAAGCTTTAAAAATAGTTTTATGTAACTGCCCTTCAAATCCCATCTCAAAAATCCACCCTGTATAGAGTCGACATATTCCCCCTATGAGCGCTACCCGGACACACGCGCATGCCGGGAGAGCTCAGGCCCAAAACACCACCTTGTGGAACACCACAGCATAATGATCCAAGCGCTCCCGGCATCTGGGTGTGTGCCAGAACTCTGTATGAATAAGAATAAGTTATAATTCATAATTTTTGGTATTTTCTTATGCCAAAACACTATTTTTTTTGCTGCTATAACAAAATTTTTTTCACTCATTAAGACCAGTCATATAAAGTTCATTGCATATCTGCAACACATTTGGATCAGCATCCAAAATAAAACTGACATTCTCCTTTTGATACTACCCTACAACTCTTAAGATTGCATAACCAACATAAATTACATTGATGTTCATGTTTTGTAATTTACTTTAAAAAAAAATTAAAATATTGAGAAAGCAATTATTTCTTTATAGTAGGTATGTAAAAATTTTTTGCTTCAACTAAAACTAGTGATTCTTAAAATACTGTTTGCATAAAAAGTACTATTATCTCACCTCTCTACAGATATTTTGATCAGCCAGGGATAACCAGAATTCACAAGCCTCCAAGGCTACACCTTCTTCTGCATCTTGTGTGCGTATCAACATATACTAAAATTTTAATAAAAAACATCCTTTTAGCATAAACTTGTTATTGCATTCTAGAACAAAGCTTTCAGCAAGCAAACTCATTACATGTTTTTAAAATTGGATTTTTTTTAAAACCTTGTATTTATATATTTATAAATAAACATATTCAAAAACAATTAAGATTGAATTGACATCTAACTAAAGCAACATTTAAAATTTACTGCAAATGGATGTTGGTAAAATTACCTCAATAATGTTTGGTAAATGGGGAATAAGTCTGTCCAATTTAACTTCTAGTAACAAAACCAATGCATGACAAACATTTTTCCTAACATCTGGGTCATCATCTGCCGCTAAGTGGAATAGATTCTAAAAACAAAACAAAAATTTTACAGAATTATCAACATCAAAACTAACCAATAGCAAAGATTTTATATATACCTCAATAAAGGCATCAATATGCATCATCAAAGCCTGTGTACGACCCATAATGAAATAATTAACACAAGCAATAGCATGACACCTTATCTTGGGAGAAGAATGCCTAAAGAACTGTAAAAATTTTGGAATTAAAACATTTAAGGGTCTATTCAATGCATCGCTGTCCAATAATTCTGCTGTGTCTTCACATATTTTCTGTAGAGCTCCAAATGCACCCTAAAATGAATTATAATTAATGCACTGAATTCTTTTAACAGCAAATAAACTCTCATCAATTATTTTCTACAAATTACCTCGCAAACATTATAATCTTGTGAATCTAACATTTGACATAGAGCTGGCAGAAGTTCAGGCCAAGAGGTTAATTCTCCTTTGCTGGCAATTGTTGTAATGATGATGCCAACAGTAGCTCGAATAAGCGGCGATGGGTCGCCAACAGCTGATAAACACTCTCGTTTGATAAATTCAGCCACTTCGGGTAAAAAGCTGTTGTAGTGAGCTTTGACATTGTTTTTCAAAATCAATCCACTCAAAGACCTAGTAGGTTCCTCTTCCGTGACTAATTTGGTGAGCACGAAGATCAAATAGTTGTTAAAATCGGGATACTTGTTAAGTTCTTCCAATTTCTGAGAATAAATTGCTAAAGAAAATATCGTGGCTGTCAATAACTGTCATGTCGGAAAAATCGATTTCATCGTAAGCGTCGAGATGCGACGCTTAAATCGTCTTGAAAAACTAAATGTAACTAATTAATTAAACTACACCAAAACCGCAAACTATATGTGCATAACTTTAGAATAAAACGGTTAGGAAATAAAAAATATCCACGCCGATCAAGTGTACTAGGAACTTCAACATTGTGAAAAGGATACTTGTTGGACTGCTCTTTGAGTTGCAGTATCTGGTGATTGGGACTCCTTGAGGAGAGTTAATATCTGTCGTAATCCTTCCTGTTCAGGTTTCCACTCCATTTTCATATTATTTCCACTAAACGGTATAAATCACTCGGTCCCGTAAAGTTCAACCATGCCAAAAATTTGTAGTGAGTGAATGTTGCCACTTAAAAATAAAGAAAGAATAAACAATTGTTATATAAGCTGTGGAGGCCATAGATTTTGCATTAAGTCTATTGCTTCCTCTACACGTAGACAGGAGCATATGCAGATGACATGTTCAGCATTGGTGAATGCGGTCGGCGTAAATCCGTTTGTAGTCAGTAGTTTTGTGAACGGATGGCGTAGTTTATCGCTTTCACGAAATTTTGTAAAATGCTTTTGACGTTCATTAGCATGTGCTAAAACGCATCTAAGCTGAATAAAAGATATTGAATTTTTGAATTTTGTAATAAGTGTCTATGATGATGTGCAATGTGGAGGATCATTGAAATAAGCGTCAAGTTGTGTAAAAAAGTGATGTGATTTTTATCGTGGTAATCCACCTCATTGAAGTAGCACCACAGTATCTACCATTGGTCATTTGGCGCTAAACTCTCCCAAGAAACATTGAAATGTATGTGTGCGTTGTCCCAGCGGAAAAAGTTAAAATTTCTTATTTTGATTTATACAGATTTTCAGTGTATGACATCGAGAAAATGTGTATGATATGTAAAAATTTGTTTAAACAGCAATTGAGGAGTTATTATTCAAAAACTGATTCCGCTAGGACAACGTTGTCCCAGCGGAACTTTTTTTACATAATGGAAAAAAAAGAAAAAAAGTATATCCAAAAATTTGTACATAACCTGAGGCAATTGTGTGTATATAAATAAAACTTGTGCGACATTAAACTGCGAAGATATTTAAGTTTCCGCTGTGACAACGTTTTGCCATGTGCTAGATTTCATAGAAATCACTTTTATGCAGAGCTGTCGATTTTACTGAACATTGTTTAGAATTTGTTTATTATATCTGTCTAAACAGCTTTTCGAAAAAACACATCGTTCAGAAGATATAAATATAAACGTAAAAGAAGGCTATTAGGACCTAGCACTTAAAGTATGCATTCTAGAGTATATTTTATAAAATTTATACATATCTTGGAAGAATCTTTAACATTGTGCCAAGTACCATTGATGTACTCTTAGTAATTAATGCGCTATACGATAAATTTGCCAGGCTGGATAACAGTTTTTTATGCAGTCTAATTGCATGGGATTTTTTAGCAAATGCATTATGAAACTAATTTCAATAATTTGTTTATACTTTCAACTAATCACGTGTAAAATTTCCTCTAATTAGACTCAATAATTTAGGAAATACAGTGAAATACCTAACAACCTCCAAGTCCGTACATAATCCGACCAAATTCAGGTGGCTATGAAAAAGCGACCTTGCGATATATTTGAGTGACTTTCTAAAATTTACAGCATTATACCGAGATATGAATAGGTACAGGTGGACACACAATTTTCTGATAAAGTTTAATATTTTTTTTCATCAACGCACAGCACTTAAAAAAATATTTTTTAAAGAAGTTTTTTATGAAGGAAGAAACTTAGTTTAAATAAATTGCGTATGAGTAGTGGACCAACCAATTAATATATTTAGATAATAATGATAGGTAAAAATTTATGATTTATTACTCGAAAGGATAATATAAATCATAATACGAAACAGAGAGGCCATCAGTTCTGGTTAATTAGATGAAAAGTTATATCGAATATATACTGGGGTATTTAACATCTGCATGATACTAATCGTTGCGGCATTTGGATTTTTTTAATAGTAATAGTAAATTGTAGGGTACCTAATCTCAAGATTTTAGTTTATGTGTTGTTGGGCGAATCTATCCAAATAGGTTTTTACCTCCTTAGGGCTACTTGCAGAAAAGTTTAAACCTAGTTTAAATCTTGATTTTGTAAATATTTGACATTTCAGCCAAATGAGAATTTTACATTATGGCTTTAAATTGAGCATGGCTTAAACATTACATGATAGTAGGCTTAACTTTAAGTACCTACTTAAATTTTTATTCTGTATTCCATTACAAAACAACCTAAGTCAATTATTATTAATGCGTGATTTTGTGATCCATGGTTGTGACTCTGTCTACCCAGGGTGGATATAGGATCAAATAAATAAACATATATGTTGTCCAACTCTGAGAGACTTTAAGTGAAGGAATTGCTGTAGAAATATCGACAAGCGTCTATCCTCGAAGGATTGAGCAGAGAATTGGTTATAATATTGTTATTTGTCCAATGTATCCTGAGTTAGGTAAAGATTTATAATT
Source organism: Parapoynx stratiotata (assembly GCA_910589355.1). Lineage (NCBI taxonomy): Eukaryota > Metazoa > Arthropoda > Insecta > Lepidoptera > Crambidae > Parapoynx > Parapoynx stratiotata. The sequence goes on from OU342458.1 coordinate 14,148,238, forward strand.
TTGAAATACCTCATTATTGCAACAAATATTGTCAATCTATAAAGTTTTTGGAGTCATGTGTTAAGAAATGTGATGAAGTTTTTAATTTCCAGAAAATAGATGCTAATACTGTAATAAAAGCGTACAAATCACTTAATATGAAAAAAACAGAAGACCTGTGGAGACTTTCTGTCATAATTATTAACTCTATAATACATGTTATAGCGTCACTCTTTTCCCTTATATTTAATAACTGCATTGATGAGGGAGTTTTTCCAAATTTAATGAAATTTAGTAAAATCTTACCACTCTATAAAACAGGAAGTAGGAGTGACCCAACAAACTTTCGACCTATTTCGATTTTGCCATCCCTTAGTAAAATATTTGAGAAAATTAGCTTAATCAGCTATTGGCTCACTTTACAGGAAACAATTTATTTCATAATTCACAGTTTGGATTCACTAAAGGTAGAAATACAACAGATGCCGGAATAGCGTTAATGAAACATGTCTTTGATGAGTAAAAAAGATGCTACAGGGATCTTCTGTGACTTGTCCAAAGCCTTTGATTGTGTTGACCATAAAACTCTTAAATCTAAACTAAAACATTATGGTGTTTCAATAAATCCACTAAAATTAATAGAATCATATTTGAGCGACAGAAATCAAACCGTTGTTATAAATAAAGCTAGGTCTTCAGGGACCCCGATGATCAACATCGGCGTACCTCAAGGGTCAATATTAGGACCTCTGTTATTTTTAATATACATAAATGACCTAGCCTACTTTACGAATGATTTATGTAAAACGGTACTATTTGCAGATGATACTTCATTAATATTTGATATTAATAGAAATTACAACAATTATAACGATGTCAATAGCACCGTTAGTAAAGTGATCAGTTGGTTCAATAATAACAACTTATGTTTAAACGCGAAAAAAACAAAATGTATTAAATTTTCATTACCCAATGTAGGACATGTAGATACAATTATAAAAATTAATGATCAAGTGTTGGAATGTGTTGAATCCACATTATTTCTAGGCATTACAATAGACTCACGCCTACAGTGGAATCCACACATACTGACCTTATCAGAAAGACTTAGCTCCGCTGCCTTTGCAGTAAAAAAAATCAGACTCTTGTCTGATGTTGAAACGGCAAGACTGGGGTCAGCAGCTGATATTGCGAAAATTTTTGTTTACAAAAACGAGCAGTACGAGCTATTTACAAACTTAAGCCACGAGACTCACTCAGAGAGTTATTCAAGGAAATTGATATATTAATTGTTGCCTCCCAATCTCAGAGTAAATAGAACTGGAGTAGCCATTAGTCAATTTCTCAAACATTTTTTTCTGCCATTTCTTGCGGGGGGTGAGGTTACCACTACACTCAAAGCCAGCCGTTCTTACAAATGCACACATGCATAAATCGACACACTAATTTAAATTTCACGCACACACACGCTTAAAATTGTCACGTGGGGTGTGCGTTTTGACAACGTCACAGCCGCACTCCCCACGAGACTAGCGCTCGAAATTTGAAATCGTAGAATTCTAAAACATGAAATAATGAAGTAAATAATCATGAAATCTTAAAAATTATAATTACAAATAAAAGGTGACACCATCTTTTAGCATACTCGATGTTTTCTATCTATTTTTACAACAAAAAACAGCACAGGCAGGCATTTTTGCGGGAGCTCTGTTCGCCGCAACGTTTACAATGTTATGGCTGTCAAAATGGCGGCTCAACTAGTTTTATTAAACGTGCAAGCATCCGATGCTTGTGCATTTGGCAGAGGGGAATGTTAGACAAAGGCTACTCCAGTTCTGTTTACTCTGAGCTCCCAATACATCTATGAAAATATTATATATGTTTATAAACATAACCACACATTTAAGAAAAATAATGAATGCCATAATTTAAATACTAGAAGCAAAAATAAACTTGCTGTGCCTGTCTTCAGACTGCGTAAAACAAATCGCTCATTTATGGGGAAATGTAAGTAATACAATTTTATAATAAAATTCCACTATATATAACACAACTGCCTTTTCATAAATTTAAGCCTTATATTAAAAAAACTTTAATGAAAAAAGGCTATTATAAAATCCAAGATTATCTAGAGGATAAAATAGTGTGGAAATAGTTATTTGCTATCGTTTGTCATCATAGAGGCATGTTATTTTGATGGATTAATAGAAATTATGTAAAACATTCAATAATGACAATAATTATATGATTAGCTATTTAAAAAAAAGTGGCTCATGAGTTTCTTGCCTTACTCTCGGAATCCGGCCGCTTGTATCAATTATAACCACAGTCAATACTCTGTGGTTGTACTTGCCGCAAGCGCTCGTGGTTATTAACCTTAATTTAGAAATATACTTTTTATTTAAATATATAATTTTATTCAATTTATAAACTGTAAAATATTGACGTTTTTAAGTGCCAGGTTTGGCCTATGAAATAAAGTTATTTTTGTTTGTTTGTTTGCTTTTTATTCCTACTAAAACAGGCAAATATTTATTATATCCTATCACGTAAATTTATATTATATACATATGTAATCACCAGGACTGTCCACCGGAAGGGGGCAGAGTTGGGGTCGACGCCAGGAATATACCCAACCCAATTTTGGAGATTTTATCAATTAAAGTTCAAAATAAAGAAACTTCGAATTTGTTGTCAATTATCTATGTAATAATAATATTTTTATTAAAATGTCTTTCCTAAGCTAATGATTTTTTTATAATAGGTAGTACTTTATAAGTAGGTACTACTTTATAATTTATAAATATTTTGACTCACATAAAAATTCAGTTGTTTTTTAACACTTTGGACACAACTGTACAAATAACAAAAACATAATACGGTATATTTTAGAATGTCACTCAAATATATCGCAAGGTCGCTTTTTCATAGCCACCTGAATTTGGTTGGGTTATGTACGGACTTGGAGATTGTTAGGTATTTCACTGTATTTCCTAAATTATTGAGTCTAATTAGACGAAATTTCACACGTGAATAGTTGAAAGTATAAACAAATTATTGAAATTAGTCTCATAATGCATTTGCTAAAAAATCCCATGCAATTAGACTGCATAAAAAAACTGTTATCCAGCCTGGCAAATTTATCGTATAGCGCATTAATTACTAAGAGTACATCAATGGTACTCGGCACAATGTTAGAGATTCTTCCAAGATATGTATAAACGTTATAAAATATACTCTAGAATGCATACTTTAAGTGCTAGGTCCTAATAACCTTCTTTTACGTTTATATTTATATCTTCTGAACGATGTGTTTTTTCGAAAAGCTGTTTAGACAGATATAATAAACAAATTCTAAACAATGTTCAGAAAAATCGACAGCTCGGCATAAAAGTGATTTCTATAAAATCTAGCACATGGCAAAACGTTGTCACAGCGGAAACTTAAATATCTTCGCAGTTTAATGTCACACAAATTTTATTTATATACACACAATTACCTCAGGTTATGTACAAATTTTTGGATAAACTTTTTTTCTTTTTTTTCCATTATGTAAAAAAAGTTCCGCTGGGACAACGTTGTCCTAGCGGAATCAGTTTTTGAATAATAACTCCCTAATTGCTGTTTAAACAAATTTTTACATATCATACACATTTTCACGATGTCATACACTGAAAATCTGTATAAATCAAAATAAGAAATTTTAACTTTTTCCGCTGGGACAACGCACACGAAATGTATTACACTTGCATCTCAATGCAAATACTGAGAAATAAAAATACTGAAGACATGGCTGTATGGGTATTGTTCCCTTTGTCTTCCCTACATAAGAGAATTTTACAACAACAAATTGTAAACTGTCATTGTAGACATTGATTGCTACTGTCAGTGTCAATCTAAATGTTATTTGAATGCCATGTGGATATTTTATTTTTTGAAATAGGAACGATTTTACTAAAATAATGCCAAAGATAAAAGCAGAAAAGAAATCAAGAATACATAACGATGTCGCTAAACAAGGTAATTATATCAAAAACATTTTTTATAGGCTTTTTATATATTTTTTATGAATATAATTTGATTATGATTAACAATTTATTGAATCATAAATCTTTTCTTTTAGGAATTCAATTCAATAAAGACTTTGGGCAGCACATACTTAAAAATCCCCTTATTATAACATCTATGCTAGATAAGTCTGGTTTGAGGCCTACAGATGTAGCTCTTGAGATTGGACCAGGTACAGGCAACATGACAATAAAGTTACTTGATAGAGTGAAAAAGGTTGTTGCTTGTGAAATCGACACCAGGTATATATTAAAATACAACATGTAAGATGTGTATAGTCAGGAAAACAAACAAATAATGAACTGTTGTATTCCAGATTAGTTGCTGAACTGCAGAAACGTGTTCAAGGCACACCTTATCAAGCAAAATTGCAAATACTAGTTGGAGATGTTTTAAAAACAGAGTTACCTTTTTTTGACATCTGTGTTGCAAATATTCCATACCAAATAAGTTCACCACTTGTTTTTAAATTGCTTTTACACAGGCCTTTCTTTAGATGTGCAGTATTGATGTTTCAAAAAGAATTTGCTCAAAGATTGGTAGCAAAGCCCGGGGACAAACTATATTGCAGACTGTCTATAAATACTCAATTATTAGCTAGAGTAGATATGTTGATGAAGGTAATAACAAATTGTATAAGTGTTTAAAAAATACATACAAGTTTAAAAAATCCTTAATTACATTTTTAGGTTGGCAAAAACAATTTCAGGCCACCACCAAAGGTTGAATCCAGTGTAGTAAGAATAGAACCAAGGAACCCACCACCACCCATAAACTTTGTTGAGTGGGATGGTTTGACACGGATAGCTTTTGTACGGAAAAATAAAACTTTGTCTGCAGCATTCAAACATGCAACTACAATGGCAGTTCTGGAGAAAAACTACAGAGTTCATTGTTCATTACACAACAAAGTAAGGGAAAAAATTAAGTTTTATTCTATTTGTTATTTTCTAAAATGAAAACTAAAAATGTGTAAATTGTTTCAATTTATATTTTCAAACAATTGTTTTTTAATTTGAACATAATGCTGTTCAGTTTGTGGAAATGACTTCAAAAATACAAACTTTAAATATGATATTGCTTTTAAGGATATCCCTGAAGATTTTGACATAAAACAGAAAGTGCAGCAAATATTAACAAATGCTGAAGCAGACCAGATGAGAGCCAGAACAATGGATATTGACGATTTTATGAAGTTATTACATGCCTTTAATGCAGAAGGAATTCATTTCGCCTAGTTTTATAATAATCTAAATAAAGTTATATATAAAAATAAATTGTGATTTGTTATTAATGCAGGAAATACATCATAATTCATAAAAACAAATGTGCACTACTATGTTACTCTTAATTGTAGACTTCAAAATTAACAATTCCTCAAAGTTTAAAAGCCTTAATTGTTTTATCACAAGTGTTTGGAGTAGGTAGAGCTTTTTAGGTTAATTGATGTTAATATGGAGATTCCTCAGGAAATTATATTTTGTCAAAGATTTTATTGTAATTAAATACATTTAATTCGTTCTTTTCAATCATGTTTCGAGGAACAAATAATTATTTGCATGATGTGTTCTTGTAAAACTACAGAATGAAAATGTTAAAAGATTGTAGATTCTTGTATAAGTATAAGAAATTATTACATAACCATATTCTAACATATGACAAGTACATAAAATAGCTCTACCTACACCAATCACTGTTTATCACTAAGGGATATTAAGTAACCTTCTTTTTTTATAAATAGATTTATTAACTAAATTTTCTTTAAACAATTTCTTCAAAGAATTAATTTCAGTTTTTTATGAAATCAATTCTATTGAGTACACTTTTCACTGAATAACAGCTTTCTTAAAACCTCTATCTGCATAATCTGTATCTTCACATCGGTCTGATTTGTATGGGAATCCAGGTTGACCAGGAAGTACTTTGGGTTTAGTTGTCATCACTCTCCATCCACCTTTCTTAGTCCAATCCTAAGAAATAAGAAATTTAACAGTTGTTATTAAGCAATTTAATCTTCATGATGTAAATATTTAATCAATGAAAGAGTTAATACTTACATTTCCATTATATTTGAAATAATAATGTATTGAGAATATACCAAGTACTACAAAGCCCAATTTTCCAGAAACATATCTGTAATTTGATGCTCTTTCATAGCCCTGAAAAACGAAAATGTCATTAATACTTTCAATAAAATTCATTATTTAAGTTATTTTGCTTCGGACTTGTAAACTTTGTGATAGCAAATTCTTTGATTTGTAGGGCATGCTCAGCTTTTGGACCATGTCACATAGCAACTGTTTCTACCCACCAACCCACATAGGGCCAGTGCAGTGGTGTTAAGGCCCATACTCCTTTTGTGGTTCTCCATATAGGAAGGCCTGTCCCCGGCAGTGGAGCATATAAAGTCTGGTAATGACGAGATGGACTTAAGATACATTCTCCTTTCACATAACAATTTTGCAACCATTCAAACTAATTTGTTTATAATAAAAAAGTAATGTGTCGAGGTTATTTTTGTTATGTAATCATACCAAAACTGGAGAAAGAGCTTTAAATATAGTATCCAATGGAAGGCGGTAGAGGCGACGAATGGGGTTACGTATTTCTTTCCAGTATGCATCGACATGTACAGGTTCGTTGGCAGCCAAAACTTGATCTTTTAACCACTGCTTGCGCCAGGCCCTCTCTGTTTCAGTCATACCAATGCATCTTTCGCGCTCAGCTGCCACACGGCCAGCAATGGCCATAGGCTTTACGCCGGCTGTTTGGGCCATATTAAGTATAAACTAGATTATTCCTCAATTTTATCTGAAATGTACAAGAAAATGAAGAAAACTATTTTGTCTTGACATGACAGTACTGACCACAGACTAAGTAGATTGTTGTTGTAAAATTCTCCCATGTAGGGAAGGCAAAGGGAACGAAGCCTTTTTTACTTTTACTTTCTCTTCAGTAGTTTGCAAGATGCATTGAAATGCATTACACTAGCATTTCAATGCATCTTGGGAGAGTTTGGCGTCAAACGATCCATGATAGACACTGTGGTGCTACTTGGATGAGGTGGATTACCACGATAAAAAACTCATCACTTTTCACACCACTTGACGTTTATTTCGATAATCCTCCACATTTCACATCATCACAGACACTTATAACACAAAACTACACTGATTTTACGTAACAATATCCACTCCGAAACAATATTATCATCATTGAAATAAAATCACGTCCGCCATAGTTGAATGCCGCCAAAAACTCCACACTTCCATGGTTTAGATATATCACAGACTAAGAAGAGATACTACGAGATATATTTCTCTAATCTGTGGGCAAGGCAATGTCAGAAACGACATTACGGTGGTTTGTCGACTTTTTTGTGTAAATAAGTTTGATTTTATACGATTAAAGATTGTGTCCATTTTGAAGGTCCTATTTTAATCTACATCGTACATTCGTATTTCATTAAAAGAGAACCTACTGCTCAAAAACATGCCTCGATTTCATAACGTAGAAATTAACAAAACTGAATGGATTGTGCCCGAGCGTTATCAAATGTTAACACCTGTAGGATCAGGAGCCTACGGTCAGGTTTGGTGAGTGATTATCTAGGAAGTGATTCAGGCAGAATGCCAATGTTTATTTTTATGTGTTTCAGAATGTTTGGTGATTGCACTCATTGTCATAATGTCATGGTACATTGCCCTTGCGTAGGCGTAACTGGTTTCTAATTCATAATTCGATTAAGAATTAAATTTATTTGCAGCTCTTCCATCGATAATTTGTATAATATAAAGGTTGCCATCAAGAAGTTGGCAAGACCATTTCAATCGGCTGTACATGCGAAGAGAACCTATAGGGAACTTCGTATGTTAAAGCATATGAATCATGAAAATATTATTGGTAAGAGAGAAATGCAACTGTATCTTTATTGTATCTCACTGACATACAATTGACACCTCTTATAATTTATTCAGGCTTACTTGATGTATTTAGTCCAGAAAATACATTAGAGGAATTTCAACAAGTGTACTTGGTCACTCATTTGATGGGAGCAGATTTAAACAATATTATTCGCACTCAAAAGCTCTCTGATGACCATGTTCAATTCCTTGTGTACCAAATATTGCGTGGACTTAAGTACATCCACTCTGCTGGAATCATTCATAGGGTAAGGGTTACTTTGGTATTATGAAGAAGTATTTATTTTAGCCAATACAAAGCTCTTGCTATTTTCCATGTATGAATGTGAAATGTTCCTCTTCCTCAACAACCCTAGAAATTTACACTAAATTTTACACTACATTCATTGTGTATACAAACATCAGAGATAATGAGTTGTTCTTTCTAATGTTTACACCAGGACCTAAAGCCTTCTAATATTGCTGTGAATGAAGATTGTGAGTTAAAAATATTGGATTTTGGTCTGGCACGCCCCACAGAGACAGAAATGACTGGATATGTTGCCACTAGGTATGTGCATTATTATGTGTAAAAAATACATATTTAGTAAATAACATACAAAAATGGTTAAACTGCTTTTATAGATGGTACAGAGCACCAGAAATTATGTTGAATTGGATGCACTACAACCAGACAGTGGACATTTGGTCAGTTGGCTGCATCATGGCTGAGCTCTTGACAGGCAGAACCCTATTCCCTGGTTCAGACCGTATCCTTTTAAGTTCAAGTGGTTGCTATTTAATGTTGTTGTAGTTAGAGTTGTATACATTTAGTTTTATTACTTGCAACATGGTATGTCTTGAATTATTTTATTAATCCAATGTTCAGTCTCTCCACAGCATTTATTTATAATGCATTTTGATTCTATAATTTATTACACATTTAATTAATTCCAAGTTAATCAGTATGGTAATGAATTAATTCCCCATTATTTTGATTTCCTAGCATATCTGAATAAATACTGCTATTTTATCTACATTTTAACATGTCTGTAACAATGGAAAATGGTATTGTTCTTGTGCTAGATAATGCTATTGTCAATTTACTAAACATTGTTACTGTTTATTTGATTGTTAGTAAGTTTAATAGCATAAAGATAAGAATATTGCCATTCAACCTTAATGGACATAACAGATATCCATCAACTAAATTTGATCATGGAGATTCTGGGGACCCCTGCCCAGGAGTTCATGCAGAAAATATCCTCTGAGTCTGTAAGTAGTCAGCGTTCAACAGTTCGGGAACTACCTCACATAACAGTGGTCAAGTCTAATATGTGGAACTCATCAGCTGTAATCACATAGCTTTGCATTAATTTGCTTTACTTGTTTGGTTTGTGTTTTGGACATGTGGCTTGTGTAAGTTTGATGCTTGTTAACCTTAACAATAGTGCATCAGATATTGATCACCTCACAAGAATATTATTTCTTTGCGGGAAACCTGAGCAAGATACTGTTGATAAAATAATTTGTGAAGAGGTAAGCAAAAAGTAATGAAAGAACTAATTGAAATAACATTGCTTTTAATCTAGAATTACATGAATATATTTCATTATTTAATAAAATGTGTTATATTAAAATTACAAAATCTTTGCGTGTGCTGTTTATTATATGACGTGTTGTTATGTTCAAGTGTTGTCCTTTATATAATTGTCATAATATATGCGCGCGCATAAATAATGTTTTGTACATACACAATTACTTCATTGTGTTCTCCAGACTTATTTACTTTTTACCTTTATATCTTGAAAAGATGCAGTTGCAAAACGATGTTAGATTTTTTTCTTGTAATATTTACCTTGAACGAAATTAACCTACGGCTTTTATTCATATAGGCTAGGAATTACATCCAGTCGTTGCCTGCGCTGAAGAGGCGGGACTTCCGCGAGGTGTTTCGGGGCGCCAACCCGCTGGCCGTCGACCTTCTAGAGAGGATGCTCGAGTTAGATGCGGACAAGTAAGTCAAATATTCGATTGAATTGAACTCAATTATATTTTAGAGATGTGTCGAATAGTCGTTTCGCCGAATGACTGAATACCGAATATTATTCGATTTAACCTTTACCGAACCGGATATTCGGCAGAATTTTTCGGTTTACAATTAAATTTCATAGCCACGGAAACAACTTAGACAACATGTACGTGCGTATCACTATAGGCGATGTTAAAATAAAAGTTGACTAAACTAAACAACCAATAGCCAATGAAATCATTATACATCAATCTTATAGAAGAAGTTATGTCTTTTTGTTCTATACCCACCCGGTTATCTAGCTAAGAAAATACAACCAAATATAAAATTGCGCACAAAAACCGAATAATTCGGCCGAATATAAATAGTAGAAATGATGCCGAATACGCCGAATACCGAATACAAAACGAATAATCGGCGCATAATTTAGAGTCCAGTCTCTGGTCACAACTATAGCATCTTGGAGCTTTCAAAGGGATTGCGCGTTCACAAGTAGGTGTGGGCGGTGGCGGCGTAGTACTGTACTGTAGTGTGACAGAGAGGTATTTTTTTTTCATTCTTGAGGAATCCCAACAGGGGTATCCTTGAACCCTAGGGTTCTGCGGAACATACACCGTCTTACCACAAAAGACAAATTGAACAGTTGTCTAGCACTTGTTTAACTAAATAGTTTAACCGTTTTACGCTGTGCATTCTCAGCGTGTAGAAAGTGTACAGCGCTCTTTCACTAGGCACTTGGCATTCATCTCTCAAGGGATCTCTCATCGATGCTGCTATGAGCAACGCCTATCATTTTTTAATATGACTTCGTTGAGGAGTCGTCGCAAACTTCAAGAAGTGGTTTTCCTATACAAGCTTGTAAATGGTCACCTTGATTGTGATGATATGCTATCGCGTATTGCGTTGACAGTACCGCGAGCTGTCCCTCGATACCCATGCACAAAGATCTTTTATACACCACCCTGGCGTACGAATCTGGGCCCCTCCTCCCCGATAGATAGGATATGGAATGAATACAACAAGTTAAACACTACTATAGACGATCTGGACATCTTTCATGATTCATTGGCTTGCTTCAAGCATAAGATACTGGAATCACATGCAGGTTAAATTAGAAATATATTACCTATATAATATATATTTTTTTAATTTTTATTTTGGAAATTAAATTCATGTATTAAGATACTTATATTAGAGGAAGTTTGAAAGTAGTGCCAGTGACAGAAAAGACTAGGAGCAATAGGTTAGCGTGGTATGGACATGTGATGAGGAGGGATGAATGTCACATTACAAGAAGGATGCTGAGCATGGATGTGGACGGACCTAGAGTTAGAGGAAGACCAAAGAAGCGATGGATTGAATGCGTGAAGAATGATATGAGGATAAAAGAAGTGGATGCTGAGCTGACGAGTGACAGAGGAGAATGGAAGAAGAAGACATGTTGTGCCGACCCCACCTAGAGTGGGAAAAGGGCAAGAAGAAGAAGAAGTATTAAGATACTTATATTGTTATTTTTATTCTTTAGTAACTCTTTGGCGATGATGAAATATGTAAAGAATGTTGTACAAGCCTGTAATAGGTGTACACATCAGGACAATTCTTAATGTATATTTGTGTTTTTGTACAGATTAATGTGTATACTGTTGGTGTATCTTATGTTAATAAATAGAAATTAAATAAATAAATACTATTTAAAGCTTAAGTGCGCGTTCAACGCCTGTTTAAAGTTTTGTTTAGACGATGTTTAAGCCGCGTCTAGCTCTAGACAATCGTAAAACACGGTCTTTTTGTAACGTTTTTTAAAACACTTGCTTAATAGTTGTTTAAGTTTTTGTGGTAAGACGGTAAGAGTATGGCTGGACTAGATTTAACTATGACTTCAGATTTAAAAACTCACTCTTAAGTATCTTGTCTTCAATTCAACATTGTTTGTGGTAGGCGTATAACGGCGGAACAAGCTCTGGCTCACGAGTACCTGGCGCAGTACTCCGACCCCACGGACGAGCCGGAGTCCGCGCCCTACGACCAGAGCTTCGAGGACATGGACTTGCCCGTCGACAAGTGGAAGGGTAATCTTATTAATCGTAACTGTATGCAAGGGCAGACAGAAGAATGGTAATGAGGCAGGGTAATGATGATGCAAGGGAGGACATATATTGGGTTACCTTACCTATGAAATTGGTGTTTTTTTTTCTCTCTTATTATTTTGCCTGTAACTTAAGATTCAGAGTATTCCTAAAAAATAATTACCTCGTCTAAGAATAGACTATATTTTTGAGCTCTTTTGATTTGTTTTGATAATTTGTTGTAAGTTTAATTGTGTTAAAATTGGACACGGAGACAACTCTTTTTAAGTGCCTCCCGAATACATCATTTTATTTGCATTCACTTAAAAACGATAAATAATTTTTATGAAGTGTGATATTACACTTATTACCAAAGCTTGTCTAAAGATAGATGCCAAATATTATTTATTATCTTTGGATTTGTCGTTGTGAAGAAAACTGAAAAAATGTTAGTATGGAAAATGCAGAATTCCCCAAAATCTCCATACAAAACACCAATTTCATAGGTAAGGATCTAATAGTTTCTAGCCGTCAACTTCCAGCTGTTTCGTCATATGTGTTACTTGTGACAGAAGCGACACTTAAACATTGTTAAACCAATGGTAGAAATCAGACACTATGTCAAAATTATCAAAAACTCTGTGCTTGGCGAGGCACGTCGTTGCTCCAGGTTTGTATTGTAACCGTTTCTGCCAACTATCCGCTTTTGGCGGTATTACGGCCACTATTAGTGTTTCTCCATGTAGTAAGGCCTATGTCCGTATCAGTGGCACGTATATACCTACTTAGGGATAAAATATTTTATTAGACGTGACTATATGGACAGGTACTTGAAGCTTTATTTATAGTTATAGGATAGCGTTAGGAGACTATTCATAGCGAATGATATCATGTATAAAAAAAAGAAAAAAAAAATTAAATTGTATATTTGATTTTTTTACAGATTTAGTATGGAAGGAGGTTGTAGAATTCAAGCCACATCCCCAACACATGAATACTGTGGTTGAAGTCAATCCACAATAACTGAAGGAATTTTTAAAATTCGTTTAATGGTGGGTAGTTAACTCTATGGTTGAACTGGATGAGCCATTTTATTTTTTTGATTGTTTTTTATCTTCGGTATGCGTCGGCTTGCCAGTTGGCCTCTCCATTTTCACCTATAGACTTACCTGTTCATCTAACAGTATATTTTAATATCCAATCACGAATGGCGTTCTAGGCGTAGAATTTATCACTAGAAATAAAGTACATAGTAATATAATAGTAATTTTAAAAATAATTGCTTTAGTGGCCGGCCTGTGTTAAATGCCATATTGAATAAAATAGTCTTGTTGATCCCTTTTAAGGGAAGTGAAGTATTTTATTATTGTTTATTGAGATGTATGGCATTTGAGATGGGCCGCTATAATCGAGGGGATGTATTATTGCAACATTGCTGGCCAATGATTGTTTTACAAAGCTAATTTTGTGAGGGTTGTAATAGAAGTGAGTTTTTATTACTTTTTATCGCTTTTAAACAATATAAATAATATAAACTAGTAACAGGTCCACATAGCCGTATTTAGGAAGTTGATAAATCTTTGAAAGTGTTAAAAGTGGTAATGTTACAATTTGCATAACCATTTTAAACCTTTTCTTTGTGGATGTTAATTGAATAATTTTAGTTATCAATATACAATATGCTGCTTTGTTCTCAACTGTCCATTTTCGAATTAGTTTCAAGGTCGCGTCCCGTGACGTTTCGCTCTGATTCGCCGCAATAAAAAGTGACAGACAAAAAAAAGATTCCGTGATCAAGTTGGTTTTCCGACAGTTAGGCTTTAACCAGACAGACGCCTACGCTCGCGTACGATACCAAGACCAAGACATTCATATTAGACAACAGGCAACTTTACACAGAAAAGATTTTTATTTATTTATTTCATCCAACTTAAAACTTTTTTACAGGAACTGAGCGTCATACAATAGTTAGGTGATCACTATTCTTTAGCACAAGAACACAACAATGAACCTCTATTAAGGTAGAAGACTGTATAAAATATTGTCTCCAATAAACTTAGACCATGACCTACAATTTCTTATATAATGGTTAAAGATTCATTATTTCTCATAAGAATTACAAATTATTCACTTACTGAGAAACAATAAAAACAATACAAAAAACACGGTAGAATGCGACAAAAGCTACAAAATCTACAAAACAAAAGTCGGTAGTTATAAAAATTGTCCAATGATAGCCGAATTATATTAGGTCCTTACCTATGAAATTGGTGATTTGTATGGAGATTTTGGGGATGTCTGCATTTTACATACTAACATTTTATCAGTTTTCTTCACAACGACAAATCCAGAGATAATAATATTTGGCATGTATCATTACATTAGACAAGCTTTAGCAATATGTGTGTGAACACGCTTGATAAAAATTATTCATCGTTTTTATGTTAATGCAAATCAAATGATGTATTCGGGAGGCAGTTAAAAATAATTGTCTTTGTGTCTAATTTTAACACAATTAAACTTACAAAAAATTATCAAATTAAATAATACGAACTCAAATATATGGTCTATTTTTAGAAGAGGCAATTATTTTATAAGAATGTTCTGAAACTTAATAGTTACGGACAAATTGCTAAGACAGAATAAAAACACCAATTTCATAGGTAAGGACCCAGTATAATGCTATTCTTGTGAATTCACTCAAAGGGAACCCGAAAAGATCCAACTTGTCAGCCAAGTCGTTTATAGTGTGAATAGCTCTGGTGAGTGACGCCTCCCGCAGCAGCTGGGTATAGATACCAAGATATTCATACTAGAACAGGCCGCCACCCTGGCCGCGAGCGTAGGCCACGTCTGTCTGGTAAAGGCCATAAGAATATGGGCTGGACTACTCGTAGCTATGTGTGTATCTCGTTTAAATAAGATACATATGGGTGTGTTTAAAAATTTAAACCTACCTGTGATAAGAAACGAAATTAATTTAAGGTATTACATAATGCGTGAAGTATTTTAAAGTTCTTTGCTTTTTATGAGATAGAATAGAACATAAGTACTTTAGTGTGGTGCTAATATAGATTATTTTTTGCAAAAATGAATATAAAGTTGAAAAGGATGTTTTATCGGATTTTGAATGGAAACAATAACGTGTATAGAGGTAAGCAAGTAAAATAACCGATTAAAATTTATTAAAAAATATCAAAAGCTGAAAAGAGAAAACTGCAGTTTTCTTAAGCGTAAGCGATTAGTTATATGTAATTACTATTTAGAATAGGAGCTATTTTATATCATTTATAATAAATAAATACATAGCTACTACGTATACCTAAATCTAATTTTGAGATCAAAATTATTTATTTTATACATACATATAATCACGACTATTATCCCCAAGGGTTAGTCAGAGACTAGGCAAAAGCAGTCCACTACCGTATAGTCCGCGTTTCACCAAGCAGTGACTGCACTCAGCGTGGCAGGTGGTCAGCCTGTCGCCGCTATAAGCTATTGGGTGGCTGTGCAGTTCTAAGTCCATTAGTCGCCTTTTACGACCCCCAAAGGAAGAGATGGTTACTAGTACGAGGGCGGCACTGAAAATTTCGGGAATCAAGGAAGTGACACAACATTACTATTTAAAAATGTATTTATTACTTTTCGAAGTATTCTCCGTGAAATTTGACACATTTTTCCATACGATGGAACCAATCATTGAAGCAACCATTCCATTCGGAAGTTGGGGTCTCCAACATGACCGTTTTGTAGGCGTCCACAGTTTCTTCAGGTGATGAAAATCTCTGTCCACGCAATTTATTCTTTATTTTAGGAAAAGTATAGAAATCATTAGGGCTTAGGTCGGGGCTGTCGTAGTCATTTCGGAATACCTAAAACATTTTATTTCAAGTTGTTTATCTAAGTATTTAGGTATAGTAGGTAATATTAATTCTTCGCATGTATATATGAATTTGCGATAATATATCCAATGTGCTTTATTACGGTATCTAATGTAAAGTAGTTAACCTATGTTAAAATAGATTATCCTTCCTACATCTTATAACAACTTATATAATCTTCCTGCTTTTGGTTCTAGATTTTAAGGTTCTATTCACCTCAAATATTTTTTTTTCAAGCAACAGAATATGGTTGTTGTTCATACAAACCGTTACAACCAAGAATTTTGTACTGTATGGTGGATGCCAAACTCCCATACAATAGCATGAGGCAATGTTCTGTCTCGATCAGTTGTTCCCTCTCATTCTATCACTTTAATGAATGAGTTGGTCATTTCGTAGTAAAGCTTTCTATTACTACTAATGAGGTCACACAAAAATACACACAAATTTCTCAAAAAATACTCTCATGTAATATATAATTTTTGACTCACCTATGAAATGATAAGGTACGTCCAGGATACCACTCACTTACACAACATAAAACAACGCACGTCATCACCAGTTTCATTTTTTTTTATTTAAAATATTAAATTACAAAAATTTGTAAAAATTTTCGGTCTAGGTGTCAAAATAGCGTAAATATGACAGGTGAGACAGAAACTATGGATAGAAAGAAAGGAAGAGGATATCCCACGGATAGCCTTCATTCATAAATAGTGATAGAATGAGAGGAACACCTACTGACCGAGACAGAACATTGCCTCATGCTATTGTATGGGAGTTTGGCATCCATATAGAGTACAAAATTCTTGGTTACAACAGTCTAAAATAAATAATGTCATATGACATTGCCGTCTCCTGTGTCTAAACTCAGCGGGATTATGTTATGAGCGATGCCGAGAATTAGTGCTGAAATATGAAATTATTTTAAACTAGCTATTGCCCGCGACTTGGTTACTATGGTTATTTAAGACCACGGGAACCCTTTAATTTTCCGGCATAAAAAGTATGTAAGATGTTGACCAGGGATATATGGTTTCATTGAAATCGTTCCAGCCATTTCGGAGATTAGCACGTACAAACAGACGAACAGACAGAGAAACAAAATAATTTTTTTTTTGGTATTTTCTTTCCCTTTTTTTACATCCCCTGACTTGGTTTTAAGCTTTTTTTTCGTAGAATATGAGGGAGTTTCAGAGTAATTGAATTATCGAGTTACCGTTGTTTGGTGTGATAGAAAATAATAAGAAAATATAGAATACAAGCTGTAAAAACTTATACTTCTTTACAACTTGTGAAGTTGATATGTATAATAGTATACGAGTAGTACCTAGGTAGGTACTTACAATACAATTTTAATATAAATGCACTGAAAAGCAATCATGTTCTACTATGGGTACCCATAGAAAATAAGATGTATGGAAATAGAAAATTTCATTATTCATGTTTTATATCTAATACAATTGTATTTTTTATATTATTCAGCAATTTATATAAAAAGGCAGGGATTTAAAATTTTAATAGCTTTTTTGTTAATCATGGAATAATTTGATAAGATTGAATCATAGGCAATAGTAGTTCATGAAATTCATTTACCTTGCGGTCCGATATGCGAAATGTTACTATGAAAATTATCACAAGTAATTGACTTTTAATTATTTATACTTTCGTTTGGCAATTGGAAGTTGTAAGCTCAAATAGTACACAACGCATTGCGGACCTAAGGTGTGGTCAGATTTGCAATCTGAAATATTTCAATGAAATTGAATTAAACGTTCAGTCGTTTAATTATAATCGGACAAATGGGAAAATATGGGCCGGTTGGTCGGTCAACCGATCCGACGAACGGGAGTTCTATAAAAGTGTACGATATTGCAACTTAAAATCTCCTTTCCGGGTAAACACAAAATTGTGTGCAATAATAAAATTTGGTGCACTGAACACTTGAATCTTTTAATTAATTTTGCCATAATCATAATGTTTGTACTTAAAATTTACCCCCTAATAATTGCAGTAATCATTCACCAAAGTGGCTTATAAAACTGACAGCAATAATATGAATGTAAGAACTAAATGCAATAAACAATTTTATGTATCTATCTAAATGCAACCATACATAGATGTATTTTTTAAGTACTATTGTTAATGTTTATAAAGTTTAGGGTGGAGAATGATGTAATAAAAGGTTTTAAAAGTATTGTTTTTCTTTTTTTATGTTTTCCTAAATAATAGTTTAAATGCCACCAGCTAGGTAAAGTAAACAGCTGGGCAGACTATAAATCAACCATATCGACGTTTTCCGCAACAAAGGTTGTAATGTAACCACCATTTCTATAAAAATGACATTCCAATGCGGTCTTTTTGAAATTTTCACGTTCTATCGATCTATGTAAGTTACGTTTCGCTACGATGAAAAAAAATAGCTTTTACAACCCATGGATTGAATTGATCATAATAAATTTTTGATATATTATTAGCTAACATCATCAATATTAAATTATCACTTGTTATTTATGCATATTTTAGTGATATAAAAACTGGATTAAAAGACTCAAGTCAATGTACCTACATATTTAATCAAAACTCATTTCAATTCATTCATAAACAAAGTTACAAGTTATACATTGGAAATTAAAAATGATTGCCTAACATAATTTAAAATTATTTTATTATATGTCTGTGTTATATGATGAAAGTATGTCACACACATTGATATCTATTTATCTGCCTCCTTAGCATGACCACCGCATTATGGGTTTTAACGGGTTTTTATTACGTTCAACGTTGAACAGAATTTGACAGTTGTGTATGATATATATCGCGGTGCTCATGTTAATAGGCTAGGCAAAAAAATATATCGCAATATCCTTTTTCGTGACTGAAATATGTTCGCAACTCCGTAAAAAAAGAGTATGGTTAATTTAAAGTTACCAGGAGTATTACCGAAAATATATCTTTATGATAAATAACTTTGTAAGTGGCTGTTGGCTGTAGAATATATATAGAGATATATTTCGCTATGGGCATCCAGGTCTAGGTAGTAAATTATCACACAGACAGATTTGGCCAACGTTTAACGAATTAGATTATATTATTATTATAAACAAATAAATTAAAATTCAATTGTGATGCTTTTACAGTACGTAAGTACCTAGTACCTAGTTAAGCTGTAAAACATGGTTATTACGGGCTTAAAACATGTCTATTTAACTGGTACATCATCTAAAGCCCTGTGCCCTGTGAACGCATTACCTACAGACTAGGTTCAGGGTGGAAATAATATGAAAACTTAAGAGAATGAAAAAGAGACACTGCATTAGACGACAGGACTAAGATTTAAATAATCCTATTTGAATTATGTCTTCTTTGGTGCCATTCTGCTGATTTTCTAAAAAAATAGAAATAAAATAAAACTAGTTCAAAAAAGCAGACATGCAATTATTAGACGATGTGAGAATCACTTGTCACCAAGTCTTGTCTTTACCTATAAGGGGTCTACTAACGTCCCATAAATCAGAGCCAACATCAGGGCAGTGGAGGGGAGCGCCCTAAATTGTCTTCTAGATCGCCTCGTGTGTAGGCAAATTGTTAAGGTTTTTAGTATGTAGAGTAGCAGTCGACTTTAGGGCCTAATTAAAGGCCGATGTAATGGCTGATTTTTGGTCTTAATTAAGGGCTGATTTTAGGACTTAATTAAGGGCCGATTTAAAAGATGTAAGTAGACCTCTTACCGAGTCCTTTCACACAGACCGGCTCGGAGGATAGCATTTTTTATCACGTTTAAAATAGAGCTTTCAGTCATTGTAATAAGGTTTATTATTACGTTTCACATCTTGTTTCCGGATTCCCAATAACAAAAGAAGTGAAAGTTAAAAGTAAACCTTATTGCAATAATTCAAAGTTCTATTTTAAACGTAATAAAAAACTCCGATCCGGACTGCGTGGAAGTTCGCCTCCGTGACCACTTAGTTCATTTTTGTTTTACGAATCACTTAATTTCTTCAGTTATATTACAATACTTCTACTACCCGTATTTAAATCTGTTTATGGCTACAATATTATTAGAGGGTAAATTAAACAAGCTATTTACATTATTAAGAAATCTAATCAATACAACTAATTCTAACACAGTTCGCAGATGCATTTTCGACCAAATAATTATAATAATTTAAACAATTTACTTAAAAAACTCTATTGCATAATATACATCGCACATGAACAATTATACTGTTTATTACTGTGATGTCGAAATTATACTGTCTGTCTCCTTATCAGAATATTTTACAATGGCAACTATAATGCCTGGTGACTTTAGTGGGCTTTACATCAATTTTCAGTCATGGGTGCTTGAAATTCTTTACTGATGTAAATAGCAAAAGTTTAGCTTGGAATTTTGCAGGTAGGTTAAGAATATTGTATTGAAATACTTGTAAACGCATATGGGCAAGCACTTGAGTAAAAAAGTATCTATTGAAGACGCATCCTATTCTCACCAATATATTAATTAGTAAAATTATAAATTTATTTAAAGATGTTTTGTCTTTCTGTAGTTGTGTTTAAAAATGTGTTCATTAACAAAATAGGGGTAGTATAACGTACAATAATAATATTTCGTGAGAGTATGTATTGTTACATTCTTGACAGCGAAACTATTGGTATTACTATATCACAATATTAATGGTTCGATAGATCTTCATAAGGATGTTGACATATTAACAGAAAGATTCAGAGGCAGATCGTCTTCAGAATCGAAATTTGAAGTTTGTGTTCGACTGGTTGAGGGCACTTCTGTATTATCACTAGGGGTGGGTATATTTTGGAGCATCATATTGTCAATACTAGAACTATTGGTGGTAGGACTACACTGATTCACCAATAGGGAGCTCCCACTAGTTTCACCAGGTTTTTGGTTATACATTACATTGACGACACTTTTCAGTCTTTTGCTCTCGCGGCTTGGACGACGGCGTTTGCGGTTTTCATTGGATTTGTGCCTATAACTACTACTACTGCTGCTAGTGCTCGGTTGGTCTAAATTACTTATTGCTTGTTCTTCGGGTATACTGGAAGTTTCTTTTTTTTTTGAAGATTTCACGCCTTTGCCAGAAGCTGATTTTCGTTTACTGTTCTTGTCTATTTCTACTTCATCATCTTTATTGTCTTTAAGATGTGAACGGCTTTTTCGCTTTTTGCTCTTCTTTCTATCACTACTTGAAGTATCTTTGTGTTTTCTTTTGTACTTCTTTTTTTTAGAACCTTTTCGTTTCCTGCCGCTAGAGCTCTCCGAACTGCTGTATGAAGTAGATTTGCTACTGATACTACTAGAGAACGACGATGATGTTGACGTAACAGCCGTATGATAAGTGCTAGAAGATTGACTCCTAGAAGATTGAGAGGGGCTACGAAAAGACTCGTGGGGCTCATAATTTGGAGATGGAGTTGTCCGGCACGTGTCCGACGTGGTGGCAGTATTGCTAGACCGTTGTCGCTTTTTACGACGAGTCGGCGGTGGCCGGTAATTACTGTCATCACTATCTGAATCGGGATTTTCTTGCAAGGCGTGCCTTTTTAAAATAAGCTTTACGAGAGGAACGGGTCGTGTTTCCGGGTTTTCGGAACTCTGCGCTTGCGTTTCTGGAGGGGTGGTATCCTGGACAATTACATCACTATCAGATCCAAGTAAATCCACTACTTCCGGGGTCCGATCCTGAGGGGGCTTTATATAACCCACAACCATAACTTCTGAAGAATCATCATCCGTATCTGAATGAGATATAGTTTCAATAGGGATAACATTATTCGGTGTTGGCGGCAGTGGAATGTAGTTGAGTGGATATACAGGTGCCGGCAGTCTGGACGGGCCTGGGGGCGGCTCAGCGGGGCCAGAACTCGATACCATAACAATGTCGGAGTCTACACTGGCTTCAGATTCGGAACTTGAGATCACTTCATTCACCATGGTAGATATTCTCGTGTCAGTTGTATATTGCACGTTGCGATCATAGCCCGTCATGTCATAAGGCGTGGAGGCGAAGCAGTGTAATTCGTGCAGAAAATGTTCAGTTCTATCCCGAAAATAAACCTGTATGGCTTCCCTGAATTCAGTAGATGTGATGTGATATTGTGGCAGTAGCTCGAGTATACGAGAGATTACATAAGATATATGCCCAATATTTTCATTTAGTAAGTAATGGAGTTCTCTGTTGAGCCAAGGCACTAATCGGTGCATTTGTGAGGTGTTGTACCTAAAACAATGATATGAAACGAATGTGTAATTCTAAAATTTAATTGTGACAATTTGCGATTGTCTTTTACTTCGTAGTTACAACAGCTATACATATTTATAAAAATGGGTGTTAGTCTAGATAAAGAGATAATACGCAGAACGTACCTATAGAACATAGGGGAGCAATCTCTAAACCTTCCGGTGAAGTCGGGCAAGGGGCGGGCCCAGAGGTTGTGGCGATAGACGGTGCGACGGAAGGCGGCGGTGGAGCGCCGGCGCGCGGGCGGCGCGCGCGCCGGTGGCGGGAACACGTCCGCCATGATGGGGTAATGCCGCAGCAGCAGCTGCTGGATCGCTATCGTCTCATGCCGCGGCAGCGTCAGGGTGGTTCTGATCAAATTTCAATAGTTTACAGGGTCATCAGATGGAATGAATTCCGAAACTATGAGAGATAAATCTGTTTAGGAACCATGTTTTTGATTTTAGATAAAATGATGGCATTCACATTTTTCAACTCTCACACCTAACCGGGAATTGAACCTGGTCAAAATTTCGGTACAGAATGTTGTCATTTTTTTGCTGTTATTGATGTTGGTGTAAATTTTTTGGTGTATGCGAATTGCTTAGGAATTCGTGTTACTCTAGATGACCACTTTAGTAGATCAGTGCCTCAATAGCTTAAGACGTTTTTAGATGTTTTACTCTCTTTTAATGCAATAGTATACTGCGTAATTACAACTTAAAACTATTATCTTAGTTTTTGGCGATGTTATGTGTATGTACCTATTGCAACTTAGCCACTAAGAGAGAGAGATAATGTAGCGAAATACAAGGAAATTTCTTTATAGGTTGGTTAAGTAGTTCAAATTCATATTGAATATTTTGTGGTTCCAAATGGTCACTTTTGTTATACAGTATGTTTTTTGTTATAGTGCAAATAAAATCTCATATTTCGACTGTGATGCAGTAGATGGGTACTTTGAACTAACCTGTTGTATGAGAAACATTTTATTAAATTTGACAAATCAGATTTTTTTCTTTCAATACAATGAAATATTCCATATATGAAACTGAGTCCATCCACATAATTTTTTTTTCAAAATGTCTAATTTCTATGCCATCTAAAAAGTACTATGCCGATTTATTTCACAAAAAAAAAAGGTTCCTAAGGCAGTTTCCCTGTATCTTCCATGGTTTTGAATTTCCTCATACTGTCCCAGTAAAAAAAACACTATAATATAACATACTTCAAGTAAATAGTGTTCGCAATGACCGCCAAATGGATAAAAGTAATTTTTATTTTGTTGCTTTATGTTGGGGATCACTTTTAGCTCCACTTTAATCAATACTGCAGTAAAAGTTTTTTTCTAGACAACGAAAATTACCTGTATCTAAATCTCCGTGTACTGGCAGAGAGGTTGTCGAAGTCCAATCTTTCAATTGTTTCTTCAGTTTGCCGTTGCTCCACCATGTACTCCTCATACTGGTGATTGGAGCGTACATTGTGTATAATAGATCTGAAGTTTTGCTTACAAAGTGGACATTCTGCTTTCACCTGAAACATTTCAAAACTTAGGATTTCATTCTGTAAATAAACTTTATTACACAAAATGTGTATTTTACTATAATATTAGGAAATTATATTTGCAGTCAATAAAAGACTTGTTGTTAATTCAAGACAGTGTTTTTGATAATTCAACAATATTGTTTTCTGTTGCACCACATAATAGTCTCTCTTTTTAAACAATCAGTTTCATGGTATTATTCTACAAAGGAAATTAGTAAAGTATTTAACCCTTAACCACTGACGTACGTCTGAGAGACGTATGCGCGCAAATAAAGTGATAGTCATATCTTTTTACACCAAATGCGCAGGAACTTGTCCTTTCCTGTACCTTCCTACAACTGTGTCGCATGCACAAATGTGCGGTGCCCCTAGATTAGGTAAATATAGCCATCCTGACATCGTCTAAGCGACATAGAGTCAGAGTAAATGTAAGTTTTATTATTTCAAATTATTTTTGTTTAAGTGTGAAAAACCCTTTGAAAAAACGTTTTTTGGATACTGAATGACTTGAAGTAAACAGCCGCAATATTAACATAAATGATCAACATTTTGAGAGTTTGTTCGTAATGAGAAAAGTTTAGCTCATGTGCAACTCGATAGACACATAATAATTTCACAACTTTCCTTGGAACTGAAAGGTTACTCACGCGCATCCTGGGTACAGCTTCGATACCTCGAATGGAGGAAGAATCTGACAATTGTCGGCTCAACTCCCATAAGAAATGTCATTTATGTTATAAATAAAAAAAACACGGTCATATTTGTAAGAAAACCATATGTTTGCAGTGTTCAAAACCAGCTTGTAACACATGCCGTTAAAAGTGTTAAGCTCCTATTAATATTCCATTTATTTGTTTTTTAAATTAAAGAATACTATCTACATGTTAAGATACTATCAGCTCTGTGATAATTTTAGATTGATAAGTTAAGTTTTTCAGCTGTTAGAAGAAAGGCGTTTATTGTCTACGTTGATTATTCAAGGTTTCTTAGTCTAAGTAAATACTTTCTAAATAAATAATATATTTTTTTTATTAATTTTGTACCTTTGATGCAAAAGTAACGATAAATAGTAAAACAAAAAAATTAATAATAATAATACAATAACAAAGACTATTTTAAAAAACTCTACGTCAGAGTTACGAAAAGTAAATAATGCTCAGTGGTTAAGGTTTAAAATAACGACATACTCAGTTGAATTTTGAAAGAAAAAGAAGACTGGTTTTGACAAAATTCTTTAAGCGGTTTTACTAGAAAAAATATAATTAGACCAATGTCAATAGAAAATAAATTCTCTCTTCTCTATGGAATCTGTGCTAAGGAAGTGGGGATAAGGTACTGATACTACGCTGCCCAAAGGACATATTACCTCCTGTGCACACGAACATTGGAAAAAGATTATCTCTTAACCTGTCCGGCCTATTTTTCATATGCTCAAAACTCCTCAAATGTTCTTCATACAACTGGTTGTGTTACTTCACATATATATGCCACATTTTTATTTTGTGAAGATTATTACAAACAAATGATACACAATTAAAAATTATATTTGCACTTACCCTACTCCATGTTAGGAGGCATTTAAAACAAAACTGATGAAGGCATGAATCAGTGAATGATTTATTTCTACAGGTCCCAAGGCAAATAGCACAGTTTGGAGGGGGGGATCCTCTGCCACTCTCATGGCGGGGGCTACTGTCATCACTCTTCACGCTGCTTGGGTTTGCACCTGAGCTATCATCCTGTGCAGCAACAGAAACCGTCTCCATATTATCTGAAATAATATTGTTTAAATTGTTAGCCAATACATATCAATTAAATAAAATTCATTATCATGACATATTACAAGAGGCTACTACTATATTCCAAACATGGATCAAGTAATGAAATAATAATATAATATCTACATCCACTAAACAAAAAGTATTGGGGTAACACTATTTTTCAAACAATTTGACATAACTACACCTGCAACGATTTACATTTACGGAACAAATGAAAATATTTCCATTTTAGTGTGAAATAAAATATTTTATATTGCAATATTGCACAACTAACAGAATTAAATAGGTGAATAGAGAA
The DNA here is from genome assembly GCA_910589355.1 of Parapoynx stratiotata. Lineage (NCBI taxonomy): Eukaryota > Metazoa > Arthropoda > Insecta > Lepidoptera > Crambidae > Parapoynx > Parapoynx stratiotata. Next base: position 14,174,041 of record OU342458.1, read on the forward strand.
GTACAATAATGGCAGAACTTACTTTACCTCAAATTTGGATGCGATCTCTGTTATCAAATCATAATTTGTCAATGTGCGTGATCTTGACAGTTTTTTCCAAGAACTATGACGTGACGACCAGTTTAATCGCTTTAATAAACACTTAATTTTAAGCAGATACTAAAAGTACCATAATAATAATAATGGATAAAATTGCACTCGACCACTAATAATTGAGAAAATTAATCAAGATTTAAAGAACCTACACCTGACGAACAACAACCAAAGCACTTGCCAAAGCACATCAACACAGATTAAAAAGAATAAGTCTAAAAAAAATGCACACACGGTGTGATCCAAGAATTTTGTACTCTATAAGGATACCAAACTCCCATACAATAGCATGGGCACAGCATGAGGCAATGTTCTGTCTCGATCAGTAGGTGTTCCCTCTCATTCTATCACTATTTATGAATGAATGCTATCCGTGGGATCACAGAACAATCGTGGGATATCCTCTTCTTCTCTTTCTATCCATAGTTTCTGTCTCACCTGTCATATTTACGCCATTTTGACTTTTTGACATCTAAACTGAAAATTGTTAAAAAATTTTGTAATTCAATATTTTAAATAAAAAATTATAAAACTGGTGATGACGTGCGTTGTTTTATGTTGTGTAAGTGAGTGATATCCTGGATGTACCTTATCATTTCACAGGTGAGTAAAAAATCACATATTAAATAAGAGTATTTGTTTGAGAAATTTGTGTGTATTTTTGTGTGACGTCATTAGTAGTCATAGAAAGCTTTACTACGAAATGTCAAACTCATTCATAAAAGTGATAGAATGAGAAGGAACACCTACTGATCGAGACAAAACATTTCCTCATGCTATTGTATAGGAGTTTGGCATCCATCATAAAGTACAAAATTCTTGGTGTGGTCCGTGTGAGAGAATGAATGAACTGCCTGGAATGAATGTAATGTATGTTTTTTTGTCAGTGGCTTATCGTCGATGGTGTGCAATTGAGTAGTTATTAATCAAAAACTGATTCCGCTAGGACAACGTTGTCCCAGCGGAACTTTTTTAACACAATGAAAATAAAAGAAAAAAAGGTATTTCAAAAATTTGTACATGACGTGAGGTAATTGTGAATATATAAATAAAATTTGTGCGACATTAATCTGCGAAGATATTTCAGTTTCCGCTGCGGAAACGTTTTTCCATATCTTCGGCCTAATTTGTTAACGTGCTAAGTCCATTTTGACATAGTTTACAGGACGAAGAAAAAAGTGAATAATATCTCTATTAATTTAGAAAACAAAATTCTGAAAATCCCGTTGGTTCCTATAATATTTCTTGATATTTTAACAATATGTTTAGCAGCATAACTTTAATATGTTTTATGAAATCTAGGAAAACAATTATTTAGCAGTTTATCCGTGTGAAGTTTCAATGTGCTTAAGGACTCAGCAGTTTTCCATTTAACTTTAGTATGATATTTCACTGTGCAGTAAAACGAATTCAATCAGTACCTAATCAACATTATCAACAAAAATTAAAAAATCAGTCTTCTTTAATAGGAAACAGGTTAAATTTATGTATGGCATATTTATGATTTTGTTTTTTAGGTGTCGTTCAATAGTGGAATGCATTGAATCAGTCTCCATTTGGGTGATCCACCTCTAAAAATTTTTGTTCGATAGTTATATTTTTGTGCTTCATGACAATATTCAAAAGAGCGTTAGATAAAATACAATTTATATTCTGATAAGTGCAACCGTCACTTCTTCTTCTTCTTGCCCTTTTCCCACTCTAGGTGGGGTCCGCACATGTCTTCTTCTTACATTCTACTCTGTCACTCGTCAGCTCAGCATCCACTTGCGTTATTCTCAAATCTCTCTCCCAAGATGCATTGAAATGCATTACACTAGCAATTCAATGCAAACTACTGAAGAAATAAAATACTGAAGACTTGGCTGTATGGGCTTTGTTCCCTTTGCCTTCCCTACATGGGAGAATTTTACAACACAACAACGGTTTTTGGCGGCATTCAACTATGGCGGACGTGATTTTTGATTTTTGATTTCGATGATTGTAATATTGTACGGAGTGGATATTGTAACGTAAAATCAGTGTAGTTTTGTGAAATAGGTGTCTGTGATGATGTGCAATATGGAGGATTATCGAAATAAACGTCAAGTGGTGTGAAAAGTGATGAGTTTTTTATCGTGGAATCCACCTCATCCAAGTAGCACCACAGTGTCTGCCATCAATCGTTTGACGCCAAAATCTCGCAAGATGCATTGCAATGCATTACACTAGCATTTCAATGCAAACTACTGAAGAAATTCTGAAGACTTGGCTGTATGGGCTTTGTTCCCTTTGCCTTCCCTACATGGGAGAATTTTACAACACAACACAACAACAAAAAGTGACAGTGACAGCGAATGAATGAAAATTAGAGGAATTAATTGTGATCGCTTTTGTCTTTTTGTTGGTGGTGATAATTATTAACACTTGAACTGTAAATAATGGGCCTGTTAAAAAAAGTATGTATTTAAGTTTTGAAACTATATAGTGTTTTAGTTAGGTCTTGTTAAATTATAAGGTTACGTAACAGTAAATAATGTACTTACTTTTTGAATTTCAGACAACAGGCCTTACAGGCTTAGTCGTAGCAGGTAACCCACATCATACTTTAGGTGCTCTGTACGGTAAAATTCTGAGGACACTTCAAAAAATGCCGGAGACGTCTGTTTACCGTAAATACACTGAACAAATTGTAGCGGAAAGGGCTGGTGTTTTACAACAGGTGATCACTAAAAGTCAAATTTCATTAATTTTACGTTTCAGAATTTGTTTATCGGTTGGGATGTTTCAGCACCCGAACCATTGTTTATGTTATCTTTATGCCAAATGTTATTACACTATACTTAAATTTTTATTCATGCCTATATTTTCCAGTCATACCAATCCAAGCTGTATTTAAAACAGATTTTCTACTTAATTTCAGACTAAAGATGCTTGTGAGCTTGAACAGAAAATAAACTGTGGTCAGGCTGAAGAATTGATTATTCAAGCTGAAAATGAATTGAATTTGGCTAGAAAAATGCTGACATGGAAGCCATGGGAACCACTAGTTGCTAAGCCGCCTAAAGGTCAATGGGACTGGCCACCTGCAAATCCCTAATTATTTGATAATTGAATTACAATTTACCTAAAATTCATTTAGAACTAATAATAATATATTAAAAAAAAAACGTTTCTTTTAAATCATAATAAAAATCTCTTGTATTATAGAAACATCTTTATTGGAAATCAAAATTAAATTACTGATATTATATAATGTACACATACTACCAGTCCAATAATATGCCAATACTTAGTTGTAACAATATTATTAACTTATGTTTGTATTTTATATGTGATAAGTTACTGATATTGTTATTACTTATTCTGAACATTCATTATCTGAAAATGTTTATTAAACTAAAAAATATATACATAAAATCACTTGCTATGTAAAAGATGTCAGAATACTGTATAACCTACAAAATAAAGAGTAATCATTTATGAATAAATAAATGCTGTGACCAAGTTAAACTAGCATGGTACCCAAGTAAAGCTTTTCATAATTGTAGATGTTCAAAATTGAATGTTTTCCTAAATTTTCCAGAAATCACCTGTCTGTTCTTTGGCTCATTAATGTATAATGAGAATATTATTTTCAAAAGATAAACTATTTTGGAATGTCTGATTCATGAATTATTTCATATAAAATATGAAAATCATTTTTAAGTTTTAAATACATTGTTTATGAAATCACTATTTGGCACAATGCTAAACATGCATCAATTTCTGCTTATTATGTATATTTCATTTCACAATTAACATAATTATTTTAAATACATTATATTCAATTTAACTATTAATATATTCTCATGATTTATAAGTACAAAAGGCAAAATCACAAATATTTGATGCAACAATATTAAATTAATGATAGTTATAGAAAAATTAAGTAATGCATAATATTGTTAATGGTAACTCACTTATTAATAAAGGTCAGCTTGTAAAAAATTAGTAAATATCCACAGAAGCAATAAAATTATGAATCAAACGGTATAGATTTACCCTAAATGAATTTCATTAAAACTATAATTTCTCATTATTAACATACAAATTAATTAAACCCTTATATTTAAAAATAAATAACAATATAAAATCACTTGTATGAATAATACTTATGGGATTTACTAAGAGGGGCAAACTACCCTTTTAAGTTTAATTAAGTTTATAAATAATGAATCTTCAGTTTGTTTTTTTAAATTATAAAAGCAATTTGCCTCACCATGGTATATCCATAACAAATTTTTTTTTAAGAAATTATGTTGATGTAACTCCTTTTCTAGCTACTAGTAAATTAAGAACAGGATGTTTTTTAATGTAACTGACTGCCTTTTTATGTGTCACCATGGTGAAGTCATAACCATTGCATTGCAGAATTTTATCATGCATCCTCAAGCCTGATTTGGCTGCTGGACTTCCCTCATGCACCTCTGTTACATAAATACCCTGTAATAAAAGCATTATAAACCTTAAAAATATGACCAATCAAATTCATTACATATTTCTGTGTACTTACTAGGAAGAAAACAAATAGGAACAATGTTTATTCAATTCAGGATTTTTCTCTCATGCAAACTTAAATGCAAGTAAAAAAATTTCAATGTAAGCAAATTAAAGATATAAATTTAGTTCGTACTTACGTTGTCAGTGTAGCCCTGAGGGCTTTTACGAAAATCTTGATCTATCCCGCCGCCTATTTTAAAACCACACTTCATAACTTCTCGGCCTTCAGGGTCGACTCCAGCCTCTTTTTGGAGCGTTATTGGTATCTGCATGAATACATTTGGTTAAAATTTGTTGTTTTGTTTGCCTCAAATAACAAAGCGGGGAGTGGTCTAGTATACTTACACTCAAGCACTCCATAGCCGTACCAGCTTGATGCTGGAATGCCATTTTAGCCATGGTTGCAGATTTATAAATAAACTTTGTGTTTAGTTAGGATTAAATGTATAAAATACGAATGTGTTTACGAAGGCCTGAATTCCACAAAACCACAATTACAAATTAATTTTTTTGTTGTTGTAAAATTCTCCCATGTAAGGAAGGCAAAGGGAACGAAACCCATACAGCCAAGTCTTCGGTATTTATTTCTACAGTAGTTTGCATTGAAATGCTAGTATAATGCATTTCAATGCATCTTAGGAGAGTTTGGCGTCAACTTATCGATGGTATGGTAGACACTGTGGTGTTACTTCGATGAGGTGGATTACCACGATAAAAATCCCATCGTTAATCTAATCACACCACTTGACGATTATTTCATTGATCTTCCATATTGCTCATCATTATTGACACTTACGCAACATTTATTATTATTATTTTATTATTATTTTACGCAACAAGATCTACTCAGAAACAATATTACAATCACTGAAATAAAAGTCACGTCAATTTTTATCGTGGTTATCCACCTCATCGAAGTAACACCACAGTAGGGCCGATTCCGTTGTCACAAAGTAGACTAAACTAAACCAAACTGTGTATCTATCCTTCTCTTCTCCTTAATGTTAGAGTAGAAGAGATAAGCCTTTTAGTTTAAATAAGTCTAGTTTGTGACAACGGAATCGGCCCTAGTGTCTGCCATCGATTGTTAGACGCCAAACTCTCCCAAGACGCATTGAAATGTATTACACTTGCTTTTCAATGCAAATACTGAAGACATTAAAATACCGAAGACATGGCTTCGAGTTCCCCTTGCCTTCCCTTTTAGAGGAAGAATCTTAAAAAAAAAACGTTTGTGTTTTTGTATTGGCCTCTTTCTTTGTGATCATTGGCCTCTTTCTTTAGACATATCTCTCTAATCTGTGGATCATTTGTTGCGTAAATAAAATCAATTTATTTTAAGATTAAATGTATGTAACTTCTCAGCTGTATCTAAAGTTCATTCTTTTCATATAAATAAAGTTATTTTAATTTTGTATTTTCAGATGTCTAATGGCGAATATAGGCACCTATGGAGAATAGTGTTCAGAAATTTCTTTAATTCGCTTAGACCTAGACAGATTGTGGGGAACAATATAGGTTAGTTAAAATTCAAGAACCTTTTTATTTATATTTACTCTCTAGTACGCAGTTAGTATGTTTATTTTTATTTGTAGGTAAGGATTACATAGGCAATGTTTACTATGAGATTCCACCAGATCCACAAAGAGGTAAACGAAAAGCTACTCGCTGGTACGACCCTCCAAAGGGACAGGATTTTCAAGACCCTATTCCAGCTGAATGGGAAGCCTGGTTAAGGATGAGAAGGTATTGCAAACAAAATATGTAAACACGGTTACACAACATCAATAGGTCAAGTTGTAGTTATTACTAGATGTTGGTCTCATAATAATATACTTATCCATATGCAACTGTTAAATGCATAAAGCTTAAGTACAGTTCATTGTGAATATCGTTTGCCTTACATTGTGCCTGGTGCATGGCAACAGGCTCGCCACCTGTTACATGGAGACTTAACATATCTGGCAAAAAGTGTGTTTACACCACCTCTGCCTACCCCTTCAGGGAAAATGCAGATGATATGTTGTTATGTTCTATTGTCTCATTTTGTGGCCATTGAGAGGGTATAAACAAATGATAAAACATCTATTACACAAACACCCTTACTAATAACGGCAATGATCACATAGAATTGTAAAGTGTGTGATATTCGTACCTTTACTTATAACTTTTGTAATAATAATTAAATACTTGTGATTTGTAATGCGCTTTATGTTAAGTTGTATAGTAATTTTTATTGATAATAAATTTAAAAAAAAACGAGGTATAAGATTTAAATAGTTTTCGTGTTTTGTATTCGTCAGACATTCAGAAGACAGTAGTTGTCAGAAAGTGACAAAACACTGAATAACTATTCCTTCCCTAGAACTTGTTTATTATTAAGGGGGTAAGAGTCTAATCTTATAAAGAATAATAATTATATAATGTACTTGTCTATTACAGAATTGAACCACCAACTGAAGAAGAAATAGCAAAAAATGTAGCTATAGCTGAACTTAAGAAAATTAATGCTGCAAAACTTGAAGAAAAGCGCTTGCAAGAAGGGGGAGCTTTACCTACTATGATTGAAAAGGGAGCACAATCATTTCCTAGCTATCCAGAATACCACACTGGACATCCAGAATCTAATCCAAAAAAGAATTCAAAATAGTCGAGATAAACACACATTAGAAATTACTTAAATACTTTCATTGTTAGCCTTAGAATTAAAATTACAGTTAAACTAAAAAAATGTAATTTTTTTAGTTTCACCTGATAGCAAAATATAGATGTGTAGAAGTTGTGATAGTATTGTTACCAATGTTAATTTAATGTTATAAAAAGTATTAAATAATTTATTTTCAAATATAGTTCATTAGTATTTTGAATACTCTTTTTGTATAGTCTAATAACTATAAATCTGGAGATTTCATAGCTTTTCAACCTTGCTTATGATTTTCAGATAGCACAGTATGTACTGTGTAATCTGATATTCATACAAGAAGAAATTGGTGGAAACCTATTATTTTTACTAGGTACCTATGTGTATGAGTAGCACTTACCCACTATCTAGTCCTATAACCTATAGGCATACATAGTGGGTACCACCTACAATACTTAGGTATGTGGATTGTAGCTGGTGATGAATATAAGAAACAAAGCTAAAGGATTTGTTTAATTACAAGTAATTATCATTTTTCAATAGGACTGCAATACCTGACTGGGATCACCACCTGCGGTCGCCTACAGAATCGCCCTCTCACTGAGTTTGTTATTCTGAATATTACTCGGCTCTGTAAAAAATGCGCGCGGCTATTTCAACAAAGAAGAGTTCTAAAGAATGTGATGGAATTCTTTACCAGCACACATGTTCCCTCCTTCCTACAGCATGGGTTCCTTCAAAAGAGGCGTGAAAAGGCATCTTGTGAGCCAGCAAGGTGGAGGTCGCTAGGCCTGCATCCTTTGGTGCTGCCCTAGCATTCTTCGCAAATGGACTTATCTACTGCTTACCATCTGGTGGTATTGGGTCATTTGCTAGGCTGATTATAAAAAAGAAATGTAGAAAAAGTCGATACATTCGTACTGGGATATCGTACAGCTACCAGATGAGCAGAGAACGAATCAAATAAATTTTACATTCGCACATAAAAAAAAAAATCTGCGAGCTGGGTACCGCGAATGCGCACACCGCTCGATAATCAATGGAATGGATTTTTTTTTAAATAAGTCAAACCAATTTGAACAAAATTTGAAAATTTGTAATCGCATAGTACTGTCGAGTGCAAAAATATATATGAACATTTGACAGGTGACAGTCTATTCCCTTCCAATAAGATTCATTTTCTGGCAAACGTGCATACATATTTTTAAACTCGACTGCACCTAACCCTGGACAAAATCAGTTTCAAGAGAAATCTTGATTTTTTTTCACTGGTATAAATGCAATAATATGCACGATGTTAAAAGTGAAAATAGAAAAAATAAACTTTTCTGCCATTGTTGGGTACCGCGAACACCGGCGTTGGCAAATAATAGTTGTTTCTATTCTTTCGTTTTGTGCCCGTTGATTAGTTAAGTACCTTATGCCGCGAACTTTTCAGCCACTTATAGTACGTCCCGCTGCTGGGCACAGGCCTTGCTCATGGAAACAAATACATGAGGAGAGGAGTATGGGTCGAAACACCACCACGCTGGCCCAATGCGGGTTGGTGGGTAGAAACGGTTGCAATAGCGACCAGGAACAACGGCTTAACGTGCCTTTTGAAGCTTTTGAGGTCGAGATCACAATGTTTTGGTCACCCATCAACGGCTTGACCATAGCGAAGGTAGCTTTGTTTGCGATATCGAAAGCCAAAGCGTACTAACCACTACCCTATCGAGCTCCTCTAGAGTTTTAGTACCCCAAAAATTCTCATCTACTACTATACTATTTTCTATACAGACAAATATATACATATAATATAATAAGATTTATAAGTCTGTGGGAGGCAACTGGATGCGGGCGGCACAGGATCGCGAGTTGTAGAGATCAATGGGGGCGGCCTATGTCCAGCAGTGGACGTCTCTTGGCTGAAATGATGATGACGAGCATGGCTTATTCCTAAGACCTGGTGTAATTATATGTTATTTATGAAAAAAAAGCGTGGCCGTTGCGCTCAAACATTTCTTTATGCGTATAAGCGAGGCTCATCACTTGTGGGCTTATCTTCGTAACCACGTCTCGCCACTCTGTAAACTTTAATTATGATACTACTGCTATAAAGATAGTCTAAGAAAAAATGTGGTTCAAGGAGTAATATAATTATGTGTGTTGATTTAACGCATAAAAAGATAACTAAGAAGCATTGATATTATAACCAGTTCCGTAATCCTGCGTAAATTCAGTCTGCCATTTCACCGTCGGTTGTGTTACTGGATATTAGTGATGGGAAATTATACGATATAATCAAACACCATACGAAAGTAAAAATAAATATTGATTTTTGATGCAGATATACCATAGTTACCTAAATGTTTAATAACAAATAATAATAATAATTTATTTCAAAAAACAGAGACTCATAATGGTTAGTAACAATGGATCTTACAAGCTATGTTAGTAGGTACAAAATTCACAATAAATTAATTGAATAATTTATGGCACATATATTACATTAAATTCAATTAGTAAAGAATAATCATAACTCAAATTTAAATTCAATAAGATATACATAATAATAGTAATAAATCAGTTCAAATAAAATAAAATTTAAATAAATATATCATGGTGGAAAGGGATGCGGATAGACGGAAACATACAAAAAAAATCTAAACATAATAAAACTGTAGAGGTCAGGGGGATGTAAAAAGAGGGAAATACCAAGATGTTTTTTGTTTCTCTGCCTGTTTGACTGTTACGGGCTAAACTCCGAAATGGCTGGACCGATTTCAATGAAATTTTACATGGTGACACCTTATATCCCTGGTCAACATCTTAGATAGTTTTTATTCCAGGAAAAAGAGTTTCCGTGGGATAGTTAAAAAAACATAGTAACCGGATGAAGTCACGGGCAACAGCTAGATTAACAATAAATACCAAAAAATATGTTCAAACGAGCGTCGATAGAATGCCCAAAGTATAAAGACTTCGACAAAAGCCTTTTAGGTACTATCATCATACAAACGTAATAGTACATTATTATATAAGTGCGGTAAGTTGAAAATTACAGCCGAGGCGATATTGCTAGCCCGAGCGTAGATGAGGGCTATAAGAAGGCAGAGGCTGTAACTATCAAACCGCACGCATGACATACGACGTTTTATAACACATTTGCGAGGAAATAAATTAAACTCAGACATTCTTAAACTAATAAATCTTTAATCACTCTTTTTAGATATGCCAGCAATTTGAAGTATGACTATATCAATACCATGTTTTATTTTTGCTGTGCTTTTAAATATTGAATAGAAGCACCACAACGAGCTAGACTTATATTTTTGGGAAAGTTCCACGAAATGAGACACTTTCTGAAAAGGAATTTGCATTTTTGCTTGTTTTCCATGAGATGAAAGTTTAATACGCTTGTATCTTTTGGTCGATTTTTCGGGCAAGAGGCTTAGCGTAGCCTTTTTCGCTGCCTCTGAGACATCTGGCGGTGTCAAATTAATAAATTCATCACTACTTGACGACATTTTAAAATAAAAATAATACAGCGAAAAGAAAAGCGCGCGGATGAATTTTTACTTTTTCATAAATTAGCGATGCGCGCGTATCATCGTTTTTTTAAGGCAAAGGAACAAATAACAGCCAGTGTTATTAATAAAGTAAATTAATATTTTTGTGCATTTGTTACCGTTGTAATTAGTTGTCAAAATAAATGAAATTAAAGAATTAAATGTTTATTTATTATATTTCATCTCCCAAAGGTAATTTTATTAAGAAAATGTTGATTACCTTTTTGACATAAAAACTCTTTGCTAAGATTTAAAAAATTATCGTTCGTTTTTAGACGGAACATCATAAACTGTGCGTTTTACTTTACATTATCGCACAAGTACGTAATGTGCTAGATTATGATATTGAAATTGGTGAAATAAGAGACCTTTACGAGTAAATGTATTATAACAAAGTTTTACGTCTAACATTTTATAGGTTTTCAATTGAAAGTTTTCGATATACATATAGTTTGTATAGCCTGCTGCGCTATTTATTCTGATTTACCGCGTATTAGTTACCTGATACAAGTGGATACGTACCTACGCCTTAGTACATACCTACTCGCAAAGTTAGATCGAGATTTTCGAGATAGACGTTATTAATCGTGTTACCATGTAAAATTTTTTGAATCAACTAGAAGCCAACAATCATTACATGACAACAGAATGATAATACCTAATCTTAGATAAAATTATTTAATGTATAGCTACCCCCCGTCAAGCATTTTTAGTTAAATATTATAAAATTTTGACACTATTGGAAATAAAAGAATTTATTTATTAAGATGGACTCTGCAGACCGGTTTAAGAGGCAATAGTTAGAAAAGAAGGACAATTTTATTACATTCTAGATTCATCTAATCATGAAGTTGTAATTACCTAAATGACTCACATGATTATAAAAACATGCATGAATGGCCAAGACTTGATAATTTTTATTTGCCCTTATCAGTAAAAAAAGTAGGTATGGTTTTGTATATTATTATTTAGGATTAATCACGAATCTTAATTCTAACAAAGCCCACAAATCGGTATAAAAAAATTTTACTTGTAGGGCCCAATTTTAATCTTTTAAACAATACGAAAATGTGGAAACGAAATTTAACACAATATTAATTTATCTTTATTTTTGTGGTAGTCTAATCAAAAATATTATTATCACCACAATCGATGATGACGTATCGTAAAATCGGCAAATGAGACACAACATTATTTCATTCAACTAAATCAAGCTAGCGGGTGTAATAAACAGTTTATGGTGAGATAATTCTTATCGTTAGTTAAATATAATCTTCTATCTGTAAACATTTCTCTAGTTTAAATACAAGTTTATTATTTGAGGATTATATTACAGTATTTACCTATTTCATATGAGCTGGCACTAAGAAAAATTACATGGAGTTGTGATTTTTTTCCCCAGATTAGGTCTTCCTCCGGGCACGGTGGTCCGTGCTTGGCAACAGGCTCGCCAACTGTTACGTGGCGGCTTAGAAAAAACTGGCGTGGGTATTTAGCACCACTTATTTATTTAACAGTTTATTGTACAATTATACGGAACACATAAATTAAATAGAAAGTACAAAGGGTTTGCCCTATTCCTAAAGAAATCTACCAGCCCACCTGCGATGGAAGATAATTTGTCATGAATTATAATTGGCGCGTGTACACTATAAATACTATATATACTTAACATATTATCTTAAATATATAATATATACATAAATATCCTCAGACATTCGCACCTATCAACTAGTCCCATTTTAAGCAACTAAATGCTGCTTGTGTTACGGATACTAGATGACGGACAAATATATTCAATAGATAAATATACATAATTATTCAGAATATATATAATATTATACATATATAATGAACATCCAAGACTGGAGAGCAAATGTCTGAAAATTCATCACCCAAACACTTGCCTCCACTGGGGATCGAACCCAGGACCTCTCGAGATGGCGGCGCCTTGAGACCGGCGTACAGACCACTCGACCACGGAGGTCGTATATACCTATATAACAAATACAGTACATAATCTACAAGTACATAAATTCAATATATGCATACGATAAATGTATGAACACAAAAGAATCATTGAAAGTTTAGTATTTAATACAGTAGCAGGATCAGGTAAAGGTTAAATAGAATTCTTTGACTTTTTCCCTAAACAAAGGAAGTGTAGGGATGTCCCTTTTCGCTGATGGTAAGGCGTTCCACCATTAGGTCTCTGCGCACTACATCGGCATCGGGAGCATGTTATATTATGATCCTGAATAGCCGTCTCGTGTTGATCCGGGACGCAAAAAGAATGTGCCAACTGCTTTTCTTGCCTAGCATGTCGTAAAAGGCGACTAAGGGCGTATTGGGTACTGGGTTGTGTAGGCGATGAGCTAGCCAGTTGTTACTACTTTTTCACGATTTTCCATTTGACCAAACCCAATTTTTATGTGGCTAAATGTGGTCCTAAGGAACACAGTGCTCCTTGGACTCTGCCGACCCCTTCGGGGACTACAGGCGTGATTGAATGTATCTATAACCGTTTCAGGAACACATAAATTGTACAAATGTATAGCTGGCTTCCCACGGTCTGTGATATTGCAAGCATGAGACCAAAATTCATGAATGGAATTCATTCATGAATCTGCATCGGGCATATTATCACAGACCGTGGAAGTCAGCTTATGAGATTCTCATGCATTTCTATACTTTACATGCCTGAAACGGTCCTAGCACGGTCATGGTATGCTCCTGTGGAGTGGCCAGACCCCTTGAGGCGCGCCAAGCGCATTCGCAATGTCATCGAAATTGAGAACACCCTCTGTTACGCATCATGAAACGAATTGTTGTTATATTTGTTGTGGATGCCATATTACATAATTTCAAATACATAAATCTAAATAAAAACCAGTCTATAAAAGAGTCAACTTAACATGAAGCCATGTTCATGGAGCCACAATTTTTTTAGTAGTTACCGCACATTTCGGAGGGTTCTAAGCCCGGAGTCAGCCGACCCTTTAGATACTTTTTACGCCTATCTTGAAAAATGCCGAAGGTAAGCGTACAATGAATGAATTGAATGTGGCCCTGAGCTATCAAAGAGTTGATTCGACCACACTCTATTATTTATGTAGTAGAACACACACACGAGGCAAACCGAAACGAGTCGGACTTCATCACGAAAGAAACTTAATCGACTAACTGAATATCGAGAATTTTCCTAAATGGAAAAACTGAACTTCGATGGGGATAAAAACAATTTCATAATATAAAAAAAGGTTTTTCTCTAAATAAAATTAAAATAAACTACATTTTGACTGTTGCGATTCAATTATTCGACTTAACTTAAATTTTTATTAGAAGTAAACATTTAGAATAATCGAAGTTCAGGAAAATTATATGTATATTGCCAAACGAAAGAAGTCAGCTTTTTTTTCCCTGTGTGTTAGAAGAATTATCATGGGTTGGTTGAGGCTGTAGTTTGCTCGCAACAAAAGTGCTCTAAAAAGCTTTTTTTAGACCAAACAGACGTGTAACAACTTCACGTTACGTCCAAATTTATTTGTGTTTTATTATTTTGGCACATGGAAACTTGTTTCTATGGAGGTATAGAAACGATCTAATGTTTATGCACTATAAACTACCAAAAAGAAAATGTAACGTAATGTGAAAGGTTAACCATATGTAAGTAAAAATTTGTAATAATGATTTGTTACTGTGTAGCTATATATTTTTTAGTATTGGATAGATGTTAATAATTAAAAAATTATCTATTATGTGGGTGCGTAAGATTTGTATTTGCGTGTAAGCTTTTAAAATCCTCCAGTTTTTATTAATTAGCTAATTCTGTGTTACTATATTGTATCTTTTGGCTTATTTAATATAGGTATCAAGCGAACCGCGAAACGAAAGGTTGTAGCGATAAAAGATATCATTTAAATGTAAAGACTATATCTAATATTATACACGTGTACACGTGGGACGCGCATTTATTTTCCACCGTCAGTTCAACAACATTCAGTCAACGGATAATTTTGGACGCAGACACACCTCTCGGGCTACAAATAAATGTACTAAGTACCTTCATCATAGAAACAAAAGTAAGAATTTTTTGTAACGATTTCGCTAACGCTCTCTCGTTTATCAATATTTTCATTAAACGACCTTTGATTATTACACAGCTGTGATTTATGAATGAAAGAACAAAATAATTTATATCACATTGACCTGACAATGTTTTGATACTTATTTATAAATAGCCAGTTTTTGCAAGCTTTTTAAACAATTAATTTATAACAACAATTACGTACGATAACATCAATCTTCTTGAAGAGAAATTTAATTGATTCTTTTTATTTTAAAGTGAATTCTAATTAACGATAATGTCAGTAATTTATGAGTTCACTGTCGGAATCGAAAATATTTCCATTCATAATAATCATAAGATTGTTATTCTTGTTCTGCATATAATCTCGTTGATGGTGACTTTTATATATGAAGTTATGAATTAAAATTGCATTTGTGATCGTGCAGTCAGGGTGGGTGGACATAGTGTTTATTTTTCTTCGACCATTTAAAAGGTGCGTTTTTCATTGTACTTACTTAAAATATTTAAATCCAAACATTTTTTTATATACGGTATTTATTAGTAATCTTTTTTTCTAATTAAATTGAAATCTTAGTGCGAAATTGAGAATTTTAAATATTTCCAAATTATAAATTGTACTTGCTCCCATTTATATTTCGAGTGTTAAAACAAAACGGCACTCAAAATTTTTATGAAAAATTTATACATGTTACATTTTTTCAATGTTGTTTTTACAATTAAGCGTTTATTACCTACGCACACGCATATTCCAACTTCGCGAGTATTGTTATTAATAGCGTCTATTTGTTAAAGAACTCTAGTTTATGAGCTATTGAGTAAATTGTTATTGTGTATTGATTCCTGCACTTGCTGAGATATAAATAGATATGTTTCTATTGAAGATGTAGGTATCTTGTACCTATTTAAATAAGAAAACGTACATTTTCTAGAAAAGGGAGATACTTATGACGTAAAAATAAGTATTTATTGAAGTAGAATATAAAAATATTCTTGAACATTTATATACTTGAAATATAAAAAAAAACTATTATTAATTAAACATTTCAATGTTTTATTTTTTATACGAGAATGATAATGTATTTTCCAGTAAAAATTTTCAACTAACAATTTAGTAGCTTTTTTTCACAAACGATGAAAATTTGTTCAGATTCTTGTTCCTACTTCTCAGGACTGGCTCTGGTAATGGATAGCGTAGCTGCGTAGCAACGCATATTTTTTAGTTCATACTCTAAGTGATTTAAAACAATTTTAACATACATATGTTTTTATTCCAGATATTTAAGTAAAAATGGCAGAGAACGGAATTTACTCGTCTAAGGAAATTTTTGGGTTGGAGGATAAGCACGGCTGCCGAAATTACGCTCCGATACCAGTGGCTCTGTCGCGAGGAGAGGGTGAGTTTAGTGGCCCGAAGGAGAGGGCAGAAGTAAATATACACATATTTTGCTTGATATGTTAAGTCCCCATGTATCAGGGGAGAGTATATTGCCATGCACCAGGCAATGTTGCAATAAAAATATTACAAAGAAAAAAATGAAATTTAAATAATGAAAACCTAGTTGTAAATGTTAGTCCACTCCACAATATTATGTAGAATAGTAGGTTTGTCAGTGTATTGGTTTTATTATAAAAGTTATATAAGATTTAAAACTTTAATTTTAAGAAAAAAAAATTAAAATAAACTTGTGGACTTTTTTCGGAACGGGCTATTACTCATAATTAAAACTCTTTTATGGTGTCCATTTAAAAAATGTATTTAAATAATAAAGCCACATTTCTTACATAGTAATAATAAAATACATTATTTAGAATTTTCTATGCATAAGTTTGGTTTTTATTATATCAGAAATTACGGAATTTTTAAAGATGTATTTATTTATTTAAATAAGGTAGTGCAAAAGTGGTCTTAGATTCTTAGGAAATTAAGTAAGACCCCTACTTTGTAAGGATTATCTGGGTCCAATGTTCCATTTCGTTTTGATCCACCTTTATATAGAAATTTATGTATCTCCTATTTTTTGATAATGCTGTATATTTTTACACTAGTAATTGATACAAAATAAGTATCCGAAATAAGAACGTTAATTCCAATCATCTGAATTATTAGGTATATTGTTAAAATTGAAACGATACATTTTTGCTACTAGGTTGGTTCTTAAAAGCTCAACGATAGATAAAACTTTTAACAAGACATTGTTAGCGTTCCTTGAGAAACCTGCAATAGAAATATTAAAAAGGGCTTGTTTCACTAGATGAAAAGTTTATTTCTTTTAATACCCACCTACTCGATATCGACCTACCGATACTTCAAAATCAAGAAAATTTACAATACTCGCGGGAATCAACGACGAAAATTATGCCAATAGTTTACAAGGTCGTATTCCGAAACTCTGGCAATCAACTCAATCTTTCCTTAGAAAAATAAATGTGCATAATTTTATATAAAACATGTCATGAGTATTAATCTACATTAGGTACCTAAAATACCTACAATAAACCAATAAAAAACATGTTTTTATTCGTCAATTGCTCATTGAGTTAATGCTCCAAAATATTTGGATAAATTGCATGTTTTTACCGTTATGGGTAATGAACAGATTTACGGCCTACAAATAGTTGAATGCAAGATGAATATTTTCTAAACATTTTTATAAAAAAAAATTAAACGCAGTCGTTTACGTACATTGAAGTTATTTTAAATAAGTATTGCACGGAGGAATACCCACGCATCTGTAATTTTGAGGAGGAGAGGATACATGGTGTATAGAAATGTTGTTGTGTATTAATTTAATTTTACACACAATTAACCATAGCAAAACATTAGACGGACTTAGGTATCAGCAGGTATCAGATAACACTACTTAAAAGTATAAGTAATGAATAAGTTGTGATTTCAGCCAATAATCAGTTGAAAAAAAAGACGAATAACAATCAACAACAGGCAAAAAAAAATTAACGATATATATAGGTTTATGTAATAAATAGCCAATGATAGATTTAAAAAAACTTTACATCTTTCAAAACTTTTCGAAATTAGTGCTTATCTTTGAGATTTTCTGAAAAGCAGAGCTTTCCTTATCCCTTTTTTTAAACAGAAACTCATGATAATTCTTTACCTAAGGTGTGAATGTTTGAAGATATTTATTTATTTCATCCTCAGATATTCACACCTATCAACTAGTCCCATTTTAAGCAACTAAATGCTGCTTGTGTTTTGGATACTAGATGACGGACAAATATATTTTAATAGATAAATACATATTAATATCCAAGACTGGAGAACAAATGTCTGAAAATTCATCACCCAAACACTTGCTGGGATCGGGGAACTGGGGATCGAACCCAGGACCTCTCGAGATGGCGACGCCTTGAGACCGGCGTACAGACCACTTGACTACGGAGGTCGTCAACATAACAATTATTTATTGTTACTCATTTGTATTCCCAATCATCTGTAAAACTTGATGTAACCTTTGCGATAGTTAGATGTTATGAAAACCAATTTTATTTAATATTACATCAGCCTACTGTAACAGACATTATTTTATACCTACAAAATGTTAATTAGCTCAATTTTAAAAGCAATAAAGTTTATCCGTCACTAGATTATTTTGTTTTACGCTTACGGTCGTAACTGAATTGAACTGAATCTAATAAACACTGAGAAATATTCAACTCCTTTATAGTATATACCTACATTATGTGGCAAGCCGTGATAACTATGTCGTACGCTAATCATGAGATTTTATAGCTGCTTTACAACTATTGTCGCCGAGGATTACTTATTTAGTGTATATTTACATTAAGCACTCTAGAGATGAGCTATATCGTGCCTTCAACTTATAGCTGTGACTTTTAGGCAAGAAGTACTTTTTATTGTATTTTAACAAAATATACGTTCATGTATGTTTCTTCATAACCTGTTATAGCGTAGTATTTCGGTGTTTGAATCTGGTTGATCCTAAACACTTGCTGTTAATTGCTCAAACTTGATGAAAACATTCAATATGATTGAACATTCATACATACAATCAAGTCTTTCTCCCACCTTCTCTTCACTTTGGTCCTTACATATTACTTATGCTTCATCTATTTTCATTGCAGTCTTCATACATGCTCGACGATTTCAAGTACTTTTGACATGACTTTTATTTAGAACGCTTTCGATGTGGTCGAAAATTGTCTAGCTAGGTTATATAAAGGTTCACATCACATTATCTTTTTTAAATTTGCCGTTCATGGTTGCAGGTGTCTACGTGTGGGACGTAGAAGGAAAAAGGTATTACGATTTCCTCAGCGCATACTCAGCTGTGAACCAAGGCCACTGTCATCCTCGGATCATTGAAGCACTGAAAAATCAAGCTGAGAAACTCACTTTGGTCTCCAGGTAAGAATAACAAAAAAATCACAGTCGAAAACCTTATGTCCCATCGACACTCCACGAGGCATTACGAGGGAACGCAAATATGGAGTGTGGATGGGCCACAAGGTTTTCGACTGTGTTTTGGTTGAAATTCGTTCTTGATTAGTACGATAGGGGCCAAGCTCTTTACTTGAGACTGCCGGCGACAAGCCTTTGTCTGGCTTATCCATAGCAAAACAAACATTACAAAAAATCCTGCCTGAAAAAATAACAAAAGTCCTGCCTGCCGCCCCTGTTAAAATACACCAACATAATATCAACTAGTCAAAATCAGGTATATTGTATCTACGCGACACTAGGTAGCATACATAGGTATTTGATGACGACAAAAAATACACCCATTTGTTTATAACGACGATACTTATTCCGGCTAATGATAATTAGCCGGAATACGTATCGGCGTTATCTTTGTTGTGATGATTACTTATCAGATTACCAATTAGGTGAAAGAAGTAGAATACCTCCTTAGAAGGAATTTTTAATAATCTTGACCGATAATTCAAAATAAACATTTATTTGAACTTTCCTTACCACTTTTTCTGTAATGTCACATTCACTGAAAAAAGATAATGTGACTAGTCTGAAGGGAATATCATGGGTAATATGTATGTCGCAGGCAAATGGTTAAAATAGCTGTTCAATCAAAAGCTAGCCATTTGAGTGAACAACGCCATTCAATCACACAACGTTGTTTAGCCGGCTTGTCGACTGCAAGGTTCAACACTACAGCTATGCAGATGTCGCTCAGCCAACTGGTTAAATGGAAAATTAACTAGGGTAACCAAGGGTGCGCACACTAAAATGGCAAAAAAAAACCGCCTATCACACCATTGGGATCTGGGGGGATAATCTAATGTCGCTTCTGGCACTAGGTTTAAGTACAATTAACCTGCTCGTCGCTACGCAAGTTGCACCTATATATTTTTTTTTGAAACAATAAAAAACACAAGCCAGTTGACGCCATATTAAAAAAAAACGCACCTAGAGCCGCGGTGGTGAGCGATGGAACTAATTAAATTAGACGGCGGGTTTTGAATCAGCTGAAGTGTTGAACGTTTTGAGCGACTCAAATATTTAATTAAAAAGCTAGTCGTGTGATTTAATGGCGTTGTTCAGTCTAATGGCTAGCTGTTTGATTGAATGGCTATTTTAACCATTTGGCCGCAACATGTACATAACAAAATAACATACACAAATAAATACCCTAGTAACAGGGCGAGCCTGTTGCCTATTGAGTATATCTGTATGGCGATTTCCAGGGCATTTTACTCAGATCAGCTGGGCAAGTATGAGAAGTTCATGACAGGCTTGCTCGGCTATGACCGCCTGCTGCCCATGAACACTGGCGTGGAGGGAGGTGAGAGCGCCTGCAAAATCGCCCGCAAGTGGGGCTACGCCGTTAAGAAGATACCAGATGGTCAGGCCAAGGTATGACCAGATTTTCTCACAGAATAATTAGTACAGTAGATTGCTAGATTGAGTCCATTTGCGAAGATAGGTTATGCAACAGAGCAACGGACACATCTTGTAAAACCATTTGTTAATGAATTTATCAACCCAATTGGGTACCTACTCCATTTAGTTGTGAAGAACTTCCTTGTGAAAATTGAAATCGTCATCATAAATTAAAATTCAAACTTTTATTTTGGGTCTGTACGTACAATCTGCTAGCACAGCATATTGACGAGTATTGATACGAAAACATTTTTAGATAGTTTGATATGGGTCAACAAATCATGATTGCCAAAAGCAATCTCTACCAAACTTGAACCTGAAGCGGGTCATACGGAGTACTTTCATGTATGGAGTACAACACCACAGTATCTGCCATCTATTGCTTGACGCCAAACTCTCCCAAGACGCATTGAATAACTTAGCAAAATGTTTTCTCGTGAGTTTTCCAATCTGGACATTTTTGAGCTACCATATCTGGTTACAAGATGGGACAAAAGGGATTTGTCACTGTCATCAATGACTGGGAAAAAGTTCGCGAAAGGTTATTACTTTAAAAAATCTTTTATTATAATTTTTACTTTTTTTTTAGATTATATTTGCAGACGGCAACTTTTGGGGACGCACGCTGTCGGCGGTGTCCTCTTCGACGGACCCCTCGTGTTACGAAGGGTTCGGACCTTACATGCCTGGCTTTAAGATCGTACCCTACAATGACATTCCTGCATTAGAGGTAAAAACACAAAACAAACGAACACGCAAAAAACATAGATAAAAATAAAAAAAAATCTCTTTACCTTTATTATTAATTGCCACAACAATATATTGTAAGTAAATAGGTACTATATCATTTTTGTTAACATTATTTATGATGAATTTTGAAGATATGGCGTATAAATATGGGAAGTAATTAATTGGGCAGCCATTTCATTATTTGGTCAGCAACAAAAAGGTCAGCCGAAAAATCCTTTGTCCCGCAAACATATATTTTGTCTGCAATATAATTATTTGTACTGCAGAATAATTAATTGGACAGCAAGATGATTATTTGGGTAGCAAAATAATCAATTGAGCTGTGAAATATTTATTTAGACAGCAATATATACTTATGTTATGAAATGTATAAAAACTAGGCAAAAGGATCAATTCCTAGGAAATGTATTCTGATAGATATTAGGATAAAGTTTTTTTATAACCCTTAAAAACAATATTTGTGTCATCGAAACACATATAAAACAATTTTCCAGCAGAGAAAACATTTGAGTTGGTGCCCAATTAGTTATTTATATTGACCAATTCAACAAACACATGCGGAGTATGGGCCGTAACGTATATGGGTTGGTGGGTAGAAACCATAGGTAGAAACGGTTATAGCGAACGGGACCACCAGCAACGGTTCAACGTGCCTTCCGAAGCAAAGAGGAGTTCAAGACCACAAAGCTTTGGTCATTTGGTCACCCATCCTTGGCCTGACCATGGCGAAGGTGGCTTTGTTTTGGATATCCAAAGTTAGAATACTTTATTTAATCTTTTTCTTTGTTTGCGCGCAGAAACATGCTATTTATAAATTTCTACGTAGTAAATCGTTATCAAGTAAGTAGCTGTATCAATGACTGCGAACAAAGATGCGAATGTGACGTAGATTGTATCGCACGATGTTATTTGTATTAGCTTTAAATAACTCTAATTGACATAAAAACAATGATGTCAATGATTTGTTAGTATAAATCTTATTTGTCGTAACTATTTATATTCCAATACTTACAATAATAACATAACATATCATCACGCCTCTTTCCCCGAAGGGGTAGGCAGAGGTGTTAAACACCCAGATTTCACCAGATATGTTAGGTCCCCGTGTAACTGGTGGCGAGCCTGTGCCAAGCACCGGGCACAATGTGAGGTAAGGATATTCAAAATGAACTGTACATAAGTTTTATTCAAACTAGTGGTACAGGCGGTGGGATCGAACCCGCGCTTTTCGTGGCCTCTCGAACGAGTAGTACCCCGTCCGTCCCAACTCGGCTACCGCTGCCGACAAAATAAATACCGATAACAATTTAATAGATATAACCTTTGATAACAATTTGTTATGACAATTGGCTTAGAATTTTTGTACTTTGACAAAACATTTTATTAAAAAGTTAGTATGGTGCTACGGGCTACATATTAGTGCTACGAAGGCTACGATTTTTTCAAATAAAAATACCCAGCGCAGAGAAATTGCATGTTCATTTCAAAACTGTGTTAATGTTGTGTTCTACGTTCTACCCATGGATTTAAAAAAGAAAAATGGAAGAGGAAATAATAGACACGTTCTGACAACCCCAAATGAAATTAGAGAAAGGGCAGGCAAATGATGACTACCTTCATGCTTCTAACGGCACCCAGAGAACCTAGTCAAATCAAACTCAAAGAACACACAAGCAAACTAGCGTTATTAATTAGATAGTAAAGTATAGGGGAAACAGGGGGAATGGCGATTACTTTTAAAATTATTTATTATAAATCAAAATAAAAAAAAACACACTTTCAATAAAGAGTACCTAATCAACATTTTAAGAACAAAAGCATATATTTTTGCCTAATATTTCATAGGAAAGCATTAAAAAAAACACGTTTGATCAGCATGGCACAGTCTGGGGTAAAGGTCATAAAAATGATAGTAGTCTTCGATGTCAAATCACCTTCAATTATTATAACATAATAATAATTATTAGCGGCAAGATAAATTATAAAAAGTCAAATTTCATTTGGGACACAAATCATAGATGTATCTATCTGGTGAGTGCAGCTGAGTGATGCAATGATTTTTGAGGTAAAAACCGGTTGAGCGGTGGTCTTTTGACAATTTCTTGGTATATCTAAAAAAAATTGTTATTCCTCATAGAAATAACAATACACCATTGTTAAAACTTTTTTGTATTATCACAAAAAGAATAGGTGTATTGTTAGAAAAGTAAAATTAATAATTAAATAAGCATTAGGGTTTTGGACATACCGACAAAAAGCACCGAAACAAAAATTAGATCTGCGCGGCCGAAAAATAAATAGTTTGTCGGTTACATGAGATGAACTGACTTGCCGCTTGCATGTCTGTCTGCTAGATGCCCTCTAACCGGGTACTTCACGGGACGTGTCGTGTTGATACGTTCTATTTTGACAGAGTTACAGTGGTGAGCGCCATTACCCAAGGAGCGCCATTCCCCCTGTTTCTTAAGTATATCAAAATAATCTAAAATAAACATAATTATTGTTTCCAGGAACAATTGAAAGACCCTACAGTAGCGGCTTTTATGGTGGAACCCATCCAAGGCGAGGCGGGCGTCGTGATCCCCGACGACGGGTACTTCAAGAAGGTTCGGGAGCTTTGCACCAAGTACAATGTACTCTGGATCGCGGACGAAGTGCAAACTGGCTTAGGTAAGCATTCATAAGCAGTTCTGACCAATAATTATGCAATTTTATTTTGAAAGATGTGAACAAAAAATGCTACCTACCTTTAGGAGTCTGTCGAAAGAACTGTTCCTCGTAGATCAAGATCCTTTCCGCATACCTGCCTGCCTATTTTGTCGCGCAGATTAAACGCGATTTATACATCAGTAGGTAGTTTTCTAGGAAGACGCGGGCCTGCAATGATGTTGTTATCGGCAGGGGAAAAAAAGTCCTGGTGTTGAATGCAATTATTTGTATTTACAAGTGTAAATAAAAGTGGACCCCGCGACGCAACGTGGCCCAACAGCATGGACTCACGAGCTTGGTACCGTGATACAAAAATTAGTACAGTGAACACCAGATGGTTACAAGTCCCCAACCAGGACTCATAAGGTTGAGAGCCTTTATGGAGCGAATTGTATGAAAATGTATGCCGAACCTATATACAATGCGGCGGGAGCTTACGTTACCGCGCTGTAGAATACTACCAGCGCCATCTCTTGACGGTCGTCTGAACTAATAATGTAATGTTTGTTACACATCTTATTTACCCATATTTCCTGTGGAATACTGGGACTGGCTAGTTTTCAGAGGGCACATCCTCCTCCTAAAATTGCGTGAGAAGCTCGGTGACGTAGTGACGTACGCTTTGGGTTTCGATATTGAAAACAAAGCTACTTTCGCTATCGACGACCTCCGTGGTCGAGTGGTCTGTACGCCGGTCTCAAGGCGCCGCCATCTTGTGAGGTCATAGGTTCGATCCCCAGTGGAGGCAAGTATTTGGGTGATGAATTGATCAGACATTTGTTCTCCAGTCTTGGATGTTCATTATATATGTATAATATTATATATTTTCTGAATAATTATGTGTATTTATGGGAAATTTATGGGAAATGGGACTAGTTGATAGGTGTGAATGTCTGAGGATATTTTTTTTTTCGCTATGGTCATGAGGCATGCAGTTTATTTATTTATTTATTTAAAACTTTAGTACATTTGGTGTACATGGCGGAGCCAGTATGCAGTTCTTAGATGAAGACCATAATTTTGTGATTCGTGTTCCGGAAAGCACGTTAAGCCGTTAGTTTCGGTCGTTATTGCAATTTTTCCATCCACCAATCCGTACTGGGTCAAAGTTATCGTGTTTATTATTGAAAGGCCTGTTTTTGGGGACATATAGGCTGCTGACGAAACATCTTTCTCAGCCATGACTCCACGGCGTTTGCGTCACAAAGTGTCCATTCCGGTCATACATATTTCGCCGGTTTTTTAGCAAACAAAATGTATTCTGGTACAGGTCGCACGGGCAAGATGCTGGCGGTGGAGCACGAGGGCGTGCGGCCCGACATCGTGATCTTGGGGAAGGCGCTCAGCGGCGGCGTGCTGCCCGTCTCGGCCGTGCTCGCCAACAACAGCGTCATGGATGTAAGTCAGAGATCTGGCACAGGCAGGAGGCTGGTGACGATAATTTAAAATTCAGTTTGAGCTAGTGCTCAACTTCTAGCTTTAACTTTTTTTTTCTTCCGTTCTGCGGTTGTTGTCATAAAGGTGCTAATTTTCCATGGATTTATTTATATAAAAATAGTCCCTTGGACGTTGCTAACTTCACGTGATATATTTTATACGCCTTTAGTTAGACAGATACTAAAACCTGCAACTTGCTACGACCCTAGTACACACTTAAAACTTTATGGTTCTTATAATGCCCTATTCTAAAAAAATAGCATTTGATCGTACACTGAGGTTGAAAGAAAAGAATGTTTTTTTTTCTACTTAGTACTTGTATGGTGTTTATTTTCAGGTTATCACACCAGGCACTCACGGCTCAACGTATGGTGGCAATCCTTTAGCATGTGCCGTAGCGACTGAGGCAATTAAGGTAAATTACATTAGATAAATGTAAGTGATATTCAAAATATGAACTGAACTTACTTTGAGACAATAATTCATATTTCAGCTTCATTGTTGAATCAACGTACCTACTTACACATTAATTAAATATGCTTGTAGGTCCTGGTAGAAGAGAAATTGCCAGAGCGATCTGCCAAACTAGGCGAAGTAATGCGACAGGAGTTGGAGAAGATCCCGAAGGACAAGGTGACCGAAATCAGAGGGAGAGGACTCATGTTCGCGATAGTCGTGCACGAAAGTACGTACTTTGTTACTTTTATTACCTATGACCAATGTAAGAGGAGCTCGGTGGCGTAGTACGCTTTGGCTTTCGATATCGTAAACAAAGATACCTTCGCCATGGTCAGGCCGTGCTTCGGAAGGCACGTTAGGCCGATGTCCCGGTTGCAATTGCAACCACCAATCCGCATTGGGCCCGTGGTGTTACGGCCCATGCTCCTCTGTGTTTGTTTCCATGAAGAAGCCTGTGCCTGCCAGTGGGACGTATACTTATAGGCTGAGCACAATCAATGTTTTATCCGTTTGCTAGACAGCATAACACAACCTTTACAGTGCTATTTTGGACTAAACTAATTAGCGTGAGAAATATTTTTTATTTGATTCATTTTTATTTTTAAAATATATGAAGTCATAGACATACCTGTGACAAGTTTTTTTTTAGAAAATATTAGTTTCAAGTTTCAAAAATATTCACATACCTAAACATCGTATTCTTATTTGCTTGTAAAAGAATTTTGGGATTTTTAGTTTTATAGCTAAAATACTAGATTTTAAATAATAAACATTAGGTAGGTATACAACATTCTGTAATACCTAAAAGAAATGAATTTTATTATTAACTGACGCAAATCTCAGATAGGTACACATCTAGTTACTATTCGAAGATAGGGACATAAGCTGACGAAGTTATCAAAAGGCCATTTAAAAATACTTAATCTTAGCTACCAAGTGTAGCATGTGGGGTCTCGATTATTTAATTAAATGTTTTAAATTAACGATCGATAATTGAATTTAAAGCTTTTACTGGAGATTAAAAATAAGCAATAAAAGTGTTATCGTGTGACCTTTATCCGACGCAAAATATACTACACTGCTAAATATACTACATAATAATCAATATTACCTACCTTCAATTATAAATCGAGAACCTACTTATGCTAGTTACTCGATCAGACCCTTTCTGGAGTGGTCGGCCGGACGCCATGAATCTGTGTCGGTCTGTCAATAGCACCGGCCGTGGGAAGCGAGCTAAGTGTCAAGCCAGAGCGAGCGGAGTAGGTACCATAATTATCGATTTAGGCCTCTTCCGGGCAGACACGGCCTAAGCTCGCGGCCACGGTTGGCGGCCTGTAGTCCAAGGCAAGCGCCGCGTACGACTCGAGCAGTCTTTTAGCCAGGTTCTTACCTCCTTCAATACCGTTCGGTCTTGGCTTGGTCTAGATTTTTTTCACAGGCCATTCTACACTTAGAAACACACGAGGAGTAGGTACTTACGGGCCGTAACACCATCACGCTGACCCAGTGTATTTATTAAATAACCCCTTATTAAATAAATAAATACCATACAATACAAACACTGATAAATACATGGTACTAATTAAAAAAAAGGAAATTGTTATTTATATTGCACAAACGTCTGTGAAATAAATGTTACTTTACGCAAATCGTCGGATTGTCTGAATTAAATCTGTAGGAGCTGCAGTTTTAAAATTTTATTTCAAAACTACTAAACCTTTCTTTACATCTGATTCTGCTGTTGGCTCGTTCACACCGCCGGAACATTAGTCCGGCGGTGTTTTCACCCTTTGATAGTAATTTATTCGAATTAACAATACACCCGTCATTCTGATATCAGGCTGGCGGTGAATTGTCTGCTTTCCACACTTCATTATCATAGTATCTTTGCGAATTTTTGTCTAACAAGAGATTAATTGTCCCTTCAGAGCTTATTAAAATTTATTTTTAACTTACCATTTACCATTATTGATACATAGAATTAACCATTATATTGATAATTTGTGAATTTGACGACAAGACAAAAGCAGATATTCAATTTGTGCGTGTAGTGGTAACGGACCACTCCGTAAACACGACCTCACTCGACGACAGCTCATCATAAACTGTTCTTAGACATTCCTAATCCGAAACACTACTTCCGGTTACGGTTATTGATGGCGCTACTATGTTCCGCTTTTGCGTCCGAACTCATGACCGGATACGACAATTGCAGCAATTTTACAAGATGGCGATACCCTGACGTATAAAATAAAATAAAATAAATTATTAAAGTCTTCTTGACCTAAAACAAACAGTGCTCGAAATAATATTTCTTAAATAAAGCAAAAATTTATAGCAATTTCATGACTTTTAAGGTGTTCCGGCATACGACGTGTGCCTACGGCTGCGTGATGCCGGTCTGCTGACGAAGACCACGCACGGGCAGATCATCCGCCTGGCGCCGCCGCTTGTCATCACCGAGGACCAGATCCGCGACGGCGTCAACATCATCAGACAAGTCTTCCAGAGCTTCGATAAATAAACCACTTTCTAACGCAGGGACATGTTCCAGGTGGAAAACTTATTTATATATAATTAAAAATGTTACTTAAATCTCCGGCGGCGTAGTTAGGGACCAATTATGTAGTAAGATTTACAATTTTAATTAGCATTTTTTTTTACATTTTTACTATTTAAGTACATTTATTTTTAAAGATACCTACTATTTTTAAATAGATCTTTGGGTAATCTTGAATAAAATTATTATTTCAGTACATGAAGTCTTTTATTTCAGAATAAAATTAATTTTAACAAGCATCTTTCACAACATATAATCACAGTTTGTTGAGGTAAATACTGCAATTTTAAGTAGAATATGCTAATACGTGTAAGGTACTAGAATTAAGGCATAATTTATATCACAAATGGTTTGTTCGATGTTCTCCTGGCACTTGTGCGCATTACACTAATGCGGTAAACTTAAGCATCTCAAGACGCTTCTGTGTGACACGCACTTTGAACATTAAATCCCCTTATTCATAAACGCTATTTATATTTTTAAGCAATAGTTTTACTATGGTTAAACAATTGCTTAAAATTTTAATAGGGTTTATGAATAAGGGTGTAAGTAAGTAGGTATATTAATATTAATCAATAATTAAAGCGATAAAATTTTAAATACGTTTTGTAAAATTTAAGTACTTAGGCTAAGAATGCACTGATGGTCTTAAAGCTAGGAAGATATATTAGTCTCTGACGCCCAGGTCCGCTCGCATATTGTCCGTCAGTTTCGTCATCAGGATAGATTCGTCTAAACTCATTTTGGGACTCTCCAACAAGCCTATGAAGAAAAAAATACATTATTTACAGCAAAATAACCTACATTATTTAAATTTAACATTACATTTAACTACATTATTCGTATTTAAACATTACATTTAACTACATTATTCATATTTAAAGCAACACAAAATATAACTTTTTAGAAACAGTTCAAGATTCTTTGAGATTTTTTTTTTCAATTTAAATACAATTCTTAATTAAGGCTGACGGACATTTTTTTTATGAAAATAAATGAAAGTTAAGATCAATGCCAGGATATATCATTATTATAACTTCGTTATCTCGAGATTTTCCTAATCGATTTTACTTAGGCCTACGTGGGAAAACAATTGCTCTATGCAGGTGAATTTCTCACTAGCTCGATTTTCATAAAAACAAAAACTGCATCATTACTACATTTTACGACGATTTATGTTTAGTAACTAGGTTAAATAATTTTTTTTTTAAATTCGCTCTTTCCCTAACTTTCGATAAATCGATCCTTATTAAAAACACTATCGAATGATGCAATAATACTGTGTGCTTTTATTTTCAAAATCATTGGGTTCGATTCCTGGCTAGGATAATTGATTTTTCAAAATACTAATGATGCAGTTTTTGTTTTCGGGCTAACGACTAATTTGAGCATTTTTCGATATTGCTAATAGTTTAGAATTTAGCCCTGAAGGTCCACTTAAACAGTATGTTAATTCAACACCGTCGGCAATAAGTGTGTGTCAAGATGGCGGGATCAAACGTTGAATCTTGAATTATTTCTCAGAAGGTAGCAAATAGTAGACCTTACGTAGTAGGGTAGTAGATATAAGAATCAAAATAATCCGGAGTTCTAGATTTGAACCTGCCATTTTGACGGACGCGGCAAACTTGCGGTCACAGTTCCCAGTAATTTCACTGTGTTTTATGACAACGCTGAGCCAGAAATAGGTAAAGTGCAATTGAAACGGCTCAGTACAGAGTCTACCAGTGTGCGCAGTGACTATTTTAACAACTAAAGTTCTGGAGACGTAACTATTTTTAGTCCAAGGTGTGGGGGAATATACCGTAGTTAAATTCGCGTCACGATTGATGCTAAACTATAGTTTTTAGCGGCTAGAGCCAAATAAGAAACCAGTGTAGAATGAAATAGTGTTCTAGCAATGTAAGTTATCTAAGTTTATATATGTATTCTCTTTATTGCATTCAAAATATACAAAACATGTAGTTAATAATATTGTTTGCAATGGCGGACTTATGAGAGAGAAGAGAGAAAACAAAAAAAAGAGGTCTTCCAGTCAGCCCATGAATGATCATTTTAGTCTTGTATTTGGTTGCAGATGCAAAAAAGATGATATTACAGATTCATACACATGAAATATATAAATAAAAAAATAAACTACATCATTATACCAATACTAAAATTAATACATATACACTTATTTTTCTTAAATACTATCCAAGACGTTATCAGCTTTCCTTACTGATTGTCCGATCATAAACAGGTCATAACTAGCTTCAATAGAAGAACAGTCTGTCAACAAATCAAGTACGACGCTATCTTGTTACTTGTAACAAGACTCTCATGAAACGATATGTGTTTTACATTGTTCGTAATTATTGGAATGATTCAGCATTTGATTTCTATCGACACGTGTGTATCGGCATAATTACAATTTTTACAAGCTCACTTTTATTTAAACGTGGTCTAATTTATATAAGACAATTTCGCAATACTTTAATTATGGAGGAGACAAAATAATATTGACTTATTTCAATTGATAATAAAAATTACCTGATGGCTTTTACATATTAGGTCGGGCAAAACTTTTTTCGTATTTTATAGATAAGTTGAAGACAATTTTTTAAAAGTTTATTTACATTGAACTTAAATATGTATGTGCCATTTTGTTACATAACTTGTTGCCTTCTTGTAGGTAGTGACATAGAGCTGGTGCTCTAGAAACTTTAGGATTTTTTATCAAAAAGGTGCGACAAGTAGTCCTTCATCTCTTGATATTAATCTTATACTACCTAAAGAATTCTGAAGACACCAAAATAGGTGGAAAACTGTGGGTGCAAATTCAGAGCTGTAGGATGGATGCCATACTACTTCCCATTTAAGTTGTCTTAGTTTTTGCTGACATTAGAGGAAATTTGAAAGTAGCGCCAGTGACAGAAAAGATTAGGAGCAATAGGTTAGCGTGGTATGGACATGTGATGAGGAGGGATGAATGTCACACTACAAGAAAAACTTAAGCATAGGCTGAGCATGGATGTGGACGAACCTAGACTTAGAGGAAGACCAAAGAAGCGATGGATTGAATGCGTGAAGAATGATATTATTATGAGGATAAAAGAAGTGGATGCTGAGCTGCCGAGTGACAGAGAAGAATGGAAGAAGAAGACATGTTGTGCCGACCCCACCTAGAGTGGGAAAATGGCAAGAAGAAGAAGAAGAGTTTTTGCTGACATTGAATACGTGTCTGGTCTGGCGTTATCGCGACGGAACACTACATCCTTTCTATAGATCAATTCCTGCCTCTTTTTCCCAATTTCTTGTTTCAATCTCATCAGTCGATAGTCGAGATCAGAATCGATGATTTTTCCCAGCGGTAAAAGCTCATAACGAACGATGCCCTTCCAGTCCCACCATAAACCCTACATATCCTTGTTACGTGTAAGTCTGGGTTTCGCTACAGCTTGTAGAGCCTAACCGACCTTAATTTGACCACGATTTTTCCGCGCGTTCTTATCACAGGTAATCCACTTTTCATCACGGGTGATTAATCTCTTCAGGAATGGCTTGGTTTCATTGCGTTTCAATAATGAATTGCAAATGAGTACACGGCCTCATGAGATTTCTCTTAGTAAGTTCGCGAGCCACCTAGATATCGAGCTTTTTGTGTACTCAGATTTTTTTTTCATGGGTCAAAACTGTTTTGTGGTCAATCTCCAGTTGTACAGCTAAGTCATAACTGCTAATATGCCGATCATGCCCCAATTTTTCAATAATTTCATCAACTTAATACGTAATAGGGCATACGAAAAGTCCTTTTCCCCAACCTATTATTATATTCTATTGTTAATATGCATATGCCATGTGGGTTTCGGTGAGAAAATGGCGTATTTATAAATTTCATAAACCTTCTCATAGTGGTGTATCGTACGTAACATTAGTTATTAAAAATTGGTGGAGATTTTAAAATAATTACACGTTTTTCAAGCTGACAGACCCCAGTAAATGTGTAAGGTTCCACGAAAGAAAAAAAGAAAGAATGCGTTTATTGGCTTACATATAAATACATATAATTAAAAAAAATAGGATAACAGGCCATCTAGGTCTGCCTTAGCATAATGCCACAGCGACCAACGTCACTGTGGCGCTGGTATTAAAAAAAAAATTTCTTGAAAGGAATTTACGATGCATTTATCATCACTATTCTGTACACTATATCTAATAAAGATAATGAAAATAAGGACTTTGTACGTGGGAGTTTGGATTAAGAGACAGAGCATTACCTTTACTAATGCAGTCCCAACACTCTTGAATTTGGTAGCTGAGCCCAGCGCTGTTGTGGAAGTGGAACTTGTATTTCCCTTTGGGCAGTGTCCACTCGGTGATGTTGGCGGCCGATATGTGCAGCACGGTAGGACACCAGAAGTAGTCCAACTGGAAATGTATATGAGTATACAGTTAATAAACATATTCCGAAAAGCGGGATATTTAGCGTCCCGCGCACACTATGAGCGGGACGCCTCATTAACGGTCCCAAAAGCGGGACGGTATGCAACTTTACTGTTAACACCTCTACCTACATTTTAGGGCAAAGAGGCGCGATGATATGTTGTATTGTATGTTATGTTGTGCATACCTATCACACGTATCAACTAGCTCGAATCAAGTTAAGGCGCTTGTGTTATAGAAGAGGACAGATACATATAACATAAATATATCGTCACGCTTCCATCAAAAGATATAACATAAATATTAGAGATGCGCCGAATAGTGGTTTTACCGAATATTTTTCGGTTTAACCTTTACCGAACCGGATATTCGGAATTATTCGGTTTACAATTACTTTCCTTAGCCACGGAAACAACTTAGACAACATGTACGTTTCGTGTCACTATCAGGCGATGTTAAAATAAAAATTGACTATAATGAGCTACCAATAGCCTATGAAAATATAATGTTGACATGAGCAACATAAATCTTACAGAAGTTATGTCTCTAGCCAAGAAAATACAACCGAATATATTCGGCACGAAAACCGAATAATTCGGCCGAATAAAAATAGTGGAAATGATGCTGAATACGCCGAATACCGAATACAAAACGAATATTCGGAGCATCTCTAATAAATATATCACGCCTTCATCAACAAGTAGGCAAAGGTCTACATGGCAGTCTTGACGAGAACTAGCATAATCGAAATTAAAAAATATTTAGGTACCTACTGCATTTTATTCTTGGTTGGTTTATTTAAAAATAAACTATACTAATAAGTTCTACAAACATGTTGTGTGTCTCCGTGTCAAGTACACCGCGCTCTTAGTACCTCCAATCATTAAAAACAAGTCATTTACAGCTATTCGCTAATTCAGTTTCAAATCGGAATTTTGTAAAAATTGTATAAATAAAAATGAAAATATTGATAAATTATATAACATGGGTTCCACGTTATATAATTTGTCTGCGTATTGCTCACAGTCACAGCGTATTGTATTATTCAGTATAATAACATCACGAGTTTTGCTGACGTAGTAAAGAAGACATTTATCTCGGCTATAATAGACTTGGTTTGCTCCTCAGCAAATTCTATTTGAGTATAAATTGCTGGTTATTAAGTTATGCTGTATTTTATTATAGGTAGGAACAATAGGTAATATTTCAGATGTTGAAAGATGGAATACAGATATTCTTTTATGAAATAAGATATGCGTTCTAATGTACTTTTAAAAGTAGTTGATTTCATAACATATCATTAAATGAAATGAAATGTAATTATTCTTTATTGTATACCATTAAATGTACATAGAGACATTGTACAATAATAGTACAATAGGCGGCCCTATCGCTGACAGCGATGTTTTCCTGACAACCTTTGGATGGATTTGGAAGTGCAAAATATTTAAGAGAAAGGGCAATTGAGGTGCACAGAAAAATAAATATAGACAGAAGACATTATTATGTACTTATTATAAATAATTTAATGTGCCAGTTACTCCGAATTTGCAAAAGTGCATAAAAGGTTAGTCTGGTTCTGGGTTCGACCCCTGGTAGGGATAGATGAATATGAATATTTGTACCCCGGTCATGGCTATAAATATACGTATATTTCTAATAGCCCCTTACACTCTAATAGACAAGCCTATAAGGTAGGCTCATTTTTAGGTTCAACAATCAAGAAAATATTTAAACCCACTTGAATAGTAAAATTAAAAGCGAAACTGCAATTGAGGAAACTGTTAGCATTTAAAAACTAAACTTAAGTAATCGTCTTTTTTGCCATTCATTCCGTCACAATACCGGAAACTAAAGCGTGTCGTCACACAAGAAAATAACAACGATTTACAAGATAATCGATAAAGCTTCGCAACAGAAATGATTGGCGACATGACACCTTTATTACAGGGTGACCTTGCAGAAGTCACGATAAGGCCAGTTTTACTTGATAAACTGTTACGAAAATTGTTCCTGAGTTTCTTCCAAGTCTCGGCGAAGGTTGTTGGTGTTTATTAAAAAAAAATACGTTCATTATTTTATTTAAAAATAGGTGTCGGAAGAGGTAGTGTTGATAGCCAATAGAGGATTATTATCTGAACGATGTTTGATTAAAATTATTATACTAATTATAATCTTGCGCTACGATAATGATCAAGTGGCACTCTCCTCACATTTCCCTATTTAAACTGGGAAAATTGAAGAAGTTAAATAATAAGAAGAGCTTACAACAATGATCCCTTTGGTCCCAATTATTTCAGCTTTATTTGACATGGTGGCTCTGGTGTGGGCCGAGAGCGTCGCCGTCCGCCCGCCGCTGTATGTAAGGGAACACGACATGGACTCGTCCATTCCCAATTTGCTCAGGTGCCCAGTGCACACAGTGTGCGTCGGTGGTTCCTTATACACGAACTGGGCGAGTTGCAACATGTATATGCCCAGGTCTAATACCGCACCACCTCCCAAGTCTTTCATCCTGAAATGCACATTCCTTCAGAACCCAAAACATTACGAATAAAATGAAATAGCAAGGGTTGATAATAATGAATTTCAATAATTGAGAGGATAACATGGATGATGGTATAAGCTTGAATGAAAAAAAATCTTACAAATTCCTTTCAATATCGTTAACTTCAACCCCGAATTGAATATTGATGTGATAGATGTCCCCAAGCCCGCCAGAAGATATGTGCTTATCCAAAGCGTCGTAAGCAGGAAAGAAGCGCGACCACATGCCCTCCAGGAGGAACCGCTTCCTCTCGCGAGCTAGATCCACCAAGGACTTAATTTGATTGAACGACATGCCCATAGGTTTTTCACATAGCACATGTTTGTCATTTTCTAACATAAGTTTAGTAACTTCGTAATGTTGCAAATTGTAAACACTGACGAAAACAATGTCTGGAAAGAAGAGATAGGTCGTATGAATCAGCAGAAAGTTTACAAAATGGTTCTCACAAAGTAATTTGTAGTGGTAAACGAATAAACTTATTAATTTTCCTATTTCCTGCCGATGCATATTATGAAAAAGAAATTATATTAAAGTCCCAAGGCAAAGAAACACACAGGAATCAGGATGCGCGCATACAGATCATTTGCTCTGTGTTAAGGAAACCATTTTAGTAGGCATATGTGATTCTTTAGATAGTTAATAATAATATAATGACAATGTATGTACAAACGGCCCTAGGTACCCGATAAAGATGATATTTTTATGAACATGATTGGGATTCAAGGTTTTAGCTTCGATAAGAGGTATGCATATTTGATAGAACTCAATTGAAATAATAAAAGTCTTTATTGAACATGCAAGTTTCTCAATACGTGTAACAACCGATTGTTCATCTTTATTAACAGTACCGCTGTAAATAGTATTAGATCTTATTAATTAACCAAAATAAGACACAAAATATAAAGAGAAGCTAGGTGGCGAAATGGCCTAACCGCTACGACTGTATCTCACGCTATTGCCTAATTTTGCATGGATGACTAAAACTTTGCCAGCCAGCTTTGCCAGTTTTGGAAGGCACGTTATGATTCTACTGACAGTTGCGTGGCAGTGTTGCAGGCCAAGTTTCTTATGTTTCTTCCACGTAGGTGGAGATAATAACAAAAATTATTCAAGAAAACCATAAGATCTAAATAGAAAAAAAAGTAGTTTCAAATAAGATGTGTGTAAAATGTATCGGAATGAAAGTTTTACGTACCGACAGAGTCATCACGCGCCAGAGATTCGTAGTCAGCGTACGCAGATTTGATCTTGTGAAGCGTGGCTAATCTGTGGGCACGTTCCATGTCTTTACCGGCTATGGCCACGGCCTTGTGCTGCTCAGGAGGCAGGGTCGCCATAGCGGTCAGGAAGTCATGGGCTATCATACCCACTCCAGCTATACCCCATTTTAGTTGAGCCCCCATCTGAAATTGGTCACTTAAAACAACCATTGCTTTCAATAGCAAGCCTCATTATAATTACAGGCAGGTACCTACATAATTATAATGAGCACGTACCTACACTCTATTTATTTTGTTAGTTACTATGTAAAATATATCATTAGCACTTGACAAAATGTTTATTTTGGACCCATGTAAACATTAAAATTAAATATAGCCTCTTATCTTGTCTCGCCTCATGACAATGGAGAAAATGGGTAAGCGTGATGAAATGAAGAATGGTTATATACCTACCTAGATGCAATAAGAAATATTTACTTTACGACACATAGACACAAGTAGTATACTGTTTTCTGATATATTATTCTCTAGATGTCACGAAATTAAAATTGGGGGTAATCATCACTATAATAAAATTGGCCGTAATTTTGTAATCGCCTTGACAGTTACTAACATTCACTTTATTGGTTAAAAACTAGGTATATCAATCCAATCAGTAAAGAAAATGTATATTTATATACCTACTTTTTAATTAAAATTTAAAACGTGTAAAGACTGACCTGAACGACGATGTTGAGTAATAGCGAACTTCGTCTGCAAAATCAGTTCAAAATACCTATGTATGTAATAGCACTGTGCTCTATTGTAATGAAATATGACGCTAAAAACTTCTGACACAATTAAAAATCAAGGTTTCTTAACACATGGATATCCAAATCAAAATGAGATAAAGGTAAGTACAGTGATATGACTTACTATCAAGATAAGTCACTTAAATGTTGAAATGTTTTAAGCAGGCATGTTTTTGTGTACTATGTCCATGTTCATCGCGCGAGAAATGCCTTCGAGATATAGCTATGTGCTAATTGGACTGAGCTCATGGCAGCCATGCTACTTGTATTTATAGGCCTTATGTACTCTTGGTACTTTTAAAGTAGGTTTGGTATGTTGCTATTAGTATGTCTTAGTGGCAGCGCTAGTTTTAATGGTGTTTTTATTAGAAGACTCATGATAGTAATGCAAATTGATGGACATATTCAATACACAAACAATGTTTGAAGTTAATAGTTCATTAAGAACAGCTTGTTGGGCCAAGGCTTTCTGTCATGGAAGTAGAAATAAAACAGTTAAATAGTTAGCTTGAAAAAATTTTGTGAAATAATTCCTAATGATTATTTTAACTTGTGTAAATGTTGCAAAAGAAAGAATAATTAATTCTATAAATATTTCTCAAATCAAATCAATTTATATTTATAAATAGCTACAAATAATTATAATTAGAGGAAGATTTAATATCTCTATAGTTTACTACTTATTTGATTTATAACAAATATAAAGACTTAATTAACATGTAATAAATACT
Source organism: Parapoynx stratiotata (assembly GCA_910589355.1). Lineage (NCBI taxonomy): Eukaryota > Metazoa > Arthropoda > Insecta > Lepidoptera > Crambidae > Parapoynx > Parapoynx stratiotata. Next base: position 14,212,451 of record OU342458.1, read on the forward strand.
ATTTGCTTTTATGAGTTGGGAAATGAGTGTTTTCCTTACTCAATTCTACTTGTTTTTTTTTATAAATATTGAATGTCACCATAAAGTTATGGTGTTGTTGTTGTTACAATGTTTTTTTTAAAATATTAAATGTAAATTACACTTGATATAGTGCAGCAAAAAAAATTACGAATAGGGATAATCAATTAAAAAACCTTTAGCAAAGAAATTTGCAGGAGGAAAATACTTTTATTGAATATCCTCATAAATTATTATAGTTAAATTGGGAATAGTTTATCAGCTATGTTGTTTAGTAGGTATATAGTTTTAAAATGATGACATTATATTGTAATAGTGGATTTAGCAGCCAGCGTAATGCATATTAATATTTTATGTAGGTAATTGATTGTGATGCACTACATTTAGATTAACTGCATAAAACAATGGATCAAATTAGAAAAAAAAGCAGATTTATTATAAATTTCATATAACTTTTACAGGCATGATTGTAAAAAACTGAAATAATTCAAATAACAATATATAATAAAACACTTATAGTTGTATAACAACACAAAACGCAATTATGTTATTAAATAATTTAAACTAATCTTATCGTAAATCTAAGATAACATATTACGTTTGCGAATTTTATGTTTATCTACATTTTTATGTGTTATATAATTTATACTGCAAAATGCGTCGTAAAATATACCAACACACAGATTAAACATGAAATAGATGAAAACTAAATAATTCTAGTATAAAAAATTCGAATTCATACAAACTAATTATAAGATTAGAATATTTTTTTGTAAAACAGGTGGATTATCATCATCATATCAAACTAGATAATAATCCTGTATATATTCCTTCCTTGACTGAGTTCAAAAAAATAAAATATAAATACATAATTTGTATTTACTTATATCACAAACATACAAGAAATGCAATGCAATAAGATAAATAGCAGCTACTTACTTGTTGACCTTCAGGCATATTAGGTACTTGATTTTTGTACAAATGATGGAACTTGAAGAATTAATTCATAATTGGCGGTTACTTCACTCAGAATTTATAATAAAAAAAAACCGGTGGATAAATATGTTTTAACAATATTTATGCACCGATAAAGTACATGCAATTTTTAATAATTGATTTTATGAATTTATGAAATCAGAAACAATTAAGAAATTTAAATCATTAACAAAATGCTAAACCTTACATGTGAGCTCGTGATACTAAATAAATATGACAGCTTTCTGTCATTGTCATGATGACAGTGACAATTGTAGTTATAAAAATATACAGGTAAAGCAAAGGGTTCATACAATCTTCCTAGTGCGTACCTATCCTTTTCTCGTCGACTCCACATTTTATAGGTGACTATTTAAACTCCACACGTGACTATTTAAAGCGTGTGTGTGCGTGAAATTTAAATTTGTGTGACGAATTATGCATGTGTGCATTTGTAAAAACTGCTGGCTTTGAGTGTAGTGGTAACCTCACCCCCCGCAAGAAATGTGTGCGTTGTCCCAGCGGAAAAAGTTAAAATATCTTATTTTGACTTATACAGATTTTCAGTGTATGACATCGTGAAAATGTGTATGATATGTAAAAATTTGTTTAAACAGCAAATGAGGAGTTATTATTCAAAAACTGATTCCGCTAGGACAACGTTGTCCCAGCGGAACTTTTTTTACATAATGGAAAAAAAAGAAAAAAAGGTTATTCAAAAATTTGTACATAACCTGGGGTAATTGTGTGTATATAAATAAAACTTGTGCGACATTAAACTGCGAAGATATTCAAGTTTCCGCTGTGACAACGTTTTGGCATGTGCTAGATTTCATAGAAATCACTTTTATGCAGAGCTGTCGATTTTTCTGAACATTGTTTTAAATTTGTTTATAATATCTGTCTAAACAGCTTTTCGAAAAAACACATCGTTCAGAAAATATAAATATATACGTAAAAGAAGGTTATTTGGACCTAGCACTTAAAGTATGCATTCTAGAGTATATTTTATAACGTTTATACATATCTTGGAAGAATCTCTAATTTCGTGCCAAGTACCATTGATGTACTCTTAGTAATTAATGAGCTATACCATAAATTTGACACGCTTGGCAACGGTTTTTTATGCAGTCTAATTGCATGGGATTTTTAAGCAAATGCATTATGAAACTAAATTCAATAATTTGTTTATACTTTCATCTATTCACGTGTAAAATTTCGTCTAATTAGACTCAATAATTTAGGAAATACAGTGAAATACCTAACAACCTCCAAGTCCGTACATAACCCAACCAAATTCAGGTGCCCATAAAAAAGCGACCTTGCGATATATTTGAGTGACATTCTAAAATTTACAGCATAATACCGAGATATGAATAGGTACAGGTGGTCACACAATTTTCTGATAAAGTTTAATATTTTTTTTCATCAACGCACAGCACTTAAAAAAATATTTAGATAATAATGATAGGTAAAAGCTTATGATTTATTACTCGAAAGGATAATGTAAATCATAATACGAAACAGAGAGGCCATCAGTTCTAGTTAATTAGATGAAAAGTTATATCGAATATATACTGGGGTATTTAACATCTGCATGATACTAATCGTTGTGGCATTTGGATTTTTTTAATAGTTTCGAGATCAAATTGTAGAGTACCTAATCTCAAGATTTTAGTTTATGTGTTGTTGGGCGAATCTATCCAAATAGGTTTTTACCTCCTTAGGGCTACTTGCAGAAAAGTTTAAACCTAGTTTAAATCTCGATTTTGTAAATATTTTACATTTCAGCAAAATGAGAATTTTACATTATGGCTTTAAACTTGAGCATGGCTTATACATTACATGATAGTGGGCTTAACTTTAAGTACCTACTTAAATTTTTATTCTGTATTCCATTCCATATCAATTATAACCACAGTCGCGTTTATTAACCATAATTTAGAAATATACTTTTTATTTAAATATATAATTTTATTCAATTTATAAACTGCAAAATATTGAAGTTTTTAAGTGCCAGGTTTGGCCTATGAAATAAAGTTATTTTTGTTTGTTTGTTTGCTTTTTATTCCTACTAAAACAGGCAAATATTTATTATACCTTATCAGGTAAATTTATATTATATGTATATGTAATCACCGGGACTGTCCACCGGAAGGGGGCTGAGTTGGGGTCGATGCCAGGAATATACCCAATTTTGGAGATTTTATCAACTAAAGTTCAAAATAAAGAAACTTCGAATTTGTTGTCAATTATCTATGTAATAATAATATTTTTATTATAATGTCTTTCCCAAGCTAATGATTTATTTATAAGTACCTACTTTATTATTAATAATTATTTTGACTCACATAAAAATTCAGTTGTTTTTTTAACACTCATGTACACAACTGTACAAATAACAAAAACATAATACGGTATATTTTAGAATGTTACCCAAATATATCGCAAGGTCGCTTTTTCGTAGGCATCTGAACTTGGTCGGGTTATGTACGGACTTGGAGGTTGTTAGGTATTTCACTGTATTTCCTAAATTATTGAGTCTAATTAGACGAAATTTTACACGTGAATAGATGAAAGTATAAACAAATTATTGAATTTAGTTTCATAATGCATTTGCTTAAAAATCCCATGCAATTAGACTGCATAAAAAACCGTTGCCAAGCGTGTCAAATTTATGGTATAGCTCATTAATTACTAAGAGTACATCAATGGTACTTGGCACGAAATTAGAGATTCTTCCAAGATATGTATAAACGTTATAAAATATATTCTAGAATGCATACTTTAAGTGCTAGGTCCAAATAACCTTCTTTTACGTATATATTTATATTTTCTGAACGATGTGTTTTTTCGAAAAGCTGTTTAGACAGATATTATAAACAAATTTAAAACAATGTTCAGAAAAATCGACAGCTCTGCATAAAAGTGATTTCTATGAAATCTAGCACATGGCAAAACGTTGTCACAGCGGAAACTTGAATATCTTCGCAGTTTAATGTCGCACAAGTTTTATTTATATACACACAATTACCCCAGGTTATGTACAAATTTTTGAATAACCTTTTTTTCTTTTTTTTCCATTATGTAAAAAAAGTTCCGCTGGGACAACGTTGTCCTAGCGGAATCAGTTTTTAAATAATAACTCCTCAATTGCTGTTTAAACAAATTTTTACATATCATACACATTTTCACGATGTCATACACTGAAAATCTGTACAAGTCAAAATAAGATATTTTAACTTTTTCCGCTGGGACAACGCACACGCAAGAAATGGCAGAAAAAAATGTTTGAGAAATTAACTAATGGCTACTCCAGTTCTGTTTACTCTGAGCACAGGAATGATCACTAAAATGCCTAAAACCAAAGCAAAACTATAAAATAGCATGGAAACTGCTACTTATTGTGCAGCGTTTCATACTGTCTTCAGCAAGCAGCGTTTTGCAGCAATAGTCAGTTTCCGATTACAATAAATCTTAGCCCCTTGGCGGGCACCGCGAGTACCGGTGTTCAAAAGCAACTGATGTTTCATTTGTGTCTCGTTAAACAATTCAAATATACTGAATAAATAAGATTGTAGGGTCTACGCCTTTGTCTTCTTTGTATTGGGTAAGAAATTGGGTGAGTTTTTGGCGGCATCCAACTATGGTGGACGTGATTTTTATTTCAGTGATTGTAATATTGTTTCCGAGTTGATCTTGTTACGTAAAATCAGTGTAGTTTTATGTAGTAATTGTGTGTGGTGTGAAAAACGATGAGATTTTTATCGTGGTAATCCACCTCATCGAAGTAGCACCACAGTGTCTACCATCAATCGTTTGACGTCAAACTCTCCCACGATGCATTGAAATGCATTACACTAGCATTTCAATGCAAACTACTGAAGAAATGAAATACTGAAGACATGGCTGTATGGGCTTCGTTCCCTTTGCCTTACCTACATGGGAGAATTTTACAACAACAACATAAAAATAAACAAGGAGTTTTTGGCGCCATTCAAAATAGCGGACGTGATTTTTATTTCTGTTATTGTAAAATTGTATTGGAGTGGATCTTGTTGCAGTAAAATCAGCCTTGTGTAATAAGGCCCGTATTACAGAACCAAACTCAAGCGTAGATCTCTGCTTGAGCACTGTTAGAGAGGGATGGCGCTATTGATCCCACACAGCGCCATCCCTTTTTAACTGCGCTCAAGCAGAGATCTACGCCTGAGTTTGGTTCTGTAATACGGGCCTAAGTGTCTGAGTTGACGAGCAATATGGAGGATTATTGAAATTATCGTCAAGTGGTGTGAAAAACGATGGGATTTTTGTCGTGGTAATCCACCTCATCCAAGTTATACTACAGTGTCTGCCATCGATCTTTTGACACCAAACTTTCCCAAGATGCATTGAAATGCATTAAAATAACGAAGTTTTGGGTGTCTGAGCTTAGTTCCCTTTACCTTCCCAATATGGGAGCTGTCAAATGTCTGACTGACTGACGGCTGTTTCAATTTTGTTGCAGAGACTTCAATCAAAACAATCTTTTATTTTCGTCTTAGATTTTCGTACATACAAAAATACAACAAATGATTGTATATTTTAGCAAATAAGTAAACATGGCTTTAGTTTTAAGAAGAAGATTATGGAGAGCTAAAGACTTTATCGTATGGCAGGCGTCAAAACCGCAAGAACATTATGCATTATTTCTTCGAACATTTAGCGACGAGAAAAGCATTCATCCTGATTTAGGAAATAATACCATTCTTGTTGAAAATGGATTTAATGTTCAAGAGCTTCCTGTTGTAATAAGAAAGTTGAAGGATATTACAAATGTGAAAGATGTGAACCCGACAGAGCCCGTTGTAACTGATTCCGTCAATTACAGTCTTATACACGCAGAATTCAAACAATGCATAGATTTACGAGATGTTTTCAGTTTGTTATCTAAATGTACGAAAATAACACCAAACATTGCATTGGGTGCTATGGAAAGGATTTATGATATAGAGAAGGAACCAAATGCATTGCTTGATGTAAAAAGTAATCATATCCATTTGGCCAAAGGCGCTATATTAGACAAGTTGTCGAAGGTCATAATGAAGACTGAGGATACCCAGACAATATTAAATATATTGAAATCAATATCCACTTTTATGGAGCCTTACAAACAAAAATTTTGTGATGAGTTATTATTTAGAACAATTGACAACAAACTAACTGTTGAGCAATTATGTGATTTTACACGTTTTCTTATTGACAATAGATCTAATGCCAAGTATTCAGAAACTATTGATAAACTCTGGGTTGGATTTGTAGAGAAGGAAGGTGATATAAATGAAACAAACATTGCAGCAGTGTTCAGCTTATTACCAGGCCTCAAAGTAAGTAAAAGAATAATTTTATCTTTGCTAGAACAAAAACTGACTGATCTATGGCCTAAAGTTGCAATACCTGTTATGCAAGATATACTTGCTACCTTTATTGAAGAAAAATATATGTTGTTGCAAGCATTTGCTACAGTTGGAAGGTGGGTGTTTACCAACATTCATGCCATGGATGAAGATTCTTTTCTGGATATTCTTTCAAAGATTACCAGACTTAAATATACCGATGATCAGATAGAAAAGGCTGTAGAAAAATATATGAAACTAAAAGGTAATAGAATACTGTCACATGTATTTGTTGTTGGTGTATTAAATTATTGTATGCAATTTCAGATCTGTAATCAGAATATAATGAAATCTTGTAGTGAATATTTTGTAAATAATGCTAGTAATATACCTCCTAGTTTTTTGAAGTCATACATATATCCATTTGGATACTTATATTTTCACCCTGATAATAGTTGTTTCTGGGAAACTACCAGAAATGTGCTTTTAAACAATTTGCCTAAAATAAATATAGATGATATTTCTTCTATAATACTATCTCATATTTATTTGGGGATATATCCTCTTGATCTAGTAAGTAATGTTTTTAGCTCAGGTTATTTGAATAAAACCAATAGTCCTGATGTGTGGAGAAAGTTACATTTGATAGATACAGCAATGTCACTGGAATGTCCAAATTACACTGGACCATTTATACCTAAGGATCAGTGGTCTCAGCCTGTGGCCCAAGACAAAAGAATAAAAAATATTGTAACTAAAATATATAAATTGTTTGAAGAAATAGCTGGAATGTCAGAAAAACTTTCAACAGAAGTAATGGTTCCCCATTTTTCAGATCAAATATATATGATAGATGTGATGTTACACCCTCCTGGACTTGGGGGATCTACATATAACTGGAAAGCTAAATCTTTAAAGAATGTAAATGTTGCTATCCTGATCCATTTGCCTGATCATTTTTGTTCTGATAATGAGCATCTGATTGGGCCACAGGTGATGAGAAAGAGACATTTAAGAATATTAGGGTTAAAAGTTGTTAGTGTCAAATATACTATTATAAGTCAATTTTATACTTCTTATAACACAAAAGATTTGAAGAAGTATCTTATTGATAGCATTGAAAATGCTGAAGAGTGCCTTTAGTATATTTATAAGTGACTACATTGATTTTTTTTTCATAAGTTTGTATGTGCAATGTTATAGTATAATTTTATAGATTGTGATATACATGTTCAATCATAACATTTAATGTATAATGTGACAAATATTTTTGTAAATAAAAGATATTTATTATTTTATCATTAATTTATTTCATTATACTCATAACATCTTTCTCTTAAATTTACTCACTGGCTAATTCACTAGATTTATTATTTGAATATTTTAATAATTTCTTAATCAACTTTTTATGTTTTGAAATATTTTTCTAATAAAACTCGTTCCAGATCAAAATGTTTATGAAATAGGTCACAACACAAGCAAACACAGCACCACATCCCAAAACATATCTATTTTGTGACCGCAGAGTTTCCGCCGTTAGCTTGAGATAGTTATAAAGTTTTAAGGTTTGATAGATAAAAAGTCCTTGTGACTATTAGAATTTGAAATTACATATAATTACTGCAAATATACAGAGATATAAATTACAATGACGCGAAAATGATGAACTTTATTACATAGTCCTGCTGACAAACAAGGTTTCCAAGTTTAACTCGCCAAGGGCATAGGTGCATCTAATTGTCAGTGAAATCACAGATAGAATATGGCGTTGAACGTTAATCGACGTTATCTTCATTGATTACACATAGCCAGACTCGACTACATAATAACTTTAGCCATAATGGTGTATCACAGCAACTCTAGCCTGAATATTATATCGTAAAGAATGTGTTATGCTGACTCACAGCCTAAAATCTAAATCGTAATTTAACATCAATAATCTTGACACTCGACAGAATACTTCGTACAGTCGCCAACAGAGTTATGAGTATTAAAATCTATTACTATATTATAATAAAGATTTATGATTGCTCTTTTAAAACTTTGTTGACGACTGTAATTATATACATAGCATTACAGATTTCGAATAAGGCTAAATGTACGATTGAATTTACGAACATGATATTAAATCTATTTGAAACAGGTAACTATGTATGTGCATTTGTTTGATTTACAACTATGTTAGTTATCGTGACTTCTAACACACAATGTAACTTCGAAAGCTAAAGATAATATACTAGTTACATACATCACCATTAGCTCATTGAAACATGAATTTGTTCATAATTAGTGTTATAATATCATAGTATTGCCACCGCGTTATTACATTATAAATGAAAACATTAGCTTTGGCACATTTTTCAAATGTAAGTTGAATAGCCCGTTTTACAATAACGTCGCACTTCAAAATGCAATTATTTTTTATTACAGAGTAACAAACTGTATTACATATTGTTATAGCTAACAATAGTATCGTACTCACTAAAGATAGTATAGGTAGGTAGATACCTAGCTACTGACGCGTTGTGCGCAAGACAAGCCTAGGCCATCCTAGCTGGTGATTACGATTTAATTAGCCGTTAGCCTGCCGGCTGTCAGGACATCTTATTGTATGGAAATAATGATGTTAAAAATTAATTTACAGTTGTATAGATTTTTCAGGAAGGGTCCAAACATGAAATATATCGTCAAAATTTAAGAATGTCAGACCTATATAGTCATAAATATTTAATTTTAATATATTCGATCTATACAGTTTAGAATATTTGTAAATATTATTTCATATATTTTGAATTAGGTATATAATTCAATAATTTATTTTAAATAAATATTATCGTCTATTACCTATTAATAGGCAAAAACAGTATGTAGATATATTTTCTATTTTGAAAGGAAGATATGTGTTCGCTATTTCAATAATTCCATGTATCACTAAGTGATCAGAACACACCCATAAACAGAAACAGCCATATGTTATCAATTAATATAATTTAGAATGATGATTTATACTTAATTTTATTAAGTGACTCTCCTTAATGTTAGATAATAAAATTTTCATTATTCTTTATCAACATAATATAGACTGTATAATTTAGACACCATTTGTTCTGACGATGAAGACTACATGGAAATGGGAATCTTAGAAAATATCTAATCACTAGTCACTTATCTATATTCCTCTTCCAACTAGGTAGTTTTCAACTGACCACGATAAGGTTTCGCAATAGCTAATCACGATAAAATTTACATTCGATCGTGTTTACACGCAATATGATTTATTTCAAGGTAGACCGACTTCGATAATAGCAAGTATTTACCTAAGGAAATACTAACACCAGCTAATATAGTCCGCCATGAATAATTTATTAATTAGCACAAAATGTGAGATCTTACGGAGTTAAAATGTTTATCTATGGTCTATGTTCTACCTAGTAATCGTAAAGTGATATCATGCACTAGACATCTCTTATAGCGACTTATTTTATGTTGACTTGGGATCTAATTAGAGATGAATTTCAAACCATGAAATTAGGTACTTGGCTTACAGACTAGGATAATTTACAACACAGATTTCTATTTGGCAGTTACCTAACACTCTTTAGACTTTACTTAAGACTTAAGCCCTGTAAAAGGAATGAAAAACAGCGTGGTCCTACGTGAACTGCTGCGCCGCGACCGCGTGAACCACAATTTAAAGTCGACCAGTCCTGAGTCTTTTTAGCAGGAGACCGATGTGGAAATGAAAATTGACAAGTTCACTTTATACTTGAGACATTCTACGATTTAAATATTACTCTATTATATTTTTATAGATTTTTGTATTGATACTTATAACTAACTACATCGCCTTTAGTGTCACCTATTACTCCAGTAACCCTTTTCCAGTCGCGATTTTTAATCATCACCAATACCTGACACTAGTCGTCGTGGGTCACCTACAATTAACTATGTGACCCAATTTAGTAATACTGATCAGAGTGCCTTGAGAGTTTGTAAAATAAAGCTATCTTAGGTGTATCAGCGGTCCATAGAGGTTCTGAAATAAACAATCGTTCGATCTTCTAAACTTCGCCGAATATGTCATACAAATGAACACAGTACGAAATAATCTACTTACGCGAGTGTGCGTGATAAATTACAAAGATAACAAGTCATAAAGTTATTGCGACAGGGAAATGATACCGTTAATGTACGCCTCTCATATTTAATATGAACTCCCTCAAAAACATTCAAATGATGTTTCTTGAGGCACAGGCGTTAAGGTCTTATATGAGATAATAAGTGTTAGGTGTTGTGATTTTGGTATTGCTTTATGAAAAGTATATTCTATTCGAAACACAGTTTAACATTTGAAAACCTTCAACATTTTCAAGAATAACTTGTTATATATATTATTATCTACTCACCATAAAACCTTGAGGATTATAATATGCAATAAACACGATGTGCAAGCAAACCTTATTTTTAAATGATTTTTTTTCAAAGGGGATATTATTGGTCCGGCGAACAGTGAATTTTTCATATAAACGTAATACCAAAATCATTTTCAATTTGAGAATATCTGGACAAATCATCGCTGTTATTCGGATTAAGAAAGTATTTTTCTATGTTTCTTTTAAAATTACATAATGATTAATTGCGTTTTTAATATGAAACAAATAAGCGGAAAATATGTCCGAAAACGTCGAAAAATTTACGAAATATAATCGCATATATTTGTGTTTATAAATATTTTGAACAAATTTTTTTTAACAGAAACAGAAAAATACTTTCTTAATCCGAATAACAGCGATGATATGTCCATATATTCTCAAATTAAAAATTATTTTGGTATTACGTTTGTATGAAAAATTCACTGTTCGCCGGACCCTTAAGGGAATTTCGTGTATACCTAACCATTGCAGTTTAAAGGCAACTAGACTCAAATATGACTAGATTTAAGATTGCTTTTACGTTTTATATCACTCGTATTCAAGTCGTTCAGAAATATGAATAGTCATATAGATAATTATATTCACTCTTCAGTCCCACAGCAAGTTTTAAGTTGAGCAGATGTAAAAATCTTAGAACAGAATAATATTTACAAAATACCTTTTATATAGTTAAAAATCTTCATGGTTTAATTTTTAGTAAATGTATATGCTTACAAAGTATCTAAGTTTCATTAAACATTGATAGAAAAAGAAATAATAAAAACAATATAAAAACCTCGTCATGAGGCGCTACATACAACCAAAAGAACCGATATGGCATCAACTAAAAGACCACTTAGGTACTAACCTAAAGTAATTATCTAGTCTAATATAAACAAAGAAACTTAGAACTAACGTCAGACAGTTAAGGCTCATCGTTAGATTCACACGTCCACTTCACTCATTTATACCTATACAACAGTGAATAAATTCCAAAACAACATCACTCTAAACAGAAAAGGTCATTGGGCGTTTCTTACCCGCTTTATGAAGAGTGGCAAACATGAACCAAAACAGTTTTAAACTAAGGGGAATAACATGACCTTTCATTGCACATACATATAATCACGACTATTATCCCCTAAGGGTAAGTCAGAGACTAGGCAAAAGCAATCCATTGCTATAGTCCACGCTTCACCAAGAAGTGATTGCACTCCGCGTGACAAGTACTATCAACCCATCTCTTCCCTTGGGTGTCGTAAAAGGCGAATAATGGATTTCATCTCATATAATTATTAATTTTTAAATCTATGGAAAAACGTGTACAGGACTGTTTCAAAAAATTTCGTCACACAATTTTAAGTTTAATAGTTTTAATTTGAATTAAATCAAATGAATTGGTGAATGCGCTGGTGACGTAGTGGTTTATCAGCTTTGACCTTACGATATTGAAAACCAAGCAACTCTTGCCATGGTCAATAAAGGGATGGGTGAACAAAACATTGCGATTTCGAACTCATTGGTGGATCGGAAGGCATGTAGAGATGTTGATTCTGGTTAGCTATTGAAAATTGCAACCGTTTCTACTCACAAATCTGCACTGGGTCAGCGTGGTGGTGTTAGGGCCCCAAGTTTTTCTTCAAGTAGGAAGGCCTGTGCCCAGCATTGGGACTTATATAGGTTTGTGACAATGACGACTAATAAAAATATTCTAACTAATTAGCATTTTATATCTTCCAGATATGGGCATATGGCACTTGAATTTCTCGAGATTCCCGTGGCTCACATTAATGCGACTAACGCCATGGTAAATCTGAGTCATATATCACTACATTACGCCATATTTCGTTTGTGTTCGCCGTGGGTATGGTGTTCATTCTAAAGTGCCCAATGACTTTTAACAAAATATTAGAACTAAGCTAACATGTCGCCCGATAGCCATATTCCACGAACAGTCGATAGTTAATAATAAACTAACAAAATAAATGTAACTCCTCAAAATAATTAGAAGTGTACACCAAACTACAACCCGTCTATCTGTGGATGGAATATGGAGGCCGGCCGTTAAACGAACGTCAATATAATGTAAGAAAATACGTACTTCATCTCATGAACGAATCGGAACGTAATATTCGTCTCGGCAGTCTTTCGAGAGCGATTATGCGATAAACATTAGAAAACGATTAACGAGACGCGAACTGTGTAGTTCGAAAGAGCACTAATAGTCAGTATTAGAATCACAAGAGGGTGGGCGCGGGCGGGGCGCGTTCACGAGTAGATGGTGATCACCTCGCGCCCGCCTCCGCGCACCATCAGCACCTTCTCCAGGCCCTCCGTCAGCACCTCCAGGAACTCCATATCTGTCGGGGAACAACTTTACACGTTACCATCATCATCAACAACCTATGCTCGTCCACTGCTGCACATCGTCTCGATCTCCCCTAATTCGCCATCGCTCTCGATTTTCGGCCGTTCTCTCCATCCCGCTCCAGCCAAAATGTAACATAATACCTTCTAATGCATACCTCTAGCCATACACGGGGCACAGTGCAAATCACCTACCTATACCTCATGGCTTCATGGCTTTACCTATACCTCATGCGTGGTTGAAGGCAGATCGCCGAGCTACTTAATTTCGTAGAGATACGCTTCGTAGCAATATAAATTTGCTACGTGTTCGTAGCATCGTAGTATCCAAATTAATATTTTGAACCAGTATACACTTACAATAATGATAAATAATTTATAGTTTCATTTTATCTTAAAGTACAAAATTAATTTATTCTCTTGTAAATAGGTAATTTGATTGATTTAAAACATGCAAATATTAATAGCTATGGCCGACTAAATACCAAGGTAGCTGTTAACAGTTAATTTCGTATTCTGTTCTGTACTATTTTAACTCACAAATAAATTGGTACAGATTTTGCTGTTTTATTAAATAAAAAAAAAAAATATCTTCAAACATTCACACCTATCAACTAGCCTCATTGTGAGCAACTAATGCTGCTTGTGTTACGGACGCTAGATGACGAATAAACTGTGGATAAATATATTTTATTGATGAATACATATAAATATCCTGAATATATATAAATATATACATATAAACATCCAAGACTGAAGAACAAATGCCTGAACCCAGAACCTCTCGAGATGGCGAGATGGCTTGAGACCGGTGTACAGACCACTCGACCACGGAGGTCGTTAACATCGGTGTGGCCCACGCTCGATCGAGTGGATCGAGTCACGATCACCTCGTTCACTCCGCGGAAGTGTACACCCTCTCCCCTTTTCCTGGTGTGGGGCGTGGACTTACAGTTGGACTCCCGCTCGAACTTGGTATCGCGCGGCGGGCCGGGCAGGTTCAGGATGACGAGCTGCGCGTCGTGCGACCGCGTCACGATCACCTCGTTCAGCTTTACCGCGGTGTGCATCCGCCGCACGGTGCCCTCATCACTGTATCAATAACAATAGCTATATTGTACATAAGGTTGCATTTAGCAAATTTTTTCATTATTGTACCGGTGCTAAGTAATTTCCAAATCTTCTAAATATATAAATGATTGATTACCTTAACAGCAAAAAGTAGGGATCAGAATTGTATGGTAAGATTTTTATTATTTTTAGATTATTTTAGTCTTTTTTATCATGGAACAGATCATGTAAAAATCTTTTTGGTCTGATTTAAATAAAGAAGTTATAATGTGCGTGACTTACGGTGTGATATCGGCCATGTTGGGCTTGTGTTTGAGCGCGTCTCCGTTGGGGTTGTTCTCCTTGTGCTTGTCGGCGTCGGGCGGCGGCGACGCTCCCTCGCACTGCGACGCATCGGGCGAGTCCCACATTGAATCGATAATGTGCAACAGGCTACTTCGGAAATCGTCCTACTTCACCCCAATTAGGTCCCGTTCAATTTCCAACACCGATCCGCGCACCATTAGTTGCACATGACGGATTCAAGGCGAATAAAACACGGGATGTCATATATTGTATTAATTGAACAAAAAACTCAACTACGGACATTCAAACATCCAATCTCTTAGCTAGTGGATAACGGAACGAACTAAAGTGAACAAACGAATGTGAATGAACTCCTCGCAAACATATGACCACCGTGTAGATTCGCTAGGACTCGTTGGCGTTACTTTAGAATAGCCATGTCAAATTAAAATAATTATAAAACTAACAGTGTAGCATGGATAGCAGGTGCATTTGTGAAACATTACCTACAATAAATCGTTCTTCTACATCAAAACATTTAGTTATTTTCATATTTTAGAAAAAAAAAAAATAGGTCTCAATAAAAATGAGTTCTCTAAATTATTTTTCACCTTCTGTATATTTTTTTTGTAAAGAACGATCTTATTTTAGGTTTAAAGATACAAGAAGCTTATGATAGTCTAATGATAACATTTCTACTTGAAACTGAAACTTGTATTTAATTTTTGAAAAGTAAGCGATATGATTATACGATTGCACGTTCAGTTTCCAGAGAAAGTATTCGAGCAGAGACATGGATGTTTTAATCTCGTAAATATTAAAAAGCATAGCTCCCATTGTATCTACATTCTTAAAGTTAGTGGCATTTAAAAAGTCGGTTAAAAACCAATGGCTTTTATATCTAAAAAACCATAAACGTTTTGTGTTTTCGGTGATAAATTGATGTTTCCTTTAATAATAAAAAAAATAAATAAAAAATAATTGTGTAATTATTTTATTATAACATCATTAACCAATGCTTCTTAACCGATAAAATATTTACACCTAAACATAGCAATACGAGTATATTTATTTTCTTACGATGCTAATAAAACAGTTAAAAAATCTGAGCTAATGGTTGTTTATAAGGCAAGCTGTTTTAATCCCTGCGCTCAAAATTGTTTTAACTATGTATTACTTCATTAACTTAATTAATAATAAAATAATCATCGTTTTGATATCTGAGCCGCGGGTAAAAATAATATAGTAAATAATATCTTGTCTAAAAATATTAAATGAATTTGTAATAATGATAACCTGGAATGAACTTTTTAATACTAGGTGCCTGAATGAACTATTATATTTTAAAAAACTATTATATCAAATAATAGTTTATCCTAATTCGATTCGAATTTCATAAGGTTTTCATTAATCGATGAAAATTATTTAAAGTAACAGAAACTTACATTTCTAGGTTCATCTATGGTTCAGATATGGTTTTTATTCAAATTAGTGTTCTGTGTAATATTATTATTATTTATTTTATTTAATAATTTATTGTACACAATAAAGAAAGAAATATACAATGAAGAAATAAAATTACAATAGGTATTACTTTCTTGTAGACGGTTATTGAAAGTTAAAATTCTTCAATAGTCGTTTATCGCTTTGTGAATTTATACTATACTTAATCCAAATCCGATGACGAATGTTTAATAACAAAGCGTTGCCTAGCAACCACTGACAGGCATATGTTAATAACCTTTTTCTATCATATATATATCATATATATTTTAGATATAGTGTTCAGATATGTTTTTTGTTCAAATTAGTGTTCTGCGTAATATTATTTTCTTGTAGACGGAAAGTTAAAATTCTTCATTAGTCGTTTATCACTTTGTGAATTTATACTAGGTATGTACTGTCTGTTTAGTCACAAAAAATGTTAAGTATTTTAGATAGACACATGATTTTATAATAGAAAATTTTATGTAATGTAACATTTTGAAAACTTTTCTATTTATAATTCTTTGTTTTTTGAAGCTGTAGCCCCAGAAAGCATCTAATTGAATATTTAAAAGGAGGATAAATTTAATTTAAATTTTAATGAGATTCTTTCCCGCTTTCAGAAAGAAATAAATGAACTCCTCTTGGCTAAACGAACGGTTGTTATAATTTGAAGTTCACAAGAGGAGGTTTATTTATTTAAGATATAGTTACAATTTCACACATAATCATTACAATGTACAGTACAGGAAACCTAAATAGATTTATTTAGTACACCGGAACGGTCATTACCGTTGCTGTTATTGCCATCTACAAGTATAAAACATTTCAATGTGTTAAAAACAATAACAGTTAAAAACTTCGCATAATGTTACTTTTGGGGGAGGGTAGAAGACATAAACTCAAGTTATTTGAGCGAAGCAAACTGTACGCCAGCGAATGAACAAAAAGGTGAGGAATATTTCCACTACAGTTACCTGCTATAACATATACATCATGTTATAATAATTTCGTTAAATATTTTAGTGTACATTAATCTATTGCTCAGAAATAATATTTATATAATAGTTTCTTAATTTAATTTTAGTATTTTTAATATTGATTTGGGTCTTAACATCGTTAGGAATTGTGTTTAATAAAAAGGGAACCATATAAGAAAGCTTTCTTTTACCATTAAAATTGGCGAAATTTGGAATCATTAATTTATTGGGATCAGTTACTCTTGTAATTCTACTTGGTGTGTATCTCCTTTGAAATTCCATATTATGAAAATTTTCCGTTAATATGGCATATTTAACTTTTTTATGTATATTTATTATTTTACAATAAATGAATTATTTGAATGTATATAGGACAGGTGACCCGGTTGTAGCCTTTGACCTTTTTGTGACCATTTGGAACTTCAAATAAAAGGCATTGACAAATATATTACCTACGATTACCATACCACACCATACCTATGATACAAGACTTAAGTCGCCAAAATTCTTACAATGGCCAAAACCGAGTCACCTGCTCTACCTTTTGTAAAATGCCCAGATTGAGTATATGAGTAAGTATTCAGTATATGTAGTAGGTAAAGTGTATAGTATATAGCGAGGTTCACCTTGTCGTCCTTATCTTTGTCCTCGTTGTCGGAGAGGGGTGGGGAGGGCGCGTCCTCCCCCTCCGCGCCGGGCTCCGCGAACCGCACCTTGCTCGCTGTCTTCACATCCGCGTGATGATGATCCACGATAGCTTGCACCTGCACGCCCAATAATACCTTTAGAACTCTATACATTGTGGGACGTCCTTGACTGACCCTGATTTTAAGATATGTAGAAAATGCTCTTGCGCATAATTGTTTCTTTTGAAAGCAAGAGTATCGAGTACGTGAGAATTTGTGCATTATTAAAGAAAAACGTTATACTATACATCTTATCGTTGCTAAGAAAAATGTTAAATATTTTAATAAAAAGTTCACGATATAGAAAAAGTTCAATCATTTAATGTAACTCTTGAAGCGTGATATAGTTCAAATTATATTTTTATGGAAGCTAAGAAGCATCAGGCTGTTTTAAATTGAAAAACAAGAGAAACGCTAAAAGTGCTCAAGATTTGATTAGGGTTGAGAGAATTTCATAACATTTTCCATACATGTATTAAATTGTTACAATAGCGATCGTGCAATCAGTAACTTTATTTTCTATGTCTTCATACGATACAGATATAGCTTATTGGGATCTAAAACGGTGCAGAATGAACATGAATTAGGTATATGAACAATTATTTCCGTAGGTTAGAATTAGAACATCCAATTTAATTTCAACACATTTAAATTTAGGACATCTAAAGCGAATGATAGAAAACATTCTAATTAATTTATTCCTTTTAATGTTTAAGATGAGCGATGATTAAATAATAGATGATCATGTCGTTGATTAATTAATACATTTAGACGACATCTAGCCAGGGCCGTACTAAGGAAAGTGATTTTACATATCAAAATTTTACTATTATGATGCGGTAACAGAAACATTCTAAATGACTTTCCTGTAATACAGCCCTGATTCTATCTACAAATTGAACTATTAATCAAGCTTTTAAGAAACAGTCATTCACACATTGATCTCGGTCCATCAATAAATCAATGATGCCAAATCAGGGAGAAAGAATAAAAATAGCTATATGTGGACTCGATTGAGGGTATAGTGACTAGTTTACCAGAGGCAACTTCTCCTCCGCGTTTTCACGATAGTCCACGAAATTTTGCATCTGTGGTCGCAGTGACAGACAAATAACAGTTAGTCTTAAGTTTAGAACATAAGCTATTTACAAACAGTTTGTAAAGTTTATCGACATTGTAAAGAGCGATGTTGTTATTGTTGTAATTATAATACCTACACCATGTTCCTGATGTTATATATGAACTTCGGATTCAGACAATAAAATTTATCATTTTTTACTATGGACACTTATGAATTACAACTTTTTTGAAATATTATTTTATTACTCAATAAACACTTTGATGAATTTTACATATAAAATCAAGGACCTCTCATTTTTAAACAGTAGCTACACTCAAGAATACTGTCGACAACAGTTTTGGTTGCTCTAACTGTCAACATATCGCAGATCTCACTGTACAACACTATGTAACTGGTTTAACTTCAATTACCAATAGCTTTAAAACTATGCTTTTTATTGTACTATTCCTTAAATTATGGTTACCAAGAGCTACTGAAGCATTATGTAAAGTTAATGTATAGCGTCAGGAACACGGTGTATACAAAATTATCATTGAATTCTAGAAAATGATCAACTCCGCTGTTTACATAATTTTTACACAATGCGTTGTGTAATAAAGAACATTTTAATACATAGATATTGTAAGATATTAGTGATAAGTGAGAGTTCCTCACCATGCCAAGCGTCTCCTTTTTGTTGAGCCGAAGTTCGCGCAGCATCTGGTTGCGCTGCTCCATCATCAGGGTGCGCTCGTATGTGTAGGCCGAGATATCGCTGTCAGTCTAGGGAAGTAATAAAATAGGTGTCAAAATTATTTTCACCATCTTCGGATAAGGTTGTGACAAATTAACGGGTATATAATTACACACGAATTAGCTTTTTGTATTTTTTTCTTGGATTGTGACTACCTATATGGAGGCAGTGAAATCGCACGTAGTGTTGTACCTACCTATCAAGTAGATCAAATAATGGATGCATTTAATATCGGAAACATTATTATCATCATCTCAGTCGAGGATGACTCACGAAGACACAGGCTTTACCAAAGACCAAGCAGTCCTTCGCTAAGGTCTTTCCGCTACCTCAGCTAGATTGTCAGTAAATTCATAATGTGTGCTGTTTCTACCAAGATAAATTTAAAAATGAGGCTAGTTAAAGCCGGTAAATTCAATTTATCAAATCATTTGACAGTATTTTAAAGAAGAAAACGCAGTTACCATTTCAACAACTTCCACTTCAGCTTCAAGTCGCAGTTGGTATAGGAACATCTTGAGGTCTTTCTTCATCTGTATGGAGTTGTCTTCCATCTGCGCGACAGTGAAGATGCGCATCTTGCAGTTCTTCCACGTGCGATGCTGCTTCAGCAGGAATGGCAGCAGCATCAGCATCCCGCCGTCGTGCACGATCCACCAGATGTCGATATTGCCTGATACCTGTGACATGATTTCCTTTGGTTAACTTTAGTTAAATTTGACATAATACGCGAAACAGGCAGACGAAATACGTCTTGTAACTTATCAGGTGAAATGTGGGTATTTACACCTATGTCTACCGCTTTTAGGATAGAGGCGTGATGATGTCCATGTTTGTAATGTATAATTTTCACATTTATATTAATGCTGCAGTAACGTACTATTTTACATACGTACATATCTATAATCACGACTATTATCCCCTATGGGTTAGTCGGAGACTAGGCAAAAGCACCGCAGAAGCAGTCCATTGCGATAGTCAGTGCTCAAGTTAAAAAAGTCAAGCACTATTTCAACTTGAGTAAAATTAACGTTACTATTACATTAAGTTGAATTACACAAAAATGACTTTACGATGTTTAATAGTGCTGATACCTTTTCAGTAGAGTCCGGGAAGAAGTTGATTCCCTTGGGCACGAGCATGGCCATGCGCGCGGCGGTGACGGCGCGCACGGTGTGCAGGAACGCGTGCCACTTGGGCGTGCCGTCCGACTCCAGCTCCTCGGAGCGCCGCCAGCCGTACGGCCAGCCCACAATCACCGTGTTCGGCTTCAGACCGCCCAGACCGCTCGTTTGGACGCTGGGAAGAAATAATTTAATGTAATAATTGTAATTTATCTAGAATTACGATTGAAGGCTGAACCACACCGGATCTGTTCACGCATGCGCACACTTATACTACATGTACTATGCTTGCGCATTTTATCTACGTGTACGCATATGTGTATGGATTTGGTGTAGCTCAGTCTTTAGACTCCCTTTCTAAGACTCAACCACGTCTGTAAGTAGGTAATTGTTAAATTTGATAATCTGGTATCTTACAAATGGCTAAGGCCGTCCGCGATGCTGGGGGAGACGAGCACGTCGACGAAGCCCTTGACCTTCTCGTCGTCCATGCAGCGGCGCAGGTTGGAGCGCGCCGTGCCTGCCTCGCCCGACCGCCGTGTGAAGTCGCCGCCCAGCACCGACACGCACACCGTTAGGCCTTTTCCTGTACGTAACAAAAGAAATCGGTCAACATACATAAAAAAGAAATACTGTGTAACATCTCTCTCTCTTCCTTTGAGCCAACAATAGTCCACTGTTGGACATAGGCCTCCCCCAATGTGCGCCATTTTACCCTATCCCCGGGCTGCCGCATCCAACATCTGCCTGCAGCGCTTCGCAGATAATTACTCCATCTCGCCGGAGGGCGTCCCACACTACGCTTGCCGAGTTTTTCGGTTCTCAGACAGATATGGCCAGCCCACTGCCACTTCAATTTTCTGATTCTTTTCATTCAGTTACCCTGCTTTTCTGTCGGATAAGATCGTTACGAATTTTATCCTTCAGAGATACTCCGAGCATTGCACGCTCCATAGCTCGCTTAGCGACATTAAATCGGTGGACTAGACGCACTGTCACGTTTCGGCACCGTAGGTCATTACGGCTAGGACACCCTGATTAAAAACTTTCGTTTTTAATATTCTGTAACATCGACCCTCCAATAGACGGTCCAATAAAGAGTAGTCGTGTCAGTATCATCAGTCAGTCAGAGAATTACAGAGCTACAGGAATATCTTGGCTTCACTTACAGTACAATTAGACTAAACGCCTCTAGGACAGCCAGAACTGAGTAAGTTTTAGGAGTGTGTTAAAAATTTGGTCCCTTTATTTTAGGACAGCCAGAACTGAGTTAGTTTTAGGAGTGTGTTAAAAATTTGGACCCCTTATACCACACACTACGGAACAGTTTAATGTGAGAAAATAACTATGTAGGTTTTATGTAATAATTAGGGATAAACTCAGGTCTTGGTGTGCGGCGGCTCTTCGTCCAGTCACATGTGTTTAAGAGGGCTAATGTGTGTTATGTGTTTAAGAGAGCACATACCAGCCTTCAGTTGGCTAGCGAAGGCGAGCATCTTCTTGTAGGTGGGCATGAGGTCGTCATTGAGCTTGGCCAGCACGAGCACCTGCGGGCGCCAGTTCTTGGTGTGCGGCGGCTCCTCGTCCAGCCTTAGCAGTGAGTAGCGCGCCGCTGACAGCCCGAGACCGCGGAGACCGTCTCCCCATTCCTTCTCGGCTCTAGACAACGAAACACACAAAAATTATGAGTAAAATTTATACACCTCTGTTGCCAATTGGACTTTATATAGACCTATTTTATAGTACCTACATTTAAAATATCTTTCTTTGTGTTACTTTCTTGAAATCAGCCATTGTTGTTGATGAATACAGGCATTTGTTTTCCAGTTATGGTTGTTTATAAATGTATTGAATATATTTAAGATTTATATATGTATTTCTCTATTAAAAATATTTATTCGTCATCCAGTATACGTAACACAAGCAGCATTAGTTATTTAAAATGGAGCAAGTTGATAGGTGTGAATGTCTGAAGATATTTAGCCTTCGTTCTATGTTCTGTCGAATTCCACTACTCTTTATTAGCTATCGCCAATAACCTCATTATGTCTCATTAAATTATTATTGGACCGATTTCTGCTTCTTCCTTCTGCACAGTTACAAATTCTGCAAGTTTTCTTTTACCATCCTATTCTGTCACACACACATAATAATAATCATTTACACTATCCCTTTTTGCATAGAACAGATAAAAAACTTACATAGATATTGTGAAAAAGTACAAAACATCTTAATAAAGGGCCCAAATTGTTTAGGAATAATAGTTGCCATAGGCTCGAAGAATAATTAAGAACCCAGTATGAAGTAATAACATCACATGTCATCACGCTTCTATCCCTGAAGGGGTAGGATTAAACACCCAGATTTCGCTTGATATGTTAAGTCCACATGTAACAGGTGGCGAGGTGTAACCATGCATCGGGCACAATGTGAGGCAAGCGATATTCACAATCAACTGTAGGGATCGAGCCCGCGACCACATGAACGAGTAGTGCGTCTATCCCAATTCGGTTACCGTTTCCAAAGTAATGGTTACACAATACTTTATTTAAAATAATGACACAACTCTATTATATGTAATGTTTTGCTGATACTCACCCACGATATTCAATGTACTTGTAGATAAGGCCAGCCATACCCATGGCGATTAGAGCGTAGAACCATGAAGTCATGAACATGATGGAGATGCATAGCGTAAGCCCAGCCAGCGACAAAGACCTGTCAAGACAATATAAATGTGAAAAAAAAAAACGCTTTAATACAACATAACAAGTTCGTTCTTGATTTTTTCATGTGAATTCTTTTTTCCTATGATTCATATAGTAATTGTTCCTAAATTCTTACTCACCAGTGGTAGTACTTGAACCTGGGGCGCCAGTTGGGTGTCTTAAGCAGGGTTTGCAGCGCGCAAGCCAAGTTCACGAACCCGTAGCACATGAGGAAGAACATGGACAGCAGAGGGGCCAAGATGTCGACGTTGCCGAGTAAGATGCCGCACTGGCAGATCGCCATCGTTAGAAGCAAAGCCCTGTTGAATATTTATATATTAAAATACTAGCTGCCCACACCGTACTTACCAAATTTAATCAAAATTCGACAAAATTTCATCAAATTTCATTCATACAGACAGAATGACAAAATCTTCAATATTGGTGATTTGGTATCTATATCGATTACTGCTACACCCTTTTATTAGTTTTAAAATACATTCAACTTACCGACATAGGTTATTTACATTTTTATTATATACGTAGATTTGACAGACGATCTATTAATAGATAAAATCTTCAAAAATATATATTTTTTTAATGATTACCTGGTAGGTTCGCCTCTGCTAGACGAAACAGCGAAAGGAGCCAAGAACGGTATGATCTCATCCTTCGCTATAGCTTGCAACAATCGCGGAGCTCCAGTAAGAGATTGCAGACCAGCGCCAAGGGTTGACAGGAAGGAACCAACCAAGATAACCCATTGATTTGGCCACGCCATGTTCGCCACTACCAGCTTACCGCCTATAGATTGTCCAAACCTGAAATTGGCATTTAGTATGTATCTTTATATGCTGAAAATATTATCATCAAATATCTAGCACTTGAAGCGCTACTCCGAAGAGCAAAATCTAATACAGGGTCCGTTCATGGTTTTGTTCGTTCCTTATTACAACGGAAGAAGGATTTTTTTTTTGTATATTGTCATTGATTGGGTGGTTTTCGGAACATACGTCAATTGCAGAAGATCTCATAGAGACTTTAAAATGTGATACATACATATAATCACAACTATTATCGCCCAAGGGCTAGTCAGAGACCAGGCAAAAGCACGGCAAAAGTAGTAGCCCGTCGCTGCTATAAGATTTGGATGGTTGAGCAGTTCTAAGTACATTGTCGCCTTTTATGGGTTGGTAGTATTCTTTTAATGAGACGCTATCACATGACTGTAAAATAAAATGTGATGCATCGATATAATAAGATTCTGTTAGCATATTATAGCAAAGGAGAAAAGTCCAATGAAATTTGAGCAAGCTGAAGGTGTAAATTTCAGCGGGATATTAACGCTCATTACTTTGTAAATAAATAACTTACTTGTCTCTAAGTAGCAGATTGTCGACAGTGCCAGCGAAGAGCAGCACGCATGATAAGTAAACAGTGGATGTCGTCAAAATTGCTCCGATGGTACCGATCGGGATACTCTTTTGAGCGTCCGCTAAGTCGCCAGAACGATTCGAGCCCGCCATGATACCTGTAGAGTTTGTTAATGTGTCATGAAGTATTCATTGGGGTACTTCTGTTAATGCATCTTTTTTTTAATAAAAAGTCTCAACGCTGTCGCATAAAATGTAAAAAACCCTTGTGTGCATATTTTAATAAATGAAAAAAATGTATATTTTTAGGCAAGCTATAGCTTTGATTTGGTCATGTTTTGTTGTATCCAGTAGATCTACTATAAACTTGACTCCCAATGTTTATTATTTACTATCGTCCTTTTCGCTGATCAACCATTTCTTGGTTATTTGATATTGTAGCGCTATGACGTGACGTAGCCGTAGCCGCTACAGTCAGTTTCATTACCTATTATAATGGGATTGAGACGGCTCAGAGCAATTAGAACCTTTGGAATCCTGAGTGCTTTCGTCAGTTTTGACTTAACGAAAAAAAAAAGTTTTTTTGTCAAAAAACTCAAATGCAAATGTCTAAGCCTAAAAATGTGTAACATAATCATTACTTTATAAAGTATCTAAAATAAAAGTGACCTGTGACTGACGGGAAGAAGATGCCAATGAGTATGGTGAAGGTTGTTGAGAGGTCGGCGTACACTTGGTTGTAGGTGGGGCGCTCCATCTGCTCGATGTCCTCGGGCTCCTTGCCGTACGCGATATACTGGCCCTCTTGCAGGAACGAGTCTTGAAGGTTGTCGAAGAAAACTCCGCTGGACAAACCCTGCGGAACGGCGGACGTTAGAATTTCTTGAGTTTAATTTACTGATATGTACATTTCACAATGAACATCTCATCACATAGTCAATTAAAGTTATTTTCATGTTTTTTTTATATAATTTTGTTTCTATGATCCCAGCAGTTAATTCCCATTTAAATATCTGACACTTAATCAATGTTTAGAAAAAATCATGTTCATGTATGCTATTTATTTATTCAAAGTGTTTTACATTTTACATTCCTATTGAAAAAAAAAATTTATAAAGAACTTCTAATTTATTTGTTGAAAATAAATTTCTAACGCATACGCTAATAGGTACCTACACGGTATCGCATAAACCTTTTAATGGATATAGTTAAACCCATAGAGGTAATATTTGAAATAACGATTCACGATGAAAGTTGTTATGGTGTGGTTACCTTGATACCCTGTACGATAGAGATGTTATGCGCGAGGTAGTACGGGTCGCAGGTGTTGTTGGCGCAGAACAGCTTGTGCAGCTCCCCATTAACCGTCTTACTGCAGTTGCTTATGTGGATGTCTTTCATGAGCCGCTTCCCGAGCACGCACATTCTGAAACATTATATCAGGCAAGTTAGAAAGGTAAGATATAAAACTGGGGAACAGGTACGGTCATGTAGGAAAGCCAGCAGCAGATGTGTAGGGTAAGGACGACAAAACCCAAAAAAGAAATCATAAGTAATGACAGTATTAAAATAAAACCATACTAGACTATAACTTACTGCAGGTTGCTATTTCCATAGAAATTGACGAATATTCCAACGTAGACAGCGGTGATGGACAAGATGACGCAAGCGAGGGCGACCGTGGCGAACTTGTTGACGAACTTGACGCCCACGAACACCACCATGCCCATGACGAGAAGCAGACCGGTACCGTACACGCGGAAATTGTTATACATCGCCTCGGGGTCCTTGGTGAAATCGCCGAAGATTGATATCCACGGAGCCATGTACGTCTGGAAGAATAAATGATAAAACATTACCTATATAGGCTATTGAATTATTTTGAATACTAAAAAAGTGAAGAATAAACTATATATTTGGTTAATATGAACTACAGTTAACAATTATCGATATCGATAAAATATGACCGTTATCGATAAAATATGACCGTGGAAAACAGCAAACAGGATTTGGCAATATACAGAAACATAATATAAGACTGAGACTAAGCATGTTTTCTCTTGATCATCACAACAACAAAATGTCACATGCTAGAGTGCTACCTCGAAATTTTTCTTCTGCATTTGCGTATGAATCGGAAACGGTCAGACCATCAGTCGAATTTTTTCCACTGACTAAAAAAAATCAGTCAACTTTTTTTCATTGCTTATTTTGTATGTTATGTAAAATGTTGACGATTTTAAGTGTCAAACTTGGCCTATGAAATAAAATTATTATTGATTTTTTTAATTTGATCCCTCACTTTCGCAGGCCTACGTTCAGATCCATCCATAAGTTGTAGACATGAAAGTTAGAGTGAAGAAACTAACAGTATATGAAACTGTTCTATCGAAACCAGCCTAAACACTTCCCACTGCTGGGCAGGCTTCTTAAATCGAGTGACTCGTGAGAAGTATGGACCGTTACAGAAGCGACCGAAATGGACTGCTCAAAGTGTCACGGAGGAACAGAGATCACAAAGTTTTGGTCACGAACATAGATATACATTTTTTTTGTTTACATAGATGACAAAACCACGGGTTCTGCTCGCGTCCGAATGGCTAAAAAAATGTCTGTTTGCGTGGTAATTGGCGGGGGGCGTCGGCAACATCGGTATTTTTCAATGAGTTCGTTCCGTCTTAAAATTATTACTGTGACGTCACAGTAAACGTTAAAAAGTTGAAACGCTTGGTGTCAATACAAATCGTTATACTTGCGTTATATATGTAAATGTAGATTTGATTTGATCAGACAAAAAGGGACCCAGCTGCGTGTGTAGGATTTTACTTTTCGGAATAGCTCTTTTGATGTAGAAATATAATGATCATAGTTAGGGTTATCAGAATACAAACCAGAACAATCTCAACAGCTCCCACGATGTACATAGCGGCTGCGAGAGTAGTGCCGGTGTAGAACAGCATGCCCACCGCGCCGCCGCACTCGGGTCCGAGCGCGCGCCCGATCATGAAGTACGACCCGCCGGCTGGCACCACGCCGTTCGTTGCTATCGCCGACATCGATATAGCCGTGAGCATAGTCTGAAACGAGTAGTAGTTTCTATTAGAAAGGAGTATGAAACATTAGGTTTTGGAAACTGTATTTCAGAAGGTCCTTGTCTACACAAATAAGTTTCATAAAAACAAAATATGTCAGACCATCACGTGTTATGTGAATTGAAATAGCAACTAGGACAATTTCACGGACCTTCCAACGTAGGTATATAGTAAAATAACGTTGATGTGGTGTGCCATACAATAAATCATTAATTGCGTTTGTAGCTTGTTTTATAATATCATATCTTTCATAACGTCAACCATAGTCGTTTAAAACCTCTGCCTTGAAATAGTTAACCCTCTGATTTGAATAAAAGTTGTTGTTGAATGAACAATATATTTATGACCTAAATATTTTTATACCAGTGGAGATAGTTAGTAGGAATATAATATGATGATATGATATAATAAGATGTGTTCGAATGGCCAAGACCATTTCACTCCTAGTCGATTTTGCGCTGATGAGGCGCACGAAGATGGTTTATGTAACGCTCACGTCAGTCTTTTTAGTAAATGCACGTGGGTTTAACGGGGGATTTATTAAAATGGTACAGGTTATATGTTAAGTTCCATGGAAATCAATACTTACAGTACAACAACAAGTAAGCACGATCAGGAACCCTTGTATCGCGCCAGCAGTGCCGACGACCCAGGTGAGACGGATAAAGAGGATGACGCCGAAGATGTTCTGGATGCAGGGCAGGTAGACGCCGATGAGCGTGCCCATGCGGGCCGGAGGTGCGGGCTTGGCGGCGTCGGGGTCGCAGCTCGACGCCGTCGGGATGGTGTTGGAGTAGTCCGCCAGGGAGCTGAGGAACGTCGCCGCTCTCGGTCGGTCTTCGATTTCTTCCTGTGAATTGAAGATTAAAGGAAAAACTATATCAGCATTGTCACATTTGTATAATCACACACATCTTCAACAATCACACCACACATCTTAAATCTAAACAAGATCGGGAAAAACCAAAAGATCTAATAATAATATTTATTTTTATCATTTCCCAATATTTTTTTCAGTTATACACGCGTCACGCGCCAAACTGCAAAGACCCTACACATTCATTTCCATTAAAATATTTTTTTACATTAAATTCGTAATCGTGTGACAATTACTTTTTTGTATAATTGTGACTGTTTATGATATTTTGTTAAATTGTAACTTCATTTTGCATCTACCTACCAAGTGTTTATAATATTTGCTAAAAGCATAGTTTGTTTCTTTAATTGGCTTATGTTTTAGTAATATTTTGTATTCGTTTATTATGTACAAGAATAATGCTGTAGAAACATTGTTTACTAAATAAAATAAAATAAAATAAATACATAAATAA
The DNA here is from genome assembly GCA_910589355.1 of Parapoynx stratiotata. Taxonomy (NCBI): domain Eukaryota; kingdom Metazoa; phylum Arthropoda; class Insecta; order Lepidoptera; family Crambidae; genus Parapoynx; species Parapoynx stratiotata. The sequence continues at coordinate 14,241,547 of OU342458.1, forward strand.
ATATTAACATGCTACAGAATTTAAAGTGTATTGAAAATTAATTAATTAAATTAAGTCTAAGTAAATAATCATGATAATTCATCAAGAGTAAACTAATTGATTTGTTATTTTTTTTTCTATTAAAAGTAAAGCCATATGAAACTATATGAATCTCTCTAATGTACTCATTAATTCACTGGTATCTATGTACCTTGTATGTGCAAGTCTCCTCGGACCAACTAATGAGTCTAAAAAAAGTCCCAGACTTCTCAGCGATAAATAAGTTGTCGAAACCAAAAGTCTGTAAGTAGGCATGTATCGTTAATTGTTCCCAAATTAGTCTATCCCTAATTTTTGATACTGAAACGTCCTAACACTCACATGTAATATTTCACGAGTGTAATATGATTCAAATTGATATATAGCCGTTGTGGAAGGTTTTTAATTTCGCACACGTAACACGATATACGGGCCCGGGATGATGTGCCCGGAGCGCTCGTATTTTATTTACGCGCCATTGCCTCACCGAGTGCCTAACGTCGTTTCGGTGGCGTGGCGGGCATGCACGACGAAGCTAAAATAATCTGTGGCTGTTAGTTTCTGCTTTACTTAAGATTATTTGTTTTTGGGTAGCTTTCGCTTGTGAGAGATTGTGTTAAATTAATTCATGTTGATGTAAATATATTATATTTGTTACAAAAATTTCTTTAGTAAGATAATTACTTCTGAAATTTGCTTTAGAAAAGCTTAGTCTAGAATAAAAATTGTCAGTGTCATTTGTCAATCAATCACACACAAAATAAAAATGTGAAATAAAATTCTTACGTGCATAATGTTCACCTTTTTCATTATGAAAATATTTATATTCCTCCTATATATTACTCCGTAATAATCCTCGGTACACTTACGTTTTCTCAATGTTAAAAGCTTTTATTTTAAAATGCAGCCGTGGAGAGAGGTATGTTGTGTACTTGCTCTTTTAGGACGAAATGGATTTTCGCAGATCCAATTTCAAACAACGTTAAAAAAGAATTGCTCTCCGAACAATTCAAAGCAATGAAATATTGTTTTACATTAGAGAAAGCTAGAAAACCTGACAGTTCATTGTATATGCCATGGGACGAGTCGGTATAACACATGCAAAATAAATAATAAACGATAATAAAACCAACTTACTGCTGGTAATGGTCTAATGAACTAATAACTGCACAATCGGCCATTAGATTATAGCGGCGACGGGCTCACCACCTGTCACGCTGAGCACATGTGCATTCACTGCTTGGTGAAGCGCGGACTATGGCAGTGGACTGCTTTTGCAGGTCTTTTGCCTAGTCTCTGACAAACCCTTAGGGGATAATAGTCGTGATTATATGTATGTATGTACTGTTAATGTGAAAAGGTAAAACATGTACTAAGTAGGATATTGTATTTATTTTGAAGTGAAAAGTACCGAAATCAATTCTATAGAATGTATCTAATATTTACTTAGTTTCTATAGAAAGTCCTCAACATTTTTAGCATAGCGATGTAAATTTTCTTCGAGTCTCGCAAGTCGATTGTTGTTCGCGAATAAATTGGCATGATTAGTTTCAAGTTGACAGATCATTAGCGAGGCCGCCAGTTTGGTGAGAAGCCAGAGTGGTGTCACTCGAAACATGCTCCGTAATCAAGTCATTCATCACGGAACGCTCCGTAGCTTTTGAAGAGCTCAGAATTAGGTTTCGACACCAGAACACTACTATCAACGTCTAATGTATTCACGTATTTGTGTCACACAACCAATTCGGAGATTCAAAGGAAGTGAACGCCCAATTTATTTGCCATGTCATGGGAAATATCAATGCTTGTGGAATGCCATAAAAAGAAGGAAAACCACGGATATGGTTGGTTTTATTAGATAGCAAATCAAAAAGTGTTTGTTTACCAATGAATAGATAGATAGATATTGTTAGAACTTCCCACTGAATTATATTCTGTCTTTTATACGATAATATTTTCTCTACAATTAGTTATCTCTTAATTTTTTTTAATATCAAGAGGTTGTCAAACTTTATCATCTTCCATCTCCTACTTCTACATCCACATAATACTTTAAAATTTCTTGCTTACTTTATTTATCGCAAAAATATAATACTAAAATTAACTGTATTCTGTGGCTATGTTTGGCTTCTATGTTTTAGTTTGGTGGTTCAATAATGAAACCTGATATCTAGTTTTTGTGAATCTCCATATTTGTAACAATTACAAGACGGCATCAGTTTTTAATTTGAAGAGCCATATTATATCGATTGTAGTTCAACTGGAGCGATTTATCAACGTCGTTTTTTTCCTATTTGTTTTCATTTGTTCCGACGCCATTATTCGGCACATTATTTCGGACCTGAATCCGTTCGGTGGGCCGTAATGAAGACCTTTGTTCCGCCCGTGTTGATATTCGGGAAGCAGATCGTGAGAGGCGACCTCATTTAAATTTAACGTTTAAAACAACGAGCCATTTAAAGATTAATGTACGGATAAATCGTTTGTGCCCAATGTATAGTGATAATGAGTAAAATATGTGTTGAAGAAAATAGTTACTTTTAAAAGTTTTTATTTAAATTCTCTTGTATGTATGCTAACAAACAAGGTTCTACAGTATGTATTATAGAAAATAAAGTAGAGAATTACATAATTTTTTTATATATTATGACAGGAAATCTCTTGGCCTTTATCTCACCTCACTTTGTTTGAAATCTTTAACCTCATTATTTTAAATGAGATAGCTTTAACGTTAAAGCTATAATTTCGTCAGGTTATGAAACCTTTTATAGGGCAGTTGATCCAAACTCTCTATATCACATTTATGGGACGCTTAACACATTCGAACTATGTCCGACATGAAATTTACTTTACAGGAAGACTAACATGAGTACGTCAGGAAATTCCTAATAAGATTTCTATCTTACAAACTTTACTGCCACTGATAAAGTGTTCAAAGCTAGTGCGTTAATATTATTACTATATAAAACTGAAAATTCAAGCACTGACACGTCTCCAATAGCTTGAAAGTATGTCAAAATATGATAAGAGTATAGTTATAATATATCTCACACTTTCCACAAGCCAAAGAGCTCCACCAATCAACTAGAAGCAAAATGCGGGGTCGACAATTTCAAACAAAATCGAACGAAGCGCGAACTTGGCACCTCTTGACCTCGTGGAGATATTTTAGAGCAACCTCTCGCATTCCTTTTGGTATTGGCGGGCTCTCAAGCGGCCTCTGATGAAGAGCGGCCTCGGCTGGAGCGCTCTCAGCCGCCTAACTAATATCCGGTCAGATATACCTAGGTGCGAGCATTAACGCTAGCTATAAACAAACTAGCAGTATAACCAAGATACGTTAATTAAGCCCCGCCTATTAGAGGTAACATTAGATAACGTTTCAACTAAATTAAAATCTGTTGTTCGTAAAGTCACATTAGATGCTCTGATAACTTTGGCGAAACTTGTTTGGATTTGGCAATATTGCAGAGATATGGACGGAGGTAGTGATGGGGTCAGTGTAGTTGATATCGTTTTCAACAAACGTCCCACGTCCCTCGGCGGGATAAGTTGTATGTCGTAAATTAATATTAGCTTACGTAGAATATAAGTAACTAACTTGAATTAATACAAGAGGAAAAAGTTGTTGAAACCTACAACCTGTTTTAGTATGAGTACTAAAATAAGCAACGGGTTTGTTTTATGGATACTAGGTGGCGATTAATTACAGCACAATTTAAAAATCAGAAATATACTAAAGATACAGACTGGGTAACAAATATCTCCTCTCACTAGGCCTCGAACTAACACCATGAGTTCCCCTCAGAGATGGTGACACCCATTTACACGCTGACTGGTGTACAATTATAGCTCATTCAACCACGGAAATAGTTATATTGGAAGAAAAATCAAACACAGAAAAAATACTTGTACTTAGGGCGAATTCGACCAACTTGAGATTAGTAACACGGGAATAGTAATACCAAACTGAGCTGAAACGATTGGTCGAATCTGCCCAAAGGGCGGAGCCGATAAGCTATCCCAGGTTTTTCATGTTTGGCTACACGCGAGTAATATTATTTTAACGGAGTACGCAGTTTTCGCGCACGAATGTGTCAATGTCTCGTTTGACACAGGGCAGATTCGACCAATCGTTGCAGCTCAGTTTGGTATTACTATTCCCGTGTTACTCTCAATTTGGTCAAATTCGCCCTTAGTAATACAAAATTGATTTTTCTGGAAACACTAACAATTACAAACAAGTACCACGATCAATGATAGTAAGAACGAAACTTTTTTGAAAAACCATAAGTAGTGTAATGGGACCAGCAATTGACTGGTGAATTACATAAAAGGCTGCCTGCGCCCAGCTGTGTCTGCACAACCTTGTTCATTTAACTTTTAGGGAGATAACTCGGGTGAAGGTTAACAGTATTCCAAAAATGTTGCGCAAAAAGTTAACAGAAAGTTAGTCCCTTTAATTAAATAACTTAACGGTAACTACTTTGGTATGGGAGAAGAGACACGAAAGTAGAATAAATGTGGTAGAAATGAGAGCTTTGAGAAGCATGGCTGGAGTAGAATTGAGTGACAGGATATATAATGATATGATAAGAAAGAAGTGTGGTTTGAAGGAGGACGTAGTGACAAGAATAGAGAAGGGAATGCTTAGATGGTTTGCACATGTGGAAAGGATGGATAGAAATAGATTGATTAAAGAATTATTATTATGATTTGGGTGTGAGTGGAGATAAGGGACGAGGCAGACTTAGACGAACGTTCCTCGATCAAATTAAAGACGTTCTTGAGAAGGTCCAGCTCAAAAGTACCCGAAATCGCAGAGCATGTATGAGGACTGTAATGAGAGTTGATGAAGCGAAAGAAATATGCGGGGATCGTAATCTCTGCCTACCCCTGTGGGAAAAAAGCGTGACTTTATGTATGCATGTAACTATATTCTACTTTTTTTTACCTAATTCCAAAAATTTTCAGCTTGTGTATTTAATTTTAAAATTGTCCTTCTATCCAAAACTGTTTGTTATTTTATGAGTAAGAGCAACTCTCAATTTTATTATTTTATGAGTAAATCCTTTTTTCATTATCCTACTACGCTTGGATATAAAAATGTTTTGCAATAATACTAGTAGGTACTCCAAATGCTTTGGACTGTAACCTTTTTAGGCATCGTGGGTGTTTATTTTGTAATACTTATCTATAGCCAAATAGCGTCGCTATAACAGGCGGACGACCAATACTGTAAGAAAATTGAAGTGCTCCGTAACGAGCTACGAGTCGTCTACGCCGCTACGGCGCTACGGGTCTACGGAGCTACGGGTCATCAGCGCAGCGCACGCTACGTAATACGTTCTTAACTCAATTTCAATAAGGCGCTCGATTTATTCCGTTTCGGGCTGAACACCCTTTAATCCGAGCCTTAAATTGGCCCGAAACGTTATTCCGATTCGCCTGATATTGCCGCCGCCGAATATAGGTTACGCGAGATTGGTGTTATGAAAATGTAGCCTAATTTTTGTGCGCTAGATTCCTATACAAGATTTTGTGAAAATGTGAATTTGTTTTTGGAACTTCTTGTAAATTCGGGATTTTAATGACATCGTACATTGGCAAATCACATATACAAAAATCTTTACAATGACAAAATTTCTGAAGGGTCGTCGAAAGAAGAAAGTGACTTAAATTTGATACACGCAATAAGAAGTGAACGTTAACAATAATATTGGATATAAATACGACCTTAAAGAGTTATTAAATCGGAACAATTAGGGTTTTATAACTATTGCCATGAATAACACTAATATTCCACTGCCAAAATATAGTAATCAATAAAACTATGTTATTTCATATCAGACCACTTAAACTTGGTGCTGTTATCAAAATTCATACTCAGAATATCATGACACAAAATAAACTTTCTTATATAAACTTGGCTCGTAATTTCCCGGACTTTTACGGTGCCAGGAACTGTTTGTTCGGTAAACATTAAATAAGTATAATACAGTAAATTCATGTCGGCGGCGAAGCAGAAGAGAAGTAAGGGGGATGTGAGAGATTGTAATCTGCCGGGTTAAATCGTAAACCGTTAGATGTAAGAATAACAATGGAAATTGGGTGCCTGACCGTCTTCGGTACGTTAGCAGATAATTATGCTGTTTGTTTGTAAGAAGAAGGTTTTATGGAGGTCCGACTGTATTATGCTGACGCGTTATGAATTTTTATGTGAAAATTGATTTTGTCGATTGTTTACTAACAAGAATTGGCTTTGTAGTATTTGAAAGAAAAAAAATTAATATCACATATTTACATTCTGTTTATAGGCTTTTGTTCAACAAGAATGTTAGCTCATTCATATCATAATCATATCACTATCAACAAATAAAACCCATTATTACGTCAAATAAACATGAAAGACTAGCTGACCCGTGCCCACTTCGTAGGGCGGTACAGATCGCAAAATTTTCAAAATTTTCTAAGCATTTTTGTAACTTTGGTGCATTTACGCATACCCTTGAGGATGAACAGCTCTCTAGAGTTATGTGAGGCTTACAGTACATACATCATTTTATTCCATCATTTATAGTTTATGCAGGGCACGCGATGCAAAGAATATTTTTGAAAAATTTCTGACAACATGAGGTACATTATTAAAGTTTTAGTAAGGATCCCTGATTTTTTCGAAAATGTAATATAGCCTATGAGTATGTCACTTCAAGCTATCGGTTCAGTAAATCCAGAGATACCCCCTACAACGTCACAAAGTCACAAACTTGACCTCTTTATAATGTTAGTATAGAAATAGGGCAATCTCCGCGGGAAAAATATGTTAATAAGGTCTTTATAAGTCTTGTGTTCTGGATCTGATAATATTATGAGAAACTTCCCTACAAAAAATCTACATGTATGTGCTTTATTTTAGCGTCTTGTATATAATGCATTCCAAAGCATGCGTTGTGCCCTTAAGGCGGTATGAATATTTCTATATTTTAACAGAAAAATCCGACATGATCGTGGGCATTTTTCGACTCTTTATTTGGTTATACAAATAAATATTATTCAATGTTTTATGAACACTGAAATAAATGTAAAATAATTATAAACATGAACAGAATACAACTTTATCCCCGTCGTTCGGATAGGAAATTAGTAGTTTATCAATATTGATATAAAAAAATTAAGGCTTGTATATTACATATTTTGCTTATTGTTCATGATCATGGCTACAAAGTCCTTCAGTCGTATACATTGTGTGTAATATGTCTTTAGCCTTTATTAACATTGAAATACACGTGAAATACAGTTCAATGCATCCTGAGAGAATTTTGGCGCAAAATGGTCGATGGTAGACCTCATATAAGTGTGATGCTACTTTGATGAGGTGGATTACCACGATAAAAAACTCATCAATTTTCACACCACTTGAAGCTTATTTCAATGAGTCTCTACATTGCACATCATCACAGACACTTATTACACAAAACTACACTGATTTTACGTTAAAATATCCACTACGAAACAATATTACAATTATCGAAATAAAAATCACGTCCGCCAAAACCCCCTAAAGATTTAAAAGGTAACTGTTCCATATATACATATAATCTAGAACAGGAAATACCGTTTTCTTTATTAAATAAAAGTTAGGAAATTCAATTGCGTGTGCTACAACCAGTTCTCGATGCTTCTGTGAGTGCTCAAGCTATAAAAACTCTCAACGATGCTGCGTCTCGCGCAGCTTAAGTGGTTGCAAGTGTTTCAGACCTCATTATACTTATAACCCGGATAGCCTGCCTTTTTACTGTATCCGACATGTTGGTTACGATAAGGCACATACCATTTTAAATATGGAAGCAGTGAAAGCTTTTGAAGTTTAATAAAAAGTATTTTTTATCTTCATTTCAAATAAAAACTACCAAATACGCTGACTGGCGATAAGATCGTAAATTGTGGCATTTAGTTCTAAGCAATATTCTTGTGACGTTTTTTCTGATATTCGTAATAAAGAGTTTTATTATTATTATTAACAGGAGACTGATGGACGAACAATGTAAACCCTGTGTCTTGGGTCACAAGTTCAGAACTCGATACTATAATACTTATTAGATTAGATTTAGGATACTGTTCCATTATAAATGTTATCTCCCTTAATTATATAAGTCAAAGGGAGGAATTATTTTAAATGTGGCTTGGGGTTATAGGGTTTTGGATAAGTAGGTTAGACATAACGCAACATTAATTATGATCTTATATTTTTTAGAATAATATCGGAATCTAAATCCATAGCCTCAATGCAAGAGCCACCTTGAAATTGGCGTATAAATCTCAGGACCACAGAGGCCACAACCATCCGATATTTTACTATTTCTATATAAAGTGTAAAACAGAAACAATATAGGCAAAGGTTTTACTTACATGATAAAGGTACAGGTTGGTGTCACAGCCTTTGTCCTTCTCAACTGGTAGGCCATGTTCGTCGGTGTCACCTGAAATTAAAAATTTACGGCTTAGCAAATCAATTCTCACACTAAGAACACGTTACACGATACCTTTAATAGATTTTAAGTAAACGCTATTATAAAATTAAGAACTACTCGTAATATTCAGAAGATAAACATGTGTCAATTAAATATAGTGTTGTGGAAAGGTAACCATGTGGTGATAATCCCTCAGCAAATAAATAACCTTTTGACAGTTCAGATAACTCCGCTGTACTTAATCTGGCGGGCGTGAAAGCCGCGACATGTGAGCGCAAAATGCCTCCTGCTCCTAGATTTTCGGTGTTACGTTAAAAGTAAAATTACTAACGGAGAGCTGAATTAATTTCAAATCAACATATGAAAACATCAAATAGATTGATTATATACTGTTGATGAAAACTCGGGAGGAGTAAAATTTACGTTAAACGTCGATTTCACTAAATCGTCCATAAGCTTTGGTATTTCATAAATAAATAAATCACTTTTAGTTCTGAAATGTGCCTGTTCAAATTGAGATTAAAATTATAGTACACCTATTAAGTTAGTAGCTTTTTAGGCTTGTAAAAAGATTTGAGTTAGATCCGTCTTCTACTTATCCTTATGTGATAATGAATAAAACTTATTAATAAGGATTTTAACCTTTAGTTTATATTTAATAGTTGGTCGAGTCCTATAATTCTGAGGCTTGTATTTTTTATACCTTATCTCTTTCATCTTTAGCTAAGAGACCCTTAGCAAAAGAGGGCTAGAATGCTTTCAACTTTATCTGTACTCGATAAAAACTTTGTTCTTATCCTTATTAATTTAGATAAGCAAACAATATTATCCAGTGTAATTAGTCAAAGGGCACAAAACGAGACACAATAGAAACATCTATTGTTTACGAACACCGGAGTTCGCCGGTGCCCGCCAAGGGGTTAATTGTTTTTAGATAATATTTTGTGTACGCTGTCAAACGAAATTCTAAACGTAAATGTAACAAAAACGTAAACAATGCATGTTTGTATTTTAGATTGTTTAAATACACATATTAAACATTATTAATGCTCCGGTGACTTGCTGATTTAGATCAAAGTTATACTGACTCGACTGAGTTAATTAGGACTGAAGTACAAAGTGAGTAACTGACACAAGTACTTTGTTCAAACTTTAATGTTGGTAGTACCAAAAGTTGTTCCAATAACATTTCCAAGAAAAAGGCTACACATCACACGGGAAAGCTCTTTAGTTAGAAACAAAAAAGAAAACTTTTATTAAACTTAAACAAAAATGGACTTATGAGAATATAAATAAAATGTGAATGTCAGCGTTGTTAATTCAATCGGGTATGATTCGATACGCAGTTTGCTTTTCGCGAGAAGGTCAAAGGTTGACCTTTAGTCTTCAATAAATACCGTTTGTATGCCGACAAACGTAGGTTCTTCACAAAACATAATATAATATCCTGTGGAAGCAGGGCGACGACTTCAAAGCAAATGAAAGTGGAAGATGCGTAATTTTAGAGCGGAATTTTGGTATATTCGTTTGCGGTTTGTCGGTTTGGAGCTCACTTTGTGGCATATTACAAACATTAAGCTGACTAATGAATTTGAACTATGAATTTGTTTTTTATCTTCCTCTAATCACTTAAAAAATGTTTTAAAGCAGTTCTGAACCGCTTTTAAACATTTTTTTTAAGTGCGGAGAGCAGGGTTTACAAATCGCCACTTGCTTTATAATTTTGTTGTTATCAAATAATAATATATTAAACCAATTGATAATACTATGGCTCACATAACAAAATCTGTGATTCAGATGGCATGGCTGATATATTCCATGTATCGTTGCATGCCTACAAGAGTGCTTGTAAGCATTTAAAGGCTGTATATCTATTATTTATATATATTTCATTTTAATTATAATAATAATATAAATTATTTAGTTAATATTTTATCACTTGTTCATAAGTCTGTTTTTTTAAGATTTAGCGTATTAGTTAATGCATGTTGTATCTGCCTATAATTGTTTTTACACTCTGCTTATAATGTATTGATCATCTAATGTATGTTTACTAATGTTGTTGGTGTGCAAATGTTGGCAAACCTAATAAATAACGCAAGAGAAAGAAAAGAGCGTATTTCCACCTAAAAGGCCGGCAACGCACTTGTGACCCCAGTGGTGTTGTGAGTGTCCATGGGCGGCGGTAGTTGCTTAACATCAGGTGACCCGTCTGCTCGCTCGCCCCCTATCCCATAAAAAAAACAATAATTATTACTTTCGTATCATAATATTATCACATCTGTACCGATTCCCGGTATTGACATCCACTCCACACTGCCGCATGCAAAACTTTATTTTGCCCTTCATTGTAACGACCAATAATGGAAATGGTTATGGGAATATTTTTGTCTGCGAGAAGTCAGAATACGATCGAATCATATTTAAAGCGGGCCTGTAAAAACGGATAGACCGGCGGTCCACAGCTCATAACTTAGGGCTACCAAAATAAAACGGCTTGTAAATTAAAATACAAAATCATAAATAAAACATAATTCATGTGTCGCAAATGATACGACTTTTTTGTTGAATGAAGAAGAATTAAGACTGATGGAAAATCAGTTTATAGCTCTTTTTTTGGGTGTATCTCCTGCTCTTTTATTCTGTTAAACATTGAAGAAAAACTTGGGCAACATTTAAGGAGTAAATAAAAATCTATTCAACGCTGTTCAATAAAGGAACTACCCTCCCTCCGTCCTCCCTTAAACTTTCCACGCGTAGGTAGTCGCTAACATTCACGTAATAAGTCATATTATATATTTTTTTGATATAACAATACTATGATTTGATACTATACTTTTTTTACTATATTTGATTTTGGACCAACCTTATGCTGGCAACCCTGCGTTACGTACGCAGAGCGCTTTCCAATTCACACGGGCAGCGCACGTCCGCAATTATTGAAACTTTTTCAATACCCCTTTATTTGAGGCATAATCGAAGCCTGCCTTAATTACATGCTTAATGCCAATGCACGGGATCGTGATTGTTAACGAATCACTAATGAGAAATGATTTCTATACAATAAAAAACATTATTAGTGATATATGTGGAAATAAGTATATTTTTGCAATGGCGAAGAATTACTTTGTTGTTATGCAAGGCTGCGCAGTTGTTATTTGACGCGAGTGCTGAATATAAATCTTGAGCGTAGCGAGCGATTCAAAGGCACGAGAAGCAAATAACTTTTCTGCCGTAACACACAACTATTCACGACACCGCCACCGTTGCGAAAAAAAGTCACTACTATAGTAAGACATTTTTATGTATTCTTTTTTATCGTTTAGATTTTTATTTTAAGGTTTAAAACAAAAAAGATTTTTCAACAAAGTTTGAATCATTTTCCATACATTATATTGATAAATACACAAAGCCTTTCCCAGTTGTACCAACTCAATAAGGTAAAAAAGTCATATTATTAAATTTACTAATGTTGACAATAAATATTAGGAGCTTACAAAATAGCACTTCTTCTTAGAACAATCCTCTGATAGGATTATATGGTTCTGATAGGATCATATGATACTCCTAATTCCTGATTCGATCACGCAAAGAAACTATACGCATAGCCCCTTTATTGTCCTTTGGGCGCCTATAAGCTTACTTATAACCTAGAGTAATTTATTTTATACCGTTTTAATAAAAAACTGAATCGTTACTCTACTTTAGTTCCACTTAATCTGGCTTTAGCTTATATAGCCTGGGGCTTGTAACAGAAGCCCTATTGATGGATGTTCATTGACGGATCGCTTTCATTGCTGGCCTTTTCCATTGATTTATATGGCCTGTATTTACTGAATTGTTAACATATTATTTATATCAAAGAAACTGTGCCTTCTTAGAATGCGAAGCATGATTACGAGAATAATTTCAAATCTATATTGTAATTGCAAAGAAGCATCTTCCAGTCCAAAATTGGTTTGTGACCGACGATCTCGTCTTTCTAAGTTTGTTCTATTAAAAAGTTTTACTTTCCTTAATAACTTTTTGAAACAAAATGTATGGGGATGCTTCTTGTAAATGTGCCTATTAAAAATAATAGAATAATTAAGTTGCATCTTTGTCCTCAATTTTAAATATTATTCATAAAATCGGTTGAGTTGACAAGGCAGTATAATAGTGTTAATACGCGAGAAGTTGGAAGATACTATGAAATTGTAGGATCGGTACATCGCTTCTTAGTCATCAAACTTAACACCCATGGCGTCGGTTAAGGGGCGGACATTACGCCCCCATTTACGATTAATCGTTTGATAAATTGATCAATAACAGAGACGGCCCTCTAATTATTGTTTGTATCGAGCATTTATAAATATATTTATCATGAATATAAACAGAATTATCACGAAACATTTGAGTTATCATTTTTGTTTTACCATATATAGGCTGAGCGTTTGACCACAATCACGCCTGATGGAAAGCGAAGATAAGCCTAAGGTGGTACACGCTCGCCTAGTAGATGCTTGTTCACTCTGGCCTTAGAGATAACCAAATTATATTGTTCCGGGAAAACAGACGTTTTTATATAGAGTTTTAGAACTCAAATACTAAATAAAGAAAGGATCGTACATTATCTTGAATACAATTCAGTGTATGGTCCTTATGTATGTAAATACATACATAAGTCACGCCTTTTTCTTACAGGGGTAGGCAGAGATTACCTCCTTCCACTTGCTACGATCCCTGCATATTTCTTTCGCTTCATCATCTCTCATCACAGTCCTCATACATGCTCGGCGATTTCGGGTACTTTTGACCTGGCCCTTCTCTAGAACGTCTTTAATTTGGTCGAGAAACGTTCGTACTTAGTATTAAATGGTGTGGAAATAAATGTAATTACAATCTAGCTTGACAGAGAATTTCCTATCCTGCATGCACTATGAGAATTTTACTGCGCGTTTTCCGGAGAGGTTTTTATGACAGTTCACCTCTGTGCAAGCAGAATATAAAATGCACTTCTGCTGATTAATCACAATCCAATTGAATTAAAATTTTGATATCGCAAAATGGATTTACGTCGCCAGTTGTGTTAATTGGTTTGGCACCTGTGTTCAGCCTTGCGGACATTTACTTTTTCCTATATTTTGATACCTGACTTGTTCGTGAATAATTTCATCACTACAGGTTATAATACATTTCAGGTACTTCGGTCTGCTATAGACTCAAACTCAAACAAAAATCATTGATTCAGTTTCGGCATTTATATACTCTTATAAATGTCAAATTATGCCAACCGTTCACTAGCTACCAGGAGGCCTTATGTTATCAAAAAGATAGTGATTATTATCAAAAAGTTATGAGTGAAAAGTAAAGTAATAATGTATACACTTTAAATTTTTGTTACTTTGATATTTATTGTTTATATAAAGGTAGGTCAGTATAATTTTGTAAAAATAACGAACATTAACAAGCTACAATGGAAAAAGGGCAAGAAGAAGAAGAAATAACTTTAACAACATTTTTATTTTTGTTATAAAATGTTTTATCACATAAGTAAAATCTGAAAGAGCACAATCTGTTTTCCCGAGTTCCAAATTCAGTCTGCATCGTTTAATTTGAAACAGAACAACATACGATGGGAAATAAAGATATCAAACTGAAGGTTTTCCCTTAAACTTGATTTTTTATTCACAGAGAATGCGAAGAATTCGTTTGTGCGCGAAGTAATAAAAGGTGGATGGGAAGACACATTTTATGTCGACCACACCGGGGGGAACGGCGAAGAGCTGAAGAAAACAAAATAAAAACATTTAAAAAATCTTGTATTTATGAAATATCTAGAAAAATTCAGCATATTACTATTTTGCATGTACCAATGGGCCATTAAGCCCACCAAAGTGTTTAAGTGGACACACGTATACATGAAGCTAGCTCTCAGGGTATCGGATTGCTTAAACTGATACGGGTTGTTAAACTTCAACGTTCACCGTAACAGCTTGGAGTATATCAGCCTTTGTTTAAGCTGTTGCTTCGTACCCGTTGTACAAAACCCATTGCACAGCCAATATCGCAAACGAGACATCTGCTCAGCCGAAATAAACATTTGTCTCAAGACGCGGTTTGTGTTTGACTAACATAAAACATGGTAGTTAAAATGAAATAAGTTTCAGCTTAAACTTTCTACGTTGTTGTGTAATTGCACGTTATGAACTTTTGCTTTAATTATTTTTGTGTTCTAGCAATACTAATATAGATATGGAATTTAAAATGTTTTTCAGGACATTTAAAAGACTAGATTTTAAACTTTCGCGTTGCATTGTATATAAAGGTTACACTAACGGGACTACACGCGACATACATTACGTAGTATATAGATACTATACGAGTATGTCGCGTACTGTATGTCGTAGTCCCGTTAGTGTAACCTTTATATTTAAAAAACTGTTAATGAAAAGAGAATGCGTGTCTTTTCGGCAGGTTGACCCTTTAAATTCATTTCAAGTTTCATTTGTTCAAGTCCGTCTTTCAATGTCCCAAAATGTATCTACTTTAGTTGGTATAAAATCGCACCAAAAGCATTAACCTTTGTTCCGTGTACAAGAGCCTTGTTGTCAGACCACCGGCTCGAACAATACTTATCTACCGTCTGACTTCTGGGGGGAAGCGCATGGTGGGCGGGGCTCACTGAGCTGTCAACTCGCATTGTTAACCTATTTTATTATAATGAATACTGTGTTATCGGAGCGACGTTAAAGGTAATCGTGTTTAAGTATACCATTGCTCGTTCGTTTGTACTAAGACGAAATTTGCATGTTGTTTTCGTATGCGAATGTGTGGGAGCGTAATAATGGAGAAATTTTATCAAATGTATTGAGTGTAAGTTTATCCAAAAATATAGGGATGATTATTTTTGAGATATTGAAGTACTGTAGAAGTACGTTATAAAATAGATTTGAGAACTATAAGAATGTTATTATGTGCTATATAGTGGCATTATTTTTCATATTTTCACAAGTATCATTTATATCTAAATACTTATTAAATCTTTTTTCCGAATATAAGCTTTTCATCTTTACCATTTCTTTCTACAATGCTAATAATTCAGTGTATGGTCTTTTATACTATCCGAGGCCGTTGGTTATTTTTGAGACGTTTAATCTAAAATCCATCCTTTCAGCGAATAAGCTCAAAGATACATTACGTATTCATATCACTATGAAAGTAGTAAGTAGAATAGTTTTTGGCACACAAAGGCGTCAAAAAAGCTTCCAATAAAAAGGCCCGTTTGTCATCTAGAAATATTACTTTCTGAGGAAAAAAGAGACAAACTAGAAGGAGAAAGTATTTGGGTCGGGCATCAATAAAACTTAGTGTGTGACTGGACGGATCTCTTTACTTACACAACACACCGCGTTACGAAAAGGTAAATTGTTGGTTCAGTCCAGCATAATATCGTTAGCTAAACTAAGCTACTTAGTTAAATAGTTTTTTCTTTTGACAACCTTTATATATAGTACGCATGGTCCGTAAGCTTTATGCAAGTTAAATACTTGTTTAAAGTTGAAGGCGTTTAATTGCTCTATTGTGATAAAAGTTTTAAAATACAACACGTCTTCACGGTACGGTAAACGCGTATCGTAATTTAGTTTTAGTATAATTTTTGTTTGGTGCATTTAAACTGTTTTGAAATAGTTTCAGGTAGTTTTTGTTTAAAGAAAGCATGGGCTATTAAATGTTATCATAATTAAATGCTGCAGAATCCTGTACCTATGTATTTTATAGAATTTCAGGGTTCGGCCTTTTATAAAATATTTATGTGGGATGATCTTGAATCGAATAATTTATTTGGTTTGGTTGGTGCTCTATGAATCTTTTAGTGGAAACGTGGCAGCCCTGTCCTGTTCATGTCACCTCTAGGCGCCAGTATGGACAGACCTATGTCAAAGTCGCCATTATAAAGCCTTTTTTCTAAGCAAATGCCACGTGAAAAAGGTTCGCGGGAAATGTTGAGGGTTAAACTTTCGCATCGCAGATGTGTTTTTAGGGAAATTCGGTCGGTCAAGTGGGCGATAACTTTTATTGATGGCCTGCCGAACCAGTTTTCTTTACATTGGAACCTTGCCAGATAACTTCGTCTTATGTTAATGTTCGTGTTTTTATTTTATAGCTGATATTCACATGCGGTAACGAGGAAGGTGGTATCGTATTTTATAAGATCCACTGCTTATTTAAGCGCATTTTTATGAAGGATAGGAAAACCAAGGGCAAAAAGCACTTGAGCAGAAAAAAAATTGTTGGTTTTGATTATTTCATTAATTTTTTTCTTAGAAATAGAAATAATTTTTATTTTGCACACTATTTTACAAAAGACAGTCACACCACATAAATACACAACATAAATAGACATAATAAAAGTAACAAGAAAAACTAAAATTTGTGCCAAAAAAGCACAGCACTCAGCAAATCATTCAGCCGCAAGCTGCCGAATGGCTGCTATTACTTTGCCTATAGGTATTTAGCCTTTAACCATAGAGCAAAAATTGTTTTTTTCATTACTTTTTAAATTAAGAATTGTCCTAGGTTGAAGATTTTTTTTCTTTGTGGCCTAGACGATTTTAATACTTATGCCTTTTCCTTTTTCCGTTATTATAATATAAATCCATTAAAACACCAGCTCAAAATATTGTGACTGCATTAAGTTCTTCGTCTGCAATATGATTGAATTTATTCTAAAACACGCCTGAGATATTTTTCTCTTTCTTTCCGCGAATTAAGAGGATTTACGGCTTTAATATTTCACGTCCAATATTACTAAAGCTAGAAATAACATTTTTCTACGCAGAATACTTAAAAGGAACAACAAAGTGAAAGGTGGGGGCCAAACCAAATAATTTATGTCGTAACAATAGCTTAGTAGTGATAGCCGTCTGAGTTCAATTGATTCTGTTCGAAGATGCTTTGCATTAGTGAAAAGGATCTCAAATAATTTAGATCAAAGCGTTAAAAAGCTACTTTAAGCTCATTTGAATGTGTCTGGACCGGGGTTCTGTCAACACTCCAAAATCCAGGGATTTTTAAATTTCTAGTCTTCGTCGAGCACTGGAAGCCGAATTTAAGCAGTGTGACGAGCGAGACTGGCAAGTTGCGCATTAAGGGCGGCATGTAACATTCCTAGCTTACCATCCAACTCGCGCGTTTGGTGACAGAATCGTCTATACGTTTCCATTCTGCTCAGTTATGAAATAAGGAAATTTCAAATCACAAGCGGTGGGTTCATTTGAATTTTATGCGGCGAAGTCTAGACGACGTCAGAGGTTTTTTATTTAAATTCATAAAATGTTGAGCGGAATTATTAGTTGTATAAATTTGTTATTTTGACGTGCATAAATATCAGAACGCTAAAATGAGTTTCGTAAAATAATGAACGCTTTAGTTTTGATTTTGAATTGGAAATTAATAAAGCAACTTTTGACAAGGTTGGATCCTGATAGGTGTCCAAATATTATGAATGTTAGTCCTGGATTTGCAACCTTATCTATATTCTGTTATAGAGCAAGTACTATCTAGCATAAATAAAATACCGTAAGTCAGATTTCGAGACGCTAAAGCTTAATTCGGAACCCGCTGAATGGAGTAGATTCGTCTGTCGCCACCCTAATCCGGGAAATTGGGACTCGCTCCTCTTTCCCGACGGATTTCACAGCAGAACTTTGCGGAATATTGTAATTGGCCAATCGTATTTGAGTGAAAAATTATCTGTTTTTCTACGTATTTCTAATACAAACCAAAGAAAATTAATTTCGTTTTGACGAAGCAAAGCAAACAAAAAAGGTTATTGCCAATCACGCGCGATTTATGAGATAAGAAACTAGTTAACGTGAATTTTGAGTAATCTTACTTATTTAAATCTAAACTTTTAATCTACTGTCATCAGCGCTTTTACTTTCATCGGAAATATTAAATTCTTTTGCCATATAAACATGGTATGATATACCCAACACAACACTATTTGCTGATGTAAGAAACTCCTTTCTTACGTTTTCCTTTATATTTCTTTTTTGATAAGTGTTTGTTTTTTGTTTGACATTTTGTCGTCTGTCTGTGAAAATATATACGTGCGAACAGTTCAGTTTTCTTTATTTTATAGTTTTTTAATAACATCAGTACAAATTCAACATCTGGCGACCGTGATTATTATTTTTATTTTTCGTTTAAAATGGAGATGCTTAAGAAACAGCGAAAAGTATTGCGCCGTATGTATACCGAGAACGAGAAAAAGTTACGACGGGCAATTGAAGAAAACGACGACGCTGTAAGTAGCATTTACATGTTATGTAGAGAAAGGGCCGATACTCTGGCCAAGTTGGAAGATCAGATTAAGGATCAGTGGTTTTTGGAGGCGTCTGCTTCCGAAGATGATATTTATGTGGACCTCCAGAGCTCTGATTCTTACAGGCTGTCTTGGTTAGAGGTTTCATCTGCTTACGAAAAGCTCAAAAATAAACCTGCTTCAACATGTGATGAAGAGACCGTTCGTTCGCACACCGGCACAGATCATCGTCGCTTCCAGCTGCCTAGGATAGAGCTACGAAAATTCGACGGTAATGTTAAAAATTGGATTATATTTTGGGGTCAATTTGAAAAAATCCATACCGATGCTAGTATTGATGCCGTTGACAAATATCAATATTTGATGCAGGCAACCGTCGAGAACTCTAAGGCCAGGGCACTGGTGGAAAGTTACCCGCCTTCCGCGGAAAATTATATGAAGGCAGTAAAAGAATTAAAGGAAAGGTTTGCTAGAGACGACTTACTGGTCGAGTTTTATATAAGGAGTCTTCTACATTTAGTTCTTTCCAACAAAAATAGGGGCATTTTATCCATACGTGAGTTATATGACAAGCTCTCTACACAGTTACAGGCGTTAGAGTCGTTAAATGTGACGAAGGACATGTATGCAGCCATGCTTCTACCAATGGTTGAATCTGCCATACCCTCGGATGTTTTGAAGGCTTGGGAGAGGTCAGAACACGATCACAGTGGAGGTGAGAATCTTTTAACTGATTTGTTAGGGTTTTTAAAACGCGAGGTAGAGAGCGAAGAGCGCATAAAGGCGTCACGAGATGGCTTTGAGGAGCTAGACGAGCAAAGCTGTAGCACGATGAGAGAGCCTACCGCAGCATGCATTGTCGCTCATAACAAGGAAGTCAAGCGAGATACTGATAAGGCGTGCGTGTGGTGCGGTAAAACTACACACAGTAGCATAGAGTGCTATAAGCCATCTAACATGTCTCTAGATGAGAAAAAAGAGATATTGAAGAAAAACAATTGTTGCTTTATATGTTTAAGAAAAGGCCATAGTTCTAGAAGGTGTAATAATTTTCCAAAATGTCTGTTGTGTGGAAAAAGACATGTTGCCCTCTTGTGTCCATTGTTGGCCGAGACTAAGAGAAAAGTAGAAAAAGAGAGTGACAATACTAACTCGATGTTAAGTGCTGGTGTTACTACTGTGTTGCAAACCGTGTTAGTGACGATAATGTACAATAATAAGAAATGTGTAACTAGAGCGTTATTTGACAGCGGAGCACAAAGATCGTATCTTAAGGAAGATATTGCTACGCAGTTAGGTATGGTGCCATCTTCTACCGAATATGTAAGTCACAGTTTGTTTGGTGGGATTGAGACGCTTAAAGGCATTCATAAATGTTACCAGTTTTCTATCCAGCTAATATGAGTAGCGAATGATCACTATAGACTATACAATACAATTAGTCTCTGTGGTAATACAAAAGTCCTAAGGACAAGTTTTTGCGCCGTTGCTTATTAATAGAATTGCTTCTCATTAGGAGCCGTCTCTTCTTGTAAGAAAAATAATTGAAGGATAAAGGGATGACGAATGCCAAAGACATAGGCTTAGACAAATTGCCTAAAGATTTAATACAGTAACGGGGCTGGGATGGAAGAGAGGGCGCAATTGCCGATGGAAAGACGTAATTATTTAGAAGTGGTCTCACTCGCGAAACAAATAACAGAGATTATTTGTCAAAAAGGCGGCACTTAAATCACAATATTCGCATATGTTCATACGACATAAAGGGCCGGTATTGACTTATCTTGGATTAATCTAGGATTGAAAATAAGTTTGACTTAAATTTCAAAACAGGTTTAAAGTAAAGTGGTACTTAAAGTCTACTTTCAAAAGTGACACTTACGTCAAATCTAGCACTTAAGTTAAGTAGAAAGATAAGTCAACATTGAAATACTGGCCCTAAATCTAGTGAGGGAAAATATTATAAAATATAATCACGCTCTATCCACAGAGGTGTTAACATCAAAATTTTACCTGAAATGTTTAACAGGTGACGAGCCTGTTGCCATGCTCCGGGCGCAATGCGAGGCAAGCGATATTCACAAACTATACTAAAGTTATGCTACAGGCGGCGAGGATTGATCTTTCTTTGTGTTTATTTTCAATCAGTCACAGACTATAAGCAAATCCGTTGTATGCGCTGTGTCAAGCCGATTGTGCCCCCCAGCGGAGGCAGCTCCTCATCATCAACTTAATCCTTGTCTAGTTCCAGGATCGCACGCCGATTTAGACAGGCGGCACACCAATTTGTTTGAGTGATTTGCCAACCTCGGTTTATAGTTGAGTTTAATGATTAAAGGAAGTCCTTAACGGAGTTTATTTGTAGGTTGTTATGTATCTTGGTGTTTGTAGCAAACCAAGGAACATCTGCTATTGATTTTAGTATTGTGTTTTGGAGTCTTTGCAATATGTTGATGTTAGAGTCACTGGCGCATCCCCACAGTCGGATACCATACCCCACATAGCTTGGTTTGAGTATGCATTTGTATATAAGTTTATTATATACGGAGAGTTTAGAGTTTCTACTCATTAGCCAGTATAAGTTTTTCTATCAGATGTTCAGCACATTTCTTTTATTTTTGATGTGATTTTACGAGGTATGTCGGCGGCTTAGGGTTTTATTATGAAGAGTGACTGGTGGACAATCACCGCGTGTCAGAGTGAATCTGTCAGTCAGAAGAAGAGTCAGTCAGTAGTTGAGGCAGAAGGTTTCTCAAGTGGCGGCCATTTATTGCTAGGCGTAACGTTGCCAACCCTGACGATGCGGCGGAGGTCGTAGAAAGCTGTTAGATGTAAAAGGGGCAGGTCCGATTGTTATGAGGCCTATATCTAGCATCTGAATGTTGAGTGTTATGTATATAAATAACAATAAATTATAATTCAAAGTTTTGTAAGACGTCAAATACACACTTGACAACACTTTGAGACAGTTGTCTGCACGCACTTCGGTCAAAGTTAAATAAATAATCACGTACTGAAATTAGAACTTTCTCCCGTTTCTCGTTCGGGCAAAAAAGTTTTGGGACAAAATTCTGTTAGCTCGTTAACTAAGCAAAAGTTTTAATTAGAGATGTCCTAGTTGGTTAAAATAATGGATTAAAATGCTTATTGTGTTGAATAGGCCTGAACCACGGTTCGTTCAAGGATAGAAAGAGAAAACACTGGTGAAACGGTTAGTTCAATACATCTGCAACAAATGCTATAACAATGTAGTGGTATAAACAATTTAGATTTACACAGTTCTTTGTAATGTTTTGATTAATCAAAAAATTATAAAAGTGATATTAAAATTGATTTGCTTTTAAGGTTTGATTTCGATAAGGTTTTTATGAAGCAAAAGGTCTATATCTCTACATGTCCCTAATAATATAATGATAATCTCTGCATACCCCTTTGGAAAAAAGGCGTGACCTTATGTATATAGGTGTGTATGAATTCTAAATAGTAAAGGGACACAAAACGGGATACAATAAAAACATCTATTATTTGCGAATACTGGTGTACGCGGTGCCCTCCAAGGGTAATTTATTTTATATTCAGATACTTCTTCCCTCGATACGAAGTAGGCTTGAATAAGTTGTATTAATTAAAAAAAAAAAATTGTAATTTCTTTGTCGTTGAGATAAAATACATTAATTGAAAAATGTTTTTATTAGCTATTTTGTTGATATGGCTGTCTAAATGCTAAAAAAAATAATCAGGATATCACTCTTTTCATTACAAAAAAACTCCAACCACAAAAATGGTTCAAGTTAGACTCGCAGATCCCCAGAAAGTGTGTTCTTTAATACAAAAGAATAAAAGAAAAGGTCGAAACAACGAGGCCTGAAATATGTATAATTGCAGCCCAGACGCGTCCACACATTACGACCACTCTTCGCAGTCCTTATTAACTATAAGGAATTGCGACATTTTTACCATCTTGCAAAAGAATTGTCGAGCTTATAGCCCCTAAGGTAGAGTATATTTTGTTTTCTGAATATTTCGCTACATTTTCGTCGTCACAGCTTGTCTACCTCGTGACCTAAAATATGTAACATGTTATTTACAGCATTCCAGATTTTCTTCTTTATTAAGAAAAGGCTTTTGCTGTTGCCTGCAAATTTTTTTTACTGTTGCTGTTTTTGTTGATAGTTAATTGTTGGATAAAAATATGAAAGGGGCTTTTTGATACTTTTGTATAATTTTCTTTTAAAGCACAGCAATTGACTCAGTATCACCTGATGGTAAGCAGTAGGTGAGTCCATTTGCGGAAACAGCTAGAGCCACTGAGAACAGAAGAGAAAACGTATACCGTAAGCCATGCACAATATGTGCGCACAAGAAAGTTTCGGAATCTCTTTGTCCGTGACAACAGAGAGGTCACTGTAAATTTATGACTCCACAGTCCGGTACGCGTATTCCTTTGCAGGAAAGGAGTGGGAGGAATAAGGTCAAATATCTCTTCAGGGCATTCACCGTGGAACATCCGATAAAAGGCACTTTTCCTCAGCCTATATACGTCCCACTGCTGGGCACAGGCCTTCCTCATGGAGAAACGCATGAGTATGGGCTGTAACACCACGCTGGTCCAATGCGGGTTGGTGGGTAGAAACCGTCACAAATCACAAAGTTTTGGTCAACCATCCACGGCCTGACCATGGCGAAGGTAGCTTTGTTATGAATGGAAAGCCAAAACGTACTAACCACTATGCCATCGAGCTCCTAAAAGGCACATAACGACGCAATATCGCGACGGCGTTTGCTGTATTTTGCCACGGGCGGCTAGTAGACAGCCGTCTCTTCCTGTCTCCCAATCCGGCGGGCCAACACAGTATCTTCCTGGCTCCGGATCGACGGAAGCTAACACAGACCGAAATTGTCGTGGCTGCATGCCCTCAAGCTCTAGTTGTACGCTGACTGATCCCGAAACGTGACTGAAGTCACTAGATGGGTTTTACGCCATTCGCACGGTGGTCGCTAACCAGACGGGTAATTTTACCCTACCACCAGACGAGCAGATGGAAGCTCGGATCCCTTAGGGTCAGTTTTTGATCAGGTTGATCAGTAGGTATGGACTAATGGCCAGTAGTAGAATTTTCAAATGTAACTAAAGATAAATAATCATAGACAATTTAACCACAACACGGTGCTGGAATTAGTAACATGGCGGCTGACGGCACGATGATGTCCCAAAATATTGCTTTGAATTTTCATCGCAAATTTATCAATTTGTCAAGATGACGTCACACATTTTGGCATTTCCATTATCGCTATTGGTCTAGAATTTAAATACGGCTACCATGACTATGGATAAAAAAATCACCTTTAGTCGGCTCTTACGACACCCAGGGGAAGAAAGGGTGAGTTGTATTCTTTCTCCATTACCGCACGGATAAAATAAAATTGTGATTGTGCTGTAACATTATTTATTAATTAAGTTACAACACCTCTATTTGTTTAATTTGCACGTAGTTTCATTCCATAGTATAAAATAGAGTCGGTCCAAGCTGTCTGTCTGTCCCTGCACGCTTACATCATTAGAACTACACAATAGATTTTAATGCAGTTTTTTTAACAGAGTGATTCAAGTTGAAGGTATATTGCATATTAATAATTGCCAAACCAGGACGATTCGCTAGTATTCGATAATTTATAATCGGTTCCATTGTTGCAACATAACGGTATTCAGAAACAGCCCCAATTGTATATATTTGTAATTGAAGCCTGGGGAAATTGATAGCTTGTTGGTAAATTTTATACAACGGAGTGCGAAATGATTAGTCTGCGGAAGTATTGTTATTTCTGTGCCGGCTGTCGTCTCGAATATTAATCGGCCTACGGAACTTTACTTATAATATAATGAAAGTTATAACACCGGGACTACACGCGACGTACAAAAAAGAAAATAATAATGTGCGTGTGCGTTAATAATGTGCGGGTAGAAGAAGATTCACGGGCCCGCCCGAGCAGACGACGCCGCGCGCCGTCAGCTCGTGACCACGGTTGGTGTAACCCAGCCGAAACGTCGAGCAGTAAGTAGTATCTATATATAACTTTTATATTTATAATATAATGATCGTGGCAATTGGTGCGTACAATCTATGTAACATAACATGTTATTGACATGTACAACAATGTTGTATAAGTTAGTCACTTAAAGCAGAGAAAAACGACAAACGATAATGGTTATCTATCATTGTTATATTGCATTGCTATGTTTAATGTGTACATTATTTTTTTAAGTTGCAATGTTGAATAACAAGGTTATATAATGTGGACGTGTTATAAAACACAAGTTATATAATATATTACATATTTTGTACGCACCTTTAGGTCTTCTACGTAATTCCACTTTAGATGGGTTGAAAGCGTCATCATAAGCAGATACTTTGATCTTTATTGAATGCAAATAAAATTTTTAGGTTATAAAATTATATTCTTCGTTATTCTACCACCAACACGGGACAGTCCCGTGTTGGTCCGGGACACAAAAAGAATGTACCAACTGATTTTCTTGCCTAGCATGTAGAAAAGGCGACTAAGGGCGTATTGGGTACTGGGTCTGTGATTGTGTAGGCGATGAGCTAGCCACTTGTTACTACTCTTTCGCGATTTTAATGTGACCAAACCCAATTTTTGTATGGCTAAATGTGGTCTTAAGGAACACAGTGCTCCTTGGACTCTGCCTACCCCTTCGGGGATTGCAGGCGTGATTGTATGTATGTTCGTTTTAGTCGTATACCTACAAGCCAACATTTTCTTTTAAATTTCCCAACCCCACATTTTACCCCACACGTATAACTAGTTATTCAATATTGTTCTGACCTATATTTAGGTTTTCCTGTTCCGAAATGAAAATGTGTCTGTAAAGCATAACAATTTCATTTTTTATGAAATAAGGTCCCAACGAGCAGATGAATCACCAGATAGTAAGTGATTATAGCTTATGGACAACTGCAACACCCATAGGAGCCACAGCTACTTTACCAGCTTTTTAAGTGATTATTGAAGGGCTACCGCACCACTGCGGAAAAACCGCAAACGACATTTTAAGCATTCTACAGTCTCTTGATTATATCAGCTATTTTCTGATGAATCAATTGAATCTAAGAACCTTTAAAAAGCATAATATTAAAACAAGAAGTTTAATGTATATGACCATGAAAAGGGTAATTTATATAAGCATAACATGCATACATGTCTGTGTATTATAACACGAATGTGTTCATATGTCATAAAAAATTTATGACATATATTTTACGACCACTCACCATCAATCTGAGAGCACTTGAGGATATTATTATATTGCAGTGTCGCCTTACTTTTATTGTCACGATAAAACGAATTTGCGACTTTATCAACATACATACAAAGTCTTTTTTAAAATGCCAATTTATTAAAGAATTAAGTACTAGCAAGAACTAGCAATGTAAAATTAGGAAATTATTCGTTTAGCGTCATTTTCAGGTTATTCGTGCCCTACTACTATTGATACACGTTTTCCTGCATGAAACAAGCACATGAGGAACATGGATTATAAGTTAACATACTACGGATTAGTCGATAGAAAAATAGCAACTACGACTGTATAGTAACTGAGGCATAATTGTGTTTGTGGTCCGGTCATAAATATGCTCATGTTTGCAAACAATACAAAATAACATAAATATTGAGACCTACGAAATTGGTGTTTTTTCTCTCTCTTAGTATTTTGTCTGTAACTATTAAGATTCAGAGTATTCCTAAAAAATAATTACCTCGTCTAAAAATAGACTATATTTTTGAGCTCTTTTAATTTGTTTTGATAATTTGTTGTATGTTTAATTGTGTTAAAATTGGACACGGAGCCAACTCTTTTTAAGTGCCTCCCGAATACATAATTTTATTTGCATTTACTTAAAAACGATAAATAATTTTTATGAAGTGTGATATTACACATATTACTAAAGCTTGTCTAATGATAGATGCCAAATATTATCTTTGGATTTGTCGTTGTGAAGAAAACTGAAAAAAATTTAGTATGGAAAATGCAGAATTCCCCAAAATCACCATACAAAACACCAATTTCATAGGTAAGGACCTAATATTACATTTTAAATTAAATCATAATTATCTTTACGCTTTTCATATGGAGCTCGGTGGCGCGGTGGGTAGTATCTTGCAATCTCGAACTCGTATGTGGTTCAGAAGGCACGTTAAGCCGTAGGTCCTGGTCGCTAGTACAACCGTTTCTACCCACCAAGCCACATTATGCCAGCATGGTGGTGATACGGCCCATATTCCTCATGTGTATCTCCATGAGAAAGGCTTGTGTCCACCAGTGTGCAGTGGGACGTATATATTATACAAAAAGTTAAATCATTCTACGCCATTTTGAGCTTAACGACTCCGATGTTAGTCGGCATCTAAATTGAATCGCAAAAATGTCTGTCTTACCGCAAAATATTTACAGATTTCGAAGACAAAGTGATTCTGTTAATGTGCTGAGTCATTAGAGAACTAGGAGGGTGTATCGGGTAGGTCTTTAATGATTCTAATATCTAGAAAGTCTGGAGTCGAGCGTTTGGTTAACGGAATACAGATGATCAACCTTAATTACACTTGCACACATAGACAGAAATTACTTAAGCTGCGTAAATTAGGAAATAATTATGATTCATTGCAAACAATCTTAGTTGGAGATAGTAATAAAACCGCCTTCAAGATTTTATTAATGATAGTTTTCGAGTCATACATTAGTCTTGGTTTAAACTGAGCTTTAGGGATGTGGTAAAATAAATTATATTAAGAGGAGTTAGGGATCTTTTTAGCTAGTCTTGTCTTGTCAAGTTTTTCCAATTTAACCAATAATTGATTTTTACAATATTATTATCTGTATAACTATTGTTACGGAATTGATAAAACGAATGAGGTTGAACATGGTATCAGATACGCAACAGTAAATCCCATAATAATATTACATTATATTCCCAGCGGTGGAGTAATGTGAGCTGTTCTTCTATTCAGCGCAGCGATTTTCCAGTCTTGTGCAAGGGTTCAATTTCCTGCTAAGCCTTCTTTTTCCACTGCAAAAATGTGGGCTGTTGATGATGATATTGATAATTCAAACTTACGTCAATTTGAATTTTACGCTCTTTTGAAGTAGACACAATTTTGTAATATCAATAACACTCAGCGTCAGAACGATAAGTGTATCGATACCTACTTATGTCCTTATTACGTAACCCCATATCATTTGAATTTATAATTAAACTGTTAATATTCGTTCGTTTTAGCTGAAAATTAATACATCGCGGCAGTTGGCGTGTGATTACGCAGCGGCAGTAATTTATGCCAATTAATTAGGAGAGACGGATCACTGCCCGCAGGGTTGTCAAGCGCGATTTAATGTGCCACAATTTGCATCAGTGTGACTGAATTTTGAATGAGAACCCGGTAGGTGTTTACATTTTTGTCCAGTTCCTATTGAAAGTTTTAAACTGTGATTCACAGTCATTAATTCTACGTCCAGAGTACGGACTCTATCACACGTAATCTTTTCTAAAACACACACTTCTTAAAGAGAAGCGTGAAACCCGTACGGGGCCAGCAATGTGGAGTAAGCTAGAGCTGTATTATTCCTCATCTGTGTAGAGACATTTTCTGTACACTGCATTTGTCTACTTCTGTTCATTTCATAATACCCTTATTAAAAATTTGGTATAGAAAGAGTTGGACAATGAACTTTTGAATGAAATGAAATGAAAGAAATGTCATTGAATTTTAAAGTAAGTACGATAGCTTGGTTTGTTCTATTTTTTACTGAATTTATTTAAAGATAAGTTTATGTGCTCAGACTATACAAGGTGTCTCAAATACAAAAAAAAAGCCGAAAAGGGGTTGTGATGTCCTTCAAACATAAAAATATGTGGACCGTAGCTTGAGATTTTTAATGGTCGATTTTTTTTCACTTTTGACAAACATTTAAACATTAAAGCGCAACTGTATTAAAGGTTTAGTTAAGTTTATCAGTAGAAATTACTTCATAAACTTTACACTCGGCTCCTACTCCTGGTAGTTAGTACTAGGCGGTACTTAAAATTGATGAGGGATGAGTTTAAAAAAACCATGTATACATACTTTTTAGAGGTATATAACATCTGTTCTGTTGGTATTTCAGTGGTTATTGATTTCTGTAATGCCCGGTAACGGTTATAGGCTTGCCCAGTGGGACAAACAAATTAACTAGCAAAGTGTGTGTGTAATAACATCTGCCTACTCCTTGGGGTATATGGACTGTTATGTTTATTCTGTGTACTTGTAACTCACGTTTATTCGAACGAGAAAAACTATATTCAAAGGGAAACCAGCAGTGAAGTTAAACGTACCGCTTGTTATACTGGGATTAGAAGCCTTAATCTTCGTTCTGTGGCTGTCCGATATGTTCGTTCTGTGGCTGTCCGATGCAGGGCATGTGCTAGAAGATTTAATGAGCGGGACGGGTTATGCTAACTTTTCAAGTGAGGTCACTGTAACTCGTAGTAACGAATTAAAGCTGTGTGGCTTAGATCGCTCGCTTTAGTAGCTTATTTAGCAAAAAAACATCAGCTGCCCTACTCTCTAACTAAACCTTGTCGGTTTCGAACACTTGTTTTGAAATTATCAAAGATGCCACGCAAAATTTACATTTGACGTGACAACAAATCAATATTGATTTGTCGTATCTATGGATTTGTCAAAATTACGTTACAGAGTAGGCCAGCTGATATATAATGATGAATTTCTTATTTATAAACAAATAGAAAATCCAACAACTTTATTGCTCTGTTATACTGAGCATATTGAAAACATTGATTTTAATATATATTTTTGAACTGCAAATGGTACAGGTTTGCAGATCTATCTAATACTGCAGCTTAGGGATGACATTTACTGATAACATTTGCGAGAACAATGGTTTAACCGGACTATTTTAATTGATTGCATTGAGTCGATAGCGCTAAACGTTGACACTACGTTAATACGACATTGTGCTAGGAACTCATAACAATTTACAAGTATTATGGTCATTATTTACTA
This sequence comes from Parapoynx stratiotata, assembly GCA_910589355.1. Lineage (NCBI taxonomy): Eukaryota > Metazoa > Arthropoda > Insecta > Lepidoptera > Crambidae > Parapoynx > Parapoynx stratiotata. The sequence continues at coordinate 14,271,424 of OU342458.1, forward strand.
AACCCGGTTTATTTCTCTTATGTGCCAAGTAATAACATATTATTATTATTATTATACTCTTTATTGCCAAAAAAAACATCGTTACATAAAAATAAAAACTACACAATGTATGCAATGGGCGGGCTCATCTCTAATAGAGATGTCTTCCAGACAACCCATAAGGTAGTACACATTGTCATGTTTAAATGCATTACCTACATACAATCAAATATTTTTTTGGGGTATTCAAATATCTCTATTTGCTACGACTCTGTCATACATAATATGTTGCATCTTCTGCTTTCATTACTAACAGCGTGCTTTTGATTGTGAGGTTTTGACTTGGCCCTTCTCAAGAACGTTGTCGATTTGATTATTATTAATTTTATTTGCATTGCATTTTTTTATTTTAAGTCCGCCATGTACACCAAATGTACTGAAGTTTTAAATAAATAAACTATAGTAAAAATACAGTATGATTAATCCCTGACTGAAAAGAAAAATACATAATCAAACAAACAAAACAAACAAAAATAACATTATTTCATAGGCCAAAATTGGCACTTAAAAAAGTTAATCAATATTATTATCCTAGTTGAAAATGTTATGAATTGGTGTTTTTTCTCTCTCTTAATATTTTGTCTGTAACTATTAAGATTCAGAGTATTCCTAAAAAATAATTACCTCGTCTAAAAATAGACTATATTTTTGAGCTCTTTTGATTTGTTTTCATAATTTGTTGTAAGTTTAATTGTGTTAAAATTGGAGACGGAGACAACTCTTTTTAAGTGCCTCCCGAATACATAATTTTATTTGCATTCACTTAAAAACGATAAATAATTTTTATGAAGTGTGATATTACACATATTACTAAAGTTTGTCTAATGATAGATGCCAAATATTATTATCTTTGGATTTGTCGTTGTGAAGAAAACTGAAAAAAATTTAGTATGGAAAATGCAGAATTCCCCAAAATCTCCATACAAAACACCAATTTCATAGGTACCCAATATTACAATCATCGAACTAAAAATCACGTATGCTAAAGTCACTTGCCGTCAAAAATTCCGCGCTCTTCTTCAGGCTGCATTTTCCACAGATTATAGAGACCGTCAATGCAAAGAGGTGACATGAAAGTGACCAAAACTTAATAACTACTCAGAGTAAATAACTATAATATTATGAACAAAAACTATTGATCTATTATTAATTATGAATAAAAGATAATTAAAGAGAAAGAACTAAAATAAAAAAAGAAAGGGAGATGTGCTAGGATGAATGAAAAGAGGCGAAAATATTTTACCTCCAAATGGAATTAAGAAAGAAGAAGAAGAACCGATTCAAGATAAATATTATGTTATTAACCTACCACAAATGCCGCATTACAGCTTTTGCATGAACAGTTATATGAAAAAATACGTTTTATTTTCATTATTTATTTAAAAACGAACCTATAAAGTAGTTCCGTTTAGTCCAGCATTGTTTTATTTGTTAAAATGTCTCTATCAAGAAAAAGGCTTCGAGCGAAATCAAATTAAAAGTACCTGTTCTAGCCACTGAGAAAACTTTTCCGCAGGATCGAACTGATATTCAACTCTAACTTGTGTAAACTAGGGTAGTTTATAAGTTGCGACGAACATGGCAGGAGTTGGGTCAACAATTCTTGTGGTTATAGCTGACAAAAACAGAATCGGCTTTGGATCGGAACGGTTCTCCTACCTGCCAATTTGGGTCAAAGCTTATTTCTGGTTGAAGTAACAATGGGTTCATCTTGTTGAAGTGGATTGCAAACATTGTTTTTTATACGTTTAACGTTAGACATAAATAAATAAATAAATATCTTCACACATTCACACCTATCAACTAGCCCCATTTTAAGCAACTAATGCTGCTTGTGTTACGGACACTAGATGACGGATAAATATATTAATTAGATAAATACATATAAATATCCTGAATATAAATAAATATACAGACACATCCAAGACTGGAGAACAAATGCCTGAAAATTCATCACCCAGACATTTGCCCCCACCGGGGATCGAACCCAGAACCTCTCGAGATGGCGACGCCTTGAGACCGACATACAGACCACTCGACCACGGAGGTCGGTGGTCACCAGCGACGTGGTCACATAATATTAAATGAAAGATTTTCTCTTTTGTGTGCCACACAGGAACCTTTTATAAAGAAGAAACTTTTCTTTTAAACCCAAAGGCGCTAGTTTTAAAGTTTAATTTTGTTTGAACTCCACAGATTTAAAACTCCAGGGAGTTTGCAACTATTGCGGTTGCTCGGAAGTGACGTAACACGGACAAATGTGGAAAATTGGTGTCGTCGTTTGTCTGGTTATATTATATATTTTGTTAGAGTCATTGTGAATGATCAAAAGAATAATATACAAGGTGTATCAAAAACAAAAAGCCGAAAGTGGGGTTGTACATAACTCATTACCAAAATATGAGGACTAAATCTTGATATTTTTAATAGCCGAAACATTTATTATTTATGCCAAAAATTTAAAACTATCGACATTAAAGCGCAACTCCTTCAAAGGTTCAGTTAAGTTTATCAGTAGAAATTACTTCATAAATTTTCAACTCTGTTCCTACTCCTGGTAGCTAGTACTAGACGGTACTTAAAATAGATTTTTAGGGATGACTTTTGAAACATCCTGTATTAATACCAATTAAAACCGAAAATATTAAATGTTCTGTATTAAGGTGATAATTACTTTCAAGCATTTCATAATTCAATAAAACCCAGAGACCAAGGACAAATAACGATTTGTAATTATAAAACTAACATAGACTTGTCGTCTCTAATCATCTCTAATCAATTGTTTTTTACACAAATACCAACAAAGTCATTACAATGTATGTCAATGTAAAATTTAATATTTGAAGCAAACAGAACATCATTTACTTTAAGTCAATATACGTGTATTAACGGATTTAATCGCAATCCTACTTCTGGCTCAATTAAAGCAGTTGTGAAACAATGCCGCCTATGTTGAGTACAGCCACGGGCGTTAACGTGTACACAATAATAATATTGACCCTTATTCCCTTGTAATAGAAATTATTATATCAAAAGTGTACATATGTATGCTCGTGACTGTACGAAGATGTGGCTGTCGCTCCTGTGGTCCCAATTTGCATGTCAACGTCCCGTGATGTGGTTCATTTGAAATTAAAATTAAGCATCATTCGTTGACTCGGAAATAATATTAAACGACTTGCGTAAACTTTGCTAGTTAAACAATTTCAGTGGAGTTCTAGCATTATGCTAGTGTCAGAGATAATTCACCATTCATTTAAAACTTATTCATTATGACTGTGAGGTTTTCTTTTAGGTAAAATAGTAATTTGCGTTCACCATTTGTCGATCCAAATTATTTTTAAGTTACTACCTAGACATTTCTAGTCTGCCGAGGCTATTTCGATTACTATAAAGAAACGAATGGACATTGAAATTCAGGCCACACTAGACCAAATCTCAGTCGAACACCTAAAATAAACCTCTTGGCATTTTTGCCGGACTACTAAAGAATTCCACACGGCATTATCCTAGGAGCAGGTGGTATGAATTTGAAATTTTTATTTGAGTAAAAACATTAAAATATTCTGACTACATATTTCCAATAAAGAAAGAAAGGAAGAAAATTTATATTGACCACAATACCACACAAAACAATCAAATTAGACAAATTGATAAAAATTTATAACACCCCCCTTTTTGGCGTCGGGAGTGAGAAAGAAAAAAGACATAGAAAATATACAAAAGAGCAAATATTGGCAGGCAGACTAAGATGAAACATCATTGGTATTCTGACAGGGCCTGAAATATCTACTTGCATAGATTGCCGTTTTGTATGGAGATTTTGGGGAAGTCTGCATTTTCCATACTAACATTTTTTCAGATTTCTTCACAACGACAAATCCAGAGATAATAATTTTTGGCATGTATCATAAGACAAACTTTAGTAATATGTGTGATATCACTCTTCATAAAAATTGTTTATCGTTTTAGGTGAATGCAAATCAAATGATGTGTGTATTAGATATTGATATGAAGTGCATGTGGTGTTTGCCTATTATATCGGTGCAATTAGCTTAATACAATTAATGTACATTGCTACTATCATATTTAGTCGTAACTGATGTTGGTAAACCAAATGAACAAAACAAAAAATAAAATGTATTCGGAAGGCACTTAAAAAGAGTCTTCGTTTCTAATTTTAACACAATTAAACTTACAACAAATTATCTTAAATTAAACTTAATTAAATTTACAACAAATTATCAAAACTAATCAAAAGAGCTCAAAAATATGGTCTATTTTTAGAGGAGGTAATTATTTTATAAGAATATTCTGAAACTTAATAGTTACAGACAAAATACTAAGAGAGAAAAAAACGGCAATTTCATATTATATCCTGGAATCACGCTCACGCTCATATATCCTGGAAGAGGTTAACAGGAGTATTCCTGATGCCTACGACTGTTAGTTAACTGAGTTGACGTTGTAGATAAGGTTGTTGCTAATACAATGAACTGTGTAAATAAGGCTGATGTGGGTAATTTCCGATCGTACACATACGTTGTGGCAGTAATAGAATGAAAGAGAGCTCGGTCGCTCTAATCAAATTGCCTTTCTAAGAAGAAAGAATGTTAGCGCGAAATCGCCTGTAGAATACTAATGTCTGCAACTTTTACCACAATTATAACCGCCTCCTTGTTCTAGTGGTTCACACCACCGGGTGTTGATCGGGATATCCGGTTCGATTCCCCACGGGGCAGAATCCGCTCGGCAGAATCCGCTTTTTTCCGCTCGGTTTGGTTGGTGAGAAGCCCTACGCTTCTGAGTCCACCTGGCTAGCTACCACAATCATACCTAAATTTGTCGCCATAATATCAATATTTTAAGCATTTTGTTCCGGCAATTAGTGGTAAGATAGCAAGTTCCTCAGTTGTTGAGGAATACAGGTGAAGCTCGCTTCCACCTTCACCTTATCATCACTTACCATCAGGTAAGATAAAAGCCAAGAGTTTGCCTGTCATAATGTAAAAAAAGGCTACATACAATGACAAGTCGTCAATTATTATCGAGAAGGAATTTAACTCGGTGTGCTAACGACAACGACCAATGTAATTAGTGGTGGATTAATCGGCTCACTGCTCTTTATTCTGTGTGGATAATTAAATTTGGGTATTGTGGACTCGGAGCCTCTATAATACGTTATAATAGTGAGTGTGGTACCGACCAGACCGGTAAAGGGACTAATAATAATTTATCTGTATTTAATCCTTTGTTCTGCTTCAATACCTCGATTAATTTCTAGCTGGCATTTAAATGGTGGAACATATTACGAGTTATAAAAAAAATTTTGTCGAGAGATCCGATTTTTTTTAAATAAAACAGTAATTACTTGACAACTTTTCCAATGTTTATACAGAAATTAAATCCAATAAAAGTACGCCGCCTATGTTAAGTTCATTGCTTTCTTCCATTTGAAAAAACCTGTTATTAAAAAACCTGTTATTTGGTTTGATACTCTACATAATACCATTTATTTTGTATTATATAAAACATGTTTAAGGGTATGTGCTTGCCTAGATATATAATAGGTTAAATCTGATTCCTCGCTCTATTAAGATTTATAATTGCAAAATCGACAAGAGATATTATTTCTCCGAATCCTACGTTGTTTACGCTGATATTTTTAGATGGTCAAACTTCCAACCAACCAAAACAACCAATTTTTGTCAGAATACAATAGTCAATGACCTGTAAAGAGCAACGATAAAAATAACAAAATATTATATGTCATGTTGTACATGATACTATAATTATTGTCGTTCATATAGCTTACACGAAAAAGCTGCTAAATATTTTGCGCACAGAGCTATTATCTGAGATAAAACTTCTTTTTATATGAACATCATGCTCGCAGCGCAATTAGGACGTCAATAAAACATGTACACGCTACCCGCAAAGGGCTGAGATAAATGAGGGTAGCCGCAAAAGTTGTATACGTTAGTTTTATTTTGTCGTAGCAAAACGGTACTTTCATAAAATGTGCTTAAAAGGAAAACACTTATTTAAATGTTGCTTTGATTACAACATTGTAAATCGTAAAGGTAAGTAAATAAAATCGGACGATGGCACTCTATAGTCTTTTGTTTGTTAGCCTTTTGACAAAATGCTAGCAAAAACAGATAAAATATAAAAATATATAAAATGAAACTATTTTTGTGGCATATAAATATTGATATGAATAAATTATGTTTTAATCTGAATTGTTTTAATTAACCCAAAAAAACTGATCATTGGAACTTAACTTAAAATTTAAACAAAATTAGCATACATACATATCGTTACGCCTCTCCGTTACGTAGGCAGAAGTGTTAAACAGCCACATTTCGCCAGATATGTTAGGTCCCCATGTAACAGGTGGCGAGCCCTTTTGCCATGCACCGGGCACAATATGAGGCAAGCGATATTCACAAATAACCTAAGTTATAACATCTACCTGAATGCTAAATTTCAGCCCGATCCGTCCAGTGGTTTGGGCTGTGCGTTGATAGATCATTATGTCAGTCAGTCGACTATACTGCTATAAAAACTGCATTCAATTCCTTCTTAAGCATTCATTAGTTACGTTTTGATTCTTGTTGATATATTTTTTTCCAGTAATGATAAGTTTCTATAAGGTGATGGTGTCATGAGTCTGGTCAACTTAAAAAAGAACAATTATAATTTTAGACTTTTATTCATTTTCGCCTTTCTAAAATGTTCGTAACTATTAAAAGTCGAAACGAGTTTCAGCAATGCACCCGTGACTTTTACAGTCCCATATTAGTTTCTTTCAAACAAAATTGGATCCTACGTCCTCAAAAGAATTTTTCAAATTCAAAGCATTTAACACAAACTAGAACATAATTATTAAATAATTACAAGGACCAGTAGACTTTGTTCAGAGAATGTATACTAAGTAAAAGCGTGCTATCTGTAGTTGTTTGTTAATTTTCCTTTGTTCTAGAAATTTTAGCCGGAACAATTTTTTGTTTAAAACCGCAAAACGTCGAGGCATTGTTAGGAAGAAAAAGTAATTTGATTTAAGTGATTCTCTTTTGTTGTTCGCTTAGCAACAAAAGGCTGAACGACAAATGGTGCAGCTCATCCAGTTTTATACAGGATCCGGATAAAAGTTAAACATATTAGGTGAAATGTATTCACACCTCTGTCTACCGTTCAATACAGAAGCGTACCGATATGTTAGCATGGATTTGAAGTCCATAATTTTTTAATTCCAAACTAAATTTTTAATTCGGAACTCGGTACTTATAGTACTCGGTTAATGCCAAAAGAGGTCGACGCGGACCAATATATACGACAACTGAAATCCAATTGAAGTACAATTGGAGTAAAAACCGATTTCTGCTGCGGAGAGGCTGTTGACGTATTTTCAGAACGATAGTTTTATTGCGTTTCGCTTCGGATCACTGTAAAAGAAAACAATTGAATTGCTAGTATTTTTAACAATTAATTTTAAAGTGTTGTTGGTAGGAATGGCAATTGTTATTTGCTAGCTGACTTCATACAATAATTCATTGTTCACGAATACTTTTGTTTCTCTTGTTACTATTTTTCCAATAATTAAATAAAGTCTACACAAAATTACAGAGTATATAATGACAAATTCTATACTAGTGTGTATGTCATGTAAGTTTAAATAATAATACATACATGCATACATATAATCACGACTATTATCACCTAATGGTTAGTCAGAGACTAGGCAAAAGCACCGCAAAAGCAGTCCGTTGCCTTAGTCCGCGCCACTCACCAAGCAGTGACTGCACTCAGCGTTACAGGTGGTGAGCCCGTCGCCACTATAAGCTATTGGATGGTTGTACACTTCTATGTCCACTAGTTGCTGCCTTTAACAACCCCCAAGGGAAGATATGGGTTGGTAGTATTCTTTTAATGCGCCGCTACCACACGGCTTACACGGCATGATAAATAATAAAAATGCACTAATTTTTTGACCTCAATACATAGTAAATAATTTTAATTACGAACTCAAGTGGAACCACGGATTGTATGGATCAAGTAGAACCTTGTTGTCCACGCCAACACTGTACTTGAAATTGGTTCCAAATTGAAATAGATTAGTTTCAGACAAAGGTTTGATTCTGGGTCTCTGGCAGGGTTTTGTTTAGCGGATCTAGGCTTCATCCGGGCGCTTGTTGGTACTAGGACATCTGGCTTAGGTCCAAATGGCTTCCGAACGGGACGCGCCCTAATTTTCTTTTCAACTAAAAATTATGTGAGCGTTAGCAAATCTTCCAACTTGTTTTTCTCGTTCGAGAGAAAAATACCAAATCTGTCAGCACCACTATTCTTCTAACCAATACATCTGCGGATTAACAAACATAATTTGTTACTTTCCTATGAAGCTTTCGTATTGAATTAGTTGACATTCGAGTTTTACGAACAGTATTATAACATTGGAAGCCATTTATAAATAATTTAATTTTAGAAACCTTCGAGAGTTGGCCGTCCTTGCTTTTAAAGAAGATTGCATCACAAACTGACTAATAGGATTCCGGTTCAATGGTTATTCTTAAATCACTTCGTCCCTTAAACTTTCTTCCTCATGCTAGAGATCCTTTGTGCGAGTTTTATTTAAATGAATAGGGGTCCCTTGCAAATTATGGTTTAATCAAAATTATTATTTCGACCTCTTTTATGTTAAATAAAATATTTTAATTTAATTATTGGCTATTTTTATTAAACAGATAGCAGCTGTGATTAAATTTGTTTCTGTTGTAAGCTGATTGCCTGAAGCATCGATGAATCTACTTACCAAAGTGTTACATAACACCAATCTTCAATAGGAATTCGTTTATTCCTTCAAACGTACCTGAAACGAAAAAACAAATTGTAATAATGGTTTTTATGATTTAAAAGAACGATTACAGAAATGAGATACCCTCCATTTTGAAGCAAGTGTTTAAATAATAGCGGATTTTTTTTTCAAATATTGCATTTTCAGTTTTGATAAAAATGTACATTTTCACGGGAGTTTTTAATGTGTTATTTTATATTTTGTGGTGAAAGAGGGATAAAGAAGAAAGATTTAATTCTCAATATGACTTTGCTGAAAAATTTTACGGCCATTACAACATTTGGGGCGGCGTTGGCGTGTAATAACATTTTTGCTCAAACTTTAAGAATTCTTAATACTGCCGAATTACCAATTCTAATAAATTTATTTTTGAGATAAAAATAATAAACTTTTTTCAATGATTAGGTATTCAATATAACAATTATTATAGGTATGGAGCTCTGGCTCTGGCAGCTTGCAAAACCATGTGGTTAGTTTCAGGGGATCGTATACAAAATTTGAAAACAAAAGATTACAAAAATAATATGAAATGAAAATAAACTTTATTGTACACTACTGGAATTACATACATATATATTATCACGACTATTATCTCCTAAAGGTTAGTCAGAGACTAGGCAAAATGGCCATAGTCCGCGCTTCACTAAAAACTGTGACTGCACTCAGCGTGACATATGGTGAGCCCGTCACCACAAAAGAATTATAAAAAGTTGAAAATAATTATTTAATGACTAATTTATGACATTCACATTTATCAACTGGTCACAGTAATCGCTTGTGTTATGGATACTAGGTCAGAGAGAAACAAGTATTCGCGCTATAGAAATATTAGAAACCCTGTAAGCTCAGGGATGATGGATGGAGATATACCTTTAGAAAACCAGTTGAGTATGATACTCGTATATAGTAAGTTGAAATTCATCATGAAAATTATGGGTCTAGAATGAATAGTAATGAACATTTAGTGGCATCAAAGCGAAGATATAAAATTATCGATTGCCTCGCAGGCAAACTGCGATTAACCTCCAATGATACTCTAGTTCGCCAAGCCAACGCATGAACGAGTTCCGATATGAGCTTTTAGTTTTGCTTACTATTGTAAAAATTACGGCATTGTTCGAAGGATCGATACACTACCGCTTGCACTCTTTAACGGCTCGGTCACAACTGCGAGTGACGAACGGAGCAGCAGGCGAATTCGCATTGCATTGCTCGCTCGCTACGGACATCGTTAGTGAGAAATGTCTTTTGACTGAGCAATGAAATGAGAATTCACCGGCCGCACCGGCCGCTCCGCCCGCCGTTCGTACTCGTGGCCGAGCCGTAATACTCCAACGATTCTAGATTCTGTTGTTCGCCAACGATGCCAAATTTACGAACAAAACAGTTGAGAAACTTTACAAATTTCAAATTTCAGAGCTCATTTTGCAAAGGAGAGAAATAGTAATTGCAATAAGCGTTAAAAGCTTAAAGAACCTTAATGACAATTACTGTTAAGTTATTACAATTCCACGAATAAACGTTTATTTTAAGAAATTCTTATTCAAACATTCAGTTCCTAGTAAATTGGAAACCGACTTCTGTATTGAAAAGCTTTGGATTAACGGCGTGGGAGCATAATCATCCCGCACGGTGCTGGGGGGATGAGACCGAGCAGACTACACGGTGGTACCAAGAAGAATTTTATGTCATAATTTGTCATAAAAGGCTTTGTGTTCTGTAAGAAAGGATAACGGGATGCCATTCGAGAGTAACAATTTTGCTTTCATGTTAAATATGGCCATAGTGTTGTATCCTTTGATGTTGAGATATTTGAGAGATGCAATTTCACGATCGCGTTCTTTAGAAAATAGGAGGAAACCAGTTAATTTGATTTTCTAAGGCCCAATTGCGCGATCGAGAGTTAGCGCCTAACCCAGGGTTTGCCCATATATTTGCCCCAGGGTTAGGTGCTAACTCTCGACTGCGCAATTGGGCCTAAGACAGTACTTTTTATTTTAACTTGGGTTAAGTACAATTTGATGAAGTTTTGTAATTTTTGCCAGTCATCAGCGTCCCTATGCTGCGTATGGATAAAGGCGTACAGATGGGTTTAGCAAAGGTTTTTCTTAGAATAAACTACATAAATAACTGCCGTGCCATTTTATTTTAGCATAGAAAAATACTTTCTTAATCCGAATAACAGCGATGATATGTCCAGATATTCTCAAATTGAAATGATTTTGGTATTACGTTTGTATGAAAAATTCACTGTTCGCCGGACCCTTAAGGTATCTTCATGGTTCTGTGCACTCTATTTAGTATAATTTTATAATAATTGTTCATCGATTTAATATAAAATTGTATGTTTATAATTGCTATTCCTGTAAGTTTGTTTTTGTTTTGGCATTGTTGATTGTGCTTTAAGGGTCAAGATCTTAATTTTGTATGTGCTTTTTTTTTAATATGCAAGCAGTGTTTGCCTTTAAGTAGTTGTAACATTTAGCATGGCTAGCTTGTAAGTTTCTTTTATATTATACTTTGATGTATACAACTGTTGGTAGACCTAATTAACTAAATAAATAAACAAATTAATTAATCCGATGTCATCTTGTATAATTACTAGATCTATTATATGCTTTGTCTGTCTCTGTCGCACCTGCCGGGTGCTTTGTATGCGCGCCGCATTAATGCAGATCTGGTAAGCCCGCGGGTGCGGTGGTGGTGAAGCGAGACTTAAGAGCCATCTCATCTAGATATAGACTGAAGTCTACATATACTCTATTGGATTTAATTAAGAGCATAATCAGATTTAGTTCGGTGCTGCGCTAATGATGTGAATAATGGAGTTGTTTCTTTTATTAAATATAAAAGGAAAAGTATTAGTTTATAAAAACTGTTTCGGACAAACACCAATTGGGGCTCAACCCAAGCTAAATACTCAACTTACTTAATCTATTCTTAATCTATTTTCTCAACTTACTTTCATGGGTTGACAGGCAGAGATCTCTGTTAGGGATATGTCCGCCCTTGCAAACATATGTTAACAACCTTTTTTATGTATATGTTTTTAAATTGCAATAAAGAGTATATATATATAAATAAGCACTGATTGTTGAACGGATATTAAGTAACGAAAAACCCAGATAATATTTTAAGCAAAATGACGAACTTAAAAGGTATTTAATAAAGAGGTAGGTATGTTTATGCAAAAGTTTTTGTTAATTAAGTACGTATCCCACTTCCGTTAGGCACAGGCCTTCCTCATGGAGAAACACGTGAGGTGTATGGGCCGTAACACCACCACGCTGGCCATATGCGGGTCGGTGGGTAGAAACAGACGCAATAACGACTTGACGTGCCTTCCGAAGCACGGAGGAGTTTGAGATCACAAGGTTTCGGCAACCCATCCACGGCCTGTCAAATGGCAAAGGGTACTAACCACTACGCCACCGAGCTCCTCTACTATAAGTAAAATCTCTACTATAGTTTGAGATAGACCCTTAACGTATTTGCAATCCTACTTTCCGTCAGATTAACCATTTGTTTGTTTACAAAAAAAATTAAAGGAGCATTTTAGATACTTCTAGAGTAACCTTTAAATTTATGAAATGTTTATTATACAAAACAATGCAGCTTCAATTTAAAAAAACAATTTAAAGACCTTATTTTTAAAAACCATCATATACTATTATGTTAAAAAATAGTCAATACGCTATTTAAATTTTAACTCTGAACTACTTACAACTTAGTCGGGACGAGCGGCTTAAGTTAAGTAACTAAAACAACTTGTAGTTACAAGGAAATAAATCAACTTGTCTTTTGTTTTAAGCATTTGTGTACCCTCTTTGTTGTTAGTTTAAATGATATTAAATTTACCTTTAACCTTGAATCATTTCTTTTAAATATCACACATTGAAAGATTGAAGAATACGATACGTCGTATAAGAATTTATTGGAATTTCTGACGAGGAATAAAATATTTCTGGAATACAACGAAGTAAAAGGAAATATTATTTAATAAAATAGTATCATAAAAGTTGTACGAATGCACTGAAATGTAGATATTTTATTTGCGAGACCAAAACTTTATTGGATTGCAAAAAAGCAAAGTACGGCAATCCTGCTGGTTTGCTTTATATATTACACTGCAGTGACATAGGCATCTCCAATCCTTTGTCATACTAAAGCAATCAATAAAATATTTGTATTTTTTTGTTTTCAAATAAATTTATTTCACACAAGAATTGGGCATTCCTACAGCCGAACTTACGAATCCCTAATTTATTTCGAACTTCCCATCAATTGCAAGCAAGATATGAAATACTTTTTAAGAAACTGTGTACTAACTATGTTATTGGGAACGATAAGAAGTGGTACAAAGTTCCCCGCTTCAGTCACATTAAGATGCAAGACAGTGCGGCGCTACAGTTTTATGAAACTTTATTCGTAGGAGGAACGTTGCTTCCAATTCATATTACAGGGAACTAGTTCTTTAAGATAAGGAAAACTGCTTGTTAAGATAAGTAGCATTGATACGACTGTATTTTAAGAGCCCCTATCAATGTCAACGGAGTTTAGTTTAGGGAAAAGTGTCCGCTAGAGGGCGCTCGAATTGTCGCTTATACCAGTTTACATACATTCGCTTCCTACCTTTTCCTACAGTCGAACTTACGAATCTCCAATTTATTTTGGACCTCAGATCGATTGCAAGCAAGATATGAAATACTATATTAGAAACTGTCTGCTAACTATGTTATTGGGAACGATAAGAAGTGGTACAAAGTTCACCGTATCAGTCACATTAAGATGCAAGACAGTGTGGCACTACAGTTTATATTAGGTCCTTACCTATGAAATTGGTGTTTTGTATGGAGATTTTGGGGAATTCTGCATTTTCCATACTAAAATTTATTCAGTTTTCTTCACAACGACAAATCCAAAGATAATAATATTTGGCATTTATTATTAGACAAGCTTTAGTAATATGTGTAATATCACATTTCATAAAAAATATTTATCGTTTTTAAGTGAATGCAAATAAAATGATGTATTCGGGAGGCACTTAAAAAGAGTTGTCTCCGTGTCCAATTTTAACACAATTAAACTTACAACAAATTATCAAAACAAATCAAAAGAGCTCAAAATATAGTCTATTTTTAGACGAGGTAATTATTTTTTAGGAATACTCTGAATCTTAATAGTTACAGACAAAATACTAAGAGAGAAAAAAAACACCAATTTCATAAGTAAGGACCCAATATTATTGACTGAGTCCAAAGCGGTTGCCGTAGCCGAACGCGGCCGGAGCGGCGCGGAGAAGTAGCAGTACAGTTTTTTGAAACTTTATTGAATAAAAAAATAAAAAAAATATCTTTATTTCATAGGACAAGTTTGTATTTGTGGGAACTAGTTCTTTTAGATAAGTAGCACTGATACGAGTGTCGTTTTATTTTAAAACTCCATTAAGACTGATGTACTGGATAGGGTATACTGCTGTGGTAATACTTGTGAGGTAAACTTGAGTGAAGTTAATTGGTAACCCACGCAGTTGTGTGGCAAACTCGCTCCGGCTTAAGAACGAACTATACCGAATCCGTACATTGGTATTGGTGCACGTAGACATAATAATATACGACGTTGTAGTGTTTCGAAGTATAAAGGATAAGGCATACCGCTTGCTTGACGTATATCGTAGCTACCATGAGATTAAATGCGACGTTATGATGCTGTATTTAATCACGTTTCAAGACGTCACAAATAAATTCCGGCACGTGCATTATATCTTTGTTGTGCGTAACTACGTGTGTGACCACGAGTGACCACGGTTCCGGTGTGGCTCAGCCTTTTATCCTTACAGTTAACAGGTATAATAAAACCTGTCAGTTTAATTATACCTGTTAACCCCTAGTTTGTGCAGTCAGCTTTGGTATTTAGATGTTATGAACATCTAGGCACACCTATAAGATATAAAATGTCATATAACTCATTTAGAACATACTTTAACTGTCTTTCTGGTTTAGTGGTTCACACCACCGGGTGTTCATCGTGAGGTCCGGGTTCGATTCTCCATGGGGCGGAAGTTTTTCTGCTCGGTTTGGTTGGTGGTAGGGCTTCTGAGCCCGCCTGGCTAGCTACTACCGTCTTACCTAAATTTGGCGCCATAATAACAATGTTTTAAGCATTGTTGTGTTCCGGCAATCAGAGGTAAGTTAGCCAGTTCCTCAGTTGTTGAGGAATACAGGTGAAGCTCGTTTCCACCTTCGGTCTTATCGTCACTTACCTTCAGGTGAGATGAAGGCCAAGAGCTTACCTGTCGTATGTAAAAGAAAGAAAAGGAAAAGATACTTGAAATATTCTTAAAGAATTTGCTTTGAAATGTACTTATGGGCAGAGGCCGATCTATTTATTATGTAGGGCCATTAAGAGCAGCTCGCATCCCGAAGGGACAACTTCAAAGAGTCCAAATCAATTTAAAAGTTTATAACGGCCAACTTGGAGTTCTGAATGGCCTAAATACACGGAAACACGGAAAGTCCATACCGATAGGCAACATCAAAAAAGAGAAACATTAAGTTAGTTTCTCGATTAATTTTAGGACGGCGTATTGCAAGCCTTGGCGGTAACTTTAACAGATGCTGTAATGTTTCTAACTGTGTAAAATTGTCACGTTGAACTCATAACCGAGTATGGCGCATCTGTTGGGTCCACTGAGCCAGAATCAAGCATAAGGAAAGTCTTCAGCCTGTTATACATCCCACTGCTGAACACAGGCCTTCCTTCATGGAGAAAAACATAAGGAATATGGGCCTTTTGGGTATTTACATCTTGAAATATGTTTTATCAATAATTTGTAAAAGATTAGATTACAAATATTGTATAATGATAATGATAACGTGTTCAAATAGGTATTTACAACCAATAACGCTAACTATTATTTGACAAAAACTGTTAAAATTATACGCCTTTTATTAATTTTATTTATGTGTGAGATTGGGTATGTGGAAATATATAGAAATCTTGACCCTTATAAAATGTAATGAGCCCTAAAACAGAAAGGTCATGGTAAAATAGAGGAGAAGACATTTTACGCCACATTATTCTAATTCCACGCCTCGTTATAATGTAAGGGTTAGTTGACAATCCCGCTGACGAAAGCTTGTTTTTAAACATTTCTTGTTTAGTTATGGCCACATGGGAAAATACTCTTTCTGGTACTTATTAGGTAACTGTAAAAACTGCAACTGTCTTTATAATCTGCAATCTGCATGCTCCATCGGGGTAAAGATGTGATTATATGTGATTACATTTAGAATGTAACTTAACTGTGAGAGTTTTTAGTTTAAGACGTTATTCATTTATTAATTTTTATTTGAAATATCTGTTTTATAACCTTTTTTCACTTCTTTGATCAGTGGATGAACTTTCCTTTCATTCAACTTGAAATTTTTCAATAACATTACCAATTTTCGTGATGTAACGAGTTCCGTGACGTAAATAAACGACAAGTTAAAAGCATAATAGCATCTATGAAAGACCATTAATAATAATTTAAAAATAGGCTATATCCGAGAAAAATCAAGTAATCATTACATTGTTTTTGCACGTAAGTCGTGTATTGCGTATTCGATTATTGCATTATCACGGTCCAGAATCAATATGACAAGTAACCTTGTAACGTGGCGCTATACCTATATTAGCGACTCCTTAATGTTGCTGCGCTCGTTCCTGGCTATTTTCTATTTGTTTCTGTTTTTGATTCGCTGTCTGTGCTGTCTCCTCATTGTTTTGGTCTCCAACGTTCGATCCAAATTACGATAAATATTATATGATTACTCGTTTGAGTTTCTCGACGTTTTGTCGGTGTTAATAAATATCCCGTCCTGATTCCTTCAGGAAAATAGATATTTATTCCCCTATAACTATATTTCACTTTGGTTATGCTTGTGATGTTTGTGTGTTTGTTTGTTGTGATGTGTGTTGTGTTTGAGGTGTGTGTGTATTTTGAACGGTTTGCATGTTTGTGTCTCATGAGCCTGATTGATGCGTGTTGTTTACAAATACCGTGTCTCCGAGAACTTTACTTATAATTATGCTTGTGTTAAGGCTGCTTGTTTTTGCAGGATGGTGATATCTATACTTGCGTCTAATTTAATCATCATTAAGATATATGATAATAAATTATTTTGAATATTATAAATTATAATGGTTTTATGCCCAGATAATTATGAAGGCACTATTGTAAGTAGCCCTATTTTTATACTTATCTGTTAATTATTTGTGTTCCGTGTTTTTGTATTTATCTTTTAAAAATACCTTGTGCCAGAGTGCCTCTGTTTTCTATATTAAATATACACCTATAAGTGACTCAGCGCCTTTTCATTTATTCCTGGCCTCACCCCGTCACAACCTTAACCCTCGCAAGGCGAAGGAATAGTAGTAACACGGAAATAAACCGCTAAGTTGTATTTGTGTGGCTTCACGCCTTGTTGGGAAGCCGTGATCGGCTTACGGCGCAGAACGCGATTGCCTGCGCCAGATTCGCTAAACAAGATCTTGTGTGCACAGAATAAAGAGACTAATGCTGCAGCACAAGTTGTGAAAGTAAAATGATATTACGACTCTTCCTATAAATGCGAAGTAGCGATTTTGTTAATCAAAGCTAAGAGTAAAAAAAAATGATGTGTTGTAAAATTAACACACCAAGTACTGCGCAAGGCGTGGTGATGTGTTATGTGTAAAATTAAATGCATGGTTTTCTACTTTAAAATCTGAAGTTACATTATTCTCTTGTCAAACATGTATCGTTTGTAAGGTAAAAAAGACGATTTTTCAAAAAATATAGTTCTTCATCTATAAAACCACAGACAGCCCTACTTGATATGAAATGATATATTGCACTTCAGTCAGAACGATTAATATTCTCTAACCATTAGCTACAAACTTGTAATGCCCATCCATGACCTACTTACCCTACCCCCCCCCCTACTCCAATCGCTGATTTTACTCGTTACTACAATTTCAGTTATTTTTGTTTTTTTTCAGTGATATTACAATGAATACTAACTACATTGCGATTAGGCAGATATCCGATGATTATAAAAAGTAAACCTAAAAGAGAAAATTATATTCCAAAGCGTGTGTTTACATAACATAACACGTCACATCTGTAGGTATTCCCGAAGCCGTTGCCAGAGGTTGTTATACACTACAAGTTTAGGTTACTGTTTAGGTTACTATGTAACAGAGGGCGAGCCTGTTACCAAGCGCTGCGCACAGCATAAAGCAAGCTATTTTTAATATATACTTTATTTATGATTAGTGGGCTTTGGCTTTCGATATTGAAAACAATGCTACCTTCGCCATGGTCAGGTATTGGATTCTCCAAAACTTTGTGTTCTCGAGCTCCTGCTTCGGAAAGCACGATAAGACTTCTTCCCGCCAACCTTCATTGGGCCAGAGTGGATAATGGCCTAATTACACGAACTGCAGTTCACCAACCCAATAGTTTATCGGTTCACAAAAACAATGCACTGATACTGGGATGCGCACACGGCACCGACTCAACCATTCAATCGATACAGTCGAGACTGATCACCAACTAAATAGTCGGCCAATTGACGTAAACTCCAGGGTTGTATTGATGGTGCCCACTGTTCTGTCGGTGTTCAGTCGATGGCCGACAGTTCAGCCGTAAGCTGAATTGGATCGACAGAATGCAGTCAATCGTATGCAACTGTTTAGTTAAAAATTGGTCAAACCTATAAAGTCGCACGTAACACGAACAATATTCCACGTGAATTCTCATGTGGTACGAGATCTATGAAACGTAGATTATAGCAGTTAAATGTTGTTAGATCAATCAAGTAGATGAGACATGAGCATATCAATTATACTGTCGCTCGATGTTAGGATAGTCATTTCGAACAGGCAATTTACATACGCACGGGCGGACATTTTGTACCTATGTACACATATTTGAATAGTAAACATGAATGGAAGGATTATGTTAATAACGTAATCAATGTTATATTATCATACCTGTTTTCGTGTGCGATATCTTTAGAGTGCAATTTTGACACAAAAATGCGAAAATGGAGACTGTATTTTTAGTTAGACTTCCAGAGTAATAGGCAATAAAAAATAAATGTTATAAAGCAATCTTCACAATTCGCAAATTTGTCTTTATGTTGATGATTAGCGACCAATAGTCTCGAATGTCTCAACGTCAAAAAAGTATTTATGGTATAGAAATTTATGAGATCATGCCTTAGGATCATGCCCACTAGACTATTCCTTCCCAGACCGGGACATTCTCATACATTTCTATACATAGACATTGTACAGTCACGAGCATGAACATGTATGCACTTTAAACAAATAAGGTCTTTATTACTTTGTAATAAGAGTCATTAACTGCTAAAAGTGTAATAAATGTTCATGCTCGTGACCGACCTAGCACGGTCATGGTATGCCTCGGTGTAGTGGACAGAGACCTTAAGTCCGAAAATGTTAAATGATGCTCTTACTATATATACTACTATATACTATATATAATACTATATATATACTGTACTATATATCGTAGTAAGGTACTATGTGTATTCTAAAGGTGATGCACAAGCAATTAAGGATGCCGGTAGTTTAAAAGGATGTTGTCATATAGTTAGTTTATTTATATCTAATTCTAGGTTTGATAAATCTTTAAGATAATGATATTTAACGATGTGAATAGTTCATATCTTTAAAGTCATCTTCTATTGTGTTGTATAAGGACAAACCCTTGCTATCTTGCACATTATATTTTAGATTAAGAAGTTGTTTGTATAACGTGTAAACGTTATTTATGTGAATGAAAGAATGTATCCTTTTCTTTCCAAATGAATATTTAGCCTTACAAAGCCTTATAAAGCCTTATAAAGATTTCTAAACGTATTTTACAAAAAAAAAACAAAAATGTTAGTTTTTGGTTCTTGTACGAGGAAAACTACAACTTGCTGGGAGCTATGGCAAAATATACTTCGATATTAAGTATCATCTTCGCGTGTAAAGAAGATGGTATTTAATATCGAAACATTGCCATGTGTTTCCTCTGTCCTACGACATGTCCTTCAAAAGGGACTTACAAGCCTTGCATTTGGATTCCACTGCAACTTAACATCCAGAAGAGACGGAGTCATTTGAATAAAAATTGACAAATCATAATAATTACATAGGTTGTATAGGTAAACAATTATACACTTCACATATGCATTTCTTCTTCTTCTTGCCCTTTTCCCGCTCTAGGTGGGGTCGGCAAAACATGTCTTCTTCTTCCATTTTCCTCTGTCACTCGTCAGCTCAGCATTCACTTCTTTTATTCTCATATCATTCTTCACGCAATCAATCCATCGCTTCTTTGGTCTTCCTCTCACTCTAGGTCCGTCCACATCCATGCTCAGCATCCTTCTTGTAATGTGACATTCTTTCCTCCTCATCACATGTCCATACAACGCTAATCTATTGCTCGTAATCTTTTCTGTCACTGGCGCTACTTTCAAACTTCCTCTAATATACTCATTCCTGATCTTGTCCATTCTTGTGACTCATCGCAAAATTCGCATCTCCGCTGAGTGCAGTTTTCTTCACATATGCACTTATGACCAATCAAAAACATTACAAAGTATTTCACACAAATAGATTATACCACAACATTTCTGCCTGTTTATTACTGGGAGATCTTGTTAAGAGAAGATAGAAGCGAGAAACTCGACAAGAATTCCATCCTCCCTTTGCATCAGTTACTTATTCCATGTATTTACTATATAGATAGATACAATATTATTATACAATACTATTAATCACAATTGAAGTGGAAAAAAATGTGTCAAAATGGACTTATTAAAATAAAAAGTTTGCAACAAGATTATACGATACACAAAATGTTAAACTACTTTCGTTGTTGATCGTACATATCCTGTCCTCAGCTTTTATACGTCCCACTGCTGGGCACAGGCCTTCCTCATGGAGAAACACATGAGGAATATGAGCCGTAATTCCACCACGGTGGCCCAATGCGGGTTGGTGGGTAGAAACAGTCTCAATAGCGACCGGGACCAACGGCTTAACGTGCCTTCCGAAGCACGGAGGAGCTCGAGCTCACAAAGTTTTGGTCATCCATCCACGGCCTGACCATGGCGAAAGTCGAAAGCCAAAGCGCACTAACCACTACGCCATGAGATCCTCACTTATACTTTACTATATCAATGCACTGTAACTTTTAAGGGGTAAACCAGGGTGTGTTGCTATAAGCATGTATTGGGTACGGCCGCCCACTATTGCACCATCCTCTGTATATCAATATAATTGAAGTGTTTTTTATTGGTCACGGATAACCACTTCGCATCCTCAACCGTAAGTGGGGATGTCCTACCTACGTTCTCAAGAGAACTGGAATAAAGAATACATAGTAATGTATTTACCTTTCTTTCCGGGAGATGTGCAGTTGCTCTTGTTCGAGGGTGACTTGGTTTCGGCAGCCGCCATTTTCTCCTTTTCAGATGCCATGTCAGCTCCTTGTATGTACACTCGGAACGTATGTACGAGTATTCACGCGGAGAACGCACCGCCTCGCATTACTGTATTTTATGTAAGAAATATTTTAGGAAGGCGCGAACGCTACCGCTCCCAAGGACCACATACAAGATTATGGATAATAAACGATGACTATGTCTAATGACTAAATATGTGCAAATAGCTGACACTTTATTGACTTAAAAAAATAAAATCAAATACGGATATTGTGATATTTTCCTGCCAATTAAGCGTGCGACACCGATGTAATGGTTTTCTCATATTTGCTCTGATTTGACCGGCTCCAATGTTTTTATGCGGTATTTACGTCAGGTGTTAAGTATGGTATGTCACGCTGCGCCGGCGCCGTGACACCTTTGAGACCAATATTTGCTCAGTATACTAATCACTGCGAACGCTAATTTGGTTAATTTGTACTAATTAGTATAGAATTGCAATTTATAATTAACAAATGGTCGCTGTGTAAATATTTTCAAACTTACACATTATTATCTTAGTGCTTAGTATTATAGAGGTGTATTTGTTATTATTTTTATAACACTTTTGTCCGTATAAAAGTTATGGTATTCCTTGGTTGGATTTTTGCACAGAAATGTTACCAATTTCTAATAACGTGAAGGATATAACTTTCCGTTTTGACCTTCAAAAATTATAAATTTCTCGTATTTTGACTGAAAGCTAATTTAAAACTTTTCACTCATAAAGTATGAATGGTTGGTAAAGTATTTTACGGAGAATGTAATGAATTTTGTTTAATAATAGCTCAACGCTAATTTTGAGCTTTCATTTTTGTTTAGTATTACGACGAAATTTCAGAGGCTATTGTTAGTATAGGATTAATTTTGGTTTAGAGTAAAGTAATAAATTTTATCCAAAATCAATTGAGCTACCTCACTTGACATTTAATATTTCCAGTCGGGATTGGTCTTTGCGGCTCCGTAATTTTATATTCGGGTGACATTTACTTTGACTTTGAGAAGTCTACAATTTTTAATCTTTTGACTAGCCTCATAAAACAGAAACTATAAAGTGAAAATTTCATCTGCTACACAGAATCCCCGTATAATATGTCCTTCCTTCAATGCTGTTATTAAATTATCGCTATTTTTATTGAATTTGGTGTGACAAAGAATTTTCTAATATGTGTTATAAATACTCTACAATTACAGTATACTTATAATGAGGGATTACATGAAGGAGGATTATGCCTAACGGGTGGCGTGTCTCGACTAAAATGATGATGTTACCAGTATCTAAGTATGATCACTGATTCGCTTCAGAATAGTGACTAGTTTATAAGGCCGTGCTTCAGCTGGAAAGAGCTGTCATAATGGAGAAGCTTAAATTTTTCTAGAATCTTCTCTATACATATTTTAACATCAAATGATGCTTTAAATTTTATTGTTTGCTTTTAGGTATATTACTTTCATAATTAGTATTATTTAAGTCTGTATTGGGTTCAAGTGCCTTTCTTTTCAAACAAATAACTAAAATCATCACTGATAAAAAAACTGTTTTTAAACGAGTTTAGATCATCTGTAGATGTAGTACTTTTTTAAACAATGAAAATCTATAAAAATTGATAATTTATAATATCAATATATTTTCGGTAAACATTGTTTCTCTTAGAGTTAGATTAAAAGTGAAATCAAATCAATATTTCAGTGTTTACAGCCGCACTCAGAGACGTCATTGAACCTAATGTTCATTATTGAATTTGAAAATCGTCTTTATGTGTATTGAAATAGGTGATTAAATTTTGATTAAAGCTAATGAAAGACTGGCGGCAGCTGGTAGTGCCCGATTCAGGGCTATGAGAAGCGATAGTGAAAATGTCGGCTTTCAGAATTTATAGGCCCGTTTTAGATCCAAAGTACATTAGTTTTGTCAGTATTAGTGTTACGGCTTTCGATACTCTGCATTAAATATCCATTAATCATTCACGGTTAATATTTGGTCATTGATTATTTTTTTAAAAAGCTATTTTACACAATTAAAAGGATATACTATTATGACCATAACATCGTAATTAAAGTAAGATAGACTTTGAGTTTTTTAAGTTAACTTCAAATCTCAACTTTATCGAACAGTTCTTCATTAGATAAAAACATATTAGGCGAAATTTGTGTCATCGTATATGCCAACCCCTTTAGGGATAAAGGCCTGATGATATGTTCTGCTTTCGAACGGGAAGATTAATGATGACTTCGTGAGAGTATTTGCTTTCTCAGGACATTTAGTGAGATAGTGATTCTTATTAAACTTGGTATAATAGTTTACACTAGCCAATCATGAGAATTACTAAGACAACTGGTATTCAAAAATCCTTTATGGCTATGACTACTGCAAAGGGTTCAAAGCATAAGGTCCCAATTAAAGTTAAAATGTAAACTTTAAACTGATAGCAATTCAAGTCAAGAAAACATTGTTTTATATTTCAAATGACAAATGATCGTGCACAACAAGGCAACTTTTTATACGTGTTGATTTATAAAACTACTTTGAAATCTAATATTCCAATATATGACTGTTAATGAAGTATAAGGTATATCGATATGATTATTGATAACTGAGTTTATAGAAGAATGAAATGAAACCAAAGTCAAATAAATTTTACAACGAGAATTGCTCCAGAGGGTGCTGTTATGAACAAAGTATTCATTGTGAATAAATGATAAGGTGAGATGATTCTATATGGACTTCTAAATGAGGAGCGTACGGTTTGTATTCACTTGTGTTCCTTCCGTCCTATATTTGTTCGGTGGCTATAAAGATGGCATTGTATTTTGAACTGTACGCGTATGCGGAGAAAGTCGTTATTTCATCGCAAACATAATACTACGAGCTACAGCGTACGGCAGGAAGGTTATGTGTGCAGCGGAAACTGTTGTGGATTCGGTTCTGAGCTTACATGACAAAGAAGGAGCTGATAATCACTCAAGTAGCTGAACACCGAATCATCCGTGGGTTCTGGTGCCACTCACACATAACCTGTCAATAGGTACGCACGAAATTCAAGGGTTACGTAAGCGGTCAGATTATAACCTGCACTGGTAATGAGCGCGAGATGAGAGGGACCTTGGGGCGGGTGGTCGCGGCGGGCTTGGCGGGCGCGTGCGGCGTGCAGTCGCGTGAGCGCGGTGCGCGCGGAGACCCGGTCGCCTGGCCCGGGCGGGATCGATGCGGGCGGCGGGCGGCGGCGGAGTGCAGCAGCCCGGAGGCTGCGCCGCGCCCGCGCGCCGCGCACGCGCCCCCGCCCGTCGCCCGTCGCCCGCCGCCGCGCCGCCCGCCGCCGAGCCGCGCCGTCGCCGAACGTTTCAATTCTCTCATCTCGTACTGATTTACGATACGTACCATCTTTGGCGGAAGCTTTTTAAAAAGCACAAAGGTTAGCAAAAAATTTACAGTCTGCAGAACCAATTAATTATCACTAGTACTTTTTATGCTAACTGTAAGTAAATATCTTTGTTTTAAAACAACCAAGAATAAAGCTGTTAACTTGAGATCTTAGTAGTACAATACAACGATATTCATTCACTTTTACATCCATAATAACTTGAATAGTATACGTTACTAATGTTACTTTTGATACTAAAGAAAACACATACTTTCACATACATAAAGTAGGTATAGCTGTAACCATTACGCCCGGGCGGCATACACCAAAAAAGTCGTTTGGTTTGTGTAGAATACGCGGGCCTATATTTGCGAGGGAATTCAATTTGGTTTGATTTTTATGGACACTGAGATTGGCCAAAATTATAACCTTAATAAATGAAATAGCTTGGAGTACAATATCGCTTTCCATAAAGACTACTCGTCTAATTGAGAATGTTTCCGAATCAAATGTCTTTAAATTTATTTAAAAGAAAGTTATGGATCGTAGCTAATGCCAATTAAGAGAATATATAATTTAAAGCGTGATAGTAAATATTGTACATAATATAGGAAAAGTCTAAACATAATCTATACTTTGATATATACATTCTGCGTTGACCTTCGTAGGAAGATTATAGTTAGTTAAATCCAATCAGCCACAACCATCAATATGAATTAGTTATTGGCCAATAAGTTTGCATTATAAATTGTTTACGAAAATCAATGGTATATTTAACTTTAAAGGTTTTGCTTCTGAAAACTAAAGGAATTGTTTCTGATGTGCTGGATGGCAACGATCGCATAGAATTGTAAAGTGGGTGATATTCGGACATATAATGAGTTAAAATTTTTAATAGTGTAGGTGTTTACTTTTGAAATAATAATTTGGTAAACTCTGGCGCATTAAATTAAATTCTTGTGATTTGTAGTGCGCTTTATGTTAAGTTATGTTGTTATTCTTTATTGATAATAAATAAAAAAAACAACAAGGCAGCGGGGCCGAGTTCGGAAAGACGGCACTACTTTTTCAAGATGTCGCGGGTTCGATCCCACCGCACCACTGAGTTTGAATAACAGGACAGTTTATTGAGAATATTGCTGCCTCGCACAGTGCCCGGTGCATGGCAACAGGCTCGCCACCTGTTACATGGGGATTTTATATATCTGGCGAAATGTGGATGGTATAACCTCTGTACTACCTCTTCGGGGAAAGAGGCGTGATAATTTGTTATGTTATTTCAAACCACTACGAATATTGCGAACGTTAAGTGGCAGTATGCAGGGCACATTGCTCGTAGAACTGACGGCCACTGGGGCAGAAGCGAAAAAGGGCGAAAGGTTCTCGAGTGGCGACCACGAACTGGGAGGCGCAATGTAGGAAGGTAGACCGACGATATGGGATAGGTCGTCGGAAGTCGCTGAACGCAGGCGGCGGGCACAGGACTAGTCCAACAGTGGACATCTATAGGCTGAAGGTTGAAGTGTATATAGTACTCAAGGTAATAATTTGTTTATATAATTCGTTTCTGTATACTTAAAGAAGACTTAAGGTGAGGTAAATAAAAATGACCAAAGTTAGAATAGAAAATTCGCTTAGTAATGATGCTGTATCTCTTCCTCGAAGCAAATGAAAGTAACAGCAACAATTTTGAGCCAAGTTTGACTTTGACGACGTCCGTGGCCGAGTAGTCTGTACTCCGGTTTCAAGGTCTCGCAATCTCTCGAGTTTCTGTGTTCGATTCCCGGTGGATTTGTTTGTGCGTCAGGGATAAGAAGACCGAAAAGCTGGATTGATAATGTGAACAGGGACATTGGTGGGTGATATTGCGAGTGATTGAAAAGAATGGACGCAGACAATCCCTATTCGCAAGCAGAGCCCTATTCCCTTTATTAAATTATATTTTAATATTTTTGTCTGTAAATCGAATGATTTCGTGTACGCAATGTGAATACGCGTACACATTGCGTACGAGTACGCGAGACGTCCCAAATGTCAAAGTACTGGGCCCCGATCGCCTTTATAAGGGCGTATTTACCACAACTATCCACAACCAAATCACAGTCGAAAACGTTGTAACGAGGCGCTATACCAGTAATAGCGACTCTTTGCTGTCATTGCGCTCTTATCTGGCCATGTTTCTCTTGGTTTCTGTTTTTAAATTTACTGTCTATCTCTTTTTATTTGTTTTGTTCTCGAAATTCATTCTTGCAAGAGTCAGCGTCGAGAACGGTTGACTCATTGTCAATAATTTTAAATATAATTATAATGTATTACTATTGTGCAACATTAGTTATAAGCTTATCGTAAAACAGTAAAAAATCACAAGATTCAGAATTTATCAGTTACGGTTCCTTTATAAAGTCGTAGTAGTAAGTAGCCCTACCTTTCATAATATCTTTTAGTTTCAAATTTGAAATTGGTTTTGTGTGTTCTGTGAAATTTACCTTTTTATATAATTGTTCCAGTTGTACCTTAATATATATATAAATAAAATCTAGTGACGTCAAGTTGGAGTTTTCTTCTAATAATCGGTCCACCACGTCACTACGTTAGGGCCCATCCGCTCTCCATACTCTCGTACTCGAGTTCCCTCGTAATGCTTCGTATCACCGTGTCGTGGAGTGTAGATGGGCCATAATGTTTTGTTATTTGATTGTGGTTTGAGTCTTTCATTTGACATCTTATGTTGCTTGAAATTTGAAATTATACAAAGAAATGATTAAGAAGCGCTCAGTCGCCTTTGCGACTCTTTCTCATTGACTGACTTCTGTCATACTTGACATCTTGACATCTGACATACTACACCTCATTTTTAATTTTGCAATTTTATTAATATCTTAAAAAAGATTTCATGCGAAAGCAAACTGTAAAATCAAAACATGGCTGTTCTATAAATTAATTGTGTTTCTGTTACAATGACTATATAAATTAAAACTGCATTTTCATTTATTATGTAAATAAATAAGTGTTAATTTGATTGTACAATCTGCGGATTTACTCAATTTTGTTAATGACGGAAACGCATTATTAATAAACACGATAGATCTAATTAGTTTTTAAATAATTATTGTCATTATTGTATTTATCACATTCCTACTTTGTTAATTTGTTCACAAAAAAACATAAATGGGATATCAAAAACATAAATGTGAAATTAGCCAACTTTATGGTATTGTTGTTCACTCCAGCGATAAAAGAACTGAGATCTAAATTGGGTCCCATGTTCAATTATCAGTTCTGTTTTGGCTAGATTTCTAGCTAACTCGTCGGAATGTCTCAAGAAAGTATCTTAAAATGAATTATTTATTTATTTAATGTTGGAATAGAGGAGCTCGGTGGCGTTGTGGTAAGTACGCTTTGGCTTTCGATATCGATATCGAAAACAAAGCTACCTTTGCCATGGTCTGGCCTTGATTGGTGACCAAAATTTTGTGATCTCGTACTCCTCCGTGCTTCGGAAGGCACATAAGGCCGTCGGTCCCGGATACTTACTTTAATCGGTAATTACTTTATATATATATCTATATATATTATAACTCAAAGGTGACTGACTGACATAGTGATCATCTTGGGAGAGTTTGCCGTCAAACAATCGATGGCAGACGCTGTGGTGTTACTTCGATGAGGTGGATTACCACGATAACAATCTCATCATTTTTCGCACCACTTGACGATTATTTAAATGATCCTCCATATTGCTCATCATTATTGACACTTACTACACAAAACTGCACTGATTTTATGCAGCAAGATCAACTCCGAAACAACATTACAATCACTGAAATAAAAATCATGTCCGCCATAGTTGAATGGCGCCAAAAACCCCCACTTTTGTTATCCCACAACGGGTAGGGAAAGGTATTATCATCCCTTTTTGCCTGATCTGTTTGGGTCTCTGCCAGTGTATGGTGATACCAAAATGTATTGACAATTTTTATGTTTTACTCAATGTTTTGTATCAGAAGTAGGTAAGCTCGTACGGACATGCCGTCCGTACCCGCTTATTTACACAGTAATGTGGGTAGGTAGGCCGGGGAGTACGCAGCCGTGGAATGGTGCCAAGTGTGGGACAATGACTCTCATGCCGATAGCCGCGTGTCTTATCGGCTTAAATGAGGGTGCGCGAGCCGCTCTTAAGCCTTGTACTCCTTGTGCGATGTAATTTTATGAACTTAAAAGACTTTTTAAGTGGTCGTGTTTTTTAATTTCTTTTATTTTGGAAGTTACTAACTGGATGCTTGGATAGCCTTCTCTGTAATACTTTGATTTTCATCTGCCCATTTTTTTTAATAACAGCTTTTAAATATAATATTCGACGACCTTCGTGGTCGAATGTTCTGTATGCCGGTCTCAAGGTGACGCCATCTCGAGAGGTTCTGGGTTCAATCCGCGGTGGGGGCAAATGTTTGAGGTGATAAATTTTCAGGCATTTGTTCGCCAGTCTGGGATGTTTATATATATATATATTATATAAAATTTGAATATGTTTATGTATTCACTTATTATATATATTTATCCGTCATCTAGTATCCGTAACACAAGCAGCATTAGTCGCTTAAAATGAGGCTAGTTGATAGGTGTGAAATTATGAAGATATTATTTTATTTTATTTTAAGAAAACTAGGGCCTCCAAGGCTTCTTCTTTTAAAATAATAATTAGCTCGTTACAACAAATGTGATGAGTTAATATATAAATAACTAGGGCAACAGAAATAAGATGGGTGGCCACCTCCACCTGCTCCTGAGCTGCCTTTTCACACCCCTTGCCGCCTCGTTAAAGGATTAGATAGGTGCTCGTAATTAACGATCCGAATAAATATTATATCGATATTAGAAGTGCTTATAACATGACTAAAAGCGAGCTATTGCAACACAATACATTAAATACAAATAAACACATCCTTTTTTTTACATACGACAGGCAAGCTCTTGACCTTCATCTCACCTGATGGTAAGTGACGAAAAGGACGAAGTTGAAAGCGAGTTTCACCTATATTCCTTAACAACTGAGGAACTGGCTATCTATTTCTATTGCCGGAACACAACAATGCTTATAACATTGTTATTATGGCGACAGATTTAGGTAAAACGCTGGTAGCTGCGCAGGCGGGCTAAGAAGTCCTAACACCAACCAAACCGAGCAGAAAAACTGATGATCCCGTGACTCGAACCGAACCCCGGTCCCCCCGGATCAACACCCGGTGGTGTCAACCACTAGACCAGAGAGGCGGTGAAAAATCATGCTTAAAAATGTTATGCTGCCTTAAATAAAATCAAAATATTTTAATCCAGTTAATTATAGGTTTTTACTATTAGTAGCCGTTCACTGAGAAGCTATGTTAGTTGTAATGATATGACTATTAGGTATATGTATTTATATCATGTGATTATTTATTAAATTCTTCATTTGATACTTTAATTAGCCGATTAACTTTAACGATAGGTTTACCGAAATACACAAGTATTAGAATTGCCAAGCACAAATCAGTTATCATCCCTATGCTTACAAAAATAATTTATACGTAGAAAGCAAATGTTTTCCCATACAGGGTTACAGATATTGCAAATCACGAAGGCGATTAAATCATTCGACTTAAGACTCTGTCTTAAGGCGTAAAGAGCGAAGCCACTCGCAATCATAAAATGCAACAACAAAAGCCGGGGCCGGGAAACGGATAAGCTCGAACATGTTGACGTCATTAGGGATGGAATGTATGACGTTGCTAATAAATGAAGAGTCTTTCTTAATACCATGTCCACGTGTGAAGTAGAGTCATATATGGTGAATTGCGAACCACATACAACGTTGAAATGAAAAGTAAAAATTTGAACCTCTTTCAAGTATTTCCAAAAATTTTAATGTTGCTTCCCCTGGACTGACACTAATCCTGTTAAGGATGAGACACAATTGATTTCCTATTGTACAAACGTATCAGATATAAAACAACGACGATGAGCAAGGCTCGAAATATATCAATATGATTAGATACCAAAATGTGTCTTATAAGTAACAGGTTCCAGACATAAGCATTATTTATTAATCGACTAACGTATCTTTTTCTTTTAACCTTGATCGCACTTTAAGTGAGGCTATTTATCAATCACCTCTTACATTTATCAGCCTGAATCTACTTCTTTCCAGATTATATTACTGTTCATACTTTTATCCATCGCTCCTTTAGCCTTCCTCTGAATCTAGGTCCATTCACATCCATATTCAGCATCTTTTTAATAATGTAACACTCATGTATGTACATCTTTCTTCTTCTAAATGTCCTAGAGCAAACATGTTTACTAGAGCATCAATAGAATTATTAAGTTTCAATAACGCTTAGTTGAACGTTTCTGCTTGTTGTTTTTGATAATATTGGGTCCTTACCTATGAAATTGGTGTTTTTATTCTGTCATAGCAATTTGTCCGTAACTATTAAGTTTCAGAACATTCTTATAAAATAATTTCCCCTTCTAAAAATAGACCATATATTTGAGCTCGTATTATTTAATTTGATAATTTTTTGTACGTTTATTTGTGTTATAAATTAGACACAAAGACAATTATTTTTAACTGCCTCCCGAATACATAATTTGATTTGCATTTACATAAAAACGATGAATAGTTTTTATCATGCGTGTTCACACACATATTGCTAAAGCTTGTCTAATGATACATGCCAAATATTATTATCTCTGGATTTGTCGTTGTGAAGAAAACTGATAAAATGTTAGTATGTAAAATGCAGACATCCCCAAAATCTCCATACAAACCAATTTCACCTAATATAAAACTTAAATTTTACTCTAATTAACACAGCCAATGTAATTTTGTACTTAGGTAAATTGGATGCGCTAAATGTTAGTTTGAGAAGACAGATCTGATGGGTACGCTGTATATATCTAAAATATATCTACTAACTAACTAAATACAACGTAAGCCTTTGTTTCTCGTAGAGTTCGATACTTTGTGGACTTGTCTCGATGTGTACATACCACGCGTTTTTACAACTTAACACTAACTCCGGGACAAGTTTGAGTGGATATAGAAAAACCCTAAACCAAACTAAAGTTTGGTGAGAAGTTATTGTCAATTTGTCGTTGTTAGGTTTTTATTTCTTTTCAAACGAAGGATATAGTCATAAAGAATCGTTCCAGAACGTCAATAACCTAATTGTGCTTAATAGGGTTAAAGTGCCGCTAAATGAGGAACAAGCCAGATCCAATAATGACCCCGTTCCTAATACACGCAGCTTACGCGTGAAACTGTCTATGTGGTCCCTGGACGATAAATTGAATCTTTTCAGAACGAATGAAAAGGTATCTAGACATACTATTAGGGAAACAGTGTAAACTAGACAGGGAAATTGTATACCTAAAAATTATATGGTTAGTCTTTTGGCGTCACTTTATGTTGTACCTGTAGCCACGATTATGTTCTACACATTGAGTCACCGTAAGCTAAAGCTTCTATATAATAAGATAACACCCTCTAGGTAAGCTGAAGTATTAAGTCCTTACCTATGAGATTGGTGTTTTGTATGGAGATTTTGGGGATGTCTGCATTTTACATACTAACATTTTATCAGTTTGCTTCACAACGACAAGCTTTATAAAAATTATTCATCGTTTTGATTGATAAAAATTATTCATCGTTTTTATGTTAATGCAAATCAAATGATGTACTCGGGAGGCAGTTAAAAATAATCGTCTTTGTGTCCAATTTTAACACAATTAAACTTCCAAAAAATTATCAAATTAAATAATACGAGCTCAAATATATAGCCTATTTTTAGAAGAGGCAATTATTTTATATGAATGTTCTGAAACTTAATAGTTACGGACAAATTGCTAAGACAGAATAAAAACGCCAATTTCATAATTTCAATTCCAACTACCCAAGAGTTTAATGCATGAAATTTGAAAATTATACAGCCATAGCTAAGTTGGCAAAATGGTACTCCCCATGTAAGAGGGCGCCGATTCAATCCTTGCTTAAATAATATAAATTGAATATCACTCACTTTATTAATGTATCTACAGGCTCGCTATACAGGCATATGTTGCGTTGTTGTGTCTTTGATATTCTTATATAATGGTAAATTTTCTGTGCCAACAATATTGCTCTAAGAGACTAAAGTATTCTTTATGATTGTCTCCATACAAGCTTCATCGCAGCCAAATAATGGATCAGCAAACTTCGTTAGTGTGGTGCACGATCTGATACCCGTAAATTGATGTTATTCCTCGCTAATCAACATTTTCTTCTTCATACAGAGTCCACGTACATCTCTGTTACGCCTACGCCGTCGCTTAAATATCCGCTGACACTGTACATAGTTACAACATGAAACCAGGACCTCGTCTTAGTATCAGAAAAGTTATTTTTGGCATTTGAACTTATTCTTTTATTTTTTCAGTAGCGTTATAATTATGTGAATAAATTAGTTGTATCTCAACCAAGATTAATATTAATTGAAGTTAGAGAAATCTCAAATAGTCACAGTATTTATTTTATGATCAGCCGATCAAATGACTCTACACCACCTGATAGTAAGTAGTAGATGAGTCCATACGCGAAAGATGCTAGGACAGCACCAAACGATGCAAGTCTAGCCACTACCTTGAAAACCACCTTGTGAATTTATAGTATATAGCATTTATAGCACAGAATTTTTATTGTAAAAGTTATAGTATAATTAACGTGGTTTAAGTGTACCTCATGAATTTTAGCAGAATCGCATTGATAATATTCAATGCTAAAATTCATGCTTAAAATTCATTCATTCATTCATTTTTGCTAAAATTCATGAGGTAGTAGAGCCTCTGTTGAGGATTACAGGTGAAGCTCGCTTCCACCTTCGGCCTTAGCGTCACTTACCATCAGGTGAGATGAAGGCCAAGAGCTTACCTGTCATGTGTAAAAAAAAACTTAAAACCCTTTAGTAATAAAATCAATAAAGACATTGATTTTCTTTTTAATTAAAAAACTGACTTAAAAAACTTTTACAAACATAATATAATAATAAATATCCTCAGACATTCGCACCTATCAACTAGTCCCATTTTAAGCCACTAAATGCTGCTTGTGTTACGGATATTAGATGACGGACAAATATATTTCATAGATAAATACACATAATTATTCAGAATATACATAATATTATATTTAAATTAAGTCCTTACCTATGAAATTTGTGTTTTGTATGGAGATTTTGGTGAATTCTGCATTTTCCATACTAAAACTAAAATAATGAACATC
The DNA here is from genome assembly GCA_910589355.1 of Parapoynx stratiotata. Lineage (NCBI taxonomy): Eukaryota > Metazoa > Arthropoda > Insecta > Lepidoptera > Crambidae > Parapoynx > Parapoynx stratiotata. The sequence continues at coordinate 14,305,504 of OU342458.1, forward strand.
CAAGACTGGAGAACAAATGTCTGAAAATTCATCACCCAAACACTTGCCTCCACTGGGAAGCAAACCCAGGACGTCTCGAGATGGTGACCGGCGTACAGACCACTCGACCACGGAGGTGGTCAAGTAATATGGTTAAGTTTAATCTCGCTTCAACCATGTTGGTTATCGACTTAATGTGAATCGTTTCTGTTGGGCCTTTTGCAATTTTCAAGATCACCTTCAACCAATGTAGCGGAAATAAATCAGTCAGCCAGACAGAATAAGATAAACGTACTTTTTAAGCAACGAATACGAAAGCCCTTTTCATGCTTCACTTAACCAGAAATACTGGAATTGGAACTTGTTTATTTGTATTCAAGTGAATAGAAGGTTTGATTATAGATATAACTTAAAGTGACCGAACGTAGCGCAAAGAATTGTCAAGCACTAGTGGTATTGAGTCTTGTGTATCTGTATAGAAGATTAACCTTTAGAAAGGTTTCGCGACTACGTCAGATCCGAATCCCTGAAAATAGTGATCTAGAAAACTACTCCAAGCTCTGATACAAATCCAAGCAATTCAAGAGCCAGCTTTTAATTTTACGTGATTTTACGCGGAACCACAGCAGAGTGTTCACGTCGTTGATCATAAGTCCTTTCAATCGACGTCAACCTCTGGCAATACTATTGTAGACGTTAAGACGTGAAGAATTTTGGGTGCACCCTCTCTTGCAAGACCGACGCTTAACAGATTTTTATAATTTAGAAATTTGTGTGGTGATAGATTTTTTTATGCTAAGCACGGTAACCATCACCTGGCAGGCCTCAGCCATGCAGATCATACAACCCCATGCAACTAAAAGTGTAAAAAATCTTCTTCGTGTATGTATGCTGTCCAGCCAGTGCAAGCTGGTAGAGGAGTTCCAATGAATGAACATTATTATCCTGATGCCTCTGGTTTGTCTCCCGAGGGAGAGGGCGCAATCAAATGTTTTTACTGCTAAGCTACACAGCATTCACCTGGAGAATGAAGGGTCTCGGGTTTCATTCCCGACGGAGCTACTTGAAATTGGAAGATAATTACGTCTTTTTTCTATAATTTATTTTCAACAGTGTAAATGTGTGTGTGTACACCTCCGTCACTTCTAATCCTTCGTAGTATATAGTATGAATTACATTGTGAATGCAAAACACAGAAAATATTTCTTTATTAATAAATTATGTAATGTGTGGCAAACTGTCAAACTATGCGCGGATTGCGTTGCGCAAAAACATAGTTTTTTGTACTCGTATGTTCTACGATTTCTTGTAGTTTTCGAGTTATAATAGTTTTTCGTTATTTTCTAAGGTTCAACGATGCGATGACTTTCAATGATTATAAAATTTGTTTGGAGCGACTTTTCTTGTATGTTTATATTTAAAAAAAATCATTCCTGACTGTAAACTAAGATACAATATTTTTTAAACAAACTTGAAAAATTTTATGTCATCAGAACAGAACAGAGTGTCTAACCGTTTTTCTTAAAAGAAATCATTTAGTTTTTACATAGCTTCTTTAGTATAAAAAAGTAGTTTAAAAAACTGCCTAATCTAATAAGCTTTTAGAATAATACAAAATATATATTATGTAATCAGGTCCAGTAGCTCTTAGACTAATACAAATAATACTATAGATATTCAGTCTCTCAAAAATGTTATCCAGAATAGAGATTCTAGCGTGTTGGAAATAAATCGAATGACGCAGATCGGATTTAGTGCGTAAATTACCTTAAAATAGTTGTAAAGCTACAACGGACCTATTCGATTTCGGAACAGATTCAGATCGGACGTAGTGTGAAATCGCTCTTAGACGACGACGTGTAGACGTGTTCATGAGTGGAGACTGCGACTCGGCAAATGTGTCCTCTAGGTGATGATTTGTGAAATACTGCTGGTAGGATGCCGAACACTGTTTTAAATACTACCTTATAAAAGAGGCTACACCCAGCAGAGGACTAGTTTGGGCTGATGATGATAATATTACTTTAATATATTGACTTATCATAAAACCTTATATGGTTTACACATTTATCTATGTGACGTAGCGTCTTTTCTGTTTAATTTTTTTTATGTATGAATATTATTATGTAGAAGTGGACGCGAGACTTAATGACTGGTTATTACACCAATTAATCGCTAACTGTCCCAGTTTCAGAGTACAAGAAAATCGCATTGTTTTGAAATTGTTTGTAATAACACATGTAGGATTGTAAAGGAACTAAAATAGGGCTCCGAGGCCGCCGGGGACACGTGCGGACGGATCACGCAGTTTTAACTTTCGTCATCGGAGCCAGGGGAAATTACTCAGCAGGACGATTGACGTAGCAACGAGTTTTTGTTATAACCAGATTTAAAGCGCCCCGAGTTTGTATGTGCCTGGCCTGCAGAGATTCTATTTAGTATGTAACATGTGTCCTGGATGTTGAAATTTTGGTTTGATTTACAGAGTGGTATCACCTCATATCACGTGGGACCAGCGAAATATGGGCAAAGTGTGGGTGTATAATGCTACCCCCTTCGGGGATTCAGACGTGATAATATGTATGTATAAGTCTGTGACTGTGTTAATTCTCAAGAACACCTTATTGAAAAAAGAACACAATTTTGACGAACTTCCTCGAGATAATTTGATTTTCTCGCAAGAGCGGAAAGCTATGCTTGAAATTCCATGGCTTCTTAAATTCATCATTAAAAAGTAAATACAAGTAAATTGTATCAAATTTAATAAATTAAAATGGCAGAAACAAAAATTGCAAATTTAATAAAGAATTGAGGCTCATTTAATAGCAAGCATACTAGCTTTTGCAATCATGTCAATCTCATAAAAATAAGCAAGTTAACAATAGATTCTCCGCTAGCTAACGAGCTTAAAACAAAAAAAAAAAAGAGTGCGGGAGGGGGCCTCATATTGCGACGGACCCCGGCCGCGCGTCTGACACTGGCGACCAATACATCACGCGGAACGCACCTCCGTTTGACGGGCAAAATTTTGTATTTCATTATTTCGTAATAACGTCTAATTTTTAAAGGAATCAATATTTTTACTCTGTTACAAAGCGGGCTACCACGGAGGTAGCTAAATAAATGAGTATTTAAAATCATAAAAGCTACATATATTTCGGCACATTATTAATTTAAGGTATGAGTTGTATATTGATATAAATTGCATATTTATTAATTTGACAATATTAGTTGTTGATTTTGCTAAAATGTTTATTCCAGAGTACACAACTCTCAAGCTCATTAAAAGAATACTACCGATTCATCTCTTCCCTTGGGTGTCGTAAAAGGCGACTAATGGACTTAGATCTGCAGAGCCATCCAATAGCACATAGCGGCGACGCGCTCACCACCTGCCACGTGGAGCACATGTGCAGTCACTGCTAGGTGAAGCGCGGACTATGGCAGTGGATTTCTTTTGCGGTGCCTTTGCCTGGTCTCTGACTAACCCTTAGGGGTTAACCGTCGTGATTATATGTATGTATGTTTCTTCGAAAAAAATCTTGGCATTTCACCTTAATACTAAATTATACATATAACATGGGTTCCTTCAAGAGAGGCGTGATGAGACACTAAATGGGCCAGCAAGGCAGGGGTTGCTGTTCTCTCTGGCTCTAGCAATTACCGTAAACGGGCTCTCCTACCTCCTCTTCTCCAGCTTACCGTCAGGTGGTGTTGAGTTAGTTGCTGTGTTTGTTATAAATAAAGCTTGTAAAAAAACATTTTTTTTATATTTAATAAAATAATAATTAGCTTAAAAAATATTATTAAAAAGAGAAATGTAATTTATCTCTGTTAACACTAACGCCCATCTGATAGACTTACAAATAATTTATTACGTAGCCCAAACTAAAGCGCCGCACCGGTGTTGGCTGGATTCATAACGAGCTCGCAAACTTTAATCTGGATATATACGTTAAACTTTTGACGCCGAAGTCTATTTTAAATCATACGTGGCATTTCATAAAGACTTAAAGCTTGGCCATTTTAAGTACAATTGAGCTGGTTATGATAGCTTCGAAATATTTACACCTGTATATGTGACTGTCCAAAGAAAGTACTTGGTGCGCTTCTGTTATGGTGACGGTTAAATTAAAGTTAGTTACATAAGACATTATTTAAGAAACTAACAAACGCTGGCGACTGGCGAGCAATTGATATTCATCTCACAAACATCAAACTCAGGCCAGAGTTCGACAGATGACGACAGCCTGTAACCGGCATTCAAGCCACTCGCTAACGAAGATGTCTAACAGATATTTCAATAGGTAGCTGTACTACGAGTAAATGCTGCCACTTGTATTGTATGTATCTACTAGGAATATTATTATAAATAGGTAATGATTCTCCTTTATCAGATCTCCTCTTGAGACTGGAGAATAATAAAGAAGTAATTACACTACATTTTCCCAATGATGTCCCCTAGAATGTCAAATCATATTTTTTTTTTATTAGATACAGATTCAATCAATATAAAATGTTACATTCCTGTAACTTGCGAACGGATAATGTTACATATTCTCGAATTATACTAAAATTTTCATCGGTATGCAAAATGGTTACGCGAGCGTGAACATTTTTCAAACATTCCTTAAAACTACCCGTATGCTCATAGCGTTTGCGTTAAATGTGTGTATCCTACGTCATCCAATATGTTTCCCTCCACACTCATCAATCTACGAGGTTCACGCTCGGGAGCCTTTCAGACTGCCAGGCACATCGCTAATGCCTGTCTACATTGACAGGTAATTCTAACAGCGAAAAGTTGCCAATTGCAGAGAATTTTTCTGTTATCAACCCTATAATTTAAAGCAGAAGCTTTCAAATTCAAATCCGGATAGGCTGAGTGATTACCGCATGTTTACTCATGTCTGTATTACTAAATTGATTTTAATGAACATCTTTCCTAATTGATCTAAGTACCTCATGAACTAAGGTTTACTCGTAGCGTAGATACATTATATACGCGTAGATACATTATATGCCTGTAGATACATTAATAAAGTGAACCATATTTAATATATATTATTTATTTATTTTATTTATTCCTGATACTTTTAGTGCAGCCCTCGTATAAGCGCGCTTCCTCTAAAATATAAAAAATAATCACGCTTTAATTCAGTAGTATGTATTTACATCCTTGTAAACAAGTCTTATCTTTGTTCCAAAGCCTTGAAAATTTTAAAGTAAAAGGAAAAATCAATAAATTCGACAATGACACTACAGTTCATTTTGGATATTATTAGCAAACTCAGACAAATATTCGCAAGGCAGAAATAGCAAGCTGTTTAGAGTTAAAATAAATTGAAATTTAATCCAAGTTTCGTTTAAATTTTACGTTTGTTTTTGTTGATATTTTGACATTCTACATTCAAATTACTTTATTCCCTAGGGAACTTTGATTACTTTATTTCCCTAGGTAATAAAATTTTGCTTAATACTCCGTATATATGACAAATAAAGCGTGAGCTGGGGCCCAATTCTCGTGCATTCGAACTTTTTACGTGTGGTAATTATTTCTATTCTACTGAAAAGTTCGAATGTTTCATAAAGATCGTATTCTCAGTACCAATAGAAGAATTACCAATCAAACTGTGAAGTCGTACATAGCATAGACAAACAGTAACGTTTCGTTTCGAGCGTTTTTATAACTGCCGTGTTAAAATTTTTAATTGTAAACAATTATGCTTTTTTTAGGCAAAAATTTTATGCTAAGTCCATTTATTTTTTACGTTTTTATACAAATTGTATAAATTGGTAGGTAATAATTATTACAGAAAATATGAAAGGAGGTCGAATTTATAGTTTTTAGTTCATAGCGTGCATTTAACTAAACGGAACGTCGCATCTGTCAGTCAAGATATTTTCAACAATATTTCATCTGCAAAGTGATAATAATTTTCAAAAGAAAAAGAAAAATTAAACTATTAAAAAATTGCTCTAATACAAGATCTTTCGTCAGTCAAAAACGCTTGATGAACTCCACAATAATACCACTTAACCTCAATATCGGGAAGTTTGTCAGGTAGATTCGTATACGAACTCCGACTTCTACTGGTATTTAGCACTCGAAGCGTTCGAGCGACGTTCGTTCGAAATTATTCGATTGTGAAGTCCTGAGAATACACAAACAATGTTTCCTTCGAAAAAATTTCGATATTCGAATTTTTTTACGAATGTGAACTTTTTTCGAATGCACGAGAATTGGGCCCCTGGAGGTGTATAAATAAATATATAATTGAAAATCTTTTTCGCTTCCTGTCGAATAGGGTCACCATGTTGACCTTTTCTAAATTGACCTTTCCTAAATCATATTTCTCTATTTGCCATCCAATATCACCAAAACGTCATTTTAAATGTTGGTTACTCATGATCTGTGTAGAGTATATACATATTCTTTTAAAAAAACAATTCCAGTCTTGGCAACATTTTTATTAAAACAATAGATATGCCAAAAAAATTACTGAATGTATTTCATACCTATAAGATGAGTACATTTACATTCATTTGTTTCTGAAATATAGTTGAGTACATATTGTACTAAAATATAATGTGATTTTTTTCTGTCATCTGTATGAAAACATCTTGCTCTCCAACATTAGTATGCTATTTAGCACACACATATTTTCTCCGTCGTTCTAGAAATATAATTATTTAAAAAAATGTATTCCTTAACTTTTTAAGTCCTTTCTCCATTGAAAAGCTTTAGTTTTCCGCTCTTATGTGATTTTCATGGACGTGTTAACATTATCTGCCAGTGCTAGAAAAGGTTCAAAATTTATTTCTTAGGTTTCGAATCCCACCGAGAAGATAAAAACATTCAAAGCTTAAAAGCAATGCCACGATAATGCTATAACTCAGAAGTCCAATGCTCAAACTTCAGAGTCCGTTATGAAACAAAATTCGGATTAATTTCCGAAATATTTCACATCATTAATAAATGTTTTCTTAGAATGCCTCAATTTCACTTTAAATAAGAGCTCCAATTGGAAATGTTTGTTGAAGGGACTATTCATTTAATTGAAAAGGGACTTTATTTGATTATTCATTTCCAGAATTACAATAATCAATAAAGATGTTAAAATGCTCTTATCTTGAACATTACAAAAGTGTTCCTAATTTCCGCCACGGATGGGACCCGTTTCCCTAATCACCCCCGGGCGTTTCCGTTAATATACAAGGTATATAAGTTATTCTTGTCTGATTATTTAGCAAATCGATACACATAATTAATTATATCATTAACGTCAGAGGCTGAAAAAGTCTTTAAGAAAAAGATTCGCTTTCTTTCTTATAATTTTAAAACCTTTTTTTCATAATAATTCGTTAGTGAAATATATATAAAATATTTTCTGTCTTATTCATTACCATCAGCATGTCTAAATTGAAAACTAATAACCATGTGAAAATGTTAAGTCCACATAAAATTCCAATTAAACTTTAATATAAACTCAATTATTACAGAACCGCATTGGGAAATTTAGGGATTATCGTAGTCTATTAATAGCCTGAGTACATTTTCAAATTGAAATTAGGATGGCATATCATTAGCGATCGCAGGTAAGTAATAACATTGCATTGTAATAATTGAATAACTTTAAGAGAAAACTGTGAAATGTTTTGGAGTTGTTTGTTGTTTCAACAACATTATATTTACACGGTTTTATCGTGGCGGTAAAGACAGAGTTGCATCTCTCCATTTGCTAAAATAATACCTGTAGATGTCAATCTACACGGCTATTGGGTAAGGTGATTCACCCACTGAGTCGCACGATGGACAGATGTGCGTGGATGCGTGATCGAACGCACCTACGCGCGAAGATGCGTTTCAGCGGCTGTCAGAGCCGGACACCTTTAGAACACGCATGCACGCAAAACGCTCCGTCGTGCGTCTCAGTGTGTGAATCGCCTTAGTGCGTATTTACTTTGCCATTCTTGCGAATGTCTTTAAATTTAGAGTCGCTTAAGCCATTTACGCTTACGAGTATTTAAAAAGTTCCAGAGCATTGAACATCGCCGTCTAGTTGCCACTCTCTCAGATTTCTGCAGGTTGCATTTCGGTGGGTATGTTATGCACCTCTGCTTACCCCTTTGGGGATGTAGGCGTGGAATTATGTCTGCATTTCGGTGGTTTCTGCTATTGCACAATTTTATTCTACGAGCACCGTTCCACTATCGGTCGAGTGAGAGTCGTATATGTATTCGGTTGATATTCCACCTTTACGACCAAAATGATTCGCCTCAACATTCCTCATGCCAAACCCCAAAAGATTGGAATAACCTTCCCGCGTCCATGTTCCCGGCCTATTACGATTTGAGGATTTTCAAGGCGTGAGTGAACAGGCACTATTTGAATTTGCCTGTTCCACTTTAGACCACATCATCATTTTAGTAATCCACATTTCACATTTGCCTCATATTCCCAATCCAGGATAACAACTGCATTGATTGACAAATAAAACATTCGAGGTGCTTTCAATTCATTCTAGATTTTTATGCCCTAAGTTTGTTTCAATATTATTCTATTATATTACAAGTTTTATTTAATTTCTCAATGACATTTTTCATTTCTAAGAACTGAATTCTCTGACTATGCTACAAGGATAGGATTACAATAAAACACTCGGTCAATATTGAAGCAATTCACTGCTAGAAAAGTTACAAGTTATATAAAATCTATTCTTAACTTTCCAACGCAAACCGTTACAGTACAACAACACAATAAATCACGAGACAGCGGCAAAATATGCCAGTTATAGCACACTTAAAATAAATCGCAGATCTCAAACTGTCAATGAAACGTATGACCTTAACCTTTTCCCAAGACAAATGTTAGGGAATATTAGTCGTGTAACAGGGAGGCAGGGAGTCTAGCCTGCTAATGACAGCTGTCAATAACTTTACCTAACCGCCAGCTTTTGAGGCTATCGCGGTGATGTAGCTTCATGTAATCAAGTCGATAGGAAACACATATTTTAAGTGATTAATATACGTAATGATGATTCGGCGTCCTCAGTCTTTATTGAAAATCGATGTCCTACTGCCAGCAGTACACAGGCCTTCCTCATGAAGAAATTCAGGAGTATGGGCCGTCACACCGTCACGCTGGTCCAATTAGGGTTGTTGGGTAGAAACGGTTGCTCGCTCGCATTACACTATGTCTATTAGTGACGTGCTCTCTTAAAGAGACCTAAACATAGGATGACAAATGGATAGAGAGTTCTGTCTACCTTCGCTTATATCACATATTGAACTGTATTTTTGTGAACTGAGGAATAACAAATTCATTATCAATCAATCAAATCAAATCAAAAATAATTTTATTTCATAGGCCAAGTTCGGCACTTAAAATGGTCAACATTTTACAATATTATGTATTTTACAAATAAATAGTTTATTATAAATTATTTTAAATTACAGTATTAGATTATACTATTGTATTAAACTTCATTACCGCGAGCGCTTGTAACAAGTACATCCACAGGACAGTACAGGTACTTCGTTGGCTGTGGTTGTAATCGATACAAGCTGCCGGATTCCGAGAGTAAGGCTTTTCATGAGAAGAACCCGGCAAGAAACTCATGAGCCACTTTTTTAAATAGCCAATCATAAAATTTTTTGTCACTTTTTACATTATTTCTTAATTCCTATCAGTCCATCAAAATAACATGCATAAGATAACAGTATTTATTACATAACTATTTCCACACCATTTTATCTTCAAGATAATCTTGAATTTTGTAATAGCCTTTTTTCATTAAAGTTTTTTTAATATAAAGTTTAAATTTATGAAAAGGCAGTTTTGTTATATTTGGTGGGACTTTATTATAAAACTGTATACATTTCCCCATAAATGACCGATTTGTTTTACGCAGTCTGAAAACAGGCACAGCGAGTTTATTTATCATCAGCCTACACCCGTCCACTGCTGGACATAGGCCTCCCCTAATATATAATAAACGCCACCGCTCTCGATTTTCGGCCGTTCTCTTAAATTAATTGGTAAAATAAAAATAGCTTGAATTAATGGAATCAGTGATTGCTTAACAAAAAATATTGCCAAACGGCCAATCGGACAGGACAATGTAGTTTTATGTATACTTTGGGTCTCAAATATACGTATTTGTTGTATACTTTTAACTGTCTTTTTTATGTAAGAGGGGGGGGGGGGGGGGGGGAACGGACAGGTTCACCCGATGTTAAGTGATCACCGCTGCCCATAGACATCCACTTCTACAATACCGGCAGAATTGTAGATGCGTTGCCGGCTCAAATGGAAAATGAGATGGGTCTTATCGACTCAATATATCGATATTTTTTGTATCTTTTATAAACTTATGCAGTCACGATAGATACGATACCTCAGCCCCGTATTCTTAACTGTCGGAACCTATATTCCTGTCTCTTTTTATTGCGGCGGATTAGAGCGAGACGGGACGTGACTTTCCGAATCGAATCCGTGAAAGGAGTTTTTGGCGGCATTCAACTATGGCGGGCGTGATTTTTATTTTAGTGATTGTAATATTGTTTCGGAGTTGATCTTGTTGCGTAAAATCAGTGTAGTTTTGAGTAATAAATGTCAATAATGCAATGTCAATGATGAGCAATATGGAGGATCATTGAAATAATCGTCAAGTGGTGTGAAAAACGATGGGATTTTTATCGTGGTTATCCACCTCATCGAAGTAACACCACAGTGTCTATCATCGATCTTTTGACGCCAAACTCTCTCAAAATGCATTGAAATGCATTACACTAGCATTTTAATGCAATTTACTGAAGAAAAGTATTCTACTGTTAACGTGTGGCTCAAAAGGTCTTGCAACCTGAGCCGTAAAACTGAATATAAAAAAAAATTGAATCCGTGAACCTCACCGGCTCTGGACACCCCTCTCTTTATTAAAAGGGCGAGACGTAGGGGACAATCGATAACAAATATCTGTATGACCTAAATAATAGCACATAAAAAAATCCCATTTAGATACACGCATTTACATATTAATTTCTAACGTTCAGCAATCAATTACGAGAAAATCTTCTTTTCGTTTTATAACGACTACAATTCAAATAGCTTGTCATAAAAACTGTCATACACGGAATTCGTCGACGTTCCAATTTTATGAACCGTTCAAGTCAATAATGCACACGGGCTCGTGACCCATGAGCTTTTGGGCCGTTACTGGCTATAAAAGAGCCCCCATCACCCTTTGTACTCCCAGAAATAAATCCGAAATAGACCATTTCGAGTTTATTCCCGTTTCTTCCAGAATGGGTATCAATCTTAACTGTTTCGCTATCAAGGGTTAGCCGTAAAGTTTCAATGGTGACAAAAAATTGATGGGTACCCGGAATTAATACTATTTATTTAAGGAATCTTAGTGAGATTTATGGTTTTTATCGCTATGGGATTCTAAAACTATTACTAATAAGTAAAAAAAAAACTAGAGTCAATAACGCAAATTAATAAGTTGTCAAATGGTAAAGTAGCTTAAAGTAGGTATTTGTGATCAGTAACTTTTTTTGGTTTCAATAAATCACACAATAATATTGTCAATGCAAAATTGACAGTAATATATCTAAATATATGAAACCTCATACAACACAGTATCGCAATACTGGCCGCACATACGCAATAATATTGTTAATATACAATTTATTGTCAATAGTATTGCGTGTGTGCGCTAGCCTATAAAAACCCTTCATAACGTTGAAGTCCTAGATTTAAGTACGCCTGATCTGAGCTGTAATTAGTTATTCTATATAGGATTTGCACATTTACGGCAAATAACCATCCCGGGCGATTTATTGCTTGTGCTTGCATGACATAAATAGTTTAATAATGTGATTAAATCTTTAATATGATTTTTCTCTCTTTCTTTAATATAATTTAACCGCCTCTCTGGTCTAGAGCTCCGGGTTCAATTTCCCATGGGGGCAGAAGTTTTTCCTGTCGGTTTGGTTGGTGGTAGGGCTTCTAAGCCCGCCTGGCTAGCTACCACCGTCTTACCAAAATTTGTCGCCATAATAACAATGATATAAGCATTGTTGTGTTCCGGCAATCAGAGGTAAGATAGCCAGTTCCTCAATTGTTGAGGATAACAGGTGAAGCTCGCTTCCACCTTCGGCCTTATTGTCACTTACCATCAGGTGAGATGAAGGCCAAGAGCTTACCTGTCATATGTAAAAAAAAACATGTCACTGACAGGGCCGGATTCTGGAACCGGTTTGTTGATTGTTGAAGGTAATACAGAAAATTGCTTTCCACGTCGATTTGGCCTAACCAATAATCCTACCATTGTAAAATTAGATTTGTGGCTCTTTCGGGTATCTGTCTTAATAAATTCGAGGTTGTATAAGTTCCTCTTTTTTTAAGTCGCACAGTGTGTACTCGACTCAGTTTAATATTCCAACACTAGATTATTGAAGAATCAAAGAAGAAGAAGAATGAATAAGAAGATGAGAGATGAGATGATGAGATGAGATGATGAAGATGTTGAATAAACGGATATGTAGACTGAGACAGATTTTCAGAGCGCTATTTTGGGGTACATTTGAAACCAAAGTAGCTGAAAAAATATATAAAATTATATACGCTGATACGACAGCTATGTAAAGGCATTGCAGATGACGATGGGTATTTCAACTGTTTTTACCGTTCTTATTTTTCATCTACTAGTTCATTATTAAGTTAACTATTATTTCGCCTTGTCGAAGAAGACCGTTAAAAATACCATATTATTACATGTCCAAAATATGTAAAATGTAAATAAAACGTGCTAACTTTGTGTCGGATGCAAAACTTTTTGGCTACTCGGGTTTATGTAACTAGTCAACGGCATACAGCGAGACACAAAAGAAACATCTATTATTTGCGAACCTATTAGATCGTGGTGCCTGCCAAAGAGATAATAACGGGTTTTATTTTTTATAATTCGGGTTCGGGGTTTTTATTCATAATTTATTTTGATGCTGCCAGAACACCAGCGATTCTGAGCCCTTACAACATCTCTTAGTTATATAATCCGGGTCTGATGATATTTTCGACGTTTTCTTCGTATAACGGCGGACATTAAGGGATATATTATGAGCATTAGCGTAGAAATATAGTCGTGATTTGTTGCCACGTGTGTTGTTGGGTTTTTGTAATGGAGAAAGTTGTGGCTGAGCTCCATCGTATAAATATATATCCTAGATATTTACAGGAGAAGAGTGGCGAATGGTGTGAATAACCTAGTCCATGCGCTAGCGTTGTGCATTGCCAGTTTAGTTTATTCAAACCAGAAAATCATGCGTTGTGTCGCCGCCGGCTCAAGATATTCAATAAAAATAATAAATTTATTTCAGAAATACATTCCATAAGTACATTATGATTTATAGTTTAAGTTGCTAATATAATTATTGATTAATTAATTATTATTTATAATGCTATTACTACTTTATTTAAAAATTAATGGATTTCCATCCTGGAAAAAATAGACATTCCTCGATTGCAACGAGCTCTTGGAATTTTTTATACCTGGAAATATTGTAATGGGCCACTTACCACGTTTCTGGCACTTTCTCTTCCTCTACTCTCATTACTAACTTCATACATACATCGGCCAGAGGTGGATTTAACCAGCCCTTTTTAACTGCGTGGTCAAGTTTATACCTTCAATAAACCATAGTCCGTCCATGTCCTTCAACTTTAGAAGAGTTAGATGATGATGAAATCTATACATGTAATAAAACTGTAGAGGTTGAATGTTTGTACATAGAAAAAAATGCTTAGAATCATGTCCGAGGGATGTAAAAAGAGGGAAAATACCAAAAAAAAATATTTATTTTTTGCTCCTCTGCCTGTTCGTCTTTTTGTTCGGGCTAATCTCCGAAATGGCTGGACCGATTTCAATGAAATTTTACATGGTGATGATACCTTACATCCCTGGTCAACATCTTAGATACTTTTGATTTCGAAAAATTAAAGGGTTCCCGTGGGATAGTTAAAAAACCATAGTAACCGCAGATGAAGTCGCGGGCAATAGCTAGTCTTATATAAAATCATCGTCAACAACCTGTGCTCGTCCATGCTGGACATAGGTGTCAACAACCTATGCTCGTCCACTGCTGAATACAGGTCTCCCCTAATGCACGCCACCACTCTCGATTTTCGGCCGTTCTCATCGAGCCCAATCCAGCCATCTTAGGAAAATCGTTATCTTATCTTGTCATAGGGCGCTGTCACACGTAACGTTATATAAACTTAGTAACGCTTATCAGAAACTAAAGCATTATTAAGTACATGAGTCATATGTAAATCAGAACTGTTATGTTTATTCAACGCTGTTCTTGAAACGTTGTCGCACAAAGTCTACAACGATAAAGTCTTATACGAGCTTCGTACGGGTTCTTTTATTATCAACCATGCTAATTTCCAACGCAAAACAATGACACATTTTCTTTAACGATGTTAACGAAATAAACAAATACCGAGCAAAAATGTACATTGAAATTTGTAAAACTTTTCTGTAGAATGATGTGTAGTGAATATTTGGCTGTGTATGATGCATCCATGCATCAACCCAGAGACGTCCACTGCTGGACATACGCCTCCCCCAATGATCTCCACCAGTCGAGGTCCTGTGCCGCCCACATCCAGCGACTTACTGCGCCCTTCGCTAGGTCGTTGCTCTACCTCGTGGGGAGCCTGGTATAATATTAGGTCCTTACCTATGAAATTGGTGTTTTGTATGGAGATTTTGGGGATGTCTGCATTTTCCATTCTAACATTTTTTCAGTTTTCTTCACAATGACAAATCCAAAGATATTTGGCGTGTATCATAAGACAACCTTAAGCGATATGTGTGATATCAAACTTCATAAAAATTATTTATCGTTTTTAAGTGAATGCAAATCAAATGATGTATTCGGGAGGCACTTAAAAAGAGTTGTCTTCGTGTCCAATTTTAACACAATTAAACTTACATAAAATTATCAAATTAAATAATACGAGCTCAAATATATGGTCTACTTTTAGAAGAGGCAATTATTTTATAAGAATGTTCTGAAACTTAATAGTTACGGACAAATTGCTAAGACAGAATAAAAACACCAATTTCATAGGTAAGGATATATATTTTGTGTTAAGCCGTTCTAGTATTTATTATGTATTTTGTTCCTACTTATCGTAGTCTGATTCTCTAGTCACATTTTAAAATATTGAACACAATTTAAAAGATACAAAATTTATTACCATTTCATTGCACTTCTATGTATATGTGTAGGTATATCGACATGATTTACATGTGCGGTTTGAGAATTATTCATGAGTTTATCGGGAAAATTCAAATCAAATCAAGTTGATGGAAGTTTTCGATAATCCACATAGCTTCTAAGTGGTTTTCGTGTAATAAAAAATGTTGGTGTTTATTTTTACATTTGCTTTTGCCCGCGACTTCGTTCGCGAGAAATAGTGACTTCGAGATGGCGTGATGTTATATACTTTAAACTTTAAAACTATTAACTTTATTATTAAAGACTTTGTAACACTAATTTTTACATAATTATTTAAATTACAATCTAAACTTAGGACTAAGAAAAACAATTGAGCCTGAACTAGGTGACCCTGTTTTTCACGCATATAGTCTATAGTATTAGCCTTCCTCAATAAACGGGCTATCTAACATGGAAATAATTTTCAAATCGGACCAGTAGAATCTGAGATTAGCGCGTTCAATCATAATATTAATTTAATGCCGATAAAAACTTGCTTAAATAATTCACGGCTTTTCTAAAACCACCGGCCCATCCACCCTTCCAGACTTGATGAGGATTCTATTAGTATAGACTTTCGAATAATGTGGTCCTTACCTATGAAATTGGTGTTTTGTATGGAGATTTTGGGTTATTCTGCATTTTCCATACTAACATTTTTTCAGTTTTCTTCACAACGACAAATCCAAAGGTGATATCATCCAAAGGTGGTATTTGGCATCTATCATTAGACAAGCTTTAGTAATATGTGTAATATGTATAAAAATTATTTATCGTTTTTAAGTGAATGCCAGTAAAATGATGTATTCGGGAGGCACTTAAAAAGAGTTGTCTCCGTGTCCAATTTTAACACAATTAAACTTACAACAAATTATCAAAACAAATCAAAAGAGCTCAAAAATATCGTCTATTTTTAGACGAGGTAATTATTTTTTAAGATTCAGAATCTTAATAGTTACAGACAAAATACTAAGAGAGAAAAAAAACACCAATTTCATACGTAAGGACCCAATATATATTCAGATTATGGACATGTAATCAGGAAAGAGAATGATCATGTCACCGGGAAAGTTATGGATTTGAAAGTGGATGGGCGTGTGGGGAGAGGAAGACCAAAGAAAAGATGGATGGATTGTGTGAATGATGATGTGATGAAGATGGGAGTGAGTGTTGACTTGACGAGTGATAGAAGAGAGTGGAAGAAGCCATGTTGCACGAACCCAAATAGAATTTGGAACAGGGCAGGACAAAGAAGAAAGATGGAAGTAAATGAAAAATCATATTAGAAGAACAATTGCGAAATCTTCATTTATCTAAGGTGAGTACTAAAGTGCAACCTAACATAGAATAGTAGATTGTATAACAAGGGAGCAAAGTAGTATTTTTACGGCGAGGGATTCAAAGGACATCGCCCGTTGTAAAAATAGTTTGCTCTCGAGTTACATACCCTTTAATACTCTACTTTTCATCCCCTTTCATCCTTTCATTTTATGAGAAAATAGATGAAAGAGGGTCACGTGAGATGAAGAGCTCGGTGGCGTAGTGGTTTGGCTTCGATATTGAAAACAAAGCTACCATCGCAATGGCGAGGCCGTGGATGGGTGACCAAAACTTTGTGATCTCGAACTCCTCCGTGCTTCGGAAGGCACGTTAAACCGTTGCTCCCGGTCGCTATTGCAACCGTTTTTAACCACCAACCCGCATTGGGCCAGCGTGGTGGTTTTGCGGCCCATACTCCTCATGTGTTTCATGTATATAAGCGGAGGACGGACTCCTTTCACCCATTTCACCACTCAATTCACTCATCACTCGTTTCATAGTTATTACCTGTTCCGTGGTTATTGCAACCAGCCAGTAATTCATACAACTCGTGTTCGATTTCCATGTGTAATACGAGTACATGTTCTTAATTCAAATCTCATTCCCGCCCGCTAAAAAGTTCATAACAGAAAAGAGCTATTTTGCTCACACTTATTGAGGAACAAAACGAATGAAACTGTTTTCGAATTAAAGGGATGAAAAAAATATTATCAGCCGTATGATTTTCACACCTACATATTTTATTATCCTGACGACAACATTAACCCAGCCATCGAATCGCATAACATTTACGGCAGAATGCCCAGTCATAGGCCTCATCACGAGGTAAAACGAACTGATTACGAACTGATAAAAGTATCATAATTATTATGAATGGTTACTGTATTTAATCCAAAGGTCTGCAAATTGTGCGTTTATTTTAACATTATTTTATAGATTAAATAAAAGAAAAGTTGTATTGAAATTACAAAAAATGTCTACATCATACGCTCATATGATATATATTTTTTATTTAAAAGTCAGCCACCACAAATTTACATATTTCAGTGTGTATTTACTTAGAATATAATTTTCTGTAATTAAGGGATTAAGCCACGGCAAGATCTATGATTTTAACGTTCTAATTTCACAATCTTTTTAATGAGAATCAACAAGAATTGTAATTAGTGAAACCAGTGAATACGTCTGAAAATGGTCTGAAATTAGAAGAAAGCGCCTAATGAGTTTTTATTGTTACACAAACACGAAAATGCTTCATTCCTAATTTATATTTTTCAGTTTATTAACAGAAGGGAAGTAAGGCTTGTGTTTTGCTTTTTGTTCAAATTGAGGTAAAATTTTAGCCATTTTACACTACAAATACTTACAAATACTTGTGGTCATAGAGATACTTAAGAAAAAGCAACATTTTGAGTGGCGTTCAAAAAAAAAGCAACATCTTTTTTAGAAACGTCCGCGGATATGGTCCTCTGTGATCCAGGCCCGACACGAATGAGACCTATCAAATTTTTTTGTTATGTTCAATGTAAATTATACAATTTTTATATTCACTGATAGTGGCTAAAGTAATAATAAAAAAAATATGTTGTTTTGTGTTTTCTTCAGGCGTTGTATGAAAAGAATAGAAAAAAAAAGAATAGACGAAAAAAATTATATTAAAAAAACTGTTTTTTCTAGATTGTTTCAAGTCTGGATGTATCGAGATAATACCCCCGCAAAGAAGTTATCATCTGACACGACACTACAATGTGTTTCCACCTTAATTCATTATAAAATATGCGTCATTTCCGTTGTTTTTGTTTTGGAAAAACCACCGAAAGCATGTCAAGCCACACATACATAGATATTTTGACATAAAAAACTTAATTTTTGTTGTGAAGTTGTCTTTTTATCTGTTGCGTCTCGAACGGGTAGTTAAGAGTGTTGCAGTTTGTGCTGCTACTGTTATCAGATTTATCTAAGGCACGACACAGCTTTCATTACATACAACATTCATCCTACTTGTCAAAATTAGGCTCAAAATATTCAGCCGCTTTTTGAGAGGAATTTCCGTATTAGCATCCAGATTATATACCGCTGCAATATTTGTATAATAAAGACACGATCACACACGAAATGGTTAATTTCATTTTGTTGACGGAATCCAAATTCGTCCTAATATGCTTTGATGTTTCGCTGCGGTTGACGCAATGAGATGAAATATGCTGCCGCTCTTGTGCGGAACAAGACCACCATTTGGGGAGATTTAATAAAACATCAATTATTTACGTACAATCTAGGTCTATGGATTGTGTGAAGCATAATATTGTTGAAGTATTAGATGGGGATATGACAGTTGAATAAATGCAATAGACGAGCGTGTGTGCACGTGTAGTATGGATTAGAAAGTATAAACCCACAGCTTTCAAGGGTGTTTTTGAGCCCCAGTAGGCGCAGTTGTGTGATAAACACTATCACTTCACTTATACCTGAGCTATAACTGATATATCTTAGTTTATAAAAAAAGTTTACGTATCATGATAATTAGTTACAATCGGTATCATAAAATGCATAGGTCGGTGCCGTATAAGTATGATTTCCGAGTGATCAATTTAGAGATGTAGCCTCGGTGTATACGCCGATTTCAAGATTTCTAACCTCTGAGATCTCTGAGCATCGAGACTGGATGTTTGTGTGATACATACAATTATGTATTTATCATATAGTAATATGATAGTTCGAACCTGCACTTAACGATTATTTGACAGCTCATAACGCGATGCCAAGGGAAATCAATTAGCGCCAAGAGAAGGCTTTGTGCCAATATTGATAGTAAGTAGGTAGGTACACGATTTCCTCTCCCCACAAGCCATGCGCGTGTTTAAGTAAGAAAATGATATGTCGTTGGAATATTCCGCTCCAATTCACAAGGGTGCCTCAGGGTAATCGTTTGGGTTCTGATTTCTTAATACCATATAACCTTAATCTTAAATGTCGTTTACGAACAAGATAACTTTAAAGCGTAATTTTGTGTTAAATATTGTGTAATAATTACACTCTGAGCTGGTGTTGCTGAATGTGCCTAGAATGATGGAAATGTCAATTTTCCAGTACAGAAACTTCAGAATCTTCCATTAACATTAATTTTAACGTTTAACGTGGACGTTTAAAAGGGGTAAATTAGGACTCAGTTTCTAAATGAGACTCCTTAAATTATTTATTATTCTTCTAAAACTTTCATGACAAAGTTTGCATGGGAGATGACAAAGTATAAGCCTACAAAGGGTTTTTACAGAAAGAAATACAGTTGGAATTTGTTTGCCGAGACTTTTGTTTATGAAAGATGAAAGGATTTTAATCTAAAAATAACTATTCGATGATATAAAGTAAGCCTTTAGATAGTAAAGATTCTAAATTCTAAAATAACTGTTATAGATTGCGTTTTATGTATAACTTGTATTCAAAGAATTTGCTATTCTATCAAAAGTAATAATTTTGCGTAATACTACGGTTTTTATCATCAGTGTTTCAGATCTTGATTGCCCTTAAGTTTCTGATCAATTTGCCTTCCAAGTGGTTTCGTATAATTAATCAGAACAAGATGTTGGACGACACTGAAATTTCCCAGTGTTCTTCAAAGAGGTATCTATTAATGAGATTCTGTTCCGAATAAAGGAATTGGGTAAGAAATTAATGTTCTATTCGTTTGTGTATTTTAGCGGAGTTTCCTGTTGTGTAATGTCGTTTGTATTAACCTCAATGGTCACATATCTAGACACAATAAAAACAACAATTGTTTGCGAGCACCGGTGTTCGCGCTGTCCCTCAAAGGGTTAATGTAAGAAAACTTTAATCATTAGTGTTTGTCTGTACTTAAACATTTAGAAATTTTGCGGAGAAAAATATTTTATAAAATATAACAAATATAGGTAAGAAATATTTTAGCAGTTTTATGCAAATAAAAGGTAAAACATGACTGTAATCGCATAGAACTGCAAAAATATTTCTAAACTCGGTAATGCCTGCAGATTTTTGACTATCGCGGTAATACCTGCGTTTACCTTATTGCTAATTGACGTCTCTACCAGCCGTCACAGCCAAGTCACAGCTTTGTGATATCAAGTTGATAACTAGTGAGGTGGACTGAATGCTAGGATGAGGGAAACACCAGTAGAGCTGTAAAATGGTATATTTTTATATATAGCAAGTATAGATACAACCACTTAGAAACGTCAACAGATCAGTAAAATCAAGAATGTCAATACAAAAACAAGGCCTTCAAAACTCAGCTTCAAAATCATGTAAAAATAAACTATAAGAGTTTTTGGCGGCTTTCCACTGTGTTTCATTGTTTCGGAGTGGATCTTGTTGCGTAAAATCAGTGTTGTTTTGTGTAATAAATGTCAATAATGATGAGCAATATGGAGGATCATTGATCGGATAATCGTCAAGTGGTGTGAAAAACGATAAGATTTCGTGGTAATCGAAGTAACTCCACAGTGTCTGCCATCGATCGCTTGACGCCAAGAGATGCATTGAAATGTTTTGTCCCGAGGTGGGTGACCGAAACTTCGTGATCTCGACTTCCTCCGTGGTTCGGAAGGAATGTAAAGCAGTTGGTCCCAGTCGCTATTGCTACCGTCTCCGCATTGGGCCAGTGTGGTAGTGTTACGGCCCATACTTCTCATGTGTTTCTCCATGTTGGAAGGCCTGTGGGATGTATATAGGTTTGTGACGAAAAGAAATTAAAAACTCTTTACTTTCAAAAGCATTATCAAATTTTTTATGTGTCTGAGTTGTATATTATTATGGTTTATGGTATTATATGGTGTGTCATTTTTAAGTTTACAAAGTGAAGGTACGCTCCCGGCGTTAAGTATTCAGTGTCCTGTTAAGTATTCATGTGATCAAAACTGAAACATTTTCAGTTTAAGCAAGAAATATTATACTGAATGTTCTTCCGCAGTAAAACTTTAGGAGGAAGGTATTGAAACGCTTCTTAAAAGTAAAATTCGTTATAAAAAGAGTCCCTTGTTTCTTACAATATGATTATGGAAAACGTAAGCTTATTACGATGAGTTTGAGATTAAATAACTAATTGATCTTCCTACATAAACAGCATGAAACTTCTCACACTTTTTAAAGCTAGACCATTTGACTGGTCTCTAGCCTATATATGTCCCAATGCTGGGCACAGGCCTTCCTAGAGAAACACATGAGGAGTATGGGCCGAAAAACCACCACGTTGGCCCAAACCGGGTTGGTGGGTAACGGGGCAAAAGCGACGGGGATCTTCGACTTAATGTGCCTTCCGAAGCACGGAGGAGTTCGAGATCACAAAGTTTTTGGTCACACATCCAAGGCTTGACCATAGCGAAGATAGCTTTGGTTTCGATATCGAAAGCCAAAGCGCTAACCACTACGCCACCGTGCTCCGCAATTCCTATTTGACTTAATATCTCTAAAAAAGAATATAATATATACTCTTCAATACATAAAGTACATAAATTGTTGTCAATTACATTGTAAGGCAATAAAATTTCCTTTTAAAGGATCTTTGTAAAAGTTGTTGTATTGCAGAATATTTGCACATTGTCATTCCTTCATTGTCCCATAATGGATGGAAATGCATGCTTGAAGAGATAAATTCCAGAAAATTACATGTAAATGTGGGCGATCACTTGAAATGCTTTCCAGAATATTCCAGTCGGAACCCGTTTATTTCTACATTTTATTTGTATTTCTCGCACTGCATAATAGTGGATAATTCGAAGCCTTGATCGCTTGAAAAATTCAATTGAACGGTAAGTTTAGAGAAATATACAATTAAATGAATTAACTCCTTATAATATTGGATAAACAAATCCAACTGTCGCTTTTAAAAGGAATTTAATATTTTTTGTGACATTTTATTAAACTCTATTATAAGTTTAGCCAAGGACAAGATATTTTTTCACTCACTCACTCAATCTGTCAAATTAAACGCTTTAATATTTCGATGTGCGTTTTTTTTCTTTGTTACAAATTGTTAATTCTTCTAGAGTAAGTCCAATGTTCAACCACAAAGGTGCTACTATCGACGTAGACAGACGTTATAAGAAGTCTTTACCTATGAAATTGCCGTGTTTTTGTCTCTTAGTATTTTGTCTGTAACTATTAACTTTCGGAGTATTCTTAAAAAATAATTACCTCCTCTAAAATGTACCATATTTTTGAGCTCTTCTGATTTGTTCTGATAATTTGTTGTTAGTTTAATTGTGTTAAAATTGGACACGGAATCAACACTTTTTAAGTGCCTCGCGAATACATCTTTTGATTTGCATTCACTTAAATACGATAAATAATTTTTATGAATTGTGATATTACACATATTACTAAAGCTTGTCTAATGATAGATACCAAATATTATTATCTTTGGATTTGTCGTTGTGAAGAAAACTAAAAAAATGTTAGTATGGAAAATGCAGAATTCTCCAAAATCTCCATACAAAACACCAATTTCATGGGTAAGGACCTAATATTTCGATGTGCGTTTTTTTTTCTTTGTTACAAATTGTTAATTCTTCTAGAGTAAGTCCAATGTTCAACCACAAAGGTGCTACTATCAACGTAGACAGATACGTTACATTTAGGGACACTACATTTATGAAAGTATTCGCACATGACACTTCATGTTACGTGGTATTCAACGCTCTTAGTAGGGACCTGTAATATGTGATAATATGTAAAAATGAAAAATGATCATACTCAGGATTGATGATGAAATGAAACGGCGCTGGAAGAAAGGCTGATAAATGAAGAGAACATTTGGACTGGAGACATAATATAGTTACAAAAAGAATAATTAGACTGCTGAATAATATTTCTACATACATACATACACATCCATAAAATCACGCCTGTAATCCCAGAAGGGTTAGGCAGAGTCCAAGGAGCACTTTGTTCCTTAAGACCACATTTAGCCATAAAAAATTGGGTTTGGCCAGATGAAAAATCGTGAAAGAGTAGTAACAAGAGGCTAGCTCATCGCCTACACAATCACAGACCCAGTACCTACCCAATACGCCCTAAGTCGTCTTTTACGACATGCTAGGCAAGCAAAGCAGTTGGTACATTATTTTTGTGTCCCGGACCAACACGGGACTATACATGGGAATATTTCTAGAATTATATAATATACATTTTGATACGTTATTTTCTATCTCCTGTATTATAAATGTCATTATATAAAGTACTTCGAAATAGTATAATAAAAACCACTTTGATGACTGGTCGTGAATTGTTAAAATCCCCATTCGCAAAATTTTGAATGTTCAAACATTAAACGGAGGAGAGTTCATTTTAATTTATGGAGTTAGTATTTCAACAAAGTTCAGTAATTTTGGAAGTTATTAAATGTATTTCGGTCTGGAATACACCTAAATATTTTTATTGCGTTTATTGAACTACTTTCAGTCTTTACAACGGAAAAAGGCCTAAGTGAACGTTTCTCCTTACAATCAAAGACGTTGTTGAAAAGGGTGAAAAGTACCAAAATGTATGTATGTAAGTGTGAGGAATGTGATGAGAGGTGATAAGCAAGAAAAAATATGATGTAAGAATCGTAGCAAATGGAAAGAAGTAATCTGTTCCTACCATCCTAAGGTAAATATTAATTTATACAGAAACCTTATCACATTTCGTTTAAAATAATTTATTTTAAGTTCTTTAGTCATCACGAAGTTCTTTATCCACCTAACATCTCAAACCTTTTCGTCTACGGATATTTCAATCAACATATTTAAGCTGTGTGGCATGAAAACAAAGGCTTTATGTTGCAAAAACATTTTTGCCAAAAGACAAAATTGTGACCTGAATAACATTTCTCTAACAACATCAAGTACATCAAAAGTACAACGACCATGCTTCCGCCAGTCCCTTTGTTTTATAAACAGGCGGTTGACAACCAAATATAGAATAAAACTTGAACTAAATTGGTGGCGATGAAGACCCTAACAATACCGAAGGATATTGTCGTCTTTGGGGATTCAGACACAGTAATGACACCTTCATTGTGACGAACAATAGGGCTGGCTCGCCCTGTTTTGCCAACTTCGCTATAATCTCTATTATATCATAGTAATAACACCGAACTAATGAAGCCTTCCTTCCTTTCCGCTAAATATTAAACTTAAACATATGTTTATTCATGCTGCTGTCGTACTTATTTCGCCAATTTTTTTTTTAAAGTAAACCCACAATTAAAATTGCTTAATGTTGTATTACAGTGTTTGTGTTTTTAAAATAGGAGAAAGTGTAACTAGGTATTTTATTTTCAGTTTCTTTAATAATTTTTTGTACACGTTTTGTAATTTAATATTATTTTCTTCATTCATTTCTGCGTTCTGGGTAATTAGGTCCGCCCATTTATTGTACTAGGTCGTGAAGTAACATATTTTTTTTGTATGGGATGGGAGGCAAGCGAGGAGACGAGTAACATATTTGATTTGATTTTCTTATGAGTCTTTATGAGCTATTTAGCTAATGGCAACATACATACATACATAAAATCACGACTATTATCCTCTAAGAATAAGTCAGAGACTAGGCAAAAGCACCGCAAAAGCAGCCCACTGCCATAGTCCGCGCTTCACCAAGCAGTGACTGCACATGAGCTCAGCCAGATAGGTGGTGATTTCGTCGCCGCTATTAACTATTGAATGGTTGTGTAGTTCTAAGTCCATTAGTCGCCTTTTACGACACCCAAGAGAAGAGATGGGTTGGTAGTATTCTTTTAATGAGCCACTTCTACACGGCTCCCCAAGGGAAAAGATGGGTGCTAACTGCAAAGTTGTGTAAAAAAGCGTTCAATTATTTATCGGCCAAAGATTTTGAAGCTTTTCCTCAATCATTTGTCGGGTCCCTATGTGGGTATGTGAGTTCCTTTATTCGATGCTCGAGGCCGTGTAAATTATATTAGCTCGGACTTCGTGTATGTTTTTTCTGATATGCGATAAAGAAACAACTCACATTTTCCTTCTTCATAAATTTATTTTTGCGTCTTGGGCATTTGTTATCGCATCGCAACATAACAATGAAATTGCTTTTGGGTCAGCAATGTCTCTATAATGACAAGCTTGTATTAAATAACTGTAGCTAATATTATTTGTATCAGAGCATTACACCCGCGTAAGAAATCAAAGATCAGTAATATACCTACGTAATTTTAACCTAGTAAGAACATCCTTAAAGGATCATATCGTTTGTCTCCAAAATCTAGGCAAGTCAAAATTAAGGTAGTCATAGGGTAGGTATATTGCCATCGTACCAGGAAAAGTGACGCTATTTAGAAATAAAAGGCGTAAAATTTTATTCACGGTCGGCAACACGCGAGTGATACCTATGTTCTATAAAATGTATATAATAATATTTTGAAGAAAAGTAACCAAAGACTGCACCGGTAATAGAACTAGTTTACACTTGGAAAGTTTGTCATATTAATTGTTCACGTAAATTATAATGTCACGGACGTGACAAAAAACTAAGAGAAGTAATTAATTGAGTAGCCATTTAATTATTTGGTCAGCAACAAAAAGATCAGCTGAAAAATCATTTGGGCAGCAAACAAATATTTTGTCAGCAATAAGATTATTTTGGTGGCAAAGTAATTATTTGCGCAGCAAAATAATTAGTTGAGTTGAAAAATAGTAGTATGGGCAGCAATATGTATGTTACCCGAAATATATAAAATCTAGAAAAAGTATCAATCAATTCAAATCGAGGGATCAATTCTTAGGAAATGTATTCTGGTCTGAGATTCTGGTAGATATAAGGTTATGATTATTATATGACCCTTAAAACAATATTTGTGTCATCAAAACATAATTATATTAAACAAATTGGCAGCAGAGAAAACATGAGTTGCTGTCCATAAGTTGGTGACCAATTAGAAATATCTGATGCCCATAAGTTGCTGACCAATTAGTTATTTTATGCTTCTATCTATCTATCAGCCAATTGTGGTCCACTGCTGGACATAGGCCTCCCTCAATGATCGCCACACCTCGCGGTCCTGAGCCGCCTGCATCCAGCGACTTCCTGCGACCTTCGTCAGATCGTGGGTCCATCTTGTTGGGGGCCTCCCTACGTTGCGCCTCCCAGTACGTGGTCGCCACTCGAGAACCTTTCCGCCCCAACGGCCGTCAGTTCTACGAACAATGTGCCCTGCCTACCGCCACTTAAGGTCCGCAATTCTGTGGGCTATGTCGGTGACCTTGGTTCTCCTACGAATCGTCGTATTTATGAATCGTATTTTATACTTACCAAAATTCAAATATTTGCTAACCGTTTAAAACCCAAAACTAAAGTATAAAGACGTACATTACTTATATAAAATCAAATACAGGGTAATGCTGAATTATGTTGATATTTATCTAAGATACACCTAAAATTAAACCTACCTAATATTAAACAAACGTAATTTTCAAGTTAACTTACTAAGCTGTTTACTCTACCATCCAGTGTAATAGCAGCCCATACCTGGAACAATATAAATAGGGTTAATTCATTGTTTACAGCCACAATTCTAATATATTTCATTTAATTAGAGTTGGCAGGACCAGTGAAGTGTGCCTGGCCGCAGAGGAAGCGCTCAATTGAAATCTATCATTGTGGAAGTCCATGGGGGCCTATGTTCCGAAGACGTCTTCCGGCTGATAAAATATGGTTTTAAGTCCATGCTTTTTACGCGTGAACGTTAAAATGGAAAAGTTAAGCAGCGTGTTATTAACGCCTCTGCCTACCACTTGGGGGAATTAGGATGATTTCATAGCCATGCCGGCATAGCTTATAACATTGCATTTTATATATTCAAAATACTTTTAAAAAATCTGTATTAATTTAAAACATTTCAAATAGCAAATGTATATATTTTTTTATTTCAACTTCCTTAAATTACTTATTTCTCTCATCTCGAGGCTCTAATAATCGTGAAAAGAAAAAACAAGAGGCGATTGCGAGGCCAGGCGTGGCCTACGAGATGAGAGAAAAATCGAGCTGGTCATGCAAATTTTTGCAAAGAATTGAGATGAGAAAATGTGTTTATGTAAACATGATGTAAACACAAAATTTTATTATGTATTTGAAATTTAATGAAATAACCTATAATTAATCATAAAAAGATGAGATCAATATTTATAATAATTGTAAATTTTAACTGAACGGGTATGTAATAAATTTTTTGTACTAGTTAAATTTACCAATATTTTTTGGCAAGCAATCAATATAAATTTCTGTTAAAAGTCGGGGTGTTTTGCCCACAGTAGTTGCGGTGGTTTTTTTCTTGTTTACGTAAGCTTTTTTGACCAAATTTTATTTAAATAAATAAAAAAATTCGGGCTATGTCCATAGTGGGTTAGTATTAGTAAAAAAATTTCTTGTGTCTAAGTTAGTATATTAGTATATAAAATATTACATTCCTTAATTCAATTTAATTTATATCATTGATGTATATAACACTAGATTTGCAAACTGCATTAAATTGCGTCAAAAAAAGCGTAGCCGTTTCCGAAACTCAACGACGTAGCTTTGAAACCACTAAACATTGAAAAAATAAACATATATCTATCCCACTTACGCAAGTCGTAAAAGCTACAGCGCAGTGACAGTGGCGTACCGTCTCGCTCAGATTAGACAGGATTAGACATATCTCAATGTCAAAGTAAAATGATGGAAGTGTTCCCTGTTCGTGAAATTTTACCCCATTTTTATTTTTTAATAATATATATTATTTTTAAATAATTATATTAATATTTTTTATTTCTTGTTGGATGTATTTAATCAAGCTTAAAGATATCGTGTTTTGGTAATAAGGTATTATGGGCTGGAGAGCAATGCAAATACTTATTTAAAAATGAAGTAAATAAGTTTCAGAAAAAAGTGTCGTGAGTGTAAGACGTGTCGATTATTATAAATTATTTATTTTGCAAAATTAAATGTTACTAATGCTTGGTAATAAAATAAAAGAAATTTTCGTATTATTATTATTTATTACGCAAAATTACAGGTGGCGAGTCTGTTGCCATCGGCGACCATACGAAATACGTCGTAATATACTTTAATAACTTGATGTACTGTAAAATGTAAAAATAAATATTCAAAACTGCTGATTATATGAACAGATAACCTAGCTTTTTCTTTGTAAAATAATTTTAAAAATCGAGTCGGTAGATCCAGAGATTATTCCCTGCAACGTCATAAACTCGTAAGATCGCAAACTTAACCTTTGTTATGTATAAATAAAAGCATCACCTATAACGATTGTAATTGCCTCATGAGACAAATAAACATGACAACTTTTGCGGCATATTTTGTCTTCATCAGGAAATTGCTTCGAACATAATGATTGTCGAGTTTGTTGGAAACCAGTCTGTCTCTTTCCGCAGCAATCCGATATTTTTAATCCACCTATCTCGGCTTGCATTTTTAGGCCATGTTCAACATTGTATCTATTTAAAAACCTACATAAAATCATTGATTCCATAAAAAAACAACATTCTCCCATAAATATGGGAAACCAAAAATGAGTTTTTTATGGCAGCACTGAACCAATTTTAAAACATTTTACATTTTAATTAGTTTTTACGTAAATATGAGCATAAAAAAAAAATCACGTGTGGAAAGTAACACCCATGGTTTTATTATGTTTTTGGGACCTGGATTCGCACGTTTTTACTGCACATTTACCCATAATAAATTTTTTTTCCTCCCGATTCACTTGGTTGACGTCTCACAGAGCACTAACTGACATAAGCCTCGCATATGGCTGTGGCCATATGCCTAGTGGCTACGCTTTAACGCGGTTACTACAGATCTAGTGTATTATACATCAATGATTTATATAACAATTATAATTAATTACTGTATCTTCGACGAGGTGGACGCGAGTCCAGTGTTTCATAATTGCACTGTCCACGTCCAACCTCGCCGCTACTGCCTGCAAGAGGCTGTTGGAGCTGCCGCGCACACGACGAATCAGGGACGCGATGCGCTTTCAAATGATAGCCGAAAGACGCGCTGCAGTGTCGCGGCAGCCCCATCAGACCCCTGAACGCGTTGTTATACTGAGTGCGCAGGGCCCTGTACGCTCTCTGGGTGTAATTTGTCCATAGGCTACACGTGTACAGGGAATGGGAATATGCTTTGAAAAGCGTGACTTTTACACTTTCGGTACAACGTGCGAACCTACGGGAAAGCATATTAGCTCTAACGCACAACGCCCTACGCTCCTTTTCTATATCTAAATCATCATTTAATGACTCAGTGATCCAGTGTCCCAGGTACTAAAAACTGTGCACTTGTTTTAGTGGTGTACATTTAACTGATGCGTTGAAATCAAGCTTGTCACCCTTTCAACTTTTATTGAGAATGCAAGAGACAGTTTAAAGAAGCCTACTATTTAGCCGGCCCGTTTCTCTTGTGAAGACTGGATGGATGTAGCTATCGTAAGGACATTCAAGTTTGACTACGGTATTAAATAAATAAATATCTTCACACATTCACACCTATCAACTAGCCCCATTTTAAGCAAATGCTGTTTGTGTTACGGATACTAGATGACGGATAAATTAATTGATTAGATAAATACATATAAATGTTCAGAAAATTACACAATACATATATAAACACTACAGACTGGAGAACAAACGTCTGTATTCATCACACAAACACCCCCACCGGGTATCGAACCCAGAGCCTCTCGAGATGGCGACGCACGCCTTGAGACCGGCGTACAGACCACTCGACCGGACGGACGTCACGGAGGTCTTCAAATTTGGATTTGAATAATAAGCTAGTTATAAGCTTTAGTTCTACCTCCACCGACGAATAATTAATATCTTTGTTTCATCAAGTTATAAAGTTGCAACTAGTTAGAAGACTAAACTATTTCATGTTTTACGTATCAAAAAAATGTTTCCAGGTCCAAAAAATTACATGATTTGAAAGATATTTATATAAAAAAACATTTTCCCATTTTGTAATGACGAAGTCATTTGTAACTGTCAGTTTCAGTTGAACAAGACTGAAGTAGAATTTTTCACGGCTCCTTTTCCAGGCAGAAAGATAAGCGCCCTTAAGCTGGGCAGAAGAATATTAAGATGTAAAAGTACTTTGTGTGAGTTAATCTTAGATATTTGTTTGACTTGAAAGGATAAAACCACAGACATAATTTCGAATTTTATAAACAAGAAAATTTATTCTAATGAAATCATCGATAAACCGAAATAACAGTAATTTGAATTTTGTACAACTGTGTACTTGTGTAAAACGAAATTAATATGATGTAGCATCCAGCCTAAATAAATTCCTGTGCTGGGCGCAGACCTTCATATAATGTGCAGCGCAGGAAACGGACTATCCGTGACAGACTTTTTATTCTGTGAAAATAGAACATATGAACGCACATGACGAGCAAAAAGTCCGCCGCACAAAAAATCCGTTGAAATCTCACAGACTACGCCGCACTGCCTCTGTAACTATATGCAGTAAGGCATATCAAGTGCAAAAGATACTTCGCGGATTTTTTGCGGGCTATACAGACATTTTGTGTGCCGCAGATTCGATCGCACAAAAAGTATGTCGTCTGCGCTGTACGTAAAGGGCAACACTTAATGAGTATTACTGAGTTCAAACGATTGTCATAGCTACAAGCACAAAACGGTTTAACATGCCTTCCGAAACACTGAGGTATTCTAAAATTCTCGAGACCTCAAACTTTAGGTCACCTATTCCGAGTCCAATAGGCAACAGTTAAATTATTTATTCAGTTTTGGAGAAGAGACACGAAAGTAGAATAAATGCGGTAGAAATGAGAGGTATGATAAGCATGGCTGGAGTAGAATTGAGTGACAGGATATATAATGATGTGATATGAAGGAAGTGTGGTTTGAAAGAGGATGTAGTGACAAGAATAAAGAAAGGTATGCTTAGATGGTTTAGACATGTGGAAAGGATGGATGAAAATAGATTGATTAAAGGGATATATGAATCGGGTGTGAGTGGAAATACGGGTCGAGGCAGATTTAGGCGAACGTTTCTCGACCAAATTAAAGGCGTTCTAGAGAAGGGCCAGGTCAAAAGTACCCGAAATCGCCGAGCATGCATGAGGACTGTAATGAGAGTTGATGAAGCGAAAGAAATATGCAAGGATCGTAGCAAGTGGAAGGATGTAATCTCTGCCTACCCCTGTGGGAAAAAGGCATGACTTATGTTTGTATGTATGTATGTATACTGGAGTGCTACTATACTACGACCCAAACCTAGTCAGAGCATTTGATGTGTACAAATAAACTCATTTGTAATAGTTATGCTATTCTGAACATGAATCAATTGTGGCTAGTGCTGAATTTTAAGTCGTGATCAGTGACTATCATTGAGTAATGTGCATCGGAACCGCAGCTCAATTGCTAATCACGCAGAAGTGCTCGACTGAGTTATATGATGATTCGATCAAATCCGCTTGTTGGAATTGATTCTTTGCGTAAATTTGTTTTGCTCTGGATTTACTAGTTAATTAATGACAAAAGTGAATATCGCTTGCCTAACATTGTGCCCGGTCCATGGCAACAGGCTCACCACCTGTCACATAGGGACAAAGACATATCAGGTGAAATGTGGCCTACCCCTTCGGAGATAGAGCTATTAATATTATGGCTATGGTACGTTGGTTGAGTATAAATGATTAATTCAACAACTCTTAACTTTATTTGTTTTGTTTTGTATACCGATAAAAAAAAAGATCTAATTGAAATGGTGAGCGAGACAGAACTATGCAAGAATTTACAATATGTTGTGATGTCTATGATTTGAGCATTGTTGATTGCTGAGTCTATTACACACTGGTAATTGCCACTTTATTTTTTGGTTATGGGTAGAGTTGGTTATAACTTTTTCAAAATACCTATTTTTTTGTTAAAAATGCAAAAACGTGAATACACAGCGTCTTATTCCCTAATTTTCTTTTTCCTTGATAATTATGAGACGAAGTATATTTCCTTCCTCTGGCAAGTAATTAATTTTAGATAATAGCTTACAATTTAAGTAGTATACACATAAAATCATTAATTTCACTTTGTCCCCTACCGGCTTAATTCTAAATGAGAATGCGAAGTGGTTATATGATTCAATTAGGACTAAGAAAATAGGAGCTCCCAAAATATATCAATTTAATTTACCACCAGACCGTCCACGACAGCGGTACCCAATCTTTTTGTTTTGTAGCTAAAGGGTCTGGCTTGAGCCTAAGGGCGCGCTCAGTTTGAAGGCGTTTTCGTACGAATTTCGCTCGAGCGTACACGTATGAACAATCTACTATGGAACTGTACGTAAGTCTAATTCGTACGCAGTCTGAGCGCTTCCATAGTACTTCTTAGATCGGTATTGTTCATGCGAGTTCGTATTTGTAGGTACGAGCGAAATTCGTACGAAAATGCATTCAAACGGAGCGCGGACTAATAGTTTTAAGGTGTTTAGATAAGTCCCATTTTCAAAAATTATATTTTTTACAAGCTCACTAGTTAAGAAATCTTGTTGCTTTACCGCTACTTACATTGTAATTTTTATATACATTGTAATTAATTCTCATTACGTCTATAGGCGTAGAGAAGAGGAATGCAAAAGTGTTAACACCTATATTTCGCCTGATTTATTTATTTTACAAGGGGCAAGCCTGATTTATTCATAGGGACAGGGTAAGGCAAGCTATAAATTATATTAAATGGTACTTTATATTTATGTTTTAAGCAGAGATCGCAAAATTTTTCGTTTTTACTCGTCATAATATGGATATGACTGCAAAATTAATATAGTAATTAATAATTTAATAAATATTTAACTTGAGATTTAACAATGAATATTAGTTATTAAATACACAGGTTTGCGTTGTGAGGCATGATCATGTTATGTTATGTTTTTAACATAGATGTATTAAACAAATAATCTATGTTTTTACAAAATTTTCTTTTTATATGTCAAAATAGTATCTTATAATGAGCAATGACGCAAAAATTTTGCGACTCTGGTTATTAGCGACCCCAGACGTTTTGAACCATTTTGAACACTTTGGCTAACAAGACCACAAAGTATGTGTTGTTTAATTTAACTATTTGTCTCTTTCTGTTTGTATTCGTTGTCTCTTTTGTGCATTACGTGGGTCAAGCAAACTTGATGATAACTTGGTGGCTGACTGCGGCTTTCAACTCGAGCCTGGAGGCGCGCCAAGGGCCGTCTAGCGTCAAACCATAGATAAATTTGAGATTGAATATCAACAAGACGGTGAACGTTGTTTAAGTTTAGGGATCGCATAATACGTGAACAAACTATCCAAGAAATATAATTGAGGTATACTTTCATTGGAAAATTATATACGAAACACTATCTAATGGCAATAGAAGACCATTATAATTATTAAAAAAGAATTCTCGCTCAGGAAAATTGGAAAACAGTAAAAAAAATAAATTGAGTAAAATAATTGAAGAAGTAATATTATTCGTTATAATGTAATATATTGTTTTTATCAACTAGAATTTAGTAACAACCAGAGAATTTTTGTTATCTAACCTTTGTCCTTTTTTAAAGATAATCTAATGTCCGTCCTGGCAGCGCAGAACGAGGAGAGCTGACCCCAAATGCCGGGTAATTATTTCAAAGACAAAGAAAAAGAGACAATAATCTAACGTCCATTATTTGTCCATCTTACAGACATTTGTACATCAAGGTGTCGTATTAAGACATTTTTAAGTGTTAATTGATTTTTATTTATTCTACTCAGACCAACCAAATACTGACAATTACCTACAGCAAGATAAACAATTATTATTTAAGTATTCTACATTTTCTAAGTATTGTTCAAAATTGTTAGCTAATGTGTACCTAGAGGCCGTCAGTTTATTGTTTTGCCTAGACACACATCCCGGTAAGGCATTTTAAATGCATGAGTAATAATTTCACACTTAATGAATGATTAATAATATTATCATTATAAAATTCCAAGAACTATTATCGTAACACAAATGATGTTCTATTTTCATAGAAATTAACATTGTTAAGACAAGACATTGAGTTAGAAATACTTTAATTTGAAAACGAATTAAAAATAAACAGAAGTCTGATTTTGTTACATAACAAATTTATGTGAGTATATCCTATGCTCATTAAATTTGTGAGAAACTTAAAGTAAATTGCTGGAGTTTGCCTATCGGTTACTTTTTCTTTGTAATTAAAAACTTTAGATTAAAAGCTTATTGTAACAGCTATTTTTAACAGGCGAAAACATTTTAAATTCAAATATGTTCAATCGATGTTACGTAGAAACAAAGAAGTATCCGGTGTTGAGCTTAAAAACATCTGATTAAGTATTGCAGAGGTGTTAAACAGCCATATCTAGCCTGATAACTTTGCCCTTCGGGGGTAGAGGCTCTCTTATGGCTAATTAAGATTTTTTTTTTTAACAATCAGCATCAAAAGTAGATGACCATTAAAGTTTCTTGTCGAATTAAATGTCGAAGCAAATGACATAACGTGTCTAGGAAAATGTGGTACGTACATAGAAAATGTGGCAAAGAAAAGTGATGAGCTACTTCTATACTTACAGATATTAGAACTATAAAATAATAAGTAGTAATGAACTAGTTAATACTAGTACAAAAAGTTTTGTACTAGTACAAAATTACTAGACGGCTAATTATTGATTCAGAAATTATCTGTTTCCCGCTTAAAAGTCCAGGGTGGTCTTTTTATACCTTTAGCTGTACTAATTCTCGAGCAATGTAAAAGAGTTCAATTGTATAAACACTTCCTCCAATTAATTTCGTAAAAGTAGGGCAAATGTTTCATTGCTGTATTGTATGTAGTAAAGTTCTTAGAGCCTGGGACTTAGACCTCGTAGGCGAGCATTTGATATTATAACGATGAATATAAAATAAAGTAACTCTTTATTCCAAAAATAATATATATAACACTATATATAGTATATATCACTAGTAGAGATCTCTGCTAGCCAACCGTTCAGAGGTGTGTGAAATGAATTCTAACCATTTGCTTATAAATCTCTAGAGTATAGTATAGATATATAGTATAGGTATAGATAAATAAGTATAAAATATTTATGTATTGCGTCTAAATACCCATTAGGCGACAATTTTACCAACACGGTTAAACTTTTTATTTTGCTTCTGTGCATTATGAATTAGAAAATCAAACACAATTTATCAGATTGAAACTAAGTCATATTGTTAGTATGTAACATTTTGCTCGGATTAATTTCGAAAGGTTTTATTACGACAGGCCAACACAAAAGACTGCCATATTCAAATTCAAAAAATAAAATACTGCGAGTGTAGAAAACCCCAGATGTAACCATCCTCGATGTAACCACTATATCCAAGTTTATGAAAATTGTGTTACGAATAAAAAACCTATCAACCTTTTTGGCTACACCGCAGATAATCAAGTTACAGCGTAGCTACATTCTCCCTCGAGTTTTCATGCTTTTTAATTTACAAATTCCCGAGCATTGGTGAGTTTGTGTATGCTATTTTTATAAAATTAAATTTTACAGAGTAAACGTGAACGTATGATGATAATATAATACTATAACACAGGATAGAAAAAAGACAATGAACTACTCGTACTATACCTAATCACTACAGGGCTTAATTTAAAAACAGCTCCCTTTTCCTGTATCTACTTAATAGTTATTGAAAAGACGTTATTACTAGCATTTATCTAGATGTATTTCGCCACATACAAAAGATAGAAAAAGGCGTAATGAAAGACGGCGATAATAGACGTCATTAACACAACACAATAAGGCAAAAAAATCGGTGAGTCAACTTTTTTGTTACTTTTTGAGCAACTTTGGTTAAATATACAAATAAAATGGCATTTGAAAAATGAAACTGCATTATTTTTTGTCTAAAGGTTAGGATTTTTCTAATTAGAAAATGTTTATATAAAGTAAATTTTAAAGCACATCAATGTTTATTGCATACTCGGAAGTAAAAGAACAGAGTTAGACTAGATTTTATCAAAGATACAACGAGCTTTACGAAGATAACACTGACTTCAAAAGGCTATTGTGGCGAGAACTCGGGAGTCTCGCCACTTCTTTACCGGCAGAAGTCGGAATAAGTCAAATAAAACTGACAATGGAATGATGAAATTGGAAACAAACAAGCACTAAATCTATAGAAAATATTGCCTAGAACAATGTGAGAGCGAATTCATTGAGAGTGTCGAATTTATTATCGAAATTAGCGTAGTTTTCACATATTCTAAATTAGTGCTGCCGACGACATGTTGTTAATTAACTTCGTGATAACGCCACAAATGTAGGTTGTGCCGTCTAATAAGTAATACAAGGCACAGATACAGGCTCATTTGAATGCTCTCAGTGTGCTCGGTTATTACTGAAATACAATTTAATATAGGTTCTATTCTGATTGTTTTTGATGTCATTAATAATTTACGAAAATCTTTCATTATACGAAATAACCAGTTTTTAATAGCGAATTTTAAAATCAAACCCTAATAAATAAATCAAACTGTCATGTATAGAGAAGGGAGGAACTAGCTTCTGTAACACAACATAACTTACTACAAAAACCAAATTCATGGAGAATTTGCTTGTAGCGTAGTGGTTAGTACGCTTTGGCTTTCGAAATCGAAAAAAAGCTAGCTTCGCCATCCATGGTGGATGGGTGATCTTAAACTCCATTGTGCTTCAGAAGGCACGCTAAGCCGTTGGTCCCGGTTTCTATTGTAACCGTTTTTTACCACCAACCCGTATTAGGCCAGCGTGGTGGTGTTACGGCCCATACTCTTGATGTGTTTGTTTCTATGAGGAAGGCCTGTGCCCAACAGTGGGACGTGTATAATCTGAGGACGACCCCACTGATTGTTGGGACACACTTCTTTTTTATAATTTTCACATATCATATTTTATATCAGTATCAAAAAACGAAAGCGCGTGATTCAGACTTTATGTATTGTATATAACCTGGACGTCAAATATTGGGTCCTTACCTATGAAATTGGTGTTTTTATTCTATCTTAGCAATTTGTCCGTAACTATTAAGTTTCAGAACATTCTTATAAAATAATTGCCTCTTCTAAAAATAGACCATATATTTGAGCTCGTATTATTTCGTTGATAATTTTTTGTAAGTTTAATTGTGTTAAAATTAGACACAAAGACAATTATTTTTAACTGCCTCCCGAATACATCATTTGATTTGTATTAACATAAAAACGATGAATAATTTTTACCAAGCGTGTTTACACACATATTGCTTAAGCTTGTCTAATGATACATGCCAAATATTATTATCTTTGGAATTGCCGTTGTGAAGAAAACTCAAAAAATGTAAAATGCAGATATCCCCAAAATCTCCATACAAAACACCAATTTCATAGGTAAGGACCTAATATCTGTATCAAACAATAGAAAGTAGCGCTTGCTATATAGGCAAATGTTAAGTTTGGAGCGGAACAGAACTATATTATGGACGTGGGTCTCAGCGGGAGGCGTTACGATCTGTTTAGCATCATGCCCTCTCGAGAGACTTGCGACCAGCGCTGCTCTAATTTTGAAACTGTAAATTCAGGGAAACGTGTTAATACGACCTCTGTGTACAGTCACGTTCAAAAATATCTATACACATTTGATGTTCTTTATTCCCTTGTAATAAGAGTTTTAAACTTTCAACTGTACCTGTTGTTTTTTATTTCATGACAAACCTTATTTCCATTCACCTCTTTTTCCATTATTTAAATGATAATTTTTTACGAGTAAACGTAACGGTACTTATTGTAAGAGTCTACTGTTACTCGTTAAATCATGGATTTGAACTAATGAAGATCGTTTGAAATAAATCATTATTTTAATATCTGTATACAGTAAGTATAATGTATACTTACCAGTATTTTTCTTTTATAGCAAAAGAAGTATTCAGCAATGTTTTAGTTAAAGAGGAGTCGTTTTACTAAACAGAAGACGTAATAGCCTTTAATCAAAAATACAAATGA
Source organism: Parapoynx stratiotata (assembly GCA_910589355.1). Lineage (NCBI taxonomy): Eukaryota > Metazoa > Arthropoda > Insecta > Lepidoptera > Crambidae > Parapoynx > Parapoynx stratiotata. The sequence goes on from OU342458.1 coordinate 14,344,135, forward strand.
AAATAGAGTTGATTAAAAAGTAATTCCTTTAGTGAATATCTGAAGTAGTAATAAAAATATCTTCATCCATCTTTCTTCCTCCTTTTTAAAAACCTAAGATGAAAAATTTACTACAAAACTCTACTACGAGTAAATGTTCACTTCATTTGAAATACAATATTTTTCAAACGCATGAAACGCGTGGGCTGAAAACTTTTAGCCCTCCCAAGCCACATGAATTGCTTATAAAGGAAATGAAATTCCTTCACAATGTTAACAAGCACGATGTATTTGCTTTGAAGCGTAATTATTAGACTAATTTAATTCAAGTCTAAAATGTTTGCGGAATATTCGCGAGTATGTAATTTCAATGTAGTTCGCTAAGGGAGATGTCACATCGCGCTTATGATCTGTTTGAAGGCGGCTTCGCTTTCCCGCAGAATTTGCGGAGTGAACCGACTTCGAATTTGGCACACAGAATATAACTTAGACTTGTTTATTGTGGGCTTGAACGAAAGTGTATAAAGTGTGAAGGCTTTATTTTTAAATAAACTAGGAGATAACCGGACAGACGGTTTATATTGGGTCCTTACCTATGAAATTGGTGTTTTTCTTCTCTCTTAGTATTTTGTTCGTAACTATTAAGTTTCAGAGTATTCTTAATAAATAATTACCTCCTCTAAAAAAGACCATATTTTCGTACTCTTTTGATTTGTTTTGATAATTTGTGGTAAGTTTTATTGTGTTAAAATTGGACACGGAGACAACTCCTTTTCAGTGCCTTCCGAATACATAATTTGATTTGCATTCACATAAAAAAGATAAATAATTTTTAAGAAGTGTGATATCACACATATAGCTAAAGCTTGTCTAATGATACATGCCAAATATCTTTGGATTTGTCGTTATGAAGAAAACTAAAAAAATTTTAGTATGGAAAATGCAGAGTTCCCCAAAATCTCCATACAAAACGCCAATTTCATATGTAAGGACCTAATATTTGTTTTTTTGTTGTTGTGTGCTTGTATGTCTAGTGTATTTAGTTCTTGTACAGCACATGGTACCTGTTTCTATTTTTATTTGAAATTGATTCTATTTTTGTGTGTAATAGAAAATTATTGAGATTATAAAGATTTTATCTATCTATCTATTCTTAGATCTACTATTCTATTCTATTCTCTCTTCTTCTTAGATCTATCTATTTAGTCTTAGAGAAAAGAATTGTGTACTCTTTTGTTTATTTTTTTCTACGACCCTTTAATTATTATATTATTATACAGAACTCTCTAAAGATATTTTAGCCGTAACAAAAGCACTCCTGCTGTTAACAACGCTTCCTAAGTTGTTTCTTATTTATTCTCATGCACATTATTTATAACTAAACCTTCATCTACACGATGTTATAGCTTTACTTTTAGTGAAATAAAATTTAATTCAGATTTGAAAGATACATTTTACTTTATTTGTGTCAAAATAGTTTTGTTTGCTTTTGTTTGAGTAGTATAGAAATACAAGGTATATTTTAGAACTTTACTATAAATTTTATAGGCTATAAGTACGCAGACGTTGATTATTTTATATAATATTGTAATCCAAATCTTATGAATGTGTCTAATTGATAATTTCTTTTTGCCATTATTATCATTTCGGAATAAATACGGGATCATGTGATCGAACTTTGCTTTCATATTTGGTAAACTACAAATCAAATCATTTTGAACAGTCTCAAGCATATAAAATAGATTTAACATAAATCCTTTTGCTTCAATAAGAATGTACACGCTCCAATATTTTCCAATGACTTGAGCCAAAGGTTTTTTAACATGATTTGCTAGGAAGGATTTCAGCTTGGTGTAAATTACATTTTATTTATTTAGGACCATTTCAGGGAACACGTTCACCGTTTTCAAGGTTGTTCTTACTATGAGGGTGTATTTCTTTATAGACATATTGTTACATTGTGAACAAAAAACGTCAGCAATAACATTATTCAGAAAACGGTACCACTCGGTCGCCGGTTTCATTCTTACCTGTATCTACCAAGTTTTGAAGTGAAGTGAACTAGGGCGTAAGTAAAGTACCCGGTGCTTGGTAAAGTTTTCAAGCGTAATAAGGGTGATAACATTTATGCCCACCCCTTGGGGCATATAGGCAAGATGATACATAAATAAAACAACTGAATTATAGAGAAATACGTGTTCATTCGATTTTTATCGGGCTCCATTCAAACAGCGAATAATAATGATGTATGAACTAGGTCATGCACAAACGAATTCCGACGATGGATTTAGGAAGGCCTTGAGTTTTGTTGGTGGTCCGTGAAACGCACACAAATGTCGCCAGAATTTATTTCACAGCATTAATCTCAATTAGGGGAGATATTGATCGAGTAAATCGCGATTTGTCTTCCAAAAAAGTGTTTTAAAAATTAAACCTTCTCCCTTTATAAATACGAGCGGAATCTAAGTAATAAAACTTTTTACAGGTTCTTTGTGAACTCGGCAATTGATGTTCGAACTTTGTCTGCTTCGTCTCTAGATTCTATTGTCTTCTGTTTCACTACAAAAGCTACAATTGCTTTTGTATTTGAATTGCAAACGCAACGAATTAATACTTTATTGCTTTATAATGTCTGTCTTTTTTTTTTTTTTTTTTATTTCTTTATAGTTTTCGTGACCCCCATTTTGGTGAAGATTGCGAGAAGCCGCTGGATGCGGGCAGCGCAGGAACGATTTTAATGGAAATCCTTTTGGGAAAATTTTGTCCAGCAGTGGACGTCTCTTGGCTCATTTACGATGTCATTATAAAACATTCATTATTAAAAAGCTTTGTAAAATACTTAGCATCACGCTTTTTCCCCGAAGGGGTAAAAACACATTTCACCAGATATGTTAAGTCCCTATGTAACAGGTGGCGAGCCTGTTGCCATGCACCGGGCACAATGTGAGGCCCAATTCATTTAAATACGTCGTTATTGAAAATGAAATAAGATGACTATGTTTGTTGATAAGACAAAAATTGGATTAAGGAATAACCTTTAAAGGGCCCCGGTGTCCGAACGAGACTTTCCGTTTTGCAAACTCACCGCGTTATAATAATACTGAAGTAGGTCATGGTCTCAATTGGCCGGTTTTTAGGGATAATATCAATTTAATAGAAATCTTACCCACCAATCCGCATTGGGCCAGCGTGGTGGTGTTACGGCCGATACTTCTCACGTGTTTCTCCTTAAGGAAGGCCTGTGCCCAGCAGTGGGTCGTATATAGGCTGAGGTGTCAATAGAAATAGAAATAAGGCAGCGGTAGCCGAGTTGGGACGGACGGGGCACTACTCTTTCGAGAGTAGCCGCCGTACACCACCGGTACTACTGAGTTTGAATAAAACCTTTGTACAGTTTGCTTGCCTCACATTGTGCCCGGTGCATGGCAACAGGCTCGCCAACTGTTACAAGGGGACTTAACATATCTGGCGAAATGTGGGTGGTAACACCTCTGCCCACCCCTTCGGGGAAAAGGCGTGATGATATGTTATGTTATTTACAAATACTCTAGAATTAAGATGGCATGTATAGTTAGAATAAAGCACACTTATCTGTTGTTTTGTTTAGTTTATTCTAAAGTTGTTATAAGTAAAATATTTTTAACAAATCCTAATTTTAAATATTAACTTACTTATATTATGGAAAGTAAATGCAGTTTTCTGAAATAAACTACTCGTATTTCATTTAATTTAATGAGCTGTTGTGATAGATTTTCTACGGTAAATTAGGTATAATTAATTTAAAACTTACACAAAAATAATAAGTTTACATAAATTCATTAAGTATCTTAAATAAAAAAAAATCAAACAAATACATTGTAAAGCAAATCACCTACAACAAAGTGACAAACATTTCTCAAAGCTGTACAGAAATATTCCGTTAGGGATGAAATAACTCAAAGGATAAACATATCATGAAAATTACCTACGAATTTGCGTCAGCTATAAAAAATGGGTGCTATCTATAATTTGCGATGACTTTGTTCGTCGCTGCCGACCCTATTACGTAGGTGCTTGCCACTGTATCAGGGAAGGTAGCTCGGCGCTCAGTGCTTGGCCTATATTTTGTCCTGCTCTCGCCGGAGAGTAGCGCATAATGCCGTCTCGCTTCTCTGTGACGTCATGACGCAAGATTCGCGTGTGTGCGTGATTTGTGTACGCAGCCCCTGTGTTGTCCATCTGATTAATGTGATAGTTCCATTTGATTTTTTTTTGCTTTGAATATGTATTCATTATCATATGAATAGCTTTTCAATTCGAACTAAGACTTTGAAGACTTCAATGATAAGTAGTCTAGAGAGAGTAATTTGGAGGAAACTTTGAAACTGCTCGTTTAACTATTACCGAGCACTGACCTTCTAGTGAAGGTATGGTGTAATTAAGACAATAGTACCTTAGTGAATTAAATTATTGTTCCAAATGGAATATGATATAATAGTCTACAGCTTTCAGTTGAGAAAACAAAGTAATAATTAATGCAACAAACTTATTAGTAGATAGTAGTGATTTATAAATAAATGAATAGAGATGTAGCATATTAAGAATTTTGTAAAAGTTGTCATGCTTAGGAGACTGAGCTGTTTATAAGATTTCAGTTTGCTTGTTTTAGGGTAACCTACGAGTCAAATATGGAGAAACTTAATTATAATGTTTTGATGAACCACTTTTAAACGATCCGAGGCGCAATAATGGAAAATATGATTAAATTTTATTCTTGATGTTGAAAATAAAACGTAGTATTAATTTGATTTGAATTAAGAAGAATTTTAATACTATTGGAATAAAAGTTTAACATTTAAAGTAAACAAAATTTGAATCAAGCGGAATAAACCGTGCGTATTGCACAAAAATTCCAGCCAAACGCCGTGAGCAGAAACCGTATCAAAAAATGTTCGTGTTCTTTGTAGCATACTATCGTTTACTTGACAGCCGCTTGTTTAGCTGAAAAATGTTAGTTTCCTCAGAGCTTACAACAATACTGGCGCGTTCGCTACAAGGACCTCTCCGAGTCATTGTTGAGGACACAATGTCTCGACTACGGAGAGTAACCTTTGTCACCGATGTTCTTGTGTACTTCAAATTGACAAGACTTCGTTTTTAAGTAATAGCTGTGGCATAGCTTTGAGTTAAAAAGATAATTCTTTATTGTTAACACTAATAAAATGCACAAGGTGTGACAATCGGCGGACAGCAATTGTTTAGCAAGTTAATATTTTAAGCCCACATGCAGGAAATTTATATCGATGTAGCTTAAGTACTTTAAGACGATTAAACATTTTGCTGTATAATTTATATCTTAATCCTAATTAATCCTGGCTTTTAAACAAATTGACGTAAATGTAGTGTTGGACGCCCTGTGACAAGATGGGATGACGATATTCGTAGGTTGGCTGGAGTGGGCTGGATGAGAACGGCTGAAGATCGAGAGCGGAGGCGGCAATTAGGGGAGACCTATGTCTACCAGTGGATGAGCGTTGGTTGTTGATGATGATAATGAAACGAATTGACTAAGTTTGGAAATATTTAGTCCTTTGACTACAATCTCGCTTGATGGAAGGCGTTTATGTGGCCCAACCAAGGTGAAGCACGCAAATTAAAATAATGTCTATTTATTGTTGAAAATCCTAAACATCTGTGTTAAAATAATTGACGACCTCCGTGGTCGAGTGGTCTTTACGCCGGTCTCAAGGGCTTCACTATCTCGAGAGGTTCTGGGTTCGATCCCCGGTGGCGGAAAATGTTTGGGTGATGAATTTTTAGGCATTTGTTCTCCAGTCTTGGATGTTTATATATATTTATATATATTCACAATATATGTGTTAATCTATTAAATATATTTATCCGTCATCTAGTATCCGTATCACAAGCAGCTTTAGTTGCTTAAAATGGGGCTAGTTGATAGGTGTGAATGTCTGAAGATATTTATTTATTTAATAATAAAGTTAGAATCCAAAAACCATAGTTATAATTCATATTGATAGCATTCTATATTGATATTGTGCAAATAATAATGGTCCAAGAAAAACCATAAAATTCTTGCGTCTCAAGCACAATAATCTAAGGAGGTCAAGTATTTTGTTTGTTATTTTTGGAAAAATAAGAAATGATTGTTTGTATCAGATAAGACCTTGATAAAACTTATAAATTATGCTACTAGCCGACATGTTTTGTATATCATATCGACTTGGTATAAAAACATATCAGATTTTCCCTTTGTTGTATATGCTGCAGTAGTGAGTTATCGGGGATCAATTGACATGAAAACTTTGGGGCTACCCTTTATCTTATCATTATCTTTATCTTTTAAAGCCTCAAGTTTTATTTGATTTCATTAAGATAAATTGATTTGATTTTATCCAGGAGATTCTTAAACCAAATCAGAATAATCAAGTTTAGAAAAGAAAATGCAAAGAGAATCTAAAATAAAAAGGGATCAAAAGGAAAAAGCAGTGTTTGTTTTGAACTGTGGACATGAAAGAGCAACTGTTGTTTTTGATAAGAGTTGGACCAAAGCCAAGTAGCGTCTCGACCTAATAATCACACAATGATTATTTCACAATTGTAGATATTAACTTAAAACGAAAATAATGTTTGGTGATGCAAATAGTTATTTTGGAACAAGAAAACGGAATGTATTTAGTAATTTATTTAAAATTTCTTGGATCAGTGTAGACACTCTACGACGCTATTAAGAATCTTGAATAAGGCAGATTTTTTTAAGGAAATTGAATTTGTTGCATTGGTGATACCCAAACCATGAAAATATTGAGATTCAATCGAAAATATACAGCTCTGTTTTAATTCAAAATTAGGATTTTATAGATAACACCACACCTTCAATCATGTCAGATAAAGTGTTAGTGCCAGACAGACTATTTTATCGACAAGTATATTACTTTTTTTCTCTTAAACATTGTCAAAGATTAAAAAAAATGAATTAAACATGCATTGTGAAAATAGATTCTCATTCCCGAAGAGCTCACAAAATGTTCGGTTAATAACATTTTGTGCGAATACTCACGAGTGAAATATTCAGAATGTCTGGTTTTATTAATGAAGTCATGAAAGCATGCACTCGAGTAATTATTGTCCTGTGGTACTCGTTAAATGGTACAGTCGAGTTCAAAAATATGTGTGCAGGTTTTAAATTCAACTTCAATTAAAACAAAGCGTTACCAACGTAACTTTAACTTGCAACAAGTTTACCTAAAATCTTATAAAACAAAATTTTAGTAATGAATAATACTGTGAGAAAAGTTACAGAAATGAAGCTGACAGGTGAACATATTTTAAAGTCAAACGTATAACGAAGTCCTTGAATAAATCTTCTTAAACCGGTATAAATAACGATTGATTGAAATAAACCCTTGATTAAGACGAACACTGTGCACGCGCGCTTAGATTGCATTGCGTCTGCTGGCGGAATAAATCTTGATTTCTCGTACATTTTTATAGTGAGTCATGAAGTAGAACAAATCGTAGGTCGCAGAGAAAATTCAGCACGGGACTTTTTTCAAACAAAGCGGGCCGTTCGTATTTTTTTACAGAAGGGAAGGACAAATAACTCCATATTACCACTTAAGCAAGAGTCCAGAAGCGAGGATAGCTGATGCGACAATACAAAACCGGATTAACCATCAAGTCTACCTGCATAGTGTCTTTTGACTCCTACTTTAAAGGACTTGGGGTTGAAGGAAGGAGGAAACATAATACATGCCGGTAGTGAGTTTAATGGCCTGGAGATATCACGCGGACAAAAAAATACAGTCCCTAATTAGAGAATTGCTAATTTCCTTTCGCTTCCACCTTTTTCTGCTTTCAAATGAGAGACTTTCAGTAATTTTTTTTCAGAAATATTTTTCAAATCATAGGTAAATAGGAACAAAAACAGTTCTGTAGTCTGTAAAAACAGTTCTGTAGTCTGTAAAAACAGTTCTGTCATAAATTGTGTTTTACAAAAAAAAAAAAAAACAAACTTGACACTTTCGTAAAATCGAACAGGTTGTTAACTGTAGCTTTGTGTGAGATTTAAAAAGGTTACCAAAGCTTACAACTCCGCCTAACGATCACATGTCTAAAAGCCTCATAAAATATTCTCTTGAATATCTTGTAACAATACCCTTTGAGGTTTGGGTCAATTTTATCAGTTATAAACCTTTACTACGATACCTTGCTCATATAAAGCCTTACTTACTTTTGTAATAAAGGGTCTAATAATCTTAGTAGATAAACTGGAATATATCGCCAAATAAAATCGAATGTCACACTCAACAACAAATCCTGAACCTATAAAAATTTGAAAAGATACTTGTTGCTCCACATAATGTAATTTCATAAAAAATATCAGCCAATCCAGCCTATTTCTTATCTGGGGCATGACGGCAATCAGCTGCAGGTCGTGAGTCGTATTTGCTGAACGTCGGGTTGAACGGTAACTAGCTTTAGTTCCGTCGAGCAGAAACATTTACACCGAGTCTAAGCTGTTGAATCTCAATCTCGATCTCGCTTCAATTCTTATTAAATGAATTGACAAATAAGCAAAACGGAAATAATTACATGTTCTCACATTACACGAAAGAAAAAAAAAGAAACATTTTTTGCTAAAATAACCAGGAAACTCGGTAAATTAACATTCTCGGTCAAATTAACAATTTTATAAAAGATTTGAACAAACCGAATCTGAGATTAAAAATGTCAAAATCAGAATTACCAGTTGATATCTCGTTGTAAAGCCGACTTTATTTAAAATACTAAAATTCTTCGGGCATTTGTATTATTACCTACCTTTTAACAAAATAGGCCACGTAGATAAAATTTAACGCTATCGTCAATCCAACGTCAAACGAAAAATGCATGTGACTCTGACTCAAATACTCTTTTTCCATTTAGGGGCAACGATATCCAAAATTAAAGTATCTAGTCTAAGGGCTCTGATAGGTGTATTTAATTTTCAATTAACTTAATCTCAGTACTAATAATAATTATACTTATCTGAACTTAAACCCCTATAAGCCCATAAGATACTTATCTAGGGCACGACGGGCAGTACTTAGCCGCCTATTTGTTGAATAAGCGACGGGTTAATTGTCTGACGGACGTTAAAGATGCTTTCTGAAGCGTCGCGAGACGGTTCAGCTGAAGAATATGACAATTATGTTCGGAGCTTTAATACCGTAGAAAATCGCCTTAAATACAGCGAAGAAAGTTGCTAGCATAATTGTTGGCAGCGAATATACTCTTACACAATCTTACTGGTTAATCGACTCAAAAAGTTTTGGGAAATCCTAGAGACGTTACCAACTTAAATTTTACGGCAGTCTTCAACTAGAGGCAAGGCGATTTGTTTTATTTAGTTGAGAATGTGAATAAACAAAGTAGTGTAAGACATACACTTAAGAAAGGTTTTTTTTTTGAGAAGCATAGTGAAATAATAATGAATACCAATTTAAGGAATACTGAAGCCAGTGAATATCGAAAAATACTTATGATCGAGTATGATAAACATTAATTTGGAGATATTGATTTCAAAATTCATAGTTCAGCGCTACGCCGCCGGCGCGCGGCGCGGCGCCGAGCTACCACGTGCAAACGCTTACAGTTACCCGAGTTAAGCAGCATCGTTTCACTGCCAGGGCCGCGCGGGGACGGCGCCGGCCGCCGGCATAGCTCTGAAACCACCCTAAGTACACCGAAACGAGACATCGTAAAAGAGATGTTCCAATACGTAACAATTTTATGATAAAGATATAAACCGTGAATTTCACTACTCTGAAATCACGAAATTAATTCATTTACAGCCTTTATATTATTATTGCAAGCACTAAACCATGTTAATTTTATGCCAACCTATTATAAAATTGAGACGATAAATGTCTATGTAAGTTACTGGTTTCCCAGTTACTGCTTGTAAAAATGTAATTACTTATAAAAGCATCATTACATAAGGATAATAAAATTGCAATGTAACTTCCTTATGGTATAGAAAAGTAATGAAATCTGAAATTTGATGTCTGCGAGTGTGCGATCCGATTTAGCTCTGTAATGGCTAAAATTTGAATAGGAATATTCAAATTCCACTTTTGAAATGCAATAGAGGAGGTAAAGGCGCATGAAATTTTACGTGGAGTGATTGATTTTCTAATAGTTAACGCCAAAACTGGCTAAACTCTAAAATTACAGTTATCATGAAATATCTAAAAGTTACGAGCATGATGCGCTTATGTGGAGTCGCTGCTTGGTGAAGCGCGGATTATGGCCGGCGACTGCTTTTGCGGTGCTTATACCTAGTCTCTGACTAACCCTTAGGGGCTAATAGTCGTGACTATATGTATGTTTGTATGTTTATTATATTAAAGTAACAAACTCCCGTCGCTCGCTGCGTAGTAATTGAAATGTTGTTTTAATATATGTAATAATTGATATATTATCTCTGCCTTACTCTTAATTTTATTTGGGATTGATGCAATGGTCCTATTCCTTCATCATCTTTTGTCGTACACCACCAAACATGGCATACAGGTTCCCTATAGGCGACCCAAGTAGACTTGAAAGTCTGATAACTAACGAGTGTTCTAAAAATTATTGTGTTAACGATAATTACCAAATACTGACTAAACATTGATAGACCCAACAACATGATATTATTAATAAAAAAAATCTACTGAAAAATAATTGCATGTATCTTTGATCTGAATGTTACTTAATACACAGATTTGATAAAATAAAGATTATGACGTTTTAATAACTGTAGAGTATTTGGTAATCGTTTTACATATACGATAAGAAAGTAAATTAATACGATAGTAAGATTTCACTTATTATTATAATTATGACTGTTACGCAACTAAGTAGCAAAGATAACTAATTTGTGATAAAAAGCAATGGCGTTGCTTTTGATCTCAAGCACGTTTTTATGAGAACATTAACACGAGATTTTTTTCCCTTTATTTGGGAGAATAAACAGTATTCCATTTAAATATACTACAGGACATCCCCTCAGGTTTTGCTTTAAATAGTTCAAGGTACTCGTTAAAACTGTTGATTTTATCGTTCCTACAAATGTTATTAACATTATAAAACAACACAAGTTCACTGACCTCCCATAAGAGTGCGTTCAGAGGCACCGCCATCGATAACTTGTCCTGATAGTAGTCTCATTATATCACTTGTATCACTACAACAGTCCAATATTGATCACATTGAGTAAATAGTACCATTGACGGTGTTTATTGTTATTTATACAAGAGAATATAGGTTATTTACTATCACGAGTTTGACTGATAGCGAGAGAGCAGACAAAGCGATCAGGTCAGATATTAAGTGATCTGCTCGATTGTTTGTTATTCTTGTTTTATTTTCTCTCAATGCTACAGATTTGAGCTGACAGTAATTTTTGTAGAGTCTATGGTCTAGCATATTAAAGGTGACCTTAGGGAGGATATTTCTGTAATGCATACAGAGTGCATCAAAATTGCTATAAACTCTTTACAGTACGGAAAAACAAGAATACAAACAAAAAAAACAAAAGCATGCAAGGGAGGACTTATGAAAACATATGATCATTAATAGATCATACAGAATCGCGATATTCTACTTCCCATATTTTCACGCTTCGATTGCCAAGAGCCTCGTCGAAAGTAATTCGTCAAAAAATTTCACCTTTTTTTTGGTAATTATTGTATTTGGTTTACGCCCTACCAATCTGCAACTTCATACGAATTATTTTATTTCCCCTCGCAGCTGTATCTATAAATAAAATCTGTCCTACTCATCTGAAAATAGAATTATATTGAAATAATTTGCTCATTCATCCGGCAGGTCTTCAATTATAAAAAAGGTACAGACACAAGAAATGCAAAACTGTTAAGGAAATTATGAGTGTTGTTATGGCTATATTCTTCAATTATTTCGCGTTTCTGTTTTTCCTGGCGAGGCCTACTCCAAAGTCATAAATAAAAAAAAACTATAAAATGTGGGTGTGTTAGTATCTCTCTGCCTAAACCTACGGAGATAAAGGTACTATGATAAGTTATATACATTTATGACAGTAACTTATCTTGCAAAATTTTTATGTTAAATTTAATTTATTCCGTTGGGAATGAAGTGTTTTAAATGTAGAATGTTAAAATATCAACAAAAGTAAAGGTAAAATTTAACCAATACAGAGGTAGGCAGAGTCCAAGGAGCACAATGTTCCTTAAGACCACATTTAGCCGTACAAAAATTGGGTTTGGTCAGATGAAAAATCGTGAAAGAGTAGTAACAAGTGGCTAGCTCATCGCCTACACAATCACAGATCCAGTACCTAATAAGCCCTTAGTCGCTTTTTACAACATGCTAGACAAGAAAAGCAGTTGGTAGATTCTTTTTGTACATTTAATCCATACACGGTTTATATTTCAATTTATTTCAACTTTAAACAGTCTGCACAAATCTCAACAATTTTGCCTTGAAATGATTTGTACTGAATTTGCAAATAACAATCAAAATGAACTGTATGGGTAACATCGAATTTATTGATTTTGCCTTTTACTTTTGTTTCTTGTAGGTTTATCGTTTTTAATTTGCAACTTTGAGGATTTTTAGATATTTATTATAGTTTAGGATTTGGCCCTGATGGCCTACTTGTAAAATTCACTCTGTATTTCGGATGAACTTATTGTAATGCATTTAGGGCGCCGCGAGCAACTGGATTTTGTCCTAATATTTTTATACAATTAAACACAATAACAGAGAACATGTTGCATGTTCCTCTTCTCCAAAAAACAACGGACTTCGTGTTTTAGCTGAAATAATGAGATGAATCGTATAAATTGCGCCTAGAATCTCTCGAAGTGAGCGATGAATGTCTTCGGTTACAGTCTATCACAATAGATGATGCGAGTGTGAAGCGAACTAGAACTGAATTGTTTTTGTTTTGTCACAATTAAGAACAAACCAGTATAAAAAATATACAGTCTTTATTAATTGCCAGCAAGTTTGTACATAAACAAATTAATTTGGGTTATAAAAATACCCATTTGTATAAAATTTTGATTGTCCTACAAAACGAGTTCCATTGGCGGTCTGAATAAAATAAAATGTTAACTTAGCTTGGGATATTCGCGTCTTGTTGCAATAAAAAAAAATTATGGGAATAAAAGTTTAGGTACGAGTAACTGGTTTAGGTTAGTAAATCATAAATTAGCTCTCGAGATAGCAATGGATAGCAGCGATATGCCTAAACGTTCACTGTGAAACGTTATAAAGGGTATTCCCAAGGTATACTGCTAGCTCCAACATAAGATACAGCATTACAATGGTTTTGTGAGTTCAAATAGCAATGGATTTTACTGCACTTAAAGTAACAAGTAAATTAAAATAGTTATGTTAATATGAATATAACAATCTCACCTTCTTCTGTGGCAACTGGCTCATATGAAGTGTCCACTTCGATCCTATCTTCCATAAGTTATTAATTTATACCTACTCAATTAAAATTAAACTGGAATCATGGGAAATTATCAGCATGTCCGTTAAAAAGTCCGTAAGGTACGGCTAATATTCCAATACTAAACAGGAATAAAATAAAATTGTGGAAATATAATAAGAATTATCATCTATTGATATTTCTTATTATAATCCACGCACTTATGACTGGCATGTGCAGGAAAAAAACTATCCTTTATTTGCTAACTGATATCATCATTTATCGTCAACAGCATACCTAGAATCATAAGGTACTTGCACCGATCTGCAATGTATTTCTAATGTTAACTTCAAAATCTTTATGGTACTTGAAATGGAGCCGATGTAATATCATCAAAAATATACCAAAAAATTTTATTAGGCACTTCAAAGAAATACAAATAACATTATCAATCAGGCTTACAATTGGCTTAATCAGCAACTCATATTGGAATTTCGCTCGCAACGGACGGCGCTGGAACAAGAACTTTAAAAAAATCTTAAAAGAAAAACAACAATAAATTACTTTTGGATTTATGAAGCTGAAAAGGTCAAACATCAGTACAATCACAAGGTCTCTGATGGGCCACTGTGGGCTATCAAAGACACCTAGGAAGACTTTTGAAGCGGCATTTTTGGCGTCATTTCAGTGGCGCAATTTATTTTTACATTTTAATCGAAATACTTACTTCATCTGAAATATTATGGATCTGTGAAACTATTAATGTGGAATTTAGACCACCACCACTTTAGACCATAATAGGCTTAGAGATTTTTTATTTATTTTTTGCGCCACGGAAATTATCTCAATGATAATTTTTTTTTACACGGTGAGCAATCATCGAATGAAACATTGAATCTTAACTTGAATAAATCTCCAAGACAATATTAAGTCTGATGTCGGATAGACGGGAGATGGTTCTGTGGTCTTCTGATGATACTCTTCGATGACAGCTTAGAAAACAGATCTAGAAGTCATTGACTCGTGAAATACCCCGATTTAATACCGAGGGTATTAAAGAGACCATCGAGCAGAAAGTCTCCGAATTGTATGTAAGAAATCTTTCACTTGGACAGATTCAGCTGACGAAGTTGAAGACAGAGGACGCAGAACAATTTTATCCCGACCTGAGGTTTTGACGGAGATTGAAAAAATCTATGGACAGCTTTACCCGATATCGAGCATACATAAACATTATATCGAGCATATATAAACATTCATCATTATGGTGACACGTTCATCACTTTGGTGGAGTGATAAGCCAAGGACATTATGCCACGGAAATGATGACAACATGATGTTTTCACTATTCACTAAATTTACAGGTCATTATTACAAAGTATTTTCCTAAAAAATACTGAGTTTATAGTATTTGGTGTTTTCTTGTTTATTAACAAAAACCATGGCAGTGAAATTATCGCAGACCTTAACCAAAACGCATAAACTACTTATCTCGCCAAACTATGAGAAATTGCACAAAAGTGAATCTTTTTTTTACAAATTGGAGAAGGACTAAGCCTTCCTTAGTCTGATATAAAATAAATAATGTTGATTCCCTAAGTAATGAGATACAAGTAGTCAAAGTAGGGCATCGAAAGCGCAGTTTTTCGTGGGACTAAGACAATGTGGCGTCTCAGTCTTGAATTTAATATATTATATAACATTGTTTTTTCGATTTATAGTATTAGGCAAAGTCATTATCTTTACAATGAGAATCTTTACATTGTAAAGATAATGACTTTGAATTCATAAATATGTTGTACATACATACATACTTACATACGACGTCGTGATACATAACCACGATTATTATCCCCTAAGGGTTAGTCAGAGACTAGGTAAAAACACCCCTAAATCAGTCCATTGCGCTTCAACAGCAGTAATATTAAAAACATGCTTTATTTAGTTTATTTATCACCTATATTTCATATAGCACACTTGTTTTTTTATGATTCATGTCAGTAAACTGATAATTTTCACATGACAGCAGGTATTGGCCCAGTTTTAAAGTTTATAATATCAATAATATAGTGCATTTACAATCTTGTTTTTATCTGCAAAAAAACGTAGCGTTACTAGATACGGTTTTACGGCAGTGATATTAAATATACCTATTTGGTACCTTCATGTTAAGGCATAAATACTGGCAGTAACGTTGCTGTATGTACAGTCTCCTGCAATAAAATGTATTCACTAGTGTCCTTATTATATGCAATAAGGTTAATATTAAATGATCATCAAATGATCAAATGGATCAAATGGTTGTATCAAGTATATTATTGGCGCTAATGACTATATAGCCAAAATCATTCTAAAAACAGTTTATAACTTATATTTTGTTGTAAAATTTAAGCCATGGAGCTTCCTCACATGTTTTATACCTAACTGTTTTAGTGTGTTATACTTATAAAAAAACTAAATAATAATTTAATTAAATGTTTTGTTTATATACCTCCGATCTGCCTATTACATCAAATTTACATGTGAGATTGTCACGTGTTTGCTATTTAATAGTGATATCCGTGTAAGTACATTCCTAAACAGACAAGCACACTGACACACATTTCTATTTGCGCCAGAAGTAAAAACTAGCTTGTAGTTCGCAGTTTAACGAATAGTTTTTTTGGGTTCCGGTGTCAACTAAGGAAGCTGAAATTTGGTACCAATATGTATATCAATCATGTCGACAAGGTGGTAAAATAAAATGTAGAAAGAAAAGTCTTAATCACGTCGGGGTCACCATTTTGGTATAGCGGGGCGTGTTAACTAGGTGAATAATAAGAAGTCCAAATCTTGTAAACACGTTAAAATATATTGAAATAAAAAGTCACACACGCTTCCACACTATACACACATTAGAAAGTCAGGATGAAGGAGAAGTATATACACACGCGCAGAGTTATGAGAAGAACGGAAGAGAGAACATGAACACAGAGAAATACATACGACTTAACATCTGTACTTAAATTATTTCTAAATTAACGGATATTAGCTCGAGCCGATGTAGTGCAGACAAGAAGAAGTTCTCGACACATGACAGCCGCGCGTCACCGAACTGCTGCGCGCGCCGATGTCAGATGATACTCTCTGGTACACGTGTGAGGTTGTATATAAATAAATACTAATAGATACCTGAAACAATGTGGAGTGTAATTGTGCGAAGTTTATAACAAATACATATTAATAGAATAAAGTGCGAGTAGGAGAGTAGCCTACAAAGGTAACTCCCCTACACGTATAGTGGAGAGTGATTTCTTCATTTCAACCGTAACGTGTGTTATATTTTTGGATAGGCATTAAAAAATAAATAGGGATTTACTAAAAGGATTTTTTGATTATGTTAATAAATTCGGAATAATTGATCCAAAAGTAAAAAAAATGTGTCCCACGGACGGGAAACTACGGAACCCTACACTAAGCGTAGCCCAACACGGTCTTGGCCGGCTTATACACAAATTATGTAAGGTGAATTTTAATAAACACGAAAAACAACAAAGGAAACTTCCATATTTCATGGACTATAACGGTCGTTGAACTTTAGTATTGGGATCTGCTATGCCTTGTGGGACATTATGATGGATGGATATTACCTACTTGAACCGATAGCACGATAACAAGTTAGTAGAATTACATTAAGATTTGTTTAGAACTGTTTAGAACAGTGCTGATAATGTCACATGACGTGTCGTATGACGTGGTATGACGAGAGCGTCGCTCGGGGCAGGTACAGTCGACGGATTTAGTGGTAGAATTAAGGTAATCATTTGCAATCTTAATCAATATATGTTTAAGATCTATTTTAATTTACACTATTGACACATTTTTGTTACTTTTCAAAATAACACGAATATTTATTTAATTTTTTTACATACATGTAATCACGACTATTATTCAACTCCAATTACTTTTAAACATGAGCACTTATTGACTCCTTTAAACCATAAATCAAAATATCACTCTTAAATTTTTAAATATACAAACAAAATCATTTTAACAACATTAAACGACGGACGATGAAATTTATTGATAATAAGTGTCAAGAGCGCAATTTGTATAAAATATTTAGACTTTTTTATAGAATGAGTGGCGCCTATGAATATTCAATGAGATTTCGATTGACGTGGAGCTCTTATAATATTAATGTAAGGGTGCTTAAATAAAGAAATAGAAATACTGTTACAGTTTAGCTTTTTTTTCTATAATCACGCAACAACATAAAAATGTTTTGTATGATTATTTCCCAGATTGATTTTACCTTGGACTTAGTTATTTTTTAATAATAAAATAATACACTCACCGGTAGACATAACCAGCCAACCCTATCAAATGCCGCTCTATTTTTACTCGTATACCAAGTCATCATCATCTTCAGCCTACTCCTGTCCACTGCTGGACATAGCCCTCCCCTAATGCACGCCACCGCTCGCGATTTTCGGCCGTTTCATCCAGCCCACTCCAGCCAACCGACGAATATCGTCATCCCATCTGGTCGCAGGGCGTCCTACACTACGTTTACCGAGACGCGGTCTCCACTCGAGAACTTAACAGCCCCAACGGCCGTCAGTTCTACGGCCAATATGACCAGCCCACTGCCACTTCAGTTTGCTAATCCGGTAAGCTATGTCCGTGACATTAGTTCTCTGTCGGATCACATCATTCCTGATGCGGTCTTATAGAGATACTCCGAGCATAGCCCTTTCCATAGCTCGCTGAGCGACTCTAAACTGGTGGACTAGTCGAGCCGTGAGTGTCCACGTCTCAGCACCGTAGGTCATGACAGGAAGGACGCACTGGTCGAAGACTTTCGACTCAAGACATTGAGGGATGGGTGACGAGAAAACTTCACGAAGCTTATGAAATGCTGCCCAGCCTAGCTGAATTCTTCTATTGGCTTCTCTCTCGAAGTTGTTTCTGCCTAATTGGAGCATTTTACAACGTATACCGTACGTACCTAGTGTTTTTTTAAACATTTAGAGTGATTCATCATGAAATGCTCTAAATGATAATTGCAAATCGTACTCTTTAAGAAACGTGTGAACATACGATTGGTATGTACATCAAAATGCATACGACATGTAAGGACTTGGAAAAAACCCATCAGAAAACCCGTAATTTTTTATCATTTATTTATTGATGTATATCAATAAATAAATGATAAAAAATTACGGGTTTTTTCCAAGTCCGGGAAAAACCTGACGTAATTTTCCCGGCTCGATAACTAGATATTATTATGGACCATAATAAGAATGTAGGTAGATAGATAGAGGAGCTTGGTGGCGTAGTGGTTAGTACGCTTTGGTTTTTGATTGAAAACAAAGCTACCTTCGCCATGGTCAGGCAAAACTTTGGGATCTCGAGCTCGTCCGTGCTTCGGAAGGCACGTTAAGCCATTGGTCCCGGTCGCTATTGCGACTGTTTCTACCTGTGGTTTCTACTCACCAACCCGCATTGGGCCAGCGTGGTGGTGTTACGGCCCACACTCTTCATTAGTTTCTCCATGAGGAAGGCCTGTGCCCAGCAGTGGGATGAATATAGGCTGAGGACAGATAGTATAATCCTGCTTATGATGAGATAATGAGCTTCTCATTGTCAAATTTTAATTGTATTGGTTGGCAGACAAAGGCCCACTTGTATTAGAGCAAAGTTACTCATTTAACCTTGTGTTAGTTACTCCGGGTCAAACTGATTACTTTTCTTGCTTTATTACTAGTTACATGGTGTTACCATTGTTACCGGATTAATGGGTGATTTCAGAGCAACGCCGGCGACCAGCGCTGGCAAATGCGCGAGGTTTCCATAAATTTTTTGTCAGCGCCGTCGACGTTGCTTTGAATCACCTTAAAATTCTTAACTCGCGGAACAAAGCCTTATGCTGTTGACGTTTAAAACTTTTGTGCATTATTGACCCTAATTGTCATTACAAAAATAATGTTGACAGTTCTGCCAGAGGTAGATAACTCGAGAATAGTTTTCGTTGATGTCAAATAACCATTTACCTCAGAGTTAGTAAACTCCGCATTCATATATTTAACCCGCAGTTTCGTGCAAGTGGATCTTATACAAAAAAGTGCTTGGTGTAGTTCGTTTACGTTCAGAATGCCAATTTCGTAAAATGCCAACCGCTCGTAAATAGCCAACCTCTCATAATGCCAAATTCTTGAAATCCCAACTTCGCGAAATACCAACATGGCGAAACGCCGACTTCTCGAAATGCCAACTTCTCATAATGACAACTTGCAATTTTGTAGTTTTTCGGAAATTCTCCACACTATTCATTTCAGAAGAAGTTATTTCTTTAATAAATTATTACACTATCAATAAAAATGTTACAAGGAATATACTAGTATAAGACTTACTTGCTTTACAAATATACGTGCAAACCCTGGCTTAGACACTAACTCTCGACCGTGCAAGTGGGTCTAAGTTTTATAGTAAAGATGGTTAAAACAAGGTTGGCACTGTTTTTTATGAAAACCCTTAGCAAGATTTTAAAGGTATCACGCGGGGGTTTATGTGATGTTCATGTTTTCAACAGGCTTAATGAGTATTTAAATATTCAAATTCTAGTAGAGAACCAGTTTATACCAGAAACTATTCAAGATAATTTCCGTGAATCAATTTGTGATTACAAAACTTATCATAGAATTTTATTGTACTCTTAAGTTATATTATTATGATATAGTAAAGAACCAATAATTGGTTTTATATATCATTTGATTAGCTTTACTGCATACAGGTTATACCATTATTTGATAAACACTAATAAACAGTTAATAACAGTAGCGGTACTTTTTTCTTTGTTGTCAACTGCCAATACTGTAACGTAAGCATTGCATGGTATTGCGTCAGAAATATTTCAAGTATATCTAGAATACCTAATCCTAGCTAGTTAGATATATTGGCTAATCCAATATACCTAACTAGCTACTCCAATGCTTTCTAGAGATCAGTTAGCAGTGATTTTTACGCATTGGAGCAGTTGCTACTTGGATTACGACCCAGGTGCCTGCATTTACATTTTTGCTCTTAATATTTTAGAATGTGTCACAATTAAGTTTTTAGGATTAACAATGGACAGCAGAGTGAACTGGAAAGCTCAAATTGAAGAGCTATCAAAAAAGGTCAGTCAGTCGGCGTATTTATTATATAAGCTTGCACCTATTTTAAAATCTGGTGGCTTCCTAAAAGCATATCACGGCAGCACTGCCTCAATATTGAGGTATGGTATATTGTTCTGGGGAAACTCGACTGACAAAATGTTAATATTTAAAGGCCAGAAAAGATGTATTAGATCAATGTTTGGATTAAAAACTACTGATAGCTGTAGACCGTATTTTATAAAATTCAAAATGTCAACAGTGCCTGCGTTATAAATTTTTGAATTGGCCCTTTTTGTTAAAGTCAACCCTCATTTGTTTCCAAGGATGTCAGAGGGTATCACACGTAATCGCCGTATTGATAGACTGTGTATTAAAAAAGGAAACACGGCATTTATGCGCAAGAGTGTCTTTTGCATGGCTCCAGTCATATACAATAAATTGCCTTTAACTGACGCTAATATAAATTTGTTCAAAATTCGTTTAAAAAATCTGTTACTTGACAAATGTTATTATGATATTTCAGATTTTCTTTATGATAAACTTGACATTATTTAATATAATTAATTTGTTTTGATATTTCTGACATATTTAATGAAATTTCTAGTTATATAAATTGCATATTCACATATTTGTTATGGCTTGCCATTAAGTGTAACTAAGAGTTTTTATTTGTGTAAGCGGTATTAATTCTATTTGTACGCCTTATTGGATGGCAAAACATGTCAGATCAATGCTAATTGTTATAAGACCATAAATGTACTCATGTGTTACAAAATAAATGATTATTATTATTATGTCCTTTATTAAATAGCTGAGATCGAGATCATGGTTGAGCTCCAACTTAGATACAACGCGATGCCATCTGTAGAGACATCACCAATTGATCTTGTGTATTTCCTCATCTCGATTTACTCCTCCCAGCTATTACAGAAAACGCTCCAATTGAGACTTATGAGCTGAAACTATTTATTTTAGGGTGTTATTTAAACGGTTAGCAGAACATTCGAATTCTGGTCTGCAAAGAAATGCTTTTGGGCAGCTAAAATTATTAATTGGTTAGCAACATATGAGCAGCAAATAATTCTAAATTGGTCAGCAACTTATGGTCAGCGAATATTTCTAAATTAGTCAGAAAAAAAACTAATTGGACAGCAATTAAAAATTTTTTTTTCTGCTGCGAAATTGTTTAATATTAGGTCCTTACCTATGAAATTGGTGTTTTGTATGGAGATTTTGGGGAATTCCGGATTTTCCATACTAAAATGTTTTCAGTTTTCTTCACAACGACAAATCCAAAGATAATAATATTTGGCATCTATCTATCATTAGACTTTAGTAATATGTGTAATATCACACTTAAAAAAAAAAATTTTTCGTTTTTAAGTGAATGCAAATAAAATGATGTATTCGGGAGGCACTTAAAAAGAGTTGTCTCCGTGTCCAATTTTAACACAATTAAACTTACAACAAATTATCAAAACAAATCAAAAGAGCTCAAAAATATAGTCTTTTTTTAGACGAGGTAATTATTATTAGTTACAGACAAAATACTAAGAGAGAAAAAAAACACCAATTTTCATAGTTAAGGACCCAATATATGTTTTGATGACACAAATATTGCTTTAAGGGTTATAAAAAAATAACCTTAACCTAAGATCTATCAGAATACATTACCTAGAAATTTATCCGTATGCTTCATGAAATCCATTTCCTAGATTTTATACATTTCCGGCAACATATATATTGCTTGCAAAAAAAGTATTGGAAATGACAGAAATCCAATTCATACCCTTTGAATATTTTTTTTTACCTATGACAGGTAAGCTCTTGGCCTTCATCCCACCTGATGGTAAGTGACGATAAGGCCGAAGGCGAAAACGAGCTTCACATGTAATCCTCAACAACTGAGGAACTGGCTATCTTACCTCTGAATGCCGGAACACAACAATGCTTAAAATATCGTTATTATGACGACCAATTTAGGTAAGACGGTGGTAGCTAGCCAGGCGGGCTTAGAAGCCCTATCACCAACCAAACCAAACAGAAAAACTTCTGCCCCCAGGGGAATCGAACCCGGACCTCCCGATCAACATCCGGTGGTGTGAACCACTACACCTGAGAGGCGGTTAAAAAAATTGGGTTAGAGGTCTACCCAAATTTCAATTGATATGAATGGTGATGGTCGTGTAGCCGCTATATGCAGATAGCCCAGAATTTTTCAGTGTGATAGGTAAGATCGCAGATGATTGTCATCTGAGACATAGATAAATTAAGTCGTATAGATCGCTATTTCCATACATGGGTTTTTAAGCTTGTACCCTTCGATGGACTTATTACGTTAAGTGGCGCTACTATACTAGCGGAATCATCATAAATTAAGTAATTCTGCAATAAGCATAAGCAATTCAGTTAATAAGTGGTGGTTGTACTGCTATTTAAATCAATAGTATCGGCAATTATAACGCAAATATCAGTAGATCTAGATGATAAAAATCATAAACAAATAACAGACAATAACATAATATTAACACATAATGTTTGCAACAAGCTACTAATTTTTTTTAAAATATATCTGATAAATTCATACAGGAGTTACAGAGTTGTTACACCATATAACCATATAACTAGTAATTTTACTTCTTCTTGCTAGATTATACCAGTTAAGATAATTAGTAGCTATAACGTAACGTACAACATAAGATCCTTCCGACGCATAATGTGGCCAGATTTTTATCGCATTATGACGCATTCGCCAATGATGAGATTACAGTCATAAAGTAATTAATTTTTCTAAGGCTTAGTATCTTTTTACTCTAAAATATCTCGCTCGCGTAACAATATATGTTTATCTACAGAGTCGTACCGTGTTTTAATAAAAATGAATTAACAAGGCAGGATGTTGAAAGATTATCAGAATTTATATTTAAATTAGCTCATTAACGTACGCTCTTGACGTGAGAAATTAAATGATAACATAGAAAAATAGATGAAACTCCGAAACATGACAGGAAATACTAATGTAATAACGCTTGAACGCTTTTGTTGCGCGCATAATAATTTATCGGTGTTATACACTAAGCTAAGAATGTGTCAAATATGGTTATAAAGTGACATTTTTCTATAATTTAATACTTTGTTGCAATTTGTTAGATACCTAATTAAGACTTCTTGATATTCATTATCTACTTTAGTTTAATAATAAAATAAATTTTATGTATAATTTTGCTAAACCCAACGGGTATCATGTTGTGACTTTTTATGACGTGTAAATTTTTTATATAACATCGATACTATGTACACATGAATGCAATAAAGAACTGTGAACTGTGAACTGTGATAAGCGTTCCACCAGCCTGCCTTCACCAGCCTTATCATATAGATATCGTAGTTTGCGAATGCGTAGTTTGTAACGTCTTATGATATTATATTTTTAACTAAATTTTTTCCTCCAAAATATATACCGTAATATTAAAACGTTTTGCTTTTTCTTCCATAAAAAAATGAATTCTTTTCAATCTGTTCTACATAATTATATCAAATTTTAATTGTATTAGTTGGCAGACATTGGCCCACTTGTATCAGAGTAGAGTTAGGCTAAGTTCACATGTGACTATGTGATATGAAAAGATCAAGCAAATAATAAAAAAGGAACAAAGAATATAATTATGTATACTCTAATTACATTTCATAGTACATTAGGACACAGGTGTGGTTAATTGCTAATTACACACGCGGCATGTTACAGCTAGAGCCGTAGGCCGAAAAAAAACAATGAAGTAATGCTTAGAGAAAAGCTTAATGCACCCGCGTGTCAAACGACGTTTTCGAAGACAATTTAAATCGAAATTATGATATCCTTTCTTATAACTTACTTAACTATTAGCCTAAAGTACATAGCTTACGCTACAAACATTTTTTCCAACTAGAATCCTTTTTACATAATAATTCTAAAGGTACTATAAAAATATTAGAAATAAACATCCATGATTAGAAAAAAGTCCATGAGCCGTTAAGCATTTGGTGTTTTCTGCATGACGATTTATTTATATGAAAACAAGCTGTGCTCGCGACGTAATTCGGGTGGCTATTGATTAACCGCCGATAAAAGTTTACAAGTTTTTGTGTGTTTAATAACACTGAATTGTTTTTTACAAAGTGTTCAACATTACATTCATACCTCATGTTAGCAAAATATTGATTGTTAATAGTTGATCTAAAACCTCTAATTAGTAAAATAATGAAAATAACATTTCTTGTCAGACTCATCTGATTAATTGCTGTCATGGTGATAAATCTCTGTTGTTGTTTCATTATTTTACAATGCCGAGAAATTTTAAAATTTGAAATGAAATAACATTTTGTCGGAATATGTCATATAATACTCGGTCGAGCCGATATTGATAACCACGGTTACACTCGTGTGTTACCCGTTTCCCTGGGAATATCGGGATAAAAGTAGTCTTTGTCCTTTCTCAGGGTATCTGTGTACCAAATTTCAATAGAATCGGTTCAGTAGTTTTGACGTGAAAGTAAGACCAATAGACAAACAGAGTTACTTTCGCATTTATAATATTAGTATCGATTAGTATGGATATTTTTTTTTATAAAACAGCCAACATTCGAAGTAAATAAACAGAGTTATTGACTTATTTGTGTATTTCTTTTCCATCACCTTAACGTTAAGTATCACATCCTCGCATTTCCGTACATAAAATACTGCATAAGTATATTATTTGTTTGTCCTCAGCCTTTGCCTTTCTCATGGAGAAACACATAAGGAGTAGTATATTATACATCTTTGGAACTATTTTACAATTAAATCATTGTTAATTTAAAATTTTCATAGTTCATAGAAATGTGCCGCATTTGCGAAGACGTACGTTTTAAAGTTCCATGTCTTTATTTTTACTGTTTTATACTGTCTGTTTTTATCATGAAGTTTTAATGATCGATGCAGTTATCTTTGTAATTTTTATTATTTTTATGATATTCTGCATAATCAATATATAAACTAACGTAAGTAAGGTGGTTCATTTGATGCGATTGTGATCGCCGAAATGAAGGTAGCTGTAGTATTGTTTGTCCTGGGACTCTCTTTAGCACGGGGTAAGTTATTCTTCTTTATATTCAGTTTTACGGCTCTGGTTGCAGGACCTTTTAAGCCACACGTTAACAGTAGAACACTGAACTATCCAAACACGAGAAATCACTATTTACACGTTTACCGTAGAAAATGTCAATGTCAAATTGTCAATCTTCGTCATCTTCCTTAGAAAAAGAATGACATAGAACAGACATACGCGTACACCCGTAAAGGACAGAAATAAAGTATGTATCAAAACTATGTTGCTATGCTAATAAAAATTTTCCCCAATAATCATAATGTTAATAAATAAGCAGTAACCACTTTTGTATTGTTGTTATTATTTATTTTTTATTTTATTTTATTTTTCTTGGGAGAATAAACATTATCACAGTACAATAATATTACTTAAGATTAAAATATATATAAAAAAAAGTAATTGTGGAACCCAGAACATTCTCCACAAATTATGTTAAATATATGCCAAAGACGTATTATAAACAAATATAAGTATATATCCCGTCCCGTCCCGTGTTGGTCCAGGACACAAAAAGAATGTAGCAACTGTTTTTCTTGCCTAGCATGTCGTAAAAGGCAACTAAGGGCGTATATTGGGTACTGGGTCTGTGGTTGAGTAGGCGATGAGCTAGCCACTTGTCACTACTTTTTTGTTGAAATCAAAGAACTTACATGTATCCACAATTTTGGAAATGCACATTTATCCAAAAATACTTTGCGTAGACCCTTGCGAAAGAATCGGATCTCAAAATGCTTAGAACATATGCGAGTGTTTGCAGTTGGCTTCCAATTTAGCCTACCAGTCACTTTAACCCATGCATCACGCACTTTCTCATCGTTAGGGAACCTGCAATATAGATAAATAATATTAGCATTATAATGTTTATATTAGGGTGCAGTCCAGCATACGGTGATAGTTCGATTCCCGCCTGGTGGCAAAATAAAGTTAAAAAATATTTTTAATGTACCAGGCTATGTTTCTAGTGTGCAAAACGCGCAACGTAGAAAATCTACAATTATTTATTATTATTTAAAAAATATAGTGAATAATAAGCATAGATTACATACTTTTCTAACAGTCCGGCATAACCCAAATGTAATCTTTCTTAAAGAATCCATAGGAGTTCTTATCACACCCAGGATTAATTTATAAATATGCAACTTCACAAAAAACCAAAAAAGTGACTTAGCGCAGAATTTACCAATTAAACAATTATTTGCGATAATTGGTATAACAAAGAACTATGTATAAATCAAGTAAATTGTAAAAAATGGCAGGTAATCTATGAAGAATATTTAAAATAACTAATTTTAAATATTTCCCTTTAAGTATGGGTAATTTACATTTTCTTCGACATGTATCCCTAAAACGCATAAAACCCGGCTAAATTCAGATAACACTTAAAATGGCAGCCTCCCTTGACTTTCGTTGACATGTTTTCTTAGTCGGCAAATACGATAAAGCAACAAATTTTCATTGGCTATTTATCGTATTTTTTCACGCTATTTTGTACACGATTTAATGTAAATAAGCGGTAACTAGTAATAGTACACTTAGTGATTTAGATAAAACGATTAAATATGGGACTTACGTGTGAAACGTTATGTTTTCGTGTTTTCGTTCACTGCGACTTTTGCAGCCGATAATACAACACTGTACCATTGCTTATAAAGGTAGTGGAGTAAAACCCAATAAATACTTGTATGATTAAGCAGTAATCACAGTCCAAAACGTAATATTTCACGACGACACAAAGAAACACACATTACTGTTTGGCACATACGGTACGTGTCAGACAAATAAAAACACGAACTCTAATAAGGACAGAAAATAGTATAGGTACCTATCTCTACCGCGCTTAGGAAAACATTGTTTAACTAGCTTGTTCGCTCTTGACATTGACATAAGCATGTCTGCTCTATGTCATTCTTTTTCTAATTCATCTTCATATTCTTCATTTCAAACAGAATCAGTTTAAATTTTATGTAAAGTCTATATCAGATATTTATAAATTGGTTTATAATTATAAATATTCCTGAGTAATGTTTGTAAGCATTGATGTATAATACACTAGATTTGCAAACTGCATTAAATTGCGTCAAAAAAAGCGTAGCCGTTTCCGAAACTCAACGACGTAGCTTTGAAGCCACTAAACATTGAAAAGATAAACATATATCTATCTCACTTACGCAAGTCGCAAAAGCTACAGCGCAGTGACTGTACCGTCTCGCTCAGATTAGACTGGATTAGACATATCGCAATGTCAAAGTACAATGGTGGAAGTGTTCCCTGCTCGTGAAATTTTACCCCATTTTTATTTTTAAATAATATAATATATATTATTTTTAAATAATTATATTAATATTTTTTTTTCTTATTGGATGTATTTATTCAAGCTTAAAGATATCGTGTTTTGGTAATTAGGTATGGCAGGCTGGAGAGCAATGCAAATACTTAACTAAAAATGAAGTAAATAAGTATTAGAAAAAAGTGTCGTGAGTGTAAGACGTGTCGATTTTTATAAATAATTCACTTAGCAAAATTAAATGTTACTAATGCAATACGTCGTAATATACTTTAATAACTTGATGTACTGTAAAATGTAAAAATAAGAATTCAAAACTGCTGATAATATGAACAGATAACCTAGTTTTCTCTTTGTAAAATAATTTTAAAAATCGAGTCGGTAGATAGATCCAGAGATTATTCCCTGCAACGTCATAACCTCGTAAAATCGCAAACTTTACCTTTGTTAAGTATAGATAAAAGCATCATTTACAATAACGATTGAAATTGCCTCATGAGACAAATAAACACGACCACTTTTGCAGCATATTTTGTCTTCATCAGGAAAGTGCTTCGAACATAATGATTGTCGATTTTGTTGGAAGCCAGTCTGTCTCTTTCCGCAGCAATCTGATATTTTAAATCTACCAATCCCGGCTCGCTGCATTTTTAGGCAATGTGCAACATTGTTACTATTTAAAAACCTAAATAAAATCACTGATTCCATAAATTACAACATTCTCCCATAAATATGGGAAACCAAAAATGAGTTTTTAATGGCAGCACTGAACCAATTTTAAAACATTTTACATTTTAATTAGTTTTTACGTAAATATGAGCATAAAAAAACAAACTCACGTGTGGAAAGTAACATCCATGGATTTATTATGTTTTTGGGACGTGCGAATCCACGTTTTGACTGCACATTTACCCATAATTAATTTTTTTTCCTCCCGATTCACTTGATTAACGTCTCACAGAGCACTAACTGACATAAGCCTCGTATATGGCTGTGGCCATATGCCTAGTGGCTACGCTTTGACGTGGTTACTACAGATCTAGTGTATTATACATCATTGTTTGTAAGAGTCAACTCGTATTCTACGCAACTTAAATCAATACATAGGTCGTTGGATTGGCTATCAATGTAAATAGCTTTTGCTCATGTCATCTTAGGGTCAGACAGAACGGGTAAATACCCGAGCAATTCACTGGCTTAATTATTACCATAACCAAAGTAAATTTTGTGTTTGTGTCTTTTTTTTCAGTTTTCTAGCAATTAATTGGTTAAGCATTTTTCCACTTTCTTTGATCTTAACTTTACGCATAGAATTTAGAATAGGCTGAGATAGTTCGAGGAAAATCTTAAAATTTGTTGTTGTAAAATGTAAACTCATCAAAATTCTCGTTTTTTTAAAATGGAGCTTTTAATTTATGTAATCCTTTATTCGTTGTTGAAAAGTAAATTTGATTGTGAGCAGTGTTCCGTGGTGTGAATATACTATCGAATGAAACTCATGTTCTGCTTTTGTCTATATCAAATATTGACGGATCGCCTGCTGCTTAGCAATTACATCACCCATGGACATTCACAGGAGTCACTGGTGCGTTGCCGGTAAGGTCGCTCTTTTTTTGAAGGTCTGGAAATCGCACTGGTCGGGTATAGGTACTGCAGGTTATTATGTATAAATGAGTGCATACTTTTGCGAAGCATGATTTATTTTTCTTGGGTCGTCTTTTTTCGCTGCGCATGACACGATATTTCCCAACCGCTGTACATACATATTTGAGAAAAGTGTGTACCTACTCCTTACATGCTGGCTGAACATTTATGCACGTCAGATGCCCAGGTGACGGTGATTCCTTCCTATTATAAATAAAACATAAAAATAGTATTTAAAAGAAAACACCACTCTTATTAACAACTATTAAAACAATAACTATAGTAGCAATGAAATAACCTACACAGATACTAATTATGTTAATGCTAGTGATTAGATTATCTATTACAAATTCTAATTTCAATGGCACTTATTACATATTTTCATTATTTTTTATGTATTTATACAAACATTCAATGTTTATTAAAATAATTAAATCATCCATTATAATTTAATAAAAAAGACCCTACAAAATGCTTTTCGAATAAATTTATAATAAAAAATATATCATTTTGTTCACAGCTGAGATCTTTCAGGCCCGCACTCCAATAGAGACTACTATCCAGGAATACCCAGAAGTTGTCGGAGTCCTTCGTAGCGAGAACGACGTGTATAGTCTACATTGCGTTGGCACCATTCTGAACATCCGTTCAGTTCTTACGTCAGCATATTGCGTCTAGTGAGTTAAATTGTAATTAAACGTTAATTACTTTGGAAGCAAAATGGATTCTCTTGAATTTTTTGTTACATATAATAGAAACACCCGGGGGCTCTGAACTCACCTTTAGTATTTTCTGTTAAATGTAACATACATGCGACGCGGTGCGATTCAAGAGTTTGAAATAGTGAAGAAAGCAAGCATCATCATTATTATTACAATACATAAGTTCATAAACTATCTAAAATGGTAGACGTTTAAATTGCAAGACGCGTTTTAATTGAAGTCAATAAGTCGCGCTACCCAACTACCAATTAAGTTCTGAGAAAAATAAAGCAAACCAATTCTTTTCAGTTCTGACCCACTTCAACACATCCGTGTTCGGGTCGGGTCTTCGCAGCCAAATAGCGATGGAGTTGTATACGAGTTGAGTGAAAAAATTGTGCATCCAAACTGGGTCGAAGCGACTATGCAAAGTGATTTGGCCATCTTGAGAACTGCTTCGTATATCCAGTATAGCGATTACGTGCAGCCAGGTAGATTCGCTGCCTATATTTTACCTGACGACACGCTTGTAAACACTGTCGGATGGGGATATCTCAGCGTAAGTGTATTATGGTCGAAACTTCACAATAATTATTAAAGGCGTTACTAATAATAACTAATTATTTCCAGCATCCTCGGTGGTACTCAGCGGTTTACGACGAAATAAGAACAAATAATCTGTGGACTGTCAGCATCAATCAATGCAGACAGTCTTACTCTGCGCTAGGGTTTGGCGTCCAAGATGACCAAATCTGTACTGGCATGGTGTTATACGACTCTACAACATTCCGGGACAAATGCTTCGGTGAGCCTGGAGCTCCGGTGTTCCAGAACGGCGTCGTGGTGGGCGTGAGGTCCTTCGGACTCAGTTGTACAGTAAACGATACCCCGTCCATCAACGTTCGAATCAGCAGCTACATCGATTGGATCATAGCAAATGCGTAATCTGTAACGACATTAGTATCATATTTAACTGATTTTTGAAATATATACCGTGAATCACAATCATTGTTATTATTTCTTCCAATATGAATATGACTGAGAATATATTGCCAGCTGCCACTTATAAAAAGAAAATATATACATTTGGAATGATAATATGTCAAGTATTTGGACTGCTATCAAAAATTTGCAATGAAATACAAAATACATTTTAAGCCACACTGCTATGACAATACTTTTTTAATGGTCAATAAATTCCGCAGCACCATCTTAAGAAACAGTAAATAAGTCGAAGAATATTGCAGAAATAGTTATGGCTACGGAAAAAAGCAGGCCTAGTATTATTAATGAACCTTCATTTTGCAGATTCATTAGATTGATTCGTGAGAAAGTTTCGTATTCGTGAAAATAATAAAATAACTTGCTTCATACAAATAAGAGGACTAACTGGTTTCCCACTTTAATAAGAGTTTACTTATATTATTATGTAAGTAATAATGGAGTGAAGGGTGGCGATGTGTAGCATAAATTTCACCTTCCCTGTCTATCTATGGTCAACATAATAGGTTAGGGAAAGAGTCTTTTCGTATGCCCCGTTACGGATGAAGTTGATGAAATTATTGAAAAAATTAAACAAGATCGGCATACTAGCAGTAATGGCATAGCTTAAGAACTGGGGATTGACCACAAAACCAGTATAACCCATTTAAAAAATTCTGGGCACAAAAAGGTCGATATCTGGGTCTTCACGACTTACTGAGAGAAATGTCATAGACCGTGTATTCATTTGCAATTTCAGATTCTAGTTGATGAATCCTTTTTAAACCCATCTCTTTTATCCACCTCTCACTCTGTTCAGAAAACGTTAGATGAACCGTTATAATTATGTGAAACAGTATAAATTATAGAAATTAAACCATTCGCTTACGCGGTTGACAAAACAGTGTTTTATTTTCAGTTAGACACTAGCACTCTTTTTTCCTACAATAGTTTTAAAAATAGATCTTTATGGATCGATGAGGTTGTATTTTCCAACATCCTTCACATCACAAAAACAATAATTATCAATGTCTAACAAAATCTTTTAATTACCTAATATTATTAAACTATAGTAAAGCCAAATTAACACCAATTATTACGAAAATTATGAATAATTATAGAATAATATTATACAACGTTTGATGTCGTTAAGCTGACTAACGTTACAATAATAAATAAAAGTATTAACAAATAATAACCAAAATAAAATACGAAATGAACCAAAGGTAATGATGTCCACTTAAACGTTGACTCCCATTAGTTAAATTTAGACATAAATTTTGAGTTTGATTCTAACAAGTATAAACGTTGGATTGGACGAATTTTATGTCCAACAGAAGTTCTCAACTTTGCAGAACGTACATGAGTTATCCTTGAAAAAGCAAAATGTAAATATGTATATAGATTGCGATGGGCTCTTAAGACTTCAGACGAAGATAATATTGTCTAGCGAGCCGACCTCTACTAAATACCCGTATGTATTGCCATCGAAGGGGGTGATAGTACACAAATTAGTAGAAGGTGCACATAGAGAATTACAACACGCAGGAGCCAACATCATGATCAGTGAAATTCGCAAGAGGTTTTGGATAATCGGCATAAGGCGGTTAGTTAAAAATGTAATTTTTCACTGTGCCATATGCAAGAGGCATTCAGTAAAGCCATTAGATGCTCCATCCGCTCCACTTCCTGTTGAACGTATGGAATCTGCCTCGCCGTTCGAGGTGACAGGCGTTGATCTTGCAGGGCCTCTATATCTTCGATGTGGATGCAAAGTATGGGTTGTTCTCTACACGTGTGCCGTTTACAGATGTGTACATTTGGAACTCACAAAGTCTTTGTCGACGGAAAGTTTTATTATGACACTGAGAAGGTTCACCGCAAGGAGGGGACGAATCAGAGTCATATATTCAGATAACGGGAAGAACTTCGTTGGGACAAAAAAAATACTTTCTCAATTATGTTGGGATGATATTCAGAGGCAGACGCATTCAGTAATTAATCCAATAACATGGAAGCTCAACGCACCCACTGCTTCTTGGTGGGGCGGTTTCTGGGAGAGGTTGATAGGTTTGCTGAAACAATTACTGAGACGAGTCTTAGGTAGTTCCCGTTTAAATTATATCGAGTTGGAGACCTTGTTGTGTGATTGTGAAGCCGTCTTAAATAACAGGCCGCTGACATACGTCGAGGACGACAGTGGTCGAAGCTTAGAACCACTCACACCTTCTTGTTTCCTCACTCCGTTATCCCAACAATATATGACACCAGATTTGGATACCATCGATACCAGTACGAACGCCAGAGTACGCTTAAAATATCTCCAAAAACTAAGGTCTGATTTCCGTCAAAGGTTTAGGAAAGAATATTTGACAACCTTGATACAGTTTAAAGAACGCAGACCTAAATATCTGCTTAAGGTTGGTGATGTTGTTCTCATTGAAACCGAGGACAAAAGAGTAAATTGGCCTATGGGTAAAGTTGAAGAACTGTACACCGGTGCCGATGGTGTAAAACAGTAATTTATACTGTTTCACATAATTATAACGGTTCATCTAACGTTTTCTGAACACACTCATTTCCTGGATATGTACTTATCCGGAATGATAGAATCAGTAAGGGTGGTGGTGGCACTTACGATCTGATAAACCATGCAAAGTTATAGTATTCTCGCCGGGCTTGGATTTGGAATCCGCTGAATAAATACTTGTTTGTCGAGATTACTTTAAATCATAAATCATCACTGCATCTTCACTGCTTGGTGAAGCGCGACAACGGCAATGGATTGCATCTGCGGTGTTCTTGCCTAGTCTCTGACTAACCCTTCGGGGATAATAGTCGAGATTATATGTATGTATGCATACATCATTATTAATTGGTGTTTTTATAGTTCCAACCTTAATATAAAATACATTCCTATGCTGGAATTCTTGTGAAATTAAATGTGTCCTTCATATAGGATCTTTTTCTTTTGGGTAACTTTAACACATGCCTTAAAAAATAACTCACGTTCTTGTCAACTTCAGGACGTTGTTAATTCCTATAACTTGCATATCCTTCCGTCTTTCGCTACCCACACTTCACCCAATTGCACCCCATCTCTCCTCGATCTCCTTATTGTCTCCTCGCCGGAAAAAGTTGCAACACTGCAATATTTTTTATCACGATCTTATATTCTTGTCATATAAGACTCGATCACCTAAACGCAAACCGCAGTATCGCGACTACCGTAGTTTTAAGTCTATAGATATTAATGCTTTGAAACAGGACGCGTCTCTCGTTGACTGGGCCAACGTCTTTGGTGATGACAATTTGAAGAAGAAAATTGACATTCTCAATAATAATATTTTGGGTGTACTTAATAAGCACGCCCCGGTCAAATGCGTGAAACTTCGACACCTTCCAGCCTCTTGGCCTACGCCATCTATTAGCAAAGTGATTATCAAGAGTCGGTGGAAGCGCTTCCCAAGCAATAACAACCTACTGCGTTTTAAATATTTGCGTAACCGCTACAATCGTCTGTGTAGAGATGCTAAGCGTAAATACTTTCATGATTCTCTGACTGGTAAATTGCCTTCGGACACATGGAAATTTCTCAAGTCCGTTGGTATAGGAAGTTCACATGTTCAGGATGGTGGTGATGGTGTTGCCATTGGCGCTCTTAATGTGCATTTTTCGTCATCCACTGCGTCTCTGGATCCTAACAAAGTCAGCATCTTACGCCATTTATCGGACTGTCCTAAACCTACCTGTATGATTGTGTGTTCTGTATGATTGCTTTGTAATAATAAAAATAATATAATAATATCCTCAGACATTCACACCTATCAACTAGCCCCATTTTAAGCAACTAATGCTGCTTGTGTTACGGACACTAGATGACAGATTAATAAATTTAATAGATAAATACATGTAAATAATCTGAATATATAGAAATATATATAAACATCCAAGACTGGAGAACAAATGCCTGAAAATTCATCACCCAAACATACATAAATAAATGCTACATAAATAAATTAATATTAAAGAGAACGGAATTGATCAGTAGAAAGGATGAGGTATTCCATCACGATAACACAGACCATACACGTATTTAACCTCTCAGAAAAAACTGAGAGAACTTGCACTTGCACTTGCTTGAACTTGGAATGCATCCATAATACGTTCCTGACCTTGCACCCTCAGATTTCAACTTGTTTCGATATTTTCAGAATTATTTAGGTAGTGTAAAATTAGTATCATGAGATGACTGTCAGGACTACATGTCGCACCATTTTGATCGAAAATCCCGAAGTTTCTACAGCATCAGGATTATTTCACTGCCTACAAGAAGGCAACAAGTAATCGAACAAAATGGCACATATATATTATAATTGAATGTAAATAAACTTTTTAAAAATTGCCTTGAACTTGTCTATAATATACGAAAAAACATTTTCCCCGAGCTAATACATTTATATCATCACGACCATTCCCCGAAGGGGTAGGCAGAGATGTTAACGCCCACATTTCTCCAGATATTTTGTGCTCCTATGTCACAGGTTGTGAGCTTGTTGCCATAGACCGGGCACAATGTATTTTATTTCGAAATTGATTATTTTTGCAGCAGTTATGTATCAATGGAATTTCGTTATTATACGTCTTTTATTAGCTTTATTGCACTGGTTTTATTGTTGCGATTATATCTTATCTTAAAAAGTATTAAAGATAGTAAGAATGGAAAGGTTTTTGTTACTATATATTTTTATAACTGCTGAGGCCACCCACTCCAGAATTCAAAGAGAGACTTTAATCCAACAATATCCAGTAATTGCGGAAGATTTGCGTCATCTCTATGTATTTAGTCTAATACTGTGCCGGTACCATTCTCAAAAAACGTTCAGTTCCTACTTCTCCAGATTGTAACTAGTGAGTTGATCATTTGAAGATTCAGTCCCTATTGTTTATAGAAAGGCTGGACAAATGAGCCAACAGGTTATGAATTCGAAAAGTGAGAAGTTGGTTAAACTGGAACTGCAATTATATTCGCCTCATATATGATGATATTGATGATTCTGGGCTACAAATGTGAATATACAATATTTGTAACGTTTGTGTTGTACGTATGTAGATGTAGTTATATCGTGACAATCGAGTAAAAACTCGTATGGTTACTTCACAAACTATCTCACAAAGATAAATGTCAAAACGGGCTTCTTATTATTTGATGACTAAGGCCCGAGTTCACCAACATTTTAAACGACTGATTATAAGATAAACAGCTGTTTAAATTAGTTTTTGTGTTCACCACACGTTAACCATCGATTACAGCTCTTAACCAACCGATCAACTTAACCGAGCCTGACAGCAACGTTTAACCTCCGTTTTACTTACATTTACTACATATTGACATCAAAAGTGTTACGAAAATTTATGGTTATTTTCGATTAATAGGTTGTTTTAGTAATAAATGATAAATGGTAGATAATTATCACGACCACTACCTGGGACTTCTTGAAAATCTTGAATATTTGGAAAGAAATACAGAGTGGACCAGAAAGATTTGCGAATTTGAAAAAATAATAATAAAAAAACTAAATACAATTCAAATACAACTTTTTATTTCAATAAAAATTGACATCTGGGAAATTAATTTCTTAAAAATAACATCATCTATATGTGCACCATCGCGCTGCAAACATTCCTCGAATCTGAACCTCAAATTAGTAGGAACTAGCTGGCACATTGCGCGGGGAATACTGCCATTTCTTCTCGGATATTCGTCTTCAACTGGTGAATCGTGGCTGGGTTATTGGAGTAGACCCTACTTTTCAGGTATCCCCACATAAAAAAGTTCGGTGGCGTTAGATCCGAACTTCTAGGCGGCCATGCAATGTCACCTCGGCGCGATTTCACTTTCCCAGCAAACATTTCATTTACGACCGCCAAAGAGGCATTAAATTGTGTCTTCCGTTTATGCTGATCTTGGGCGTCTCGGAGGCTTCTTGAGAACGGAACCAATTGCTTCAAACTTTCTGACCCACGATCGAATCACACTTTCCCTTGGACATTGATTTAGGTCATGTAATCAAAACTCACGCCGAAATAAACGTGTGCAGTACTGCTTGTTGAAGCGCGGATTATGGCAATGAAATCCTTTTGCGGTCCTTGATAATAGTCGTGATTTTATATAAGTAAACAAATCAACATGAATTTCTTTTTGACATTGACAATTTGACAGTTACCGTTAGTTACGAAAGGTGTTATTCGACCAAAATTAGAACAACGTCGTAGTAAAACGTTCTTATCACGTCATTGCACTTTACTGGTTTATTTGCACTTTACTGGTTTATTGGTGAACTCGGGCCTAAGGCCCGAGTTCACCAATAATTGTTTAACCAACGTTTCAGTGATCGGCCGTTCAACTCGAGATTCGAGGAATGTTTGCAGCGCGATGGTGCACATTTGGATGATGTTATTTTTAAGAAATGAATTTCCCAGATGTCAATTTTCATTGAAATAAAAAGCTGTATTTGAATTGTATTTAGTTTTTTTATCATTATTTTTTCAAATTCGCAAATCTTTCTGGTCCACTCTGTATTTCTTTCCAAATATTCAAGAAGTCCCAGGTAGTAGTCGTGATAATTATCTACCATTTATCATTTATTACTAAAACAACCTATTAATCGAAAATAACCATAAATTTTCGTAACACTTTTGATGTCAATATGTAGTAAATGTAAGTAAAACGGAGGTTAAACGTTGCTGTCAGGCTCGGTTAAGTTGATCGGTTGGCTGTAATCGATGGTTAACGTGTGGTGAACACAAAAACTAATTTAAACAGCTGTTTATCTTATAATCAGTTGTTTAAAATGTTGGTGAACTCGGGCCTTAGTAAATGTTGTCGAAGTATATACGTATATTCGCATCATAAATGGATACCCATCGTGTCGACGCATAATGGTTGATATTAAAATCAAAAGAACAACCTAATAGTTCTTATAAATATAGTGTTATTTAAACGGCTAGCAAAATATTCGAAGTTAGGCCAGCAATAAAATACAATTGGTCAGCTAAAATAACTAATTGATCAGCAATTTATGGGCAGCAGATATTTCTAATTTATCAGCAAAATAGCTAATTCAGCAGCAAATAAAAAGTTTTCTCTGATGCCAAATTGTATAATATATGTTTTGATGAATTGAATTCATCAAAACATATATTATCTTTGCTGACCAAACTTCGAATATTTTGCTGGCCGTTTAAATTATACCCATGCAATATTCCCATATGGACTAATAATGGACTTTTTAATAAATTACTGCCATTTACCTGCATTACACCATCCTCCTCATTGTCATTGCGCATGTGCAGTTGTTTCGTTTAATATTTCATTCGAAATGAAGTTCATTTTCAAATGTATGAGTGGGCGAAATACGCAGCAGATAATAAATTTAGCAAAGTGCTGGTAGGGCGTGTATCGCGTTAGTGTTTCGTTGTTTTGGGACCATGATTTTAAAGAGAGTTGTAAGGGAGTTATGATTCTACATCATTCTAGTTAGCTGGATTATAGGTGTTTGCCGCTGTCCTGTTGTCTATCATCTACAACACCGGAAGAGTTGCAGATGCGTTGCCCGGGAAGAAAGCACTCTCTTTTTTTTGGATATTTGAAGGTCGTATTGGTCCGAAAATAATTCTAGCAAAAGCTGATCAATAATTATTGTTAAATAAAGGATTTATTTTACAATTTAATTATGATTTTAAAATTGTAAATTGACGTGGTTAGTCTTAAAATAATATATTAGATTAAATTTCGTTAATTTTAAATGGGTCACATAGCGTGCTGCCATGTTATATCATTTTATATGCCGAGCAGGCGGAGATTTTAACACCTTTATTAAGTGCGCCACGAATAAACACTAAAAAACCTTCGAAAATTCCCATAAGCTCTATGAATTTGGTTCTGCTAGTATAATAATTCAGTTGCATTTATTTTAGGTGCACGAGTTTAATTATGTGTGTCTATCTAGAAAATCCTCTATAATATAATCAATAATTGATTAGTGTATCTAAATCCTTGATAGTATTTAAGTATGCAGCAATTGCAGATATATATAGTTTAGTTTGAGAGACAATATGCGTATAGTCTCTCTTTTGTTAGTTTCGGCGCTTGCGCTTGTAGCTGGTAAGTTTTTTTGGTTCTAGATCTTTTATTGAGTAACAAAATATTTCAAAATTATCTTGATTTCTATAGACTATTATTTTTAATGTTTGGTATGTAAAATTGTCTTAAAACTCACCCACACTCGTCTACTGCTCCCTATTATCGGGTGCTCTCATCCAACCATCTACCATCGTTCTTTCTTGTCGCAGGGCGGCTTACAATATCACTTCTGAAATCCCAGTCTTAATTTACTTAAGAACATTGTAGCTTCAAATACCTACGTGCTACGAATAAAACAATGGTTTCAGTAAATGACATTTTCATTTCTTATTGATATTGAGTACGTATAAGACATTGAACACCCGCTACTGCTGAATAATATCTACTTAATTTTTAAATAATACTTTCTTCCAGGGTCTCCGAGACCAACGACGGTAGAAAAAAACCGGAGTGTAGCTGGCCTCTTGCGGACGGTGGACTTTGAGACCAGCCTCGTCTTTTGCGTTGGTTCCATCCTCAACAACCGCTCCATTCTGACAGCTGCTCGGTGTGTTGAGTAAGTATTATGTTGACAATGTCCGTATGATAAAAAAAAATCTGCTGCAATACGTGGCAAAAATTAAAATCTTGAATTGATATTCTCTTTCTAAGTTTACATTTATTTTTATCATAGCAAGGAAATTATTTAAATCTGTGTTTTCCACCTTAGAGAACAATGTCGCTTTTCATTAGGCTATTTTGAGGCATTTGACCTCAAAAGAAAAAAAATTATCTCGGTAATAGAACAAGTACAGAAACCACAGGCCGCGCGACTCGTTTCCACCGCCTGTATCACTGGGCTTAGACTTATGTTACAGTTCATTGTGAATATCGCTTGCCTCACATTGTGCCCGGTGCATGGCAACAGGCTCGTCACCTGTTACATGGGGACTGAGCATATCTGGCGAATAGTGGTTGTTAACATTTATGTCTACTCCTTCGGAGAAAGAGGCGTGATGATCTGTTATGTTGTATTTTCCCTTTAGAGGTATATAGAGGATTTAATACATTTCAGAGATAACTAAATAGCTTTTTATAAATCGATATTTTCATTTCAGCGCTGACCCAGCAAGCCGATGGAGGATTCGGCTTGGTTCTTCTACCTGGAATAGTGGTGGGGATATATACAATGTGGCTGAAATTATTCTGCACCACGACTGGAACGTTTGGGATTTTCACGGCGACTTGGCCATTCTACGATCGAGTACAGCGATAGCCTACGGCCCTACTGTCCAGCCCGGAACCTTCGCTGGTCCAGATTACACTTTTCCATATCCCTCCTTACGTATTGTTGGGTGGGGATATCTCAGTGTAAGTGAGCTGTGATGTTTTAAATATTCAATTACCGGTCCGCTAATTCGATATTTAAAAAAAAATAAATTGAAAAACCTACTACAATATATTTGATTTATTTGAGTTACCTTAAAGAATTATTGTTCTAATTATAATCTTTATCTGTGGTGAATATTCATTCAATAATTTGTATAATAATATCTTTTAGTGGCCGCTATGGAATCCTACAGTATACGAAGACATGCACGAGATTTACACTAATGGCCTTGACATGGAGGTGTGCAGTCCGTGGTATTCGGCCCACGGATTCTCTACTCAAGATACAACTCAGATCTGTACCGGGTACTACAGTTCCGAAGGCAATTCAGACCGGGACGCCTGCTACGGGGAGCCGGGAGCCCCGGTGTTCCTCTGGGATGTGATATACGGCGTCAGGTCATATGGCCTCAACTGCCTGCAAAATGAAACTCCATCCATCTCTACACGCGTTGGCCCGTTCATCGACTGGATTTCAAGCAACGCTTAAAATAAGAAAATCTTTTTTAAGACTCATTTGAATTTCGCTAAAATCAAAACAATTCTTTTTTTTATAATTTTTATTTTATTTTAAGAGTAATTTAAGACTTTTTAATAAAATTTAATATGAAATCTAACATTGTGTTTTATTGCATATACAGCACCATCTACAAAACTTAAAGAAGTTTCAAAATAAGGAATTTAAATTTTCAGCTGTTTCCCAATAAAAAGGATAAAAGCGCAAGAACGACTCGGCTCCACGATAGTACAAAAACAAACGAGGAAAAAAAAACAATAAATATCAATATTACTAAAAACGATGAAACAAGAACCAGTAAGAAAGCATTAGTTAATGTTGCGTCAGAGATCACTACCTACTGACGTGAATTGACCACTTGAAGGCGTTTCTTTAAAATAAATTTACAAGTAACATTTTTTAGAGGTGGAGGTATGTTATTCCAGCATTTAGTCACCTGGTAGGTATAGAAAGCTGCCGGTAAAAGCCACCCTCCTATGAATATGATCCTATTATTCCGCGTTGACCATGCTGACCTCGGACCATAAAAATTATAAAATGTCGAAAATTTTAACTTTGAGTAGAGGTATTCTGGTTTCTTTACATTAATGAGGTCAAACATAAGGGCTGCAAGTTGTAATTTTTTCGCGACTCCATGTTAAGCATACGAGACATGAGTTCAAGGCGGAATATTAAAGCAAAAACGCGAACGTTCTGAACACGCTGAGCCATTATTTGTGTTCTTGCCAATAACCTAGGCCCATAAACTAGATCACAATAGTTAAGCTGTGATAAAACTAGCGATTCACAAAGAGTGATACGGGTCTTCAGATAAACAATTACGAATCTTGTGCAGAGTCTTTAATCGGCAAAAGCCATTTCTGATGAGACTCGTTAAATGACTTTCATAACGGAGTTGGTCATCAAACATAACCCCGAGATTCATTGCCTGAGTCACACGCTCCACATCGCATAATGTTCAAAATAGGTTGAGCAAATCAGAAAAACTCCTGCTCCTGTGGGTAATCAATCCCCGGATCTCCCGATTAAGAGAGGCGATCAAAAAACGATATTCGAATTTTAAAGTTAATAACTCCACATATTAACTCTAACTACACAGTATTTGGCACACGTAGTAAACATTGATTGTTATGTCCACTAAATCAAAGTATTTGTAGTGATTATCACACGAAGTACGATGGTTTGGGCGAAGTGAGCTTCCTAACTTAGATGATGACCTCTAAGTTACAGAACTTTGTTAACATCTTCTTGCTTGGAGCTGCAGCTATTACGGTTTCAGTTGACCAAGTTGTTTTTTAACTTTAATAAAGGTCTGATTGATATTTTACTCAGCTGCTTCATATTCATTTGATGGATGCAAATAAGCATAGGAGCTATTTGAAAGATGTCGAAAATATAATTGTTTTGTCTTATTATTTATTTGTACAAACTTGCAACTGCTATCTTTTTTAAACCTAAGTTTCACATGTATTCTACCCTATTTTGAAGACCAATGTATTTCTGTACTGTGATTAATGTGACTTGCAAATAAATAAAAAAAAATAACAAAAAATCATAGTAATTATGATAAGTAGGCTAATACTTATTTCCAATTACTTTGCATAGCTTGATATTTTTTTATATCCAATATTGTATTTATAGGTATACTGATCGACATAAAAATGTGAAGAGAACTGACAATACACAATTCAAAATATTCCCTTGGGTGTCGTAAAAGGCGACTAATGGACATAGAACTGCACAACAAACCAATAGCTTATAGCAGCGACGGGCTCACCACCTGTCACGCTGAGTGCACTCACTGCATGATGAAGCGCGGACCATGGCAGTGGACCGCTTTTGCGGTGCTTTTGCCTAGTCTCTGACTAACCCTTTTGGGATAATAGTCGTGATTATATGTATGTATGTAAGATAAAAAAAAATAACCTTTGTTTCATGTCTTCTAACTTATTTTAAGTCGTTTTACAGTATGTGTTCAGAAGGCGGTAAAATAATGACTTTTATCTACTCTCACATCGTAAAATTTAAAATATAAAACTCAAAACAAGTTTATATTGACGAACTTTACAAACAGTATATTGTAATGAAATTAAAAATAATTATAACTCTAGCAAAATAATAGAATAGAATAAATTTATTTCGGACATTATCCTTATATGTTAGTAAAAATTTTACATATAGACTAAAGTTAATATTCAGAACAAAGGGACATAACACAACTTAATGTTATAATAATTTTTTTTTCATTACGTTTCGATTATAGACCATGATTTCATTTTTTATCTGTGGCTGCGCGCGCTTTGGCGCATGTGCGGCGCGGATATACCGGGAATTTTGGCGCCATAAGACGTTTCCTCCATAATTCGTTTTTGTGTTTCGCTAGATAACTATAATTGTTTATTAAAATGTCTGATAGTGAAAGTGAAGAAAATTTAACGCCGCCCGACATTTTAGAGACTGCAGGCGGCGGCAGTCAGTCTTAATCTACTACCAGTAATGTCAAGAAAATTGTTAACAAGACTTTTTAGCGTGGAAAATTAATAAAAATGCTACTTTGTTCTCAGAAAATGTTCTATTAGCATATTTTCAAGAATTGTCAGAAAAATTTAAATGTACGTCGCTGTGGTCTAAGTATTCAATGCTTAAGAGTACTTTAAACATATATAACGAAGTTGATGTATCAAATTTTCAAAACTGATTGCATTTTTGAAAAGAAAATCACAAGTATTTAAAGGGAAGAAAGCGAAGACGTTTACACCTGAACAATTAAATACATTCAAAAAAGCTCCAAAACAGCGAATATCTCACCACGAAGGTACCTATTTATAAATATTTAGATTATTAGTTATAAATATTTTTAAAAGTGAAATTCTATTAGCGTTTCTTGTTCTTGGATTTTCATTTCTATTAAAAAAATATATTTTCATTTGTTCCAGAATGCACTTATTATGGGTATTATGGGTGCCTGTCGGCGACTGGAACTCTACAATTTATAGTTTCAGGACGTGGGAGTTAACGAAAATGCAATATTAGTAACAATTCATAATACAAAAAATAAAACAGGCCGTTTCTTTAGTATAACAGGAAAATATTATGACATATGTAAAGAATACATGGGTCTACGGCCCGTTTCTTGTAAAAATGCCTGTTTCTTTTTAAATTACCAACGTGGAAAATGTACGCAACAGAGAGTTGGAATCAACAAATTTGGCACTTTAGGTAAAACTATAGCCGATTATCTACAACTTTCAAGTTCAGAGCAGTAAACTGGAAATTGCTTTAGAGGGACTTCGGCGACCCTGCTTATTGACGCCGGTGGGGATATTAATACGCTAAAGCGCTACGGGCGGATGTAAATCGACGACTGTGGCAGAAGGCTATATAGATGAGTCCATGACAAACAAAATATTGGTGTCTAACTCAATTCTAAACTCTATAGAAAATAATAAAAATGAAATCAATATTAAGGCGAAAGGTAAGGCAAATGACTTTGAGCGTTTGGCGTAATCGAAATTGAGCG
This sequence comes from Parapoynx stratiotata, assembly GCA_910589355.1. Taxonomy (NCBI): domain Eukaryota; kingdom Metazoa; phylum Arthropoda; class Insecta; order Lepidoptera; family Crambidae; genus Parapoynx; species Parapoynx stratiotata. The sequence goes on from OU342458.1 coordinate 14,388,984, forward strand.
ACAGCGACATCTATTGAAAATTTGAGGTTCGTCGCAAAGATGACGGCTAGTGTTTATCACAGAGTAATTTCATCGACAGAGAAAACTAAAGGTTTATTAAAAATTAAAATGTACGATTGATATTTCGTAAATGAAATAACCTGATAGTAATGGATTCCTTAGATTATGTATACAGTTTCCAGCATGTCAGACAATCCAAAATCAAATCAAGTTTTCTCAATTTATTTCCAACTCAATGTTTCGTTAAAAAATAATAGAGTTCATTGTCTATCGATAAATTATTTTCTGGTAGTCTGATGTGCTGTTTATCCGTACAAAAATTTGATTATACAGTCATAACCAGAAAAACATGTACAACTCCACACGACTCTTTTTTGTCGTTTAGATAATGTATCTTGCTGATCTGTCTCTGAAATGTGTTTTCTTTTTAAAGAATTTTAGTCTCTTCTTTTTTTGTATGGTCATTACTGTAATTGTTTGAGCAAGTAGGATGAGAACTGAAAAAAATGAACATTATATTATGTTTTGTCTGAAATTGTTTTTATTTGTTGTCAATAAAAACATAACGTTTACTGATAAAAATCCTAAATAATATGAAGTCTCAAGTAAATACATTTTTGTATGAATACTAGTTTTGAAGCCAATAGTAGTTTTGTTTCATTCAAAACGAATCAGTATTTTTGTTTATAGAGTTATCTAAAAGTCTTAGTTCCGCTTACGAGCGTGAAACATCGTGTGACGTCAGCATATATGCGTAGGCCGGTTGGGATATAGGTATACATTTTTAAAATCGTGAGAACTATCGATAGGACTGTCAGAATTAAATAATTCAAAACGTATATAAAGGTATCGAACCAGTCTTGAACATCATAACTATATTATAGTTATTTATTTTGATAAGGATTAATATCAATAAGCAAATAAAGAGCATTTTGTAACGGTGAAATTCTAATTAAATTAAATAACAGTCACTGTGGCTAAACTATATGAATTAATGTATTATTATTATTTCTAGGCATAACGATAGATTTACGCCTACAGTGGAATCCACATATACTGACCTTGTCAGAAAGACATAGATTCGCTGCCTTTGCAGTAAAAAAATCAGACTCTTGTCTGACGTTGAAACGGCAAGACTTGTCTACATAAGTTATTTTCATAGTGTGATGTCGTATGACTTGTTGCTATGGGGGTCAACAGCTGATATTGAGAATATGAAAAGCTGTACGAGCCATTTACAAACTTAAGCCACGAGACTCACTCAGAGAGTTATCCCAGAAAATTGATATATTAACTGTTGCCTCCCAATACATCTTTGAAAAGATTGTATACGTTTATAAACATAACCACACATTTAAGAAAAACTAATGAATGCCTTAATTTAAATACTAGAAGCAAAAATAAAGTTGCTGGGCCTGTGCATTTATGGGGAAATGTATACAATTTTATAATAAATTCCCTCCAAATATACAGTATTGCCTTTTCACAAATTTAAGCCTTATATTAAAAAACTTTAATAATAAGAGGTTTTTATAAAATCCAAGATTATCTGGAGGATAAAATGGTGTGAAATAGTTATTTGCTATCGTTCGTCATCATAGAGGCATGTTATTTTGATAGATTAATGGAAATTATGTACAACATTTAATACGGACACTAATAATATGATTGGCTATTTAAAAAAAGTGGCTTATGAGTTTCTTGCCAGGTTCTTCTCATGAAAAGCCTTACACTCGGAATCCAGCCGCTTGTATCCACACAGTCAGTGTTCTGTGGTGGTACTTGCTACAGGCGCTCGCGGTAATGAACCTTAATTTAGAATGTACTTTTTATTTAATTACATATTTTTTTTAATTTATAAATTATTAAATATTGACGTTTTTTAGTGCCAGGTCTGGCGTATGAAATAAAGTTATTTTAGTTTATTTGTTTGTTTATCAGATTATTATTTTAAAATGTTTAGCTATCGAAAACTGTTGATCGGCACCCCAGCCGGCGGGCGATTGGGTCCAGTCGGTGTCAATCGCGTTAGTTCGTTTTCGCATTCACGACATTAGTATTAGCAAGCGCGGCGTGAAACAGCATAGTCGCTTTATTTCATATATTAGCAGCAGAACGCAACTATATAAAATCGCGAAATAAGCAACATTTAGTGTAATTATTTTTAGCATCTATTATAAATTTCATTACTGGCAAACTCACTTATTCACCATAAGCAAATATTTATGATTGCAAATGCTAATTAATGTAACACAAATCACAACTGAATGGATAAAAATACTGTTTAAAAAAACTTCAAAAAACCACGTTTTACTAATGGGTTAAAAAAGGGGAAAATAAATATTGTGATATAAAGAATTATCGAAAATGTTAACGTGGTGCGCATTTTCAGTCATTTGCCTATTGATATAATTATTTATCATATTATGTAAAATTTTCGAAAATTCTTTTAACCAAAATATTTTAATTCCCCTTTTTAATCCATTAGTAAAAAGTGGTTTTTTAAAAGCCTTTCTTATATAGTATTTATTTATTTATATATATTTTCATTTCATATTGTATTGTCACCGGAAACAAGCCTGAATGTAAAATTTCGAAAATCGATCGTCAGATTTGATCTCCACGGACAAGAAAGCAAGCTAAGAAAAATGTGGTAAAAATGTATCATCATTCTTCGTTTATTTTTAAACTTAATTATGTGACTAACTAAATTATACACTAATAAAACAATCTTTGCTGCGTAGACTCTGTATCGGCCACTACTCTGTGCATTTTAGTAGTGAGAAGTAATTTTTGGTAGCTCGATTGTTGTTGCACACAGATCTGTAGGTACAATTATCTACATTATGACGAGGATAGGCAAGGTAATTAAAGAGGGTGGCACTTACTCTAGAATATTTTAAATATTTTGCTCTAGCGAAATAAGATGCACATAGAATGTTTAATAATTAACCGTTGCTTAGCAACGATGTCATTTCTTTACAAAAGCGCCTAGGAAATTTTGCCAGCAAATGTACAATTATGCAACTATAATATTTTAGTAGGCGCTACCAGGAAAATACATTTAATTAATAAATTTGTGGTCTTTTCTAAAAAAACTCACCGTCGGAGACTAGGTATTAATGTAATGGACATGTTAACTGAGTTTGATAATAAACAGAAACGTCGTTTAAGGAAATAAGTGTAAAAGAAATTTCGATAGATTATGATACATTGAAAAATTTTGAGTGCTCTCCATATGTTGCTATTAATAATTACTAGTATTTTGGACCGTCATTAACAAGTTTATGAATTATGTCATAACATAAATTAATCTGATCATCCCTTGTGCTGTATTTTTGCCAGACTACTGTACCAAAAACACCTCATTATGAACATTTGCCCACCCCTTCGCCTTAATGTACCAGTTGCACCTATACCAAATACGTCTAACGCCAACGCAACACAATTCCATATTCAATTTCATAATTGTAATATACAAAATGTTAACACTTACAATAACCAATTAATAAACTGTATCAATCTCTATCTTTTATTTAATATATTCAATGTATGAGATTAGATAAACTAGTTTATGAAACGGCACATAATTAGGTATACACACGTGTGATGCTTTTAAAAAACTCGCAATAGGTCATTATGTACCAGTTTCATAAACTACTATTATAACAACTAATAGAGATATCTTTTTGTTATGTTTCAAATCGCACAAATAATCGCCTGCAATGTGTCAACGCAGCGAAGTAAAATAATAACCAATGATTTACTTAGTAAGGTTGCAAAGTTGCTTTTTGTTGCAAATGCTAAGAAATAATTTTGTGGATTCTAATTTCCTGCAATATTTTTGCTTCTTGGAACAGATTTATCTTCATAATATATGATTGATAAGTGGAGGCTGCAAGGCTTTGGAATGAGCTACCAATTCCAAATTAGAAAAGCGAACTTCTTGGGCTTCCAAGGAGTGAACTGAGTGGACTGAATGCTTATTCAGAAAGCAAGTAACTGAACATTACCTGTCACTACAAGTGTAAACATTTATTTTTGTTAAATATTTATTTATAATATTTATATTACGTGTATTTTGATAAGTAAGTATATATACTATTAGAATTGGTATTACTGTGCACCTTGTGCACTGTCTCGTGTTGGTCCGGGACGCAAAAGGAAGAAGGCCAACTGCTTTTCTTGCCTAGCATATCCTAATCGGCGACTAAGGGCGCATTGGATACAGGGTCTGTGATTGTGTAGGCGATGAGCTTGCCACTTGTTACTACTTTTTCACGATTTTCCATCCGACCAAACCCAATTTTTTATGGCTAAATGAGGTCTTAAGGAACACAGTGCTCCTTGGACTCTGCCGACCCCTTCGAGGAGGACCCCTTCGGGGCACCCTTAACCCTCAACACATTCTACTGCCAATCCATTCAATGGTTGCCTGGAAGACATCGCTCTAAGCGATAAGGCCGCTAATATTGTACTGTTGTTCATACTTTTATTCTAGTTATATTTTTTGTACATTATTTTATTCTATCATTAATGGTTTTAGCAGCGCATCGATGAAAATATATTTTTTAAATTTTTTTTTTATTCCTAGGTTACATTATTGTAGTTTTAATCCCTAGTTTTCTCGAAAATTAAATTTAACCTATAGCCTTCCTCAATAAATGGAATATCTATATGTGAAAGAATTTTTCAAATCAGACCATTATAGTGAAATTATCGCGTTCAACAAACTAACTCTTCAGCTTTATAATATTATTTTCTAAAAGGATAATCTAAATTTATAAAATTGTCTAGAATTTTTTTAAAATTCTGTTTTGCAATTATTTTATTATCTACCTGGCATTGATTTTTCCACAATTTTAGTAACGTTTATTTACAAAATATAGTTTTATCGATAACATTAACTCACAACCGATGGAGATTTTTGTGCAATGAATAGTAGATATATTTTTATCAAACATATAATAATAATAAATAATGATAATAATAAAATAACTAGACTTTCAGTGTGGCTTGGCTAATTATCGGTGTGATTGTAAAAATGTTTTTGCTATTATTAATCAGTAGGCCTACAATCATAATAGACTTAACGTTTTCTATCGTAGATAGCTAGACAAGATGTTTCTACTGTCAAGATCGTTGTTTCCATCATGACAGTAGAAAGAAAAAAAAGTGTTTGTGGTTTTTCTATCGAAGAAACGTCAAACTAACTTCGCGCGGTGCCTCTCGTCCCCATTCGGTTCTCCTCGGTAGTCGTCGCACGGTCCGCGCTTCTGCGCATGCGTGCGCCGCCGATGCAAGGGTCCGACATCAGGGCGCGCGGACGTTAACATCCGATATTAAAAATATGTATGAGTTTTTGTGAATGTGGTAATTATTTGGTAATTATTAAATAATGATAATATATTTAAATTGGGTGTAATGTTTAACGGTGCAAGAAAAAAAGTGTTATTACGTTCGTGAACATAGTAATTTTATTATTATTCTGGTGTTGTCGTTAAAAAGTGAAAAGGGTTTACAATCTATGTTCGTTCCTTTATAGGATGGTATCTAGACAAAGAGCAAGCCTACAGCAGTTTGCCGCGTGGTAGAATTCATGCGTTGAGTGACGCCAACTACTCGCTAATAAGAGCCCGTGGCGAAAAACTAAGGGCACACAAGACCTACGAAAAAAATATCTTGACAATTTTTAGAGTTATTTATTACAGTGTTAGTTAAGTCTACATAATTAAAGTTTTATTTTATTTTGTACCTAATAAAAAAGCTTTGCTTACTTACTTTTGTAACTCGTTTGTTTCAAGTGTGTACGCTTTCAAAGTTCACTTCATAGTTTATAAACAAATAACTTGTCTGGCATGTTGTTAACTTTTTCAAGACGTTTTCGGTTTTCATGTCTCCTCTGCCGTCTACGCCAAGTTTCTTCATTTTTGGCTGCCCACAAAAGCCTTAAAGTACGCATAATAACTTATAATTAAAACATGACATACAAAGCTTAAGTAAAAAACTCAAAGGTTTACGCTTTACTATTGGGTTCGAGGAATCGTTTGGTTAGCGATTAGTAGAATAGAAACTTATCTATTTGTTCTGTGAAAAACGGCATCTTGTCAACCACTTTGTATGGGAATATTCTACTGTCAAAATAGAATGATGACGGATAATAGAATAGAGACACAGTAGAAAGCATCTTGTCTACCACTTTGCTACTCGCTTGATGGAATCACGTGACTTATCTATCGGAACTGTCAGACCCATACATTTCTTTCTATTTCTATTATAGAAATCGTCAATAGAAATGCACTTTGTCTAAGCCTACAGGTTTTTTGTACCTTCCCGAAAAGTACGGAAATAAAAAATAAATATACCCACACTAGAAAAATGGCAGCGATGGCTAAAAAACGGTTTTTAACTGCCATATCTTATTTTCAAGATGGAAACAGATACACAGATACAGAGGCAGGATTTTATGCGACAAATACTACCAAATTATGTTAGAAACATTTTTCCAAGA